>CM060105.1:47978893-50378893 GCA_030522415.1 Channallabes apus
GAAAAATAAAATAGGGGGTAAATTTAAGGAAAGAATAAAATAAAATATAAAAACTAAAGTTAAAATAAAATAACTGTACAACAATACACAATATAGAAAATATATGAAGAATATGTGAACAATAAGAGCAGCTGTATGAGTAGGAAAAGAATGGTAATGTCCAGGGTTGTGCAATCCACATGTTTAAAGTGGATCACGTTCATCTCATTCGTATCACTTTTCTTATACCCAAACTAATTCCACACCACAGACGAGGCAGCTTTTTTCTTTACAATCTCCTCGTTGTTGGTTTTGTCACATATAAGCAAGCTCACTGCTCGTCTTCTTCCATTGTCGAAGTGTATGTGAAGCCAAACACATCAAAAGTGGGACGAAACCGTGGCACCCGATTGAACCAAATATCTGCGCAAATACAGCGCAGCGCGACTACCTGAATAGCGCAGTGATGATCTGGGCCCGGTTTCTCGATAACGCACACTATTCGCGCGCTAAGAAGACTCTTAAGATATATCTTACGTTAAGTGATAACTTTTCTAAGTGTATTTCTCGAACTGTCTCTTAGGAGTCTTCTTAAGTCGCTGCCTCTTACGTCCGACGTTACGCGGCGCTGTCTACAGTGAAGGTCCTGAATTAGCGGACATCGGTGGCTCAGGAATCGATTTTTCATTCCTTTTGCATGACAGTGTTAAGAAAGACGGCACTTTCTATACAAATTAAACATTGCACTAAATTCTTTTAATAACGTTTATTTCGACATGTGTTAACTTAACAATAACATGTCATAATAGACAAATATATTAATTAATATTAATTAATATAATAATATAATATAATATTTTCATGTAACATGTGGCCGTGAAACGAACCGGGTATCCAATCATAGTTGATGGACAAACAGCTGATAACACTCTTCACCAGCTTCAGAAACAATGTGAAGTGGCAGTTGTTGGGGTTGTATAGCGCACTTATGGAATGAATACGATGAGATGACAGAGTGGAAGTTTAATACCCCTATCTCACCTACGCGGGGCCGTAAGTGCGGTTCATTATGATTCGGCGCGAGTTTTGGTGCTGTTATTATGTTTCCATTTTACCACGCAAAAAAAATAAACATGTTTAACATGCGGAAGCTCGCGGACCTTGCAGATCTTCGCGGACCGTCGGGCGGCCACTCGAGGCGGATCACGGTGCCTAATACCCCTCTCTCACCTGTGTGGTGCCTAATACCCCTCTCTCACCTGTGTGGCCGGACTCATCTCCGTGAGCTCCCGCGATTGCCCACGACGTTCCTTTAACGTTCCGCGACGTTCTGCAAAGTCTGCAAGCTACCGCGAGGACGAGCAAAAAATTAAACGTTGAATTTTTCACACGGAAAGATGAAAACGTAATCACTGCGCAAAAACTCGGGGTGAATCATGATCAAGCCTACGGCCACAGCGCGAGACCGTGCAGGTGAGATAGGGGTATAACACACCGCATCTCACACCGAGTCACACCGCATAAGTGAATACTGTAGGGGTATTAAACATTACAATCACCCAGAAACATGAATGGATGCGGGGTTTGAAACTCCCAAGGTTATTTTCTCATTTAACTAAATCAAATTTCATAAAAATAAAACGTGTCAAAAGAAAAACCCATAAAGTCATGGATAATGGCTAATGATCAATGAAACATATTTTAAACAGAAAGCAGCGAGCAGCTGGACATCGGGACGGGGAGTGTACAGTACAGTAAGTACAGTAAGTACGAGGCGTTGGTCTGGCACGCGCAGGTCTGAGCAGCTCAAGAAGCTCCATAATCTGTTGCCTTGAAAGGCAAAACGTTTATTTTATATATTTTTTAATAACGGCCACGGGGAAAATATGAAAAGGGCTGAGGTTTTGTCTAAAGGAAAAATGTACATGACTCACACGGCTCCACGGACCGCACCGTCTTCAGTTGAACACAACACCACGCTGTATCGCTGCCTAATTGTTCGCCACCTGTTTAATATTAATAGTGATTGGCAATTTTAATGCATTAATCACATTATGAAATAGGCTAATTAAAAGTCACTCTATTAGTTCTGATATCAAATAAAATAATATTCTTAAACAGGTCTACAGTATATTCCATCATTAATACGACTTTGATAACGTGCCATAATGTGCTTCCATACACCGCTGGTTTATAAAGTCTGCTGCTCAGTGGCGGCGACTAGCGTCTAGAGCTGAAACTACGCTAAGTATGAGTTAAGGTTGGTCCAGACCAACCTTACGAACGTCTGACTTAGCTAAGAGATACTTAGCGTAAGAACGTTTCGAGAAATGCGCCATAAAGTTAAGAGAGAGGTTAAGGTACGACTTAAGAACTACTTAGAGATAAGAAGCTTTCGAGAAACCGGGCCCTGGTTTATTTGCGCAGCCCGGTGGATCGCGCAGCACCGCTCGAATGCGACCCACTATGTTTTTATTTACAAACTATTTAAAATGTCAGGACTGTTTATTATTGTTTCCGCCTTGCCATGCCTGGGTTGTATGTGCGCATCCCAGAAAATGTATTTTGATGGTCCGCGCGGTATATTTCTGTCAGAGTCGCGCAGTGCTGCCCAGTGGGTCATGCAGGTTTATGATTCGAGCAGCGCTGCTGAAGTTGGCCCGAAGTTATTGTTCCACTATGGTTCCACTTTTTCTCCCGGCCCACAACTGATGTTATTTTAAATTTACTTGTATTAATGATCCATTTATTTGTGTGTGATTGTTTTGACCGTACGCTCTTCATCATCAATAAAGAAAAGCATGAATTAGAACAGGTACTTTCCTGTTATTTCCTCCCGTTCATTGCGCCCCACCTGTCATGTCTGTATTCCCCACACTTTGAGAACCACTGGATTAATCCATATCGAGCAAAAAATATCTAGAGCTTTTCATCGTTTTTAAAATCAAATAAATCGCGATTCGATATGATATCGTTTATCGGTCCAGCCCTAGTTTGAGTTATGTCAAATCAAAGTGTTTTGCTCTAAAAAAAAATTTTTAAAAAAAGTGCACCCCTAATAATAATATTAATATTGCATTAATCAATCAGAAACATGTATTTTAAATACAATTACTCCATTTTAGGCATTTCAGGCTCAAAAATTTATTGGATGCAAAAACTTAATAGTCAAATACTGCCTGATATCTGAAACCCATGATCTTTTAAGAAAATCTCATTTTGTTTCCTTTGAGTTGCTTTCAGTGTACCTTTTCTGAGAAAAAAGTCCAGCTACATGCATTTCAGTTGCACTGGCAGCCATACAGTATATACTCATGCCATGACACTGCCTTATGCACTTTTGTGGTAATGTACAGATGCAATACAAATTTATTATCCACTTTTGGACCTCATGATATATTAGAAATTCATTTTCTCAAAATAAGAATGAAAAATATTGAGCTCTTTTATAAAAAAAAAAAAAAAAAGAAAGAAAAGAAATACATACAATATGCTAGGGAGAGTAAAGAGATCAGACTTTGGACACTCGAGAAAGGAAATGTGGTCAGATGTGTCCAGACTGACTCAATTCCAGAGTGAATGAGTGAATGTCCGATCATACATAGTGTCTAGTGTACAAGCCTCTGAAGGCCGGGTATTGGTCAGGTGTAGACTCAGCAACGTTATGTGGCAATAAAATGAACGAGCAGGTTATCCCTATACTTTTTTGATTGATCTTAGGAAATATTCCAACATTCTGAGATACAGTGGTACCTTAGCATACAAATTTATTGTTACGCAGGACAAGATCTTATGGCCAAAATCCGTATTGTGAAACTCATTTTCCTGGTAAATAACGTAAATGCAGATAATCTGTTCCAGCCACACACTGGTATTGGTAATACCAATATTACCAATTTCCAACCTTGTTTTTATACACAAAATTATGATTATAATCAAAATATGTAGAAAAGACATGTAAATGAAGTACAATATGAAATAAACAGACATTAAGCCTCACTTAACCTTATGATTCCTCCGGCTGCTTTGCAAACAAAACTGAAAGTGGCTTCCTTTTCTCCTTGCTGCCATCTATGCTAACATTCTTGTGACATATGGTGCTATGTCTTCACAAAATTATGCACAAACTGCAAAAAAAAAAAAAAAAAAAGTAAACTCACAACGCTTGGCTTTCCACTGACACAAACTCTGCCAAAAATACTTCGGATGCCGAGGCAAATTTCTTGCAAACTTGAGTCTCAGTTCTTGAGGCGAAAATTCATGAAATGGGGTTGTATGCCAAAGTACCACTTTAATGGATTTTTTATTTTCATGAGTTGTTAAACCATAATCATCAAAATTTAAACATGAAAAGCTTGAAATATTGCACTTCACATGAAATGAATCTAAATTAAATTACAAATAAAATCATTTTCCATGGCATTCTAGTTTATTGTTGTTGTTTTTATCATCATTGTTGATATTATTATTAACCAATTAGTAAATTGATTTATTGATTAAGTAATATCAGCCCCAAGATGCTGTGGTTCATCCGGGGGAATGCCTGGTCCGTTCTTGTGGTCCAGTACAATTCATAGACCTCAACAAGTCGGAGCTTTGGATGCACACAGAAATCCTGCAGGATATTAGGCAGGTTGTTTTAATGTTATGGCTGATCGGTGTATGAATGTGCAGACAACTGAAGAAACACAAACTGAACAACAACACAGAACTCACAGAATCAGAACATATGTCGAAAGCAATTTTTTTTCCCCCCCAAGTATAGGCGTTTAAAAATTTTGAAAGTGCTCGATATTTTCGTGCCACAAGCTAAAACGGCTAACCTGTCCCCCATATCATACAGCGTTTGGGACATTTTAACGACAGGTTCAACAGAAAATTAAAGAGACGCGTGCTGAATCACCTATGGAGGTGTTACATCAACTAGTCTACCTGGCCCGTGTCCGACACAAGAGGCAAACCACATCCCTCACTGCATCATCTAACGGTCCGCTCCCCCACTCCGGCCCCACCTACATTACATAAACGCTTCACAGGAAACTGCTTCCATTGCACACACACACCGCTGAAATATCTAGCAACCACCTTATGCGCTGCTTTCGCTCTTGCTCGCCCTCCGATCGAGAGGAACGCGTGTGCGAAAAATAACTATACGGATCAGATAGACCGGCTAAACCCAAGCCTAAATCCGAAAACAGAAAAATCTGTCTTTGTTTCGCCGCTGAAATCAGAATACCATCTGTGTTCTACCTGCACAAGTTGCCATTTGCTGCAGCGTGCACGCGCCTCAGCTCCTGGTAATTGAAATGGTTTTCAGGCGACAGTCCCTTTTCACGGTTTGTGCTCGAGCCGCTCCAGAGGCGAGAGGAGCGGGTTTAGCCGTTAAACAATGTATTAGCCTGCGCCGTTCTGTTTCTGCTTATCGTTCAGGTAGACACGGTGATGGCTCCGGTAGCCTACGCGGGGCGGTGCGAGGCTCACGCGTCACACGCACGCACGCACGCAGGAAAAGGTAGCTCACGCTTCTATAACGGTACAGCGCTGGTGTCATTTAAAGGAAGCGCAACACTGCAAAAGCTCATGATAAGCACAAACTAACACCAATCATTTTACTTTTATCCTGAGAGAAACCCAAAAAGGCAACGTTGGTTTACAGTACAACAGTTCTGCTAACACACAAAAGCACAAACACACATCGCATAAGCAAGTCTTAAACATCATACTGAATGGAAAATAACAAGACAGGTTCTAGACAACCTAAATAAGGTAATGTGTTTGCACTGTTCGCAAAACTAATAAGGTTGAACCACGGTGAGTTACACGTGGAGAAATGGTTTATGCATTTCCCCACAGCGTTGGTCAGCAAGAACAAATGGAATATATATTTTCCCCCTCCGTAACTAAGTTAAGGGGTTCGCTATTCGGAAAACACCACAGGACATGCCACGTGAAACAGCCGAGACATAGTTCCTCCAGATAACGGTCTGGGCACGGAGCAGCTTACTGCCACAGGTACACGAGCTAACGGTTCAGCGTGTGCTATCCGTCTGGACAGTCAACCAAATCTGCACACTTTTACTCAGTACTTGGAAACAAAGTAGCGCAACTAGGCGTTAACATGCTCAAAAAGTGGCCAAACTTTAGCATCAATTTAAAACGAAAAAAAAAAATAAGATTAATAGTTTTTCGCCGCATGTCCAGATTCTCACAGTCCACTCACCGTTATTTCGTCTCGGTTTCGACTGCTTTCTACGCTGGCACCTGGGGCCATCCGCCATGATTTTGTACCGCGGCCTCGCTGAGCATGATTAATGCACCAGCAGCCCCCATTCCCCCCTCCCGTCCTTTTCGGGGCCATTCCTGCACCTGGTTTACGACACTCTCTGCTTTACGACAATCCAAGTGTACTGTTCGTCCTGATCTCTGCCCTCACTTGCCTGTTCATCACTGATTTTGTTTTCGCACATAACAATTAATAATCACAAAGCCAACATATCGTAGTACACTAAAGTAAAAAGGCCACTCCCAGTGGTAAGAAGCATCGGGCTAGGTATAGACTAACCATGTATGTTTTTGCGTCAGAACCACTTTAGAGATGCGAGCTTGATCACGTGACTTCACATTTCGCATGCACAATAAAATAATCAGGGTGCTTTCACACTAGCGCTTCTGCGTCGGACCAGAATCCGCTAGAACTCTTAGTCTGGTTTGTTTTCGGACACACCAAGGGGCCGTACATGAGGAGCCTCTGGAAGTCAGGAGTCTGTGGTGCGGTTCACATTTGATGTGAAACCTATCTAATACACAGAATATGATAGGAAGTAAACAGGACGTAAACACTACTGATAACGTGCAATTTGTTTGACGGTTGCACATGAGCAGAAAAAAATCTAAAAAAAATAAAAAAAAAAATCCAGATTTTTACAAATTAGAAATCAAGTTCCATTGAGCTGTATTGGAGCAGTATTGGAGCAGTCAAAGTAAAAACATTAAGGTAGCAGGAACTGAAAGTACATGATTCCGTTTAGAGAACAGGAAGCTCCGCTAAGGAAAAGAATGTTTCAGTGGTATGATGCCCTTGATCCAAACAACATTGTAGTGTCATGACCACCAACTTCACCATATAATGATTTACCTTCAGAATCACATGACTATGTCAGATGAATCAATGGGTAATCACATGAGTAGTGAGTCTTACTTACACCTGCCTCCACTATACTCTTCTTCTTCTTTGTCTTTTGGCTGTTCCCTTTCAGGGGTCGCCACAGCAAATCATCTGCCTCCATCTAACCCTATCCTCTGCATCCTCTTCTCTCACACCATCTAACTTCATGTCCTCTCTCACTGCATCCATAAATCTCCTCTTTGGTCTTCCTCTAGACCTCCTGCCTGGCAATTCCAACCTCAGCATCCTTCTACCAATATATTCACAATCTCTCCTCTGAACATGTCCAAACCACCTCAATCTGGCCTCTCTGACTTTATCTCCAAAACATCTCACATGGGTTGTCCCTCTGATGAACTGATTCTTGATCCTATCCATCCTTGTCACTCCCAAAGAGAACCTCAACATCTTCAGCTCTGCTACCTCTAGCTCTGCCTCCTGTCTTTTCTTCAGTGCCACTGTCTCTAAGCCGTAGAGCATTGCTGGTCTCACCACTGTCCTGTACACCTTTCCTTTCATTCTCGCTGATACTCTTTTATCGCACAACACACCTGACACTTTTCTCCACCCATTCCAACCTGCCTGTACTCGTCTCTTCACCTCCTTTGAACACTCTCCGTTGCTCTCGACAGTTGACCCTAAGTACTTAAAATCCTGCACCTTCTTTACCTCTGCTCCCTGTAGCCTCACTGTTCCTCTTGGGTCCCTCTCATTCACACACATGTATTCCGTCTTGCTGCGGCTAACCTTCATTCCTCTGCTTTCCAGAGTGTACCTCCACCTCTCCAAATTTTCTTCCACCTGTTCCCTGCTCTCGCTACAAAGCACAATGTCATCTGCAAACATCATAGACCATGGAGACTCCTGTCTAACTTCATCTGTCATCCTGTCCATCACTAGAGCAAACAAAAAGGGGCTTAGAGCCGATCCTTGATGCAGACCCACCTCCACCTTGAACTCTTCTGTCACACCTACAGCACATCTCACCACTGTCTTACAACTCTCATACATGTCCTGCACCACTCTAACATACTTCTCCCACTATACTGTGTCAGCATATTAGTTTTAGTCAGTATAGCATAAACACAACACAGGCCAGTAGGCTGCTAGAGTGGTATGTAATATATTGGAGTTTACATTTTTAATGTAAACTCTGTGATCATTAGGCAAACACATACATGTGTTAATTTATGTTTGTACATAGAGCATCAATAGTTTTGAAAATGTAGGATTTCTTTACAATTCAGGAATGATAAATGAAAGCCTTGAGTTTGTCCTTTAGAGCTAACATTTTGGCGGTGTAGAAACATTTCACTGACCCTATGCATCTATTTTTATTTTATTTTTCTTCATTTAAATGTTTTAAATTAAACACTTATATCCAGCTGCTCAATGTTACTGGATTGCAAACACTGTTTGTCAAAACCGAAACTTTAACATTGATTAACATACCATTTGTTAGTAATAGTTTTCTGTTAAATGTTTTTAAACAATAATGTTCAACCAAATTTTGGAATTTCACTTTAATTTCAAATCTTGACATCACAAAAATAATCCCATACAATATAACATTGCATGAATTTAAAATCAATAACACTAATTAAACTGACCAGAAGGTGTCACAATCCAGGAAGTTACAGTGGTGTTCAAAATAATAGCAGTGTGTTGAAAAAAGTGAGTAAGACTCCACATCCATATAATAACTTAATTTAAATCATATAAATTCATGGGACTCCCTGCACATTCTATTCTGAATCACAACATGAAGAAAAAATAAATGTATTATTAGTTTAATGTTTCTTCAGAAACAAATATTAGTCTGTTAAAAAAATAGCAGTGTGGAGTTCAATTAGAGAGGTAAATTATTCTGTGGAAAAACAGGTGTCAAACAAGTTCCCCTTATTTAAGGATGAATGCAGAAAAGGTTGTCCTGTGCAATTCTCTCTGAAAATCTAAGTAAAATGGGTTGTCCAGACATTGTTCAGAAGAACAGTGCAGTTTGATTCAAAAGTTGATTAGAGATGGGAAAACATACAAAGAAGTGCAGAAAATGATACCAAATCATTTTAAGCTTTAAAATAGAGACCAAAACCAGAAAGACGTGGAAGAAAACGGAAAACTACCATTCGAATGGATCAAAGAATAACAAAATTGACTCAAAGAACATCTAAAGTTACCCGTTAGTACTGTTACTATTAGAAGACGGCTATGTGAAGTCAATCTATCAGCAAGAAGCCCCCGCAAAGTCCCATTGTGGAAAAAAGACGTGTGCTGAAGAGGTTACAGTTTGCCAAAGAACACATTGACTGGCCTAAAGAGAAAGCGCACAATATTTTGTGGACTGATGAAAGCAAGATTGTTCTTTTTGTGTCTAGAGACCACAGACAGTTTGTCAGGTGACCCCCAAACACTGAATTCAAACCACAGTACACTGTGAAGACAGTGAAGCATGGAGGCACAAGCATCATGATATACTGTACGGTAGGGATGCTTCTCGTACTATGGTGTTGGGCCTATTTATCACATTTCAGGGAAGGGCCGGGTTCGATTCCCAGCCAGTGCTACAAACTTATGGGCTGACATTAAAAATGCTGTTTCTGAAGCAAAACCAAGAAATGCAGAGGAATTGTGGCAAGTAGTACAATTGTCACAGATGTGAAGCAGTTTTCAGAAACCGTGGTTATTCGACTAAATATTAGTTCAAAGATGCACAAGAAAGATTAAACTTCAAGCATTTTTGTTTAAACGGTAAATTCTTCACTTTATAAAGATGAGTGATGACACTGCTATTTTTTTGAACAAGCTAATATTAGTTTTTCTTCACTTACATTAAACTAATAATATATTTAGCACATTTTTCTTCATGTTGTGATTAAGAATAGAATATCCAATGCATTTATGCGATTTTAATTAAAAGTTAATTAAAAGTTATTATATGGATATGGATCTTTACTCACTTTTTTCAACATACTGCTATCATTTTGAACAGCACTCGTGCCTCAGTTTCAAATACTGTAATTAAATTGTATATAACAAAACTCCAAAATTCATATAAAATCAATAACACTTATAAAAGAATGCCAGATTTTAGAATTTAAAATAAGAAAAGCTCATGTACACTTTTAATAGCATGACAGATTTTTGCAATGGTATCTTTTTATTCAATTATTCAAGGTCTAAAGAGTAGAAAAATATGATCATGAAGAATCTGATAGATTGGCAGAATTGTTTGCTAGTTGGGGATTCAGTTCATTGCCTCATCATACTGTTTATTCCTAAACTTTGAGTTTTATAAAAAATTATAAGGTATGCAAAAACATCTTTTCATCTTGCACCGCCATCCCCCTGAGACAGGCCAAAGCTCTCCCAGTGGTGATCCATGACACAGTGGTAGTAGCCTGTACAGGTGTTGTTCCTTTATTACCAAGATATAATTTTATTAACCATAGAAGCAATAGATTTTCAGTATCCCTACAGGCACTTTCACAGGCTCAAAACCTTCAGTGCAATCAGGAAAAAGTGTGCCCTTATGCTAGGCACCTCTCATAAAGTGATAACTTGCCACATATTCTTGCATCTTACATGGCCAGCCCTCACCGATATCCCAGAATCTCAACTGATGGTCCATGATACCTGCAATGTGATTGAGTGGAACTCTTATAATGATAAAAATCTGCAGTTTTCAGGTGGAACTAAAATCCTCATGTAGATGCCATCAATATCCTTACCACATAGCAATTAACACAAACCATACTCAAAACCCTGTGTAATTACTTTAAACTTCTCAGGTGGAGTTTTGGTGTATAGGGAACAATATCATGGCAAGAACTGATGTAATCTTATTTGTTATCATGCAGGCAGTAGACACTCCAATCCCAAATAGATCAGAAATGGACCAGTATTTTAGAGTAGAGGGTAATCTCCAATTACATATTGCCACACATTGCTCTACTAGTATTGGCCTTCTGAACTTGGTGTTTTGCCTTGTTATTTCTAACCTGAGGATGACACATAGCGCAATGAATGTAGCCTGCATCAATGAGAAGGATTCACCCACTGTTAATCTATCAAGGCATGTCACCATTGCAGATGGATCCAAATTCTCATAACAAATACATTGCTATTAAATATGAATTTTTTAAAATTTATTTACAATTTTAAAAACATCTAAACACTTTTCACAGAATATTTGCAGTAGTAGACATTTTGCTCACCTTACAGGTATGCATGTTTGTTCTGCAAATAAAGCTGCTAATTCATTGCACATTGACACTGTCTGCGCAAAAACCTCAAAGCTCGCAGAATTAACAACGCATTTATTGCATAGTACACACGCAGAACATGACCAAAAGGCTTAAATAGAAAACACATAGCATGGGTTTTACATTTTGGATATTTTTTTGTAACCTGGACAGCATTCATTTAAGCTTGCCGTGTGTGTTTTCTCTGTTATATGGCAATTAAAAACCGCAGGGTTCCACAGGCTGAAATATGCCACCACAGTGAGTATAAAATAATGTATAAAAAATTTTTATTTTCTATACAAACGAGGGCTGGGGAACACGTGTGTGTACACATTTTTCATATATATATGATATAAAATGTATATTATATATATATAAAATGTATATTATATATTTATAAAATGTATATTATATATTTAAATGTATATTATATATATATAAAATGTATATTATATATTTATATAATGTAAATGTATATTATATATTTATATAATATATAATTATACATATATTTATGTATAATGTATATTATATATGATATAAAATGTATATTATATATTTATATATATTATATATATATATAAAATGCTAAAAAAAATAAATAAAAGGGAGCACCTCTCATATGAGAATGCATGGTTCAAGTCAAGTGTTCCCTGTGAGTGTGTATATAGGAATATGTATATACTGTAGGAACACCATACTAATACGGTGTTTGACCCACTTTCGCCTTCAGAACTGCCTTAATTCTACGTGGCATTGATTCAGCAAGGTGCTGAAAGCATGCTTTTAGAAATGTTGGCCCATATTGATAGGATAGCATCTTGTAGTTGATTGAGATTTGTGGGATGCACATCTTCCACCACATCCCAAAGATGCTCTATTGGGTTGAGATCTGGTGTCTGTGGGGGCCATTTTAGTACAGTGAACTCATTGTTCTGTTCAAGAAACCAATTTGAAATTATTCGACATGGTGCATTATCCTGCTGGAAGTAGCCATCAGAGGATAGGTACATGGTGGTCATAAAGAGGAAGATTGTGGAGAAGGACCGATTCCAGACCTTGGGGGACCTGCAGAAGCAGTGGACTGAAACATCCAGAGCCACCGTGTACAGGCGTGTGCAGGAAATGGGCTACAAGTGCCGCATTCTCCAGGTCAAGCCACTTTTGAACCAGAAAAAGCGGCAGAAGCGCCTGACCTGGGCTACAGAGAAGCAGCACTGGACTGTTGCTCAGTGGTCCAAAGTACTTTTTTCGGATGAAAGCAAATTTTGCATGTCATTCAGAAATCAAGGTGCCAGAGTCTGGAGGAAGACTGGGGAGAGGGAAATGCCAAAATGCCTGGTCTGGTGTCAAGTACCCACAGTCAGTGATGGTCTGGGGTGCCATGTCAGCTGCTGGTGTTGGTCTACTGTGTTTTATCAAGGGCAGGGTCAATGCAGCTAGCTATCAGGAGATTTTGGAGCACTTCATGCTTCCATCTGCTGAAAAGCTTTATGGAGATGAAGATTACATTTTTCAGCACGACCTGGCACCTGCTCACAGTGCCAACACCACTGGTAAATGGTTTACTGACCATGGTATTACTGTGCTCAATTGGCCTGCCAACTCTCCTGACCTGAACCCCATAGAGAATCTGTGGGATATTGCATTGTGAAATTTCGCATTGATTTTAAAATACTACTCTTGACATATAAAGCATTAAATGGTCTCGCGCCGCAGTATCTGAGCGAACTGCTAGTGTCTTACGATCCGCCACGCCTACTTCGGGCAAAGGATGCAGTCAGTACCGCGTATTATGAAAACTACAGCTGGGGGCAGAGCTTTTTCTTACAAAGCCCCAAAATTATGGAATAGTCTTCCAAATAGTGTTTGGGACTCAGACACAGTCTCAGTGTTTAAGTCTAGGCTAAAAACCTATTTATTTAGCTAAGCATTTTTATAAATAGATTTGCCATAAGGTAAAGGAGCAGATCTGGGGGACTCATGGACGTAGAGCATTATGGTGAACTGGTATGTTTAGATGCTGTCTTCCTCACTCAGGTTTGTTGACGGTGAGGTGATTGTTTGCTTTACATCTCAGGGAGCCCTCATGTTTGTGTTTCCTTCTGGCTCTCCCTTTTAGTTATGCTGTCATAGTTAGTCCTGCGGGAGTCCCTGCTTGCACTCTACAGTAAATATACATTCACATTAGACATTGTGACTGTGACCATACCTAATTGCAATCTCTCCTCCTCTTCTCTTCCTCCCCCTCTTTCTCTTCCTTCCCCCTCCTCCCCTCTCTCCCCCTGTCTCCCCCTTTCACTCTCTCTCTCTCTCTCTCTGTCAAGCTACACATATGGTTCCTGAGCTGCCAGTGATCCAGACTCCCTCTGCCCTCCGGACCTGTCTGGTCCATCCTGGTGCCCCGTTTCTGGTTGGAGGTCTCATCGCATGGATGCCCCGTGTGTCTCTTTAGGATGCGTCTGGTGTCTGGGGATGATTCTATCTACTTAGAAGTGTTTCTCTGAGGACTTGACAATTCGATAGTTCAGGACTGGAACTTTCTACAAGTCTATCTGAGTCTCCAATAACTACTGGACTCCATTTTACATCAACTATTATAACATCAATTAACATCAACTATTATAGCTGAACCTAACACTTAACACTGTATAAATGCAGATCATTTCCTGCTATCTGTTTCACCCAGATGAGGATGGGTTCCCTGTTGCGTCTGGTTCCTCTCAAGGTTTCTTCCTATTACCGTCTCAGGGAGTTTTTCCTTGCCACTGTCGCCCTCGGGCTTGCTCACCAGGGAATATCTGAACAATTTGATTCATACACATTCACATTCCACACAAATTTAAATAGTTCTTTTGATTGTGTAAAGCTGTTTTGAGACAATGTCAATTGTTAAAAGCACTATACAAATAAAACTGAATTGAATATTGTGAAGAGAAAGTTGAGACAAGACCCAACACTCTGGATGAGCTTAAGGCCGCTATCGAAGCATCCTGGGCATCCATAACACCTCAGCAGTGCCACAGGCTGATTGCCTCCATGTCACGACACATTGAAGCAGTTATTTCTGCAAAAGGATTCCCGACCAAGTAGAGTGCATAACTGAACATAATTATTTGAAGGTTGACTTTTTTTTCGTATTAAAAACACTTTTCTTTTATTGGTCGGATGAAATATGCAAATTTTTTGAGATAGGAATTTTGGGTTTTCATGAGCTGTATGCCACAATCATCAATATTAAAACAATAAAAGGCTTGAACTTGTGTGTGATGAATCTAAAATGTATGAAAGTCTAATGTTCATTAGTACATTACAGAAAATAATGAACAATGAATAATTTTTTGAACCTCTATATATATATATATCTATATATATATATATATATATATATATATATATATATATATATATATATATATATATATATATATATATATGAACTCTGCATAAGGAAGCTTCACTTAAAATGAAAATAGAAATATAAGAAATATGCACCCTTTTATAGTGATATCTCTCTCCCTCTCTCTATCGCACGCACACAAACAAACTGCTCAAAAATTACAAATCTGGCAACAACTTAAATTGGTGGAGTGTGTCACAGACACACTCTAGTGCTTTAGTGCTGCCAGATCAATGTACCTCTCCCACCCTTATAGAAAGGGGGGGGAAAAAACTAACAGTAGCAGGGCATCATTATTTTTTTCAGTAACAAAATTTTAAATATCAGATAAATCAAAGGTATATATATATATATATATATATATATATATATATATATATATATATATATGAATACAAGGCCAGACAAACTGTTAATGATGCATGTTATAATGTAACTACAGCGCCTGGTGCAAACCCCAACCCAAAGGAGATTTAAAGGAATTTGTTTTCTTCAACACCATCAAAATCTGGAAGTAGTGCTGAACGATGAGCTTTGTTGAAGCCGCATGATTTAAAAAAAAAAATAAAATAAAAATATCTGTGTTAGAAAGTAAGAGCAATTCCATACGCACAATATTCTTTTTCTTTTTTAATGCCATGCCAGCTTCTATGGGTATATACATGGCGAGAAGCATTTTTGTTATTTAAAAATTAGATAAGATGTTTAAGATTAATTTTTTAAGAATTTTAAAACCATATTTGGATTTTCTTGTTCAAAAACTTTTTTAAAAGTATCAACAGAATAAAACAAGTTCCTTAAAGGAGTAAAAGAGTTGCAGTCAAATAAAATATGTTTGATGGACAACTGGGTTCTGCATGATGAGCATTGTGGTGGATTTTACGCACAGAATATAAAAATAAGATTTGGACTAAACATCTGTGTGGTGATAAGGAAACCACTTGTTAGTGAGACTAATTAGACAAATGGTTTTAATTTGCTAGGGAGCATAAAGACTACAAAGTCATGTGCCCATCAAGCATCTGGAGGCAGTGTTGTGATCCTGGGTCGCTTCACTTGGTCAGGTCTAGGCTTAGCAATGTTATTTGGCAAGGTAAATGAAGTCAGCTGATGACCTGAATGTACTGAATGACCAGATTATCACATCAATGGAGTTTTTGTTCCCTGATGGCACAAGCATATTCCAGGTCTCAAACCAGAGAAGAGTGGTTCTGGGAGCATGAGGAATTATTTTCCACAGAAACTGGCCCGGTGCCTTACTGCAGCTTTTAACACCATTGATCATTCTTTTCTCCTTGATAAATTAGAAAAAAAATTTTTTGACCCTCTTCTGGTTCAGGTCTTGTTTGACCAAGCCCTATTAGTTTTTAGATGTACAGTAAATGGTAACTTTACTATGAGTACACTAAAGTAAAGATTGGTGTTGTAGGCCAACTGCTTTTCTCTCTATTTATGCTTTCTCTGGGTAATATGTGTAAACATGGTATTAGTTTTCATCACTATGACACGATACTGTGCAAAAGCTTTAGGTACTGTAGTTGTAAAAAAAATAATAATAAATTTGGCAGTAAAGTAAGAATGCTTAAAAATAAAATATATTAAAAAAATATATATTAAGCAAAATTGAAACTAACATGAGAAATCCAAAAGGTGTTCTATCGGGTTGAGGTCAGGACTTGGTGCAGGACTTCTTCTACACCAAACCCACTCATTCATGTGTTTATGGACATTGCTTTGTGCACTGGTGTGCAGTCATGTTGGAATTAATGTGAGGTTGCTTTTCCGGGCTTGGCATCATCTCCTAACTTCCAGTGAAATGAACTCTTAATGCTTACAATGTCAGCATACAAAGACATTTTTGACAATTTCATGCTCACAAATTTGTGGAAATGGTTTGGGACCTTCCAGTTCCAACATGACTGTGCACCAGTACACAAAGCAAGGTCCATAAAGACATGGATGAGTGAGTCTGGTGTAGAAGAACTTGACTGGCCTGAACAGACTCTTTTACACGCATTCCCAACAGTGTTTGACGATTGACTGATGATACAATTGCATGTATAGAATGTCGTGTTTTAGTGTTATCTCGGTCACTATCTCACTAAACATTACATGGATGTTACATGATGCATAACTGTAAAAGACATTTAAAGTAACAATCTTCCGTGTTTTTCTCTTCAATGGCTATACAGTCTGCAAATCTGATTCACAGAACTGGAGGTCCAAATTTTTATGGACACAGGAAGGAAAATAATCTTTCAAATTATTTGTGTGATTATTTTTACTAGTCATTCTGGTCAGCATAATCTGCATCATTCTTAACTAAAACAGCACCACCTGTATTAGTTTGTATATAAAACAATATACATATAAATACACAATAGTATAGTATTATGCTTTTGCATCAGCATGTCAAGTACTTTTAATTTTATATTTTAGGTATTTTTACAAGCAAGTTTTTCTTGCTTAGAACAGTTAATGGGGTAGTGTTTTACTAGAATACATTTTTGCCCGTTTTTTTTTTTTTTCCTTTATAGAACATAGTCCACCACCGCTAAAGACTATGGGTAAAGATGTAAAGACAAGGTACATTGTTAAAAATGCTATACAAATAAACTGGGATTGAATTGAAATGAAGCAACTAGTTTACCTCTTGTTAAAATGTGAACACCAGCAATTAATGATAGTAAAAATCTTTGGGTTATTGACTCAGGATTAGGCTTGTCCAAATGTTAAACATGTTCTTTCTATTTACAGCATTTTATAGACAGATTCGAAGAGCAAAGCCATATGGGGAGTCTGATATGAAGTACCAAAGTCAAAGTACCAAGATGTACCCGTGCACTTCCAACTCCGTTATGAAAGTCACCTTTAAGTGGTACAAATTATGTTCCCAAAACCCCAGGAACTTGTATTTCTATCTTCACCTCTGTATAATAAGTTCAGTGTGCTCAGTGCAGTGGAAGTCAGTGTGTGTATGTGAATCTTTGTGGTGTTTAGTCCACAGATGGCAATGTGACTCTTTGTTCATTCATCCTTTTGGCCTGAGAACGGATGATGAGACTGAAGAAATCCTCATCAGGGAGAGTAGGTCCGTGGATCAAGGCTGGGGGAGGGGCACACCTCTGATCATTTAACCTAGAACCCTAAGAGAACAACAGAGAGAGAGAGAGCGCGTGAACAAGTAAATCACTCTAAGATAGTATAATAGTTGGCCTTTGCTGTTGGTAAAATGAGAACGCAAAACACAGAAGACACTTGGGTTTAAAAGTATATCTATACCTTACACGATAAAGCAAAGATTTTCATTTAAAGATTTTTTGTCTTAAAATATTGTCTTATGACTTAACCACAAAGACAGTTAAACAGGACAGCTTCTGAACAATTTGGATGATGTCTTAGATCTGGGGAAAAGTTTGAAAACAGTTACCAGAGTGTATATCATATAATTTCAGCATTTTACAATATTAAAAATAATGTGACAATTGAAGCAGAGCTAAAACTTATGCAGCCATCTCCTGGAAGGTCACATGATTAATCCTGATCTGGGTAAAAAGAACTAACTTATGCATTCTTAAAATTATCAAAAATATTGTGGCACATGTGGCTTGCAGGTGTTTCTTATTGACCAGGTGTACCCTGTCAGTGAATGTTCATTCTCACCTGGCTCTTCACCAGCATGTCAAAGAATTGATCATCGGGTTCACAGGTGTCCGTGTTTTCCATAAGCTGGCTGAGGACCATCTGCGTACTGCTTTTCCGATTTGTCCTTAAGTTGCACAAGACAGGGGCACTTTCTATAATCCTCTGATCCCCTAGCCTCCGATGCTGAACAGTAGCCAAGACCCCTTGAAATGCATTCTGATCTGGTGATACTGCAGATTCTGAAAAAGCTATGGAAAAATAAGAAATAAAAAAGGAATAAATGTAATGGTATTTAAATTATTTGTTTGTAAATTATTTAATGTCTTTGCTGACTTTTAAAATACAGTAATTTTCTCTAAAACATTAAACAATTTTATATATATATATATATATATATATATATATATATAAAATATATATATATATATATATATATATATATATACACACACACACAAGCTTGAACTTTTCCCACATTTTGTCACATTACAGCCACAAACATGAATAAATTTTATTGGAATTCCACGTGAAAGACCAATACAAAGTGGTGTACATGTGAGAAGTGGAACGAAAATCATACATGATTTCAAACATTTTTTACAAATAAATAACTGAAAAGTGGGATGTGCGTAATTATTCAGCCCCCTGAGTCAATACTTTGTAGAACCACCTTTTGCTGCAATTAAAGCTGCCAGTCTTTTAGGGTATGTCTCTACCAGCTTTGCACACCTAGAGACTGAAATCCTTGCCCATTCTTCTTTGCAAAACAGCTCCAGCTCAGTCAGATTAGATCCGTGGTTCTCAAAGTATGGGGCGCGCCCCACTAGTGGGGAATACAGACATGGGGCGTGGGGCGCAATGAACAGGAGGAAATTAGTGGAAAATAATAGGAAAGTACCTATTCTAGTTCATGCTTTTCTTTATTGACAATGAAGAACTAAATAATCACTAAAATACACTCAAAACTAAATAATCACACAGAAAGAAATGGATCATTAATACAAGTAAATTAAAATAACATCAGTTGGGGGCCGGGAGAAAAAGTGGAACCATAGTGCAACAATAACGGTTTAACGTCGGCATGTGTAATAACTTTCGGTATTAAATATGTAATTATCATTCATTCCAATGTGTATGTTGATGTTTCTGTATTTTTTTGTTGAAAATTTTTTTTATTTTATCAGGCAGTACTAGTCTGGCATTTCTAGTTTCCAGTGTGGCAACAAAATTGCTTTTTGATCCTTCAGGCGCTGAACAAAAGAGATCATCAATATCGTTCTACGCTTTTTGTTGGTGTGCGGCATTTTGCGATGATCCCCAAGTCATTGTTGCGCTGTAAAGAATGATGTTTATGTATAATTTACAGTAGGTGCTTAATCGAGAAAAAAGGCGGGTGTAGCATAAAGACAATACAGAGAGGAAATGTATGTGGGTATCTTATTTGCGGGTTTATTTACATAGGTAGCTATTGAAGCCGGAGATGTGAATATGCAAATATAAAACTAACTTTACCGCGGACACAAACCGGGTTAGTAGGCATAATAACGTCACTGGATACATTTTTTACATGGACCACAAAAAAAAGCAGACAATTCAGCATGATCAGCCTAATCAACCAAAAAGCCAGCCGAAAAGAAAATGGATTCATGGTGGGGATGGTGGGGGCAGAGGAGAGACCCATGTGTGTTTTGTGTCTTAAACCGCTGGCAGCAGACAGCATGAGAACCAACAAATTAGAAAGACACTTGGAGACAACACACTCCGGTCACGTTAATAAGCCACTCGACTTCTTTGAAAGAAAGCTGGCAGAATACAGACAGCAGGATAATCGCATGGTAAAATCTGAATCAGTGGACAGCAAAGCACAAATGGCTTCATTCAAAGTTGCATACAGAATTGGCCAGTGCAAAAAAAAAAATAAATAAAATAAAATAAAATACAAATGAATGCTGAGCAGCTAATAAACATGGGGTCAATTATGCAAAGATAAGTGTAAGCCTTTTATAACAATTGCAAGTGTATTTTATCTGTTTTGAACTTGGTGTTATTTGATCTTATTGTTTTAGTAAAACTTGGCCGTTTTTTTTCTTTATCTTGTTGACAAGTGGGACTTAAATTTGCCCACTCCCTTAAGTGGGGAATGACTGAGAATGTTTGAGAACCACTGGATTAGATGGACAGCGTTTGTGAACAGCAGTTTTCAGATCTTGCCAAAGATTCTCGATTGGATTTAGATCTGGACTTTGACTGGGCAATTCTAACAAATGGATATGTTTTGTTTTAAACTATTCCATTGTTGCCCTGGCTTTATGCTTAAGGGTCGTTGTTCCTGCTGGAAGGTGAACCTCCGCCCCAGTCTCAAGTCTTTTGCAGACTCCAAGAGGTTTTCTTCCAAGATTGCCCTGTATTTGGCTCCATCCATCTTCCCATCAACTCTGACCAGCTTCCCTGTCCCTGCTGAAGAGAAGCACCCCCATAGCATGATGCTGCCATCACCATATTTGAAAGTGGGGATGGTGTGTTCAGTGTGATGTGCAGTGTTAGTTTTCCGCCACACATAGCGTTTTGCATTTTGGCCAAAAAGTTCCATTTTGGTCTCATCTGACCAGAGCACCTTCTTCCACATGTTTGCCGTATCCCCCACATGGCTTGTGGCAAACGGGACTTCTTATAGTTTTCTGTTAACAATGGCTTTCTTCTTGCCACTCTTCTATAAAGGCGAACTTTGTGCAGTGCACGACTAATAGTTGTCCTATGGACAGATTCCCCCATCTGAGCTGTAGATCTCTGCAGCTCGTCCAGAGTCACCATGGGCCTCTTGGCTGCATTTCTGATCAGCGCTGTCCTTGTTCGGCCTGTGAGTTTAGGTGGACGGCCTTGTCTTGGTAGGTTTACAGTTGTGCGATACTCCTTCCATTTCTGAATGATCGCTTAAACAGTGCTCCGTAGGATGTTCAAGGCTTTGGAAATCTTTTTGTAGCCCAAGCCTGCTTAAATTTCTCAATAACTTTTTCCCTGACCTGTCTGGTGTGTTCTTTGGACTTCATTGTGCTGTTGCTCCCAATATTCTCTTAGACAACCTCTGAGGCCGTCACAGAGCAGCGGTATTTGTACTGACATTAGATTACACACAAGTGCACTCTATTTAGTCATTAGCACTCATCAGGCAATTGGGCAACTGTCTGCAAAGTATACAGTCGTGGTCAAAAGTTGAGAATGACACAAATAATTTTCACAAAGTTTGCTGCTAAACTGCTTTTAGATCTTTGTTTCAGTTGTTTGATGTACTGAAATATAATTACAAGCACTTCATATGTTTCGAAGGCTTTTATCGACAATTACATGACATTTATGCAAAGAGTCAGTATTTGCAGTGTTGGCCCTTCTGTTTCAGGACCTCTGCAATTCGACTGGGCATGCTCTCTATCAACTTCTGGGCCAAATCCTGACTTCAAATCCTGAGCAACCCATTCTTTCATAATCACTTCTTGGAGTTTATCAGAATTAGTGGGTTTTTGTTTGTCCACCCTTCTTGAGGATTGACCACAAGTTCTCAATGGGATTAAGATCTGGGGAGTTTCCAGGCCATGGACCCAAAATTAACATTTTGGTCCCCGAGCCACTTAGTTATCACTTTTGCCTTATGGCACGATTCTCTATCATGCTGGAAAATGCATTGTTCTTTACCAAAATGTTGTTGGATTGTTGGAAGAAGTTGCTGTTGGAGGGTGTTCTGGTACCATTCTTTATTCATGGCTGTGTTTTTGGGCAAAATTGTGAGTGAGCCCACTACCTTGGATGAGAAGCACCCCCACACATGAATGGTCTCAGGATGCTTTACTGTTGGCATGACACAGGACTGATGGTAGGGCTCACCTTTTCTTCTCCGGACAAGCCTTTTCCCAGATGCCCCAAACAATCAGAAAGCGGCTTCATCTGAGAAAAATGACTTTGCCCCAGTCCTCAGCAGTCCATTCACTTTCTGCAGAAGAACAATCGGTCCCTGATGTTTTTTTTTTTTTTGGACAGAGTTGGCTTCTTTGCTGCCCTTCTTGACACCAGGCCATCTTCCAAAAGTCTTCGCCTCACTCTGTGTGCAGATGCACAACAAATTCGCACAGGTTTTTATGCCCTTCCTGACGCAACCCTCCCATTTTTATCCGGGCTTGGGACCGGCACTGAATTCAGTGGCTGTGGGGTTTGGGCACTGGCTGGGAATTGAACCCGGGCCTTCCGCATGGCAGGCGAAACACCTACCACTGAGCCACCAGTGCCCATATATGCACTATATGGTATGGATCAGAAATTATATCTGTGTATTTTTAGGCTGAGTGAAAAAAAAAATGGCAACGAAATCTCAGCAAGTAGACTTGGTCAGTTGTAGGCCAAATCTGTGAAAAAGAAATTGCAAAGACAGTGTTTCATTTAATGTTTATTTACATATTGTAAGTTTTGCCGCATGTTTAAACAGCTCACATTTTGATCCAATGTGTATTTAAAAGCAGGAAGTGGAAATGTCCAAAATTATATAATTTCTAGAGTTTTATCATTGATCCCTTATCAAAGCCAAATACTATTGGAACCATCATCTTCAGTGCACTCTTTGGTATGGACTCAAGTGATGCTCACCTGAATGACTACCAATATAGGCTTTGTTTTTTGTTTAATTCTTCCTTGTTAGGAGAATAATCATGTTTAAGTGAGAGGAGACACTGCTACCAGTGGGTGGCCATTGAATTAAGGAGGTTTTGTATTATAGCAATTTCGAAAAGGTTCTATCAGTCAGAAATTATGTGGCAACCACTCAGTTTTGTTTTATTCCTCTGAATATTATTACTGCCAGGTCCATACATTTTGTAACTTTTTTTTCTTTTTGGTATTTGGCAGTTTTACACGACCACATTGAAATAAAACACTGAAAATTTGAATGAAGTCAAGACCTTCAGTTTTAGTTCAAGGGGTTTAACCATTCAGGAATTACAGCCATTTTCATACACATTTTGAAAGACTGATAAATAATGGAACGAATGGTTGGCGAAAGTAGTTGCATGGCCAGGAAAAAGGCCATGTATTTACATATTCTTCTGTTGTGTTATTTAATTATTCATTTGTTTAATAACTGTTTAAGTTGTTTGGAAATAGTGAATAGTTACTGAATAACAATTTGTAGCAAAAATAATATGGCGCTTAAAAATTTTACACACTACATTATACTTGTATATCAAACCATCACCGTTCAGCACTGTGTTCTTTTCTAGGTTCAAGATGGTTCTGAATGCCATTGGCTTTATGTTTGGGGCCATTGTCCTGCTGCAGAATACATTTGGGAACTCCCTGATGGTATTGCATGATTGATAAATATCTGCATGTATTTCTTTCTAAGTCCAGATTGAAGTTTTGACTGTCTATGATTTTGGGTGCCATGTCATCTGCTGGTGTTGATCCACAGCCTTGATTCAAGTCCAAAGTTAATGCAGCCAGTTACCGGAAGATTTCATGCTTCTGCCTGCTGACAAGGAGATGAAAATGTCCTTTTCAGCAGGAGTTAGTTTTGGTATTGTGGGCATGTACTTTACTAACTTGGCCTGAACCTAATAGGGGTATTGTCAAGAGGTACTTCACTTGCGGTAGATGTTAAACACATGACCCAACAATACAGACATGGTAAAACCTATCAAAGCAATTATGGCAATAATGCCAGACTACAGTACATTTATGCATTAATTTGTGCTAAAGGAGCCCTAGCCATGTACAATGCATAAATTAACGTGTGTATAATCCTTTTCCAAAATTTTCAAACGTTGAGTTCAATTATGAACGGCTAATGGATATCAGTTTTGTTTTGTATTGTGTAGATAATTGTGTATAGCATTCATTAGTTTTATTTCAGTTTGGGATGCAATAAGGACATATGATTCACGCTTAACCGTGAAGGCACTGTTATTAGTAGAGAACATTAAGGAGGTCTCAGCAGCTTGTTTTACCAATTCAGCAAAAACATCCAGCTGTGTTAGCAGCACAAACAACAACACACTGTTTCTACTGCAGTTTACTAAGCTATCGCTGTCCTGAAGAATATTTTTGTCATTTAAATTGTTTTAAATTAAATGTAATGCTTCACACAAGTGACAGAATGCCTTTGAAGTGAAGTTACATTTCCACATGAATGAAGCTCAGAGGCCTAATCCCAACCATGTTCAAGTATGACAATGCACCAATGTAAGAAGGCCTATTGGTGTGCCTGACCACACTTAATGCTTGTGAGGCTAATGAACCCTAATGCCTTTCCTTCTGCATGGAAGGCAAGAAACCTACCACTGAGCCACCAATGCCCTATTATAGTGGGGGCACTTAAAAAAAGGAATGTGATTTAATATGCTCATGTGTCCACATAATTAGGTGATACAGAGCAAGTTGAACATAATTACATATACCATTTGAACAAGTTGAACCTCCTTGGACCTTGTTGAACCAAGTTGAACTTGGTAAAACAGTCCAAAATTATCACAATTTTACAATTAATTATTAAGGAATTTAGCACTTACATTTTTTTAGATTTTTGGACAAAGGTGAACATGAGGAGGCAGCAGTGGACTGGCAGCCCAGGTCCTGAATAGAGCAGCGTTGGTCATCCATCCTGTTGCCTTGGAAACGACTTAGCAGGTCAAAGAAGCTTTCGTCACCTAACATGTCCGCACTCACACACTACAAGTAAAAAATATAAAATTTCTTGCAATCTTTCTTACACAAAAGAAATTAAACCCAGTATGTAACTAATAAAATTCATATTAAAGTAAATTGTGTAACATCCCTATTCAAATAGAACTAAAATTAGTGTAGGACAAGTCTTGAATATATATAAAAAATAAAAACTGCCCTCATACACTGGTTAACGGAGACTCACTTTTTGAGCAGGCTGCTTGTGAGAAATCTTCAAAGTGTTGCTAGTGTCCTGCAAAACTTTATTGGAGCTGCTCTTCTTCCCTCGCAGACGATTCATGAAGAACTTGGAGGAGGATTTGGATTTTGTCTGCATACACAGATTCTCTTTGCCCCATTCCTGACACTGCACAAGACAAGACCAACCAAATCAGTTGAGAGTCCACCTACAGTGCTGAATACATTTATTGACACCACATGTAAAGATGTTTTCATAAAAACTAATTATTTTAACCATTTAAAAAAGCTGGCTTTAAAAAAAAAATAATTCAGGCTTTGAAAGCAGACAATGCATTTAATCTTGTAGACAAAGCATTAATTGCTGGAGACTTTAATATTTATTTATGAATATTAATATTTATTTAATCTCTCAGATATTACAGATCACTGTCTGACCCCAAAGAACTTGATCAGGCGACTAAATATTTAAAGTCAGCATTCCGATATACTTTAGATAATGTAGCTCCACTTAAGAGGAAAATTATTATAAATAAGAAACTTGCTCCCTGATATAATGACCACACGCACATTTTTAAACAGACCGCATGAAAATTAGAACGTAAATGGCGTCAAACTAAACTGTTAGTATTTCAAACAGCATGGAGGGAGTGTGTCTTGATATTTTAAAAAAAGCTTAGTGTTGCTAGATCAATGTTCCTCTCCACTCTTGTAGAAAATGACAAAATAACTAGAAATAGCTAAATTAATTAGTAATAAGACGATTACAGAAATCTCCACATCAGTATTATGCAGTAGTGATGACTTCATTAACTTTCATTGACAAAGACTTTGAAAGCAGACAATTTTGCTCATGCAGCTTTTAAACTAATATCATATGAAAAGAATGAAATGATTTCACTCATCTCTTCTACAAAATCATCAACCTGTGTATTAGATTCTTATACAGACATTTTCTCAAGCAGATAGTACCAGCAATAACAGAACCCCTGTTAATAAACCACTAATTAAGAAACCTGACCTCGACCCCTGTCATCTGGCCAACTACAGGCAAATATCAAACCTCCCCTTTATATCTAAATCCTGGAAATTGTAGTAGTGCAGCAGCTACTGTATGTTCATATCTACATATGAATAGCATAAACAAATGTATCAATTAGGATTTAGGCGTCATCACAGCACAGCAAGTAGTAAATTACCTCCTATTGGCCTCTGGCGTCTCATTTCTTGTGTTACCTGACCTCAGTGCAGCTTTTGACAACATTGATCATAGTATTAGAAAACGTAGTAGGAATTTAGGGAATGGCCCACTCCTGGCTTAGATCATATTTGACTGATCATTATCAGTTTGTAGATTTAAATAGTGATTATTCTGTCTGTTCTCAAGTGAAGTTTGGTGTTCCACAGAAATATTGCCAAGATAAGGAATATACGGTCATTAAATGATGCACAAAATTTCTCCTCATGCTTTTATTACCTCTAGGTTCGACTATTGAAACTGTCTAGATTCAACTGGATGCATAAAAAGGCTCCGAAACTACAAACTAGTTCAGAATGTAGTAGCAAGAGTCCTCACTAGGACCAGAAGATATGATTACATCACCCACTTATCCACACTGTATTGGCTACCAGTCAAATTTCGACACAATTTGAAAATAGAACTTTTGACCCATAACATTAAATGGTCTTATGCTGTTCTTCCTATTGCCATCTCGAAGTTTTACCTTGCCATCGTTGGACAATCTGAGCAAACACATTTTTCTCACATTTCATGCGCATTTTCATAAGTTTCTTGTGATTCTGTAAAGCTGCTTTGTGAATGATCATTGTTAAAAGTGCTATACAAATAAAACTGAATTCAATTAAATTAAAACACACAAGTACATATGCGCATACTGTACACAAAGAAATTAAGAGAACCATTATGTTGATGTCTTAGTAAAGTATGTGTACTAGTGTGTTGGGTTTGGTCTATACTGATGGCGGCTGACAAAGTGATATCAGCTGATTGTTGTGAGAAAAGCTGCAATTACTTTATGTTTTTCTGGTGTAAGTGTCATCAACTGCAAATTGTCCATGCTGTAGCGTCTGCTCATCCTGGGTCTTGCTCCTGAACAAAACAATGAACATCTTTTATGATTTGCTATACTCTTGTTACTGCTCCACATTATTTTGCAGCATGTAACAATATTATAAGATGCAGGTGCTTCTTTTTTAGAAATATTGTCGTCATTATTGACAACTATGATAGTATTAAAAAGTTACAGAATATATATATTTTTACCATGTTGGTTATCAACCATTTTGTTCTCTGACAAGACAGAACTGTTTGTACTGTAACTGAGGCCAAGGACAGTCTGGAGGTCAGACACATTCAGACGAGCAGTCATCTCACCACAGCGGTCACCTGTCTAAGAAGGAAAAAAAAAAGTTTAAAGTAAATGCACCAATACCTTTAAAACTTATTGAACACGTGACCTGAGAATGCTGATGGATAAAAAAAAAATCTGCTACCATCTTATATAGAATTTTTTATTTTTTTTTTAAGATTTACCAAGTTCATTTGTTTCTCAATCAAAAGTATAATCAGGAATACACAACAAAACACTAAAAGGAGTGAAACTCATCCTAAGAAAAAAAAAAAAAAAAAAAGTCAAAAAAGACTGTCAACTTCTATAGCATGCTTTTGAAGTACAGCACTGTTTGCGCCCTTAAACATTAAGTGGTCTGGCCAAGGGCATATATTTTTTTAAAGATTTAAACCGTCAACATCTCATAATATATTTAGTAAGGGAGAACTAGTGCAGACATGGGTTATGCCTCATTGTATTAATTATGTCTAAACATGACTTAGTAGTCAGTCATATAAATTGAAAAACTACCGACAAGACCAAATTGCAGAAACCCCAGAGCATAACACCACCTCCTGAGACTTGGACATTGAACACCATATATGAGAGGTGCACCACTTCACGTCCTTCTCTTCATCCATTGCTCCCATATTGGGCAAATCTGGACTCATCAGACATTACCTTTTTCATTGTTTCAAAGTTGAATCTTTATGCTGCCCATCAAATTGAAGCCTTTTCCCAATTATCCTTACAAATAAGTGCTTTTTTTCTTATGAGAACACTTAATCCCAATATTATGCAACTTTAACAAGATCTTCAATCACTGCCATTTAGGATTTATTTTCCCTGACCAGTGTTGGCGGTCACTTTTGTGATAACTGAAGCTTAAAGTTTTGAGCAGATTAGGATCATAAGTGAATGAATAACTTGCATATTTTATTGGCAATCACAACAGAAGCAAAAGAAAACACGTGCATGCACATATTCAAAATTTATCTGCAATCTTTATGAAAGGCAATAAGGAGAATTATATTGTGCATTGAAGGTTTGAAAGCAGAGGCATGGTTGAGCAGCATCTCCAGATGCATCCAGTTGAATCTCCAGGCAAGTGAAACCAACAGGGTACATGCAATACGCTTTACCTGTGGCTCATTATGCAGTTAATTTATTGATGTATCTGTGTGAGAGAGCTGTGACTGAATGAACCACTGTGCTGAAAGAAAGTGTCTGTTTGCATGTGCTTGTGCACTGAGAAGAACTATTTTGATTCATTACGAAAGAATAAAAAACTAACTATACACATTATGTCCATTTCCATTGTTTCAATACCTCAACAATTCAAGACTGATATCATGTCAGGTTATATCATTTGCATATGTGGTGATATTAGTTTTGTTGTGTGAAAGACAACCAACTGAGATAATACTGGAAAGGCCTGCACTTGAATGGCAGCCATGCATAAAAATATAAATAATAATAATAATAATAATAATAATAATGAGTACTTTATTAATCCCAAAGGTACACTGTAATTTCCGTATGTCTCAGGGGTTGCCAGAAAATAGTTTTAAAATTTCAAATGCATTTCAAATGCAAAATTTAAACAACCATAAATACTAATTTCTGCATTTATAGAAAATTTTAAGCATGACCCGAAACTTTTTGGGAACCTGCTCACTGGTCTAAGTCTATGATAAAAACTCCAACACGATCTGCCGCCAATCTGGCCTTGATTAACATCAATACTCTAGTGCAAAATCAATGGCCACCAGGTGACGGCATTATAAAAAGGCTTTTAACACTAGAATTCCTGAAGTCATAAGAATTTGTTTGCTCGCAGTAAATGAAGAGCCCCTCCAAACATCAGATGGTAGAATATAACGTGTTTTTTTTGCACACGCATCATGTTCATGATGTTAAGATTTGATATAATGACCACATAGGTCTATATTTGATCTGTTTCTAACATTTTGCACAAATCTGTTACAAATGTGCATTGTAATATACTAGAAATTATAGGCTAAAAAAATATAAACTAGAGATTTGGCTCTGTAGGAAAAATCTAAATGCAATTATGCTGAGAATTGGATTGTCTATGTTAGGATCTATGTTATAAATCAATAATAGTCAAGCACTGTGCTGTGAAGGGAGTTAGAGATGTACTGTAACGGAAAGGAAACAACTAAGGAGAATGTGGCTAATTTATTTTACTGTGTTATGAGCTGACTATCTCTAGCTCTGCTCAGTGAACCTTTTTTAAAATGAATCACACAACACACTTAAACAAATGCATGCAACGCTGTTGATAGTTTCTGAGCCCACTCTCCCCCACACTGCTTTGCTCATCTCTATTATTTCTTGGCTCATCAGGGGTGAAGGGAGTTTTAAATGATTTGCCAGTACTAAAAAGGTCACTGTGCTGTGCTGTTTTTTTTTTTGGAGTAGTCAGGAAACCTGGCTTGAGTAAAAATTGGTACATGAGAGATGGAGGTACTTTTGTCTGCATCATTGTGTGTACACTCTACAAACTCCACTATTCTCTATGAAGTGAGATTACGGAGTGAGTTTGGATCCATTTTTAAGGGGTTCATTAGTTTTAATCAACATGATTTCCCCCCCCCCCCCCATTTTTAATCTCTTCAACTCGCGACTCGTTTTCTGACTAGACCAAAAACAAGTCAGCTCCAGGAGGAAAGATGTTCATTGAGGGTTGAGTTTAGTTATCCATTTGTTTTATTCATTTTGTTGAGATCACCACCTTTTCACTTACTAAGACTTGGGTACAAAGTTGTTACAATTTCAGAGTAATCCAGTACTACTCGAGTAATCCAGGCTGAGATAGAGCAGCTCTGCGCAGATGTTGAAATTCGTACATATAGACAGTTTTGTTCAAAATGCAACACATGAAAAGACAAAGACAGCAGCTAAATCTTGTCAGAAACAACAATCTAAGTCGACCATCACTCAATCGGAAGCCTTCCAAAAGCTTGAGCCTTTCTCTGCAGAGAGGAAAAAGGCCAAAATCCTCATCTTAAAAATATATCAGATCATACCTACTATAGATTTCTAAAAACATCATGCTGAACTGACAAGACCCTAAAAACGGTCACAATTAACCTAACAAATATTACAAAGTACCAAAAATAACTCACAATTTGCTAATAATTGTCAAGAAATGCTCTGATGCCTCACTTAAAAAAAAAAAAAAAGCAAGCTAAAAATAAATAAATACATTTTGGAATAAGCAAAGTTCGAGCCAAATTAAGTGAGTCAGAAGCAACAATCGCGAGAGTGGATTACTTTTCTGTTCAGGGAATAGACTTAAAAGAATGGCTGCAGTAATGATACAATCGGTCTTGACATATTATGGTTATTAAGAATGCAAAAAAGACAAGAGCCTAAAAAAAAGGAAAGAATGTTACTCACAGCATTTTAAAATATGGTAAAGTTGGTTTTATACTGGGACATCCACTGCACATTCTTCTACTTCTTAAGGAATATACACCCAAAAGGACAAAATGTGTATTGTCTTACTTTGGAGTGGGCAGAGAATCTAGTAGAATAAAGTATAGGCAATACTATGTCCCTTCCAAAACTGTGAAATGTACTGTTATTTTTATGATTTGATTTCTTCCATCCTTGAAGATGAGGAATAAATGAGGTGGAGATATGGTTCATAAATGCTTCATTCATTAAGCACAAATGTATCTAAAAACTAACCTGGTAATCAGGATGTGAAAGAAAATTTCAGCTAGACCATTTTCTGACCAAATGCTGCAGATAAAGAAAAGACTTCACCATTCCTAGGGTTGCAACAAATGACTTTCAATAATCAATTAATCTATCAATCATTAAAGCAATTGGATGATTAATTGGATTACAAATGGCACACTCACTCGATAGCTCTTATTTATCCAGCAGATTTAAAATTTAGCTTAAGGTTGATGTCAACTCTTTGTATTTAGACCTGGTGTGTGTACCTCATTAGAGATTTCCAGATGTCTCTCTGTAAAATGCATTGCCTGGCCATGATTCCCGAGGGCTGTATGTGCATTTCCTAAACTCCAGCAGGCACGGCCTTCACCAACCCTGACACACAGAGACACACAGACGAATACAAATATAAACATACATGCCCAAAAACAAGTACTGTATATGCTTGTACTAGATGTGTACATAAATTCCCATTGGCCACTTCATTTGGTACACCTGTTCGGCTGTTTTTTAACGCAAATATCTGCAACTAGTTAGTGAAATAGTTAGTTAGAATAGGCTAGTCTGAGACGTCCATTCCTGTCTGCTAAAACAGGAAACTGAGGTTACAATTCAGTGGGCTCACAAGACTTGGACAATACTTGATTGGTAAATTTTGCCTGGCCTGATGAATCTCGATTACTGCTTCTACATTCGGATGGCAGGGTAAGGGGATAAACAACATGAAAGCCATGGGTAAAGCCTGCCTTGTATTACAATTCAAGCTGCTGGTGGTAATGGTGTGGGGGATATTTGTTTGTACATTTTTGGCCCCTTAGTACCAACTGAATATTAAATGCCACAGCCTAATTGAGTATTGTTGCTGACTATGTCCCTTATGACCACAGGATAACACACCATGTAACAAAAGCTAAATTCAGCTCAAGTTGGTTTCTTCTGCTTCTTTGTTCTGAAGTGCAACAATTAGTTTTTTGGTGGAATAATTATGTTATAATTAGCATGAAGAGTTAAGTTGTGTGTAAGGCAAATATGTGTTTAATGCACATGTACCGGTCACCGAGGTCCTGAGCAATGATGAGGTGCTTAAGGAAATAATCTATAGCTCTCTCATAGTCCTGCAGTAGAGTGTAGGTGTTGCCTAGGCTGTAGCAGACCTGAGCCTCCACTGCCCGATCCCTTAGTTGCCTCGCCAGCTGAAGAGCTCTCCTGAAAACAATCAAATAAAAATGAGGCAAAACAAAACCTAAACAGTAAATAGTGCCAGCAGAAAGAACTAAAAGGCTAGTAATGATCATGGATTAAGTTTGATGATTGCTTGGCAGAGCCCTCTAAAAAATGTTTAAAGTGTTATACTATATTTTTTTGTTGTTGACTGCAAAATTTAAAAAATGTTTATAAACGTTCGTAACTAAATTTATATATGATGGATAAATTGTACACATTAAAACACTGCAAGGTTAAAGTGTTAAAATGATAAAGCACCATGATATTTCATGTGGCTGCTATGTGTTCTCAGATGGCTCCTATGCTAACCTATCTAGCAAGTAGATACAGTGGTGTGAAAAACTATTTGCCCCTCATTTTTAAATGAGGGGTTTTATTATTTAGGGAGAAAAAAAATCCAAACCTACATGGCCCTGTGTGAAAAAGTAATTGCCCCCTGAACCTAATAACTGGTTGGGCCACCCTTAGCAGCAATAACTGCAATCAAGCGTTTGCGATAATGTGCAACGAGTCTTTTACAGCGCTCTGGAGGAATTTTGGCCCACTCATCTTTGCAGAATTGTTGTAATTCAGCTTTGAGGGTTTTCTAGCATGAACCACCTTTTTAGGATTCAGGTCAGGACTTTGACTAGGCCACTCCAAAGTCTTCATTTTGTTTTTCTTCAGCCATTCAGAGGTGGATTTGCTGGTGTGTTTTGGGTCATTGTCCTGCTGCAGCACCCAAGATCGCTTCAGCTTGAGTTGACGAACAGATGGCCGGACATTCTCCTTCAAGGTTTTTTTGGTAGACAGTAGAATTCATGGTTCCATCTATCACAGCAAGCCTTCCAGGTCCTGAAGCAGCAAAACAACCCCAGACCATCACACTACCACCACCATATTTTACTGTTGGTATGATGTTCTTTTTCTGAAATGCTGTGTTACTTTTACGCCAGATGTAACGGGACACACACCTTCCAAAAAGTTCAACTTTTGTCTCGTCGGTCCACAAGGTATTTTCCCAAAAGTCTTGGCAATCATTGAGATGTTTTTTAGCAAAATTGAGACGAGCCTTAATGTTCTTTTTGCTTAAAAGTGGTTTGCGCCTTGGAAATCTGCCATGCAGGCCGTTTTTGCCCAGTCTCTTTCTTATGGTGGAGTCGTGAACACTGACCTTAATTGAGGCAAGTGAGGCCTGCAGTTCTTTAGATGTTGTCCTGGGGTCTTTTGTGGCCTCTCGGATGAGTTGTCTCTGCGCTCTTGGGGTAATTTTGGTCGGCCGGCCACTCCTGGGAAGGTTCACCACTGTTCCATGTTTTTGCCATTTGTGGATAATGGCTCTCACTGTGGTTCGCTGGAGTCCCAAAGCTTTAGAAACCTTATCTCTAGGCTTTATAACCTAGAGATAGATCTCAATTACTTTTGTTCTCATTTGTTTCTGAATTTCTTCGGATATTGGCATGATGTCTAGCTTTTGAGGTGCTTTTGGTCTACTTCTCTGTGTCAGGTAGCTCCTATTTAAGTGATTTCTTGATTGAAACAGGTGTGGCAGTAATCAGGCCTGGGGGTGACTACAGAAATTGAACTCAGGTGTGATAAACCACAGTTAAGTTATTTTTTAACAAGGGGGCAATCACTTTTTCACACAGGGCCATGTAGATTGAGTTTTTTTTCTCCCTTAATAACGTAAACCTTCATTTAAAAACTGCATTTTGTGTTCAATTATGTTATCTTTGACTAATAGTTAACGTTTTTTGATGAGCAGAAACATTTAAGTGTGACAAACATGCAAAAGAATAAGAAATCAGGAAGGGGGCAAATAGTTTCACACCACTGTACTTGGTTTCTATAGACATTTAAACATGTAAAGATTAAAAAGCTTGGAGAACATGTTACAATAAAAAAAATGCTGCTAGTTGGCGATTATTGGGTTCGCGGGTTGCCTTGGTGTTTCAATAATGTTTCACTATATTCTAAGTTGGTTGCAAGATGGTAGGGAGTCAGTTGTTAGACTCCCTACTAGCTTTTACATTTTCATACTATTCGGCTTCACCATTTTTTCTGCGATTTTTGGAGAACGCGCGAGTTTCCTCAAACGGAATTCAGCTCCAAACTACTAAACTCCAACACAGAGGTACAATATAATGTCTACCATTCAGCTCGTTCAGTGTGTAGAGTGCAGGATGTTTAGACATTCTTCCTCAGTCCTTAGCGATAAAATTATTTGTGATAGGTGTGTGGTAGTGAGCACTCTGACGGAGAAGATATCAGCATTAGAGGAGCGCATCCAGACTTTAGAGAGGGTTAGAGAGTGTGAGAGCAGCGTTATTCCCGTAGCGGACAGTCTGGGTGCCACAGGCGGAGATAAACAGCCCCCGACTCCGGCATTAGAGCCCTCACAGCAGGGCGAGTGGGTGACGACTCGGCGGCATACACGTTCAGCCAAAGCTAACGCTAAGGCTAGCCCACCGGAGCACACCTCCTATGCGCTTCACGTGTCCAACAGGTTTGCTCTCTCCAGTGATGCAACCGCTGAGAAACCTGAAAGAGCTCTGGTTATAGGAGACTCTATACTGAGGCATGTGAAATTAGCTAGACCTTTAGGGGCGCCAGCGGCAGTGGTCAGGTGTATCCCGGGAGCCAGAGCACCGGACATAGCAGGTAATCTTAGGGCTCTAGGACAGCACAGGTTCTCTAAGATAGTGGTACATGCTGGAGCTAATGATGTACGCCTTCGTCAGTCAGAGGTTAGTAAGAGTAACTTTACAAAGGTGTTTAAATTAGCGAAGGCGATGTCCGATGAAGTAGTATGCTCTGGTCCCATCCCAATGAGACCTGGCGACATAGCTTACAGCAGGTTATGGTCGCTGACCCGCAGGATGTCCAGGTGGTGCTCCGAAAATAATGTGGGCTTCATAGACGATTGGCAAAGCTGGCCTGTTAGGGCGGGACGGTGTCCATCCCACTCGGTAAGGTGCTGCTCTCATTTCCTGTAGTATAGCTCATAGTCTCAGTAGAGGTCTAAGTTAATCGGTGACAATCCAGAGCCCAGGCCAGGGAGCAGGCTAAACCAGTGGTTCTCAAAGTGTGGGGCGCGCCCCACTAGTGGGGAATACAGACATGACAGGTGGGGCGCAATGAACGGGAGGAAAAACACCTATTCTAATTCAGGAAAAGTACCTATTCTAATTCATGCTTTTCTTTATTGATAATGAAGAGTGTACGCTCAAAACTAAACAATCACACACAAATAAGTGGATCATTAATACAAGTAAATTTAAAATAACATCAGTTGGGGGCCGGGAGAAAAAGTGGAACCATAGTGGAACAATAACGGTTTAACGTCGGACAAACTTGAGCAGCACTGCTCGAATCACAAACCTGCGAGAGTCACTGGGCAGTGCTGTGTGACTCTGACAGGAATAAACCGCGCCGACCATCAAAATACATTTTACCCCGCTGGGATGCGCACATACAATCCAGGCATGGCAAGGCGGAAACAATATTAAACAGTCCTGACATTTTAAATAAAACACAGTGGGTCGCGCAGGTTTGTGATTCGAGCGGCGCTGCGCGAATAAACCAGATCATGACTGCGCTATCCAGATACTGTAGTCGCGCTGCGCTGTATTTGCGCAGATATTTGGTTCAATCGGGTGCCGCGGTTTCGTCCCACTTTTGATGTGTTTGGCTTCACATACACTTCGACAATGGAAGAAGATGGTGCAGCAGCAGTGAGTTTACTTACATGTGACGAAAAACGAGGAGATTGTAAAGAAAAAAAGTGCATCGTCTGTGTTGTGGAATTGGTTTGGGTATAAGAAAAGTGATACGAATGAGATGAACGTGATTTAGAAGGTACGCAAGTGCACTGTTTTAACAAGTGGTGGAAACACGTCATACCTTTTCTATCATCTGAAATACAAAATCGAATATGGCCAAAGTAAAAAAAAAAAAAAATGCAGCAAACCCCAACAATTCACAGTTTAAATAAAATTACATAAAAAAAATTAAATTATATAAAAAAACTTTTGTGTTTTCATTTTTATTTATGCATTTTCAGATACAGATTGCTATATTGTGATATATATCGTTATTGAGGTAGAAAATTGCTTCTACCGTGATAGAAGATTTTGGTTATATCGCCCACCCCTAATGAAGCCTATCTTGAGCTTGGGTTCATGGTGGTGATGGTGGGGGCAGAAGAGAGACCCGTGTGTGTTTTGTGTCTTAAACTGCTGGCAGCAGACCGCATGAGACCCAACAAATTAGGAAGACACTTAGAGACAACACACTCCAGTCACGTTAATAAACCACTGGACGTCTTTGAAAGAAAGCTGGCAGAATACGGACAGCAGGAGAATCGCATGGTAAAATCTGAATCAGTGGACAGCAAAGCACAAATGGCTTCATTCAAAGTTGCATACAGAATTGGCCAGTGCAAAAAAAACTACAAACGATTGCTGAGCAGCTAATAAACATGGGGTCAATTATGCAAAGATAAGTGACAACGTAAGCCTTGTAACAATTGCATGTGTATTTTATCTTTATTTAACTTGGTGGTGTTTGATCGTATTGGTTTAGGAATTGATACTTCAATAAACAGTAAACTTGGCCGATTTCGTTATTATTTTGTTGACAAGTGGGGCTTGAAAATTCGCTCACCCCCTGAAGTGGGGAATGACAGAAAAAGTTTGAGAACCACTGGTCTAAACCAACCGTCTGCTAGCTGCATAGAGTCGTCACTCAGGGTTCACCTTATTGAGACTGTGTCTGTTCCCCGATCTAGGCAAAAATGTAGAAAGACTCAAAGTCTGTTTTAATAATTTAATTAACATAAAGACCACAAACTCCGATCACACTGAATGCGCAGCCGGCACCTCTGATCTGAAGCTAGGACTGTTAAATATTAGATCTCTCGCATCTAAAGCGGTTATTGTTAACGAAATTATCACATATCAGGTGTTTGATATACTCTGTTTAACTGAAACATGGGTTAAACAGGACGAGTATGTAGCTCTAAATGAAGCTAGTCCTCCTGGATACAGCTACATAGACCAGCCTCGGTTAACTGGTAGAGGAGGAGGCGGCGCAGTTATTTACAATGATAATCTGTCTATCGTACAAAAACACGGACACAAATTTAACTCATTTGAAATTCTTTATAGTAACATGTTTATTTAAGTATATTAAGTCAGCTCAGTCGATTCCACTAGTTATAATTTATAGACCTCCAGGGCCGTATTCTGAATTTCTTAGTGAATTTGCAGATTTCATCTCAAATCTAGTCGTTTCTGTAGACAAAGTGTTAAATGCTGTTCTCAGAGGGTCTTCTGTATTCTCAAAATGAATGTTAAAATCTCCAGCAATTATGTCCATACTGGACTCCGTAGGAGTAAATCAGTGTGTAGTAGGACCCACTCATGAAGCAGGTCACACTTTAGATTTAATAATATTCCTCTGAGATAAGTTCAGACAGTGGAATTGTGAATACATTTCTTATACTTAATCCGATCACTATCTTGTCTCCATTCAAGTGTGCCAAGTGATAATGTACGCACAGAACCGCGCTACCGTATTAAACGTACATTCACATCAACTACCACACAGTTTTATCAGTAATCTCCCAGAGTTACCAACTTCGATTAGGTCATCGTCTGACCCCACAGAATTCGATCATGCGACTGAATATTTAGAGTCGACATTTCATTGTACCTTAGATAATGTAGCTCCAGCTAAAAGAAAAATTATTAGAGATGAGAAACTCGCTCCCAGGTATAACGATCACACGCGCACTTTAAAACAGACTGCTCGGAAATTAGAGCGTAAATGGCGTCAAACTAAATTGTTAGTATTTCAAATAGCATGGAAAGAGAGCATCCTGAACTATAGGAAAGCTCTTAGTGTAGCTAGATCAACGTATCTCTCCACTCTTATAGAAGAAAATTTAAATAATCCTAGATTTTTATTTAATACTATAGCTAAATTAACAAGAAATAAGACCACTAGAGAAATCTCCAGAACATCATCATGCAGTAGTGAGGACTTCATGAACTTTTTTAATAATAAAATTGTAAATATCAGGCATAAAATTGAGGCGTTGAAACCGAACAATGTAATTGATACAGATGTTAACCTAGCCATGTCAGATTGGAACCTAGAATAATTTACTCCCCTTGAAGAGAATGAACTAATTTCACTCATCTCTTCTGCAAATTCATCAACCTGTATATTAGATCCTATACTGACACATTTTCTTAAACAGATAGTACCAGTAATAACAGAACCGCTGTTGAGAATAATTAATTCCTCACTCAGCATTGGTTATGTTCCAAAATCTTTTAAATTAGAAGAAGAAGAAGAAGAAGAATATTCAATTATTGTCACATGTACTTTTTACAGCACAGCGAAATTTCTTCTTCGCATATCCCAATTAGGAAACTGGGGTCAGAGCGCAGGGTCAGCCAGCTTACAGCGCCCCTGGAGCAGATAAGGTTAAGGGCCTTGCTCAAGGGCTCAACAGTGGCAACTTGCCGATGCTGGGGTTCGAACCCCCGACCTTCCGATCAGTAACCCAGAAACCCACAGCCTTAACCGATTGAGCCACCACTGCCCAAATTAGCAGTTATCAAACCAATAATTAAGAAACCTGACCTCGACCCCTGTCAGCTATCCAATTACAGGCCAATATCAAACCTTCCTTTATCTCTAAGATTCTGGAAAAGATGGTAGCGGAGCAGCTATGCTCATATCTACATAGAAATGGCATACATGAACTGTATCAGTCAGGATTTAGGCCTCATCACAGCACAGAAACAGCACTCGTTAAAGTAGTAAATGACCTATTGGGCTCGGATCAGGGTTGTGTAACTATGCTTGTATTACTCGACCTCAGTGCTGCTTTTGACACCACTGATCATGCTATTCTTCTTCACAGATTAGAAAATGTAGTAGGAATTAAGGGTACAGCCCTCTCCTGGCTCAGATCCTATTTGACCGATCAATCAGTATGTAGACTTAAATGGTGATTATTCTGCATGTTCTCTAGTGGAGTTTGGTGTTCCGCAGGGTTCAGTTTAAGGCCCACTGCTTTTTCCCCTTTACATGCTTCCTCTGGGCAACATAATCCGTAAGCATGGTATTAGTTTTCATTGTTATGCTGATGACACACAGTTATACGTCTCAGCAAAACCTGAGAAAAACCATCTTACTAAAGTTGAGCAATGTGTGAAGGACATAAGAAATTGGATGCTAATTAACTTCCTTCTGCTTAATCTGGATAAGACAGAAGTTCTAGTCATAGGACCGCATACAGCTAGGAGTAAAATCGTAGCTCACACCGTAACTTTAGATGGCCTTTCTGTTCTATCAAGTGCAACAGTAAAAGACCTCGGCATGATGATAGATTCCAGCCTTTCATTTGAAGCTCATGTAGATAATATCACCAGGATAGCATTCTTTCACCTCAGAAATATTGCCAAGATAAGAAATATGTTAAAAGCATGAACTAGTTTTTCTGCATCGTTTAGTGTTATCACTTCTAGGTTGGACTATTGTAATGCCTTACTGTCTGGTTGTTCAGTTAGGTGCATAAACAAGCTTCAGCTAGTCCAGAATGCAGCAGCGAGAGTCCTCACTAGAACCAGAAGATATGAGCACATCACCCCTATCCTATCTTCACTACATTGGCTCCCTGTGAAATTTCGCATTGATTTTAAAATACTACTCTTGACATATAAAGCATTAAATGGTCTCGCGCCGCAGTATCTGAGCGAACTGCTAGTGTCTTACGATCCGCCACGCCTACTTCGATCAAAGGATGCAGGCTGCTTGTCACTACCGCGTATTATGAAAACTACAGCTGGGGGCAGAGCTTTTTCTTACAAAGCCCCAAAATTATGCAAATAGTCTTCCAAATAGTGTTTGGGACTCAGACACAGTCTCAGTGTTTAAGTCTAGGCTAAAAACCTATTTATTTAGCTAAGCATTTTTATAAATAGATTTGTCTTAGGTAAAGGAGCAGATCTGGGAAGCTCATGGAAGTAGAGTATTATGGTGAACTGGTATGTTTAGATGCTGTCTTCCTCACCCTCATTTGATCACTCAGGTTTGTTGACGGTGAGGTGATCGTTTGCTTTACATCTCAGGGAGCCCTCATGTTTGTGTTTCCTTCTGGCTCTCCCTTTTAGTTATGCTGTCATAGTTAGTCCTGCCGGAGTCCCTGCTTGCACTCTACAGTAAATATACATTCACATTATAAATTATGTGACTGTGACCATACCTAACTGCCATCTCTCCTCTTCTTCTCTTTCTCTTTCCTCTCTCCCCCTGTCTCCCCCTTTCACTCTCTCTCTCTCTGTCGAGCTACACATGTCATTCCTGAGCTGCCAGTGATCCAGACTCCCTCTGCCCTCCGGACCGGTCTGATCCATCCTGGTGCCCCGTTTCTGGTAGGAGGTCTCGTCGCATGGATGCCCCGTGTGTCTCTTTGGGATGCGTCTGGTGTCTGGGGATGATTCGATCTACTTAGAAGATGGTTCTGGCCTCGACTGGTGTTGTCAGCTGTTTCTCTGAGGACTTGACGATTCGATAGTTCAGGACTGGAACTTTCTACAAGTCTATCGGAGTCTCCAATAACTACCTGGACTCCATTTTAACATCAACTATTATAGCTGAACTGCCTGCCACCCAACACTGTATAAATGCAGATCATTTCCTGTTATCTGTTTCACCCAAATGAGGATGGGTTCCCTGTTGAGTCTGGCTCCTCTCAAGGTTTCTTCCTATTACCATCTCAGGTAGTTTTTCCTTGCCACTGTCACCTGTGGCTTGCTCACCAGGGACTATCTGACCATTTTGATTCATACACATTCACATTCCATACAAACTCAAATAATTCTTTTGAATGTGTAAAGCTGTTTTGAGACAATGTCAATTGTTAAAAGCGCTATACAAAAATAAAATTGAAATTGTTAGGGAAACCTACTTTTTGATCAAATAGAAAACACAGATAGAAGAAATTTGTAGTTTCAAATAAGACCAATAAGTAAAATAGATTTTTGTTAATGAAGGAACACCATTTTAAACTGTTAGTTGATACAAAAACAAAATATGAAAGTTTAGAAAGAAGAGCTGGAGGTGACAGATTTTGAATACGGTAAATAATACAGTTACCAAAGAAATGCTTATCATTTGAAAAATAAATTTCTCAAATAATTGTATATTTAATGGTTTTAAACACAACACTTTAAAACTTAAATTAAGTATCTAGGTGAAAGTATAAGGATTTACTTTTCCCTCTAACTTGATTCATCTCAAGCAATATTTGTTTATCCCAAAAAATATATAGATTTTTTTTTATATACAGTGGTATCTCAACATGAGACACCTGCCTTGCGTTTTTTCACCTTAGGAACAAAAGTTTTTGAAGAAATGCGCCTTGCATTCGAAGCATTTTCTGCATACGAGCAAGTAGCAAGCCATCGGTGCATACTTTAGGTAGCCTTTCTTGTGTCAGCGAAGAGCCAAGTGAAGCGAGTTTACTTGTGTGTGTGTGTGTGTGTGTGTGTGTGTGTGTGTGTGTGTGGTGTATGCAAAGTCAGCACCATGGGTCACAAGAATGTCATCAAGGAGGGCAGCAAAAAGAAGAAAGAAGTTTAGTTTTTAACGCAGTCGGTGCCAAGAGGAATAACAAATTAAGGTAAAGTGTTTGTCCATTTACTTTATTTATTTATTTATTTATTTTTTTAGAAGTATTACAGGATGATCAAAATACTGAGCAGTGAGCAGTACTGAGCAGCAGCGATATAAATTAATCTTAGAGAAATATAATTGAGCCCACAACCAATACTACTTGAGTTGATTTAAGATTTTGAACTTGGTATATTCGTCAAATTTCTCTAAAAGTTGAGTAAACTTGAAAAAGCTGTGCAACTTGTTAGTAAACTTTTTTTTCATGCTGAGGCGGCTTACTATTATTATTATACACTTTTAGTATGCTATGAGCGCCTCTGGGTAGCTGTATGATTTTCTATGATTTACCCATCTCTTGAATTCAATTCAATTTTATTTTTATAGCGCTTTTAGCAATGGTCATTGTCTCAAAGCTGCTTCACAAAAATGAAAGAAATTTAACAAAAAAATTAATAATAAATAATAATAATTGTAGAAAAGAAAATAATTGGAAGTGTGTATGTGTGAGAAAAATGTGCAGATAATAATAATAATAATAATAATAATGAGACGAATGAATGAAATTTCTCTGATGAGCAAGCCAAGGGTGACGGCGACGGTGGCAACGAAAAACTCCCCGAGATGGCATTAGGAAGAAACCTTGAGAGGAACCAGACTCAACAGGGAACCCATCCTCATTTGGGTGATAACAGATAGAAATGATATAACATCTTGTGTGTTGTGCAGGTGAAAATTCAATGACAGAAATTATTTAAATTGACATGAAGACCAGTTCAGCATAGGGACGAGTCAGTAGGTGCAGAGGACAGATTAGGTCTGGATCACTGGAAGCACAGGAGCAGCATGTGTAGCTCCAACCATCATAAAGCTGAATCCAGCTGGAGCTGGTCCTTCTCTGGATGCCTCAGGAACCTCGCAGGGTCGGCCTTTGTCTACTGAAGCTGGCAAAATCTCCCGATGCCTCGGGATGGGTAGAAAAATACAGAACAGATGGGGAGAATTAGCGTAGTTGCCATTCGGTATAGGTGTACTGGAGTATGAGATTATGGGATGAGTTATGTGTATGCCAGATTAAAAAGATGCGTCTTGAGTCTACTTTCTTTTTCTTGAACACAAAGGCACCTAAATAATTTGGCGATACAGAAATCATTCGTTTCTCTAAATTTAAATGAACTTCATTTCCTACACATTCTGAAACACTAGAATTTTTAAATAACCTTAAAAAACTAAATAAAAATATCAACTTAATTTTATCATAGGTTTCCCTCTTTGCTTTAAAGGCTTTACCAAGCTCCTGATAATTAAATATAAATAAGAACTTTATACTTCTTAATCATCATGTTAAATAATAATAATAATACCATAAGCTTAAAAGGTCATGTACTTAAAGATTAGTAAAGAAAAACTAGCACGAAATTAAGTTACTACAGATATTCCCATTGTTTCACTTTTTGCAATCATTAATAAATTCAAACACAAAGAAACTGTTTTACATAATGTAATTTTATTTAAACTGAATTGTTGAGGTTTGCCACATTTACTTTGACCATATTCGTTTGGATTTCAGATGATAGAAAAGGTTTGACGTGTTTCCACCACTTGTTAAAACAGTGCACTTGCGTACCTTGCAAATTACGTTCATCTCATTCGTATCACTTTTCTTATACCCAAACCAATTCCACAACACAGACGATGCACCTTTTTTCTTTACAATCTCCTCGTTCTTTGTTTCGTCACATGTAAGCAAACTCACTGCTGCTGTCTTCTTCCATTGTCGAAGTTTATGTGAAGACAAACACATCAAAAGTGGGATGAAACCGTGGGACCCAATTGAACCAAATATCTGAGCAAATACAGCGCAGCGCTGACTATCTGAATAGCGCCGTGATCTGGTTTATTCGCGCAGCCCGGTGGATCGCGCAGCACCGCTCGAATCACAAACCTGTGTGACCCACTTTATTTTAAAACAATTTATTTATAATGTCAGGACTGTTTAATATTGTTTCCGCTTTGCCATGCCTGGTTTGTACGTGCGCATCCCAGCGGGGTAAAATGTCATTTGATGGTCGGCACGGTCCATTTCTCAGAGGCGCGCAGCGCTGCCCAGTGGGACGCGCAGGTTTGTGATTCGAGCAGCGCTGCTCAAGTTGGTCCAAAGTTAAACCGTTATTGTTCCACTATGGTTCCACTTTTTCACCCGGCCCACAACTGATGTTATTTTTAATTTACTTGTATTAATGATCCATTTATTTTTGTGTGATTGTTTATTGATAATGAAGAGCGTACGCTCAAAACTAAAGAAAAGCATGAATTAGAATAGGTACTTTCCTATTATTTTCCACTAATTCCCTGCCGTTCATTGCGCCCCACCTGTCATGTCTGTATTCCCCACTAGTGAGAACTACACTTTGAGAACCACAGGCCTAAGTAGCGAGAGAGTGCAATCTGTGACCCTGTAACCCAATAACCTTTGACTTGACACAAACTACACTGAAAAGTACTGTACACATGATGGCATGTACCAGTAGGAAAAACCCAATAAATGGGCAATAGGTAAATCAGTATGGACTCACTTGTAATGATCAGCAGCCTTCTCAAACTCTCGCAAAAAAATGCAGGAATTTCCAATGTTACAACAGGCTCTTCGTTCTGCTGCCAGATCACCAAACTCTTTTGCAATGAGAAGCCGCTAAAGGAAGGAAGAGCAAATCATCAATACACAGCGGTGAATATTTAAATCAATATCATTAATTTCAAAAAGAACATTTGTAAAAATTTCAAATTTACAAATATCCTCCCAAATTTAGTCGTGGCCAATTCCTCCCTGTCGCTAAGGGGGCTCCCACATGTGTAGGAAACCCTCGGCGCTTCATCCGCGGTCACCGGACACTACGAACGGCAGAAAACCGCTCGATTTTAACGCCCGATAAGGTGTTTAATATAAATTGCTCCCATACCTGGGAGGACTTGGGGTGCGCGCTTTTTCCTGCAAACGCTTCTGTAACCTCCATTGCCTGAGCGACTGTGTATCTGTGTGCATCTTGCGGTCACGCTCCTCAGTAACGTGAGCAGCCCAACTTATCGATTAGTTGTTGCAGCCCTAAACAATACATTCCTAATCACAATCTGATCAAGCATCTGTGGGAGTAACTGGAAATCTACAGATGCTCAACCTCACAAATAACAGAACTTACAAGAATGTCTTGGTGAGAAACACCAAGTGACACCTGGGGGCTGTTCCATAAACCAAGATTAGAGTATAAGCCAGGCTCATTTCGGTTAGTCAGGTTTATTTTTGGTAGATTCGGTTTCATAAATCAAACTTAAAGTTCAAACTCCGTTACTCTGGCAACTTATGCTGGCAAATTAACCTGGTCCGGGGCAGGCTAACTGTCTCGCTTATTTAAGCAGTGTCTCAAAGAATCTCCGACGTGTGGGAACATATTCCCTAAAGATCATTCCGTCAGTTAAATTTCCGCGCTCTCACTAATCATGTCATGTAATAAAAAATTAAGCCTATAAAAATCGTGTTTCAGCATTTGAATTATCCCCAAAATAATTTAAATAAAATCGTAAGCATATTAAAAAAGGTCAAACATGAAATGCAATGACTGAAAACAGAAAGTCAGAAATTAATAAATTCATATGAACAGTTACACAAAAAAAAGCCTTATTACATTTACCAAAATAATAATAAAATAATGAGATGTCAGCTTAATTGCCTAATGAAGGTCAGGCCTATTTAAAGGGGACCTACGGTGCTACATGGACTTTTTCAAGCTGTTTGGACTGCATTGTGTGTTAGGAGAGTGTGTACACAACCACTCTACAATGATAAAGAGCCGCCCAGCGATTTTCTTTTAATTTAATAATATAAGATGCCCCTTCTGAAATCAGGCCGTTTTCAAAAGCTTGTCGGTGTGACGTCACACCGACAGAGGCCGCTCCTACTATAGTTGATTGACACTGGTGCTTTAGCAAAGACTGAGTAAAAAAAAAAAAAAAAAAAAAAAAAAAAAAAAAGCCATCGGCCAGTTTTTTCCACACTGGAGCAAAATGGCGCCTACATGAGTGTGGTGTGCAGTTTGTAGTGTGGTGGTCTAGTGGTTAGGATTCGGTGCTTTCACATGGGAGACCCGGGTTCGATTCCTGCTCAAGGTACATGCTTTTTTGCACTACATATTTATGAAGTTTTTCTAAAGTTCGTTTAGTAACGAGGTGAGTGCGCTATGCTTCGGTAAGCTTTTCTGACACCAGGAGAGACTCAAACACACAGATTGATGATGTCCTAGGTTGAATTCCCGGCATACACACACACGTTGTCCGTCAGAAAGGTCTCTGTTTATTAACAGCAAAAGATCGGTTTATATATGTTTGACTAAACGCCTGTGCTATAGACATATGTTACTACAAATTAACCATTGTAAATGTCCTGGTGAGATCCCGAAAAAACAATGCTTCACGTGTATAAGGTCCAAGAGGTAGTTATTAATCCTTCGTGGTCTAGTGGTTAGGATACGGTGCTCTCAGCGCAGCAACTTGAGTTCGATTCCCGGTCTGGGAAGTCAAAAAAAGTTTTACAACCAGATTCACATGTAAAATTTTATATTATATACATATATATAAAAAACTATATATATATATATATATATATATATATATATATATATATATATATATATATATATATATATAGTGGTGTGAAAAACTATTTGCCCCCCTCCTGATTTCTTATTCTTTTGCATGTTTGTCACACAAAATGTTTCTGATCATCAAACACATTTAACTATTAGTCAAAGATAACACAAGTAAACACAAAATGCAGTTTTTAAATGAGGGGTTTTATTATTTAGGGAGAAAAAAAATCCAAACCTACATGGCCCTGTGTGAAAAAGTAATTGCCCCCTGAACCGAATAACTGGTTGGGCCACCCTTAGCAGCAATAACTGCAATCAAGCGTTTGCGATAACTTGCAACGAGTCTTTTACAGCGCTCTGGAGGAATTTTGGCCCGCTCATCTTTGCAGAATTGTTGTAATTCAGCTTTATTTGACGGTTTTCTAGCATGAACTGCCTTTTTAAGGTCATGCCACAACATCTCAATAGGATTCAGGTCAGGACTTTGACTAGGCCACTCCAAAGTCTTCATTTTGTTTTTCTTCAGCCATTCAGAGGTGGATTTGCTGGTGTGTTTTGGGTCATTGTCCTGCTGCAGCACCCAAGATCGCTTCAGCTTGAGTTGACGAACAGATGGCCGGACATTCTCCTTCAGGATTTTTTGGTAGACAGTAGAATTCATGGTTCCATCTATCACAGCAAGCCTTCCAGGTCCTGAAGCAGCAAAACAACCCCAGACCATCACACTACCACCACCATATTTTACTGTTGGTATGATGTTCTTTTTCTGAAATGCTGTGTTACTTTTACGCCAGATGTAACGGGACACGCACCTTCCAAAAAGTTCAACTTTTGTCTCGTCGGTCCACAAGGTATTTTCCCAAAAGTCTTGGCAATCATTGAGATGTTTTTTTTAAGCAAAATTGAGACGAGGCTTAAAGGTCTTTTTGCTTAAAAGTGGTTTGCGCCTTGGAAATCTGCCATGCAGGCCGTTTTTGCCCAGTCTCTTTCTTATGGTGGAATCGTGAACACTGACCTTAATTGAGGCAAGTGAGGCCTGCAGTTCTTTAGATGTTGTCCTGGGGTCTTTTGTGGCCTCTCGGATGAGTTGTCTCTGAGCTTTTGGGGTAATTTCGGTCGGCCGGCCACTCCTGGGAAGGTTCACCACTGTTCCATGTTTTTGTCATTTGTGGATAATGGCTCTCACTGTGGTTCGCTGGAGTCCCAAAGCTTTAGAAATGGCTTTATAACCTTTACCAGACTGATATATCTCAATTACTTTTGTTCTCATTTGTTCCCTGAATTTCTTTGGATTTTGGCATGATGTCAAGCTTTTGAGGTGCTTTTGGTCTACTTCTCTGTGTCAGGTAGCTCCTATTTAAGTGATTTCTTGATTGAAACAGGTGTGGCAGTAATCAGGCCTGGGGGTGACTGCAGAAATTGAACTCAGGTGTGACAAACCACTGTTAAGTTATTTTTTAACAAGGGGGGCAATCACTTTTTCACACAGGGCCATGTAGATTTGGAGTTTTTTTCCTCCCTTAATAACGTAAACCTTCATTTAAAAAGTGCATTTGTGTTCAATTATGTTATCTTTGACTAATAGTTAACGGTTTTTGATGAGCAGAAACATTTAAGTGTGACAAACATGCAAAAGAATAAGAAATCAGGAAGGGGCAAATAGTTTTTCACACCACTGTATATACACACACACACACACACACATATATATTTCCCCTATATTTTGTAAGATTTTTATTATGCCCTCATTTGTACAGTTTATTTTACTAGTCAAAATTTTCTTTAGTATTTCTTTTTATTGATATTTATTCCTTACGTATAAGCTTTTATTTTCTTTTTAAGGTCACTGGCTGTCGTATAAACATTTCACTGCATACATACTGTGTATGACTGTGTATGTGATAAATAAAATTTGAATTTGAATCAAAGGAGAGGAAGATAGGTGGAAGGAGACAGAGGGGGAGAGAGAGAGGGAGAGAGAGAGAGACAGAGTATGGGAAGGTGAGCATGAATGAACAGATGCAAGAGGAGACAGGAAGATAGCAGCAGGGAAGATTTAACACGTTAATATCAGATCTATGAGGAAGAGAGCAAGAGAGTAGAAATAACTCCTTTATATATAAAATAATTCTAACATCATGTAAAATTATCTTTAACTGTTTTTTAACTGTTGTCAAAGCTATACCCCACTTGTATTGTGAAGACACGCCCCACAGAACCGGGAGGCGGGTTCAGTAGAGGTCATTACTTTTACCTGGTAAAAAGTAGCTCTGTTCTCAGCAACCTGTTTCAGTACATGCTCCTTTAAATGTTAATGTTTTTTTTACACAACAATTGAGAATTTTTAATTAAAGTATATTACAAACTTTTCATTAGGACCCTAAAGAATCATATTAACCTATGCAAAATTGAGACTGTACGTCTCCTTTAAGCAGTACTGAGTGAGACCAACACCTGCATGGAGATTCAAGAAACAGAGAAGCCCTAGTACGTAATTATGGACTGTCCATTTATTGAAGACCCTGTGGATGAGGGTGCACAGATATTAGAAAGAGCTTTCAGACCACCAGCCCCAAGGGTCTTAGGGACGGAGAAAACCCTCTTGCCTTCCCAGATGACCATCTGTGGGAGAGATACCGGTTCAGCAGACCCAGCATAGTCTACCTATATGAGCTGTTGGAACCACACCTCAGCAAACCCACACGGCGAAGTCAATGCCTGACCACAGTGCAATCTGTCTGTATTGCACTACGTTTCTTCGCCAGTGGGACATTCCTCTACAGTGTTGGTGATGCTGAGCATTTGGCTAAAGCAACCGTATGCCGTGAAATAAGGATAGTCTACCTTTCTCTGAGGCAGTATTTAAATATTTATATCACCTTTCCTGGCCATCTACCAACACAAGCAACCGTATGCCGTGAAATAAGGATGGTCTATCTTTCTCTGAGGCAGTATTTAAATATTTATATTGCCTTTCCTGGCCATCTACCAACACAGAGGATCAAGGAGAACTTAAAAATTGATATGCCTGTATTAAGCTAAATTTGTTCCTCAGGTTTTCACAATGTTTTGGGTGCTGTGGACGGCACGCACATCAGAATACAGGTCCCATACTGGACCAACTGAGGCGGACTATGTGAACAGGAAATCTTTCCATAGCCTCAATGTACAGGTCTGTAGATTGGCAATAACTCCATACATTGCCGATAGATAGATAGATAGATAGATAGATAGATAGATAGATAGATAGACTTATAAAGTTGTGTGCACCTACTGACTCTTACAACTATTTATCTTTTAAAATTATGATCACTAGTTTCCATGAAAAATGCTTGTGAAGTAAAAACCCTTGCTTGAAATGTTCTCTTGCCTTCTGCAAATCTCTGTGTCAGTGAGGATGCTCAAAAGATCCTGGAGTCATGGACAGAGCCTGGCCATTTTGCCTCAACATTAGTAATTAGGCAGTTGCTGTCACAGATCATCTGAACACAGAGAGTGGATTTAGCGATATAGCATATTTTGTTAATATATGAATTGATAGATATATATATATATATATATATATCTCTATCTATCTATTACACACACATACAGTCTTGAACTGTAGGAGTGTCACAGCATATGTAATTGATACCTTCTTTTGCAGGGGAGTTTAATGGAGTCAGGGGTTATGCCTGCATGCCATACCTCCTTACCCAGGACCTCATACTGAGGCAGAAAGGCAATTTAACAATGCCCACTCGAAAACAAGGGCACGGCTAGAAATGACCTTCGGCCAATTAAAGATTCAAAGAACAAGATTCAAAGAACTTTATTAATCCCAGAGGGAAATTGCTTATGCTCAGTTACAGGTGCTCCCAGTTGTTAACTAAGGAAGGTAATAAAGGTAATAAATAATAAAAAATAAAAAAAAGAAGTTCCTAAAACATTAAGTACCAACAAAATATGACTCAAGACGACTTGTAAGTATTGCACAGTAATCAAGTGTGTATGTAATATTGTATTATTATATGCAATCGTGTATTACACATTCTATTGGGAGGTAGTATTGCAGTTATCATATTATTAATATGGGTAAGTATTAGTGTCCTGTTGTATACCAGTCAGTGAAAAAATCCACATACATGTGTGTATGAGTTACAGAGAAGAGTTGTAAAGTTTTATGGCCATTGGGAGAAAGGATCTCCTGTGACGCTCAGTGGAACACTTGATAGTAATCAGTCTCTGGCTGAAACTGCTCCTCTGTTCAGCCAAAACACTGTATAGCGGGTGAGAAGGATTGTTCACAATGGATTCTACTTTGGACAGAATCCTCCTCTTTGCTACTACATCCACCGAGTCAAGCTCCATGCCTAGCACAGATCCGGCCTTTTTAATTGACTTGTCCAGTTTGTTCTTATCAGACACCTTAATGTTACCACCCCAACAGACAGCGTAAAAAATGACACTCGCCACAACGGTTTCATAGAACATCCGTAGAATGGTATTACAGACGTTAAAAGACCTGAGCCTTCGAAGAAAGTACAATCGACTCTGACCTTTCTTGTAGAGTGCCGTTGTGTTCAGTGACCAGTCAAGTTTGTTGTCCAGATAAACTCCCAGATATTTGTAATCGGAGACAATGTCCACTATCTCCCCCTTGACAGATATAGGAGTCACAGGGGTCTTGCTTCTTCTAAAGTCTACCACCATCTCCTTTGTTTTCCTGATGTTGAGTTGTAGGTGATTACGCTCACACCAGGAAACGAAGTCATCCACAACAGACTGGTACTCCTAGGCGTCACCCTCCTTTATACACCCAACAACCACAGAGTCATCAGAGAACTTCTGCAGGTGGCATGACTGAGTTATATCTAAAGTCGGATGTATAGAGGGTGAAAAGAAACGGAGACAGTACCGTCCCCTGGGGAGCTCCAGTGCTGCAGATCAAAGACACACAGTTCTTTAGTCGGACATACTGGGGGCGACAGGAAACCAAGCGGGTGTCAATGTTTATGTTCCTTAATTTCTCCCCCAGTACTGCTGGTTGGATGGTGTTGAAGGCACTGGAGAAGTCAAAGAACATCATCCTTACAGTGGTCCTAGGCTTGTCAAGGTGAGAGTAGGTGCGATGTAGCAGGTGTATTATGGCGTCATCAACTCCCATGAACGGCTGATAGGCAAACTGAAGAGGGTCCAGAGAGGACTTCACCAGGGGACGAAGTGTATCCAGGATCAGTCTCTCAAACACCTTCATAATGTGCGATGTTAAAGCAACCGGCCTGTAGTCGTTCTGGGCACAGGGACGTGGTGTTTTGGGTACCGGCATAATGCATGATGTTTTCCACAGTGCAGGGACTTTCTGAAGAGACAGACTCAGGCTAAAGAGGTACTGGAGGACACCACATAGTTGGAGAGCACAAGATTTCAGGACTCTCGGATTGATCTTATCCGGACCTACAGGTTTTGTAGGGCTGATCTTACTCAGGCCATGTTTAACCTCATCCACTGAGATGTTGATTGCTGGGAGTGCAGGAGTAGTGACTGTTCTCTGTGTAGGGGAGGACATAGGAGCAGGAATGTGTGGATTTGGGTTGAAGTCGGGGGAAGCGTGAGACATAGGGACATCAAATCTATTGAAGAAAGTGTTGAGGTCGTTTGCACGTTCCCTATTCCCCTCAATAGCCTGGCCGCTTGTCTTATAGCCGGTGATGCTCCTCATTCCCCTCCACACCTCTCTCGTGTTGTTTTGTTTCAGCCTTTGTTCTAGTTTTTAGAACAATTAAAATCCAGGTTCGAAATTCGTACACATTTCACAACTATCGCAGGGCAAGTTAAGGTTAACACGGCTCTCACTGCTTTAACCCTAGCAGATTCCAGTGCCTGAAGGGCCTTAGAGCAAGGCCGGACCGAGCATGCAACATTGTGGATGCCTGTGCTGTGCTACACAATATAGCAACCATACGCAGGGAGAAACTGCCCACAGTGTTGGTGGAGGTGCAGTGGGAAGACATACCAGCTCTTGAGGAAAGATTGGAAGGACGGACTGTAAGGGACCTTTACATGAGCTGGGGCTCAATGGTCACCAGTGGCTTTACATAAAATAACTGTCCCTGTAGTGGTGGATAAATAAAACACATGCTCAAAATGGACCCTATTTCCTTTATTCACATTGTCCAGAACAGATGGCATTTCAGAACTAGAGATGGTCTTTTTTTTTTTTAAACATTAACATTAAATTTTTTCATGTAAAATACACTTTCCCAATAAATAAAAAAAAAAAAAAAAAAAAAAATTATATATATATATATATATATATATATATATATATATATATTTTAAATATATATATTTATTTAATGTGTCTGAGTATTCCTCATACAACTCCATGAGCAGCATTTGCTCAGCAGCGGAGGGGGGGGAAAGAAATAAAAAAAAAAAGAAAAAAAAAACTGCCCGCGTTTTACCTGTCTGGCTCAGTTCGGATCGATGTTTCGTTCATCCATTCATTTGGGCTTTTTAAATATCGCGGGCGCGCGCAAAGTGAGACTATGCAAGCCTCCCTTGAATAAGCCTCGATTAGTTATAGCTGAGCTACGTTTGTGGAACGACATGAGGCTTAATTTGGAGATGCCGCTAATTTGAGTCTCACTTTTGTGCCGAAGTCTGGCTTTATTTAGCTACTTTCATGGAATACTAAATACTGGTCTTCTAAAATCTTACAGTCTTCCTGTTTTGGCAGCAAGCAGAAGGCCAATGGTAGATTAGGCAGGTCGTTATAATGTTTTGGCTCATCAGTGTGCATTACAGTGCATGCATATATGACAAACAACTGTTAAAAGGCACCTGTTGGTGGGAGGCCACAGCATTGCAAAAGTTGCCGAGCAGATACTGAGTGTTCCCCAGGTTTCCATAAGTGCGCCCCTGAGCCACTCTATCTCCTAGCTCCTTCAGAATGCACAAATTCATCCTGTCAGAAAATACATACAGGGAAAAAAAAATTGCAGTCATTTTTCATATGCCTTACATTGAGGCATTCAGAAAGTATTAACAAAAACAAAATACAACAATTACTACATTATGAATATTACTATTAACAAGATGCTAAAACATAGATCACACTCACTCGTAATACTCTACTGCTTTTATAAATGCTTTGTTGATCCCCTCTGAGAAGTTTCCAGGTTCTGTGCCATTGCTACAGATGCTCTTTCCTTTAGCATGATGCACATTGCCAAAGTTATACAGAGCTCTGGCTTGTCCCACCTACCAACAATATGCAAGCATTAAAGATCATATCTCCATGTGAACACAGTTTCATAAATAATTTTTCTTACTAAAAAAGACTGGCTTGAATTTAAAGTTATTAGCAGGTATTCAGGAGTGCACAGGACGTTATTGCACTGGTATTGCAGCACAGCTTAGCATTGTGCAAATGTTTTCGAAGTAAGGCAGTTTTAGAGAAAACACAAACATACACACGAGCAGTTCCCCAGATTTCACTTGTAATATCTTGGTTTCTTGCCTAGATAATAAGCAAAATTAAGGCCACAGATTAGGGCTGGCAACTAAAGGAAAGTTTATCAAAACCAACATTCAATACATATAGTGTGTGTGTGTGTGTGTGTGTGTGTGAGTGTGTATATACACACGCATACAAACAGTATATATTTATATATTTTTGGAATTCTTAAAAATCTGTTAATATTTTTTCACTGTTTGTATTCATGTACTGATCCCCTTTAAAAGCATACTACCATGTGTATAGCCTTACAGTCTGACCAGTCCTGTAACCAACATGGAGGAGAACTCTTTCATTAAGAAAACAAATCCTGCTTTAATATTTAAGAATATTATATAACCATTTGCATCTAAGGCATATTTACACAATTAATTATTGGTGAATTCATTCCCATAAATATAATATCTCTCACACACACACACACACACACACACACACACGCGTAAATACAAGAGCATTTTTGCAATTTGCATTTTTACAGTTAGACTGGTAACATGGTATCTAATGGAGGTATGAAGAGCTGACCTTATCCCCAACATCTGTGCTGATGTCCAGATGCATTTGGCAGAAGATTACTGCTTCATCAAAACGCCCCAATACTTTTAGCGTGTTACCCAGGTTTCCACTGGCTTTGGCTTCACCAGGCAGATCTCCTGTTGTCCTGAAATGGAATCAAAGGTAAAAGTTTCATTTGTCTCTCTATTCCAGTAAAACTGATCAAGAGACATTTAAAGAAGGGCCTGTTCAAATGTTCAAAAAGCATGTTCTAAATTGAAGTATATACAGTCAAGTCAGTAACTGCCTATTTTTTGTATGATTTGCCTCTGTTTCTATAAAACACAAAGGCTTTGACGGAATCAAGATTGGATTTAGATGTAGACATTCCGCTTTAATTCAACTTGATATGGAGACCAAAGAGGTACTGCTGCAAGTAAAAAAAAAAAAACCCATCACAAAAGATCAAAGAGACAGCAGAGAGTTAGAAGTAGAAAAACAATGAATGCACTGCCAAGCTCAGCAATCCAAATGCCTAAAAGACCACAAAGGACAACTAAAAGTGGATGACCACAATTCTTTCCTTTGTTTAAAAAAAAAAAAAAAAAAAAACCTTACCCCATCTGGACACATGATGTTTTTTTTTGTTTTTTTTATAAACTTTAAATGTGATAATCGTACATCCATCATTGTAAATAATCTGTTGTCAGATTAACTTTTCCTTTACTTCATATTTAGTTTTTCTAATCATTTTGGTAAGAGCTTATATTTTTCTTAGGTACAGGAGCAGACCTGGGGGGCTAATAGGCATAACGTTTTAGGTTGATCAAAGAACCTGATCAAAAACGTTATATAGGGGGTTTACAATATTCTGACAGGTGGATAAATTAACTACTTAAATGAACAGCAGTTATTATGTTTTCGCTAATATGCTGCCATCCATGATAAGATGTCTGCCAGACATGCAGATAGCAGGGTCAGGAATATACATTGGAACCTTGGATTGGGAGCATAATTCATTCCAGAAGCAAGCTTGTATATCAAATCGTAAACTTCCCTATAAGAAATATATAAAAAACTCCCTATAAAAAAACTAAAATTATTAATTCGACAGTCCACATAAAATAATTAATACAAAATATAAAGTAAAAATACAACAAATTAACCTGCACTTTAACGGAAACACTTCGGTCAGATTATTTTTTTTCAAAAGGTAGTGTTTGTGCGCGCACGCACTGTGCATGTGTGAGTGAAGCTAAAGTAAGAGGAGGAATGAGACCTTCCCTTCTCCTCGTCTTACACAATAACCCTTCCTCCTCTCTTATTTACACACAGACACACACACCCTTATCAGGAAAAATAACAAGGAACATCTCTAATGACACTCAAGTGAGTGCATGCTAGCGGGATCATTGCTGTAAAGTAAAAATAAAACTAATTAGCATGCTCTTTATCTTTGAAAAGAATCGCAACTGAGCAGTGTTTCAGAGAGAGAGAGAGAGAGAGTGTGTGTGTGTGTGTGTGTGTGTGTGTGTGTGTGTGTGTGTGTGTGTGTGTGTGTGTGTGTGTGTGTGTGTGTGAGAAGGCGAGAGGAGGGAGGAAGGGGCATGCTGTCCAATGACGTGCACACGCGCACACACACAAAGGGCAGGCTGAGAGAGAGAGAAAATGGATCTTTAACCTCTCTGATGACACTTGCTTTTTCTTTACACGCATACACACACGCGTTATAGACAGTACATACGCAATGTACACACGCATACAAACATAAAATAAAAGGTTTAATGCACACACACGTGGTCACAGCGTTATAGTAAACAATACACACGTGCACGGATGTTGATATCATTGACAGACACGCAGAAAGACTGAGCAGGGGAGACGATTACCCACAATTTCGTAGCGCACGAGAGAGAAAATCATGTGATGCCGGCCACATGATACTCGGTATTCGTCAATTGTATTTATATAGTGCTTTTAGCAATGGTCATTTTTTTTGTTATTTGTTGGTGGCCATGTCATTAAAAGGTGGAAAAAAATCTCTAAAAACTTTACTTCTTTTTTTTGTCATCAACTGGGGTGATACAGTAAAGTTGAAATAAATTGAACAGAACACTTTTGTTGTCATTCATTGCAGCAATATTAATTGATTAATCATCAGACTTTGCATAGTATAGTTGAAGTAAAATATATACACCAAATATTACCTCTGATTAATATGATAAAATGTACCTGGTTAAAGTTAGGTCATGGTGGTGGAATTCCAGTGCCTTGGTATAGTCACGCAGGTGGAAGTAGGCATTGCCAAGCTGACTGTAGATGGCACTTAGCACCAGCAGATCCTCTGTTCCCACCTGCATGGCTGCCTCAAAGAATGGTACACCTGCACTGTAATCACCTTCCTTACACAGACGCTCCCCCTCCAGAGCCAGGTCCAAACAGGAGGCCTCCATCCTGCATGAAAAGACCCAAAGATTATGGTGATCAAAAAACACTCATAATTTGCTCATCACATTGGTTATTTTGTGGACACTCCCAAACAAGGCTCACCCACACAAGGAAAATCATATGGCTTTTAGTCGAGATTGTGCATTGATGTCAGGAAAGTCGAACCACTCTATAACTTTCCACACCCAATGTCCTTAATGTGACCATCAATGTTCTACTATAAATTGACATTTATTGGTACCTTGTTTAGTGAGCAGCGCTACAGATGGGACTTTTTTTTTTGTACAAAGCACCATGTTTATGAATTAGTCTCAGTAATTTGTTTAATCAAGTCTTGTCAGTTGTTTTTCCATAGATAAAGCAGGTAAAAGGTGCAAATCTGGGGGACTTAAGCGCATAGAGTTTTATGGTAAAATGGTGTGTCTTCCACCTCACCGACTCTTACTGTACCTCTAATGAACGTACTCGAGTTGGTTAATGGTAAAGTGGCTTGTAGCCTTACTTTTCCAGAAGCCGTCATGTTTGTGTTTTCAACTGGTTCTCCATTTTAGTTATGCTGTCACAGCTAATCCCTCATGAGGTTTGTGCTTACACAAAATATACAGTACAAAAAAATACAAAAAAAAAAAATCTGTTATAGAAATACAGTTAAATCAAAAACTATGAGTGAGTAAAAAAACATTTCTGACTTTCAAACATCAATTTCCACCACAAAAATAAAAGTTATATAAAAATATTTGTATGCCAGAAAAGAAGAATGCTGCATTATATAAATCGATCACTCTTTAGACAATAAAAAGGAAGCTGCTTTTGCACAGTACTGTAAATTATCCATTTGTTACAGTGACCATACCCAACTACACAACTCCCTCTTTCCCGCACTTTATCAAGGCACACATGGCATGCCTGCTTTGTGATCCTGATCCCTTCTGCTCTCTGAGCCTGCCTGAGCCATGTTCATGCACAACTTTTGGTTGGCATTCATCAAATGAAGACCAATGACTGCTGATGACAATGACCCCATGTGGTTTGCTAAAAGATAAATGTGACAGCAGAGTTGGCATTAGAGAGCATTTTAAATAAACTTCCAGAAAAATTCCAACCACATCAGTTCCTCAAAGTCGATGTTCATCAGTATTATTCCACATTTCAGTGATGTGCTGGACAGTTCTTAACGCAATTGCATTAATTTTAACAACTTCCTTAAATGTTTTTTGTTGTTGATGATGATGAACTTGATGCAGGCCAACAGTTTGAGCCTTTGGAAAACATAGCATTTTACATAACATTTTGTTCACAACAATAGGATACATCATCTGAAATCCTTGTTCTACGAATTTGAGGTGGTAAAAGGTCACCATTTCTTTATAGTGCTACAAGTCGTACACCCTGCTTACCCTAGCATCCATTATGGTAGGACTGAATGATTTGCTAAGTTTGTTTCGAAGGGTTATCATAACTATGGCAGTATGGAGATATGTGCTGCTCAGTAAAAATTTTGCTTTTTGTTTAATTTTATTTGAAGTTAAATGTTAAACTCTTGTATTTAAAGTTATTTTGTATTATTTCAATGCTGCCCTTTGTGTTTAAGTGAGGAAAACAAATATTCAAAAGTAATATTCAAGACAAAATTGGAAGATCAGAACCTTAATATTGATTAAGCAACTGCTGCAGGCCTTGGCAAGCAACTGTCCTGAAAAAATAAAATAAGATTAAAAAAAAAAAAAAAAAAAAAAAAAAAAAAAAAAAAAGGTATGAGGGCACAACCCGAGTGCCGAAGGAATGACATATCAAGTGTGATATTGCGTTTATCAGTTCAGTTCCATAAACACTATTTAAACAGATTATGATTTGTTTATTTAACCAGTTACTAGAGAAACAAATGCTCTTAAAAACAGGTGAACTAATTAGATTATAGTATTTATGGAGTTTCAAAGACAGTGTTGGTCATTCTAGAGCAAGGATTGGGTGAGGCTCACTGATTTGCCATACTTTCCCAACTTTTGGGATCATTGGGGTCGTACATTCCACTTCTAGCACAATCAAAATTTTTTTTTAGAACTATAGTTAACCTAGTAAAGTGAGTTGGATAAAAGTTAACAGTTAATAGAAATGCAAAGTTAACATTAAAAATAAATCTTCACATTTAAACAATTGTATGGTATTTTCGTTATTATTTGCAGACATGTTGATGATTGGGCATGTGGAGAGGCAACATTTTGGATATTATTCTGCCTGCTACCACGTTCATTTAAATCTTGATGACTCGTTCGTTATTTACAAAATAGGTCTAATGCACAGAAAACATGAAAAACAAGAAAATCTGCCTGTAGTCAACAACCAAATCCTTGTGAATGTTTTGATCTTTTAAATCACTAAGCCTAATTAACCTTGAGAATAAAGGTTAATTTATAACCTACCTGTTTTCTTTTACAGAATCACAACACACTGACCATCTGATGCACATCTAAACAGCTTTGATGTCCCTTAATCTGACTGGAGCAGTTTAAAGACTGTGTTTGAACCCCTGACAGAGGCTTCAGGTGATGACCAAATAAACCTTTCCAATTAAATCACTAAATTCAATATTGATCTACATTTTCAATCAGCTTATTGTCATTTCTCCTCATTTAAGCTGTCTTAGTCAGAATCTGCCATGCTCAGCATTCTCAGCTAATCTCATCATGTCTATCTATTCATTTTAATCTGTGATTAGGGAGCACACAGTTACAAGCTTACATGGTAATACTCCGAGTAAACTGGTGTAACTCAAGCGAAATAAATTCACATTATTATAGTTATGTTATTATATATCTTGAAAATAATATGTCTAGAGCTGAGTACTTACAGTCATGCAAACAGGTCAGATAGTAAAGAAAATCCTAGAGCCTTCTTCTGATATACCCTCTCCAAATACTTAAGTACTGTAGCTACGCATTAAGTAGCTTTATCCATGGCCAAAATATCTATTGGAAAATGAGCCCCCCCAAATAAAATGATATACATACATACATAAATTTGTTAAACCCTTTCAGAGCTTTAGTATGATGACAAAGAATATTTTTACATCATGGTTTCATGCCTTACTGGCTCAATGGTCACATGATTTTCATTTACTTATGAAACCAATAAGCAAACAAAAAGATCAGATTTTCTGCAACATTAAATTATGATGTGTCTACCTGTAGCAAAGAAGAGGCATGGAATTCTTCTCACTCTCCATTCTAGCCACTGAGACACTTCTAGATACTGAAGTGCATAAGTAAAGGGATGCAAAATCCAGTAAAGAAAAAAGGCAAAACACTGAAAAAAAAGTTGCCTTTGGTTCACAATTCCTGAGTTTTCTGGAAGGTCTGTGGCAGAATTCAGTCCATGTGAAAAGTACAATCACAGATGCCGAGCTCCTGTTCGGTTTGATGTGTGCGTGTGTGCAAGAGGTTTATCCAGTCCAGTCTTCTGGAACTCTCTGTAAAGAGAACAGAAAATGCTGAGTGTGAAGACTCATTCTGTGCATAATGTCGTAGCAACACTTCTTGAGCATTAACAGCATCCATGGTGGTTTGCTTGCGTGCACACATGAGCTCCTAAGATCATTTGATTGTGATTTGTTTTTGTGCTTGCCCAAGCTGAATCATAGCAGACTTTTGACTTGTGAAAATGTATAAATGCCCATAATGACTGCATACAGGCAAGAATGGACATTTAAAAAAAAAAAAAAAAAATCATGTGTGGTACACAAATATGACATCAACCCCAACCAGGAAAGCAAGAACTGTTTCAAAATGATCAAATCATCAAGTCTACTCAAATGGTTCTTTATTTCTGTTTGTGTTGCACAAGTAACAATTATCCCTTCAATAACAATTTAATAAAGGAGGTCCGACAAGGTTAAACAGAATAGTAGGGATAGGAATAATCAGTCACCTCCAGATTTTATCATAATTCTTAGGCGCTGATTCGATTCTATCATATTATCTAACTCTAATGTGGATGCATCTGTCCTCCGAAACAGCACAAAAATATGTTCAGGATTTTGATCTGAAGGAAGACAGCATATCTGGTATATATCAGAATTGAGTCAATCCAGGCTGGTAATGTAAGCATAGCCATCAGATATAAAACTGATGCACGGTCATGCAACTTTAATGAGAATGAGCAGATCGGAACTCATGCAACTGAATTTTTACCTTCATTCAAGCGACACTCATCACAATTTTGCCCTAGGAAAGATGGAGGGTGATGGTGAAAGGAATTTAGAGACAGAGGCATTGGTGTAGTGCTGCAGCAGCACAACGAAACAATCTGTTCCTTTTTTCCCCTCCAAGTAAGGAGAACTAATATTCCCACCTTTTCGCATTCGCTGACGTTTACATAAATTTATGCAAGAACACGAATATCTAATTGTTATCCTACTAAAGCTGATGTCATGCAGAAAAACCAATACAAGCAAATGGTGGCCAGTAGGATTTCAGCAGCAAAGCTGTGTTGGTAGTTAACATTATAGGCCTGCGCACATGCAAACACGTGCTTGCTTCAGATTGAGCTCCGGTGATTAGCATTAACCTTATACCTTATTACGGAATGGAATGGCTGATAAGTGTATGTTGTCAAAGTATTTGTGGACATATAATTGGGACAAAATATTGGGTACTCAAGGAAAATTAAGGATGCCTTGAAACATAATGCAATTATTCATTCATTTATTTTACAAATAGCATAAATAAATCATGGATTGTGTAAAATGATTAAAAACACAATACAACCAATTATTTATTTATGCTATTTTAAAAATAAGTAAATAAATACTTTGACAAAATACACAGCCATAATATTTCCACTGATTATCAATTATACCCCAGTAAACTAAGGTAACGAATATAAAAACATTTAGGATGACGTTCCTGTAAAACAAAATTAGAAATCACAGGTTGCAACTACTCTGTTTAACAAAATCTCTAAAGCAATGTTTGAACAGGGCTATAAGGTAACCTGACTGTAATGGCAAAGTGTCAAGAGTGATTAAACTTTTAAAGCAAGACTGAAAGAACAAGTTTGACAAAATGCTTGTGCGGTCAGACTAGTAGCAAATTCTGTTCACTCTAATATCAGATTCAGATGACATTAAAACCATAATATGAACTGTCGAAAGAAAGAAATCAGATACGGGTCACTGTTGCATACAGTGTGAACATAGCCAAACTCTTTATCGTTTATATTCCGTCCAATCAACCGCGTGCTTTCGCATCATTGCTTCGCGTTTGCTGGTGGTTGCCACACAACTCTAAATCACTCTTGCCACAGTTGCCAGATAAGAACCATCATGTCTTTTACTGCACTATAATAATTGTATACCAAATATTTTCCTGAAAATTTTATTCACTTACTGAACTGAATATTGTTTTTAATTAAAAGTTTTAACTATGATCAACAGTTCTATGAGCAATAAATGGAAAGCAAAGTTATATTTGCCTCTGTCTGTTGATGTGAAAAATTATTTGGCACTAGACTGAAGAAATTACAGTGGAACTTTCGATTATGGGCATAATTCATTCCGGAAGCTGGGTCGTATTTCGAAACACTCGTAAATCAAAGCGAATTTCCCTATAAGAAATAATGGAAACTCAATTTGTTCCACAGTCCAAAACAATTAAAACAAAAATAATTAACACAAAATATAAAGTGTTTGTTTATGCGCACAGGCGCTGTGTGTGAGTGAAGCTAAAGTAGGAGGAAAGTAGCAATCAGCCCCTCCCACCTTACACAGTAAATCTTTCTCTCTTATTTGAGTATCACACAAACACATAAATGGAAAGAAAAATTATCAGGGAACATCGCTAATAAGTCTTGCATGAACGCACGCTAACGGAATCGCTGTTGTAAAGTAAAAACAAATTAACCTGAACTTTACCTTTGAAAAGAATCGTGACCGAGCAGTGTTTCTGTGTAGAGCAGTGTGTGTGTGTGTGTGTGTGTGTGTGTGTGTGTGAAGGCGAGAGGAGGAAGGTAGGGCTGGGAAGTATACCTTTTCATACCGAATATCTGTGTTTTTTTTTTTATGATATTAATTTTCCATATACCCCAATACCGGCGAGTGTGTGCGTACAAAGCGTCGAGAACTCAGTGTACAAAATATGAATTTTTACCTCTCAAACAACATCTCGCCACGGGACATTGTTTGAGAGGGGGATTGTTTTGCAGTGGTACCAAACAAGCTGTATGCGTCTGCATGACAGCGATGAACAGCATGGACGAAGAAAATGTCACAGACAAAAAGGAACTTCTTGCGAAAAGAGGAGCCATGTCGGTTGTGTGGAAATACTTCGGCTTTAAAAAAAATCTGACGTTGATCAAACAACCATCATATGTAAATGTTGTCGGGCTAAAGTTGTAGCCGCACTACTTTTGCATTTACCTGTTTCAGGTAATTTGCCTTAATGAAAGTCCAGTGGATAAAGTTTTCATTTTGCAATTACAGGGGACATATTGTTTACATTGTACCCAGCTTAAAGATGTTTTCAAGTTGCAAAACTTGAACAATAAAAAGTGTTGTTAATTTTGACTGCAAGTCATGAATTCTGATTTCGTCACCTCATTACAATTATGAGTGCCACTGTCACCTCTTTGTGAACAGCAGCATTTTGTGAGACCAATCAAACCTGGGTTAATACTAGTCTGGTCAATGTAAGCCAATATACTGCAGTAATTATTCTCTAGTTTATTAGGAAATGGGATTAACCCCTAATCATGCATGAAAAAAATAAAAAATAAAAATACTGCCAAATACCGTGACATGGATATAATTATGAAAAATTTTTGGTCATACCGCCCAGCTCTAGAGGAAGGGGTGGGTTGGTTTGTGTGTGTGTGTGTGTGTGTGTGTGTGTGTGTGTGTGTGTGTGTGTGAAGGCAAAAGGAAGGGTGTGTGTGTGTGAAGGGGCACAATGCCCAATGACGTGCACATGCACAGACACAAACTGCAGGCTGATACAGAAAGGAAGAGAGAAAAGTCAAAGTGTCAGAGTGTAGAAGTCAATCGAGCGGCACTACAAAACGCAACATAAATGTATAGGACGTTCAGAGCTCGTTCGTTTATCCAAAAATTTTGCGCCTGTGTGAACAAGGCCTAAATGTTATTCTATAGTGAGTAGGACTGTTTAAATTGTTAGGAGACAGCATTCCAACCCTTCCAAAATTAAACAGTAGCAAGAATTGCTCTTCTGGGGTTTTGGCTGATGTCCTTTCTTGTTGGCATGATGCAGACACTGCTGAATACTCCAGCTCAACCCAACTTTCAAAAGTTCTATTTTTATAGGTAGTCACGCTTCTTGATGAAATCTTCTGCATTTTATTAGCTATGCTTGGCTTCACTTTGACTATTTGCACGAATAGTGTAATTTTTAGGTGTGCAAGGATTTAGAGTACATCTAGCTTCACCTGTTTCTTCCTGCAAACTGTTCACCACAAATACAATCCATCATGTGTGTCATGCTGTTGTCTTAGTAATACTGTACATAGTGATATCAAACAAAACAATTGGATGCAGTCACAACATTTGAAACGTATGTCATCATATATGACTTACTTAACGTATGTCATCAATATTTACATCATACATATTGATCACTCAATATGTCCTCATATTTCCTGTCTTTATTGAGAACAACCATAAAAATCTCATGCCTGTAGTCTTGTTAAGAAAAGGAGTTCGAGGGTGTGGCCTAGAGCTATATAGACTGAATAAAAACCACTCAAACTTTGAGTATGCTCCGCACAAAAATAATACACTTATGTGAGCCATGCCTTACCAAAATGAGCTTTCAGAGGATCTATAATCAAAAATTATTCATTTACTTAAAACTGGAAAAGATTACAAAGTGATTTCAAAGACTTTAGAAATTCACCAGTCTATACTCGGGTAAATGGAGACACTTTGAGACTGTGTTTACTCTATCAAAAAGTTGACACCCAGTCATAGTGACTGGAAGGCCCCCAACAAAGACTCACCAATGAGGTAAAGAAATAACCCTGAGTAGGAGCCAAACAATAGGGTCAGGGGTAGCTCAGTGGTTAAGGCATTGGACTACAGTTCGGAAGATCCCAGGTTCAAACTCCACATCCACCAAGTTGCCACTGTTGGGCCCCTGACCCTCAACTGCTCTGATGTGTAATGAGATAAAAATGTAAGTCACTCTGGATAAGAGCGTCTGCCAAATGCCTAAATGTAAATTGAAGGCATCATTGGACCTGGCTAACATCTATGTTCATGAGTCTACACCACGTAAAACATTACACAAGTAGGGTGTCCATGGCAGAGCACCACAAACTTATGTCTGTACGTCAGCTGTAAAAGCTGGGTGATGCAGAGCAAGTCCACTACAAAATGGCTTCAAAACGAAATCTGTCTTTTGTAGTGGCCAAGTTGACACCCAGTCAGAACCTCAACCCAATAGAGATGCTATGGAATGACTCAAAAAGTCATACACGAAGGGCCTCCGAGTGGCGCAGTGGTAAAGTGCTCGCCCCATTATCCGGAGATCGCTGGTTCGAACACCGGGTTATGCTGTTTTCCTCTCACAGCACAGAGAGAGCTGATTGGCCGAGCTCTCTCAGGGGGAAGGGATGAGAGGTACTTGTGCTCCCACATTAATCATGGCTCTACAGCCAATCAGGGGCGTCTGTGAGCGGAAGGAGCGGCTAGCGCTTTCCTCCGTGTGAGTTACTCTGCCCCTAATGGTGCGTGAGCAAGCAGTTCAAAAAGATGCGGTCGGCTGACGCGGTTCGGAGGAAACACGTGATAGTCTTCGCCCTTCCGACTGAGTGGTAGCCTTAATGTGGGAGCCCCCCTAGCGACGGGGAGGAATTGGCCACGACTAAATTGGGGAGAAAAACTGAAAGAAAAAAAAAGAAAAAAGTCATACACGAGATGTCCACAGAATATGACAGAGCTAAAGCAGTTCTGCAAGAAAGCATGGGCTAAAATTCCTTTTGAACGATGTGCAGGTCTTATCCACAGCTACAGGAAGTGCCTGGTTGACATTATTGCTGGCAAGAGGTCAACCAGTTATTAATTTCAAAGGTTCACTTACTTTTTTCACAACCATTTTGAATGTTGAATTAGTGTGTTTAATAAAGACATGAAAGATCAGACTTTGTGTGTTACTATTTTAGGTAGGGATGTGCGATATGGACAAAAGAAACCGATCACGATTTTCTTGAACAATATTGCGATTTTGATTTTAATCACGATTTTGACACACACAGACATGTTTTGCAGTGTGAATATGAAATTTTTTTCCAAAGGAAAACAATTAGATCTTTATCAAAGACCTGTAACATGTCTCCAAAACAGACATAAGGCCAAAAAGAAAAAGCATCTAGTAAAGGTGTAACAAATGTCTCTAGAACAGACCTATGGCAAAATGTAAATGTGTCAGGAGACAGAAAGTCAGGAATGCGCAAAAAAAATCGTGCTGTAAGGCGATTTAGAAATTGCACATATTCACATTGCGATTTCGATTAATCGCACAGTCCTGATTTTAGGCATATTATATTTGTCAAAACCCTTGAACTTGATGACCAGATCACATTTTATGACAAATGAATGCAGAAAACCATAAAAATCATACTTTTTCTTGATACTGTATGCTTGTCAAGCCAAACAGAAATTAGATAGAATCTAATGAAACATTTGCAGTACCATTATATCTGCCTGATGTTTGTAACCTGCACCAAAAGTAGATTCAAAATGTTGAGGAAAAACAATGTTATAAACAGTTATGTGTCAGGTTTAATAATCTACTTTAAAATAAGCTTCTAATAAGCTACTTGCTCAATGTAAACAAACACCTGCACCAATATATATTAACTAGAAAAAGCTAAAATAAATATTTTTACTGGGATTAATATTTTTACAGGTGAAATGGTACAAGTGAATTTTAATGCCCTGTCGTTAACACAAAACCTAATCTTTATCAAGTCTACTTTTTCTATTTCTCACCTGTCAGTCACTCTCTGATTACCGAACAGGGAGTGTATTTGGCTGACGAGACGTCCTTAAACATGGCGTAAACATAAACTTTTCTATATCCTCTCGTTCCCAGTGATTGTAACCAGATAAAATTAAAATCTTGTGGTGAACTAGGTCAATTTTGTAAAATTTCCTAATATTTAGCAAGACGAGACATACATTTTAAGTTTTACACGGAATACGTTTTAGTTTATTTGAGATTACAACAAGTCTGGCCAAACACCCCCCCGGAACAGTCGAAACTCTGGTGTTGTGGAGCCGCAGCTGATTTTACTGGTCTGGTTCTAGAGTTAGTTTTGCCCAAACATCGATCCGCATCCGATTCTAATCTATTATTTTATCCAGTTAGCAACAAACTGAACCGACTGCGCTTTCCAGAGGTCTGCACTTTCACCTTAGGCTTACTTTTGGTGTACTTGGTACTTTTGTCCGATTTAATGCCCCTTCCCACGTTAGGAAAAGAATGATTCCCACTGTAAGGTTCAAATTCTAACGTTAGATGTTTAATCTGGTGAGCTCGTACTGTTTATTTTGACCAGCTAACGCGAACGCTGTGGCGTCATTAGTAGGTGAATGTTAACAAAAGGCTAAAATGTGGCCAATTAAAAGAAACTATGTGCTAACTTACTTGGATATGGCTTCCCACGGAGATACTATTCTTTTCCCTAAACGAATTATAAAAACCCATGAACACATTTAAGTAATTAGTTTTTACTAGTTTCGTTGCGTTTCCATAAACATAACCCGCAGCCGGAAAACAGCAAAAACGGCGCCGGTTGCTCAGTAGCCAATCACAGATGAAATAATTTAAAGATAGCCCCGCCCATGTTAATGTCTGTCGACCAATAACATTTGAATCCTGAATCTGTCACCCGCAGCCAGGACGGCAAAGACTTATCGAGTCATTTCTACTAATCAGGTTACCTGTAAACACAATTACATAACAGTTTGTTGGCATATACTGTAGGCAGCAAATACTGCATATAAAATCCTGCACATTTAAGACTTGTGCTTCTCGTATCCAAAGCAACCAAACTCCTCTCTACGCCTACAGTACCTTGTCCAGCGTGTAAAAGCAGGAGCTCAAATGCATTATTTACGAGACTGAAACTGATCGCAGAACAGTCCGTGTCAGGAGTAACCATAGTTGCAACTCGACTACTTTATACCGTGTCTTGTTCACAGCAAATGAACTCAGACTGAATTATAATCAACTCGATGCCATCAAAGGTAAGTTGGTTATATTTCGTATATATTTAACAAACATAGGACGCAACACAGGATGTTGTGCTGCCTGCCAAAGTGTGAATATTTTGGAGCACGCCACATGTAGGATTATAGCAGAATGGCAACATTTAAAAATATTTTTTAAAGCAATTTTGGAGTCAATGTGTTGATGCATGAATTGCCACTGAAAAGAATCATGATAAATCACTGAATCGATTTTTTTCTTCCATCTCTACTTGTTAGTACTTCAACCCTTATCATATCATATAATGGGCCAATGGACCATAAATATAACAATATTAAAAAAAAAAAAAAAAAAAAAAGTAACGCACCAACATTTTATATAATGTTTATCCTATCAGTTACAGTTATTCTATCAGGTGACTGCTTTGTACCAGCACAGTGAGAAAGGAGACAGTTGATAGAGTAGACATGGTAAACAGTGCAAATGGGAGAAGACAACAGAGATGTTAAAGAGGACTCTAAGGAACGTACTTTGGTGCTGTGGGAGAAACAATTCCAACAGACCATATTTGTAGACATCAGTGACAATGATGACAGCCTCCATTTCAGTCACCTACAGAGCTTCATCACCACGCATGTTTCACACAGCTTGGCTGCATCTAGTGGTAAGATATTTGCCTAATTCATTTTACTTTCCACTTGTCTTTGGTTTTCAACAGGATATTCCGAGAAGAGTAAACCTGGTAACGCAAAGCACAAGTCTTTGTAAATAGTGCAGTATTTGACATGAAAGCTTTCTGGATGTGGGATAAAAAATTAGAGGCCAAATAAGTGTAGTCATCAGATGAAAAGGTTTTTATATTCATCGTGAGGATCTCATATGTGATCTCGACTAGTGAACATGTAATATTTGACTCCGTGTTATTTTACAACAGACCTGCCAGCTTTGTTTCCCAATGAGTTACAACAAAGTCATCAGTCTGCTTAAACTACTGTATATGATACATTTATGTGAAAGAGATGAGGAAGTGATCATAGAAATAGTTTTATTGTCCCTTTGTTTTACATGGTATGGCATTTAAATCTTTTTCCAATTTTCTGCTTATGACTGAAATCACCTTGCCAGGTGTGTTGCCTCACATACTTTAATTTAGATGTAGGAAAAGTCCAGAATTACTTCATCCACATCAAATTCGATTTGTGTAAAAGACATTAAAAACTGATGCTGATCTTTTATTCTCTGTGGATTGGACTTGTTTGCAGGTGCATCACATTTATCTGGGACTCAACAACAATTGTGTGGTCCTCATCAAGTTCTATACACATACTGTAAACAAATAACTAGAGAAAAAAACACTTAAAAAAAGAAGCAACATTCAGAACTAAGGTGGAAAAAATAGCACCTTCTAATTTTTAAGGGAAAAAAAAAATTTCAGTCTCCTACTTTTCCCCCACATTTCTTTAGTTCACTGATGGTTGTGGCTATTTTTTATTAATTAGGCCCTGATAAATAAAACACTGTATTAAAAGAGTGTCTTTTTGTCATGTCTGTAAACATTAAAGTATTAGTTTGTCTTCTTTTTATACTGTACATATGTATGGTACAGGGTTTGACATTAACTTTTTTGCTTACTGGTCAATGTGGCTAGTGGATTTCCAGAGTCACTCGCCATTCAGCCTTTTTACTAGCCACAATTTTGTTACCAGAAAATCGCAGTTTTTTTTCATCACCATGATACGTTAATGTTTGTTATATCTAGATTTACTTATAAATGAAAGCATACACTGTATCACTATAGTAGTAGTCAAGTATTCAGTACTGTTAAGATAGCTCCCAATATAAAAAAGGCAAACATGAACAGTATATTCTGCTTATTGAACTTAAATTCAATCCTCTTACTACATGAAATTGAAAAATAACAGATTCAGTACAACTGAACTCATTCTGATATTAAAAATACAGCAACTCAGAACATTTATCATTTTAGTGTGTTATTATGTGTACTATTATCAGGTATTATTATTCATTATGTATTATTATATCAGAATTCTGAGTTAGGACAATGGACTCTGGTCTATCTTGTAGTGTTGCCTCTTTATAGTGTGAGGTAATTCAATCAATTGGTGAATTTTCTATCATTCAACATGAAATCCAAATAGATTTTAATAGTTTAATAATTTTTAATTAACTTTTTTCTATATATAATCAGTAAATAACCTATGCGAAAGGGGCAAACATTCTCATCCTGTTGAGAAGCAATAGCCCTTTAAGGAAATGATACACACACACTAAAGAGGAAGTAAAAGTGTGTGTGAGAGAGAGAGAGAGAGAGACTTAGTGATGGGAAGTTCGAATCATTTTAGTGACTCGGTTCTTTGAATCTCGTTCATCAAAATGAACAAATCTTTTTTTGAGTCATTTCGTTCATTTGATCAGAAATAAATTAAAATGTTGCGTTTTCAATAAAAATACCCCCAATACATCTACATACACAAATTTTGGCTATAGTCCCAGTTATGAAAATATTACAATGCAACTAAGGACATATTATAATGAACAGAATGAGTGTCAAGCCCTACTGGTATGGCAGTATATAAACTTGAATACCGTAAACTTGAAAACACTGTAGATGAGCTCAGGGTCCACTGTCTAATTATTTGTTAACATTTTGGTGTACAATGCGATTTGATTTATTAAAAATATATAAGGATCAGTTGTATTTAAATTGCAGAGAACCCAGGTCTGTCTGGCTCATCCAAGTTTGTAGAAGACTCTGCTAAAAGCTCCTTCTACATCAGTAGCAATAATAGACATTATAGCAACAAAAGCAAGGTGAAAAGAAATGAAATGAAAGTTTCAGTTTCACAGCCTCACACACTACCAGAGCAGATGAAGTGGACACATGAAGACAACACAAGTGATGAAGACCAGGAGGAGCTCCCATATGATGGTGGGAAGCAATATCATTGCAGCAATAGTCTCAGACAGTGTAACCACAGCCCTGATGCTTTTACCAGAAGCGGTGACAAGCTGGTCGGTGGTGGTATCATCAACACCATTTGCAGAAAACCTGTATTTGCAGAAAAAATTCACCAAGCTTCTATCCCAGACTTTCTTGGCAGGCATTTTTCTTGTGATGAGTTGTTCAGCTGTGGCAGACTGATTGAGGCTGAGACTATGCCGGAAGTTTCACTGATGGACAGCATAAATGAAACAAAAAGAACTTCACCCAAACCACACAGCACTACAGGAAAACACAGTAAGTTTAAAACCAGTGTTTTTGAGCTCAACAGGGATGAAAACCTTACCACCTTAGAGGTAACAGACTCAAAGGCAAAGTCTGCAGGAACAGAAACACATGACAGTAACAAAGATAACGAGGTGTTAAATCAGTCGGACTTCTCAGAAAAATCCAAATCATACTCCAGTAATACACACTCTAGTCCTGGTGCTCTTTTAGTGGCAACCGAAGATGAGAAAGAAGTAGTGGAGAATAATCTACAGCAAAGCTGTAGTGTCAACCCTCCTAAGCTACATGAAATAGACACACAGACTCTTAAATGTTCTTTGGGAAGGACATCGTCATGCAATGAACTAAAATATGGACAGGGCCAGGTGCACTACCCTCTTCCTGACTTCTCCAAAGTGGCTTCCAAAATCAAGTTCCCTAAAAATGATGGCGTTTCCAAGCCTGGCTATGTCCCAGCTACGAACAGAGCTCAGACAACAGGGATTGAGTCCAGTATATTATCCTCCCCCTGTAAAGCCGATGTCATCAGTAGAGTTTTGGAAGACTCTGACTGGCTGCATGAAAAGCCAAAAATGGTCAAAGATGAAATACTGCAGTCCATATTTGATCAGGAATTACAGGTGAAAATGCATTTTATTCTATTATTTTAACAATGTTAAGTAATCAATTTGGTTTAATATGTTTATTTCTTTTGTTATTGAATCACAAAAGCTTCCATATTTTATTTCAAATGAAAAATATAAGCAGTCACAGAATGCTTGATTGTTAGATTCTTGTTGGTCACATGGTGCTGATTAATTTTCTGTAATAATTACTGTTTGGACAGTGGTTCTGTCAGTGCTTAGTGCTTATCATTTCTATGGTAACAACCTACACATACACAATTTTTAAAAAATTTAATCTTTCTGTAATCATTTATATACCAACATTGTCTATGACAATACATGTTATAATGCACCTTGTTACCACCTCAAAATTGATTGTTTGGGCAAAAAAAAAGGTGTTTTATTTCTCTTATATATATCAGCAATTTACAACAATTAATTAATTAATTAATAGCATGCTGTGGTTTTTAACCCAGTTTTTATAGTTGCATTTAAAGCTATGGTAAATCAGTTCCTCACGACTCTCTCATTGTATACAACAAGAAAAACAAACAGTCTTGTTACAGAGAAACTCTAAACACAAAATCTTCTGTCCTGAAGACTCCTGTGAAAGAAAAACATGCTGATCAATACAAAGCATTGACACCCGAGACACTATTCAAGATAAAATGAAATCTCTCTAAGGAGACAGTTTTTTATTATTTTAATCTGTTATACTAAATACACTGCATATGTGGTATAATATTTTGGTATACAATTTGTTTTAACTGGTGTACATTAAAAGTATTAATTATTAGTAGCAATAATTTTAATGTTCTTACTTCATCTTCTTTTTCAAAAAGAAACAGTATTTCTCTGAAACAATAATGTCAAAATTTTCGAGCAAAAAAGGAGAAGGCATCCAAGACAGAAAAGACGATACCAAGGCTGAGCCAAACACTTTCCCATCGACTAAAGAAGGTAAGCAGCTGTACTCTTTACTGTTCCCATTCATTAAATATGAGAAGTGTTCTCGATGACATGCGCTTTATCCCTGAATAGACATTAGGAGGAAACCTGATCTGACAGAGCCTTCCAACAACAGCTTTGTCCTGACATGAATAAGCCTTTATTTAAATAGGACTGAAATTTCTTTTTTAAACACAAGGGACTACGATCAGACAGAGAAAATGTCATACTAACAGGCAGAGGATGTATGTCTTTGTGCAGTGCTACTGTTATGATTATGTAGATAACAATAGATATAATAATTAATTGTTTGGTTAGCCTAGTTTAGTTTTTAACTTATCTGTACATAAAAAAAACATATTATACACCATATATACATACTAGATGGTTAGTATGTCTTTGCTTTTATAGTTTTACCAACATACATTGTTTATGCAAATGTAGTTTTACACACTTTCATACTTCAATTGACAAGGATCTAAAGTGTAGGAATTAATAGAGTACCTTGTCCATATAAATGCTCTGTGGTGTTTGTAGGGTTTGATGAGAAGAAGAGAGACAAGATCTGGAGCGGTCTCTCTAAACAGAAGTGTCAAACGGAGGGCTACAGGCTCACCGTTGAGCTCAAAGACATTATCAACCACTTTAAGGTGCAGGTAATACAGAATGCCTCTAAATAATTTGAAGCAAATGACATTAAATTACTGTACATTGAAATTGGACAGCACAATGGCCTCACACCCTTAGGGTCGAAGGATTGATTCCTGCCTCGGCTCTGACTGTGTGGAGTTTGTATGTCTTCCACGTTCCTTGTGGATTACCTTGGGGTACTCTGGTTTCCTCCCACAGTCCAAAGACATGCAAATTGGGCTTTTCCAAATTTCCAATAGTGTGTGAGTTAGTGTGTGTGCCCCGAGTCCCCTAGGATAGGCTCCAGGCCTCCTGTTACCCTGTACAGAATATGCCGTATAGTGAGTGAGTGGGTTAAAAAAAATTTTTAAATAAGGTTCTGTATTTATAATATTATAATGCAATATAAGTCAGGTCAGTTCATTTGTATAGCACGTTTAATGTATTAAAATATTTTTTGATCTCCAAATCCTTGACAAAATAAGTAACTACACTCAAAACAGTGTAGTGCAGTGGTAGGCTCTGCAGTAGTAGGGCAGTGGTGGCTCAGTCGGTTAAGGCAGTGGGTTACTGGGTTACTGATCGGAAGGTCGGGGGTTCGAACCCCAGCATCGCCAAGTTGCCACTGTTGAGCCCTTGAGCAAGGCCCTTAACCCTATCTGCTCCAGGGGCGCTGCTCCATAAGCTGGCTGACCCTGCACTCTGACCCCAGTTTCCTAATTGGGATATGTGAAAATTGAGCAATTTCCCTCTGGGATTAATAAAGTTCTATAAAATTAAAAAAAAATTAAATTAAATTAAAAAAAAAAAACAATAGCACTTGAACATGATTCAATAGTGTACAGTGGTTCCACATGATTACACCACATTATCTTAACAACATTGGATTATGTTAAACCAACTTGAAATATTTGTGTTCATTTAACATGAACTGCTAACTTTGATTGAACATTATTTAAATATTTCTATTTAACTTCAACTATTCATGCTATACAAAATGTATTCCTTGATGTTAATCCTATATGTTTACATCGATTTCAATGAATCCCATTTAGTCATGTTACTACAACTAGATGTTATACCATAATGAATAGCGGTCCTATTTTGCCATGCTTTACTGTCCCTTAAAGACAACTCCAGAGGCAGTAAATATGTAACACATCATTTCTATTAGGGAACAACTTATAACAGGTGCCACACTAACAATAAAACACTAACAATCTAATTAACACACTCAAAATAAATTAAATGTTGGTTTAATTAATTTTCTCTTGTCAACAAGTTCTGCACAAATGACTTTAGTAAACTCAACTAACATTTGGAAGGGCTTTTATTCACAACATTAATGTCACAAGCATTTTAATAACAATTGGCACTGTTTGAAATGCAGCACAGAAATCAAGAAATTGAGATTATTATGGAAAATGAGAATGTTTTGAACTTACATTAGTTTTTCTGTAGTTTCACTAAAAGTGCACGAAAACTAAAACATATTGTTGTTGTTCTTACTGTTTTGTTCACCGTTTTTTAATACCGTTTTATATTGCTCTTTATAATGTCACTTTAACCAACATTCGACACAGATCATCATTTGTAGTCTGACATAACATTTTTTTTTTATTGTTGAACTACAAAAGAGTAAACTGATATTAACTGATGTTTAAATTAAATGTAAATTAATTAGATTTTTTTCCCGTGCATGCGCAATTCAAGGTGCAGCACCGCCTGCTTTGTGACACTCGTCAATTAACGTCCACAAATTAACAAACGCAATAATGGAGAAATCAAGGCGGTGGCACACAGACAAGAGAAGTTAAAAAAATGGCAAGACGAGTTTTTATTCACTGAAGTCAAATCAAAGGCAGTATGTCTAGTTTGCAAAAAGTCGGTTGCTGTTTTAAAAGAGTACAATATCTGTCGTCATTATGAAACAAAACATTCTGCTGCTTTCTCAAAGTACAGTGGCAAGGCGAAAAAACAGAAGGCTAACGAGCTGCTTGCTAAACTTCGATTCGAACAGAGCGCGCTGCTACGTCCTTTAACAGCACAAGAAAGCGCCACACGGGACGGTTATCAGATTTCCGCTCTAATTGCTAAAAGTGGAAGAGTCTTCGCTACTGGAGGAAGCTTAATCTATGTTCTATCATAAATATATGTCTGACATTTATAATAAACCAAACGGCTTGAAAATCGGTTGAAAATTAAGCAAATGAAGGTGATTTTAATCGTTGATAGTTCTCTGCCAAAATGAACTAATGCAGAGTAGACACGGCTTCCCCCGACAAAAGATGGCGGCCGCGCTGACTCATCGTTCCTATGGACAGCAGCGTCAGAGGCGACATCTAGTCGGTTTCTATATCTATGGGTGTAGTTTGATTCATCTTGCTCTTCTGTTTCATTTAGCAGTTCATGACAGCTGGCTTCTCGCTACTGCCCTCTGCTGTATGTATGAAATGTTGACTTAAGATGAATGGTTTGTGTTTATATAACATATTAGGAATTTGTACGGTCAAGTTGAGACAAAATTACGTTGACCTTAAACGAAAAAAAAAACATTTTAAATCAACAAATACGATCATTTGAGTATAGTGAGTAATTATATTATGTAAAGTGCACAACCTGCCTTTTTAATTTTTTTGAGAGTACATTTTTTTAAAGGGCTCTATTTAAATAACTTTTATTTAATGGTCAGTGCTCAACAGTGGATCCCACTGATCCAGGTCATCTTGATTTTTAGCAACACAGGGTACAGCAAATACATGAATAAAGCATGAATCACATATGAATCATAAGGTACTGGGTTGTATACTGTAAAAAAAAAAAAATTCTGAAAAAAAATTCCTGTATATTTGCAGGTGAAGGAATTCGAAATATGCATTAACAACATGTCGATGACTCTTGAAGAACAGAAAATGGTAGTTTTATTATAATTTTTTACATATATCGTTTTACCTAGATTATTATCCAAATCTATTATCCTATATAGAGGCATACAGTATTATATGGTTAAATGTAAATTGTTGTGGTTGTTTTGTGCCTTTGGTGAGCAGGTATTTAAGAGCATGATGAAAGCTCAGGATCAGCTGGAGCGGAACTATATGAGAAAGAAAGAGGAACACAGAACACTGGAGTTGCAGAATTATATTGGTTTCAAAAGGAATATAGGGGAGTTTGATCCTGACAGGTGAAAAAAAAATAATAAGCAGCATGATCCAACATTTATGAAAGACTGTACTATATAAAAGTGTATGTAATCCTGATCACATACAAATGCCAATCTAAATGTCCTGAATCTATGCATTTATGCTGAACAACATTTCAGTTAGATGCTTTGTACATGCAATAAGCTAAATATACTTTTTCTTTCTTCTACACTGAACAAGCTTTTCATAATCAACATATTTATAAAAGTATAGCATTTTGTGTCAGTTAGGAAAGTTGTTACATTTTGCAGACATTAGCTTTACAAAAGTAGTAAATTACAAACTAGTTTGAATTTCATCTATTCTGCCTATCTATCTACCCTATGAAAGATTTGTTTACATATTATAATGTTTCTAATTTGCAAAGGTTAGTGGAAGGGGAGATATTTAGGTTGGGCCTGCACTTAGAGGATATAAAGGAACAGATTGACAGAAATGCTTACCGTGCGCTCTCTCCTTCACCCTCCACCACTCCTGCTTCTCCACTGCATGAAGCGTATATATCATCCTCCTCACTCCAGCCACCACTGCAAAAGGTAATGCTAGAGGTGTATTTTACCATTTACGATTGAGTTTGTTTTGTATAACACTAGATTTTTTCTGGACATTTTTTTTATTAAAGTGGAAAATCATTCAACATTATTAAAACAGTTGTAATTATTTTCAGCAAGTTTTTTTGTTCATTTGCAAATTAGGTTTATTTCAAATGTCTGGTGGATTTGTGGTAAAATTGTGATGGACTAAGTCTAACTTTGTGGAAAATCTATGATCTATTCTACAGGTTTGCCAGAATGTTTGCGGCAAATTTGCAGTAAATTAACATTTCCTGTGGACCTTGTAAACAGGCTAAATCTCAAAACACAAAAGACACCTGCATAAAGATAATACAATTTAGTTAATACAGTGGCATAATGGTTAGCACTGTGGCCCCACACCTCCAGGGTTGAGGGATTGTTCTGTGTGTGTAGAGTTTGCATGTTCTCCTGTGCTTCCTTTGAGTGCTCCACAGACCAAAGACATGCAGATTAGGCTAATTGACTTTTCCAAATTGCCCATAGTGTGTGAGCTAGTGAGTGCAATGTATACCCTGCCTAGTGCATTACATTTATATTTAGAATGCAACAGTTACAGCCCATTTCCTGAAGACGTCTGTACATGGTGCCTCTTCATGCATTGACTGTAGCCTCACTCCACTGCTTGTGATGCTCTCACAAGTTATTGAATCAGCGTTGCTTGACAATTTTCTTCAGACTGCCTTCATCTCTGTTGCTTGTGCACCTTTACCACCCACAATAAACATATTTGTAAATGTATAATGTGAAAATTTAATTTCTTTATTATATAAAAAATATTATATATTGTATATTCTTGCCTTGAATTCTGGATATCACTTTACAGGAATCAATCTCCAGGTGTTCCAGTAAGAGCAACATAAGGGATAAGGCAGAAGAACGTTATAAGGAGAGTTATGGACCTGTAGATTCACCCCTTGGCTGCCCGAGAGAGAACAACCTAAGGTTGTAGTATGCACTATGCCAGAAATATCTGGCATGTCAACACAACTCTGCTCTCTGTGATTTTGTCGAAACTAGTTTTATTTAGTTACGTTATAAATAACATGCTAGTACAAGTGTGCTACATTAAGGAAAACATGTGATTTCCAAGAGTCTCTTAGAATTTGTGATTTAGACTCAAACTAAAATAGGAATTGTAATCCACTATCTCAAAGTGCTAAATCATAACCATGTAAATTTGATACTGAAATGTTAACACTCATTACTCTCAACATATTAAAACAATATTGTACCAAAGACAGAATTACCAATAAAATCCAACAATTGTAACTTATAGGTAAGGAGGATGGAGGTGGGGAGTTTATCAGTGGAGGTCAGTCAATAAGGTGCGCTGTGGCGCCGCTCCCTTAAAGTTAGGAAGAGAAGAATGCTATTTTAACATGTAATTATTTAACATAATAATTATTCAATTTAATAATGAAAAAGTCATTTGGTCACAATATTCCGCTGTATTTCATAATATAATTAATTTAGAATTAAAAAAAATCTAAACTGTATTATGTTCATTTGAGTTCATGTACACGGGGTGCCAGACAAACGAGTGTCTATGTAGGCATGTAAAATTTTTGAAAAGCATGCGATTTGAGGCTGAGCTCTAATTGGATTTTTTCAAATCATCCTTGACCTTTCCACTTTTGATCTTAGTGAAACAATATTGTTTTTAAATATTTGGGCTCATGTAATTGGACCATTCACAACAAGTTTTATTAACGGTCAGCAGATTGTTAGTTAATGTATTGAATAGTGATTGACATGGAAGCCAGCTAAATATGAGAGAAAATTCGGTAATTTCTTTGCTAAAATACATCTTCGCAAGGTGGTTGGATGAAGAAAAAAAAGAAGGTAAAGAGCTTGGACCAGATCAAAATGATCTTATAATTACGCAGCAGTCAAGTGATCGTGGCCGAGCTTACACTCTGTGCTTTTCCAGCACTGCTTATGGCAAGCGTAGCTGGCTGATTGGAATGCGATGTTAATCATGCCTTTATTTTATACTAGTAGTAATGATGCTTAATCACCTGATAAATGGCCATTTACAGGCGATTATTAATTTTGTTTGGGGCCCCTCAAAAATTTTTGCACCAGCCGCCACTTTATAATAGAGTTTATAATGTGAAATGGCACACATGATTGCACATGTGTAGGTGATTTCAGATTCATTTTGATTATAGATGCATCAGTATCATTTATATTGTGGCTGGTGTTAGTATATGATTCCTTTAAAACCATATTTTTAATATCCTGAATGTACATAGTTCAGATTGTGATGTTCTTGTGAAGTTCTTGTCCTGTTCACCATGGACAAGTCCCCTTCAGATTGCCATAGGGTGATGTCCCTCTCTTAGGTTTTCTTTTTTTTTTTTAATGACTGACCTGCCAATACCGATTTTGGTGGACACCTTTATTTTCTAAGAACCATAACGGACAGCATAAAATATTTTTGAGACTTTTCATTAATAAAAAGAAATCAATTGAATGTTTATAATAAATCATGGACTATTAAACTATTTTATATAATTTTTGCAGGACTTTCTAGGTTAGTGGTCAGAACATTTTGTACCGATGAAATCCATCTGGAAATGAAAATTCTATTGGCGCCAGAGTGACAGTTGTATCTTTTAGAACAGGAGGAATGTGCAGGTTGGCTGCTTTGTTGGCCATAATAGTGCTGACCTCCCTGAGAGCACAGACAACTACTGTAGCTCTCTAGATTCCTGGATGAAGCCTGAATCCATCCCAAACTCTCAATTCCCAGATGATAGGATGAATGATTTTCTAGGATGAATGCTTTTTCATGGGAGCTGTTCTTTGGCCATGGCTGATCAAGCTTAAAACCAGACAATTTCAGTTGGCTGATAGATCAGTGAATTTAGCATCCAGTTTTATTGTCTTTGTTTCACAAATTTCCTGTGTACACCTGTCTTTTTTGTTTAACTAGTTCCCTTTGTAAATTCATTTTCCCTCATTATTTCCTGCATTTTGTGTTGTATAATATGATGCTTTCTTGGGTAGATTCTCGATTTCGTAAGAGACGAGCACTAAGACCCAAGCAGGGTAGACGATTACCCACAATTCTGCTGCACGCAAGAGAGAAAAACAATTGGCTCAGTTGTGATCATGTGATGTTCGGCTTCAAAACAAGAAGCGCATGCCACCTGATACTCGGAACTCGTAAACCAAGACAATGCTCGTTTTTCAAGTCAAAATTGGCGAAACATTTTTGCTCGTCTTGTGGAACACTCGCAAGCTGTGTTACTCGCAATCCGAGCTTTCACTGTAGTAAGAAAGTTGGTTTTCTGTTGTAATTTATTTTAAAATGTGAAACTTATAATTACGGGATTCATTACCTATAAAGTGAAATATTTCAAGAATTTATTACTTAAATTTTGATGATTACAGGTTACAGCTCATTTAATAAAAAATCCAGTACCTTATAATATTAGAATATTTAGTCTTGAGGAACAGTTCTCCAGGCTTCCTGAAGAACTTTATTGGTTCTCATTTTTGGAAAGTTTTTGGCTCTCATTTTAGGTCTAGTTCCCATCCATGACTAGATTAGGAGAAAGGTTTGGGATGTTAACCCACACAGTAACTTGTGAATCATTCAAGCATAAAAGAACATCTAACTTTAAAAAAAGCATTAACCAGTGTACAGGTAAGCTGAAGTGTGCATGCTAGGAGTTGCAGTCCAGTTATCTGCAAAGACAGGATGATGGGAAGGTGCCAAGATGGGACCCAGACTAATATTGCAACCATGCAATCAACCAAGTCCAATCAATATGAGGGTTGTTCATGATTTAAAAAAAAAAACAAAACAAAAAAAACCATATATATATATATATATATATATATATATATACACTACCGTTCAAAAGTTTGGGATCACTTTCTAACTCCATGATTGTTCCTGATTTTTCTTTCTTTCTACATTGTAAAGGAATGCTGAAGGCATCCAAAAAATGCATTAATCTCTTTGAACAGTTGATATTGAGATGTGTCTGCTACTTATGCTCTGTAAAGACTTCATAACACCTCTAATCTGAGGTGCTGTTAATTGGTCATTTTTCAGGCTGATAACTCTAAATGAACTTCTCGTCTGCGGCAGAGGTAGGTTTTGGTCTCGCCCTCCTGGGATGACCTTCATGAGAGCCAGTTTCATTATGGTGCTTGACGGATTTTGCAAATGCACTTGACAATACTGTTCTAACAAGAACTATTACAGAAAGGCTAACCTCTGTGTCTTAAAATAACAACTAACTGTTGTTTTTGTTGTTGTTACGTAATTACCTAATTCCATATGTGTATATATAGTTTTGAAATCCAAAGTATTGTTGTAGAATGTAGAAAATAAGATTGGCACGCTGTCCAGGGTGTACCCTGCCTCGTGCCCTGAGTCTCCTGGGATAGGCTCCAGGTCCCTGCGACCCTAATACAGGATAAAGCGGTATAGAAGATGAATGAATGAATGTAGAAAATAAATCACTAAACAAAAACAAAGAAATTTGCAAGTGATCTAAAGCTATTGAACGGTAGAGTATGTATAATATGATCGAAAGAGACTTTGTCTGACTGCACCAATTGGATATTTAAGAGAATTAAGATTGCTGGCATCCAGGGCTTCAGGGGACGGACAAAATCTTAAGGGTTTCCACTGTGTGAGGGCAGATCAGGTTCTAGTCAGCTCCAAAATTTCTGAGAGCTCGGACAGTGGGAGTCCTGTTGTTAAAAGCTATGAGGATACGAAGACAAGAGCAAAGGGTTGACTGAGAGTGTCTAGTTTTACTAAGGAGTCTTTCCTTTTAAATGACAGATCTACTGGAAATGACCTTCTTATGTGTGTCTCTAGGAATTTATAACTTTCTTATATTCATGTCATCACACTTCATGATTCAAGTGTGAGCATCATGCCACCAACAAATTAAAAAATAAGGCACCTTGTTTTCTTAGAACAGAATAATTAAATAAATAGCATAAAATATTCCAGCTCCAACATTTTTAGGCCTTTCTTTTCTTTCTTTTTTTTGTCAGTGGACTTGATAATGTACCTTTATTCACACAACAGATGTCTTGATACAGAAGCCTGGATCGCCTCTGATGCTGAGCACAGATTGGAAAAAGGTAAGAGCATGTCTAAATATACATACTGTAAACATATAATCTACTACTAGCAGTTTTTCACTAATGGATCACATGTTTATTATACAACTCTCAGTTCTGACAGATTAAATTTAATTAATTTATTATCCAAGAGGATTTCCATGAATGATGATAATACTGTAGATGGTCACAGCACTAAGATGAATCACTCAGCATTCCAGATGTTTTAACAATCATTAATTAACTAACTATCGGTCACCAGCATGGATAAAAGTAGGTATAGTCCACAGTACCCGAGGGGAGAGCAGCTGTCTGCCAAAAACCCACATTTAAAACCAGACACGAAAGGACTCTAAGCAAGAAAACTCATCTGATAATGTTATGTCATCCTAAACAACACTTTCTCCTTAATTATTGCCCCTAAGATATTCTACAGTAGATTGTGTGTGTCTTGTTTGACTTAAGTCTACAGCTAACTAGTTTCTAATCACAGAAATCACATGTCTCTCTGTAACCCCTGATCAAGGGCACTGTTTAATGTGTTACTGAAGGTTATTACCTGACCTTAAAGAAAACGTTAACATATTGCACATTGTTTATATAAAAAAAAATTGTAAAGTGAAAAACATACCAGGTTAACTAAACAAACAAGTCAATTGTTGAGCACAGCAGCACTACTTTATGATGATGCTTAAGTGAATATGAACCGGAAACATTTACTTTTGTGAAAAATGAGATGGCCAACACAATTGCAGGTAAGAGAAGTGGTTTACTTACTTAAAATAAAACACTAGCAATCGAAACAAATACTAGTTATCATAAAAGGAAGTCACTAATCACACAGGTGTCAGTCAATCTACAAACACCATTAACTATGGCAAATCCAAAATCTTAATCACCAAACCAGGGCAAGGTCATACACAAAAAATACAATAGATGTAAACGGCTTGGTGACATCAGGAGAAACTTGCTGGGGAATATACAGTAATTTGCAACCTCCTTTTCTTCTGAGTTCTATTTATATCCAGCTTTGATAACAAACAGGTGTGTCTGGTTAGAACTCGGGTAAGCTGAAGTGTGCATGCTGGGAGTTGCAGTCCATTTCTGCTATAATACTGTAATGCACTGTTTGTTCTTTATCACCGCTGCTGGTGGCCTAAAACTTTAACTTCATGGCTGACCACACACCCAAACCTGGTTAATTATATCAATTAGTCTTGGAGAGGAGTAGTCTTACAGATGAGTATTTTATTTAATTTTATCTGGGCTTTAACATTATACATTGACTTTAACATTATACAGTACATATTTTTGAAAATGTTTATATTTTGTTGTACTTCCTTATAGTTTCAGCTATTTATTTTTTTTTTCTTATTTCTTGTTAATTGTTTTTAACATTTTAAGGTCCATTAATGACCATTACAACCAAAGTGAAGAGATCAGAAATGAAAATTGTGGATTTTACTTGGAACACAGGGAAGAAATAATTGCCTTATACTGAAGGTTTTTGTTCTGGTATAGATGGAAATCCAGCTTTTTCATTCCATTAATCCTGTTATGTTTTGTCTATTTGATTAGTTAATGACCTACACTATTTAAAACATGTGTGTGTCTCTGTTCAGTAGTTCTTTATGTGCTACTATGTACCAAGAATGATAATCAGAAACAGGAGTATGAAGTAAATGTAAGGGTCATTTATCAGTAGAAATAACAACAAAATATGCAGTCATGTACTTTTTAATCATAAAATGCAATACCAAAATGTCCAGTGAAAAAGTGCCGTAAGCTATCAACCATAACTTTACACTGCCTGTGGAAAAATTTTATTGGTCTGTAATTGTAGTCAAGTGTAAGGTACCAAATACCCAGAAGGCCTCTGTTCAAGAGGCCTTGATCTGCTTGCTACAATAAAAGAGAAGGCGACTGCACTGCAAAATGGGGAAGTGAATAATATACAGGTAGAAGACAGGGATAGGAAACAAAGCAAAAAGGAAAATTGATAATACTAATAATACTTACTCCTTTTCATTTTGTTTTATAGCTGTTTACTCACAACTAACGATAATTAAGCAGAAAAGTATGTGAAGTGTGACCTAAAAAACAAACCGTACACACAGAGAGCAAGAAATAAGGAACTTAAAAGCAGGCAGAACGTAGTGGAAAAGTCCAAAAAGTTATTTACCAAAATAAGATTAACAGAGATGCTTAGGAAAAGTTAAAAGAAATAACTTTCAGTTTCATTTTTTTCTGGACACAGAACACAGATGGCCAGACTTCCTGTTTTAAAGCTAAAAAACAAAAGGATCAATAGTTAATAATCAAAATCTATTACGATCCCTTACTACACTCTGTATTATACTACATAACCAAAATGTATCAATGAAGGTTGTACTTTTTTGAATATTAATTAATTAAGTAATTAATTAATTACTAATCCATAATGTATACGTATATTGTCAAATGTTCAAATTCATATAGGTTAATAATGAAATTATGATTTAAAAAGAATAAGATTATTTTATTAATCAAGATATTAATGATCAGTCTTTTAAATAAGGAAAAATAATAATTATAAATATAATAATTATGCAATAATAACAATATTTAAAATAATATAATCTAATGCAATCAAGCTTTGACAAAATTAATCATATTGACCCTAACTGTACTTAAGTCTAATAATTATTAATTATAATCTTCAGATCATAAAAAGAACAAATGAAGTGTAATAAAACTAAAAATTAACCAATAAATTATTTCAATAACTTTAAGAAAAGTTATTGAATAGGAATAGGAAAATAAGAATAAGATTATTATGCATCTTAGAAAAAGCTTAAAACTTTCTCCAATGAAAACTAAAGTCTTCACCAGCAGTGGTCAATAGTCTGGTTAAGAAAACAGGAACAAACCAAACTTTCTCCAAAAAAGAAAGAAATGAAAATAAGATCTTTAAGGCCTACCCAGACATGAATAAATATGAGATAAGAGGGGAAAATTATGTATTGGGGTAGTGCTACATTGATCTGACCTGAGCAAAATTAGCTTACATCTCATGAATAGTAAGTAGTTTCTTGACATAAGGAGGAGAAAACAATGATGTAATTGCTAAGTAATTGTATATAAACCATGTAAAATTGGGGAAGAAGAGGGAATCTTGCAGAATTTGTGGGGTGCCTGTTTATTTTTTGTCTGGCCGGTCCAGTGCTGTCCATTTACTTTTGGTTGCAATAAACCTTTTTGCTCTTTCAATATTCTAGTAGTTATTGACTTTTTGTTTGGAAAATTGGCATAGCTCACCACAAATTTGCTATGACAAGCCTTAAAGGAAATGTCCACATATTGCATATCTGCAAACATCAAAGTAATAATGTTTTTTCATTAGCTCCTAAAAACAAAAGAGGTTTTTGTACTCATAATTTTACAGCATTATTCAGTGTCTTATTAATGGGAAATCTATCTTAGAAGTAGTGGATTGAAGACTTCAGAATGCATTGCACTTAAAATGACAGTAGTGGTGAGTAATGTTTTGCTGAGTCTCAGTTTGGCTAGCTACTACATGAGGAGCACAGTTTCACTGATGGCAGAAGCAAATGAGCAAGGCACATGAAAAACAATTGAATGAAAAAAAAAAAAAGAAAACCGTAAACCAAAGTGAATATAGATCAAACTAAGAATTCTGCTCAGATTTTAATTAAAGAATAAATTTCGATTCCATGTTAATTCTTTAATGTGATTAATTAATATAATTTGGGTTGGAATTTTACTCATCTTTTCTTTTCTTTTTTTTGCTCAGGGGCAGATTGTGCTGCATCTGTTGACAATGAAGTGCCAGATGTCTTTCCACTTACTCACAGAAGCAGACATCACACCAACAGAATGTCACATGACTCAAACAATTCTTTTCCAGGTCTGTCTTGCCCTTTCGTGCAGTGTCATATGATATACAGTGCTGTGTATATTCGCCCCTTCTGTGTCTGTGTGTGTGTGTGTGTGTTTTTTTTTTTTTTTTTTTTGGAATATTTGCCACACTTAAATTATTGGAAAGTGACTTCTTGAGTCAATAAGTCTGAGTGTTACAGTTTGTTTATGATTTTGTAAGGGGGGAAATTACTTTTTCACAAAGACCAGGTGGGTTTGGATAGCTTTTTTCCCTTAATACATGAAATCATTTAAAAATTAAATGTAGTAATTACTGCAGTTATCTATGGGTAATATGTGTAATGAAAAATTTGTTTGATCTCAATCATTTACGTGTAAAAAGAATTAGGAAGGGGCAAATACTTCTTCATGACACTGTACATGTGATTATATTATTTCTCAATGACATCCATTACCTTGGCAACTAGATTTATCAAATTAATTGTGATCAGTAGGGTATTTGCTCTAGGTTTGATTCCAGTGTAGGAACCTTGTATGTATGTTTATTGATATCTGCAGGTGTAATTTTTCCCCAGTTTCCCAATATTCATCTTCAAGTCACGACTGAGCATGACAATCAGGCCTAAATAATTTTAAAAAGAGGATTCTTTTAAATAAAGGAATATTATCTGTTTTTATTATATGTTATCTTCAAGTTACACATACTTTCTTTTTCAACAGTTTCATTACAAAACTTGGCTCCGGATACATTTAAATCCAGACAAGGTGATCATTATCGAAGAGCAAGTATTGCACCAACCATTACCATTACATCAAACACCCTTGGCAATATTACTAGTTCTGGAGTTGTCAATAAAAGCAGAAAAAACAGAAACATCACCTATATGAAACCCTCCTATAGTCTGCCTTTTAGGTAAGAAAATGAATTGATTAATTTATTCAGCCATTTACCATTAAACATTTATAGTCAAACAAGACTTTTTTTGTATTTTTCTTAGTTTCAAGATTCAGGATCAGCAATCAGAACCAGATGTGACCAGCATGAAGTGCTCTATTCAGGCAGACTCAGCACTTCGGCCAAATAACATTTACTTCTACAGGACAGAAAGTGTGGTGCATAGAGTCAAGGTAGAGTCATCATAAACACAACCTTTTCATTCCAATACTGGTTTAGTGCTCCCTAATCCTCACCAGGAATCAGAGAAAGGAAATGGAAATTAATTCAGTTGGATATGGGGCCAGGGGTAGCTCAGTGGTTAAGGCATTGGACTACAGTTCGGAAGATCCCAGGTTCAAAACCCCACAACCACCAAGTTGCCACTGTTGGGGTCTTGAGCAAGGCACTTAACCCTCAAATGCTCAGTGTAATTAGATTAAAAAAATGTAAGTCGCTCTGGATAAAAGCGTCTGCCAAATGCCTAAATGTAAATGGATATTGAGCCATTTAACTTAGTTGGATTCCTGGTACAGACCTTTTTTTATTTCCTTCAGGATTACATTTACATTTAGTCATTTGGCAGACGCTCTTATCCAGAGCGACTTACATTTTTATCTCATTATACATCTGAGCAGTTGAGGCTTAAGGGCCTTGCTCAAGGGCCCAACAGGATCAGTTATCTATCTATCTATCTATCTATCTATCTATCTATCTATCTATCTATCTATCTATCTATCTATCTATCTATAGCATTTCAGCCAATGTCTACTTAATCTGGCTTGATTGTATACAGTGAAACTGGTCTTACAACAGCTGTAATTTCATGGCAGACTTGTCTCTATGTGGTTTCTTGTTTGTTCCTTACCATGTGACACAATTTTCTTTCAGCTGCGAGTAACAGTTTGAGTCGTATTTCTAGACCTTGGCAAAGTGGCTACCCCCAGTGTACTTAAACCTACATACAATCTGAAGTTGTTTAGAAATACAGTGGAACCTCAAATTACGAGCATAATTCATTCCGGAAGCGGCTCGTATTCCAAAACACTCGTAAACCAAATTTTATTTTCCCATAAGAAATAATGGAAACTTAAATTATTCATTCCACAGCCCAAAAGAATAAATACATGAATACAATTTATACAAAATATGAAGTAAAAATAAAACAAATTAACCTGCACTTTACCTTTAAAAAGTAAATAAAAATAAAAAATCCAGACGGATAAGTGTTTCCGCTTGTGCGCGCTTGTGTGTGTGTGTGTGTGTGTGTGTGTGTGTGTGTGTGTGTGTAATGATGAGATGGACAAACTGGTCGATGCATGCCCGTTCTTTTATTTGCTGCATTGTCAGGCTATAGTACAAACTTTCGGGTGGATCCTGCACTTAAATCCAACTAAAAAAACTACTGAAAAGAAAACAAAACTCAGGCTCTAAATCCTAGCTTACATCTCGCATTCTCATTCACACACACTGGACTGCATTACCCACAATGCATCTCCTGCATTGGACTACACTTCCGTAAACAGCTGTCATAAATCAACTTCTCTCCCCCGCAATACTGTTTTGTTTGAAAAATTAGCATGGAACATTGCTACGGACACTCGTGTAAATGCATACTAACGGAATCACTGCTGTAAAGTCAAACACACAAACGAATGAACCTGGACTTTACCTTTGAAAATAATCGCGACAGAGAGTGTTTGTTTGTGTGTGAAGCAGAGAGGGGGTGCTTCACACACATACATACACACACACACACACACACACACACACTAAAGACCAGAGTGTGTGTGTGTGTGAACCAAAACAGTGTCAAATTACACGAGCGCACACACATAACCTCACACAGGTGAGTTTCTTTGAGACTTTCTTTTGCTTTACACAGCCACTGTACACAGGTGTGTTATAAAAAAAAGAAGTAGTACACACGCGCTTACAAACACAAAATAAAATATGTTTCACACACACACACACACACACAGTCGTGGTCACAGTCTTATAGTAAACAATACCACGCATGCACGGATGTTGATTATACCAGTTAGAGACGGGCACTAAGACCCAGCAGGGGAGACAATTGCCTACAATTCCGAGGCGTAAGAGAGAGAAAAACCATTGGCTCAGTTGTGATCACGTGACGCTCGGCGTCAAAACGGTGCTCGTAAAAACCAAGACAATGCTCGTTTGTCAAGTCAAAATTTATAAAAAAAATATTTGTCTTGTGGAACACTCATAAACCGCATTACTCGGAATCCGAGGTTCCACTGTAGCTCCGTACATCTAAAATCCTCTTTCTCAGATCTTTATTGTGCTCACTGGACTTTCCCATTGTACAGTTGTCTGTGATGGTCATTTCAATGAGTGATGTCAAATAAATGTACTGGTAACACAGATGCATTAACAGCTCTAGTCAGTCATGGTCACTAACAGGAAGTTAGTGGTTAGGTCTTGGGCCTGGCAAATTTAAACATATGACAGGACTTTAACCACCACTGAATTTATAGTGGTGTCAGAAAATGTCAAACAAATAAAACCTCATGTTCCAAGTTCTTGGCGTTGTGTTCTATTAAATTTGTTCGTTGTATAATCAATCTAACCAAGTAAAAGACCAGTTCAAAGAAATCATGAAAAACCCAACATTGCTTCTTATGTTAATGAAGTATATGGTAAATTCATATATGGTAAATATCTTACCGCATTTGCAGGACCCTTCACTCACAAAGACAAAAAGCGATTAAAAAAAACTCACAAATTTGAGTTTGGGAGAGTATATATTATATACTTTTGTTATTATTTGTTATTATGTGTCCATCAATGTAGTTATCTCACAATTATGTGGCAGTAGTTATCTCACAGTACATAATACCATGCAGCTATAGGTAAAAAGCCTTACATCAGAATCAAGAAATATGTGATTAGTGACTTTGATTGTAGTATGATTGTGGGTAATCTGACAGGACAGTTATTCAGATGTTATTTCATACTGTTGATCTGCTTTTTTCTAAACTGTTGTGCTTTTTTTTCTTATGCACAACAGTTTAGAGAGAATAATGTACAGAGAATTGTGGAAAAACCAAAACATCCATGCATTTCAGATTAGAAGTCAGAGGACAATAGCCAGACTGCTTGCCTGGCTGGCTACAGTAACTCAAATAACAGCTTCTTACCATTGTGATGAACAAGAAAGCATCTCCAAAACAGATAATAAACACCCCTATGTTCTGGAAGTTTAATGGTGCCACATGTCCAATTCAGCTGGTTGATTCTCTTCCCCAGGGCTTCTTTGGCCTAAAGACTAACCCTGGTTTGTATGGTAGGTTTCAAAGAGTTGGCTACATGTGTCTGGCAGCATGGATTGTCCTAGCCGCACCTGCTAGCAGCCATAAATCAAATTCTGTGATCTAGCTTACCTAATTCTGTAAAGCTGCTTTGCAACAATTACATGTTTTTAAAGCACTATACAAATAAAATTAGATTGAATTGAATTAGAAGATTTAATAAAGTGCGTTGTAGTTTTGGTGGCAATATTGGGGACCTGCACGATATTAGGCGGGAAGTCATAATGATATGGCAGATTGGTAAAGCCAATGTGTGTGTCTTGGTGGTAAGCATCAAATAATGCACACTGGGGAAAACCACAGCTTTAAAATAATGAGAATGTAAAATAAGAGATTAGGAATCAATACTTGGTTCAATCCTTGGCTTTTCCAAGAATAATGATATAGCTTTGCCAACCCTGACTAGTAAGGCTAATAAACAACTAACACAATTATGTCACAGTTTTTTATACATTGAGCAATGTAAAAAAAAAAAAAATCAAATGAATTACGTAAATTACTTGGAATGAAATTAAATGGAAGATGCTGAGAATAAATATGCCTTCGATCCCACTTTGTTGTTTGTACTAAAATATGCTTACGTCAGATTTGACTCTAGCTGATGGTAGTAATCTATTGCAGCTACATTAACCAAAGAAGAAGCTTACAGGACAGTGAAACTGAGCGGAAGCCCTGGGCTTAAGGCACTCAGCACAAGTGACACACTTGGTAAAAGTCAAATAACAGTTCAAAGTTGACTTAACTTCATATGACTCTATCGACAGGTGCTAAAACACTAAAGCACTTCCTTTGTCTGGTGTAAATTATATACATAATGACTGCACAAATAATTTTCTGTATCTGTATATTATGTATTTTCATATTAAGATTTCTCAACAACTACAGATATATTTAAGCAGATATATGTAAACATGTGGCCAAATCTATGAAATTCATTGTTTTGTTTGTTTTGTTTAGGACGAGGCATTAAGTCCAACTATAGATAAAGATCGGGATGCCGCTTCATTGATGAAGCAGATTACTGACCACATGGCTAAAACTCTCTCATCAGATCTGACCAAGGCTCAGCTCTACAGGAAGTTACATCTCAGGAAACAGGAAATTACTTGACAATTTGTCATTTCACACTCTTCGCAAAAAAGCCTTCACCAGAGATTCAAGAAACCTCTCTTTTTGTAAATGCTTTATGATATGGTTATATGTGAAAAATTGATTGTAATGTAAAATATGTTAATGTTGAATAAGAATAAATATTAAATTAATGATTTCCTAATTTATCCAGTTCTAATTATTAGTGAGAATGACTTAAAAATGAAAATATTTCTGCCAATGCACATTTTATGCTAAAGAGCTTTCTTTCGTTTGTATTACTATTCATTCAGATTATTAATTGATGTGTCAGGCACTCAAATGAGGCAAAGCAAATCCAAACATACATATTTGCAGTTAAAGAGTTAAGCCTGTTAAGGCAGGCATTAGTATTGGACAGTGGCTGTCCAGCAGACCTTCTGATCTGGCAACAAGTAACATTAATTATTGAGCAATTATTGCTAATTTTTATAGCACCATTAATATACTACCTAGACAAAAGGGCATATTTGGATTCAAACAAGCAAATACTTAAGCCTTTGATCGGATATGAATTGCAATGATTCATATGTTTCTGTTGGCAACAATTATTTAACCCTAACTGATACAGTGAGTAGCCTCTTATTTAATAAACCACCATGTTGTGTCCTTTTGTTTCTAAGGTTTAAAAATCACAATCAGGCTGTTCAGGCAATTGAAATTCAATTGTTTATTTATTTTTTAATGAATAACTATGTGACTACAGGTGAAACTCGAAAAATTTCAATATCATGCAATAGTTAATTTATTTCAGTAATGCAACTTCATTCATTCATTCATTCATTTTCTATACCGCTTTATCCTGTGTTCAGGGTCGCGGGGGACCTGGAGCCTATCCCAGGAGACTTCGGGCACTAGGCGGGGTACACCCTGGACAGGGTGCCAATCCATTGCAGGACACATACACACTCACACACCCAATCACACACTACGGGCAATTTAGGAACGCCAATTAGCCTAACCTGCATATCTTTGGACTGTGGGAGGAAACCAGAGTACCCGGAGGAAACTCACCAAGCACGGGGAGAACATGCAAACTCCATGCACACAGAGACGGGAATCGAGCCTGGCCGGGGAATCGAACCCAGACCCTGGAGGTGCAAGGCGACAGTGCTGGATTAAGGCTTACAGCTCATGAAAACCCCAAATCCACAATCTCAGAAAATTAGAATATTGTGAAAAGGTTCAATATTCTAGGCTCAAAGTAAAAATAAACTGAGCATGTTTCTACCTTGATCCATATAAATGCTGTACATTTCACAATAAATGTAAAGGAACTGTCTAAAGTACATGTATATCTACCTAATTTGTTTTTGCTCATTTTCACAACCGTGAAATGACCATCATGCATAAAAAAAACCCCACAAAGTTAATAAAAAAGTTACCTCACAAAATGTTTGCAAATAACACTGAAAATCGAACAAGTTCAAACTGATTGCCAAAACAAAAAATGTTTCAAGACCTGCACCGTTGTGGCTTGCACATGTTGCTTCATGACTGTATCTGTAAAAGACCCGGCAAAAGAAGAATAAAAATTTAAAAAACATTTGAATTAGTAAAGTGACAGATAAAAAAATTTAACGTTTGATACACACCAGTGAAACTGTTTATTCATAACAGCTTTAATCTAGGATCCTTTTACCTCCTTTGCTTTTGTATTGGACTTTCCACCTAGATATTGAAACATAATCTGATGCTACAATATTATTAGGAAGTTCATGTAATTTGAACTTCCTAATAATATTGTAGCATCAGATAATGTTACTTTTTAAAAAAGAGTCTCACTGTTAAAGATACCAAGGAGAATACTGTTGGGTGTTACAGAAGAATATTTGTATGCATGTAAAGAAAGCAACATATTACTGTACATACCAGATCAGTTTTTCAGAAGGCTTCTGGGTTTTTCATGAAAATAGAAAGGAGCATGTGTGAGAAAATTACCAGAAGAACTCATATTCTATATTCTAACAATAGGCTGAATCACAAATTGCTCTCCAACCCCTGATTAAGGGGCCTACATGGTAGATATAGGAATACTATTCTATTTAATGTTATTTAACCTTGCAACCTGAAAGTTAACCTTGCTGATATTCTAAAGTTGAATAAGTGGAAATGTAAAGAGAAATGTACAAAATTTGTAGGACTGTCCACCACCTCCATGTTTTTCACCTCCATTCTACTCACCTTAGGGCTACACATTGCTTGTATGAACTTTTAAGTACTTCCACACCTGTTAATTACACTAATTGTCAGTTGCTAACTATCGGTCACCAGCTCCACCACTCGCGGATAGTCATGGAAGAATCGCACCCATGTTGATATTAATGACAACAGCACTCCATCTCTTGTGATATTTTTTTTGTCTCAGACATGACAATGTAAAAGCCATCAAGCAAGCTAGATTTGATAAAACCATTACCTGGAATCAGACTATTCACACTGACCAATCACACAGCCTACTGTCTATACTGTTAACTATTTTCCTTTGCTATCTTGAAAAATATTCAATTTTAGCAAAATAAATGGGGCAAACAGAAAAGTCATGGAATACTTCCCCTAGACCTATAAAATCTGCACAATGAAAATAAATAAATAAATAAAATGTATCTGAGAATAAATTACAAATTAACAATGTTTTTGAAGCTGATGTTTAATTACACATTATATTAGATTGTTTAGGAAATACCAAGATAATTGTGTAATTATATGTTGCTGTTTCTTTATGTAGCCGGTAGGTCACACGTAATGTTTTCCATCTGACCGGCGTCCTTTTGTGTTGCAGGACAGACAACACAGAGACAGAGAGAGAGAACACACACAACACAGCTCTCTCTATTTGTGTGTGTGCGAGTTAATATTCACTGAACAGTGAAGATAAATGAGTCAGTTAGGTCTGCCTCCATTGCTTCATTACCCGAGCAACAGCAAAGTATTTTAATGCTTATAAATAAACCTTGTTACTGGGTACTGTATTTAGGTTTTTATACCAAAAAATATTACAGAGCATATTAAAATTTTATTCATCATAACCATTTATTTCATTCAACCTCAACCTATAGTCCACATGTCTGTGCTTTATGGACCCCATTATATTAAACATATGGGACCCTTACAGTTATTGTTAGTCTCCATCTTAACGCAAGCTACAACCCTTTTTTTTATTTATTAATAAATAGATTTTATATATATGAATGAATGAATGAATGAATGAAGATATATCTATCGTGAAAGTTCATCAATTAAAATACTGTGCCATTTACACCCTCACTGAAAAGTCCCCCACAGCACCATCAATAGAAATTCTTTAGTGCCACCACTGGTTGTACATTTCCCTCAGGGCATGTCTTTTGAACCTGAACAATAAAGTAACCTACTTTTTGTGCTAATATAAAGGAATTGAGGAACTAAAATCCTTAATATGTCTACAGTTGCAATTTGCAGGACAAACATCAGTAAGTGACAACGTGCCAAAGACAGTGACTGACTTCAACTGGAAACATGGGCTCGGAGGATTTGCGTTTATTGAAGTTAATTTTAGTGATCATGTGTACATTGAAGGTAAGACATAACTTTATAAAATTTCCCCAGAAAATGCACATTAGATGCACAATGCGGAAATGTTAAAGGCAATATGTTAATGATATGAGTGATCTTCAAAACTGCTTAGCAGTGCATAATAACCTAACATGTGAAAGAGAAGCTGCATGCCTAGTACTATTTTTTATAATAGTCATTAACTTATACCCCCAATCTACTGAACTGAACTACACCAATGCAAATTTGTTACCTCTGAAGAGCTCAGTACCGGACAGTAACAGCCTCATCTGTTCTCTGTATGAATTCTGACATGTTTGTCAGCATCGTTATTCAAGGAAAATTGGAGCATGTTCAAAAATTTCTGCTGTCCCTCCCAACATTAACGCCTTGTTAATGGCTTGGTATTAATTCTTATGTGCCTTTATCGAGTCATTATTGATTTTTAAGTGCATTTATGTAGTCTTCAGTTTTTATCGCTTTCTTACCTGTTATGTACTCTTATCCTTGCATTTAATGTAGATGGAAGGAATGACAAAATTAACAAAGTGATATTTTAAGGAAAATAGTGATGATTGAGCATGATTAAGCATGAATAAAAAATATTACATCTTCATGTCCAATGAACAAGTCCAATAAATCTTTTTCTAAAATATATGTGGTTTGATAATTTCTGTTAATTTCACAATAAAATCGAATGACAAATTCATCATCTAAGTTTTATTCCTAAAATATAACTTTTCAGAAATGCTTGGAGTCAGATTCTAAAAATAAGGGCATGGTTTTGCATGTACACACATGCAACGCCCCCATCAAACATACATCATACACCATGTCCTCATGGCTCAGGCTCTGTGTATACTAGGAGGACAGAGAAAATTAGTTTATGAGTTTATGAATTTATAAATTATTTTACATATGTATTTGTTTAAATCATTAACGGCTTGAAAAATTAACCAAATTGGTACTGACCATAACGACTTCAGATCAGATTTAAAATTGCGAGACATAAGGAAAGGTCAATAACACATTCGGCTCAGTTGAATGGAGACCTTAAAAACATTTACAGCGTTGAATTAAAACAATGAACCAGAGGGAAAGATAAAACCAGCAAAATCAATTGATCAATCATTCAAGTAATCACCTAGTCAAACTATAAACAAGTATGTGTTACTTTAGCACCTACTGTAGATTTATCAAAAGGTTTTAGGGGGAGAGCTGGGCATTGTCACACATTACTGTATTTACAATTAAACAGGCACTAAAGTCAAAGTCAAAAGTTTAAGGAAGCCCAGAATATTGGTGTGATGAGGCATCTGCAAACTTTTGACCATATAGTGGACGTGCCTGAGAATTTTTATATTATATTACATAGATAAATAAAGGGTGTGCTCTTCTGACAATTTGCATCAGTAGTGGATAAGTTGTTACACTGTACTGTATAAGACTGCATGTAACTGAAAACATTAATATATTTTACAATCAAATAACCAGTGGGGCCATATCAAAGGCCTCTTTTTTTTTTTTTTTTTTACTTTTTGTGGATTTCAGAGGGAATATGTATGTACACAAAAACAGGAAATGTCATACACACCAAAATATTCAGATCTATACAATTTTGCATATGCACATCTGCATGTCATTTCATATACATTACAATCTTCTTCAAAATGTGTAAAGTTTATATGGAGCCTTTTCTCCTTGACAACTTGACAAATGAACTAATATGTATCCAAAAAAAAAAAAACAAGGAAATTAAAACGGCTTTGACAGATTTGTTGATTACCTTGTATTAAATAAATAGAAACCCACAATTGTTACTGAAATAACTTAACACAAATCTATACTAATAATAATTCAATGAACATCGAATAATGAAAAAAAGAAATTGCTATTGAATTGTGAATCAACAAAATAATTAAAAACCACCCTAATGAAACGTGCCTGACAAAATGATGGGACACTTAAGATGATATTTTGTCGCACAATCTTTAGAGCAATCATGCAAATTTTTTAGCTCATTCTGTAGACTTCTACACTCATTAAAAGTTTTGCTCACTTGTCATAAGCTTTTTTTCACAGATGTTTGATAGAAAGCCACTTTAGAATATTTTGTATTTGGTCATTTCTGGTATGTTTTAGCTGTGTTTGTGTCATTATCCTGTTGGAGGACCCATGACCTGTAACAGAGACTGAGGTTTCTGACATTGGATAGTACATTTGCAGCTGTAGTCACAGGAATATTAGACTGCGTGGAAATGGACTTATAGCCTTTAACTTTATAGCTTATCAATAAGTTTCTTTCTGATCAGACAACACTCTCCATTTCTTCCACTGGTCCATGCACAGTGTGGTATACACTATGACACCAAACAGCATTTGTAGATGCTACATGAGTTGATAGTGTTCTGAACAGTTGATAGATGCTTGTTGATTTTTGCACTACCTCTATAGGGTCTTGTGATCAGAGATGTTGTAATTCCCAAACAAGGTAGTTGTAAATGACCCAATTTACAAGGTGAATATTTGAGTGGTGATAAATTGTTTTCTGGCTGCATTGTAAAAAAGTTAAGGCTGAGATGTTCTAGCACCCTCAGAACTGGCACAAACTCTTACGTTGGTGTTTATTGATTAAAGGATATGTTGACTCAATTTTCAATAAATCAAAATAACCATCAGTCAAGTGTTGACCATCTTTCTGGAGGGACGCTACAGTAAGAGCTTTACCTGCACCTGCTTCATAGAACTGCCAATTGAGTACACAGAAGGCACGGCAAAGACAGCAGTGAGTTGAGGCAAGTGTGATGGCCAACGAAGAAGGTAAGGACAAAGCTGAAATGGATGATTTTACGGAAATTCAAGAACATAGAGACTTGCTAAATCAAGGCGAATGTGAAGGCATTTTTCAACAAGAAAAAGAACTAACTGAATTTCAGCATAAAATGGCAGATGATGAAAAGTTGGGCCATACAGAACGTCCCTACAGGCCTACTGTGAAAATGCAAGCATATCAAAGGGAGGAGTTAAATAAAAAGGAAAAACGTTTAATGAGCTTATATGAACAATGTGGAACATTCAAATCAGAACAGCGAGAGAAACTTTAAAGAAAGACATTTCAGAGTCTGAACTGGTTACTATGGCAGAAGAAAGAATGAATGACATATTGAAACGTTATAATGAAATCAGAGAGGGAGTCATGCTATCCACTGAACTTAGAAGGAGAATTGATGCTTGTGAAGCTGTGAGAAAGAACATTGTAAAAATAGTCTTAGAGCTGTAACAGAGACAGCTCTGAGCTTCTATCAATGAGTGGAGATTTCAATGAAGGGGATGCAAGGCACCAACTTCATCAGCTATTAACCCATGAATATGCACACTCAGTATATGGAACTGCCTCTCAGTCACGATCTAGTCAGTGTTCTGAATCGAGCATAGCTGCAAAAAGAGTGGAAGCAGCCACTGAGCTTGCTGCGAAGGAAGCCCAATACAGAGCAATGCAAGAGGAAATAAACAAAATGGAAAAATTAGAGTAATGGAAGAGCAGTATAAAAGGGATCTTGAAATACAGCATGCTCACTTAGAACGTCTATAAGCTGAGAGAGACATGGATGCAGCTCGTGCTAGACTTAAAATCTATGAGGGAGAAATCAAGCAGGAGAACGTGTCTCAGTTCACACAGCTAAACAACAAACAGTTCACTTTGAAAGACACATTGGCACCCCCTACTGACATCTCCAATTTGACCCAATTCAGGAGAGCATAGCTGTTCTCCCTCAGTTTTTAGTGGTGACCCAATCCACTACATCGAATGGAGAGCTTCATTCCAGTCTCTTTTGACCAAAAGAATATCTCCTCTGCTGACAAGCTTTATTACTTAGGGTGCTTTCACACCTATAGTTCGATTGCTTTAGTCCGCACCAGTGAGAAAAATGTTACAATGTAGTAAACAGACGTTGGTACGGTTTGCTTTCACATATGCAGAGTTCTAAACGAACCAAAATAGACAGCGAAGCCCATCGGCACCGGAAACAGACTATTTTCAGAAAATCGCGCCACTTTCAATAATCATGGAGGAACAGCTTTGCTTTGCGCTCATGGTGCTGATCTTCGCGCACTGCATTGTACGTGCAAATCATTATTTTCAGATAATTAATTTCGAGCACGATTCGCGGCTGCGACTCCAAACCAGCTTCCCGGTTTATTCATCTCGCCGACGGCGCATCGCACGCTACTTCAGGGAGAAGAGACGTGCCCTCCTCCTGAATGATCACTTTGTTATTAGCCGGTGATCTTCCTGCAGATCCATCAGGTCATCCGTTGGCCGATCGAAACAGCCCAGCCACACATTTTTACATCTTTAATGTGAATACAAAGAGGCACTTAATTTCCTCGGCACTCCATGTTTCTCCGCGGTTTGATTTCATCGCGAGTCGAGCATGAAAAATTTAATCGAGTCATCAGGAAGGGAAAATAATTTTACCCGCAACCCCGTATCTCTTATACCCAAAGTGCATTAAACTATACCATTTCGATGGTTTGGTTTGGTTGCTTTCACACCAGACAAACTGTACCAAAGTAGAGCGGATAAAGCGGTCCGAGACCACCCCTTCAGGCAGGTCTCGGATCGATTGATTTGGTGCGCACCAAAGTACCGAGATTGCATTCACATCAATGCAAACGAACTGAACCAAGGGACCAAACACGTTTGGTGCGCACCAAATGCTGTAGGTGTGAAAGCACCCTTAATGTCACGGAACGGAACGGAACGAGGTGAATCCAAGTGCAGATGACGTGCCGCAACGTCAGGCGAGAGCGTGGTCGGAATGCGGAAGTCAATGCCGGGCGATCAGTCAGCGGAGCGTCTAAGCCAAATCGTAAAGCGGGAGCCGTGGTCAAAAGAGGAAGCGTTAATTAAAAACCGGGAGATCAAAGGGCGAGGCAAACAAATCCGAGACGAGAAACCGAAAGCGAAAAACGAGAAACAAAGCGAACTTGGCAACGTGAGATCAAGGGAAAATAAACGCGAGAAGATCGGGGCATGAAAACGCAAGATAATCCAGCGATTTGAGCAGCGCAGTGTGCGTGCTTAAATCACTGGAGAAATCAGCGTAGGGAATGGGAAACAGGTGAGCAGAAGGGGCGGAAACGGGGGCGTGAGAGCGCACGTGACGGCTAGACAACAACATGAGCGCGTGGGGAAGTGACAGCGTGGGAAAAAGACGGCCGACAGACCGTGACTCGTGACACTTAAAGAAATACGTCAGTGGAGCAGCCCAAAAATGCCTTGAGGGCACATTTTACAGAAATGATGGAGGCATACAGAGATGCATGGAATAAGCTCAGCCAACCATACAGCCAGCTGTTTGTGATCCAGCGTGCCTTTTGGGACAAACTGTCGAAATGGCCAAAAATACAGCCAAAAGATGCAGAAGGGCTTAGAATATTTTCTGATTTCCTGAATGCTTACTCACAGGCAATGCGCCATGTGAGAGGTCTGGATATATTAAATGATTATGAGGAAAATCAAAAACTGATGCTTAAAGTTCCAGAATGGCTTGCTTCTCCTTGGAACCGCCAGGTCACAGTAGCCCTCAGAGATGGCAAAGATTTTCCCACTTTCAAAGATTTAGCTGACTTTGTGTCTCTAGAAGCAGAGATAGCATGCAATCCTGCCACCTCATCGCATGCGCTTCACTCCTCTACCATATACAGTGATAGAAAAGGCACAAAGGAGTCAAAGGGGACTAAGGCTAATGTCTTCAGCATCCAAACTGCTACAAACAGTGATAATTTAGTTAGTAATGGCAAATCAAAACCCCCATGCACGTGGTGCAAAAATGTCAAACATCAGCTACCCAAATGCCCAGTCTTCAAGGAACAGTCTTTAAATGATAAACGGAAATATGTGAGGGAAAATAACTTATGTTATGGATGTCGCAAACAAGGCCACAACGTCAAAGAATGTCGTTACCGCCTAACCTGTGATATTTGCAATGGGAGACGCCCCACCTGTCTCCATGACGAAAGCTACAAGGCACGTGAAGGACGACAAGGCCAAGTATCACTGGTGAACACCCCATCAAATACTCCAAATGAATCCATGGCTGCTACGGCACTTAATGTGACCAGAGGGGACCAATCATGCATCACCTCCATGATTGTTCCTGTGTGGGTGTCTGTAGCCACTGATCCATCTAAAGAACAGCTAGTTTATGCATTATTGGACACACAAAGCAACAGTACATTCATTGACAATGATGTGAGCAAGGAACTGCGAGCAGACACCCAGCCTGTGAAACTGAAACTTACCACTATGCTTGGAGAGAACAGCATCATGAAGGGCGAAAGGGACTCTGGACTAAGAGCGAGATGCTACAATTCAAGCGTCCACAATGACCTTCCTCCTGCATATACAAAAGACGGCATTCCAGGGAATCATGATCATATACCCACTCATGATACTATGAGAAGATGGCCTCACCTAAGATCCATTGCTGATAAAGTGCCTCCTTTCCTCGCCTGTGATATTAGCCTTTTAATCGGCTACAACTGTCCCAGAGCATTGACACCCAGACAGGTAGTAACAGGAATGGACAACAAGCCCTATGCCATCCGCACCGATTTAGGATGGAGTAGGACTGGGCGGTATACCTTTTCATACCGAAAACTGGTGTTTTTAAAAAAAATTATATTCATTTGTGTGTGCATACAAAGCGTCGGGAACTCAGAGCGGTGGAACGTCCCGCCGCGGGACATTGTTTGAGAGTGGAACCAAACAAGCTGTATGCGTCTGCATGAGAGCGGTGGAAGCGCGGCCTGTGTGTGTTGAGCGGTGAACAGCATGGACGAAGAAAATGTCACAGACAAAGAGGAACTTCTCCCGAAAAGCCATGTCGGTTGTGTGGAAATACTTCGGCGTTAAAAAATCTGACGTTGATCAAACAACCATCATATGTAAATGTTGTCAGGCTAAAGTTGTAGCCGCAGGAGCCTCCCACACTAAAATTAAAACCCCTATCTCACCTATGTGGTTTGACTCACGGTGAGATGGGGAGTTAGACACTGTGAGTCGCCGCGATTGCCCGCCGACGTTCCGCTGGCGTTCTGCGAAGTTCTGTAAGGACCGCAAGCTTGTTTAATTTTTCGCACGGAAAGATAGAAACGTACTCACAGCGCCAAAAACTCACGGTGAATCATGATGAACCGTACTTATGGCCACTGCGCGAAACCACGTAGGTGAGATAGGGGTATAAGCAACCACAGAGCTTTTCCAGAACATGTCGACAAACATGCAAGTTTTCAAGTTAAAATTCTTTTATATTTTAAATATTTGAATACTACCTGGTTGGACTTGAAGTAATATTATTAATGTTTCACAAAGTGAAAAGTTTCACTCCTTTTGTATTTACCTGTTTCAGGTAATTTGCCTTAATGAAAGTCCAGTGGATAAAGTTTTAATTTTGCAATTACAGGGGACATATTGTTTACATTGTAGCCAGCTTAAAGATGTTTTCAAGTTACAAAACTTGCACAATAAAGTGTTGTGTATTTTGACTGCAAGTCATGAATTCTGATTTCTTCACCTCATTACAATTATGAGTGCCACCGTCACCTCTTTGTGAACAGCAGCATTTTGTGAGACCAATCAAACCTGGGTTAATACTAGTCTGGTCAATGTAAGCCAATATACTGCAGTAATTATTCTCTAGTTTATTAGGAAATGGGGTTAACACCTAATCATGCATGGGAAAAAAATACCATCAAATACCGTGACATGGATATAAATTTGGAAAATCCCGTGATATAAATGTTTGGTCATACCGCCCAGCTCTAGGATAGAGTTGTAGGCAGTTCAACGCCAAGCTTAGACAGAACAGAGACCAGCCAAGTCACAACGTTTCTGTAAAGGAACTTCCTCCAGTAACACCCATAGATGTGATCAGTGCCCTAGAGTCAGAGTTTAAGGACAACAAGGGAGATGACAAAACCGTGTCACAAGAGGACATCATGTTTCTGGACAAACTAAAAAGGGGCATAAGACAAAATTAACAGGGGAATCTTGAGATACCATTACCCTTTAGACAACGACCATGTTTACCTGATAATAGAAGGCTAGCTGAAATCAGACTCGATCATCTTCAGAGAAAATTTAAGAGAGATGAGAAATACAAAAGAGACTATGCTACATACAGTACATACAGGAAATCATAGAAAGAGGTCATGTGGAACAAGTGCTAGAAAATGGATCCCCAGGTGAAAGATGGTACATTCCCCATCATGGCATTCATTCATTCATTCATCTTCTATACCTCTTTATCCTGTATTTAGTGTCACGGGGACCTGTAGCCTATCCCAGGAGACTCAGGGCACGAGGCAGGGTACACCCTGGACAGCGTTCCAATCCATCGCAGAGCACACACACACACACTCTCATTCACACACTATGGTCAATTTGGTAACGGCAATTAGCCTAATCTGCATGTCTTTGGACTGTGGGAGGAAACCGGAGTACCCGGAGGAAACCCACCAAGCACGGGGAGAACATGCAAACTCCATGCACACAGAGATCCGAACCTGGCCGGGAATCGAACCCGGACCCTGGAGGTGCAAGGCGACAGTGCTAACACTACACCACCACCATCATATACCACCCTAAAAAACCTGGCAAGCTGCGCGTTGTATTCGACTGCTCTGCAAAGTATGGAGGCACAAGCCTGAACGAACACCTTCTTCCAGGGCCGGATATGATAAACAACCTCACAGGTGTCCTCCTACGGTTCAGAAAACACCCGATAGCACTTATGTCTAATATAGAGAAAATGTTTCATCAGTTTCATATACCAGAACAGGATCGTGACTACATGCGATTTCTGTGGTGGAAAGATGGAGATGTTAACATGCAACCTCAGGATTATCGAATGAGAGTCCATCTTCAGTGCAGTGTCATCCTCTGGCTGCGCAAATTATGGTTTGAAGTATCTAGACAATAAGAACAAACTCTTGCATCCAGTAGGTTCCCAGTTAGTAGCAAGAGACTTCTACATGGATGATGGAATTACAAGTGCAGACACAGTGGAAGGGGCCATTCAGTTAGCACGAGAGGCTAGAGAAACATGTGCCAAAGGGAGTCTCCGACTCCACAAATTCGTCTCAAACAATGAAACTGTACTGCAAAGCATACCCTCATCAGAACGAGCAATAGAGGGACCTGACTTTCTCAAACACACAGGTAGAACGAGCACTAGGAATCCACTGGAACGTAGTAGTGGATAGCTTCAGGTTCAGCAACACTTAAACCAGCCAGGGACGCGTAGAGGCATACTAGCAACAGTTGCCTCATTATATGACCCCCTTGGCTTCCTGGCCCCATATGTCCTCACAGGGAAAAGGATTCTACAGGAAATGTGCCGTCAAGGTGTTGGCTGGGATGATCCCCTGCCTGAAATGCTGAAACCACGGTGGGAGAGCTGGCAACGCCTAAGACAGCGCTACAGGTAGACAGGAAGGACAGCTGATCATTTTCGCTGTGGAAGATCACGTGTAACAACACCTGCACAGGATGGGTACATCCGAATATCACACCTGCCTGACAGGTACAGGATGGCCACAACAGGATAGCCCGAGTCACACTAGGAACACACAATCCCAAAATTGAAAAATTTAAGTTTCTGTTTCAAAGTTTACAGATAGATGGCGAATTTGTATGCCATTGATATGTTCAGTGTTCATGTATACTGTTTAATAAACACTTCTGGCACTTTTTTCGAGTCTCTTCATTAGTTTTGTTTTTCCTGTAAATGATTCAATAAATACCGTACCGTGCCATTCATACTGAGGTATTTCCGTACCGTGAAGTTTTGATACCGTTACATCCCTAATATATGTACAATGGTGAGAAAAACTATTTGCCCCCCTCCTGATTTCTTATTCTCTTGCATGTTTGTCAAACAAAATGTTTCTGATCATTGTTGTGGAAAAATACTCAGAGTCGGGCTTTGCTTACAGAAGATTACGACCTTTATTATCAAACAACAAGGCCGGAGCTGTGTCCGTGGAGCAACTGAATTCTGTTGATGTGCGTTATAGTACATATGCAGTGCCTGCCCCTCCTCTCTCCAACATCTGGGTTTCATTAAAGGGCCGTCTTTAGCCCCCCCAATGTAAAGCTTGGGTTTCCTATATGCAATGCATACAAAGAAGCCTATGTCCCAGCTTGCACGCACATCCACGATTATATACTGATAAGGTATCTTCTAACCCCCCAAAAGTAAGTAAAATCTGATGTTAGGTTCTTCTTTCTTCCTTCGTTTTCGGTACCCATAGCTCTTTATGACTCTCGTGTAATGGTTCAAGTGATACCACACGGTCTTGTCTTTCACTTGAATCACTGTTGGAGTGGCTGCCACACTTTGTGGGGCCCCTCCCTCTTGGGCTTGTGCCACTTCCTCCTGAACACTCGCAGATAGACCTGGTCTCCTGGAGTGATAGGACACGGAGCGTCTCTTCCTCCTTGTTCGTTTCCTGCACATAGATTACTTCATGTACGGCAGTTAGTTTCTTCATATAAGATTTTTGAAATTGGTTAAGCGGTGGGCCTTTATATGGCTTCTACAGAATGGCACAGGCATGGGTCGACCCGTAAGCATTTCATGCGGGGTTAGGTGTGTATTTGTGTTAGGTTGCATGCTTGTTAGCTCATTGGTACAGCATCAGTTAAAACCTAGTGTAGCATTGTACTACTCCAATTATTATTAACCTTGGCTTTGAGATTACCCTTTACACTCTCTACCTTCCCCTGGGACTGTGGACATCCCCAAATCTTAGCTTTTTCCCAACCGTTGCAGCACCTGTCTTACATTTTCTGAATGAATATTGATCCATTGTCGGAACTCATCTCTGATGGAATTTCAAATCTAGATATCACTTCCCTTACGATTTGTTAACTGTTCCTTACTCTTCATCTGCAGATATTATTGCTTTTACTCATCTACTAAATCTGTCAGTTATTACAAGCATGTATCTTTCGCCCAGAACACTACTTTATCCTACCCACATAGTTCACCACTAAGTGCTTAAACGGTCATTCTGGTACCGGTGTATAGCCTATAGGTGTCGCTGTTTCCTTCCTGACATTACGCATAGCACATATCTCCCATGAAGCTAGGAACTCTTCAACCATAGCATGCAGATATGAAGTCCAATACCCATGTTGCCTGATTTTTCTCACAACCTGTCTTCTTGCACAACGGCCCAGTCCATGAGCATCTAAACCAAAAATATTCACCAGTGCTATGGGTGCTATGATCAGACCTTCATGTGGACACTAAATACCCTGTGCGTCTTTATGCGCTCCCCTCTGGAGCCACATCGAGTGCTCGTACGGACCTGCTTGATGTTGAGTACAAATGATATCCTCTTACTGAGGCTGTGGTTCTATAAGGACTATGGGCGCTTGCACAGTTGCCATTTTGATGCACGCTTCATTTCTAAATCTGCCATGTTGTTACCTTTAGCAACACAGTCATTTCCCTTTTTTACATGTCTGACATTTAATGAAAGCCAATCATGGTAGCATCAGAGCAGACATTAGTTTACTTATCCGTTCAGCACTTTGAATGGGAGTTCCTTCATGCTTTTTAAACCTTTGCTTCCATACGGTTCCAAACAGATGACATACATCATGGAATAGGCTGAATCTGTAAAAATATTTGCCACTAGTCCTTTGGCTAATTGACAAGCAGCGGTGAGCGATTTCAACTCAGCTAACTGAGCTGAACACGGTTGTGTACAATGCTGAGATAGGATAGGTTTAAAATCTTCTCCATCCTTCATCACTACTGAATACCCTGCGTGACTTTCTACCTGGTCTCTAAACTAGCTCCATCAACAAAATAAGTCACTTCCGCTTCAGCTATAGGCTTAGATTCAAGATCAGGTCATAACCGAGTAAATGCCAATGAGTTCGCCACAAAACTATGAGTCACTCCTTTATAGGTTTAAGTGAGTAATTTAGCTGGATTAACTGTGTCACATCGCTTTATATTAATGTCGGGATATGTGAGCAGTGAAGAGTATGCTAGGAGGCGAGCTTGGGTTAGAACACCTTCCCCTTGTTTTTATCAATTTATACAATCTATCAGTAACCTGTTGTCAATGAAGATGCTTTTCTATATGTATAATGTACAACTACAAAACCCTGTTGGTAGCATGTTGGGTCACCTTGAGTTATATTATCTAGCTTAGTGCTGTAGTAAGCTAGGGACTGGTTTTTCCTATCACTGCAAGTTTCCTGCATCAGTATAGCTGAAGTAGATCCATCAGCTTGGTTCACTACATACCGATAGAACGGATTGCTATAATCAGGTACTGTATACCTAAAGTAGGTGCAGTCTGCATTTCTTTTTGATGGATTCAAATGCTAACAGTATATCTGTGTTCTATTTTAAGGGAGCACTTAGATCTTGCAGTTCTTCTTTTCTCATTATTATCTCCCTTAGTGGAGCTGTTTTTTCCTGCATATTCCTTACTCCAGTCAGCATGAAACCTGTTAACCCTAGAAAGCCATCACTGTTTATCAGGCTGTGACACTGGTGCCTTACTTATGCCTTCTAATTATGTATGTACTACGGCTGTCGTATCATGTGAAATTAGTCACCTTAACAATTTAACTTGAGGCTTACAGTATTGTAGTTTAGTTTATGACACTTTATAACCTCCTTACTAGCTTACGGTGTACCTTAATGGAATCATTCTGGCATGTTTCTAATGATGATAATCATATTAAATCGTCACCCATATGCTGACCCAGGCTATCTTCTATCCTTTAACCTCCTAAATCAGCTTCCACCTCTGATTGAATATATACAGTGAATGTTTGAACCACCGTGGCATTTTTGATATCTATTTTGTCAACTTGCACTTGTAAATGCAAATAAATGCAGTAGTTTACTCTTTTCTGCCATTTGAACACTGAAGAAGGCTTGAACAAATATCATTACAATAAAATATTTGGCTTAGGGAGGGACATTAGTCAGCAGTGTGTGTGGATTTGGAACTTCTGCTGGATACTTTCCTGTTTTACTAGTAACTGCATGCAAATTATGCACATGATGCCATTTATTTGTACCTGGCTTAATCACTGGGAAAAATAGGAGTATTGCAACAACTGGTCTCTTTTAGCACAGATGCTTTTACAAGGCCTTCAATAGTGTTCTATATACCCGCTTTTGCCTCAGGTCGTAAAGCATATTGTCTTACTCTGGGTGGTTCTACATCTGGTTTACGTTGTACTTATAGTTGGCTGGCTGATTTAAGTAGGCCTACATCTGTATCATGTTTAGACTATAATTCAGATGGGACTTGACTATCCATTTGCCTATATAGCTAATTTCCCACAGTCGATTTCAGATGCTGATGCCATTTGTGTTTGTGACTTGTGGCTAACTACAACTTCTTTAAGAAGTACGAATCAATTTATTACCACACAAGATTTTTACACAGGTTTTATCTGCAGAATGAAAATCAACATAAATCCTATGAGCTGCAATTCTATCCTGCAGTACATACAATGTCACCTAAAGAACAGAATCAGTTACATTGAACCACCTTTTTACAAAATCACACTCCTCTACACTGATAGCTGCTCCCTGCCGGCCTATGATGATGTGTTGTGATGGGTCATACATCATTGTACAGTGAAAGTCTGACAGGGTAATTGTGCTTCAGGAATTTATGTTCAACATACACCCCTTCTGGAGAACACCATATTTGCAGTCCTAATTCACCTAATGATTCTCTTCCTTAACTTTCCTTAAAATTAACTTGTGTATGACTTGAGAATAATACAGATATAGTCACACTCTTATTGTTGGGTTGTAGTAACTACTTTTTTCTTCCCGAGAATCTTACAGTTCTGGCAAACTTTTCCAGATGTGAGAGGCATGACTTATCGGACCTGAGATGTTGTCTCCCCCCCCCCCTCTCATCCCTCGGGGCCGGGCAATGGCTATGCGAGGCAATTTAATCCATCCACTCTCTCTTTCCTGGCCTTGGAGTGAAAACGTTGGTGACAGACGCAGGCATCTGGCTTGAGTTTGGAGAAAATGCTGCCGGTGATGTCATCACTGACTGAAGCTGGCTGGATTTTTGATGAAGGATTGCTTGTGGCCCTCTCTGTTTTTTCTGGTAATCAGAGTAGCTTGAGCTTTTTTCCTTGGTTCGCTCTGTAAAGTTTTCAAGCTGTAACTGCCTCCAGGTCACCCTTTAATGTCCTTGGGTCAACACTCTGCATGCAAGGCCTGCCATACAACAGCCTCAAAGCCTCAAAGACAGTCCATCCATGTGATATGTATTTACAGACTCACTCGAGTCAGAAGCACGTTTTTTCCTCTCCACAAAGTCTTCACCAATAGAGTTTTTATATCAATCACCGATAAAAGCTTGCCTGAGGTCTGCTCGTCTAAGACCATGTCCCTGCACCCTCGTTGAATGCTGGGGAGGCGGTTGACAACACCCTCTAGACCTTGAGTTGCCCATGCCCCACCTTTAATTAAAATTGGGAATTGTGGAACTGCCCATATTAAATAACAAATCCTCTTCACCCCCATCCTCTCTACTGTACAAAGATCTATGTCCAGTCTTTAATGGTGTAGCTATCTGCTTTTTACTGGTGTTTTAGTTAGGGTTGTTCCGATTCCGATACTGGTATCGGAAATGCTGCCGATACCACAAAAAAACCTGGCATCGGAATCGGCGAGTACTTGAGTCCACGTACCGATCCGATACCATTTTCCTAAACATAACCTCTTTATGCCCGCTAGCTTTGCTAGCTTAGCTTACTTACAGAGTGTCACGGCATGCGCCTGTGATGGGCGTGCACCCAAATTGATATTGCTCCTCGCTCACTAGTTAGGCGGCCTCCCCACCCTTTAGGTATGTGAAGTAGCAGGGACGCAGAATCAGGCAACGGCCCATGAGCTTTCGGCGCTATAAAACACAGCGGGAAGTGTAGCTCGGGGTCTGACTGTTGGGAAGCTGGACTTTGCGACGCGGTGGATTTTATGAGAGACAGTGGCACAAGAGACTTAAAAAAGGGGGGGCGCCCTTGATCTCCGCGTGAGGAGCGCGTGAACGAGCTGCGCGAGCTCCCGCGGCTTCACTTCTGCGTCGAGCCCGCCTTCGCATCCCTGCCGCCGAAGTGGAAAAGACCGCAGAGAGCCTTTAACCCTTTCCTTCCCCATTTTTCTAAATAAATGACCCTTTTTCCTGTAAGACCTCGCCTCGTGTCCGTGTTTCATGGTGTCGCCCGTGCACTTAGGGTCGAACCCGTTACACAGGGCTAGTATAAATTATATATATATATATATATATATATATATATATATATATATATATATATATATTATGTATATATATATATATATATATATATATATATATATATATATACACAGTGTATATATATATATATATATATATATATATATATATATATATATATGTAGTATGTGTATATATATATATATATATATATATATATATATATATATATATATATATATATATATACAAACACACACAGTACAGATACACACCCAGGTATCGGATCGGTACTCGGTATCGGCCGATACCCTGAGCCCAAGTATCGGAATCGGTATCGGGAGGGAAAAAATGGTATCGGAACATCTCTAGTTTTAGTGCTTCTGTCTGACCTCTCTCCACATGTCTGCAGCCCCTCCTGTTCCTCTACATCCTTCTCTCCACATAGCTTTTCCACTCTCTGTAAATCTACCCCCACTTTCTTATACCTCTCTGCATAACATTCCTTCTCCGTCTCACCAGAAACTTCCCCCATTTCCTTAAGCTTAGGAATTCGACTGTCTTCCTATACCTACTGTATGGGGGAGGTGTAACTAACTTCTCTCTCCCTACTTCGGCCTCACTTCCTGACTTCCTTAACTTTTTCCATCACTTCCTGTTTCTTTCTTACCAACTTCACTTATTCTTTCTTAAACAAAGCTAGGACCACTCTTTCCTGCTGTCTTTTCAACTTCTCTGGACATGCTTTCTCTCTCTTGCCGCCGCTTTGTAATTTTCTTACCAAGGTGTCCATCTCAGAACACAGTGCTGAATCAAATGTCCCCTCCTTTGGCCATCTTGTAATCATATCTTAGGTTTTTTAATCATATCTTTTTGCTACTTATTGGAGGTCTTAGTGATGAGATCTTCACACAAAGGATGCTTCGGCACTAAAGTCTCCACCGGAAAGGCTGCCATTATGCTTTAGCCTATGTCACCACTTAGATATTTATTTATTTAATTTTTTTTATTTTTATTTTATGCCTATGCACTTACTTAATAGCTAAATTTACTTATAACAATCTACTCTCTTTTAGAATCACAGAAGTATCCACCTCTACTTACCAAGGCTCATTAATAATAATCACTCCTGAATCTACACCACTTCACTATTTTCAAATTAACACTTGCCAAAAAGCATAGTACTTTTATGTACCGTGAACATTATCTATTTAATTATTAGGCTAGCTATTACTTAAATAGGGTTCATTCACACACACACGTCTCTGGTCTGGCAGCAAGCTGCCCCCCCCTCTGAGGGTTGCACACACAATTCCCTCGGGAGGTCCAGCCCTGTTCACAGAACACAGAGCTTATGGTTCTCATTCAACCATTCTCCCATTCTCTCTCTCTCTCTCTCTCTCTCTCACACACACACACTAGGCAAACATAGAGCTCTCATACACTCAGACAGAAACAGATAGACACAACATCAATTAGACACAAACAATTGCAATTGCATTCAACTTAATGGCACAAATCGTGCTCCTCATACGAAAAAGATATTAATTACCCCTGTCACTCATATCAATAAAACATAAGGGGTGATTTCTTATGATGTACAATTGTACATTCCTCATACGACGGGTATTAATTAATTACCCCTGTAACTCATACTAATAAAACATAAGGGGTGATTTCTTATGATGTACAATTGTACATTCCACATACGAAGGGTATTAATTAATTACCACCAAACCTCATACCATATAACATTTACGGTGGCTACAAAAATGCTTATGACATACAACAGTATGTTCCTCATACAAAAAGGTATTTTTTATTAATTGCTGGGTAACCTTACACAAGCAATATAACTAATTAAGCGCAATTCCTTATTAACTTGCTGCACTACTCATGCCATCCAATCAAGGCCCACTTGACAATGAGTACAAATTTGATATCGAGATTATCTACCTTTTTCCTGTCCTGTCATCTATCAAAGCCCACTTGACAAAACACATAGACACTCAAATGCGCTTCCTCATACCGTCTGTTACTGTTGCCATCAATCAATGCCCACTTGACAACACCCAGACCAGTGCAATGCTTATCTTCTCAATTCACTATCAGTACAACTGTTAGTAATCTGATGCATGCATTCTCTTCTGGAAACAAAGCCCATTTTAAATTACTTGAGTTGGAGAGGCCTTTATTAGGTGTCCTTACCACCATGGGTGATCCTCAGCCAACAACACAACCTAAGTATATAAGCAAAAGTTGCTTACCTTTGTAAGTGGCCACCTGTTTGTGTTGCCGACCAAGGAAGCCCACGTCGGTCAGTCACCTTTGCCCTTTTTCCACCCTGCTCGCAGCGCCATTATGTTGTGGAAAAATACTCAGAGTCGGGCTTTGCTTACAGAAGATTACGACCTTTATTATCAAACAACAAGGCCGGAGCTGTGTCCGTGGAGCAACTGAATTCTGTTGATGTGCGTTATAGTACATATGCAGTGCCTGCCCCTCCTCTCTCCAACATCTGGGTTTCATTAAAGGGCCGTCTTTAGCCCCCCCAATGTACAAAGCTTGGGTTTCCTATATGCAATGCACACAAAGAAGCCTATGTCCCAGCTTGCACGCACATCCATGATTATATACTGATAAGGTATCTTCTAACCCCCCAAAAGTAAGTAAAATCAAATGAAATCAAATAAAAATTTCTCCCATATCATCAAACACATTTAACTATTAGTCAAAGATAACACAAGTAAACACAAAATGCAGTTTTTAAATGAGGGGTTTTATTATTTAGGGAGAAAAAAAATCCAAACCTACATGGCCCTGTGTGAAAAAGTAATTTCCCCCTGAACCTAATAACTGGTTGGGCCACCCTTAGCAGCAATAACTGCAATCAAGCGTTTGCGATAACTTGCAACGAGTCTTTTACAGCACTCTGGAAGAAGCAGAATTGTTGTAATTCAGCTTTATTTGAGGGTTTTCTAGCATGAACCGCCTTTTTAAGGTCATGCCATAACATCTCAATAGGATTCAGGTCAGGACTTTGACTAGGCCACTCCAAAGTCTTCATTTTGTTTTTCTTCAGCCATTCAGAGGTGGATTTGCTGGTGTGTTTTGGGTCATTGTCCTGCTGCAGCACCCAAGATCGCTTCAGCTTGAGTTGACGAACAGATGGCTGGACATTCTCCTTCAGGAATTTTTGGTAGCCAGTAGAATTCATGGTTCCATCTATCACAGCAAGCCTTCCAGGTCCTGAAGCAGCAAAACAACTCCAGACCATCGCACTGCCACCACCATATTTTACTGTTGGTATGATGTTCTTTTTCTGAAATGCTGTGTTACTTTTACGCCAGATGTAACGGGACACGCACCTTCCAAAAAGTTAAACTTTTGTCTCGTCGGTCCACAAGGTATTTTCCCAAAGGTCTTGGCAATCATTGAGATGTTTTTTATCAAAATTGAGATGAGCCTTAATGTTCTTTTTGCTTAAAAGGGGTTTGCACCTTGGAAATCTGCCATGCAGGTCATTTTTGCCCAGTCTCTTTCTTATGGTGGAGTAGTGAACACTGACCTTAATTGAGGCAAGTGAGGCCTGCAGTTCTTTAGATGTTGTCCTGGCGTCTTTTGTGGCCTCGCGGATGAGTTGTCTCTGCGCTCTTGGGGGAATTTTGGGAGGCCGGCCACTCCTGGGAAGATTCACCACTGTTCCATGTTTTTGCTATTTGTGGATAATGGCTCTCACTGTGGTTCGCTGGAGTCCCAAAGCTTTAGAAATGGCTTTATAACCTTTACCAGACTGATAGATCTCAATTACTTTTGTTCTCATTTGTTCCTGAATTTCTTTGGATATTGGCATGATGTCTAGCTTTTGAGGTGCTTTTGGTCTACTTCTCTGTGTCAGGTAGCTCCTATTTAAGTGATTTCTTGATTGAAACAGGTGTGGCAGTAATCAGGCCTGGGGGTGACTACAGAAATTTAACTCAGGTGTGATAAACCATAGTTAAGTTATTTTTTAACAAGGGGGGCAATCACTTTTTCACACAGGGCCATGTAACGTAAACCTTCATTTAAAAACTGCATTTTGTGTTCAATTATGTTATCTTTGACTAATAGTTAACGGTTTTTGATGAGCAGAAACATTTAAGTGTGACAAACATGCAAAAGAATAAGAAATCAGGAACGGGGCAAATAGTTTTTCACACCACTATATATATATATATATATATATATATATATATATATATATATACATGTGTGTGTGTGTGTGTGTATAAAAAATACACTGACATATTTGTATAATAAAACGATATATGCATAAGTAAAACCACAGTAAATTTTGTTTGAAAACAGATTTGCTAGTTAACAAGTTAACTTTGTAGTGGACTATTAAAAAAACTGTAGAAATGCAAAATACTAATGTAAATGTACTGTTGTACAAATGTACTGTTATTTGCATTCCCTGAAAACCACAACAATCACTAAATGTAATATTCTACTGTTATTCGCACCGTGTAATTTAATCTAATCTAAAGTAGCGCCATTTAACTAATCACTATTGCTCATGAGGTGCGCAATGTGATGCTAGCGAGTAGAAAGTGAACAGATCTAGCGCGACTGTCCCGAAGTTAGCAAACAGTTTAAACAAAAGCACTTAAACTATACAACTTTTACACGATACAGTTTTTACTGACCCTGAGTTTTTTTTGCCATCCGGAACACCAACATGTTTTCTTTTTAAGTGTTCGTGCATGACTGTGGTATTGCCATGCCATGAAAGCTCGGTATTGCATAGCGTGCAGGTTAGGATGGAATTTACCGTCTTCTTTAATGTAAATTGCTCCCATACCTTGGAGGATTTGGGGCGCGCACTTTGTCCTGCAGACGCTTCTGTAACCGCCATTGCACGAGCGGCTGTGTATCTGTGTGTATCTTTGTGTATTTGTGCATCTTGTGGTCACGCTCCTCAGTAAGGTGAACAGCCCAACTAATTGATAACGGCATTCGTTGTCAATGAATTTCATTATCGTTAATTATCGATTTTATCGTTTAGTTGTTGCAGCCCTAATGGACAGTGCTCTTACCTGAGAGTCAAAAATCTGAAAGGTGAGATTCATTGCTCTTTAGTGATTGGGAAAGCCCGTGTCTCTCCCACAAAGTTAACAGCAATACCAAGACTTGAATTAACAGCAGCGGTAGTCTCAGTTACTGTCAGCAATTTGCTCAGAGAAGAGATTGGCTATGCTAATATAAAAGAGTACTTCTGGACTGATCCTAAAGTAGTTTTGAGTTCCATTAACAATGCCTCAAGACTGTTTCACACATTCGTTGCCAACAGAGTCCAGAAGATCAGCAATAGCACAACACCTCAACCCGGCATGAACCCGGCAGACGGGGCGTCCCGGGGAAGAACAGTAAGTGAGCTGCTTAGATCTAACTGGTTCTCCAGTCCCGCGTTCTTATGGGAAAATGAAATTCTCATGCCAGAAGATAGACCAGACCTGACGGTTGGAGATCCTGAGATCAGAAAAGTTAAAACATTACAAACCTCTGCATTACGAACATCAGAACCATTCAGTATTGCAAATCGTCTTGTCAAAATCGTCTTGGTCCGAAGCCATCAAAGCAGTGGCCCGCCTTGTGAGACGGGCTAAGCAAATCAAGGCTGAATCCCATTTCTATTTTCTACCCCTTCCCCTACCCCTTCCCCTACCCCTTGCCCCTTCCCCTTGTCCCTTGAAACGAAGTGGAAAGGGGATGGGTTTAAATTTTTCCCCTAAGAAATGGGACACCACTACAGCACTGTTATACGTCATCATACGTTGTCACTAGTTCCTAATGTTACGTTAAAGGACATGCGCCGATGTTTATCACACATTGCAATAAGAGAGAGATTACTCACTCCCAAAGTTTTTTTGCGCCGTATTTCATCCCTATACATAATATAAATTATAAAAATATATAAAAATAAAATATATATTTGTAATATCGTGCAATCGGTGCTAGCCGCTAGCAAACTTTAGCGATTTTTTTGCAAACATTTCTTTACAGAACATCACCATAAACACAAACACAAGAATAGAGGTAATATACATATAATGAAAACTTTTCATAAAAATCTTTATTTATGGCAAAAATTTACATTTATGGGTCTGTTTGCTCGAGTGAGCAGCCATGTTGAAAATTTCGCTTAGCCCTTCGTTTGAAGTGAGGTCCTGAAAAATCTTCGTTTGGAGGGCTATCTGGCCCTTCCCCTTCCCCCTCCCCCTCCAACCAAAAGAGAAATGAGACACCCCTACCCCTTCACGTGAACGCACCAAACGGAGGGGTAGGGCTATGTGAAGGGGTAAGGGGTAGAAATGGGATTCAGCCCAAGTCAAATGCACCCACCACAGTGAATGAACAGAAAAAATCTGAATGTGTCATAATTAGAGATCTGCAGAAGCACACATCTAAAATTGAAAATGAAAAGTTAAAGAAAGCAACTGACAAGAGGCAACAAACCAAGTTTCCAATTTTATTGGCGCCAAGAATGAGTTGAAGGCAGCCCTACAAGAGCTCAATACTGACAGACTAATTCTGTCCCAAAAGCAGTGTGACTTTGTGATGAACGCGCCTCACTCAAGTATTGCAGGAGGAGTGTGGGAGCGCCAGATTAGAACTGTCAGAAGTGTCCTCAATTCCACCCTAGCACTAGCCCAAAACAGACTAAATGACTCTGCATTGCGAACTCTGCTATATGAGGTTATGGCTATAGTCAATAGCAGACCCCTCCCTGTAGACACCCTGCTCAGTCACGACAGCCTGGAACCCCTGACCCCCAATCAACCTTATCCAAATGAAGACTTGCCCAGCACTGCCTACACCGGGCATATTCCCAAGAGAGGATCTGTATGGAGCCGGGAGGTGGCGACGGATTCAGCATCTGGCGGAGCAGTTTTGGAGACGGTGGAAACGAGAGTACCTCTACAGCATTATGGCAAGACAGAAATGGCACTCACCGAAAAGAAGCCTGCAAGTTGGTGATGTCGTGATGGACATGGAGGAGTTCAATTCAATTCAATTCAGTTTTATTTGTATAGCGCTTTTACCAAATTGACATTGTCTCAAAACAGCTTTACACAATCAAAAGAATTATTTAAGCTTGTATGGAATGTGAATGTGTATGAATCAAAAATGTTCAGATTGTCCCTGGTGAGCAAGCCCGAGGGCGACAGTGGCAAGGAAAAACTCCCTGAGATGGTAATAGGAAGAAACCTTGAGAGGAACCAGACTCAACAGGGAACCCATCCTCATCTGGGTGAAACAGATAGCAGGAAATTATCTGCATTTATACAGTGTTAAGTGTTAGGTTCAGCTATAATAGTTGATGTTAATTGATGTTAAAATTCAATTCAATTCAATTCAGTTTTATTTGTATAGCGCTTTTAACAATTGACATTGTCTCAAAACAGCTTTACACAATCAAAAGAATTATTTACGTTTGTATGGAATGTGAATATGTATGAATCAAAATGTTCAGATATTCCCTGGCGAGCAAGCCCGAGGGCGACAGTGGCAAGGAAAAACTCCCTGAGACGGTAATAGGAAGAAACCTTGAGAGGAACCAGACTCGACAGGGAACCCATCCTCATCTGGGTGAAACAGATAGCAGGAAATGATCTGCATTTATACAGTGTTAAGTGTTAGGTTCAGCTATAATAGTTGATGTTAATTGATGTTATAATACTTGATGTAAAATGGAGTCCAGTAGTTATTCGAGACTCAGATAGACTTGTAGAAAGTTCCAGTCCTGAACTATCGAATTGTCAAGTCCTCAGAGAAACAGCTGACAACACCAGTCGAGGCCAGAACCATCTTCTAAGTATAGAGAATCATCCCCAGACACCAGACGCATCCTAAAGAGACACACGGGGCATCCATGCGATGAGACCTCCAACCAGAAACCGGGCACCAGGATGGATCAGACAGGTCCGGAGGGCAGTGGGAGTCTGGATCACTGGCAGCTCAGGAACCACATGTGTAGCTCGACAGAGAGAGAGAGAGAAAGAGTGAAAGGGGGAGACAGGGGGAGAGAGGAAAGAGAAAGAGGGGGAGGAAGAGAAGAGGAGGAGAGATTGCAATTAGGTATGGTCACAGTCACAATGTCTAATGTGAATGTATATTTACTGTAGAGTGCAAGCAGGGACTCCGGCAGGACTAACTATGACAGCATAACTAAAAGGGAGAGCCAGAAGGAAACACAAACATGAGGGCTCCCTGAGATGTAAAGCAAACAATCACCTCACCGTCAACAAACCTGAGTGATCAAATGAGACTGAGGAAGACAGCATCTAAAACATACCAGTTCACCATAATACTCTACGTCCATGAGTCCCCCAGATCTGCTCCTTTACCTTATGGCAAATCTATTTATAAAAATGCTTGGCTAAATAAATAGGTTTTTAGCCTAGACTTAAACACTGAGACTGTGTCTGAGTCCCGAACACTATTTGGAAGACTATTCCATAATTTTGGGGCTTTGTAAGAAAAAGCTCTGCCCCCAGCTGTAGTTTTCATAATACGCGGTACTGATAAGCAGCCTGCATCCTTTGACCGAAGTAGGCGTGGCGGATCGTAAGACACTAGCAGTTCGCTCAGATACTGCGGCGCGAGACCATTTAATGCCTTATATGTCAAGAGTAGTATTTTAAAATCAATGCGAATGGAGTCCAGTATTTATTGGAGACTCAGATAGACTTGTAGAAAGTTCCAGTCCTGAACTATCGAATTGTCAAGTCCTCAGAGAAACAGCTGACAACACCAGTCGAGGCCAGAACCATCTTCTAAGTAGACAGAATCATCCCCAGACACCAGACACATCCCAAAGAGACACACGGGGCATCCATGCGACGAGACCTCCAACCAGAAACGGGGCACCAGGATGGATCAGACAGGTCCGGAGGGCAGAGGGAGTCTGGATCACTGGCAGCTCAGGAATGACATGTGTAGCTCGACAGAGAGAGAGAGAGTGAGAGGGGGAGAGAGGAAAGAGAAAGAGGGGGAGAAAGAGAAGAAGAGGAGAGATGGCAGTTAGGTATGGTCACAGTCACATAATGTATAATGTGAATGTATATTTATTGTAGAGTGCAAGCAGGGACTCCGGCAGGACTAACTATGACAGCATAACTAAAAGGGAGAGCCAGAAGGAAACACAAACATGAGGGCTCCCTGAGATGTAAAGCAAACAATCACCTCACCGTCAACAAACCTGAGTGATCAAATGAGAGTGAGGAAGACAGCATCTAAACATACCAGTTCCCCATAATACTCTACGTCCATGAGTCCCCCAGATCTGCTCCTTTACCTATGGCAAATCTATTTATAAAAATGCTTGGCTAAATAAATAGGTTATTAGCCTAGACTTAAACACTGAGACTGTGTCTGAGTCCCGAACACTATTTGGAAGACTATTCCATAATTTTGGGGCTTTGTAAGAAAAAGCTCTGCCCCCAGCTGTGGTTTTCATAATACGAAGTAGGCGTGGCGGATCGTAAGACACTAGCAGTTCGCTCAGATACTGCGGCGCGAGACCATTTAATGCTTTATATGTCAAGAGTAGTATTTTAAAATCAATGCGAAATTTCACTGGGATCCAATGTAGTGAAGATAGGATAGGGGTGATGTGCTCATATCTTCTGGTTCTAGTGAGGACTCTCGCTGCTGCATTCTGGTCTAGCTGAAGCTTGTTTATGCACCTAACAGAACAACCAGACAGTAAGGCATTACAATAGTCCAACCTAGAAGTGAAAAAAGCATGAACTAGTTTTTCTGCATCGTTTAGCGACAATATATTTCTTATCTTGGCAATATTTCTGAGGTGAAAGAATGCTATCCTGGTGATATTATCTACATGAGCTTCAAACGAAAGGCTGGAATCTATAATCACTATTCTCAACGAAATGTCGACTCTAAATATTCAGTCGCCTGATCGAGTTCTGTGGGGTCAGACGGTGACCTAATCGAAGTTGGTAACTCTGGGAGATTACTGATAAAACTCTGTGTGGTAGTTGATGTGAAAGTACGTTTAATACGGTAGCGCGGTGCTGTGCGTACATTATCACTGTCACACACTTGAATGGAGACAAGATAGTGATCTGAGATAATTTCAGACAGTGGAATTGTGAATACATTTCTTATACTTAATCCGAAAAATATTATTAAGTCTAAAGTGTGACCTGCTTTATGAGTGGGTCCTACTACACACTGATTTATGCCTACGGAGTCCAGTATGGACATAAATGCTGTTCTCAGAGGGTCTTCTGGATTCTCAAAATGAATGTTAAAATCTCCAGCAATTAACACTTTGTCTACAGAAACGACTAGATTTGAGATGAAATCTGTATTCTGAAGAAATTCAGAATACGGCCCTGGAGGTCTGTAAATTATAATTAGTGGAATCGACTGAGCTGTTTTAATATACTTAAGTACACTTATGTTACTATAAAGAATTTCAAATTAGTTAAATTTGTGTCCGTGTTTTTGTACGATAGACAGATTATCATTATGAATAACTGCGACGCCTCCTCCTCTACCAGTTAACCGAGGCTGGTGTATGTAGCTGTACCCAGGAGGACTAGCTTCATTTAGAGCTACATACTCGTCCTGTTTAACCCATGTTTCAGTTAAACAGAGTATATCAAACGCCTGATCTGTGATAATTTCATTAACAATAACCGCTTTTGATGCGAGAGATCTAATATTTAACAATCCTAGCTTCAGATCAGAGGTGCCGGCTGCGTATTCAGTATGATCCGAGTTTGTGGACTTTATGTTAATTAGATTATTGAAACAGACTTTCTGAGTCTTTCTACATTTTTGCTTAGATCGGGGAACAGACACTCAATATGGTGAACCCTCACCTCGTGATTGGAGTTCTCACCTCGTGGTGAATGGAAGCTTACAGGGTTTATAGAGACTGTTGAGGGTAAAGATGGACTCGTAAGAAGAGTCAAAATCGCAGCAGGAGATAAGCGACTCAGCAAAAATGGCTGAGTAAGCTCTCCATATTAGAGCGACCCGTACAGAAGTTAGTTCTGTTGTTGGAGGCTTCTTAAGTCTTTAAGTGTCATTGATTTCAAGTTATCCTCAAGTGAATGTCATTTCTAATGTAAAATTATTCATAGTTCATGTTAAGTAATGAAACACTAATAATTTTAGTGGGAGTGTAAATGACCCAAATTACAAGATGAATATTTGAGTGGTCATGGTAAATGGTTGCTTTATTTATTTATTTATTTATTTATTTATTTATTTCCTGTTTGATGTGGATTTGTATTGCCTTGCATTTCACTTGATTTTGAGGACTTTTATGTTGAAATAGCATTTGTAGGGCAGGTTTTAGTTCTCTGGCTGCATTGTAAAAAAGTTAAGGCTGAAATGTTCTAGCACCCTCAGAACTGGCACAAGCTCTTATATTGGTGTTTATTGATTAAAGGATATGTTGACTCAATTTTCAATAAATCAAAATAACCATCAGTCAAGTGTTGACCACCTTTCTGGGGGGACGCTACCAGTGGCGGCTGCTAGCTTTTGAAACAGGGGAAGCTACAGTAGCTGGCTAGTTTCCCCTTTCACGCGCTACTTTAATTATATGAACGAACTAACTGTACAATGCTGAAACAAGGAGCAAAGTCAAGAACGCTATAATGTTATTTTTTATTATTTAAAGAATGATTTGTACAAACAAAAATGGTTTATATCACCAGCAAACAATACAGAGTGCAGCAGTTCGTCGTACCACTTCACCTGCAAATCCACATGGGACTGAACTCGAATCTCTGTAACGCTGATGTATACTTAAGACATGCTGTCAATCAAAAAAGGGGTTCCGCCCTTTAAACATCTCCTCCAATCATCATGCAGAGAAGCTGAGCTTCCCTGGAAGACGATTTTGGTGCATTTATCCAATTACCATCCAGCTTTTCTGCAGTGAAAAAAGCTCCTCTGTGCTATCCATAGAGTTCCAGTGAAGCTGGGCTTCAGGAGGGTTTAACGCGCTGTGCTGCACAAAATGTCTGACAAGAAAATCGCATCAAACAATCTACAATAAATACCTGATTCTGAATGAGCTAGTCATGAAGTTGAATGCGTTCTAGCGCACTTTTATGAAAACCAATATAAATACTACACTGCATATATGAGCATTTATTTTCTGAAGTAGTAGAGGAAGCGGAGTTTCCCTTGCAGTCTTAGAGTAGCCGCTACAGTAGTGATGCAGCTGGTCAGCACATGGTCTCTATGATTCCCATGTAATATGTGGTGAGGATGGATAGAGGGATGTTTAAATTATTCAGGAGCTGGAGGAAGTGTAAATGCTGCTGTTGGAAGCTCATGGCCATTTCAAGATCCCTTTTACTGTGGTGACACATGCACCAGTACTGTACTGCTGTGCTCCAGTAAAATCTCATGTTTGTTGTTTTAACAGGCTCATATATTTGACAGCAAATATAAAATTAAATTAAGATAAATATAACCTAGAATTAATTTTATACTTTTTGTAATCCATAATGTCAACGTAATGTAGATAATTCCAACATACAAGCTGAGATACACCTTGTACGCAAGGTCTATACCCCATGTTACAAAGTATGCATTGGAGCATAAAACGAATGAAATGAAAGGAGCAACTGTGCTACCAGAAAAATAGTCTGTCAGTCATTTGTTCCATTGATTATGAGTTCCCCAAATAGGGGTGTGTGTAAAAATGGCTGTAATTCCTGAATTGTTAATGCCACACTTTTCTTAAACCCCTTAAAAATCTTCACTTTGCTCACACCATGAGTGTTTGAATACAAATTCAAGTGTACAGCAATCAAATGGCGAAACACTTTTTGCACATTAGCGATCACCACCACCATAAAACTCTGATTACACACCCACATGCATTTTAAAGGCCAGTATTACTGTTGCTTGCTGCAGAATCCTCACTACATACTGTACAACAGGTGGCTTTCTGTTTTCAAAAGCTTGACAAATGTTCAATTGTTTTCTTTTGCTAATTTCTAGACTACTTATTTGTCTGCTAACACACAAGATAAACTAAATGTAAAAAAAAATAAAAAAAAATAAAAAGTGCATTAACTGCGAGACACCAGTGATATAAAAACTGATCAAATTGCTACATGATTATGGGTACCATGACCCCTGGTGTTTTTACAGGACAGGATCTGACAGTGCAGTTGGTGTTAGCAAGGTGAACATTAAAGGGCTAAACTTTAAAGATTTGCTTAGACAGTTTAGAGCATAACGGATAAAATATAAATAAGGTTCAATTCAATTAAATGTAATAAAATTTTTATTTGTATAGCGCTATTAACAATTGTCATTGTCGCAAAGCAGCTTTACACAATCAAAATAATTATAACTACCTGGACTCCATATTAACATCAATTAACATCAACTTAACATATAGCTGTTATAGCTGAACTGCCTGTCACAAGCACTGTATGAATGCAGATCAATTCCTGCTCTCTGTTTCACCTAAATGAGGATGGGATCCCTGTTGAGTCTGGTTCCTCTCAAGGTTTCTTCCTATTGCCATCTCAGGGAGTTTTTCCTTGCCGGTTTCACCCTCGGCTTGTTCATCAGGGACTATCTGACCATTTAGATTCATACACATTCACATTCCATACAAACTTAAATAAATCTTTTGATTGTGACGCGTATCTTTAATTTGAAGTTTCACTCACACAACAGAAGTCCGATGATCTCTTTGTCTCTTGTAGTTTATTTTGTCAGCAGCAAAGAATCAACACTTCATACAGTCGTCTTGAGTAAATCCACTGTGATTATTCTGCTTCTTTGAGAAAGGAGGGACCATGGATCCAGTCGACGTTTTTCATAAACTTTTCACAGGATACCCCCCTAGATGCAGAATCAGCTGAGTTTTTTGAGGTATTAACATACCTCCATTGCTGTGACTTGGTTGACTCTTTTATAATGGCGATTCTGTTGGCCACAAAGGTTTTAAAACGAAGTGTTTTGTTATCAATGTATCTCAAAACAGTTGTACTGTCAGTCCAAAACATAGAGTCCAGCAATTTCAATTCTAGCTGTTCTTTCAACATTTTGTCATTTTTTACAGCGACCATTGCCGCAGTCAGTTACATTCGTGGAATGGTGGTTTGTTTCAGGGGTGCTACACGGGAGTTCCCCTTCATGAATGCACAATGTGTAAGTCCATCAGCATTTACTAACCTGAGGTATGAGACAACTCCGTATCCCACTTCACTTGCATCCGAGAAGTGGTGGAGTTATGCTGTAGCTGTAACTCTGAAGTCGGCTGGTTTTATGCATCTTGCTATGCTGAACTCGGACAGTTGGTGCAGCTCTTGCAGCCAGGTTTTCCATGCCTTTGAGAACTGCTCGGGAATGTCATCATCCCAGTCTAGTTTTTCTTTATATAACTGCTGCATTAGAATTTTAGCTGGCAGTATGACAGGTGAGAGAAAGCCCAAAGGGTCGTATATTGAGCTAGTGATTGACAGGATTCCTCGTCTTGTCACAGGTCGTTCTTTTAAACTAATCTTGAACGTGTCTGAATCAATGCCACAACACCCCCAGAGCTCTCTCAATGGGCAGTGCATCTGTACTCAAGTCTAAGTCTCTCATGTCTTTGATCATTTCGCTTTCGGGTATGGAAGTCAGTAGGGCACGGCTGTTGCTTGCCCACTTAGTGAGGTTGAACCCTCCACTTGCACAGAGGCTTGTGAGATCATTGTACAGGGCGACTGCTTGATCATGGGTTGCAACAGACTTCAGGCAGTCGTCGACGTAAAAGTTATTAAGTACTGTTTTAACTGCCACAGCAGGTGCGTTGCTGCGGTTTTCTTCCGCTGTCTTTCTAAGGGCGAAGTTAGCAACGCTAGGAGACGATTTTGCACCGAACAAGTGAACTACCATCTTATTCTCAACTAAATCTTGGTTCACGTCTCCGTTCTGCCACCATAGGAAGCGCAGCAGATCTGTGTCCTTCTCGGGGACTCTCACTTGATAGTACATGGCTTCTACATCTGCCATCATGGCAATTTCTTCTTGTCTAAAGCGTGTGAGCACGCCAATAAGTGAGTTTGTTAAGTCTGGTCCTTGTAGGAGCTCACCATTTAGTGACACTCCTTGATAACTGGCAGCACAGTCAAAAACCACCCTCAGTTTATTCTTTTGAGGATGATAGACGCCATGATGCGGTATGTACCACACATGACCGTCTTGGCGGTTTACGTGATGTGTAGGGACCCTGACTGCATGACCCTTTTTTAGCATGTCATTCATGAAGTTTGTGTACTCCTCGTGAAAGGAGCTGTTGCTGCTAAGTTTCCGTTTAAGGTTTAATGCACGTTGCATAGCTGAACTTTTCGTTCGGGAAAATCACAATTTCCTTCGGGAAAATCGTAGTTGAACTGCTGTATCAGCATTTGTTCTACACTTTCAATGGAGGTTCTGTTAACTGTAACGCTCGCTGGTTCGTCGGGTTCTCGGAGAGGCCCGTTCACAGTCCATCCGAGAGCATTCTGCACCGTGTATGGCCCTTCATGCCTGCTATTGATTACTTGCCGTGGTTCTAGGAGTTTGTGCTCTTTATTTCCTATGAGAATTTCGATTCCAGCGCTAATCTGGGGCAACTTTACATCGATAAGGTAGGACCACTGGTTGATGTCGTGCTGTAGTGGAATACTTTCCACAGTAGCTGGGATATTCTTTTGTGTAAAGTTCAATAAAGGTGTTTTCTTCAAGGCTACTGATCTCCAAATCACTGAGCATGTAGCTTTCTACTAGTTTTGTGGAGTTCATGGTGCTCAGCCGTATCTTAACTCTTCTGCCTTGTACATTTAATTGCCTTGCTAATGACTCTGTACAGAATGTGGCGGAACTACCTTGGTCTATAAATGCATACACTTCTGCAATTTTGTCACCTTTCTTGGACTTTATTTTAACAGGTACTATGGGGAGGATGCAATTACCTCCAGCCCCAGTGAGCGCATTTGATTCGTGACTCACTGCAGGTGGTGTATTTTTTGTGTCATCTTCAGTTTCGTTTTCGTTGGCGCTTTTAACTAACTGCGTCGTGTCTTGCAATGCTCTGTGTAGCATGCGAGGATGTGGCTTTGAACACAATGAACATATGATTTTTCTGGTACAGTCTTTCCATAAATGACCCTTTCTTAAACATCCGAAACAGAATCCATTCTTTTTTAAGAATTCTACTTTGTCTTTGTGTGTCTGATCGTTGAATTTTACGCACTCGTCTAAGATATGGCCCTCTTTACAATATGCGCACGGCTAACAGCTAATGTACCGGCATTCTTCATTATAATTGAGTCTTTGTGAATTTTACCAACCTGTCTGACCTTGGTTGCAAAGCTGACCCTGGCTCTTCCTTCCCTTTTTTGTTTGTGTCCTTGAAGGGATGTGCGACCGTGTTTCTTTAACGCTGTTCATGGCGTCCAGGTCGGCGAAGAGCGGGTCGGAGTACAGTCTGGCTTGTTGATCTATGAAGTCCACCAGCTGGGTGAACTTGGCTCTCGTCCCATAGTGCTCGTACTGCTGGCGTGCGCACAGCTTCCACCTGTCGATCAGCTTGTGGGGCAGTTTCGTAAGAATGGTGTTCATGCACTCGCTGCTGTTCAACTCGTCCATAGATTCACAGTTTGCCGTTGCGTTTTGGCAAGTTGTCAAGAAAGAGGAGAGGGCCCTTCCGTCGTCTGTCTTTATATTTGGCCAATTAATTGCCTTTTGCTTATAAGCTGCTGCAATTCTCAGCTCTTTTCCGAACCTGTCGTGTAGCAGTTTCTTTGCTCTTGCATACCCATCTGTCATGTGCATGCAGCTCGTTACAAGGTCTTTGGGTTCCCCTTTGGTGTACAGTTCAAGATATGACAGCTTATCGATGTCATTGTCAGTTTTGGATTCAACAAAGCTTTCAAAGGACAACATGAAGGATTTGAACTTGAGCGGGTCTCCATAAAAAGGAGAAAGGTCATGCCGAGGCAGAGAGGACAGCATTTGGCTCCTCACGAGCATTTCTGTGAGTTCTGCCTGACGTTGCATTTGGTACTGCACTGTGTCAAGTCCATGACGTAGGTAATCATTTTCTCGAGTGTCCCTTAAGGAGTTTAACATGTCATTTGTGTGTTTGCGCTTATGGGCCCACCTGAGTGCGCTGCCCCGTAGAGCGTTGGCATTTGAGAATATGATGTATCAAAACTATGACTTATGTGTTCATTGTTTACGGTAGGACATTCATTTAGAGTACTTGCCATTGTAGGTCTGACACTGATGGGCACACGTACATGGGCTGCCTGGCAGTTCGTAATATTCCGTCGATGCACTGTGCTCGTAAAGTTCATTGCATTCCGAGTTTCGAAAGTGCAGGCTGCTCGGTTCATTGACTGAGCTCTCTCTCACCGGCTGTCGTCGGCTGTCATATCCAGGGTTGGGGAAGTGCACGCTGCTCAAGTAGGCACTGCTCGATTTGATGACTGCACTCTCTGTTGCTGGCTGTTGTCCTTCGCGATGATGTTGAAGCACTCTTAATTTGGCATCGTGAATAGCGAGCGCCGTTTTGATTTCCAGCCTTTCCCTTTTTGCCTTTTCCATTTCTAGTCGTGCCTTTAGTTGTGCTTCTTCCATTTCTAACTCGAGCCGTTCGTCCAAGGCTGCTGCTTTGGCCAGCAGAGCTGCTCTGCCGGCTGCTTCTTTGCCGCGAAATGAGGAAGCCGCGAACGTTACGCTTCCTTGTGGCTCAGCCGCCGCAACTTGTGACACGCTGTCTTCTGCCGAGACTTCGTCATTGTCCTCGTCGCTTAACATCATGAAAAAAGGGTTCAAAAAAAGGGAAAGTCTCTTTCGGTTTTGGTTTCATTCATTCATTCATTCATTCATTTTCTATACCGCTTAATCCTATGTTCAGGGTCACGGGGGACCTGGAGCCTATCCCAGGAGACTTCGGGCACTAGGCGGGGTACACCTTGGACAGGGTGCCAATCCATCGCAGTGTTTTGGTTTCAACAGTTACTTGCAGAAAAGCTTTTGACTTTTGTAGATGCAGACATATTATTTCCCTAGTTTTGATGCATATCTTTAATTTGAAGTTTCACTCACACAACAGAAGTCCGATGATCTCTTTGTCTCTTGTAGTTTATTTTGTCAGCATCAAAGAAGCAACACTTCATAGAGTCGTCTTGAGTAAATCCACTGTGATTACAACACCAGTTGCTGTATCTTATAAATTTCTTGGATTGCGATTAGCTTACGCATATAACAACACTTTTGTTGTATATATCTGATTACGGGTAGCTTACGGTCAAAAGCTTGTGTTTCCGTAGCCTTCCGCATCTAAACTGAAACTTTCTATCATGCGATAGTCATACAAATACATGTCATAGTGGAATGACATCACAGACCAACTTACGATTGTCAAAATGTATGCTTAACTAACAAATTCAAAGCTTATGGCTTATGTAATAAACTTAATGCTTAATGCGTTACTAATGAATAGAATAAGGTAAAATAACATGAAATAAAACAAATAAACACAACAACAAATTCACAACAAGTACGATATGGCTCTTACAGTTAGGTATGGTCACAGTCACATAATATATAATGTGAATGTATATTTAGTGTAGAGTGCAAGCAGAGACTCCGGGAGGACTAACTATAACAGCATAACTAAAAGGGAGAGCCAGAAGGAAACAAAGACATGAGGGCTCACCTGAGTGATGAATGAGAGTGGGGAAGACAGCATCTAAACATACCAGTTCACCGTAAATGAGTCCCCAGATATGTTCCTTTACCCAAGGCAAATCTATTTATAAAAATGCTTGATTAAATAAATAGGTTTTTAGCCTGGACTTAAACACTGAGAATGTGTCTGAGTCCCGAACACTATTCGGAAGGCTATTCCATAACTTTGGAAAAAGCTCTGCCCCCAGCTGTAGTTTTCATAGTATGCGATACTGACCAGCAGCCCTCATCCTTTGATCGGAGTAGGCGTGGCAGATCGTAAGACACTAGCAGTTCACTCAAATACTGCGGCGCGAGACCATTTAATGCTTTATATGTCAAAAGTATATGTATAAAATCTATGTGAAATTTCACAGGGAGCCAATGAAGTGAAGATAAGATAGGGGTGATGTGCTCCTATCTTCTGGTTCTAGTGAGGACTGCTGCATTCTGGACTAACTGAAGCTTGTTTATGCACCTAGTTGAACCGCCAAACAGTAAGGCATTACAATAGTCCAACTTAGAGGTGATAAAAGTATGAACTAGTTTTTCTGCATCGTTTAGCGACATTATATTCCTTAACTTGGCAATATTTCTGAGGTGAAAGAATGCTATCCTGGTAATATTATCTACATGGGCTTCAAAGGAAAGACTAGAATCTATAATCACCCTGAGGTCTCTTACTGTTAGATGGAACAGAAAGGCCATCTAAAGTTACAGTGTGATCTAAAATCTTCCGTCTAGCTGCATGCGGCCCTATGACTAGAACTTCTGCCTTATCAGGATTAAGCACAAAGAAGCTAATTAACATCTAGTCTCTTATATCCTTTACACATTGCTCAACTTTAGCAGGCTGGTTTTTCTCATTTGGTTTTGCTGAGACATATAACTGTGTGTCGTCAGCATAACAATGAAAACTAATACTATGCTTACGGAATATGTTGCCCAAAGGAAGCATATAAAGGGAAAAAAGCAGTGGACCTAAAACTGAACCCTGTGGAACACGAAACTCCACTAGAGAACATGCAGAATAGTCACCATTTAAATCTACATAGTGATAACGATCAGTCAAATAGGATCTGAGCCGGGAGAGGGCTGTTCCTTTAATTCCTACTACATTTTCTAATCTTTGATGAAGAATACTATCGATCGATGGTGTCAAAAGCTGCACTGAGGTCAAGTAATACAAGCATAATCCAGGGTTGTGTTTTGAATTCATTCAAAACACAACCCTGATCAGAGGCCAATAGGAGGTCATTTACTACTTTAACATGTGCTGTCTCTGTGCTGTCATGAGGACTAAATCCTGACTGATAGAGTTCATATATGCCATTTCTATGTAGATATGAGCATAGCTGCTCCGCTCCTATCTTTTCCAGAATCTTAGAAATAAAGGGGAGGTTTGATATCGGCCTGTAATTGGACAGCTGACAGGGGTCGAGGTCAGATTTCTTAATTATCGGTTTAATAACTGCTAATTTAAAAGATTTTGGAACATACCCAATGCTGATTGAAGAATTAATTACTCTCAACAGGATTTCTGTTATTTCTGGCACTCTGTTTGAGAAAATGTGTCGGTATCTAATATACTGGTTGATGGATTTGCAGAAGAGATGAGTGAAATTAGTTCATTATCTTCAAGCGGAGTAAAGTATTCTAGGTTCCGATCTAACATGGTTAGTTTAACATCTGTATCAATTACATTTTCCGGTTTCAAAGCCTCAATTTTATGCCTAATATTTACAATTTTATTATTTAAAAAGTTCATGAAGTCCTCACTATTGCACAATGTTGTTGTGTAGATTTCTGCGGTGGTCTTATTTCTGGTTAATTTGGCTACGGTATTATATACGGTACATCTAGGATTATTTTTGTTTTTTCCTATAAGACTGGGGAGATGCGTTGATCTAGCTACACTAAGAGCTTTTCTATAGTTCAGGATCTGTTTTAAAGTGTGCATATGATCATTATACCAGGGAGGTTGAATCTAATATAAAACAGATTTCAGTACTGAACATATCGAGCTAAAATAATTTTAACCTTTTAGTCACCTCGGGTATTATGTAGCAGTGACAGTAAATTTAAACAAAAGAGAATAAACTATAACTCTCTTCAACCTTGAAACGAACACCAAGCTGATTGCCTTTCAGCCAGAAACATGAAGGTGCACAACAGTGAACAGATGGAGTGGTACGGGTTCGACTTGGATAAATAGTGAGACACACGAGGTAGACAAAGGTGAACTCAATTTGGTCTTAGAAGAAATTAATGGGGAACAATTACACACGTAGACACACTAGGGGGAGACAAAGCGACGGCTCAGTAATCCGGTGAGCCAAATCTTATTCCCCAGGGCTGAGGTGGCGCTCAAGGGAGGTGTGGGCGCTCTCTCTGCGTTATCGGATGGAGTCGGGACCCACCGGCCTGATGGGATTGGTGGCGGCCGGGTCGGCCTGGAGGTTGTGGCGCTGGGCGATTCGGCCGTGCTTGATGGAAATCTGAAATGAGCTCTTGACTCAATAGGTCTCGAGCCGGGACCCAGCTGCGCTCCTCCTCCCAATACCAATAGGGCCCGTACCCCTCCCAATCCACTAAGTACTGGAGGGAGCCTCCTCTCCTCTGGGAGTCCAATAGTTTTTGGACTCTGAACGCAGGGGCGCCTGCTATCTCCACAGCCCTGGGGAGTGAAGGCTCTGCGACGCCTCCGTCCAGGGGCTATCACTGGCCTGAGAAGGGAAACATGAAACACAGGGTTAACACGCATATGATTTTGAAGCTGTAACTTAAAAGAGACGGGATTGACTTGTGAGATAATGGGAAAGGGACCAATGTATTTGGGAGAGAGCTTGCGACAGGTGAGGTTGAGGGAAAGATCCTTTGTCGAAAGCTATACTCGATCTCCTACGTGGGGCGGAATTTTTTGAACCGACGAACTGCTTGGGAGACGTTGGTGCGCGCATTCTCCCATACTTTCTCCAGTCTCTTAAACCATTGATCCACCATGGGGATATCGGTTGTCGCATCCCAGGAACAGAGCGGTGGTTGGTGTCCACAAGCACACATTGAAATGGTGTTAAGCCGTTTGAGGAGTGCCGTAGTGAGTTTTGTGCATATTCCGCCCAGATTTAAAGTCTGCCCACTCATGTTGCCGATTACTACATTATACACGGAGGTACCTCCCGAGGTCTTGGACCGTCCACTCTGTCTGTCCATTAGACTCGGGGTGATAGCCCAACGTTAGGCTAACGGTGGTCCCCAATTTCTGGAAGAAAGCTTTCCAGACTTTATCGATAAAATTTTCAAACCTCGAGGTGTTTCAAACCTCGAGGTGTTTTGGCTGTTGCAGAGATATGAAACAAGATGAAACTACTGTTTTCACAGTTTCCCACATGTTTGGCCACCAGAACTTTGGTTCTAGTAGTTTGAATGTTCTTACTACACCGGGGTGTCCAAATGAGAAGTTAGTGTGTGCCTCTATCATCACTCTTTCTCGTAGTGTCTCTGGAACGTAGGTTCGACTCGTAGGACAGCCCGATGGCACGTGTTGGGACCGTGTAGCTTGGGCAATCCCCGATTCGATGTCCCATACGATCAGAGACACCATGAATGACGAGGGCAAAATAAGTTCCGTATCCGGTTTTCGGTCCGGCGTCTGGAAACAGCGGGATAATGCATCCGCTTTTTTATTCTTCGAGCCGGGACGATATGTAATAAAAAAGTGGAAGCACGTGAAAAACATATAATTGCGTTCAGCAGGTGTTAGTTTACACAAAAAGTTGGCACAGGGGTAGAGTTTCTCTGGGTGGCCGTGGCGCTGTGACAGCACCACTCCAAGTCCTACCTCCAATGCTGGCGACATGGACCTGCTGATGAGTCCCTGCCAGAGAGACTCACTCACGTATTCCTCCATTGCCCGGGTTTCTGCCACGGACAATGGATAAATGCGTGAGCACGGCAGTGTTTTCCCCGGCAGGAGCTCAATCGCGCAGTCCCACGGATGGTGAGGGGGAAGTCGTTCTGCTGCCCTAATGCTAAACACATCTTTAAACTTCTTGTACTCTGATGGCACCATGGTTGATACTTGGGCGCTAGGACTTTCAATAGTTGTAGTTTGGACCGTCAATGCTGATGGTGTACAGAATTTAGCGCATCTAGGGGCCCATAAGGTGATGCGGGATCCTGCCCAATCAAAATTGGGATTGTGGGAGCTGAGCCAAGGCAGGCCCAGCAGACTGATCCAGCCGAGAAATCACAAAAAATTTTTTTTTTTTGGTGTGACCGGGGAAAGTTAACCGTACGGGCACGGAAAGAAGTTCAACAGGCGATTGTTTTAATTGTTTGCCATCTAGAGCTTTAACTATGATCAATTCTGGAAGCTTCGACACTGGAGCTCACAGTGAGGAAAGGAGAGTAGATGAAATGAAATTCCCAGCCGACCCGGAATCTATTAGGGGGAAAACAGAAACAGTGCGGTTATTATAAGACGGTGGTGTGTGTGATGTTACTTGAAGAAGTGGGCAGTTGCGGATTTTGTGTGTCCCCGCCCCTCCAAAGTACAAACATAACCCTGATGTGATTTGGTGTTGTCTCTCCTGGGCCGAAAGGCAGGACGTGCCCACGTCCATAGGCTCAGAAGTCTGTTTCTGGGTTAGTGCTTCTGGAGCTGAAGCTATGAAGAGTGTGACAACTTATCCCACCCTCCCTTATTTTTTTTTCTTTGTTCTATTCATCTTATTTTGAGGTACATATTTTTTCATTGTTGTGATTTCCTGTACTTTTCAGGTGTGTGATGGTCAAAGTGGTAAGTAAATGTTATGAATGTTGTTTTACAATAAATTTTATCTTATTTTATAAAATGATTTTAATTTTAAATTTTATAATGAAACTATATGGTTCTTTATTTATGCTTGACACGCTTTCTATTTCCTCAGACATAACTGTGTCTGTTTTTACCGTCACGTCCAAAAGTATGACGGTTCGCTGGAGCAGGCAGTCTAACGCTAGTTCCTACAAACTGACCGCTTCACCAAAAAACTTGCGTGAGCAGCCCGTGTTCACGCAGTTCAGCAGCAGTACTGTAATGGGCTCTGTGACCTCACTGTTCCCAAATACGGTGTATACGATACGCGTGGAGGCTATGGACAGCTCTGGGATCATAATCAGCAGCGCCGAGACTGAGGATACGACGGGTGACTTTTCAAATTAACTTACAGTATTTGACTGTTTGGGTCCAAATTACCAATTTACATCTTCCACCAAAACATTCATTACAATTTTCACATAAAGTTTCCATTTTCCAGGACAATTTTAGTTACTTTATATTGTCTTAGGTCCGATGTTTGAATTAGTTTTTTTAAGCTCGGTCATATTAGATTGGATAATCTTTTCCACAAATCAATGTGCGTTTGTATGTTTGAATTCTGTCAGCACCCGAGGTTCCTTCCATTGTGCAGGCCTACTCCAAACGCAGTGACAGCATCATGGTGGAATTCGCCGAGGTGTCAGGCGCCACTGCATACATTCTGCAGGCAGAGAACAAGGATGGCTTCTTTTTAGAATTAGTGGTGTTTGGCTCGCCAGGAATGATTGTCAACCTGAGGCCCTATACCAATTATACACTAAGTGTCTTTTCAAGGAACAGTGGTGGCCGTAGCCAGCCCTCAAGCCCAGTCCGTGTCAGGACAGGTAGGATAATCATTGTTCAGTTTAACATTGTTGCTTTCCTTTTAACCAGGGATCATTGAATGCCTATATTTCTAAATGTTGCACTTTTCTGTACGGCTGTGTAGAATGTTGGATTATTCTTGTGTGTTTTGATACTGGTATTCATGGTATAATTTTTTTTATTTAATTGTTGTGTAAGTTGTCTGCCATAAAGAGAAAAATAAAACATGATTTATGATAAGGTATGAATCTTGCCAGTGGACAGAGTTTGCATGTTTTTCCTGTGCTTTGTGGATTTTTCCTATTAGTGTCGGATTTCCCTATGGAACACTTACTACATGATGTCACACAGACTATTACCAAAATTCTTTTAAAAAACCTTTATTATTTTACATTTCCCCATGTTTTCTTGTACTGGGTAAAAAGACATTGATGTCTGAATGCCAAGGAAATTTTAGACTTATAGAAACTTATTATTCTTTTCTTGCATTGTGACTTTGTATAAAAGGAAAAAAATGAGAACTGGGTTACATCCTCTTCTCAAACAATATGTCTGAGTAAAATGAGGAGGTGCAATTTTATCAAAAAGTACAAAAGAAACAAATATCTCTACTTACAATATGTGTGGGGAAAACTAATATATACCTTGCTGCGTATTGTTGAATCAATTCTGAATTTTTTTTTTGCTTTACTAAATCTTGTTATTTATTTTAATACATCATAATGACTACATTATTAACTTCATTATATATTAATAATGAATAACTTTATTACTTTCCCTACTGTATCACGCTTGAAAGAGAGTTAGTTCCCAGGAACAAGGCTCAGCTATCAAACAAACAAACAAACAAACAAATAGTCAAAGAAGCCTTTTGCAGTTCTCATCATTAAAGGAGCCATGAATTCTGCGATGCGCCAAGAAATTATTTCATAGAACATTATGCCATCTCGTATATCCAGGGTAAAGGTTTTGATTCCTGCCTCGGGTGTTGGTGCATGGATGCAGTATGTTCTCCTCTTGCTTGGTGGGTGTCCTCCCACAATCCAAAAACATGCAGATTACATTATTAGGCGTTCCAAATTTATCCGTTTTTAGTGTGTGTGTGTGTGTGTGTGTGTGTGTATGTGTGTGTGTGTGTGTGTGTGTGTATGTCTAGGGTGTACCCTAAGTCTTCTGGGATAGGATCCAGGCCCCCGCAACCCTGTCTTCAGTATAAAAGATGAATGAATTAATAAATGAACATCATGCAATCTGTTTATCTTGTAAAAAAAAATAGGATATACTTAGCTGCTCTAACATGATAAGGGCCCAAAGCATTGTGTCGAAGAATGGCTTGGAAGAAAAAAAATATTTGTATTTGGATCCAATTAAGATGCTGTGGAAGGACCTAAAGCAGGCAATTCATGCCAGACTTCAAACATCACTTAATTTGCAGATTTGTCCTGGAGGAGAGTGCAAACATTCCTTAAGATAAAAATCAGAGAGTGATTTGTGGGAATAAGAGATGTTTTCTGCAAGTTATTCATAGAGATTCCACCAACTGTGATGGTCAAGTGTCCACAAACCATATATTTGGGCTATATAATGCCATATGTGTAAGGGAAGGATTAGCTACTGTATAATGCAGCATTTTGAGCTGTGAAAGCCTGTGATTATATTCAGTATATTGATACAGTATATCTCTCTCTCCCTGTTTCTTTTAAGTTGTTGTAGCACCAGCACTGCGTGCTGTGTCACCTACTGAGAACAGTATAGTGGTGAGCTGGGATCCTGTGGACTATGCAGTTCAGTATACACTGTTTGTATTTATGGACTCATTGAACACCTCGCTCCAAGTCAATACCTCCCAGACCAATGTGACAATCAGCAATTTAGATCCAGGGGTTATTTACTGCATCAAGGCTACAGCATGGGACCCTACTGGTATCTCTGGAGATGACATCACTATCTATCAGATCACCCGTAAGTACCTACGCAAACATTAATATAAATTTGATCACTTGACTTTTCACTGTCATCTGATCTGTGTATGCCCTGCAATGAACTAGCACCCTGCCCTGGTTGAATTTTTTCCTCATGCTCTCAGAATATTACTGCTTTGTTCTATTGTCTAACAGGGCAGAATTTTCCTCCATAACAAAATCCATTCTGCATCATCAGCCCTGTAAGATGCAGTGAAATATATACAGAAATTCATCGACTGTGTAACCACACCAACATACACGTTTACATGTTAAATAAAACAAATTAATATTTTAGGGACTGTATGTGTACTGCTGCTTTTGATGTTGTCAATGGTTTTTAGAAAGAGAAAAATCACACATCAATAGTTAATAAACCTTTACCTGATACCAACAATACCCAAAATGACTGAAAGTACGTAATAGCAAGCAGAACTCACCATGGTTGTGTTCTCTGAACAGTCACACTTAATTAACTGGTCAAGTAAACTGTGTCTTTTGTGTTTGGTTCTGCAGCACTAAGGTTAATTTAATTAATACAACATATTATAGCTTTAAAAAAATATGTATTTAAATAAATTCACAATACCTCATATCATTCTGTGGATCCTCCTGTAAAATTACTTGAACGCAGGGACAATTTCTAAACAACTTAATAATAATAAAAGTTACATGAAGAGAACAATTTTTTTTCAGTTTTCCACTCAGACTGAACAAACCTGAACATTATGTAATGCTAATATATAATAAGTATTTAACATGTTTATTAAATAGTTATTTGATTAGTTTCACAAAAAGTCACATGTTCATTCTGATACCAAATAAACTTTCAAACTGTATATTAGTTGATTTAGGTGATTAATGCCTGCTCTTTTTGTCCAGGTCCCCCTGGGCCTAGAGGTGTGCAGGTTTCATTGACCGTGGAGAGAATCCTGGGACTCGCTGTATATTGGGAGGCTGTGCGTGGTGCAAATGTTTACTATGCTGTGAGCTCCCTGGGGCAAAATTGTACGTCCATGGGAGTCCCATCCTGCATCGTCAGTCCTATAGGATGTAGTGAGAACCACACACTCATGGTCATGGCTGAGAACCAAGCTGGCCTCAGCAGCCCATCCTTGCCACAGGACCTGCTCACCTGTATGCAATGCGCACACATGTATTTATTGTTCAAATACAGCACCACACATCTGTACAAATTCAATAAAAACAGGTTCACATTTCTGTACACTTTAAACATAGTTTCACAGATTCATATACTGTATCTGTATGTGTTAATAAGTCTAGTCTTAAGCTATTTTCTGCTATGACTTGTACTTGTCTCACAGTTAAAAACATTTGTCCTTGAATTTGCTTTGGGCATTAGTCTCACAAAATAGAGTTATGAAGGAGTGTAAAAGTTGAAAAACTCTCTATTGTTCCACAATCTGTAGCAATACATTTGCTATATGCTTGTGTGTTCAAGTGGTTTCTAAAAAAGAAAAAAAAAAGATAAATAGAGTATACCTATTTTAAAAATATTTCCACAGTGTTACAGTGTTCTTTTGGAAAACATTGCATAAACATTGGCCCAGTGCACAGATTAAGATCACTAGTTGAAATAGAGCTTGAAATGAAGAATTGATTATTTTGGATTTGATCTTAAATTTATATAATCTTGACCTGGCCCCCCTTAATACTCAGCACTTGTCTTAAATTTGACAGTGGTAGACTTTAAGGTAATCTAAAGTTCATAGCAGGGAAAAAATAATGAATGAACTTGGCACCAAGTACAACCCTGTACAAAATAAGAAGTATAGAGGATGAGTGAGTGAGTGTGAGTGAAACATAGGGTGGAATTTCTTAAGTTTTCTAACAAACCTAACACATCCAATAACTACTGTGTACCAGTAGTGTGTTAAGACTATAACACAGACTCCCCATGCATACACACACACACACACACACACACGCACACACACACACACACACACACACACACACACACACACACACACACACACACACAGAGAGAAAGCTAGTAACTGTCCTCCTTTTGTTTGTTACAGTCCCATGCCCTCCAGACTCAGTGGTTGTAGATGAACCATCGGTAGGGAACTGCTCAGTGACCTGGACCAGGGTGCCATGGGTTGAGTACTACATAGCATACATTATTAGAGATGATGGAGCACTGGTGAAATGCAACACCACCAGCACCATTTGCTATTTCCGCTGCGACTGCGGCTACACTTACAAGACCACTGTAGTCGTCTACGATGAGGCTGGTCCCAGCCCTGAAGGACCAATTTACAACTACACCACTGGTGTGTGTCTCACTAATGAATATATACATACAGACTGTTTTACAGCTCTACACAACTCCGTATACTTTTTAATAAACATTTTTTTTTAATCAACTTTTACACTTTCTGTCAGTCACAAAAGATTACATAGTCATCCTTAGTTTTTAAGGTCCATAGTGTGTGATTGAGCTGGACAAAGTAGTATAGACAGTGAGCAGTGTTGGGTGTAACTCAGATTACTTTTTTGATGAAACGAGTAATCAAACACATTAGGTCCACCATTTAAGTACTCAGTTACTTAGTTACTTTTTCAAAAATGTCATTCATTATTCAGACAATTTATGTAATCCGTGAGCCAGACAGCAGTCATTCCCAATCCATTAATGTATGTGTGTGTGTTTGTGAAAGTCGCCCTACAAGCCCCGCCCCTGATAACCCACCCCCCTCTGTTATTCCTGCTGTTATACCCCTATCTCACCTATGCGGGTTGACTATGCGAGGACCGATGCACGGAAAGATGGAAACGTAATCACAGCACCAAAACTCGCGGTGAATCATGATGAACCATGCTTACGGCCACCGTGCGAAACCGCTTAGGTGAGATAGCGGTATTAGTAGTTAAGAGATTATGGGCCAAACTTCGCAGAGTGATGAAGGTAGAATAATGATAAAGGTCTTGACTAAAACAACATGCATGAGGAATCATAAAGGAGTTTAAATTTTCTGTAATGGAAATGTACTCTAGCTAGTTACTTACTAGACAGTAACGCTGTAATGTAACTGATTACTTTTTGAAGACAGTAATTTTGTAACGTAAGTAGTTACTTTAAAAAATAATGTCCCCCAACACTGACAGTGAGTGAGTAAGTGAGTTAGTGATTATTCATGTCTTACTACAGCTGATGTTACCAATATGAATACCTAGTTGCTTTGCCAAAGTGACAAAGTCGCAAAGTTCCATACCCAAGAGCGTGTTTATAAGCTGTTGCTTGAATCAGCATTAATCTGAGCAGGACTAGATGCTTATGTTGATCTTACATCCACATACTGAGAAGTTTCTCCTCTGTCACTTTTCCACACTTTTTTATCGCACAAAATGTTACAAAAAAATCGCAGAAAAGAAAGCAGCCTATTACATACTCAGCAAAAAAGAAACGTCCCTTTTTCAGGACTGTGTATTTCAACAATAATGTTGTATAAATCCAAATAACTTTACAGATCTTCATTGTAAAGGGTTTAAACAATGTTTCCCATGCATGTTCAATTAACCATAATCAATTAATTAACATGCACCTGTGGAATGGTCGTTAAGACCTTAACAGCTTACAGAAAATAGGCATTTAAGGTCACAGTTCTAAAAACGCAGGACACTAAAGAGACTTGTCTACCGACTGTGAAAAACACCCAAAGAAAGATGCCCAGGGTCCCTGCTCATCTGCGTGAACGTGCATTAGGCATGCTGCAGGGAGGCATGAGGACTGCTGATGTGGCTAGGACAATAAATCGCCATGTCCGCACTGTGAGACGCCTAAGACGGCGCTACAGGGAGACAGGAAGGACAGCTAATCAACCTCGCAGTGGAAGACCACTTGTAACAACACCTGCACAGGATGGGTACATTCGAATATCACACCTGCGTGACAGGTACAGGATGGCCACAACAACTGCCCGAGTCACACCAGGAACACACAATCCCTCCATCTCACAGCAAGAACTGACAAATCTGGTCCAGTCCATGAGGAGGAGATGCACTGCAGTACTTCAAGCAGCTGGTGGCCACCAGATACTGACTGGTACTGACTGACTTTGAGCCTCCCTTCATTCAGGGACACATTGTGAAACATTTTTAGTTTATGTCTTATGGTGTTGACTCTTTTAGTGTTCATACAAATATTTACACATTAAGTTTACTGAAAGTAAAAACAGTTGAAAGTCAGAGGATGTTTCTTTTTTTGCTGAGTATACAGTATAAGCGACAACATTTTGGGGAAAAAAACTAAATTTAAGTGAAATGGAAGCTGTGGGTAAGTTAGTAGCAAATTTATGTTTGCTTTGTTTAATTAATGACTGTTTACTGGGCTTATATAGTTTTTTTTTTTTTATAATTTTTTTAAAGCATTTATTTGCATTTATATATAAGACATTTGAACAGTAATGCGCACACGCACACGCATACACATACCTACACACACACACACACACATACACACACAATTTATATAAACTTATTGTTTGAAATCATTAAAACTGATTTTGGTCAAAAACATACACTCTGTGGACTGTGCCTTTAAACAACTTGGAAAATTATGTCATGGCTTTTGAAGCTTCTGATACGCTACTTGACATCATTTGAGTCGCCTGAGGATTTGGTATCTAAACAGATAGAAATCAATAAAATGTAATATATATATATATATATACAGTATTATGTACATTATTTTCACACAGAAATTTCCTTCTTTATTCTGTTCCCTCTCCACATCCAATCGCACCCTGTCTAGTTCCCTGCTGTCCTCAGAATGTTTACATCTTTCTTATTTCAACTGAGACACTGGAGATCACATGGTCGGCAGGGCGTGGAGCAGAGCTATATGAAACAGTGGCAGCAGATGAATCACAGACACTGCATTGCAGGGACCCCATACCCATATGTGCCCTTTCTGGCCTGACCTGCAACAGCCTGTACAGTGTTAGGATTAGACCATGCAATGAGATACGTGGCTGCAACAACAGCTGTACAGCACAGATGCAGGAAACAGGTAGTCTATGCAGACTTTAATTTATATTATATTTACAAACACCCCACATGCATCAACTATTTATTTATTTGTTTGTTTTAATTTACTTAAGATTATGTGTAAGCCTTGGCTTTTATTAGAAATGCATATATTTACTTACATGATTTTTGTTTGTTAGAAAAACTGAATTCTATATGTAGTTTAGAACAATTATTTTAGTGTATTTAATGCAAATTCAGAGGAATGTGGTGAAATTGTCTCCTAAACCAAAGACTAAAGGGCTAGTTCTCTTTCATATATAGAACTGGTCTTCTTTTCATGTAATTAACGTACGTTTGATAAGGTTTAAAAAAGTTTGCAGATATATAATAAGATATATCTTGCAGACCAAAGGATCAAAGTAGTTTCTGTACATATTTCTTCAATTTCCTTTCTCAAATTATAAGCACATTTATGCCAATACAATACAAATTATAAAACAAAACAAAAAATATTGATTGCCAGTTTAAAAACATTTTAAGTGAAATACTAGTTGTTACATTGTTTGCAGGACATTTATGTTCTGTTTTAAACACATTTTTTGTTTTATTAATGTGCATATCGTCAATGCGTTCTGGAATCATTTCATCTTTACAAAACAAACACAAATTTACTATAGTTAACTGTTACATTATGAGCAAAGCACTCATGCACTGAACACAATGTGTGTGTCTCTCAGCCCCATGTGCTCCTGAGATCCTGAACCTCACTCAGGTGAGCAGCTCTGCTGTGCAGGTATTATGGAGGGCTACCAACAAACAAGCCAACTACACAGTGAATGCTTTTGGCAATTCCAGAACTCTTACATGCTCATCCACTGGTACTTCTTGTGATATCACGAATCTGCCTTGCGGAGCTACTTATGAGATCAGCATGTATGCCACCACCACTGTGGGGCGTAGTTTGCCCAGCTATACCATCGAACTGGAAACAGGTAGAGTACTGAATCTGGAATCAAGATAGGAACCATTGTAAATATAATATGTTATTTAATATAAATCATGATTTAAAATGTATTCTCAGATAGTGTATTAGGGAACTGCAGTTTTCTGTTAGATTATGGAATAAGTATAGATAGTGATTATTTTTTTTTTTTATGAATTACCCTTAATAAGCAGAGAGTGCTTTTTGAAAAAGATTTTATAATATGTTGTCAAGTGAACTGAATGTAGTAGCACTCAAGTAAACCTATAGTTAACCTCTTTAGGACCCTGCTGTCCCGAGACCCTCAGTGTGGAACAAGAGACACAGTCCATGACCAGGGTGATGTGGTCATCCTCCAAGGGAGGTCGATCTTACATCACCTCATTGTCATCACCACGTGGCCATGCGATGTGCCATACCATGGAAACACACTGCTTAATGGGATGCATCACATGTGGGACAAGCTACAACGTCTCAGTGGAGGCCATAAGCACTACAGGACACAAGTCCTTATGCAACTACTATGGTTTTTCCTCAAGTGAGTTACATTTAAATACCTGCCTTGTATCGTGCTCACTGCCAGCTTTAATGCTCTAACGCACCTGATCCAACACTTCACATAATCAGTTTATTCAAGTTAGCAGACCAGGTAAACGTCAGAGTGATAAGAGTTTTTTTTTTTTTTTCAAAAGCTTAAAAGCAGCCACAAAACAATGTTAAACACAGATGAGACATGAGTATATAAGCACAGTGTTAGTTGCATAAATACAGTAAAAGCATTTTCTCAGAATAAGTCCATAAACTATTTAACATTTGAAATCACTGGATTTATGTTTACAAAAGGTTTGTAGACAACTTCCCATCAAAACTAGATTACCGATGGACTCCTCATCTTTGCCACTTTAATAGCCTCCATTTTCCTGGGAAAGCTTGCCCACTAGATTTGGCAAAGTAATTGTAGGGATTTGCCTGGACTTAGCTCTTTAGTTTCAGTTAAGGGAAATATTAATACTACAGGATCCAAAGGTATCTTATACAAATATGCAAACAACTTTGTGGCAGAGGTTTGGGGAAGGCCCATATTCACACAGGTGTCCACAATGTTTGACCATACAATGTACAGGGAAGTAAAAACTACCAAGCTTTCACTAGATAATCTAACACTCATTAATGGTAAACACTCCCTGGAAACCTCGTTGGAAACGACTGCAAGCATGACTGAATTATTAAAAAATGCACCCCTCAATTAGTTGAATACAGGCAAAGTGTCACTGGCTTAATGAATAGTTCACCCTGGAGTGCTATTTTTGTAACTGTGAAAAGTGACTAGTTGTCATTGGTCATAATAATGCTGTATTTAATTAGAGGTCATAACTTGAAAATGCCAGCCTTAAACTAAGAAAAATCTAAGAGAATCTCACTCAACTTGAAATGTCTACTTGGAAACTAGGGAGGATTTCAGCAATTCATGTTAAATTTACAACATTAACATTAGCTATGTATACAGTACACAAACATGGAAAAAGTAAATAGATGTCACATGTGATGCTTACATGTGAAAATAAAAGTGAAGACAGTGGCCTGTTCCAGCAATATTGAAACCCCTTTCTACCATTTACAGAATTATAGTTCAGCTCAAACAAAAGGGCAAAACATCAGCCATGTCATGACTAGGGTTGGGTATCGTTTGGGTTTTTTTCGATACCGGTGCCAAATCGATACTTTGAAAACGGTACCGGTGCCAAAACGGTGCCTGAACCGATACTTTTAAGCCAAAAAGTTATAGTGGATGACTCAAGAATGAATTTTTATTGAACAAAAAAATTTTTGCTTAAAATTTAACAATATATTAAAAGTTTAAAGTATATATATGAATATGTAAGCTTCAAATTTTAGCAATTCTTTTGCAGAAATTTCACCATATTTGCCTTTTCTGTCAAAATATGACACCTTTCCTGACTTATTGCCCTGCACAGGACATGCATAGCCTTCTTTACAATGGTAAATGGGGTCACTGTTGTAGTGCTACTAGTACAGGCTGGAAAGCCATAATTATAAAACAGAATCCATGTTACATTAGTTTTTTACAAATCGTTCGACTATTTGTTAGCATGAATGCAAGATTTGCATTTTGCTATTAACATTACATTATCCTACTACTAACCTGCGGAAAGGCTGCTGACGTCATCATAATTAGTGACTCCTTTTTGCTACAGTTGGTGTGACTGGGACTGAGGGTCGTCCACACTGATAGCGCCAGCTGTTGTCCACAAGAAAACACGGTGCCTCCGTCTGCTTTAAACTTTATTCCGTCTGCCCTCGAATGTTTCATTAGATTTGACGTGTTTCCGCCTTTACACGCAACTGCTGTAAGACATTCGCTGCACGTCGCGGTGTCTGAATCCTTTCTTGTGAAATACAGCCACACTTTCGACCGTTTAGTTTTAGGCATTCTAACGAGAGTTGTTTACTTTAGCATGCTAAGCTATCGGTAGACCGCCTGCTGCCGTCAGAGCGAGTGTAACGTTAGTTACTGCATTCACGCGCATGTCGGATGGTCTCTCATTTCCGGATGATTTGTGCTTTTAATTTTTTTATTTAATCTAATAAACGATTAATCTACAAAAATATATGAATCTAGAGAACAAATATTTCAATCGACAGTTCAGGCATTTAAGTGGCACCGAAATGAGGCACCGAAATTCTCATTCTGTTTCGGTCCGGTACATACCGGTTCTATAGGTACCGGTGCTGTATTGGCACCGTGTTTCGGTACCCAACCCTAGTCATGACCTCATTCTCTTGGTCCTTCTGAACAATGTCTTTGTTTTCTTTAATGATCAACCCACTCATTCTAGGGCTAGGCGAACAAAAAGCCTCTACAGGAAAGTCGACAAAGTATAAAAAAAAATATTAATAGTTAACCCTTTTGGTGAATTTTTTTTTTTGATAAACCTACTGTTCTGTATAGGTGTCCATTTACATCTTGGATGTCTGTGTTACTCACTCTCCACTTTAATAGGAAAACTGATACACCTGTGCATTTATAAAAATGGGAAAAAGTTTCACTCTAGTTTTAACCATAGCATGTTGTTACTGCCTCCAGACGTGTTAGTCTAAATCCGTGATTCTCAAAGTATGGGGCGTGCCCCACTAGTGGGGAATACAGACATGACAGGTGGGGAGCACGGGAACGGGAGGGAATTAGTGGAAAATAATAGGAAAGTACCTATTCTAATTCATGCTTTTCTTTATTGATAATGAAGAGCGTACGCTCAAAACTAAACAATCCCACGCAAAGAAATGGATCATTAATACAAGTAAATTAAAATAACATCAGTTGGGGGCCAGGAGAAAAAGTGGAACCATAGTGCAACAATAACGGTTTAACGTCGGCATGTTAATTGCAGACGAACAATATGAGGAAACTTTCTGTATTAAATATGTAATTATCATTCATTTCAATGGGTATGCTGATGTTTCTGTATTTTTGTTCAACATTACTATTTTATCAGGCAGTACTAGTCTGGCATTTCTAGTTTCCAGTGTGGCAACAAAGTTGCTTTTTGATCCTTCAGGCGCTGAACAAAAGGGAAGATCAATATCGTTCTACGCTTTTTGTTGGTGTGCTGTCAGAGGGCTAAATGTTCGTCAGTTCGCGGAGGTGGATCCAGATGCAGGTGCAGGCACGAGGCGTTGACTGTTCTCGAATTAATGAAAGTGGGCGTGTCGCGCCGGGAAATCCGCGGGGGCGGGAGACGCGCCGTGAGCGTGGAGCTGAGTCGAAGACGAGAAGAGGCGCGTTGGGTCGAGAGCCGTGAAATCCGTCAGCGTGGTGTCTGTGCCGAGACGTGAAGATAAGCCGTAGTCGAGAGAGCATGCGTTAGGTCAAGAGCTGTTAAATCCGAATGTAGTGACAAATCCAAAACGTGAGGCGAGGGGAAGAGACGAGAAACAAAACAAGGTCAGCAACGTGGGAAAAATCATGGACTGAGACGCGAGAAAACAGTGGCAAAATCACAGACAATAATCCAGCGCGAGGCAGCGCGCTGCGCTTCCTTATAAGCTGGATGAAATCAGCGCCAGATGAGAAACCGGTGTGCCGGCGGGGCGGTCCGGGAGGAGCGATGACAGCGTGACTGTACTTAGAGTACAGTTTACGATGCGTCGTAGCTGGGACACATGGAAGGTGGGGTGGATGCATCACATAGACGATGTGAGTAGGAGACGGACAGCGCACGGGTTGATTATCCTGGTTATTGTGAAGGGTCCGATAAAACGGGGAGAGAGCTTGCGTGAAAGTGTCTTCAAGGGAATGTCCTTTGTGGCGAGCATGACTCGATCTCCCACCCGGTATCTGGGAGCCTTGGTGCGGTGGCGGTCCGCCTGTCTCTTGTAAGAGGAGATGGCTCGTGTCAGAGTTCGCCTAGCACGTAGCCACGTTTGTCTGCAGCGGCGGACGAAGTGTTGAGCAGACGGAGTCTCCTCCTCTAATTCTTGGACTGGGAAGAGTGGAGGTTGGTAGCCTAAGCAGCACTGGAACGGGGACAAGCCTGTCGACGAGGAGGGCAGAGAGTTGTGGGCATATTCGACCCAAGGGAGAAACTTGCTCCAGGTGGTGGAGTCCCGGGTCGTCATGCAGCGGAGGGAAACCTCTAGTGCTTGGTTCATTCGTTCTGTTTGCCCATTGGACTGGGGGTGGAAACCTGACGATAGGCTGGGAGTAGCCCCGACGAGCCTGCAGAATGCGCCCCAAAACCGAGAGGTGAACTGAGGACCCCGGTCCGACACAATGTCTGTGGGGAGGCCATGGAGCCGAAATACATGGAGAACGAGTAGTTCCGCGGTCTCCTTGGCAGGTGGCAGCTTAGGAAGAGGCACCAGGTGCACTGATTTAGAAAAGCGGTCGACGATGGTCATGACGCAATTATTGCCGTCGGACGAGGGCAGGCCGGTGACAAAGTCAACCGCGATATGGGACCAAGGGCGTTGAGGAACCGGTAGGGGTCTGAAAAGACCAACAGTTGGTCGATTGTCATTCTTACAACGAATCTGGATGTGTCCTCCGCCAACGTGTGCCACCAGAATCGTTGCTGGATGATGAAGCGGGTTCGGGCGGCGCCTGGGTGACAAGATAGCTTGGATCCGGTCGGCTTGGTCGGCTTCCTTATTCCAGCAGAACCGGGTCTTGGCAGAGGTTAGCGAGGTCAGGGGGGCGGCAACGGAGCTGTATCCTCATATGAAGCATTGGTAGAAGTTGGCAAACCCCAGAAACCGTTGGAGGTCTCGCCGCGAGGCTGGTATGGGCCAGCTAGAGACAGCCTGGACTTTGGCTGGTTCCATCTCCAGCATGGACGGGGAGACGACAAATCCCAGGAAGGTGGTGGAGGATGTGTGAAACTCACACTTCTCCGCCTTGACATAGAGTTTGTTCTCCAAGAGCCTCTGGAGAACCTGACGAACATGGTGACGGTGTTTCTCCAATCCTTGAGAGAAAATTAAAATGTCGTCCAGGTAAACGAAAACAAACGAATTGAGGAAGTCGCGGAGGACATCATTAATTAGGGATTGGAAGACGGCGGGGGCGTTGGTGAGACCAAAAGGGACCACCAGATATTCGTAATGTCCCGTAGAGGTGTTAAAGGCTGTCTTCCACTCATCTCCCTCGCGAATGCGGACAAGGTGATAAGCGTTTCGCAGGTCGAGTTTCGTGAACGTGTCGGCCCCCTGGAGTAGCTCGAAGGCGGTCGCCATTAGTGGAAGTGGGTAGCGGTTCCTGACGGTGATCTCGTTGAGGCCGCTGTAATCGATACATGGGCGAAGGGACCCGTCTTTCTTCTTCACGAAGAAGAAACCTGCCCCAGCAGGGGAGGAGGATGGGCGGATGATTCCGGCGGCGAGGGCCTCTGTGATGTAGGTGTTTATGGATTCTCTCTCTTGGCGAGACAAGGAGTACAGTCGGCCTTTGGGCGGGGAGGTGCCTGGGAGAAGGTCGATGGCACAGTCGTATGGACGATGAGGAGGAAGCGACATGGCTTGGGTTTTGCTGAAAACCTGCTGGAGATCGTGATAATAAGTGGGGACGTTAGAGATGTCCGGGGTGTTTTCAGTCTTGGCTGTAATTGGTGGTGTAGGGAGTGCAGAGTGAAGGCATGACGTGGCACAAGAGGGACTCCAACCCGTGATCACATGTTTGACCCAGTCAATCTGGGGGCCGTGAAGCGCTAGCCATGGAAGGCCGAGGACCAGGGCGGCGTGAGACTTACGGATGACGAGGAGGCAGATCCTCTCAGAATGATTCCCAGATGTTCTCAGAGTGAGTGGAAGGGTTCTGTGAGTGATTGGTGGAAGGGGGCTTCCATCTAGGGCTTGGACGGACAGTGGATGGTCCAGCGGAGTGCAGGGGATCTGCAGCGCTTTGGCTGTATCGGAGCTGATGAGGTTCCGATCGGAACCGGAGTCAAGGAGTCACCCCTGAATGGGGTGAGGTCGGCCGTTGATAACTAGTATTACAGAGAGCAGTGGGCGGGGTTCCGGGAGTTTATCGGGAGGAGCGCCCTCTAGGGCTCCCAATCTGACTAGGGGGTGCCTCCCTTTTAGTGGGCAGTCCTTCAGCATGTGGCCTGAGTCCCCGCAGTAGAAGCAAGCTCTCTCCAGGCGGCGGCGGCGTCTCTCCTCATCGGAGATGCGGGTTCTGCCCAGCTGCATAGGGTCCTCCCGATTACTCCGCGTGCGAGGAGGGGGAGGGTGGGGTGACCTCCGGAAAGGGTGCCTTGAACGAAGACGCGAGTCGATCCTCCCTGCGAGATCCATAAGTTCGTGGAGGTCCGAAGGGAGTTCGCGGGAGATTAACTCGTCCTTGAGTGCCTCCGACAGCCCCTCCAGGAAGACGTCGGCCAAGGCTCTAGTATTCCATCCACTGGAGGCAGCTAAGGTCCGAAACTCGATGGCATGATCATAAGTGGAACATGACCCCTGGCGGAGGCATAGTAGCTTGGTTCTGGCCTCTCTTCCGACGTGAGACCGGTCAAAGACCCTCTTCATCTCTCCAGAAAATTCCGAAAAACTATCGCAACATGGGTCATGTGCATCCCAGAGAGCCGTGCCCCACTTGCGGGCCCTACCCGTGAGAAGGGTGATGATGTAGGCTACCCTGGATCTTTCAGAAGAGAAGGTGGAGGCCTGAAGCTCAAAAATCAGAGAGCATTGGGACAGGAAGGATCTACATGTACCTGGTTCTCCTCCGTAAGTGGGAGGGGCTGGCAGGCGTGGCTCCCGCGGGAGGTCCATGAGAGTGGGCCGTGCCGTGGGCATCTGGAGGCGCTGCATTTGGGTGGTGACGTCAGCGAGCGTCTGTCTGGTGGTGACCAACTCCTCCTGGTGTTTACCAAGGAGAGCGCCTTGATTCTCCAACGCCTGTCTCATCCTGTCTAATCCTGCTGGATCCATGGTATGGCTGGATTATTCTGTCAGAGGGCTAAATGTTCGTCAGTTCGCGGAGGTGGATCCAGATGCAGGTGCAGGCACGAGGCGTTGACTGTTCTCGAATTAATGAAAGTGGGCGTGTCGCGCCGGGAAATCCGCGGGGGCAGGAGACGCGCCGTGAGCGTGGAGCTGAGTCGAAGTCGAGAAGAGGCGCGTTGGGTCGAGAGCCGTGAAATCCGTCAGCGTGGTGTCTGTGCCGAGACGTGAAGATAAGCCGTAGTCGAGAGAGCATGCGTTAGGTCAAGAGCCGTTAAATCCGAATGTAGTGACAAATCCAAAACGTGAGGCGAGGGGAAGAGACGAGAAACAAAACAAGGTCAGCAACGTGGGAAAAATCATGGACTGAGACGCGAGAAAACAGTGGCAAAATCACAGACAATAATCCAGCACAAGGCAGCGCGCTGCGCTTCCTTATAAGCTGGATGAAATCAGCGCCAGATGAGAAACCGGTGTGCCGGCGGGGCGGTCCGGGAGGAGCGATGACAGCGTGGGAAAGCATGACCACGTGATGAGGGTCTGACAGCGTGGGAAAGGAAATATCAAAAGTCCTTGATCAGCGCGAAGGCACTGAGAGCGTGACATGTGCGGCATTTTGCGATGATCCCCAAGTCAGTGTTGCGCTGTAAAGAATAATGATGTTTATGCGTTCAAACATGTATAATTTACAGTAGGTGCTTAATCGAGAAAAAAGGCGGGTGTAGCTTAAAGACAATGCAGAGAGGAAATATATGTGGGTATCTTATTTGCGGGTTTATTTACGCAGCTATTGAAGCCGGAGATGCGAATATGCGAATATAAAACTAACCGCGGTCACAAACCGGGTCAGTAGCGTACGTAGTTTAATAACGTCACTGGATACATTTCTTACATGGACTACAAAAAAAACAGGCGATTCAGCACGATCAGCCTAATCAACCAAAAAGCCAGCCGAAAAGAAAATATGATGAAGCCGATCTTGAGCTTGGATTCATGGTGGGGATGGTGGGGGCAGAGGAGAGACCCATGTGTGTTTTGTGTCTTAAACCGCTGGCAGCATGAGACCCAACAAATTAGGAAGACACTTAGAGACAACACACTCCAGTCACGTTAATAAGCTAGACTTCTTTGAAAGAAAGCTGGCAGAATACAGACAGCAGGAGAATCGCATGGTAAAATCTGAATCAGTGGACAGCAAAGCACAAATGGCTTCATTCAAAGTTGCATACAGAATTGGCCTACAAATGATTGCTGAGCAGCTAATAAACATGGGGTCAATTATACAACTTAAGCCTTTTATAACAATTGCAAGTGTATTTTATCTGTTTTGAACTTGGTGTTATTTGATCTTATTGTTTTAGAAATTGATATTTCAATAAATAGTAAACTTGGCCGATTTTGTTATCATTTTGTTGACAAGTGGGGCTTGAAAATTCGCCCACCCCCTTAAGAGGGGAATGACAGAAAAATTTTGAGAACAGTCAACAGTCTCTGTTGACAAACAATAAGAAAAACAGTAAATGAACAACAGTCTGTCTGTTGTATTGTGAGAGGTATAAAATCTTTGAAAGGCAGTAGGGTAAATAATCAAACTGCCTTATGAAAGAAACTGCTGCAGAGTCTGGTGATGGTAGCACAGATGGCAAGACAATGAAGAGTCTATTAAACATGTTGTGTTTATCATAAACCTAAATAGATTTAAGCAATTTAAGCAGCTATTTAGAGATTGTTCTTACCTCAGGAGGATCCGGGCCACAAGATCACAATCAGAAAAATAGATTTCTAATAGGTCAAGAATTTAGGATATGGATGAAAGCTTTAACTGAAATCACCCTGTAAATAACTGCCACAGAAATGATGGATATTTATCTGTCACCCAATGTGCCAGTCGGACCACGCACATCACCCTTTGTACGTCTTTGTTTTAAACAAATTGAAATATAAATCTTGGGTGTGTAACATGTGTATCACTAAGCACATATTACAAACATTCTTTCTGTCTTCTGAGCTGCCTTCTTCTGGTTCTTTTCTGTTTCTTCCATTCTTCCATTCTGGTTACTTTCCCAAGTAAGTAAAGTTTTTATTTCAACCTACTGGCTTTTGGATCCTTAGTTCAAGAAAATTTAAGCTACTACTTGCTTCTTGACTTGCTGTCACATACCAGTTTATTACGGGAGATTGGAATTGGAAGAACTTGTGATGCTGTAAGCATGCGTGTGCACTTTATGTATATAGTAATGTGCTTTCTGTTTCAGTGAGACACCTGGAGATGAGTACAGTGCACATTTCCTGTTTTTCTCCCGCTTCAATAACGTTAATGTTTTTGTCTTGCTCCTTTTCCACATCCTGGTTTTAAGTCTTACATTTCAAGCATGCTCAGCATCTTAGCATTTGACCTATCTTTGCTGTTCTATATACTGTAGCTAATAGTAGTACACTCCCTTATGATTTTTATTGTAAACCTACAATTTATTTTTGTCATAGCCATGGGTGTGATATAGGTATGGGCTCTATTACTTATTGAGACCTATTAAATGTATTTTACCCTGTAGTTCTAGTTAATAATAATATTTTGGTAATGATTTTATCACTCTTTATTCAATCATTTCCACAATACCTGTTTTCCCATGACACCTTTGATAAGTTCTTCGATAATTTTTAATTTTAATGATAGGACCAAAGCACATCTAGTTGAAGCTTGTTTCCTATTATTGTATTGCTTCCAGATATAGTGACTTGGTTCATGATCACATTCATGAAAAATTATTTAATCCTCATATTCCTCATTATACTTTATATTTTTTCCCCTGTTGAATATTAACTCTCTAACAGCTTTAAATGGGCTTGTTAGAGAATTGATAGCTGATCTGTGGAATTTTTAGTTCATGCAAGCAGTGTAGAAGATGAAAGATCTGGGGTAACAAGAATTTGGGTAATAGTTTATGCAAATAATTTACCCAGAACCCTTGTATAGTATAAATCATCCATACTCAGAGAAGCTGCGTTTGTTAACATATTTAGGGACTTTGTGCTTTTATTTATGCTTTTGTGCTATAATGATTTTAGGTTGATCTGTTTTGTTTTTAATAAAGTTTATTCCTTCTTTCTCAACTCTTCTTGGATTCTCGTGTTCTGTAAAGCATTTTGTGACATCTTTATTCATGTGGGCTTTTTTCTCAATGTATTAGAGAGATGTCCTAAAAATGTAAAAATAATAACCTCTTTAAGGTTAACATCTGATATGATGTATTTCAATATTAACATAATCCTTTTAGTTTTGTTTGTTGTCAACTGACAAGGGCTGTGCTATATGGTTTCAGAGGAAAGAGATTCTCATTTTCTTTCACTATTTGACCATCCATCCAACTTCTACTGTCTCATTAGAAGTTGTCTAATGTCTCACTGTCGTTATCCTCACTTCCTGCTTGCCCATGCTGTGACGCCATTCTCCTTTGGACTTTCTAGCGATTTTTCTTATCACTTTCTGTGGCTAGGTTTATGGGGTTTTTTTCTAGGTCTTTGCTAGCAAGATGTTTTGTTGTGTGTTTCTTTGTTACCCAAAACTTCATTGCTTAAAAATAGATTTTAAGCAATTTCCCAGGTAGGTAGAAACTGAGGAGGATCTGGGCCAAAGAAGCATTTTGAATAGAACAAATCAAAATAGATCATCTTTGTATAGCATAGCTTTATTGGAAAGCTTTAGAAATAGTAATACAGAGCATGAAATAAAAGACCCAGTGATCTCTCTAGTGATCTCTTCACACAATGTGCTATAAGGTTGTCTGGTGAGGGACTATGCAGATCCCTTAACATACAGTATGTTTAAACAGCTGGTCAGGATACTCTCTGTTGTTGAGTATAATGGGATAGAGTTTTTGCTCAACCTGCAGCTGGGTAGCTTGGCAGTTTGGGGGCTTGAACCCCTAATCTTCTGTGCTGTAACCCAGAGCAATAACTGTTGAGGCAACACCATTAACTTCAATGTTATGTTCCACTGGTGATGAAATTCGAATTTTTAAAACTCAAGGTCTTTGAATTAGAAATGTATGTATTAAAATTAATTAGAAGCACGTTTCTATTAACGAATCAAAGACATTGTAAGAGTTTATTTGTCTTTTTTCCCTGACAGAAGTATTTATTAGAATTATTCTTGCATTTCCTTCCAATGGAACTAAGAGGCCTAGCCCAAAGATGTTCCAGCATAAAAGTGACCCTAAGTAATGTCTAGAAACATATGATTTATCAACGGGGATGTGGAAGAATCCAGTGTCATGCACAGAATCCTGACCTCAAACACTCAAAGATACTGTATTAGGGATGAATTAGAGCACTAACAACACAATGCCTTCTTGCCAGAGATCAGTGGTGAACCCTGTGAGTCCCTGTGGCTGAATAGGGAACAACTTCTTACAGACATGGTCCAAAAGCAAGTTGAAAGTAACTCCAAAGGAAAGGAGGGTATTATACAGTAGCAGCAAAAGCAGAACAACCCTCTGATTTATGGTTTTAAAATTGAATGTTAATTACTTGGTGTCCACATAGTTTATAGGCCATATAGTGCAGATTATTTGAAAACTTCTGTAACTATGAAATAACAACCATGTTGGAGAAAATTAGTACAGAAGATAATAGCTGTATTTTTTAAATATGTAATACATAACATTGTACAGTATCTCATGCTATTAAAATATGAATGCAGATTTTTTAATTTTCTGTCTTTTTTTAAAGGTCCCTGTTGTCCTTTTGGCGTGAGGCTATACAGGATGGTCAATAGCACACTCCGTGTTTCCTGGAGAGGTTCAAATAATCCCAGTGGGTACTCAGCCGAACTTAATAGCAACAGCGCCAATTATACATGCAGGCCAGTGCTGGGTATCAGCTCATGTGATATGGATAGTGTTCAATGTGGTGACACCTACAGTGTGTTGGTTGCACCACTCACACGTAATGGATCCAAGGTCTTATTCTGCCCCAAAAGACACTACTTTGGTGAGATATTCTATGGTTGTTTTAAAGGTGAAGTAACAAGAGCAGAACATAACTGTAAACTTTTATAGATATGCTGTTTGGGTTTATTGGCCTCCCAGGAACTTGCTTGAAGCAAAGTCAGGACTGTATTCATGACTGTATGCATACATGATGTGGCAGTAACTCCCAGTTGACGTTCTGTAATGGGCAAGTGGGCACTATGAGGTTGTGCATAAGAACATCGTGTGATGAAATTAGGCAGTTTCTTCATTAATAGAAAGGCCTAATAAAAGAATTCCTGGGAGGCCAGCATTTCAGCAATGATGACGATGTGAATCGGTGTTGTTAGAATTAAATGTAGAGATTCATCCCCAGCGGTTCCAGTTAGTTAAACTTACATAAAGGTTTTTTAGTGTGTGTATATGACTTCCTTTTAAGTTAGTTTTCTTTTTACAACATTACAAGCCACATTAATTTGAGAATTCTGAATACTCAGAACTAAATTGTGTCACTTCAAGATGGTAATGTAAATGTAGCCTTAAATACTGTTGCCATAGCAGCTGCGTAGGATATTAACAGTAATTTGATATCTTTGGTAACTTAAAATAAAGTGCATTTCTCCTGGGAAGGTAAAATATCTAGTTTTTCAGTTTTTTGTCTTTTTGGTCTCTCTAGTGTATAGCTGGCCACATTTTTGCAGAAATAGCAACTACCTAATAGTCCATGACCAATGGGGTTTGAAAATAAAGGTTTTTATTCCTTATTTTTTGGGAATGTTTGGGAAAATCTGTGCAAAGTAATTTACAGTGGTTACTAGTTTGGTAATGGTTTTAGTGGGAACAGGCCCATATGCAAATAGTAGATGCGGAAAGTATTCAGACCCCCTTAAATTTTTCACTCTTTGTTATATTGCAGCCATTTGCTAAAATCATTTAAGTTATTTTTTTTCTCATTAATGTATACACAGCACACCACATTGGCAGAAAAACACAAAATTGTTGACATTTTTGCAGATTTATTAAAAAAGAAAAACTGAAATATCACATGGTCCTAAGTATTCAGACCCTCATATATTTACCTCAGGTGCTGTCCATTTCTCCTGATCATCCTTGAGATGGTTCAACACCTTCATTAGAGTCCAGCTGAGTTTGATCATACTGATTGAACTTGATTAGGAAACCCACACACCTGTCTATATAAGACCTCACAGCTCACAATGCATGTCAGAGCAAATGAAATCATGAGGTCAAAGGAACTTCCTGATAACCTCAGAAACAGACTTGTGGCAAGGCACAGATCTGCCAAGGTTACAAAAAATGTTCTGCTGCACTTAAGGTTCCTAAGAGCAAAGTGGCTTCCATAATCCTTAAATGGAAGACGTTTGGGACAACCAGAACCCTTCCTAGAGCTGGCCGTCTGGCCAAACTGAGCTATTGGTGGAGAAGAGCCTTGGTGAGAGAGGTAAAGAAGAACCCAAAGATCACTGTGGCTGAGCTCCAGAGATGCAGTCGGGATATGGAGAAAGTTGTAGAAAGTCAACCATCACTGCAGACCTCCACCAGTCTGGGCTTTATGGCAGGGCCCGACGGAAGCCTCTCCTCAAGATGGTCTCCAAGATGGTGAGAAATAAGATTCTCTGGTCAGACGAGACCAAAATAGAACTTTTTGGCCTTAATTCTAAGTGGTATGTGTGGAGAAAATCAGGCACTGCTCATCACCTGTCCAATACAGTCCCAACAGTGAAGCATGGTGGTGGCAGCATCATGCTGTGGGGGTGTTTTTCAGCTGCAGGGACAGGACGACTGGTTGCAATCGAGGGAAAGATGAATGCGGCCAAGTACAGAGATATCCTGGACGAAAGCGATAACGAAGGAGTGGCTTCACAACAACTCTGTGACTGTTCTTGAATGGCCCAGCCAGAGCCCTGACTTAAACCCAATTGAACATCTCTGGAGAGACCTAAAAATGGCTGTCCATCAACATTTACCATCAACCTGACAGAACTGGAGAGGGTCTGCAAGGAGGACTGGCAGAGAATGCCCAAATCCAGGTGTGAAAACTTGTTGCATCTTTCCCAAAAAGACTCTTAGATTTAGTAAGGTGCTTCTTACTAAATACTGAGCAAAGGATCTGAATACTTAGGCCCATGTGATATTTCAGTTTTTCTTTTTTAATAAATCTGCAAAAATGTCAACAATTCTGTGTTTTTCTGTCAATATGGGCTGCTGTGTGTACATTAAAGAGGAAAAAGAGAGTCTGAATATTTTCCGTACCCACTGTATGTATATACCAGAAGAACTACAGAACAACAAATTTATATATTCCTTTGGGAATCTTAGGGCAATAATAACCAAAAAAATTAATAATTCAGGTAAGAATTATATTTATTAATGATGATTAAGGTGTGGTTTTTTTTCATTATTATTTCTTTTGACAGTTTCCTGTGTTGGCAACAGTCTTGGATTGGGTATGTAACATATAAATTATAAATGTCTAGATGAAAAATATTCTGATGCTTTTTCGTGATTCTCCAAAGCTGTTTAATGTCTGTGCATTGTATCATTTCCCAGTTACTTATTATGGAAAAGGAGTATGAATTAGCATCTGACGTTTTATGGGTCTGACCATGATTTGAGAGTGAGTATACTTTGAAAAGAGCCAAATCCCACGTAGCCTAATTGCAGCCTTTATATAACCTTTACCAAGCTCTGATAAGCTCATGTTGTAAATCATAGGCGGGAACTTACCCACTTGACCACAATCGCTAAACTGTGTGCTCATTCAATTCAATTCAATTTTATTTATATAGCGCTTTTAACAATGGTCATTGACTCAAAGCAGCTTCACAAAAATTAAAGAAATTAAAAAAAAATTAATAATAATAATAATAATAATAATAAATAAATTAATAAAAAAAATAAATAATAATAATAATAATAATTATAGAAAAGAAAATAATTGGAAGTGTGGATGTGTGAGAAAAATGTGCATATAATAATAATGAGACGAATGAATGAAATTTCTCTGATGAGCAAGCCAAGGGTGACGGCAACGGTGGCAAGGAAAAACTCCCTGAGATGGCATTAGGAAGAAACCTTGAGAGGAACCAGACTCAACAGGGAACCCATCCTCATTTGGGCGATAACAGATAGAAATGATAAAACATCTTAATGTGTCCATGATTTATGTACTGTAACTTTTTTTTTTTTGCTTGTGTAAGTGAAGCAGTAACCCCTTTGAAATGCTTTCAAACCTCAAATGGCTACTTTGTGTACACTGTCAATTTTAAACACTATTTTTATTGTCCAACATTAAACATAACATAGTTATAACATAAATCATACCTCGATACAAACAGCCAATGCCAAGTGATTGTCATGTTTCTCAAGGAGGAGGCGGACGCAGATGCAGGTCTGGAACTCAAAACTGGTTTATTTATATAAATAACTCAAAAAGGATTCCAGAAGGGCAGAAAAAACCAAAACAAACTTAAACTCAGAAACATTAGTCAAAACAAACTTAAACTCAGAAACTTCAGTCCAAACAAACTTAAACTTAGAAACTTCAATCAAAAACAAACTTAATCTCAGACAACACGGGAAAACACATTCGTTCACGACGGTGGGCGGACAAATGACTCTGGGGTTGGCTGGTATAAATAGAGAGACACACAAGGAGGCACAGGTGCTTTTCATTATTTACTAATGTGAGACATAAACACGCAGACACACTAGGGGGAGACAAAGCGACGGCTCAGTAGTCCGGGGAACTGGATCTTACTCTCCGAGGCTGTGGTGGCCCAGATGTTACAGTGATACTATGCCTAGTGCCTAGAGACAAAATGGAAGCGACCTGCACTTAATTTATGATTAATAATAAAAATAGAGCAGACTGCAATTTTTGCTATATGAATCATCAGATAGATACAGGGGTATCTCAGTGGTTAAGGCGTTGGACTACGAAACATTGAAACAGATTTCAATGTCTGCATTAGCTCTTCTGCCTATATTTCATATGGAAATGCAGAAGAGACCTTTTCAGGAGTGTTATCAGTGAGAACCAAAAAAGATATTCTCATATTCAAACTGTCATCTCTGCTAATGGGTCATGGATAATGAGAAATAGCTTTATATCTACAGTATAATACCTGTAGATATAAAGTCATTTTGGTCATTAATTAACAGTGTACACTTGGTTGTTACTAGTTTCGAGTATGCTGATGTACCACTGGCATCTAATGCAAAGCACTACTGTGAATCCAACTTAAAAGATATATTAAATAAAAAAAATATATAAAGTCAAGTCATTCATTCGTTTACACTGAGGGAGATTTTACCTGTTGATTTTTTAAAAAACATAGTTTAAATATGTGCTAAAGTGTGGACACATTTAAGATAATATGAATGAACATTATCAGTGCATCTCTTATGGTCCAAAGCTGCTCTTTGTGATTTTGTATTTTTCAGGGTCATTGGCTGAGAAAAGAGGAAGAAAAATACACTGTTTCTTTATACTGTTTACTAAGGATTCTTGTAATAGGTAGTTAAAATTATATAATAATTTACCACTTACATTATGTTTGCATACAAAACATATATGCACTTTTATTTGGATAAAAGTCTGTTTAGCAATGAACTGTCATATTAATGCATCTGAAATAATTGAAATCTAATAGAGTAATTCTACCACAAAATAAATCTTTGATTAAAGAACGTGTTTGAGTTGTAATGAAAAAAATAAACAGCACATACTATATACCAGTACTACTGTAACTGAATGTGATTTTAATTGTATACAAGATAGATGGCTTACTGCCAATATATGCATTTAAATAAAACTGATTTTGCATCATAATGTGAAAGCAAGGTATTTATTTTACAAATCAGATAGCATATAAGTCAGTGTCCATACAATGACAATCTTTCTATATTTTGATTTCAGATGCTTGCCTCAAATAAAACACACACTGGGACATTGCTGGAATTTCTTTAATGACCAAAAAAAGAACCCCATTAAATTTAAAGCCAGAAATTTTGTATTCATTTATTTATATCATCAAATAAAATTTGCAAATAAAATTAACTAGTAGATCCTACACATTTTCAATATCAGAGAGATATTACAAGAAATAACTCTTATTAAAAAGCCCATTTCTTCATTAAGCACTGGCTATGTACCTAAACCATTCTCCAAAAACATGACCTTGTGCACTGGTAGCTATCAGAACACCCAGTCTGCCACATTCATGTCAAGAAATCAAAGCTATGCTTTTATTTTGATTTATTGTGTCTTCCACTTTTTCCTTTTTTCCTGATTTTTGAATGCGTTAGTTTCTCTGTTGAAAAACAGCAAGTGGAATCTAGTGCTGCTAGATCAACATATCTCTCCACTGTTACAGAAGGTAGTAAAAAACAATCCTAGATTCTTAATTAATACTGTAACAAAATTAAATAAATAAAATAAATATAAAATAAATAAATAACATGTAGTAGTGAGGACTCTCCAAGTTCCTAGGTTGTAGCACAACAACTATGCTCATATCTACCTAGGAATAACATTCATGAAAATAAATTCATCATAACAGAGTAACAAGGTAAATTACCTCCTACTGAACTCCGATCAGGGTTGTGTCTCCTTGCTTGTGTTACTTGACCTTAGTGCAGCTTTTGACACCATGGATCTAACGGTTGCAGGAGTTAAGGAAAATTATGGGCCATCTCTTGGCTAAGATCTTATTTGACTGATCATTATGTTTGTAGATATAAACAGTGGCTATTTTACATGTATACAAGTGAAGTTTGATATTCCCCAGGATTGACTTTTAGGCCCATTGCTATTTTCTCTTTACATACTCTGGCCAATATAATTTATAAGCACTCTAATCAGCTAACTCAAAACACCTGCAAAGGTTTCCTGAGCCATTAAATTGTCTAGAAGCTGCTCGTTGACACCCTGCACATGTAGGGTAAGACACAAAGGATCGTTGCTAAAGATGTTTGCTGTTCACAGAGAGCTGGCTGTATCCAAGCACATTAATGAAAAGTTGGTAGAAAAAGGTGCACATGCAACAGACATAACTGCAGCCTAACTTGATGAGAGAATTGTGAAATTAAGTCCATTTAAGAATTTGGGGAAGATTCAGAAGGAGTGGACTGCAGCTAGAGTACATGCTTCAAGAGCCACACAAACACAGATGTATTCAGTACAACTGGACTACAACTGTTGCATTCAAGCTACCGTTGAATCAGAGACAACGTCAGAGGCTTAGCTGGTCCTCTGAATTTTGCATTTCATTTGGAAGTCAAGGTCCCTGAGTCTGGAGGAAGAGAAGAGAGGCATAGAATCCACACTGCTTGAGGTCCAGTGTGAAGTTTGCACAGTCAGTGGTGATTTGGGGAGGCATGTCACCCGCTGGTGTTGGTCAACTGAGATTAATCATGGCATCTCATGCTTCTCTGTGCTGACCAGGTTTATGGAGGTGCTGATTTCATTTTCCAGCAGGACTTGGCACCTGCCCACACTGCCAAAATACTAATACCTGGTTTAAAAACTATGGTATCCCTGGTTTGATTGAACAGCAAACTCGCCTGACAAAAAGAGAATCCATGGGGTATTGTGAAGAGGAAGATACGAGACACCAGACCCAATAATGCCTTCTGCTCTGACCAAGTATTAAACATTTTTTTTTTTTTATTGGTCTTAAGTAATATTCAAATTTTCTGTGATACTGAATTTTGGGTTTTCATTGACAGTAAGCCATAATCAGCAAAATAATAATAATTTAAAAAAACTTGAAAAAGAACATCTTTTAAGTATATATGTGTGCATTGAATCGATGAGTTTCACTTTTTGAATTGAATGACTGAAATAAATCATAAGATATTCTAATTTATTGAGATGCACTTGTACACCTACCACCGATAAAGTTAATACTAATACAACAAAGAAAGAACTGCCACATGCTGAACAATTTCAGTCAAAACGTTTGTCATGTTGAGTGGTGAATATACCTCAGTTGAGGATTTGTGGATATTTTTATCTACATCATTCCAGTCAGTACGGATGGATTCCACTTATACAGACATCCACCATTTAACACCATTCAACCTCATGTCTTCATTAACCCATGCATTCTGTTGATATTTCCTTTTCTGCCCTGTTGTTTAGGGTTCAAGAGCTCCCAGTGTTACATTTGAAGAAAAAAAAAATGCAGAGTTCAAAATAAAATTTTTTATTACAAATGTTTTCATCTGTGTATAATAAATATTTTAACACTCTGTACACTGAAAATATTGTTTGTGTGAAAGACAGTCAGATTTACCCTCAACACCATTATTGTATTTGTGTATTTACCATCTAAATACACTAAAAATCCTTTATATTGATATATATTTTACGGTGTGTCTGGAGCATGTATCAAGTCATAAAGGACCAAGATGATAAAACTATGTTCATTATACTCTAAGCTGGTAAAGAGTATCTGGAGTCTCAGGGGCTGCAAACAGAACATAAAGCATAGACCTGAGCCTACAGAGTGATGTTGGAAACACCAACATCTTATTGTCTCATAAGTAGCTGAGCAATGGCATAATGACAGACATATCTGGTGTTTAAAGTTATGAAAGAAATCGACTGATGTTATTTCTCATACATGCATCCTCAAAACAATTTAGCTTACCTAGTAAAGCATTTTTGATGATGATCTCAATCCAAATGTTGTATTTTTTGACTGGTAGTGGAAGCTTTTAAAACGAAGTTTGAGTTTATACTTCTTTGATTATGCTACCCAACACATTAACATGATATTTTTGATAGGGGACATAGCCTGAGGTGATTAATGTATGCCTGAACATTTCTGGTTCTGACTACAGCCAACCCCTTATACAGTGGTGTTCAAAATAATAGCAGTGTGTTAAAAAAAGTGAGTAAAGCTCCATATCCATATAATAACTTTTAATTTAAATCACATAAATGCATTGGACACCCTGCACATTCTATTCTGTATCACAACATGAAGAAAAATGTGCTAAATGTATTATTAGTTTAATATAAGTAAAGAAAAACAAATTAGTCTGTTCAAAAAAATAGCAGTGTCATCACTTTACAAAGTGATGAATTTATCATTTTAACAAAAATGCTTGAAGTTTAATCTTTCTTGTGCATCTTTGAACTAATATTTAGTTGTATAACCATGGTTCCTGAGAACTGCTTCACTTCTGTGATAATTGGCAAACTGTAACCTCTGCTTAGTAACAGTACTAACAGGTAACCTTAGATGTTCTTTGAGTTAATTTTGTTATTCTTCGATCCATTCGAATGGTAGTTTTCTGTTTTCTTCCACGTCTTTCTGGTTTTGGTCTCCATTTTAAAGCTTAAAAATTATTTGGTATCATTTCAGCAGAGCAGCCTATCATTTTCTGCACTTCTTTGTATGTTTTCCCATCTCTAATCAACTTTTGAATCAAAGTACACTGTTCCTCTGACCAATGTCTGGACGACCCATTTTACTCAGATTTTCAGAGAGGACAACCTTTTCTGCATTCATCCTTAACCCTGGAAAACCCAGACCACCTTATCCTAATAGGAAATCTATCTCCTTTGGCTGAAATGATGATACAGATCCAGTGAACCCTAAAACAGGTGTTTTTTTTTTTTAATGAACCCTTTCCTACTACATGTAATGACATGGGTCATATATGACCCCTTGGGATATCCAGTATGTTTGACCAACTGGTAACTTTCACTCATGACATAAAGGCAGGAGTTCTTTCTTAGTAAGGAAAGACCAGATTCTCATTTCAAAATATATTTATTGATTTTAACTTTTCATCAATGACTATGCACATAAAATTTTGTTCTAAGGCAGGAACTAAAAACACTGGCATCAGCTTTTATATCACCAAATAAAAAGCACAGTAGCAGCCATGTTTGATGTGAAAAAAATCAGGTTAGTTCAGTCAGTTACCACTAAATGTCAGTGTTATGGGTTCACATAGGGCACACTGGGTTGTAATGCAAAAATAAATCTTTACTTTGGTGTGTGGGTTGAATATGACGATGAAATAAAAGTCTGGGTCAAATATGACCCCATGGGGTCTCCAGGGTTAAATAAGGGGAACTTGTTTGACACCTGCTTCTCACAGAATAATTTACCTCTCTAATTTATTTGTTTTTCTTCACTTACACTAATAATACATTTAGCACATTTTTCTTCATGTTGTGATCCAGAATAGAATGTGCAGGGAGTCCAATGCATTTATGTGATTTAAATTAAGTGTTATTATATGGATAATATGGAGCGTTACTCACTTTTTTCAACACTGCTATTATTTTGAACACCACTGTAAATTGTTCAAAAACTAAAATGGCCTATACACCGATCAGGCCCCCTACTCAGTTACCCACAAGACTAAAAGGATCCTCTGCCAATGTCCTGGTAACAGACACTACGCTAAATTTGACCAGTCTGGTGGCAAATCTTCATTGACTGCACATTCCACCAGTAAGAGCAGAGTGTGAAGGCTTAACCATGCTGAGCAGGTTTCATGACTCAAGAGGACCAACCTTTCATCAGAACAAAAATTATGGGAATAATAGAATAAATTGAAATCCTAACAGAAAACAGGCATTGTACGCTGGGCTCACAAACAAAGACAAAACTGAACAATTACAACATTTCAGTGCTTGGAATCCTTATAAAATCACTGGATAACATTTAGCCTCAGTACAGAAAATAATGAACTCTTCTTTTCATACAAGATTTTTATTAAGAAACAAGATGCAACACAGCACATTTTCAGCAGGTCTATGCTGTTGTTGCGCTGCCAGTTTCACTCAGCACATGTTTATCTGTATGATTTAAAACATTCTCTTGAATTATATGTACAAACATTCGAGACTATCCTCAAAACAAAAGAATTTAAAAAGCATTTTCCTTTTATGTCCATAATGGCTTAAAGTGTGATGGAAGAGAAAAGGTTGCATGTGATCTATATCAAGTGACCTAGTAAGACAAATGTGGTGGTGGCATGACAAAGTCCCAAGACAATACAGAAAACATAAGTGTGAGGAAAGTAAACTCATGGAGTCGCTTCAATGTCCGTTCTCGCAAGGTCTTTCCCGTTGCTGTCATCTCTGCGGTAACTGCGTTCTCGGCTGTGACTGTGTTTGTGAGCGTGTTCCTTGCTGTGGCTGGACTCGTGCTTCCTGCTCTTCTCCTCTGGTTCCTGACGACTCCTGGAGCGTGACCGGGAATGCTTCCTACTCGAGCGCTCACTTTTGTGCTTCCTCTCTCTACTCCTGCTTTGGCTTGAACGCTTGCTCTTACGCTCCTCTCTATGCCTCCTTTCCTCTCGATCATCCTTGTGACGCCGTTCATCTCCTTCTCCTTTTGCCCTTTTATCTTTTGAGCGCTCTCTTTCTCGCTCACCACCACTGGTGCGCTCCTTGTACTCCCTCTCTTTCCAACGGCTCCGGTCTCTATCATTCTCTCCATCCCGCTCTTTCTCTCTCTCCTTTCTCTCACTCCTCTTTTCTCTGCTTCTTTTGTGCTCGGAGGCTCGATCTGGGGTTCGGGAATGCCGACGATCCCTCTCTCGATCTCTGTCCCTGTCTGTAACCCTGTCTCTCTCCACTCTGTCCCTTTCCCTGTCTCTATCTTTGCGCTGACGGTCCCTCTCTCTCTCAAGTTCACGGTCGAAACTTGCTCCACGCTTTTCTTTTTGGCGACTGCGGCTGCGCGAGCGGTTTGGGGACCTTCGAGGGCTCGGTGTTCTCCTAGGGGACCTAGTGGGGAAACACAAAACAGTAAACCTAGGGAGTTTGCTAAGTACACGCAACAGTTCCTACTAACAATCCACATATACGAGAGTTGGACAATGAAACTGAAACACTGTCCAATTTAGTGCTGGAGGTTTCATGGATAAATTTAATGAACCTGATGGCGAATCTTCATTGACTGCTCATTAAACCTTCACACTCTGCTCTTACTGGTGGAATGTGCAGAGTAATAGCACAGTTTTGCTTAAAATATTGCAATGCACACAACATTATGGGTGGCGTATCAGAGATCAAAAGAGGACAAATTGTTGGCGCGTGTCTCGCTGGCGCATCCATGACCAAGATAGCAAGTCTTTGTGACGGTATCCAGCGTCAGCATACCACCAAGAAGGACGAATCACATCCAACAGGAGTAACTGTGGACGCAAGAGGAAGCTGTCTGAAAGGGATGTCCGGGTGCTAACCCGGAGATTGTATCCAAAAACATAAAACCACAGCTGCTCAACTCACTGCAGAATTCTCCTGTTTCCACCAAAACTGTTTGTCGGGAGCTCCACAGTAGGGCTGCACGATGCATTGTTTCAGCATCGCCATCGCGATGTACGCATATGTGGTAGTCACGATGCAGGATAAAATAAAATAAAATTGTGTTATTAAATTAACATATTAGAGCCTTGATTTGACAGTGAATAAGGCGAGTCAAACTGTTTATGAAGCTTAAATTATTTTATTTCAGGGTTTTGATTATACTTAAAAAAAAAAATTTTATTCTTTGAAAATGATTACATTATACCAATTCTTGAATTATTTGATTTTTAAGCAGTTCAAAACACCTGATGAACATAAATTAATTTGTACATATCGCAAGAAAAAAATATATCGCAATGTAATTTTTCCCAATATCGTGCAGCCCTACTCCGCAGGGTCAATAATAATAATGGCCGGGTTGCTATCGCCAAACCTTTGGTCACTCGTGCCAATGCCAAGTGTCCGTTTCAATGGTGCCAGCAGTGAAAATCTTGGGCTGTGGACAATGTGAAACATGTATTGTTCTCTGATGAGTCCACCTTTACTGTCTTTCCCACAAACCCGGGAGAGTTACGGTGTGGAGAAGCCCCAAAGAAGCGTACCACCCAGACTGTTGCATGCCCAGAGTGAAGCATGGGGGTTGATCAGTGATGATGTGGGCTGCAAAATCACCAATACTTGTGCTAGATGGGTGCATCACCGCCAAGGGCTATCGAACCATTCTGGAGGACCATGTGCACCCAATGGTTTAAACCAGTGGTTCTCAAACTTTTTCTGTCATTCCCCACTTAAGGGGGTGAGCGAATTTTCAAACCCCACTTGTCAACAAAATAATAACGAAATCGGCCAAGTTTACTGTTTATTGAAATATCAATTTCTAAACCAATAAGATCAAATAACACGAAGTTAAAAACAGATCAAATACACGTGCAATTGTTATAAAAGGCTTACGTTGTCACTTATCTTTGCATAATTGACTCGATGTTTATTAGCTGCTCAGCAATCGTTTGTAGTATTTTTGCACTGGCCAATTCTGTATGCAACTTTCAATGAAGCCATTTGTGCTTTGCTGTCCACTGATTCAGATTTTACCATGTGATTCTCCTGCTGTCTGTATTCTGCCAGCTTTCTTTGAAAGAAGTCGAGTGGCTTATTAATGTGACTGGAGTGTGTTGTCTCTAAGTGTCTTCCTAATTTGTTGGGTCTCATGCGGTCTGCTGCCAGCGGTTTAAGACACAAAACACACACGGGTCTCTGTTCTGCCCCCACCATCCCCACCATGAATCCAAGCTGAAGATTAGGGGTGGGCGATATAACCAAAATCGTCTATCACGGTAGAAGCAAATTTCTACCTCAATAACGATATATATCACAATATAGCAATTTGTATCTGAAAATGCATAAATAAAAATTCAAACACAAAGAAACTGTTTTACATAATGTAATTTTATTTAAACTGTTAATTGCTGAGGTTTGCCGCGTTTTTTTTTTTTTTTTACTTTGGCCATATTCGCTTGGATTTCAGATGATAGAAAAGGTTTGATGTGTTTCCACCACTTGTTAAAACAGTGCACTTGCGTACCTTCCAAATCACGTTCGTCTCATTCGTATAACTTTTCTTATACCCAAACCAATTCCACATCACAGACGATGCAGCTTTTTTCTTTACAATCTCCTCGTTCTTGGTTTCGTCACATGTAAGCAAACTCTTACTGCACCGTCTTCTTCCATTGTCGAAGTGTATGTGAAGCCAAACACATCAAAAGTGGGATGAAACCGCGGCACCCGATTGAACCAAATATCTGCGCAAATACAGCGCAGCGCGACTATCTGAATAGCGCAGTGATGATCTGGTTTATTTGCGCAGACCGGTGGATCGCGCAGCGCCGCTCGAGTCACAAACCCGCGCGACTCAATTTATTTAAAATGTCAGGACTGTTTAATATTGTTTCCACCTTGCCATGCCTGCCCAGTGGGTCGCGCAGGTTTCAATTCAATTTACTTGTATTAATGATCCATTTATTTGTGTGTGATTGTTTTGAGCGCACGCTCTTCATTATCAATAAAGAAAAGCATGAATTAGAATAGGTACTTTCCTATTATTTTCCACTAATTTCCTCCCGTTCATTGCGTCCCACCTGTCATGTCTGTATTCCCCACTAGTGGGGCACGCCCCACACTTTCAGAACCACTTGTTTGAACACTGTATCCTGAAGGTGGTGCCGTGTATCAGGATAATAAAGCACCAATACACACAGCAAGACTGATGACCAAGTGATTTGATGAAAATGAAAGTGAAGTTGGACATCTCCCACAGCCTGCACAGTCACCAGATCTAAATATTATTGAGCCACTTTGGAGTGTTTTGGAGGAGGTAATGTTTTCCTCCACCAGCATTACATAGTGGCCTGGCCAATATTCTGCAAGAAGAATGACTCGAAATCCCTCTGGCCACTGTGCAGGACTTGTATCCGTCATTCCCAAGATGAATTGATGCTGTATTGGCCGCAAAAGGAGGCACAGCACTATACTAATGAATAACTGTAGTCCAAAAACTAGGAGTTTCAGTTTCATTGTCCAACCCCCTGTTCATACATAGGTTTTGAACAACATTTCAAAAGGTGGCCTGTAGAGCTATAAATTGTAGACTTAGATTTTTAGGCAAAAAAATTTTCAACTCAATATCACTAATGTTTATTGTCTGATTTGACGCGAAGCTATTTTTCCTTACGATTTAAAACATATTAAAACTACTGTGATACCAAGTGTCTTATCTGCATTGAATAGTTGAACTGGTTTCTTTAAGTAACTGGCACGTCTCATATCAAGTTTTTCATACCACTCATCTGCACCACACTCCAGTCCAAGAGGTGGCAGTATTAAATTCAAAAGAAGTCTCCAATAAATTCAAAACAAGCTGCAGCAGCAGAGCTAATCTCTCAAAATGCTAAAGATGAAAGCAGTTTGCATTTTCTGCAGAAAGCTGTTGTACATTTTAAAGACTTAATTTGTTTTGCTAAAAATTTGACAGTTGAAAGCTTACAGGTCAAAAAGTGTGAATCAATTCTGAATCAAAAACAGACCCATCGATTCAGTTAATTGATCAACAAAATATTGATTAAATTGCATAATCAATTAAAATGCACAGCTCTAGTGTCCTGAAACTAAACTGCTTATTAATCTAAGAATTATCCTGGCTTCCTTTCTCAGATTAATAATTATTTTGAAAGCATTTAGCCTTTACATTCAAGTCAATTATTTCAATGCACTGTTCTTATGTACCTTGAGCGGTGCCAGTCTCCATCCTCCTCCTCCTCCTCTTCCTCCTCCTCTTTGCCTTCTTTCTGTGGTGGTTTGCGTGGTCGGTTTTTCATCTGCTGGTCAATGGCCTTCTGCACAGGCACCGGAATACGTGGAAATAGTGTGGAGAACCATTCAAGCTTTGTAAGGAAGGAGCGCAGCATCTCACCGACAGTCATCACGCACCCACCACCAGCCTTCACATCCAGCTCCTGTTCATATAAAGACACAAGCTCTTTAATGACACTGGCAATTCTGGCTGACTAACGTTTTATATATCAGGATTTTCCTATCACTGAATGCACACATCACTCCACAGTTGTTTTCTCTGCTTAAACAAAATGGGTACAAAAATCAGTTAACTGATTTAAACCTAAATGCTTATTTTGAGAAATGAAAAGGGGGTCTTTTTGAAAAGTGATCTGGAGGTCTAGAGAGAGCTGACTGGGTGAGCTCTATCAGAGGGGTGGGATGAGAGCAGTGGCAGCTGCTAGCTATTGAAACAGGGGAAGCTCATATTAGGCCTTCATCATAAAATTTTATTATAATTACATTTTTCATCATAAAAAGTCTCCTGCAAATTCTCATGGGACTGAACTCGAATCTCTGTAGCCAGGGGCGTTTCTAGGATTTTCTGGTAAGGGGGGCTCAGCCCCACATGTTTAACACAGAATCAGTACTCAAATGAGTCTTCTTGATCACACATGCTATTTACCGTATAAACCTTTTTCTATGTACAGGTACAATCAGAATAATTTAACCAGAAAACAGCATATAACTTTAAACTTACATTGATTAGCAATATAAACAACACACCTATGAGGCTGGACAATGGAATAAGCTGTGTATAGTGTCAAACATTTATCTGGTCATTCTTTGACAATACTGCTGCTTTTTGTTGGAAACTGGCAAACATAAAAAAAATGTGAAAGATCTGATGCAATGACTTCAATCAATGTTGGGAACTAGGGCTGCAACTAACGATTATTTTGATAATCGATTAGTTGGTCGATAATGTTTTCAATTAATCTGATAAAACTAAACGCTTTAATTTGATGTTTTGCTTAACTATATAAAACCATACATCAGGGTATTATTTATGTATAAAAGTAAACTTTAAATATAGTTTTTTTTTTAAATACACTGACATATTCAGTTGTTAAGAATGACCTCAATTTTAAATTCTCGTAAATTAATTCAACTTAATAGGAAGAATAATAGACTTCTAGATTATGATATTTTTAATAATGAAAAGTGTGTCTTGCTACATCCTTTTCACGGTTTATACATTATTTCGATCCTCTTGTGTATTTTATCCTTTTTTGTTGTCTCAAAAAAAAATAAAAAATAATATTATATATATATATGCTTTCCTCCGAGTGTGTTACTCCACCCCTAACGGTGCGTGAGCGAGCAGTTCGAAACGGGCAAGTGTCCACAAGCTCTTATACAAGCATAAGAAGTGAAACCAAAATAAGTATTTTTTTTATGAATATAGAAATAAATTTATCATCAAGGTCAATATTCATGCACTGCATTTACCAAACAAGTGAACGCAGGATAGTACTGATGGTATTTGAAACTACGAAACAGAACTGCTAATTTAACAGCCTCACATGTAGGATAAATGGACATTTACAGAAGAATTAACATGGTTTACATTGTTAATTACCTGCCATCACAAACAGCTACATGCAACAAATCACAAATACATACGGTATGATATTTCTGTTAATTTCACATTTCAGAGATCCAACCTACAAACCTTCCCCTCCATCTACATATACGGTGGGGGAAAAAAAGTTTTTATCAGCCACCAATTGTGCAAGTTCTCCCAGTTAAAGAGATGCGAGAGGCTTGTAATTTTAATCATAGGTATACCTCAACTATGAGAGACAAAATAAGGAAAAAAATCCATAAAATCACAATTTGCAAATTATGGTGGAAAATAAGTATTTTGTCAATAACAAAATTTCATCTCAATACTTTACCCTTTGTTGGCAATGAAAGAGGTCAAACGTTTTCTTTAAGGCTTCACAAGGTTTTCACACACTGTTGCTGGTATTTTGGCCCATTCCTCCATGTAGATCTCTTCTAAAGCAGTGATGTTTTGAGGCTGTCGCTGGGCAACACAGACTTTCAACTCCTTTCACTCAAAACCTCACAATACATGGCCCCATTTATTCTTTCCTTTACACAGATCAGTCGCCCTGGTCCCTTTGCAAAAAAACAGCCCCAAAGCATGATTTTTCCACCCCCATGCTTCACAGTAGGTATGGTGTGCTTTGGCTACAACTCAGCATTCTTTCTCCTCCAAACACAAAATTCTATTTTGGTGTTATCTGACCATATGACAATTCTCGCAATCCTCTTCTGGGTCATCCAAATGCTCTGTAGCAAACTTCAGATGGGCCTGGACATATACTGGCTTAAGCAGGGAGACACATCTGGCACTGCAGGATTTGAGTCCCTGGCTGCACAGTCTGTTACTGATGGTAGCATTTATTTTGGTCCCAGCTCTCTGCAGGTCATTCACTAGGTCCCCCCGTGTGGCTCTCTAGTTCATGTGATTATTTTGACGCCACAGGGTGAGATCTTGAGTAGAGCCCGAGATCGAGGGAGATTATCAGTGGTCTTGTATGTCAACCATTTTCTAATAATTGCTCCCAGAGTTGATTTCTTCACACCAAGCTGCTTACCTATTGCAGATTCAGTCTTCCCAGCCTGATGCAGGTTTACTCTTGGCCATAGTGGAGTTTGAGTGTGACTGTTTGAGGTTATGGACAGGTATCTTTTATACTGATAACGAGTTCAAACAGATGCCATTAATACAGGTAACAAGTGGAGGACAGAGGAGCCGCTTAAAGAAATTGCAGGTCTGTGAAAACCAAACATCTTGCTTGTTTGTAGGTGACCAAAAACTTTTACTGAAGAATTTACCAATTAATTCATTAAAAATACTACAAATGTGATTTTCTGGATTATTTTTTCTTATTTTGTCTCTCATTGTTGATGTATACCTATGATGAAAATTACAGGCCTCTCTCACCTTTTTAAGTGGGAGAACTTGCACAATTGGTGGCTGACTAAATACCTATTTTCCCCCCCACTGTATGTGAAGAGTAAGATTAAATACATTCTAAACACTCTTTGGTATTCAAGCATGGCACTGCTTGTCAGAGCATATAGCCCATAAACATTTCTTTTTCTCCCCAAAACTATGTTTAAGGGTCAGGATGGTGCAATGAGACTTTTTTTTTTAGCACAACCTTGGCAATTTTGATTTTAACTAACTATATAAACATAACTGAGCAAAAAATTTGATTCATAAAAACTTGTCTTTTTATGGTTGTTTTTTGTTGTTGCCGTGACCTATTAATAATAATAAAAATAATAACCACCTACTATCTTCATCTTGAGTTCTACATTTTTTGTGACATTCTCATATTCCAGTTTTGATTATAATAACTGGTATTCCATTTATTTGTTATACCATGTTGGTGTAAAACAAGTCCAATTGACTAAATTGCAATCCTGATTTTGAAAAAAATAATTTAAATAAACCATTACACAATGCAGAAAGTGTAAATTTGTGATAAAATTTGTTTTAAATGAATGTACCCTTCACATATTCAGGCTTCAAATATACAAGGGACATAAATCAAAGGCAGCATTTCACTCAATGTGGAACAAATAAATTCAGTTTAATGAGGTCTCTGTACAATGCCTCTAGCATGCCTTTAACATTAATCAAGAGTATCACCAAACATTTTGTTTAGATCTCCATTGACCGAGCTTACATAGCAAATATGACACGTGCTCATCTACTTAGGCTTTGGAGTATAAACATTTTCCCCCACATTGTGTCCACAAATCTGCTACATTTTGGACACATTGCAAAGCTCATCTTTGTGAACTTGTCTATTATTTCTTCATTTAAAGAAATGAGTGTCATAAAACTCAGCAGAGTCCCAAACTATCAAAAACAAATTTGTAAACAGTATGACTAAACAATACACTAAATAAACCATTCCACTTAATTTAAACAGCTGAGCTTGTTATTTGCAACAAACTGTTTGAGACAATCATACTCATGAATTCCAAGCTAGTCAGACAACACCAAAATCAGAACTGTATTGTTTTAGAGAAGAGGTATTGGCAGGTTCACTGGTATACTGTAAATAATAAGTTGGAGAAAGCAGTGGCTCGGTTTAAATCGGATTCCTACAGAGTTAAAGACTACAAAGAAAACTGATTTTGACTCGCAAAACTGCTGACAATGGATTAGATAAACTGGCTATAATTATAACAACTATCTGAATTATAGCCTCAAGGATCTGCCTAGATGTTGAATCAACCAGCTATTTACAATGATTAATACCTTTATCATTATGGGATAGTTTCCACAGTGAGGGTAAGAACTAATCAACCTCACTTCAGACAAACATTAAGTCAAATAGAAGCAAATAAAGGAATATTGCTGTGACATCAGCAACATTGTTCCATGACTTGCACATTAAGGTAATTTTCCTTCTTAAGAACATCCTAAGGTCATTCAACAGAATGTGTATTCAAAAGTTAGGACCCCAAATCAAAGACATTTATGTATATACTGCATTAGGAATTCCTCACTGACGTTAGCAAAACTGATTTGAGTATTTATTTATTAAAAAAAAAAAAAAGACCTAACCAACACTGCCATCTAAAACAATATCATTAAGCAGCTCATGCTTCTATATATTTAATGTAAAAGAAAACTGAAAGTATTACCCGTGGCGACATACCTCCTCATCATCTAGGAAGGGTTCAAACCACTCGATCAGGTCCGCAGGGGGTTGTGTGTATCTGCAAAACATGATACAGATCTGCATTACACATCATCTTAAGATGAACTATCTAATACAAACCATATATGAAACTGTTACATTCCCATGTTCTCATTTACTTGACAACAATCCCAGATGATGGATCAGTTACACTCATTAGTCACACTCACACAGTGTAAAGAAAGACAAATTCACCAATCAGACCAGAAATAAGCAAATGATTCAGTCATACAAGTTAATCACTTGTCTCATCTCTCGGCTGTTTAAACTTTTTTTTTTATTGAGTAATTAAACGTTGCTCATTCCTAAAATTAGTCTTCTCATTCATTCATTCATTCATTCACTCACTCATCTAGTGTTGCACCAAGTTAACATTTATTAATTAGCACTTCTACATGTTAATCATTCAACTTGCCGAAGTTCCCAAAAGTAGTGCACATTTACGAAATCGTTTTACAGAATCCCTTACCCACAAATTGGCAAAAAGTACAAGCATCCAACAAATTAAAACTTTCATTTATCATGTAATTTGGTATTCTGTATCCAACTACTGCCTTCTCCCAAAGTACCTCGCCAAAAATAGTGTAAAAAGAGTAGACTCTTACCGTATATACATGAAGCCAAGTGCTCGGATGTACGGGGAGTCTGTGTGTGTAATGAGACCCATCACCTGTTTTCGGGTCAATTTTAGTGTGAACAGCTTATACAGCAGACAAAAAGCTGTGGAGACTATTCCGCCTGTGCCTACACCTCGTACCTGCAAAAACAATTTGCAAAATACTCAAGAGACCTGTTCGATTGATCATACCATAAGAAAGATTAAAAAAAGAACGACAAATATTCTTGAGACAAAATATAAGAACAAGGACTATTTCGAATTAGTGACAACAAATAATCATACATAATTCACTGTACTAAAACTATACACTGTCATATTATTTTGAGAACAGAGAGGCCAAGAATGTGTTGCAATGTTTGCAAGTTGCAGTTGAACTGTTGTGGGAGGCCACTTTCTGTTTAAACACAGCATGCAGAGAAATTCCTAGTTTTCATAATTGGGTTCAGTTGTTTTAGGATTAAGTCTCATTTAGCATGTACCCCCATAACTGGAGATGTGGGACAGATCAGACATTCTATACAAAATCAGTGTATTTTTCCTACAAAGTTAAAGACTACAAAGAAAACAGGTTTTGCAAAACTTACTATCAGAATTATAGCCTGAAAGATCTGCCTAGATCTCGAATCAAACCAAAGCTATTTACAGTTATTAATATCTTTATCGTTATGAGACATAACCAATAAGTTATGTCAACCTATCATTCCAGCCCTAATTTTATTACTTGTGAAAATCTCTGCCCCAAACATCAGGTGAACTCCTTAGGGATTAAGAGGGAACGTGTTGAAATGGTAATGGAAGAGTTTTCCTTTATTGCAAATGGTAAAGGAGATACAAAAGCACATACATCTACTTACCCCTCCGCACATTCCAGTCTGCCCTGCTGTCTTCCTACTGCCTTTCTCCCACGGCTCTGCATGGGTTACCTGAGTAAAAAAAAAAACAGACAAATGGACAAAACAACTGTATTACACACTCCAGCGGTATGTCATTGCAGAGAAAAACTCAAACTAATAGAAACCTTTCAAAGATGTACAAACTGATTAACCTGATACTCGGTCGCTAACCAATACACACAGATGTGTAAACGCATGAGCTTTAATTACTACTGCTTTCACAAAAACACTCGGAGTTCGGCTTCTACTATAAAGATCTTGAGTGTATATTTACTTTAAAACTAGAAAGCGAACACATCAGGTTTATATATCAGTTACAAATAATCCCTTATATAACTGCTTGGAACCCTAATGCTAACTGATCCCGATGGAGAGTTAATCGTGCTGCTCTACCGCCAACAGTTCGTGTGTTCACGAGAAAACTCGAGGCTGCGGTATCGCGGGCCCGCTAGCTAATTAGCGTTAGCTGGTGTTACCTTGAAATAGATCTCGTCCACAACCTCATGGTATGTCTTCAGCTCATACAACTGAACCTTAAAATACGGAGATGATAACACGTTTGTGAGAATCATAGGGTTTAGGTTCATGGTCTTCTCATTGCCCCACAGAGGTAAAACGTTGCCGTGTTTTCCTGAAGGAGGTTTGCTCACGGCCTGTTGCTGCGGATTCCCCGCCATAGCGCCCGGATGCGGCAAAAAAGCTGCTTAGCTAGTTGCTTTACACAACCAGTTTTAGCACTAACTATAGTGGCATTAAAACCAGATTTGCTTTCAATGTCGTAAAAAACAAATATTACACGTTATCAAACGCCGTTTGTTTAAATTTTAAAACGTTATTTGTCCGAAATAAACGATGTTTTCTATCAACGATGGATAAACATAAAACAAGATAGCTAACGTTACCAGAGACGAAGCGGAAACGGAAATTCGTCTTTTTCTTTTTTTTTGTTTTTTTTGGCGACTGGCAGCCAACTTATAGGTTAATTACTGCCACCTGCTGGACTGGAGTGTGGACCAAAAACACAAAAACATTAAATATAAAATGTTTTTATTGTGGACTAACTAGTTACTGAAAGAGAGTGTCAAAAAAGCTGTTAGATTACACAGGATGCATTAATGACCTTGCTCTTGCGTTAATGGCCGAGTAACGCCTACTGGGCCTGGTGTATTAATTCTTACCTCAGTTTCATCACATAATAAATGTTTCATTGTTGTAAATATTTGTCTTGTCTCTTTAGTGTTCCTGACCATCCAGACATGCAGTCTATATTTGCATTCATGTACAAATCTGGCCAGTGTATCTGGACACATACAGTATGTCCCAGGGCTTTGTGCATTCCCCTGCTGTCATCTCTGACTGGGTATAGAGTCATTATCTGGGCTTAACATAACGTCTAATAATACAAGACATTAAGCCCACCATAGGCAATAGAAAAATTTAGGGATACTGTATATAATAAACCATGTTTATCTATGGTTAGGATAAGGCTTTGTGTCACATGCATTACCACGTCTGCTATTATTATGGACATCAAGTTACAACAAAGAGTGAATGTGAAATTCTGTGTGAAACTGGGCAAATCTGCCACAGAGAGGTTTAACATCATTCAGCAAGTTTATGGCGGTGCTGCAATGAGTCGTTCCAGGTGTTTTAAGTGGCACACACTCTTTAAGGACTGTTTATTGTTGCTGGAGATTTCAACCATACAAATCTCAAGTCAGTGCTTCCTAGGTTCCATCAGTATGTGGACTTTGCAACGAGAGGGGATAACATGCTGGATCTTGTTTACACAAACATCCCGGCGCATATCGGGCAGAGCCCCGCCCCCACCTCGGGTACTCAGACCACATCTCTGTTATGCTAATTCCAGCATACAGACCACTCTTCAGGCATTCAAAACCGGTTCTGAAGCAGGTGAACACCAGCAGGAGCCATCTCTGCTCTTCAGGACTGTTTCGAGAGCACTGACTGGAACATGTTTAGGGAGGCTGCAACTTACGGCGACTTCACTGACTTGGAGGAGTACATGTCATCAGTGACCAGCTACATCAACAAGTGCACCGATGACGTCACTGTCTCCAAGAGCATCATTTCATGACCAGAAACCGTGGATTACTTGCGGAAGTGCGTGCACTTCTGTAAACCCGAGACTCTGCCTTCAAAGCGGGAGACAAGGTGGCCTTTAGAAGAGCAAGGGCCGAACTTTCTCGGGCCATCAGAGAGGCAAAGCGCGCACACGCCCAGAGAATCCACAATCACTTCAGGGACAGCGGCGACATATGGCGCATGTGGCAGGGCTTACAAGCCATCACTAACTACAGGACGACATCACCTGCCTGTGACAGTGACGGCTCCCTTCCAGATGCGCTGAACAACGTCTACGCTTGGTGTGACATGCAGAAGGACATGGCGGCGAGGAAGACCACCCCTCCTCCGAACGAACAGGTGCTGTGTCTCACTACAGCTGATGTGAGGAAAACTCTACGCAGTGTCAACCCATGTAAAGCTGCTGGACCAGACCACATCCCAAGCAGTGCTCAGAGAATGTGCGGAACAGCTAGCAGATGTTTTTACCAACATCTTCAACATCTCTCTGAGCAGTGCCGTCATTCCCATGTGTTTCAAGGCCACCACCATCGTTCCCGTGCCCAAGAAGTCTTCTGTGTCCTCACATCTTGCCCTCACATACTTGGACAATAAGGACACATACGTTCGAATGCTGTACATAGATTTCAGCTCAGCTGTTATGATTCTGATGTGCTTTGTTATTTGTATTTTGTATTTGTCTGTCAGATTTCTCTGTCTGCTCCTGTGTTGGACTTGTCCGTTTTAGGTGGGTGTGGCCTGTTAATCAGCTGGAGCTCCGGATTGGTCCTACTCTACATCATATCCTGATATAAGGACCACCCCAAACACTCAGCCTGGGCCCATTTTTGAGCCTCGTTGATTTTGACCTGTCGTGTGCTTGTATTTTCGAAATTCTGATTGACTGTCGTATGTTTTGTCGTTTGTTTTTGAGTGTTGTGCCAGAGAGAAAGAGAGTTTGTGTGTTATAGTTTGTGTTGTCTTTGTTAAACTCCATATTGACTGACTCTCCTGTTTATCTGAACCTTTGCGTGTTTTGACCATGATATGGATTCCGATTTGGCTGCATGTAAGCTTTTTGTAAATAGTTTGTAAATAATTTAACGCTTTTCATACGGGAAGTAGGAGGTTAGACGCCATTTCTTTTGGATATATTTTCACTCTGTTTATTGTTTAGGGAGACAGGTAAGCTAGTTTGTATTTTGTTTTGTTTCATTCAAATTCAGGTTATTTAGGTTTAAAACAGTCTGTTTTGTTTATTGTTTTGGCCTGGTCTTCCCCTGAAGATAAATCCCATGTAAAGAAAAATTGAAATTAAACAAATTAAACATCTCTCTGGTGTAAACTCATTTAGTTCTCTCTTTCTGTTACGGCTAACCCCTAGAAGTCGTAACAGAAATTGGGGGCTCGTCTAAAAGTTTTTTCAAACCTATTTGGATTTTTGGTTGTCGTGTTAATTTTGTAAAATTGGCTTTGTGTACATTCATTTGCCTAGTGGTTTTCATTTTGAGGTGGAGGGAATTAGAAATGGCTTCAAAATTTGATTTAGGTATGTTTGCAATTCAACCATCAGTGGATCAGTTAAATATTTGCCGAAAAGAGGATTTGTTTGCGATTGCAGATTTATATTGCATCCAGGTTACTCGTGGTGCCAGGAAACAAGAAATCAAGGAAGTGGTTTACAGGCACTTAGTTGAGCGAGGAACTTTGCTGGAGGAAGGTGAGGCGGGTGTTGCAATTCAAATGTCGGCTTCCGTAGGTGAGGGGGCAGAGTTCCCCAAACCTGGGAAACTGACTAGCATAGATCCCGCTAACATTCCTTCTCCGAGCGATCCCTTGCTGGCAATCAGGTTGAAGGAGCTGGAGATAGAATTGAGCAAACAGCAGTATCAGAGCCAAATGTTGCATGTGCGCACAATTGAACTCGAAACCCAGCGAGCGATCCGGCTCAAGGAGCTAGACTTGGAGCTAATGGCTAAGCAACCCTCAACTGCTGTTGCACCCAGCCTACTGTACCTGTATCACCACCTGTTAATGCATCCACTCCGAGCCCTATTCCGGCACCACGACGCACTTTACAAGTAAGTCAACCTGAATGTGATATTAGCAGACAAATTGCGTTAGTTCCGATGTTTTGTGAAAGTGAAGTTGACACATATTTTCCTGTTTTCGAACGCATCGCGGCTACTTTGAAATGGCCACGGAATATTTGGCCACTTTTGTTACAATGTAAACTAGTTGGGAAAGCACAGGAGGTCTGTTCTGCCTTAACACTTGAACAGAGCCTAAATTATGAAGAAATTAAAAATGCCGTGTTGCGTGCTTACGAACTGGTTCCCGAGGCGTACCGACAGAAATTCCGCCACCACGTGAAAACCGCTAGTCAAACATTTGTTGAATTTGCAAGAGACAAAGCCAATTTGTTTGAAAAATGGTGCGCTGCCACTAAAGTTGTTACATTCGCACAATTAAAAGAGTTAATACTATTGGAAGAATTTAAGAATTGTCTTCCAGAGAAAATCGTGATCTACCTGAATGAACAGAAAGTTTCTTCTCTTTCTGAAGCTGACGTGTTTGCTGATGAGTTTGTGCTTACTCATAAAGTAACTTTTCCGTCGCCCGCCAAGCGTAATCTTTTTGAACGTGTTCGCAGTTCTAAGGATACCCCAGGAGTATCTAAGAACGATTTGAGTGCAGTAAAAGAGGAAAATCGTGAGTGTTTTTACTGTCATGAGGTAGGACACCTCATCGCCATGTGTCCCACTTTGAAACGTAAAAATAGCAAGAAAACAAAAGGTTCTAAAAGTGTTGGTTTGATTGAGCGGCCCCATGGTTCTTCCATGACGGAGAATTTGAATACAACTACTGAACCTGTCTTTGAGCCCTTTATTTTGGATGGTGTTGTTTCACTTAATAACCCAGACTCCGAGACAAAAAGAATTCGCATCCTTCGTGATACTGGCGCCTCTCAATCCATAATTTTGGAGAATGTGCTGCCATTTTCTGAACAGTCAAGCTGTGGTTCTAGCGTCTTATTGCAAGGCATTGATCTTTCTGTGGTTAAAGTTCCATTACACAATGTCTATTTGTGTTCTGGGATTATTTCAGGCAAAGTTAAGTTGGCTGTTCGGTCTGAGTTGCCTGTTAAGGGTGTTGCGCTCATACTGGGAAACGATCTGGCAGGTAAAAAGGTTTTTTGTTTACCTGAGGTTACAGATGTTCCTGATGTACAAAATGATTCTTTGCAGGAACAATTTCCTAGTGTATTTAGTGATTGTGTGGTGACTCGAGCTCAAGCTCAAAAATTAAAAGACACCGTAGATTTGTCGAAGACCTTCTTGTGTGCTGACAATTCTGTTGAGACTGCTGATAAAGCTGAATTAGTTGAAGTAAAAATGTGTGAACTTCCTAGTGTTTTACCATTCGGGAAAGCCATGTTAATTGAGGCCCAAAGTGCCGATCAAACTCTGTGTTCCTGTGTTGCAGCTGCTGTCGAGCCAAGCATTTTGCCAGAGCATTCAGTCGCCTAGTACTTTGATGATGGTGTCCTGATGCGAAAGTGGTCTCCACGTCATGTCACCGATGACTGGGGGACTGTGTTTCAGGTTGTTATTCCAAAACCTTTTCGAGAGCAAGTTTTGAGCATTGCACATGACCATGAACTTTCTGGTCACGTAGGTATCCGAAAAACTTATGATAGGTTGTTGAAACATTTCTTTTGGCCTTCGATGAAATCTGACGTTTCCAAATTTTTAAAATCGTGTCATGCATGTCAATTATCTGGCAAGCCCAATCAGGTAATCCCTCCGGCCCCATTGAGGCCAATACAAGTAATTGGTGAACCATTTGAACGAGTTTTGGTTGATTGCGTTGGACCCTTACCCAAAACTAAATCTGGAAATTCGTATTTGTTAACTCTAATGTGTGCCTCGACTAGGTATCCTGAAGCAATACCCCTACGCTCACTTAAAGCTCATGCCATTATAAAAACGATTATCAAATTCTGCACTACTTTTGGAGTGCCTAAATATATACAGTCTGATCAAGGAACAAATTTCATGTCTAAAGTTTTTGCCAAAGTGATGAGAAAATTAAACATCAGACATCAAGTATCTAGTGCCTATCACCCTCAGTCCCAGGGTGCTCTCGAACGATTTCATCAGACTCTCAAATCTATGCTCCGAACGTTTTGTGTTGAACAAAAAAAAGAATGGGATGAAGAAGTCCCGTTGTAGTTTGCTATTCGCACTACAACTCAAGCTTCCCTCGGTTTCAGTCCGTCAGAGTTAATTTTTGGGCACACAGTGCGTGGTCCCTTGAAGATCTTGCAAGAGCAAATTCTCTCAGCTTACCACCCCTCTAGTACTAAGAATGTTTTGGATCATATTAGCTCGTTTCGTGATCGGCTGCATCAGTTGTGGAAACTGGCAAAATGCTCGCTTGATGCTGCACAAGAACAGATGAAAACCCGATATGACCAAAAGGCGGTCCCACGCTCATTCCATACTGGTGACAAAGTTCTGGTTTTACTTCCTGTGCCTGGGTCAGCACTTCAGGCTAGATTCACTGGACCCTATGAGATAAAAGAGAATTTGAGTGACACTGACTATGTTGTTTCCACCCCTGATCGTAGGAGAAAGACGCGCGTCTGTCATGTTAATATGCTGAAAGCATATGTGACGCGTTCTGACTCTAAGGGTAAGACTCCCCTCCTTACGATTGCTCCGGTAAGTGTTCCACTCTGAGTATTCACCAGAAATTGATGGTTTGAAGATGAATAGTGCCACCTTTACGTCGGCTCGGTTGTGCAATTCAGAGACTTTATTGAACCTTTCAGAAAAGTTGTCTCACTTACCTCCATCAGCTCAAGCTGACATTGAGGATATGATTAGGAAATATCCTAATCTGTTTAGTGACTTTCCCTCTACTACTCATGTGTTAAAACATGATATTGAGGTTGGTTCACATGCACCCATCAAAGCCTTCGAAATGCAGGAGCTACATTTCAACAGTTAATGTCTATCGTGCTATCTAAAGTTTCTAACTGTGAAGCTTATCTAGATGTTGTCTGCTATGTTGACACTTGGGATGACCATCTTAAATCTATAGATGAAGTTTTTGGAAGGCTTTCTGATGCAAACCTTACTCTAAATCTTGCAAAATGTGAATTTGGTTGTGCTACAGTCACATACAGTATTTAGGTAAGGAAGTTGGTAGCGGTCAGGTTCGTCCCCTATATTCGAAGATCCAAGCTATCCTCGATTTTCCAGCCCCCAAGAACAAGAGAGAGCTTCGGCGATTTCTTGGCATGACTGGTTATCGCTGTTTTTGTAAAAACTTTTCTGTGGTGGCCAGTCATCTCACGGCATTACTTTGTAAATCTGTTTCTTTTAAGTGGACACCTGTATGTCAGACTGCTTTTGACGCTTTGAAAACTCTGCTTTGTAGTGCTCCAGTGCTTGTAGTCCCTCATTTTGAAAAGCAATTTCTGTTGGAAGTGGATGCTAGTGGTACAGGTGCCGGTGCTGTGTTGTTGCAAACCGGAGACGATGGTTTGAACCATCCAGTCAGTTTCTTTTCAAAAAAGTTCCTTAAACATCAAATGAGCTACAGTACTATTGATAAAGAAGCCCTTGCTTTAATCCTTGCCTTGCAACATTTCGAGGTGTATATTGGTTCGACTGTACAGCCTGTTACCGTTTTCACAGATCATAATCCTCTTACCTTTCTCCAACAAATGTCAAATGCCAATCATCGCTTAATGCGATGGTCCCTGATTAGTCAGAGTTACAATTTGAAAATATGCCACAAAAAAGGTGTTGAAAGTGTAATTGCTGATTCACTGTCACGTGTAAACCAGTAAAACATTACATGTTTTATGTTATGGTTGGGGGTGTTATGATTCTGATGTGCTTTATTTGTATTTTGTATTTGTCTGTCAGATTTCTGTCTGCTCCTGTGTTAGACTTGTCTGTTTTAGGTGGGTGTGGCCTGTTAATCAGCTGGAGCTCCGGATTGGTCCTACTCTACATCATATCCTGATATAAGGACCACCCCAAACACTCAGCCTGGGCCCATTTTTGAGCCTCGTTGATTTTGACCTGTCGTGTGCTTGTATTTTCGAAATTCTGATTGACTGTCGTATGTTTTGTCGTTTGTTTTTGAGTGTTGTGCCAGAGAGAGAGAGTTTGTGTTATAGTTTGTGTTGTCTTTGTTAAACTCCATATTGACTGACTCTCCTGTTTATCTGAACCTTTGCGTGTTTTGACTATGATATGGATTCCGATTTGGCTGCATGTAAGCTTTTTGTAAATAGTTTGTAAATAATTTAACGCTTTTCATACGGGAAGTAGGAGGTTAGACGCCATTTCTTTTGGATACATTTTCACTCTGTTTATTGTTTAGGGAGACGGGTAAGCTAGTTTGTATTTTGTTTTGTTTCATTCAAATTCAGGTTATTTAGGTTTAAAACAAAGTCTGTTTTGTTTATTGTTTTGGCCTGGTCTTCCCCCGAAGATAAATCCCATGTAAAGAAAAATTGAAAATAAACAAATTAAACATCTCTCTGGTGTAAACTCATTTAGTTCTCTCTTTCTGTTACGGCTAACCCCTAGAAGTCGTAACAGAAATTGGGGGCTCGTATAAAAGTTTTCAAACCTATTTGGATTTTTGGTTGTCGTGTTAATTTTGTAAAATTGGCTTTGTGTACATTCATTTGCCTAGTGGTTTTCATTTTGAGGTGGAGGGAATTAGAAATGGCTTCAAAATTTGATTTAGGTATGTTTGCAATTCAACCATCAGTGGATCAGTTAAATATTTGCCGAAAAGAGGATTTGTTTGCGATTGCAGATTTATATTGCATCCAGGTTACTCGTGGTGCCAGGAAACAAGAAATCAAGGAAGTGGTTTACAGGCACTTAGTTGAGCGAGGAACTTTGCTGGAGGAAGGTGAAGGTCAACACTATCATCCCCCAACAACTGATCGGGAAGCTGAACATGTTGGGCCTGAACACCTCCCTCTGCAACTGTATCCTGGACTTTCTGACTGGAAGGCCTCAGTCAGTACAGATTGGGAACTGCACCTCCAGCACCACCTACAGTGGATAGTGAGGACAGCAGAGAAGATCATCAGGGTCTCTCTCCCCTCTATTGAGGACATCTACACCACACGCTACATCCGCAAAGCCACCGGCACTGGTCTGATAAACACACACACACACACACGCACACATTATCACTCAACTACCTCAAAACATTGAGACTGGACTGACACACTGACCTACAAGCGCAGACACACTGACCTACACTACCAAACTATCGTACACGCCAACCTGTAAATGCTCTTTTTTGCACAATATTCATTCCTGGATTACTTTTTGGACTGACTTCTTAATTCTTGCTGCTACTTTAAGGAATGTTTACTGGTTCCACACTACCTCCACTCATCACCTCAACACCACAGAGTATTATGTTGTGTTTGTCACACCGTTACTTTGTTGCTCTTGTTTGCACATTTGCACGTGCACTTTATGTTGTCTGTTGTCTATGGGTTAGCTAGTTAGTATTTGTTAATTTATGTTGTTAATTTATGTTAAAATTTATGTTGTCAGGTCAATCTGTCTTGTCTCCGCTAGCCAGTTAACTAGGCCTCTTAGTTAGCTAGTTTTAGCTCTTCTGTTAATTTATGTTGTAAATTTATGTTGCATGTACTGTAGCACCTTGGTCCTGGAGGAAAGTTGTTTCGTTTCACTGTGTACTAACTGTATATGGTTGAAGTGACAATAAAGCCAACTTGAACTTACAGACGACAAGAGATCAGGAAGACTTTCAACAAGCTCAACCTCCAAAAAGGCCCGAACTCAGGGGCCAGACCATCAATAGAATTCTGCTGATATTTTTGTGGCGTGCAAAAAAAAAAATCTTTTGTACCCCCTATATATAATGACAGAAGCTGCAAGTGGTCGAAAAATTCCTCAACCTCTTTCTGAGTCTGTGTCTGTCCAAGAGAGTGAAACAGGGTTTTGTGCGTAAGGTTTCAAAATATGTCCAGTGCAGTCATGCAGTAAATTTACAGGAGATAAATCATCTGCAGATTTGTTTGGAAGGTTTGCCCAGAAGAAACCCTTTTCTGTCAAAAATAAGATGGAATAATGACAATAATAATTTTTATCTCTGACAATGTCAGCCTGTCTTTACGATTGTTTGCCATGTCTTCTGTTCAGACAAATTTTGTGTGTGTTTCCTTGGAAAACAATAAAATTTCCAAGTGATCCCAAACTTTTGAGCGGTAGTGTGTCAGTTTGTGTCATGGTCAGTTTCCATACAGTGAATAGATGTGATTTATTTTTATTTATACCATATTATTACTTCCTATTTAAGAGGAAACTCATTAGGTCACAAAACCAAACAAATAAAAAAATACTGTATATAAGCTACCTTTATTTTCTCCAGAGATTGATTTATCTTTATGACATCTTAATACAGTCTATTTGATTTTATTTGATATGATTTATTTTTTTATGATGTGTTATTACTCCATATTTAAAAGTTAAACTCTTAAAGTAACAAAACCTTATAAGCCAACTATTATTTGCTCTAGAGATGAAGGCCACATTGTTGATGAGATGCAGTCCACAGTTTCTAAAAGATAATAGTAGTATGATGTGTGTTGCTTCATGTAAATTGTATCTTTCCTAGAAATCACCACAGACACTTTATGACCAAAGTTTATGACCAGCAGTTGGGACATTAAACAGAACATTATCCTTTGTTATCTGTCCAATAAGTTATTGGAAAGATAACAAAGGATAACAGCTTTACTCTATGAATTTACTTTCAGTTTTACTTCATCATGTGGCCTTTGTCCTAGTGGTTACAATTGTGGCATTTCACCTCCAGGACTGGGATACTGATACCCATCTCGAGTCTGTGTGTTCTCCATGTGCTTGGTGGGTTTTCTCCAGGCACTACGTCCAAAGACATGCAGGATAGTTACCCTACCTCATCTCTCCTGCAACCCTGTACCGGATAAGTGGTAGATAATGAATGTGAGAGAGAGAGAGAGAGAGAGAGAGAGTAAAATATAAATGTGCAATACTCTCTTCAGTCTGTAATTAAAACTTTGTTAAGAGCAGAGGATACAGATTTTAACATAAGATACAAACATAAGAGACTGAATGCACACTAGTGATGGGAAGTTTGACTCATTTTAGTGACTCGGTTCTTTGAATCTCGTTCATCAAAATGAACAAATCTTTTTTTGAGTCATTTCGTTCATTTGATCAGAAATAAATTAAAATGTTGCGTTTTCAATAAAAAATACCCCCAATAGATCTACATACACAAATTTTGGCTATAGTCCCAGTTATGAAAATATTACAATGTAACTAAGGACATATTATAATAAACCGAATGAGCAGCTCACCTCTTATACCTTCTCTGAGTCGTTCGTTCTTTTGAATCTATTGCACCGCATAGCATCTATGGGAGTCACGTGTCAAAAGAACGAACGACTCGAGACTCGAAGACCCACTAGCACAATCGTTCAGCTGTAATTTCTAACACACTACAGTCAATGTATTTTAACTATAATATAAGTGTGTGTGAGGGTAGTCCTTTTTTCTAATTTTATTTGAGACATGTGATTATATGAACACATAAGTCATAATAGTTCAGACATAAGGCATAAATAAATAGGATATCCTTCAATAGAGCTGTCGCATGAGACATTGGGGCCACGCGGGCTGATTCTCACTCAGCCTTGACCTTGATGACGGTTCCTTCTGACCTCACGCGACGTACCTGTCCCTGCAGACACCAATCAGTCCTGGAGTTACACACACACAAACAGGGCGTTAGCAAAACGTGGCAAAACAAAAGGGTGCACAACAGTGAACAGACGAAGTGATACGGGTTCGACTGGAATAAATAGAGACACACAGGGTCGACACAGGTGAACTTGATTTTGTGCTAGTGAAGTTAATGGTGAACAATACACATGCAGACACACTAGGGGGAGACAGATATTAATCCCCAGGGCTGAGGTGGCTTAGATGTGACCTTACCCCCCTCCCAGGGCCGGCTTCCCGGGAGAGGTGCAGGCGGGCTCTCTGTGTTACCGGAGGGGGTCGTGACCCACCGACCTGATGGGATTGCCAGCGGGCGGGACAGCCCGGAGGTCGTGGCGCTGGGCGATCCGACTGTGCTTGATGGAATTCAGAAATGAGCACTTGACTCAGCACATCACGCGCCGGGCCCCAGCTGCGTTCCTCCGGTCCGTACCCCTCCCAGTCTACCAGATATTGTAGAGAGCCTCCTCTCCTCTGGGAGTCTAGTAGTTTTTTTTACTCTGAACGCCGGAGCGCCCGCTCTCTCCACAGCCCCGGGGAGCGAAGGCTCTGCGATGCCTCCGTCCAGGGGCCCCCGTATTACTGGCCTGAGAAGGGACACATGAAAGACAGGGTTAACTCGCATTTGAGGAGGAAGCTGTAATTTAAAAGAAGCAGGATTAATTTGGGCAACAATCGGAAAGGGACCGATGTATCTGGGAGAGAGCTTGCGACAGGGGAGGTTGAGGGAAAGATCCTTTGTCGAGAGCCATACCCGATCACCTACCTGGAGCGGAGGACTTTCCCGCCTATCGGCGAATTTTTTAAACCTGCGAACTGCTTGGGAGATTTTGGTGTACGCATTCTCCCAACCTGTATATTAGATCCTATACCGACACATTTTCTTAAACCGCTGTTGAGAATAATTAATTCCTCACTCAGCATTGGTTATGTTCCAAAATCTTTTAAAGTAGCAGTTATCAAACCAATAATTAAGAAAACTGACCTCGACCCCTGTCAGCTGTCCAATTACAGGCCAAAATCAAACCTCCCCTTTATCTCTAAGATTCTGGAAAAGATGGTAGCGGAGCAGCTATGCTCATATCTACATAGAAATGGCATACATGAACTGTATCAGTCAGGATTTAGGCCTCATCACAGCACAGAAACAGCACTCGTTAAAGTAGTAAATGACCTCCTATTGCCCTCTGATCAGGGTTGTGTAACTATGCTTGTATTACTCGACCTCAGTGCAGCTTTTGACACTATTGATCATGCTATTCTTCTTCACAGATTAGAAAATGTAGTAGGAATTAAGGGTACAGCCCTCTCCTGACTCAGATCCTATTTGACCGATCGTTATCAGTATGTAGACTTAAATGGTGATTATTCTGCATGTTCTCTAGTGGAGTTTGGCGTTCCGTAGGGTTCAGTTTTAGGCCCACTGCTTTTCTCCCTTTACATGCTTCCTCTGGGCAATATAATCCGTAAGCATGGTATTAGTTTTCATTGTTATGCTGACGACACACAGCTATACGTCTCAACAAAACCTGAGAAAAACCATCTTACTAAAGTTGAGCAATGTGTGCAGGACATAAGAAATTGGATGCTAATTAACTTCCTTCTGCTTAATCCGGATAAGACAGAAGTTCTAGTCATAGGACCGCATACAGCTAGAAGTAAAATCTTAGATCACACCGTAACATTAGATGGCCTTTCTGTTCCATCAAGTGCAACAGTAAAAGACCTCGGCGTGATTATAGATTCCAGCCTTTCATTTGAAGCTCATGTAGATAATATCACCAGGATAGCATTCTTTCACCTCAGAAATATTGCCAAGATAAGAAATATATTGTCGCTAAATGATGCAGAAAAACTAGTTCATGCTTTTATCACTTCTAGGTTGGACTATTGTAATGCCTTACTGTCTGGTTGTTCAGTTAGGTGCATAAACAAGCTTCAGCTAGTCCAGAATGCAGCAGCGAGAGTCCTCACTAGAACCAGAAGATATGAGCACATCACCCCTATCCTATCTTCACTACATTGGCTCCCTGTGAAATTTCGCATTGATTTTAAAATACTACTCTTGACATATAAAGCATTAAATGGTCTCGCGCCGCAGTATCTGAGCGAACTGCTAGTGTCTTACGATCTGCCACGCCTACTTCGGTCAAAGGATGCAGGCTGCTTGTCAGTACCGCGTATTATGAAAACTACAGCTGGGGGCAGAGCTTTTTCTCACAAAGCCCCAAAATTATGGAATAGTCTTCCAAATAGTGTTCGGGACTCAGACGTTTAAGTCTAGGCTAAAAACCTACTTATTTAGCCAAGCATTTTTATAAATAGATTTGCCTTAGGTAAAGGAGCAGATCTGGGGGACTCATGGACGTAGAGTATTATGGTGAACTGGTATGTTTAGATGCTGTCTTCCTCACTCTCATTTGATCACTCAGGTTTGTTGACGGTGAGGTGATTGTTTGCTTTACATCTCAGGGAGCCCTCGTGTTTGTGTTTCCTTCTGGCTCTCCCTTTTAGTTATGCTGTCATAGTTAGTCCTGCCGGTGTCCCTGCTTGCACTCTACAGTAAATATACATTCACATTATACATTGTGACTGTGACCATACCTAATTGCCATCTCTCCTCTTCTTCCTTTCTCCCCCTCTTTCTCTTTCCTCTCTCCCCCTGTCTCCCCCTTTCACTCTTTCTCTCTCTCTCTCTCTCTCTCTCTCTCTCTCTCTCTCTCTGTCGAGCTACACATGTCGTTCCTGAGCTGCCAGTGATCCAGACTCCCTCTGCCCTCTGGACCTGTCTGATCCATCCTGGTGCCCCGTTTCTGGTTGGAGGTCTCGTCGCATGGATGCCCCGTGTGTCTCTTTGGGATGCGTCTGGTGTCTGGGGATGATTCGATCTACTTAGAAGATGGTTCTGGCCTCGACTGGTGTTGTCAGCTGTCTCTCTAAGGACTTGACAATTCGATAGTTCAGGACTGGAACTTTCTACAAGTCTATCTGAGTCTCCAATAACTACCTGGACTCCATTTTAACATCAATTAACATCAACTATTATAGCTGAACCTAACACTTAACACTGTATAAATGCAGATAATTTCCTGCTATCTGTTTCACCCAGATGAGGATGGGTTCCCTGTTGAGTCTGGTTCCTCTCAAGGTTTATTCCTATTACCGTCTCAGGGAGTTTTTCCTTGCCACTGTCGCCCTCGGGCTTGCTCACCAGGGACTATCTGAACATTTTTTATTCATACACATTCACATTCCATACAAACTTAAATAATTATTTTGATTGTGTAAAGCTGTTTTGAGACAATGTCAATTGTTAAAAGCACTATACAAATAAAACTGAATTGAATTGAATTGAGTGAGGAATTAATTATTCTCAACAGCGGTTCTGTTCTTACTGGTACTTACTTAGTGGTCTTATTTCTGGTTAATTTGGCTACGGTATTAAATAAAAATCTAGGATTATTATTATAATTTGTTTAATTAATCATGATTTACAAAATCTTGAGCAATGCCCTGTGTGCTAATATGCGTAGTATTAAGTTTAATGTAGCACTGCCACAAGAGCCCCGAAAATCATTTGATTTTTGAGAAGAGATTTTTGCACATATATTCATAAAAACAACTGATTATGAAACATTTATCTTTTTACAATTTATTGTGGTGGTGAGCACTGATGCTAAATCATCTCTATACAGCATTCAGTCTTGAACAGTCACGCGAAAATGATCAGACAAACAAGCTATCAAAAAATATTAGGAGTGACTGTATACACACCACAAACAGTGATGTGTCGTGGTGTGCGTCTCTCTCTGCCGTTTTGAAATTGCGGAAATGTGATTACCCTTCACAAATCAAGCATTGATTGACGGCGCTCTAAGCCAATGAGTGAGTGATGGCGCTCTGAGATACAGAAGTTCACTTCAGAAGTCTAATCCCCATTTCTTGGAATGCTTGTCACTCAAATAACAGTCTACTTAATGCAATATCAATTATACATTAGCGCTTTCTGGCACAACAATCACTCCACTTTTAAATAAATAAATATGCAATATGACCAATAATCAAATAATATTTATTCTAATTCTTGTGCACATACTGTACACCGTGACAACTATAACAACCGGTAGAACATACAAGTTTATTTGGAGCAACCATTTTAAAAGATTCCCTTACAAGAGAATATCTCCTATTTTTTTCCAGCTAAGAAAGAACTCTAATAGACAGAACAATTAATAGTACAACAAATACTAATTATTATTGTTTATCACTATTACTAATAACTCTTAACACTATAAATTACATATTTCTTAATTTAAAACAGTTTCTATTCAAACAATTCCAACAATTTTATTTTATGTAATTTTTTTCAATTAAACAACTAAACTTCATGTACTCACAAACCAAAATACCTACAACCTACAAAAGCGGCCTGTTTCACGTGCTTCTGTCAAGGCCGTGCCTCTCAGAATGTACTGGTGATGTGTACCACGCAAACCGGGGTCTTGTGATCGCACAAGGGTTCGTCCATACTGTAGGTCCAGGAACATTCCACAAGAGCTCCACAAGAGCCATCACAATTTGCCCATTGTCAAAGTCACTCAAATCAAAATACATTTGCCCCTTTTTCTGCTTCCAACACATCAACTTCAATGACAAATGAGCAGCTCATGTGGTATGTTCCCGGTCTGCAGTTATCAGTACAAACAAAAACATGGTTTAAGGAAGGAAAACCGATGATTCGGAGTCTGGACATGTACTGTAGTTCCATTCAATAAAAGAACTACACACACACACACGCACAACACACACACACACACACACACACACACACACACACACACACACACTGTACATATATACGTACAAACATATGCATAACACATACACACACACATGATGTTCTTATAGCATTGGAAATCTTTCCTTCATCCCTTTATACCTCATGTACACTAAGAGCAATTCCTTAGCAATGTCAAATCCAGGAACAACATAATCTTTAAAAAAACTGTGAGAAAGTTCATCTTTTTCTTTTTTAAGGTGCTCCATCTCTTGTTGCATCAGCTGGGCTTTCTCATTAAATCCTTTTTGAATAAGTTCTTTCTGTTCGGTCACTTTGCTCTCCAGTGCTTTCTCTAGCTGCTGCTGCTGCTGAACCTTCTCTTCCTCAAACTTCTTCTCCATCTGCTGCAGTTGTTGCTTCTGGCTCTCTTTGTTCTCCTGCATAAGTCGCGCTATCTCCACCTTACTCTCCTGTTCTGCTTTACATTGCTGCTCTAACAGAGATTTTTGTTCTGTTTCCTCTGTTTATAATCACCAAGATGGCAAGGGGGAGAAAGATAGAAAAGAGAATGCAGAAAAAGGTTATATTTAACTAGTTATTTCCAGCACTTAGAAACATTTACTGAGTGTTCTGAGTGCAGAAGCCAAGAACCCTCTAACCAGTTACAATCAATCAATCAATCAATCAATCAATTCATATTAAAAATAATCAATTGATTAACATAACTGTGATAAATTACTATCATTATCAGGTATGATGGATTATGGGTTATGCTCAGCTTACCTTGAATCTTTTTCTCGCTTGCAGTCAGTTGTTCATCAGTCTGGAGAATTAATTTTGCCTCCACACACCTCTCACTCAGAAAATTCTTCAACACCTCCTCAGCCTTCACACAAGTAATATATACACAGTCATATAGTGACAAAGGCCTGCTGTATATAGAAATGTAATCCCTTTTTAAAAATGGGGTTTACTACAGTATTAGCTAGCATTGTTGTGTGTGCCTTGGAACACTTAGGTTCAAATGCATAGAATATATCTGCTTAAGCCTGTGTTTCTTACCTGGAGTCCCTTTTCGGGATGATTATGATACTGAATAATGATGTTGTCTTTTTCTGTGCAGTAGAGTTTATATCCGCCAGGCTTTGCAAATTCGCCATTCTGCACACGCTCGCTTATCTTCCTGTTTAGATCAGACAAAATCTTCTGGCACTTCCTTTCTGATGCTGTCAAGTTCTCAGCAGTTAGTACACAATAGTGTTTATCTACTGCCTCCTGGAAATACATTAGTTACATATGCACATTTAGAACTGCATCACAAATCTCATTCCCACATTAGAGCTGTGAATCAAACTGTTAGATTTTCTTTTGAAATTAATTCACTAGCACTAATGTTTATTGTCTGATGTGTTTTAAGCAGCTAGATTTCTCACAGGTTTTCAAGTATTAAAAACTAATGAAAGTATTTAATATGCTTTTAACTGCTATTTGTTCCTTCTTTGCCAGACCAGTCCTGTATGTGGCATTATTGCACCAACTGATTTTAAACCTGATATTAGTAGAAGAAGAGGTACCACTGTCTTATTAGTCCCTCACTCTCAGTCACTCATCGTCTATACCACTTTATCTTGTATTCAGGGTCGCGGGGGCCTGGAGGCTATCCCAGGAGACTCAGGGCACGAGGCGGGGCACACCTTGCACAGGGTGCCAATCCATTGCAGGGCACATGCACAAACTCACTCACACATCACGGGCAACTTGGGAACGCCAATTAGTCTAATCTGCATGTCTTTGGACTGTGGGAAGAAACCGGAGTTCCCGGAGGAAACCCACCAAGCACGGGGAGAACATGCAATCTCCATGCACACAGAGACAGGAATTGAGCCTGAGCGGGAATCGATCCTGGACACTGGAGATGTAAGGTGAGAGTGCTAACCTCAGCAGTTTGGATTGTCATATTTACCCTGCATGCACCATTGATCTAACACTTGGGATGGATGGATGGATGGATGGATGGATGGAAGAAATAGATACATATTCTATTCAAACTACCACAATTTTATTAAAGTTTTTTTTTTCAATTAAACAACTTCATGTACTCACAAACCAAAATAGCTAGAACAACCCATATATATTCTAATGTAGAATTGCTAGCCCACTTTACATTATGCTTTGGGGGGTAGGAGGAAAGAGGAAGAAAATCAAGTGAAGGATTGAGTCTGGAGCACAATTATGTGTTTTTTTTGTGTGTATGTGTGTGTGTGTGTGTGTGTGTGTGTGTGTGTGTGTGTGTGTGTATGTGTGTTAGAGAGAGAGAGTGTCCAAACCTCACCGCCAGTTTTCTAAAGTATTGCCCTTCTGGATCCTTAAAGGAGTGTTTAAAAAAATCAGTGTTGGCCATGTTGTGGAGCGTCTTGTGCTTATCAGAAATGACACCCAGACTGACAGGAAACAAACTCTTCACCTGCATTAAGATAAAATTATATAATATACAGTGAACAGATGAGTGTGTGTGCATACAGTAAATGTTTGTGTGTAGACATATGGGTGTTACCTCTTCCATCCCACTTTGGTACAGCTTAAGCCCCTCCTCCACAGCTGTCTGGTTTTGTATCCTTGCCATTTCAACTACAGCATTCTCCAGACAAGGGATTTTTCCACTAGAGATTGTCTCCACATAGGACTGTACTAGGTGACCAAACACTGTCATTATGCACACACGCACACACGCACACACACACACACACGCACACACAGAGCCAAAGTACAAAGATTAAAAGATCCAAGTACTGAATCACATAGACAACTTTAGTGATAAATTATATTTTGGGAAAAATAACATAGTGCTCACTCCTTCCTGTGACTTCGTATCCCCCTTTAACTGTTTTACTTTTGCTTACAAAAAAAACATAATCACAGAATCGCTGTGTGACAGTCAGAAACTGTGGCCAAATGTCACTTTCATCCAGGTTTTCAAGCTGAACCATTTTGTCCTGGGAGGCAGGAAACGGGAAAACAAAGCACTTGCGGTTTGGAAAATAGTTTCGAATACACTGCCTTGGAAGATTGTAGTCGGTGTCCTTCTTGCTAAGTCCTGCAGTTAAGAAAAAAAGGGTTCAAATCATGTTAACTGCTGAGTCATAGAGTTTTGGGCAGATTTTAATGTCCTATTTAAATAGGCAAAATACTTAAAACCATCAACTGGATCATTACTGCTGTGATTAATGTGTTTCACTGGGGAACAATTCTTTTAACTCTAATTGATGCAGTGAGTAGCTTCTCATTTCTCAAGCAACAATGTCAGACAAAATATCATAAGGTCATGGAAAAGATGTTACCCTGTTTAAAAGAGTCAAATTATTGGCCTGCATCAAACAAAAAAAGAACTAACGAGATTGCTGAATTGACTTTAAATGGAGACAATTATTGGGCATAAACTAAAGAATATCGCTTGTTAATGAAGCTAATCAGAAAAAAACGTCCAGTTTTTTTATGAAGCATAAAAATTTGACTTTGGAGCAATGTAAAACAAAAAACAAAAAAAAAATTTGTTCTGATGGCTCCAGATTTAACCTATGCCACAAGAATGGGCAAGTCAAGGTAGGAAGGAAAGCATATGATCAGTTTTTCTATGATCTATCATACCTAGTCCTCACTGTACACTGAGTCCTCCTCACATTTATGCCAAATTTAAATTATCCACTTGCAGCAAACCAAAAATGCCATCTGATTCTGTGTGCCGTCATCTTTTATCAAAGCACAATAAACAACAATCACAAAGTTTTGGAGTTTTGGTTTTGCATTATAGTCCTGAGACTGCACCTCCAAATCATGAGCGGAATCTTGGTGACGCAGGAGGGTCAGCTGAGCTTGTTTAAATGGAGCCCGGGAACATGTCAGGAGAGGACAACGTTACATGGTGCTGATTGTGTGCTTGAACAGACGCCATTTTGTCTCAGAGCTGTTTCAGACTGTGATCTTGTGAACCTTAGTCAACATCAGGACAACTTTATAGGAGTGTTATTTTCTATCATTGTGCTCCCGGACTGATTCATTAAAACCGCTGAGGCCAACTGATTTCTCCCACACCCCAACATGCACACACATACAGTACATTGTACCGGACTTTGGACATTTTATACATTCACTTATAATTGTATTTATTAATTAATTAATTAATTAATTTTTTATTATTATATTTGTAATTGTAAATATTGGTATATAACACACACACACACACACACACACACACACACACACACTACCAGAATCACTCCACTAAAAAGGTTAATCTCCCACTCTGCTACAGCCTTTTAAACTTTTTTTTCTTCATGGGGCCGTTGATGCAGTACAGTTCCTAAAGAACAGTTGGACACAAAATTTGCAAAAACTCCTTCACGCGCAGATGTTGACTATATGAGTGATGCACCCGCATGGGAGTGAGCATGGGAGACAATTACCCAAAAATCTCACAGAGCGAGATAGAGAAGAACAATTGGCTTAGTTGTGATCATGTGATGCTCAAAGCACATTCTTTTATCGCATGTACTGGAATAAAACCTGAATAACACTAGGGGTTGAAAAGCGCAATAAATTACATGCCAGTGGGTGTCGCACATCGGCGGGTGACAAGTGACAAGTTTTATTTTAATGTTACATGATCATCATGATCTCAAATTACTCATTATTTAATTTCCAAAGCCACAGGGATAAATTCCACTGCATAAATTGTTCAGGACTGGTTTGAGGCCTAACTAAAGTTTTTCCTTGGCCTCCAAATTCCCCTAATTCTGCTTGAGTGCCTGGGGGATGCATTGGACAGACATGTTAGGTCCAAAGAGACCCGACCTCGCAAATTACAGGACTTTAAAGGATCTGCTGTTAGGATCATGTTCCAAATACCTCAGCAAACTCTCTATGGAGTCCATGTCTTCACAAGTCAGAGCTGTTTTGGCAGCACAAACGGAGCCTACACAATATTAGACATGTGCTTTTAATCAATACTATACATTTAGAGATATGGTAATTATTTTAAACAAGGGATCTTTACCAACATATTTTTGCAACTTGGACCTCAGACAAAAATGTTATTTATACCTTTCTTCAGCTGTAGCGCAAAGTCCAGGTACTCATCCTCAGTCACTTTGCCCTTTTTTTCAATCACCAGCTCCAGTGAAAAATCACGTACTGTCCAGATAAAGTTAGGAAAAAACTGCACAAACTGAGAGTCATTTTCTTCATCTTCCTCAGCTGCTGTGGATGCAGGTGATTTGATCTTAATCTGTTCTGCAAGTTCAGTGACATAGCTGCAGCATGGTAAGGAATCATAACTGAATAAGAAATATCAATGTCTTTATGTTTTCATCCGTTTGTGTAGTTGGGTTTTAAAAGGAAGGATACTGTAGATTTTCCACTGCAGTGTTGTCGATGGTCCCACGGCTGTTGTAGACCAGTGTGCTACTAAGTAGAACAGCCAGACAGAAAATCCAGGTGTCATTTTTAGAGTCTCCCTAAAATAAGATAAACATTATATATCAAAGTTACAGTATGTTTACTCAGAATTACAGGATATTACTGGATATAAGTCATGAAAATTTTTATTCTCAGAGAAAGCAAATGTTTGTGGAATCAAATTAAATTATTTAACTAATTATTAATTAGTTAATTAATTAGGGCCGTTAATTATTTAGACCTTTTTATTGTTTACATAACTTAATCTTCTCTTTTTTATGACTCATATGAATGCTTTCCTGCCTTGAACCCTGTGTAAATCGAAGTTTGATTTGTAGATCACTTTTTCAATGTTTTTGTCACCATCCAATGCTTTTTAAATACATGACCAGTGCATTTCCTAACTGTATTGTAATTTTTTGTAATTTGGTAAAGATACTACTGCATAATGTGCATAATTCTTGGAACAGGAAATTTAATTTAATGTGTTGCCAGGAAGCGTATGTTATCACCTTGTCAACATCCCCCAGTCCTTCCGTGTCAAGCAGCACCAGTGTATGTCCTGTTTTATGAGGATGTGGCGTGCACCACATCCAAATACCTTTAGTCTTTGATTCAATTGTGCTGCCCAGCGCAAAGCCTAGAAACATACAGTAGGCATTATTAATGAGATGCAAGGAATGATTGAACAGCAAAGAGTGCAAACATATTTTTTCATGAAGCCAAATTGGAACACAAATGTCCATATGTACTCATCAGTTTACATAACCAATACAGTAAGTCCCTGACTTATAAACAAGTTCCGTTCCTGGAGCACATTCGTAAGTTACATTTGTTTGTAAGTCAGACAAAGTGATTCTTATACATCTTTTATTTTTTACAAATATACAATGTAAAGCATAAAAAACAACAATCACAAAGGTTTGGAGTTTTGGTTTTGCATTATACTCCTGAGACTGCACCTCCAAATCATGAGTGGAATCTTGGTGACGCAGCAGGGTCAGCTGAAGATGTCAGGAGAGGACAACATTACATGGTGCTCATTCTGTGCATGAACAGACGCCATTTTTTCTCTCTCAGAACTGTTTCGGACTGTGATCTTGTGAACCTTAGTCAACATCAGGACAACTTTATAGGAGTGTTATTTTCTATCATTGTGCTCCTGGACTGATTCATTAAAACTGCTGAGGCCAACTAATTTCTCCCACACCCCAACATGCACACACATACATTGTACCTGACTTTGGGCATTTTATACATTCTCTTATAAATTGTATTATTTATTTTCATTCATTCATCTTCTATACCGCTTAATCCTGTGTTTAGGGTCGCGGGGGGCCTGGAGCCTATCCCAGGAGACTTCGGGCACTAGGCGGGGTACACCCTGGACAGGGTGCTAATCCATCGCAGGGCACACACACATACAGTACACACACACACTCACACACCCAATCACACACTACGGGCAATTTGGGAACGCCAACTAGCCTAACCTGCATATCTTTGGACTGTGGGAGGAAACCGGAGTACCCGGAGGAAACCCACCAAGCACGGGGAGAACATGCAAACTCCATGCACACAGAGACGGGAATCGAGCCTGGCCGGGGAATCGAACCCCAGACCCTGGAGGTGCATGGCGACAGTGCTGTATTATTTATTTATTTATTTAAATTTTTTAAATTATGTTTGTTATTGTAAATATTGGTATTTAGTTAAACCTTGGATTGCGAGCACAATTCTTTCAGGACGCTTATTTCTTATGTCATAATAAATAATGGAAACTCTCGGTTCATTGAACAGTCAGAAAAAAAAAAAAATATATTAAATAAAAAGAAAAAATATTACCGGCACTTATTGGGACTGGTGTTAGACAAAGCAGAAGCAGGGGAGCTACTGTGTAGGACGACTTTCACACACTCGCACACATACACATACATAGTACACACAAACACTAAACAGGTTAATCTCCCACTCTGCTACAGCCTTTTTAACTTTTTTTTTCTTCGTGGGGCCCTTGATGCAGTACAGTTACTAAAGAACAGTTGGACACAAAATTTGTAAAAAAAAATTTTTTTTAAATCCTTCACGCACAGATGTTGACTATACGAGTGATGCACCCGCATGGGAGTGAGCATGGGAGACATTACCCAAAAATCTCACAGACCAAGATAGAGAACAACAATTAGCTTAGTTGTGATCATGTGATGCTCTGCATACAAAGCACATACAGTACTCGTATATCAAGACCTTGCTGGTTTAAAAAGTTAAAATGTATTTAAAACATTTTCTTGTGTTGCAAAACGCTGTCAGACAAAGTTACTCGCAGTCTGAGGTTCCACTGTATCTGGCTCGCTGCATTGTCTATTTTTTTTGTAGAATGCATATGAGCTACTTCTGCGATTTATTTGTAATGGTCCATTCGCATCTGTGAAAATTTGTAACTCAAATGTTCATAAGCGAGTGACTTACTGCAGTTATATTTGCACTAATGGTAAATTTCCATCAAAATTACATATGGATTCTCCCATACTCTTGTGTAGGTAATGTTATTTCTGTCTGTTTCTCAAAAAATATATAGTCCTACAAGACAAACAAGAAATTTCAGTACCATTTGTTTAAATCTAAACTGTAAATGAAAATTCCATTAAAATAAACTTACCAGTTTGTTTTCCTGCCAGGCGGTTCATGAGGTAAGACTTTCCAGTGCGATAGAGTCCCACGACAGACACCACAACCACCGGCTGGTTATTCCTGGACAAGTACTTAATCGCTCTATCATTAACACGCAGTGAGTTGTTCACATTTTCCACCAAACAGATAGGCTCTGACATTGGGATGCACATGGTGCTCTCCATTTCCACAGTCTAGAGGATGAAAATTAACTTGTCTTTTAACTAATTAAAGAAATCAATCAGTTGAAATACACCTTTCATTCAATGCATAAAATACTTCATTCATTATCTAAACTGCTTAGTCTCATTCAGGGTCATGGTGGTAGCAGGAGAAGCAGAGATTTCTCCAGCAACCTCCTCCAGGTCTTCCTATGGAACACCTCATGCTCCCAGGCCAGCCAAGAGATAACCCCTCCAGCGTGTCCTGAGTTGACCCATGGGGCCTCTGCCCAACTGGCCATGCCTGGTACACCTCCAACAGAAGTTGACCAGGGGACATCCATATCAGGTGTCCGAACAAACTCACCTGGCTCCTCTCAATGTCAAAGAGCAGGGAGACTACTCTGAGGTCTTCTAGATCAGGTGAGAAGTTCCAGAAGTGTAAGCCTAACCACTTCTTACGATCCAAAATAATCTAGGTGAGTACCACAACAGAAATATATATGATGGGTGGTGGATGAATGTGAACGAGGGAATGAACGGTGGTGAAAGGGAACAGCCCAAAGACAAAGAAGAAGAAGAATGAATGTGCAACAGCAGAGAAAATACCATTTCCGTGCCCAGAATGGCTACAATAACACAAACTGTAGATTACAGCATAAAAGACTTTATTTACATACTTCAACAAAAAGCCAAAATAACAAACATAAAACTAACTCCGTCACAAACAGCTAACTGTACAAATAAACTCTACAGAGAAAACAAAATACAGAAAGCTATTCTAAGGCTACGTTTACACTGCAGGTCTCCGATTTGTTGCCTATATCTGATTTTTTTGACCGTCTGTTTACACGTTATTTCCACTATGACTCATATCCGATTCACGTGTTTACACTCGGCATACGATCTGAAACATCGCGCATACTTAAAGGGAGGTGCTTGCGTTACACACTTAATGTTATTTAGCCCAAATAAGCATTAACACAAGGCGTGTGTGTGGGAGGGGGGAGGCGTTGTTCTTTTCCTCTTCCATGTCACCCAGGATGTTATCATTCCACACGCGCTTCCACCGGGGAATAACATTACGTCATTAAACCGCGAAGAAGTTGCAGTTTTAATGACGGACAGCATACAATGCCTCAGGAAATCCGATCTGTCTGTTTACACGACAATCACATTAGCACATATCTGATTTATACCCGATTTGTTTCCACATATGAAGGAGGCCTGAAACCGATCTTGAAATATCGGAATGCATGCGTTTTTTTCCTGTTTACATAGAACATATAAACATACATAGAACATATCCGATATGTGTCACATATGAGCAAAAAATCGGAATTGGATCACATTTACCTGGCAGTGTAACCGTAGCCTAACTCCCAATCTAACATAACCAAAAAGAAAAGAAGGTAATACAAAACAGAAATGTCACCTAGCATCCTACTAACCCAAACTAAAAAAGATAAAGACAGTAAGCAACTCAATATTTACATTTTAAACTATTCAAGTTAATATCTACTTCTCTCTTTGGTGTCTCAAACAAAGGTGTAATCAAAGAGACAAAGAACAGCAGCTCTACTACCAAGTGCTGCAATGTATATGTGACAAATAAAGGCGTAACTTAACTTAAATCACCACGCTAAAAGCTTCACAACAAAAGCAGGTCTGGGAATAAAGATGTGACATCAGCAATTGCACACTGTCAAGCCACCACTGAAAACTGTTCTATGGGTAGCTGATGTTGAAATACTCTCTTCTCACCCATCACCCATTCACAGCAGAGCTCAGTTTAGCAAAATAAGGTGATGAAACTTGCTTGGTGACGACTTTGGAGCAATTCATAAGGGTCATGTCAGACGAGTCCCATATTGACCCTATTTGAGAGTGATAGCCATGTCAGGGTAAGAGGGGAAGCATATGAATTGATGCTCCCATTAAGATTAGTGCCTACTGGAAAAGCATCTGGAGCCAGTGTTATGATGCAGGGTTGTACTGAATGGTAACGTTATCTTATCAATTATTTTTTTCTTCCCTAATGGCATGGGCATATTCCAATACAACTATGCCAAAAATTACAATGCTTAAATTGAGAATGAGTGCTTTTGGGAGCACAAGGAATCATTTTCACATGAAGTGCTAGAGATGACTTTATAGAGTGGTTCAACTCTCATTAAACAAGATCTCAGCCAAAAGTTAATGCTGAATGAAATGATGAAAATAAATGGACAGGCAGGGTACATATATAACTAATGTTTTTCTCAGACCTTGTTACACCCAGGTAAGGTTGCACTGTTCACATACATATACAGTGTACACACACACACACACACACACACACACACACACACACACACACACACACACACACACACACACACACACACACACAGATGGGTATGCACGCACACAAACACACAAACCCTTTTGTATTATTTTTCTGGAATAGCAGCTGAATAATCTGGTTTGTTCGGTGTGAGATTCTTTCTCCCTTTTATTTTACTAAAGCCGCAGCAATATATTATATTTGCACAAACTATTCTTGCACATTAAGTATAAATGATAAATGCATGTAAATTCATGCAACCATAAAAATTCAACATATTGATGGATCTATAAATAATAAATGCTACAATTATTACTGAATAATGTTACAAAAAAAGAAAAGAAAAAAAAGAAAAAAATATATATATATTGGGGATAAAAAAACAATCACTACAAGAAAGCCAACCAACAAACACTTACCTAATGCTATGACTTGGTCTTAAAATAATGATGCTAGATCAGTACCTACGCAAAACTGGCCCAGCACCAGCACTGAGAGGCTTTATATAGAGGTAATGCTTTACATAGAGAGATCAACCCAACCTGTTCCTATAACACAGAGCTTTCCGGGAAACCACAGATCAGGAGTGTTATTTGTCCTTGTACGTCAGTGAGCAAGTTCATAATTATGTATTTGATGATTCACCAAGTCTTTGTTTACTTTCACTTTCACTTTATAGTTAGAGGAGGTAGCATGTGCAGGTTTATGATCATGTTAAGGACCCTTGTGTTTAGTTTATTTAAAAAATGTGCATGTTCTCAAAGCAGATTAAAATTTGTAACATCAGATGTTGATTTCTCTGCCAATGCAAACATTTTTACAGTTATTTTTATAAGCAATAAAAAATGATGTAATGAAGATTTTATCGCTGATCAACGCATGTGACAATAAGCAAAACAGACAAAAACAGCTGTGATCTCTCAAGGGAAGACTTCTGAAGCTGCATTGTTTTATCTGGCACCAGGAAGTTAGCAGCAGATTCTTTTAGTGCTTTAAGCTGCAAAAAGGTGTGGATCCTTCATGGATTAAGCTTTTTTGTGTAGAACATTCCGTGGTTGCTTGAGATACAGTATGAGGAATATTTAGGCCAGATCAACAACATTGACTTATTAACTACTAAGCCCCATACACAGCAAGTTGTGAAGCAGCAGGATTCCTTTGAATATAAATAGTGACAAATTGTTTTGTGTACGATTAAACTCAATGCAAATAGTCTGATTGTCTCTGTCCTGCATGTAAATAATTTTAATGTAAATACTGTCACATGACCCTGTAGTTTCACTTTAACACTGAAATATACAGAACCTGAGCCTTGGCTGGGCATGTGCAGTTTGGGGCATGTACAATGAGGCATCATGTGTGTGTACATGCAGAACCGATGCCATTATTTTGAGAATCTCATTTTAAGCTTTTCTGAAAATTTGCCAGCTCTGCTTGGAAATGAAGAAGATTTTATCTTGATCTGTAGCTGGACTTTGCTTATTTGTAATCAAATAAGAAAAAAAATGTATCTTGTTGAACTTCATTGCCCAGTCAAAGCATTGCCATTTGATTACAAAAAAGCAAAGTACAGCTACAGATCAAGATAAAATCTTCTTCATTTCCAAGCAGAGCTGGCAAATTTAAGACATAAACAGGGTCACGATCTGGTCAATGAAAAAGATATAAAGATATAATTGAAAGAGTGAGTTCTGACCAATGTACATGTACAGACAAAATCTTTCTTTTGTTGAAGAAAAACTTATCTATATACACAAAAGAAAGATTTTGTCTGTACATTGGTCAGAGCGCACTCTTTCAATTATATCTTTATATTTCATACACTGGAGGACCTGAAACCAGTCAAAATGTCTGTTTACAGTATGTGTCATATTTTGTCACTGCATCATGCATAACTGGCTGGTCAGAATATAATGAATCTTTGGCAGTTCTTAGGCATTCGCCTGAAGTTAAATCTGTACCATAAATTAAATCAAAATGTTTAGAAGAAGGGAACTTAAGAGCAGTTATGTGCCAGTTTATCGCATCTAGTGCATCTAGTGCTTTTTTCCGATTTAACTTTTTTCCCTTGAGGTGAGCCTGGCTATACGCACCACTCAATCAATGCAATAGTTTACTGTGTATAGACAGAGTATGCAGAAGACACAAAGAAGACAGGAGTCCTCTTACAAGATGAATGGACTTCATCATCCATTCATCTTGCGGGTCCATTCTTCTTGAGGGAACTTTAAAACCAGTTTGTCTCATATGTTCCAAAACTGTGGTGCTAATAACAAGCAGTTATGTGAAGCGCCAGTATGAGTTAAAACAAAGGTCCTTAAAGCAAACATATCGGCAGCAGTCCGAGGTAAAATACCCGAACCGAGAGCCGAATGTTATGCACTAAAATGCCCTCCTGGCACGGATTGCCCCCCCTACATAATGACTATAACAATTTCTATTACAACATAATTTTATCATGCATATTTGGCTGGGAAAAAATTTTTATGTATCTTTTTCAGTACTTTGACCTGCATCAGAAGTGAAATCAAAATCTTGAGTAAAAACCATTAATAGTTATGTGCTGGATTTAATAATCAACTTTAAAATAAGCTACTAATAAGCTACTTAGCTAATAAGCTCAATTTAAACAAACCAAAATATATTAATTAGAGAAGCTAAATTTTATATTTTACTGGAATTATTTAATAATTTTCATCGCCGAATAAAAAATTAGGCAGAGAGTTCTGTCGCACGACATATGTAAGACATATGTGGGCTTCATCCTGAAATAATCACTTATTACATTAAAGAAAATCAGAATCATTTTGCTTTAACCTTTTACTCTATTTATAAAAACTCTTCTCCTGTCTGAGATGGGTATACTAACACTAGTCATGAATACAGTAAGTCCTTTAGAATGAATGCCAGGGTTGACCAGATCATGATCATGTTAATGGTATATGTTAATAAATAATGCAACTAGCAGAGTTACTGTACATTAATACACTTATCAGTATGACGCAGGTAATCTTAATTTTGTCATTTTGGCTTTCCATAGACATAGTTCCGCCTCGCGCACTTTTAATGGTATCTATGAGAAGGGAAGCCAAACACGTCAAAAGTGGGACGAAACCGTGGCATCTGACTGAACCGCTCTGGGCGGACCAAATATCTGCGCGGCAATCTGGATAGCGCAGAGATGATCTGGTTTATTTGCGCAGCGCGGACCAGTTTCGGACCCACTGGGCAGCGCTGCGCGAGTCTGATCTGATTCGAGCAGCGCTGCTAAAATTGGTCCGCCCAGAGCGGCTCCATGATGCCAGGGTTTCGTCCCACTTTTGATTTGTTTGGCTTCCTATACATAGGTATCGAAAGCAAAACGTGTTCGATGTTTGAGTACAATAGACCTTCGACTGCACGGCAATCATCTGTGAGTTACTCCTATTTTTTATTTTTCTCATGTGTCTTTATTTCGTACATGTTTTGTGTAAGCGTTTGATTTTTTTTCAGGAGAGTCGTTTATATCCATAGGTCTAGAATTTATGAGTAGACGCTCGTTATAGAACATTCATTGTGCATAAACACATTCTCGTATTAGTTCACTAAAATGGTGAACATAAAACTATCTTTTATGTTGAATGTATACGCAGTCGGTGGGTCTCGTTGTGTTGACGTTTGTTGTTCTTTCTGCTGCTCCCGGCGAGTCGCCACATTAAATTACTATTATAATGAGCCTTAGTCACGTGACAGCCTTCGCAAACATTAATGAAACATGGGCATATTGAATTCTTTTCAATATTTATTTTGATCTGATCTCTCTGAACTAAAAGAATAACTAAAGATGTGTGCTTTTTAAATCAGTATTGTGTTCAGATGCAATCGTATTGATATAACATGTATATTTTTATATTGTTTATTTATAATAAAATTCGTTTGATGTATTTTTACTCTTGTTATATTCCATTTATGAAGGTGTTAAACGTTGATTAATAGATCAATTAACAATATTTATTTAGTTTAAACAATTTCTCAGAAAAACAAAAAACATTATGACCACTTTTTTAAATCACCATTATATGACCAATATGACTTTGCATATTATTAGTTGCATGTTTATTCATAATTAATAAGTAAAAATACTATATTTGATTTCAGTAACTTCCAGGTCATGTTACCTGTTGCCTAAAATGTGTGGCCTGTCCTGCAGACAAACATTTCCTATTAAAAATTATAATTTGCATATTTATACGTAATTTTTAATAGAAATATGAATGGTTTCATTTCAAGTGACCTCTTGGTGCAAGAACATTTCTTAAATGTTTCTGAGAAAACAATGACAAAACCACCTACTCAGTCTGACTTCTTTCTCACAGAAGGATTGTACAAAAGGGGAAGAGATAAGACAAACATGTGACTTATATAAGAAGCACCATAGAAAAAAGAAACAAAAAGGAGCTTGGCTGTGAAGAAGAATAGGAATTGTATTACTAGTGATTTGAACAGTAATACTAATTTTGTGTAATTATAACAAATAAAGACAAAAAAAGAAAAAAAATATTTACAACACAGCTAATACTTATCCCCTAGAATTACACAAAATCCCCAAAGGACACAAAAGAGGCTTTCAAGCCTGTAGAAACAAGCAAATAAATATATTTAAAAAAATTATTCAATACTACAAATATTACAGGCCTTGAAATTAAACGAAACTGCACTGGGAATTCCTATTGTGTGACTATTCCTTTGGAGCTGGATGGTTACGATGTTATGGACTGTTAAGGTTGCTCACTAGATTTAGCTTAAAAAAACAGCACATAGTGATAAATATATAGAATTTTGGATATTTACCAAAATTACAAGTTACCAAGAGACATTAAAAATATTTAAATGTTTCAAACATTAGTTATATATTGTACTCTTTTTACCATTAATAGTTGCAATATGAATAAAAAAAGGGTTGTTCCACCTTTTGCATTATGATTGACCAGATTTCGGTCACACCTATGACTGCTTAGGCATCTACACAACTAGAATACAAAGGCACAAATGACTATAAACTAACATATGAAATGAAGAATAAATAGCTTCTAAATACAGCACCAGAACAAAGTTCAACAACACAAAGGCAGGACTTAATGTGGTATGTGCTTTCCCAGTTAAGCATTGTAACAAATAGACCCTAATCAAGTAATGGTGTAGCTGTACTTTCGGCTGGTTTTTATGAAGCTCATGGGGTTCTGGGCTGAACTTATTTATGCTAAATAAGCATATAGTTTGTTTGAGTGTACACGGTGCTGCACACACCATCCTCTCTTTCTGATGCTATTTGCTATGAAAATATAGACAGTTATAACCTGCAAATCATATACTGTACATTATTGTGGTAATCACCCCTTCGACTTAGAAAAGTGATTGGTTCACATATTATTCACGAAGTGTGACTTTTTGGAAGCAAAATATGAAGAATTGAGTGGTGACTCAAAGTACCCTTTATGTATGTAGAGAGCCTACATCAACAACCCGTTCACTGTCATTGAATTATAAAGAAGCCCAGAGTTGTCGCATCATATATTTTCTAGTTTGGTCCTTGTTCTAGAAATCATCCTAAATCAAAAATACAAGTTAGTAAAACAAGTGAACGAAACAAAGAAACATGCAAAAAATATATATCACCTGCACAGTTTGCATATATTGTATACAATTAATTCATATGAATTTTGGGTTAAGTGAAGTGGGGTATCATACTGTAACCACAATGGTTTTTGAGTATGATTTGGTATAGCCCCCAGGCTAGCTACTTTTTTTTTTTGCAGACTTTGAAGCACAATAAATTATTTAAGAAGTACTAACCATCTGTTAAGGTTGTGTTGCTGATTGACTAAATGTCATTTCTCAAAGAAAATGATTATCTTTTTTTTTCTCCTGGCAGTTTTCCATCCTCCCGTAGTAATGCTCCAGCTGCCATAAACTCATATGAAGAAGCAATCCTGTCACAAAACACTGATATTTGTGGAAGGTAGAAGCAGTTTGTATTCTTTCTTGTAAATTCTGAATTGAAAACTGAACAACTGATTGAATTAATTAAAATGGCCAAACCAAAGATAAAATTGCATAATTGATTAAATCACACAGCTCCCGTTTCCAAGATGGCGCCGGTGAGTTCGGCTGCCGTCACGACTGCTCCGACCACCTTTTCTTTGTTTTTGTTCTTTAAGTTAGTTTTCAGTGTTTTAAAATCGGCAAAATCACCACCATTGAGTACATTAGGTATGATAGAGACACTCTTGTTTCTATTGGTATACAATGTACTCAATTCGACGGTTTTAACTCCGGATCCGAGCTGGCCGAGTGAGATCCTGAGGGAGAACAATGGACGTGACGCGAAGCGGAGACCTCGAGGCAGACGAGCCGGCGTGAGGAACAGGCTCAGGGCCCGTGCACACCGCACACCTCTGCCTAGCATCCTGCTCGCCAACGTCCAGTCACTGGAGAACAAACTGGATGACCTCAGGGCCAGGATAAAGTTCCAGAGAGACATTCGGGACTGCAATCTCCTCTGCTTCACCGAGACATGGCTGAACCCAGCGGTGCCAGACCACGCCATACAACCAGCCGAGTTCTTCTCGGTTCAGGACATGGACAGGACGCGGGACTCGGGGAAGTCAAGGGGAGGCGGCGTGTGCTTAATGGTGAACAACAGCTGGTGCAACAGCGCGAGCGTTGTTCCTCTTACACGCTCCTGCACACCAAACCTGGAACTACTGTCCATCATGTGTCGTCCATTTTATCTTCCACGGGAGTTCACATCGGTCATAATCAGTGCCGTTTACATTCCTCCACAAGCAGACACAGACAAGGCCTTATGCGAGCTGCATGAGGCGCTCACACAGCACCAGACACAACACCGGGACGCTGCGCTCATTGTGGCGGGGGATTTTAATAGTGCCAACCTCAAACGCGCAGTGCCGAACTTTTATCAGCACATCACCTGCCCCACCAGGGGTGAAAGGACACTGGACCATTGTTATACCACGGTCAAAGACGGTTACAAGGCACAATCTCGTCCAGCGTTTGGTAAATCCGACCACGCCGCCATCTTCCTCATGCCAAAATATAAACAAAGGCTGAAACAGGAAGTTCCGGTTCAGAGGGAGGTCGCGCGCTGGACGGACCAATCGGTGGCCGCGTTACAGGACGCACTCGATGACGTAGACTGGGAAACAGGGAAACGTAGATGTTCAGAAACAGCTCCGATGATGACGTCAGCGTGTTTACGGAAGCGGTTGTGGGATTTATTGAAAAGCTGGCAGACGATACGGTAGAGAAAAAGACTATCAGAACGTTTCTCAACCAGAAGCCGTGGGTGGATAAAACCATCCGCGACGCTCTGAGATCTCGCACAGCTGCCTACAACACGGGACTTGCGTCGGGGGACATGGAACCGTACAAGGCTGCGTCATATAACGTCCGGAAGGCGGTGAAAGAGGCGAAGCAGCGCTACGGGAGAAAACTAGAGTCACAGCTTCAACAGAGTGACTCTAGGAGCCTGTGGCAGGGACTGAGAACAATAACGGACTACAAAGCACCAGCATCCGGTATGACGAACGCGGACGCGACTCTGGCAGACGAGCTGAACACATTTTACGCTCGCTTCGAGGCTGCAGCTAAAGACGCTAGCAATGCTAATGCTAATGGCGCTAATGCTAACGGCGGTAATGCTAACGGCGCTAATGCTAACGGCGCTAATGCTAGCGGCGCTAACGGCTGCAGACAGGAAGACACAGCCAGCACCGGGAACGCGCTCATCATCTCCGAGCACGACGTGAGGAGAGCCTTAAAGAGAGTGAACACCAGGAAAGCAGCAGGACCAGACGGCATCTCAGGTCGTATTCTCAGAGCCTGCGCAGACCAGCTAGCACCTGTGTTCACTGAGATATTCAACATCTCTCTATCTCAGTCGGTGATCCCCACATGCTTCAAAGAGTCCATCATTGTTCCTGTTCCAAAGAAACCACATCCTGCTTCTCTCAACGACTATCGCCCTGTAGCCCTCACCTCAGTAGTGATGAAGTGCTTTGAACGCCTTATCAGAGACTTCATCATTTCTTCACTACCCGACACACTGGACCCACTACAGTTTGCATACCGTCAGAACCGCTCCACAGACGATGCAATCTCTCATCTCCTCCACACATCACTCACTCACCTGGACACTAGGAAAGGGAATTATGTTAAAATGCTCTTCATCGACTACAGCTCTGCTTTTAACACAATAATTCCCTCCACACTCACCACCAAGCTGGAGCACCTGGGACTGAGCTCATCTATATGTCAGTGGATCTCCAATTTTCTGACTGGCAGACCACAGGCAGTAAGGATGGGCGGACATGTCTCAGCTACACTCACTCTCAGCACTGGAGCCCCCCAGGGTTGTGTTCTGAGCCCCCTGCTGTACTCTTTGTACACCCACGACTGCGTGGCCACTACCAACTCCACCTCCACCTCAGACGCTTGAGAGACTTTAGACTGCCCTCCAAGGTGCTCAGGAACTTCTCCTCCTGCACCATAGAGAGCATCCTGACGGGAAACATCACGACCTGGTTCGGGAACAACACCATGCAGGACAGACGAGCTCTACAGAGGGTGGTGCGATCAGCCGAGCGCATCATCCGCACTGAGCTCCCTGACCTACACTCCATCTACAGCAAGCGGTGCTGGACTAAGGCCAGGAAGATCATGAAGGACCTCAGTCACCCCAGTAATGGACTGTTCTCTTTGTTGCGGTCTGGGAAGAGATTCCGCTCCCTAAAGGCCAACACAGAGAGACTGAGGAGGAGCTTCTTCCCGCAGGCGATAAGGTCTCTCAATCACACAGTCACACCTCCACACAGGACTAATAACATCTTTTAAGCTCACAACACTGACTGGACAATCATGGACACATTCATACACACTTGCACTAAATATTCTGGACATCTGGACAATTGCACATGTCACCTTCATGCATATTTGCACCACTGACACTTTAATCCTATATTTCTATATTTTTGCAATATTTTATTATGCCCTTATGCACAGTTAATTTTACTAGTTAAAATTATTTCTTTAGTATTTCCTTTTTATTGATTATTTATTTTACGTACAAGCTTTTATTTTCTTTTTTTAAGGTCACTGGCGGTCGTATAAAGCATTTCACTGCATATTATACTGTGTATGATTGTGTATGTGACCAATAAAATTTGAATTTGAATTTGATATTGTCTTTTTGTTTTTGACATTTAACCTAGGCAGACATGATATACTGCAATAAGGAAACTTTAAAACATGAGAAAGTTCATATTCTTGTTCTATCAATAAGTCACACTCAGGGTGAACCACACTAGTTTAATTAAGGATCAGTGGAAAGTTAAGAAAGGAGAAGAAAGCTCTGTGACACAAGCACTTATCCCTAATGCATTTTCTAAACAAATTTAATAGGGGTTTGTGTTAATATTATTCACTATAATATATTATTTACTGTTACTGTATGTAAAAAATGTCTTTGCCTTTGTATTGCATTGAATTTAAACATAATTTTTCAATTGACTGTTGATTATCAGATGTTCAAAGCCATGGAGGCACCGGTATGTCTGATTGGCAGCGATTCTGAAGGACGGCTATTTGTTGTGAAAGAAGCTAAAGAGATACTGGAAGAGATCACTCAGCCAGTTGTTGTAGTGTCTGTGGTGGGGCTCTACCGTACGGGAAAGTCTTACCTCATGAACCGCCTCGCAGGGAAACAAACAGGTAAGAATCAACATGGTAGGAAGATGGAATAACACAAGTAGCAGTCTAGGTTAATTTAACACTGGCCGATTCTACTTTATTAAACTTCCCACTAAGAATTTTTTGGTTGTCAAAACATAGTGCTGATGTTAATAGGACAATATTGGTATTAGGTTGTTTTGGAAAGTTAGAATCACATGAAATGACGTCAGTCATGTGTGTTTGTTTTCAGGCATGTTTAAAAATGTAATGTAATATACAATAATAATAATAATAATAATAAATATAACTAGAGAGGTACATTTCCTGAAGAAAATGTGAGTGGTGCTTGACGTGGCAAGTTAACACGAGGCGAGCTAATCAGCTTAACTCCATGATAGGGACATGGTAATCATGTTAAGTGAGCAAAGCACAGTTTAAACAATGTCAAGTCTATGAGCGGTTAATTGCCCCCTGCGGGGGCAATTAACCGCCCAGCCCCTCAGAGAGGTCACTGCACACCCCTCCCGGATAAGACGCACGATATGACACCTCATTCAAGGGTCTACGACAAACGGTGAGGGACCAGAATTTAATTGCCCCCTGCTGGGGCAATTAACCGCCCAGCCCCTAAGAGAGGTCACTGCACACCCCTCCCAGATAAGACGCACGATATGACACCTCAGTCAAGGGTCTACGACAAACGGTGAGGGACCAGCGGTTAATTGCCCCCTGCTGGGGCAATTAACAGCCCAGCCCCTCAGAGACATCACTGCACACCCCTGCCGGATAAGACGCACGACATGACACCTCATTCATGGGCCTACGACATACGGTGTTGTTCTAGCAGTTAATTGCCCCCTGCGGGGGCAATTAACCGCCCGCCCTCAGGGGTATCATATAACCCCATGCCCGACTGAGGCGGACGGTTTGACACCTCATTCAAGGGTCTACGACAAACGGTGCTGGACTAGCAATTAATTGCCCCCTGCGGGGGCAATTAACCGCCCAGCCCCTCAGACAGGTCACTGCACACCCCTCCCGGATAAGACGCACGATATGACACCTCATTCATGGGCCTACGACATACGGTGTTGTTCTAGCAGTTAATTGCCCCCTGCGGGGGCAATTAACCGCCTGCCCTCTGTAGTATCATATAACCCCATGCCCGAATGAGGCGAACGGTTTGTCACCTCATTCAAGGGTCTACGACAAACTCAAGCAAAGCTGATCTCAATGTTAAGTCTATGAGTGGTTAATTGCCCCCTGCGGGGGCAATTAACCACCCCAGCCCTGAGAAAAGACATTGCACCCCAGTCCCGCACAAGCTGCACGGTTTGACGCCTCATTCATGGGCCTACAAAAAACACAGTCAAAGCAGGTATCAATGCTAAGTCTATGAGCGGTCAATTGCCCCCTGCGGGGGCAATTAACCGCCCAGCCCTGAGCAGAGTCATATCACCCTACCCCCGGATAAGCCGCACGATATGACACCCCATTCATGGGTGTATGACAAACGGTGCGGGAATAGCGGTTAAAATGTTATGTCTATGAGAGTTTAATTGCCCCCTGCGGGGGCAATTAACCGTCCAGCCCTGAGCAAAGTCATAGCACCCCACCCGCGGACAAGCCGTACGATTTGACACCTCAATCACGGGTCCATGACAAACGGTGCGGGACTAGCCATTAAAATGTTAAGTCTATGGGCGATTAATTGCCCCCTGCGGGGGCAATTAACCGCCCAGCCCCTCAGAAAAGGCATAGCACCCCATCCCTGGACCAGCTGAACGGTTTGACACCTCATTCATGGGTCAGCGACAAACTAATTTTTCGATAAATACCACATTATAAGTCAATGGGGCAACTTTGGGGACCTCTTTTGCCCCGGGGGTAGAACTTATACCCTTGTGCGGGGTATCCTCTGACAAAGGTTGCAAACCTCTTCAAAGGTGGTGAATCTCACATTTCTACAAGATTCCCTCTCCGCGCTACAATCCGTCAAAATTGGCCTCAATGTTAAGTCAATGGGATTTTCGGGGTGGTTTATTGCCCCCTGCGGGGGCAATAAACCACCCACCCCTTAGAAAAGTCATAGCACCCCATTCCCGATTAGGCCGCACGATTTGACACCCCTTTCATGGGTCTACGACAAACGGTGCGGGACTAGTTACGCGCCGAACTTTTGTACGGAAGAAGAATAATAATAAAAAAAAAAAAAATAATAATAAGCCTGCAAGATAGTAGTAGTGATGCTTTTCAAGCACCACTAATAATAATATAATATAAATAAAAGAAAGGTTTGTCTGTACAGTACAGTACATTGGCCCTTTTAATGATATCTTTGAGTTTCATACATTGGAGGACCTGAACCCAGTCTAAAAAAAAATGTAAAAAATCCAGTATATCTGTCTTTCTGTACGTCTGTTCAGCCGATTTTGTCACAGCATTATGCAAAACTGGCTCGTCAGGATTTCATAAAACTTCAGTATTTGCCTGAAGTAAAATTTCTGCCATAAATTTAATTAAAAGGTTGAGTAGAAGGAATGTTACGAGCAGTTTTGTACCAGATTATCTCACAGGAGCCAGCACTTTTTTGAGTAATATAGCATGGGCATAGTTATACACGTCACTGAACAGAGCTAATGAACGTGATACTGGGTAACACCTTTCTGATATTGCTCTACTATCTTTCTGCGCACCATTGTGGGAATTGGTGATCCTCTACCCATCTTGGCTTCTAAGAGACATTGCCATTCTGAGAAGCTCTTTTTATACCCAATCATGTTGCCAATTAACCTAATTTCTGTTAATTGGTCTTCCAGCTCTTCGTTATGCTCAAATTTACTTTTTCCAGCCTCTTAGTGCTACTTATCTTAAATGCAGATAATTTCCTGCTATCTGTTTCACCCAGATGAGGATGGGTTCCCTGTTGAGTCTGGTTCCTCTCAAGGTTTCTTCCTATTACCATCTCAGGGAGTTTTTCCTTGCCACTGTCGCCCTCGGCTTGCTCACCAGGGACTATCTGAACATTTTTGATTCATACACATTCACATTCCATACAAACTTAAATAATTCTTTTGATTGTGTAAAGCTGTTTTGAGACAATGTCAATTGTTAAAAGCGCTATACAAATAAAACTGAATTGAATTGAATTGAACTTGTCCCAACTTATTTGGGATTTGTTGACACCGTGAAATTTGGAATCAACATATTTTTCCTTTAAAATGATACATTTTCTTGGATTAAACTTTTGATCTGTCATCTATGTTCTATTCTGAATAAAATATTGACATTTGCCATCTCCACATCATTGCATTCAGTTTTTATTCACAATTTGTTTAGTGTCCCAACTTTTTTGGAATCCGGTTTGTAATATATTCTTTAAGTTCTTTATATTTCTATCTTATTCTACTATTTTATTTTCATTTTTATTCTTATTTTTGTTGCTGTATATTATGTAAATTTCACACTTTTTTTAATTCTCTTTTTTTTTTGTAATATTAAGGTCAACAGCAGCATATATAGCATTAAACTTCATATCATACTGTGTACTGTATGACTGTCTATGTGAGGAATAAAATTTTAATTTGAATTTGAAATATCAGCTGCTTAGTTTCAATGAGCCAGTGGTCCCTGTGACTTCAGATTTCTTTTTGGCGTATTCATAATAAAGTTTAATTTGTTTTATTTTTACAATACACAATTTCAAGAGAATATATAACAGTGTGTGTGATAATATAGTTTTGTTTTTGGGCTTGTTATAGGCTTTGCTCTGGGAAGCACTATAGAGTCAAAAACTAAAGGCATATGGATGTGGTGTGTTCCACACCCAGAGAAAACAGGACATACTCTGGTGCTGCTGGACACTGAGGGACTCGGGGATGTGCACAAGGTATGAAGAACTTCATAGCAAAACAGTCCCATAAAAACCCCTGTGACAACATTGGGCCTCATATATTGCTCAATATGAAGGGAGCATTGACAGGTTAAGTGAATAATAGTAATTAGAGTGGAACCTTGGATTATGAGCATAATTCATTCCGGAAACGGGATCGTATTCTAAACTTTCACATAAGAAATAATGGAAACTCAAATTATTCGTTCCACAGCCCAAAAAAATAAATACATAAAAACAATTAATACAAAATATAAAGTAAAAATAAAACAAATTAACCTGCATGTTACCTTTAAAAAAGTACAAATAAATCTCAACAGATAAGTGTTTCCATTTATGCACGCAGGCACTCTGTGTATGTGTGTGTGTTTGTGTATGTGTGTGAAGCTAAAGTAAGAGGAGACTCTTACTTTCAGCCCCTCAGCCTGTCGTCATGCGTGTGTTACTGTATGTGTGTGCGGGCATAATTTGACACAGTGGATAAAAAAAGGTATTTTTAACCTCTAAGGAGACTTTCCTTTGCTTTACACGCGCACACACACGTGTTACAAGAAACAGTACACGTGCGCTGTACACACGTGCTTTCAAACACAAAATAAAATATGTTTTACACACACACACACATGGTCACAGTGTTATAGTAAAGAGTACACGCGTGCACAGATGTTGATTATACCAGTAAGAGACGCTCATTAAGACCCAGCAGGGGAGATGATTACCCACAATTCCATAGCGCAACAGAGAGAAAAAACGTTGGCTCAGTTGTGATCACGTGATGCTCGGCATCAAAACAAGAAGCGCATGCGTGATACATGATACTCGGTGCTCGTAAATATACTTCGTTTTCCAAGTTAGAATTTATTAAAAATCTTTGCTCGTCTTGCGGAACACTCGAAAACCGCGTTACTCACAATCCAAGGTTTTACTTTATCTGGTTACAGTGCCATCTAGCTGTCAAAGGATGAGATATGTTAGTCAGCAAAGTAACAGTCAGTTTTGTAAATTTATGTTTTGGAAGCAGAAAAAATAGGCATGTGTAAGGATTTGTAAAACTTTCAAGCAGTATATAAAGAGAGCAAGACAATCCAAATTTATTTTAAGTTGAATAGGGTAGTTGTTCAATTAAAATGAAATGTCACTGAGTAGGGGCGGCGCGGTGGTGTAGTGGTTAGCACTGTCGCCTTGCACCTCCAGGGTCTGGGTTCGATTCCCCGGCCAGCCTCGATTCCCGTCTCTATGTGCATGGAGTTTGCATGTTCTCCCCGTGCTTGGTGGGTTTCCTCCGGGTACTCCGGTTTCCTCCCACAGTCCAAAGATATGCAGGTTAGGCTAATTGTCATTCCTAAATTGCCCGTAGTGTGTGTGTGTGTGTGTGTGTGTGTGTGTGTGCGCGTGTGCCCTGCGATGGATTGGCACCCTGTCCAGGGTGTACCCCGCCTAGTCTCCTGGGATAGGCTCCAGGTCCCCCGCGACCCTGAACACAGGATTAAGCGGTATAGAAAATGAATGAATGAATGAATGTAGTTCATTCATGTAGGGCCAGGGGTAGCTCAGTGGTTAAGGCATTGGACTACGGTTCGGAAGATCCCAGGTTCAAACCCCACAACCACCAAGTTGCCACTGTTGGGCCCTTGAGCAAGGCCCTTAACCCTCAACTGCTCAGATGTGTAATGAGATAAAAATGTAAGTCGCTCTGGATAAGAGCGTCTGCCAAATGCCTAAATGTAAATGTAAATGTCACTGCGAACTGGTTTGAGCAAATTTTTTATGCTTAACTGATGATTAAGGGAAAAGGATTGTCAGATTTATTGCATGTGAAGAACTGCGTTAGGTCATTTAAGCACACCAAATATCTTTTAATGGATTTTTAGGGTGATGAAAAGCATGACACATGGATCTTCTGTCTGGCTGTTCTGCTCAGTAGCACTCTGGTCTACAACAGCCTTGGGGTCATAGACAACAGTGCACTTGAAAAGCTACAGTATCCTTTACTAAGTAACACACAAGTACAGTACACAGACACAAGATATACATGATATTATTGTTTTCTTGAACAATACTCCCTGCAGTTATGTGACAGAACTGACTGAGAACATCCGGGTGAAAGCACAGACAGGTGGTGAACATGATCACTCAGCAGACTTCATGCGAGTCTTCCCCTCCTTCATCTGGGCTGTGAGAGACTTCACTCTGAGATTGGAGAAGGATGGCAAGGCCATCACAGCTAATGAATATCTGGATAGCGCTTTGGAGCTTAAAATTGGTAAGCAGACACAGGTGCTATGGTTTCTAAATACAGTTGTGTGAAAAACTATTTGCCCCCTTCCTGATTTCTTATTCTTTTGCATGTTTGTCACACTTAAATATTTCTGCTCATCAAAAACCGTTAACTATTAGTCAAAGATAACATAATTGAACACAAAATGCAGTTTTTAAATGAAGGCTTACGTTATTAAGGGAGAAAAAAAACTCCAAATCTACATGGCCCTGTGTGAAAAAGTGATTGCCCCCCTTGTTAAAAAAGTAACTGTGGTTTATCACACCTGAGTTCAATTTCTGTAGTCACCCCCAGGCCTGATTACTGCCACACCTGTTTCAATCAAGAAATCACTTAAATACGAGCTACCTGACACAGAGAAGTAGACCAAAAGCACCTCAAAAGCTAGACATCATGCCAAGATCCAAAGAAATTCAGGAACAAATGAGAACAAAAGTAATTGAGATCTATCAGTCTGGTAAAGGTTATAAAGCCATTTCTAAAGCTTTGGGACTCCAGCGAACCACAGTGAGAGCCATTATCCATAAATGGCAAAAACATGGAACAGTGGTGAACCTTCCCAGGAGTGGCCGGCCGACCAAAATTACCCCAAGAGCGCAGAGACAACTCATCCGAGAGGCCACAAAAGACCCCAGGACAACATCTAAAGAACTGCAGGCCTCACTTGCCTCAATTAAGGTCAGTGTTCACGACTCCACCATAAAAAAGAGACTGGGCAAAAATGGCCTGCATGGCAGATTTCCAAGGCGCAAACCACTTTTAAGCAAAAAGAACATTAAGGCTCATCTCAATTTTGCTAAAAAACATCTCAATAATTGCCAGGACTTTTGGGAAAATACCTTGTGGACCGACGAGACAAAAGTTTAACTTTTTGGAAGGTGCGTGTCCCGTTACATCTGGCGTAAAAGTAACACAGCATTTCAGAAAAAGAACATCATACCAACAGTAAAATATGGTGGGGGTAGAGTGATGGTCTGGGGTTGTTTTGCTGCTTCAGGACCTGGAAGGCTTGCTGTGATGGATGGAACCATGGATTCTACTATCTACCAAAAAATCCTGAAGGAGAATGTCCGGCCATCTGTTCGTCAACTCAAGCTGAAACGATCTTGGGTGCTGCAGCAGGACAATAACCCAAAACACACCAGCAAATCCACCTCTGAATGGCTGAAGAAAAACAAAATCAAGACTTTGGAGTGGCCTAGTCAAAGTCCTGACCTGAATCCTATTGAGATGTTGTGGCATGACCTTAAAAAGGCGGTTCATGCTAGAAAACCCTCAAATAAAGCTGAATTACAACAATTCTGCAAAGATGAGTGGGCCAAAATTCCTCCAGAGCGCTGTAAAAGACTCGTTGCAAGTTATCGCAAACGCTTGATTGCAGTTATTGCTGCTAAGGGTGGCCCAACCAGTTATTAGGTTCAGGGGGCAATTACTTTTTCACACTGGGTCAAGGTTTGTAGGTTTGGATTTTTTTTCTCCCTAAATAATAAAACCCCTCATTTAAAAACTGCATTTTGTGTTTACTTGTGTTATCTTTGACTAATAGTTAAATGTGTTTGATGATCAGAAACATTTGGTGTGACAAACATGCAAAAGAATAAGAAATCAGGAGGGGGCAAGTAATTTTTCACACCACTGTATTTCTGCATTTAAGAAATGTTCATTCAAGAAAACTCAGTTACTGACCTGATAAAATTGCATTAATATGAGTGAATTTAACTTTTTGAATAAATAAACTGTTATCAGAGTAGAGAAAGTTGTGATTTTTACTATTATTTGTATTATATTCTATTCAATTTAATTTCTATAGCATTTTTAAAAATGCAGACTTTACAGACTTTCTGGATATACAGTACACTCACTGACTCTATATACTGCTTATCATGGTCATGGCCAGCCATAGACTGACATTAATGTGTAAGTGACTGTGTGTGTGGCGGCACACCTATCCCAGGGGTTTCAGGACACAAGGATGGGGTCCACAGCAGGGCACAATCACACACACTCACTTATCATCTATACTACTTTATCCTGTATTCAGGGTCACGGGGGCCTGTAGCCTATCCCAGGAGGCTTAGGGCACAAGGCAGGGTACACCCTGGATAGCATGCCATCGCAGGGCACACACATGTACTAACTCAAACCCACCCAACAATGGGAGAACATGCAAACTCCATGCACACAGAGACAGGAACCAAGCCCGGCAGGGAATCGAGTTCCATTATAAGAATACTGTCCTCACTCATTCAATTCTTATTCAGTTCTTAATTCAATAAGTCTTCAAGTGGTGCGGTTATATTTATATTAATTATATTTGCTTCTTTTTAAAAATCAATGAACCTTGGGTGGGTCAACCTTTAGAGTCAACTACAAATGTGTTATCCATCTTCTCTTTTTCCTTTTTTTAATATCTACATAGGTTCTTCCAGTAAAATCGAGAATTTCAACCTGCCCAGACGCTGTTTGCGTAGTTTTTTTGCAGAGCGGCAGTGTTTTGTATTCCCACGGCCAGCTACAGATACTAACCTGGCAAGAATGGAGGAGCTATCTGAGACAGATCTTGACGAACGGTTTTTGCATTGTGCTGAGGACTTCTGCCGCTATGTGTTTAGCAATGCCAAACCAAAAACTTTAACAGGGGGTCGGATGCTCACCGGCAGTGGTAAGTAAACACCTGTTAGACCAGCACTCTAAATGAGTGTCAAAAAAAGCCAAACTTTGGCCCATGTTAATTGTTGCTTGTTTGGTTGTTTGTTTTATCAGCTCTTTGCAATCTGGCGGAGGTGTATGTTGAGGCAATTCGTAGTGGTCGAATTCCCTGTCTGGAAAATGCAGTGGAGACTTTGTCCCAGATCCAGAATGAGCGGGCTGTGGAACAGGGGCTGCAGGTCTACCACAGACGGGTTTTTGAATTAGTGTGCTTTCCAATTGACCCATCCGAGCTATCAGACTTCCACACAATAGCAGAGACAGCAGCTGTCGAAGTGTTTATCAGCATTTGCTTTAATGACACTGAGCAAAAAGCTCAGCTGAAGCTCATGGTACATCACAAACACAAAGCATACACACAAATACACACAAAGATAAAAATCAGTCTGTAAAACTATAGAGTTTTATAAAACATCTATCATTTATATTAGTTTACCTTCACAAACACATTTTCACTCTCTCTCTCTCCACTCCAAGGAAGAGATCCAGGCTGTGTATCAGGATCTCTGTGGTCAGAACAATGAGGAGTGTTTTAATGTGTGTAAGCGGGAGTTGAAGAGGGTGTTTGCTGATCTGGATGAGTGTATGGAAGACGGCTCATTTATGCACCCAGGAGGATATGGAGCGTACTGCAGAGAACTCCAGAGGCTCGCAAATGAATATAGAGCACGCACACACAAACAGTCGATGGTATGCTGCTTATAAATTTACTTTGTCATCTGTAGACACAAAAATACACAATGAAATACACAAAACATTTCTGTGTGTTTTACAGAGTGAGAAAGTGTTGACTCAGCATCTAAAGGAGAAGGAACAGTTAGGGAAGAACATTCTTTTAGCTGATCAGTGCCTCACTGAAGCAGAGCAAGTTACGGCAGGTACAGTACATATAATAACTATAAAGGTGCCATACAGACATGGAGCCGAATAAAGCAGTTTCACTTTACATGTTATGTATCACATCTGTCTGACACTTAAATTTATCATTTAACATAAATTTAGTTTACTTTACATGAAGACAAACAGTTTACAATAATGATCCCTAAAAGGACACGTCGGAACTTTGAGATGTCGGCAAAAATGCCCACCAGACAATGTTTGGTCCATGAATCAAAGCTGTAGTGGACACCTTCCCTGCCGATAGGCTTTAATAACTATGACCTTTATTGATTTACGTCGGACCTTTCAGACTGCAAATACAGTGGTATTACAGAAAATAAAAGTGAAGTTTTAGCTTGTCGTCATGTTCTGCTATGATGTTGGACTGTGGGCTTGGTGTTGAGGCATAGACGCAGAGGGGATGCAGTGTAACAAAAAGAGTCTTTAATAACAAAATGCAAACATGAACAAAACATGAACTAAGGAAGTTGGCTTAAACTTGGAGCATAAGAAACAGAACTCAAACACTTAGACATAAGACTAGGGATTACATACATTGATACACAATACAGACATGGGATACAAACTGGACAAGACATACTAAACAGCCTAGAGGACTAAACACAAGGGACTATGCATGTAAGGGATAAACAAACAAACACAAGACAGGCTTGGCTAGGTCCATCACCTGTTCTGCACATTAGCTGCTAAGCTAGCTCATAGCTAATCAGACTAATGGCTAAACAGGCTAGTAGCCTGAGACCCAAGGGAATGAACAGACAGGGTGCACAGCAGACTAGGTATGAACCAGACTAAGAACTCTAAAGGTTAGTGGCTAAAGATTTTAGTACCTAAACAGACTAAGAGCTAAGCAGACAAGGAGACTAGACAGACTAAGATCTAAACATGTTAGTATCACCCTCATTAATATTTAAACAGACTACTAGCTAAACATGCAATGGGGGTTACTTACACAAAAGGGTAAACACAAAAGGCTAATTCTCCTAGAGGCTAATCCTGCTAGGAGACACAAAGACAAGGACATCTTAATATAAACAAACTTAACTTAAAGTGCTCCTGAAACCAAAAGGCCAACCATACTGTTAAACTAAAACAGAAAAGAACAAAACAAAACCCACATAACAGAAATTAATGCTCGACCCAGTTTACCCTGAACAAACAGGTATTTATAACGGTGCTAATGAGCCTCCTCAGTTCAGCTGAGCATCCACGTCGCCTGACTGAGGAGGCTTCTGGGAAACTGAGTCTAGAAACAAAACTACAGACTAAAAACACTGCCCTCTAGTGGGCAACCCTCACACTTGTTGGCATTTCAAAATAAACTTGCAAGAGAGTGGCAAATAGAGGAAGTACAGTGGCATAAAATTGTCACTGCTGACTAGTGGTTTGCCTGTGTAATTGCACAGGCTCTGAATAGGAGGCTGACGTCAGTGATGTCTGGGAATTAAATCTTTTATTCAGTATTTGAAAGAACTAGGCAACAAATGCCAACAAGTTTGTCTATAACAAAACATTTAATTTGATATCCCCTTTATAACCTTTTTTGAGAAGTTTTAAACTTCCACATTTTGAGAATAGTATGACATATACTGTATGTAACCACCAGATTTTCAAGCAAAAGCCATTACGTTGTTAGAAGTCAATTGCGCTGGTTCTTTCTGTCACGTGATCAGTGAAGTGAAGGTACTATCATGTACAACACAGTGGCTGCTCTCTGAGGTTGAAGTGTTTTGGAGAATTTTTAAGTCAGGAAAAGGATGTTCACACTATTTTACTGCCATCGCAGTCACTCCATAATGACAGATATCAGACTCCTAACAACAATGATATGTTCAATATGTGGGAATGTGTGGTGTAAGCAAAATAGAAAACATATGGTGAAATAGAGAATATATATAACCTTAAAACAGTTAAAATATGCATTAGTGATGTGTGCAAAGCTGATGGATAAATGGTGCATACTTGTGCGCTGATAATGAGATGTGCATAAACTAAATTAAAACTAAAACTGGTAGAAGAGTAGACTGCTGACAAACTGAAGTTTTTGTGCTGCTTATAAAAAGTGCAAAATATTTTGTATTAGTGTGCAATACCTTCATTTGAAGACAACTTGGCAAAATGGAGTTACAATAGTTCAAAGTGTTACAACAGTTAAATGTGCATTCAACATTACTACATACTGTAGGTCATATGTTTAATTGTAACCTACAGTAAAGCTTGCATGGTTGTTAGTAAGATTTCAACTGGCCCCATCCCTGGATCCACCTCTCTACACATTGGCCAAAGCTCCATGTCTGTGTGTGTGTGTGTGTGTGTGTGTGTGTGTGTGCGCGTGCGTGCGTGTGTGTGTATGTGTACACATATGTATGTTTGTTTATTTTCTTCTCAGTGGAGCGTTTGAAAAAGGATGCTTTAGAACAGAGGAACAAATCTTTAGAGGAGATGAAAACACTTCAGGACCAGGTGTTTAAGGACCAGCAGAGGACGTATGAACAGCACATGACCCAACTGCTCGACCGCATGGAGAAAGAGATGGAGAGAGCAAGGGAGGATAACACACGTGTGCTGGAGGCTAAACTTAAGGTAAGCATTAACAGACCGGTACATCAGAATCTAACTTTAACTTCCTAATACCAATTTTTTTATGTCAATACCAAGCATTTCTAATGAACTATTTAAGCAATAATACACGTCTTTTATTGCACACAAGACCATAAAACAGTACTATATTTTCGTTGTAAATCTGAATACTTCAGGTCGGGTATTTTAATTAGTTTTTAACAATTAGTTTTCTGATCCTGCTTATTTTTTCTTTTACTTCTTTGTTTGTTTAGTTCCACATAAATATGTACCAGCTTTAGGTTGTCTTCATCAATATCCTCAAGAATAGTTCTCATAGTTCAAAGCTGTAAAGCTGCATTCTGACAATGACCAGTGAAACCTACACTGAAAATTTTCGTAATTCAGAATAAAACCGTATTTCACAAAACTTGGGATAACTGTAGAATTTACAGTGAAAAACTGTAATTAGTTTTACAGAGTAAGACCTTAAATTTAACAGTTAAAAACATATGAAAATATGGGTTATTGCAGTAAAATTTATGATATAAATTTTTGGTTGTAACACTTTTTGCTTTACCACCTATAACTAACAAAATTTTTGAGCTAGAGTTTTTAAACTTTTATACAAAATACCCACATTTGTTTGCTACAAACGGCACTAAATCAAATCTCTGCAAGAATATCACAGACCTTGTGAGTTCATGACAAATACATGGTGTTCCTTTGTTACAACCTACCCCACCACACATGCTGGGGTGAGTTGTAACAGTTAGACAAAAGAAGCAAAAACATTAACCACACCATGCTGTATGCTTCAAAAAGAAGTTTTATTGAAATAAAAGATCAAGACCACAGAACAATGTCTTTCTCTCTGTGACTGACCATAACTCAAATCCACTTGAAGTTTGACTCAGGTGCTGTGTGTGAGTCTGCTAGAACTTCTTCTTCTTCTTTGTCTTTCGGCTGTTCCCTTTCAGGGGTCGCCACAGCGAATCATCTGCCTCCATCTAACCCTGTCGTCTGCATCCTCTTCTCTCACACCAACTAACTTCATGTCCTCTCTCACTGCATCCATAAATCTCCTCATTGGTCTTCCTCTAAACCTCCTGCCTGGCAGTTCCAACCTCAGCATCCTTCTACCGATATATTCACACTCTCTCCTTTGAACATGTCCAAAACACCTCAATCTGGCCTCTCTGACTTTATCTCCAAAACATCTAACATGGGTTGTCCCTCTGATGAACTCATTCTTGATCATATCCATCCTTGTCACTCCCAAAGAGAACCTCAACATCTTCAGCTCTGCTACCTCCAACTCTGCCTCTCCTGTCTTTTCTTCAGTGCCACTGTATCTAAGCCGTAGAGCATCGCTGGTCTCACCACTGTCCTGTACACCTTTCCTTTCATTCTCGCTGATACTCTTTCATCGCACAACACACCTGACACTTTTCTCCACCCATTCCAACCTGCCTGTACTCGTCTCTTCACCTCCTTTGAAAACTCTCCGTTGCTCTCAACCGTTGACCCTAAGTACTTAAAATCCTGCACCTTCTTTACCTCTGCTCCCTGTAGCCTCACCGTTCCTTTTGGGTCCCTCTCATTCACACACATGTATTCCGTCTTGCTGCGGCTAACCTTCATTCCTCTGCTTTCCAGAGCGTACCTCCACCTCTCCAAATTTTCTTCCACCTGTTCCCTGCTCTCGCTACAAAGCACAATGTCATCTGCAAACATCATACTGTTTGCAAACATCTGCAAACATCATACAGCATTATCATACATAATCCATGGAGACTCCTGTCTAACTTCATCTGTCATCCTGTCCATCACTAGAGCAAACAAAAAGGGGCTTAGGGCCGATCCTTGATGCAGACCCACATCTACCTTGAACTCTTCTGTCACACCTACAGCACATCTTACCACTGTCTTACAGCTCTCATACATGTCCTGCACCACTCTAACATACTTCTCTGCCACTCCAGACTTCCTCATACAACACCACAGCTCCTCTCTCGGCACCCTGTCATACGCTTTCTCTAAATCTACAAAGACACAATGCAACTCTTTATTACCTTCTCTGTACTTCTCCACCAGCATCCTCATCCTCAAATCTCCACTACTCTTTCCCACAGCTTCATTGTATGGCTCTTTAACTTTATACCTCTGTAATTGCCACAGCTCTGCACATCTCCCTTGTTCTTAAGGCCTTGTTCACACGGGCGTTAAATTTTTGGATAAACGAACGAGCTCAGAATGTCTTATACGTTGATGTTGCGTTCTGTAGTGCCGCTCGATTGATTTCTACACTGGCGTTCGTTTGTCTCTGTCTAACGACAGCCTGCAGCCCAAATTGTAGTTTGTGTGTTTAACCTGTGGGGGGCAGTGTGTCGGGAACTGGATATGAAAGCCCTTGTCATTTTATTTGAGGTGCCTCCTTTTAATATGGACCATTTTGCAATATTAGACATTAATCTTATTGTTTTCAATTTTTTAAATAAAATTATTATATTTAAATAATATATAAAAATATTTTTAAAAATAATACGGCGACGTAGGGAGAGAAAAAAAAACGCTGCCACTACTGGGTTCACCCTCTGACTGCACAACGTCGGATTAAAGGAAGTTTTTTGTGGTTTATAAAGAAATGCGAACATTTCCGTGCAAGTTTTATTTTTTAAGCATTTTATTTTTGCCTTTTTTCCGCATTTCCCTATGTATAGCATGTAGGATCATGGAATATATCCGGTCCTCCGAAGCATAAAATGGACGCGGAGAAAACGAACTAGACACGGTTTCCTTGCGTTCGTTGGGATTTGAACGCCAAGAAAAAGCTGAATGCAACGTTTTTTTAACACCATATAAACGCGCAGTCGGACAAACGCACGTCACCAAAACCCGTGTGAACACCATTATTGACTCCTATGTGTAGAAAACCCTCTGCGCTTCATCCGCGATCACCGGACGCTACGAACGGCAGAAAAATGGTCGATTTTAACGCCCGTGTGAACAAGGCCTAAAAATCGGCACCAATACACTTCTCCTCCATTCCTCTGGAATCCTCTCACTCTCCAAGATCTCGTTAAACAAACTAGTCAGAAACTCTACTGCCACCTCTCCTAAGCACTTCCACACCTCCACAGGTATGTCATCAGGACCAACAGCCTTTCCACTCTTCATCCTCTTCAACGCCCTTCTCACCTCACTTTTACTAATATTTGCTACTTTCTGCTCCACAACAGTCACCTCTTCTACTCTTTGTTCTCTTTCGTTTTCCTCATTCATCAACTCCTCAAAGTACTCCTTCCATCTTCCCATCACCCTCCTGGCATCTGTCAGTACATTTCCATCTCTATCTTTAATCACTCTAACCTGCTGCACATCCTTCCCATCTCTATCTCTTTGCCTCACCAACCTGTACAGATCCACCTCTCCCTCCTTACTGTCCAGCCTAGCATACAAGTCCTCATATGCTCTTTGTTTGGCCTTTGCCACTTCTACCTTCACCTTACGGTGCATCTCCCTGTACTCCTGTCTCCTCTCTTCAGTCCTCTCAGTGTCTCACTTCTTCTTAGCTAGCCTCTTTCCCTGTATACACTCCTGGACTTCCTCATTCCACCACCAAGTCTCCTTGTCCACTTTGCCCTTACCTGATGATACACCAAGTACCCTCTTACCGGTCTCCCTGATCACATTGGGTGTAGTTGTCCATCCTCCCTAAAGACTACACAACATTCTTCCTTTCTCAGCTTCCACCACTTTGTCCTCTGCTCTGCCTTTAGAACAAACTTGGAAGATCACTGGACTCCTGGTCTCTCAACTTCTGAAGTGATTTGCAGTATCTGCTCAATGTTACATGGCAGATCCCATGTGCCTTCGCAACTGACCTGACTGACTTGCCCTTCTTTGTGACTTCATCAGATGCTGTTTTTAAAACACTGGCAGGCACACCTCTTTCAGTCGTTCTTTTCCATTGTCTAGGCATTCTGTAAAATTATTAAAATCAGGAAACTGTGCTTAGTTGTATGTAAGGGGATGGTTGTAACACTTTTTAAAGACATGCTACAACCCACCCCACTCCTCTTAGCCATTGTTTAGCTAGCTGTAGTAGGAGAGTGGTTTGAAATTAGCAAGGGATAAATGAATCACATTTTACCTAAGAAACTACAATTTAATCAAATATAAGTTATATGATTTTATCTGCAATAGTATAAATACTAAACAAAATATAGTCTTGGTCAAAAAAAGTACTTTCTTACCTCAAAATCTGTTTTTTAATAATAGAATCTGCATGTATTTGTTCCCAGCCTTGATATCCACCATGTGGGTTTAGGGAAGAAGTGGGTAAACACTTAAACACTTCTTATCCTATCCCTGATTGGTGGAATTGGGGGTGTTAAAACTCTCCCCATGTTACAACCATACCCGGTCTCCCCTACTGTAAGTACCCCACCTAGTGCCCGAAGTCTCCTGGGATAGGCTCCAGGTCCCCCGCGACCCTGAACACAGGATTAAGCGGTATAGAAAATGAATGAATGAATGAATGAATGAATGAATTTATAAAAAGGAAACTCTCAGAGAAGGTATTTGTTACTAATATCATGGAGCATCAGTATATATTTTACTAAACATTTGTTGATAGAGTTTAAAAATCAGAAAAATATCTGCTCTGTAAAAAATCAGCTATAAAATTTTATGGTAAAAAACTGGCAGCTGTGGTTGCCAGAAATTTACCATAAAAAATACGGTAGCAATGTGGCGTCCGTCGATTCGCAGAGGCGGATCCAGATGCAGGTGCAGGAACGAGACGTTGACTTGTTCTTAAATGAATGAATGTGTGTGCGCAGCGCCGGGAAATCCGCGGGGGCTGGAAGCGCGCCGTGAACTTAATGGACAACTTATGACTTATGACGTAGCTGGGACACGTGGAACGTGGGGTGGATCCGTCGCATGGACGAGGGGAGTAGAAGTCTGACAGCAGACGTGTTGATTATCCTGGTTATAGTAAAAGGTCCAATGAAACGAGGGGAGAGCTTGCGTGATAGCGTCTTCAAGGGAATGTCCTTCGTGGCGAACATGACTCGATCTCCCACCCGGTATCTGGGGGCTTTGGTGCGGTGACGGTGCGCCTGTTTCTTGTAAGAGGAGATGGTTCGTAGCAGCGTTCGCCTAGCGCGTAGCCATGTTTGCTTGCAGCGGCGGACGAAGTGTTGGGCTGACGGAGTCTCCACCTCTAATTCTTGGACTGGGAAGAGTGGGGGTTGGTAGCCTAAGCAGCACTGGAATGGGGAAAGGCCTGTCGACGCGGAGGGCAGAGAGTTGTGGGCATATTCAACCCAAGGGAGAAACTTGCTCCAAGTGGTGGAGTCCCAGGTTGTCATGCAGCGGAGCGAGACCTCTAGTGCTTGGTTCATACGCTCGGTTTGCCCATTGGACTGGGGATGGAAGCCTGATGATAGGCTGGGCGTGGCCCCGACGAACCTGCAGAACGCACCCCAAAACCGAGAGGTGAACTGAGGACCCCGGTCTGACACAATGTCCGTGGGGAGGCCATGGAGCCGAAATACATGGAGGAAGAGTAGTTCTGCGGTTTCCTTGGCAGATGACAGCTTAGGAAGGGGCACAAGGTGCACTGATTTGGAAAAGCGGTCAACGATGGTCATAATGCAATTGTTGTCATCGGACGAGGGTAGGCCGGTGACAAAATCAACCGCAATGTGGGACCAAGGGCGTTGAGGAACTGGCAGGGGCCTGAGAAGACCAGCAATAGGTCAGTTGTCATTTTTGCAACGGGTGCAGATGTCGCAAGCTGCCACAAATCTGGGCACGTCCTCCCCCAACGTGGACCACCAGAACCGTTGCTGGACGATGAAGCGAGTCCGGGCAGCGCCTGGGTGACAGGATAGCTTGGATCCGTGTGCCCACTCCAGAACTTGTGAGCGCAGGCAAGGGGGAACGAAGAGACGGTTAGGTGGAACATCACTAGGTCCGGGCTCCTGGGCCAGGGCCTGCCGAACCTTGCTCTCTATGTCCAGTTCCATGGCAGCGACGAGGTAGTGGGATGGGAGGATTGTGTCAAGTGATGTACAGTGGGAACCACGTCAAACAGCCGCCTGGAGCATGATGGATCCATGGCAGGTTCATGAAGGGTTAATGCACGGTCCGTGCACGGAATGTGATCCCCCGCGATGACGCAGTTAACAATGCCCCGCCCCATAAACGCCCCCATGCGCTTTCTAAAAAGATGGTTGCAATGCTGTATAATTACGCCAGATGGAGCATTGACTGGCACAGTTAACTGCAGTGTCCAGGAAACCCAATACCATATCTTTAATATATAGACAGTTCTTGTATTGTCAACATAGTTTCATAAATAGATGACGTGGTAAAAAACAACAACAACAAACCGATTAATAAAACAGATTTGTTAAGTCACTCAATACACAACCCATGATGATTATGCTATTTATTATTTAATAATGACTTAATAAAACTAGTTAGTGAAATATTTTTTAAGACATCCTGAAATGATCCTTAAAGACACGGTAGCGGCTGTAATTTGTCTATACCGATCATTGTAGGTACGAAATAAAAACGCGGGCTATGTACAGTATTTTACATTACGGTGTATTTTACCTCGTTCCATTTAATATACTGATTGATAATATTTTGCTGCAAAGTAAAGCTCAAAATGTAACGTCTGCTTGGGTTTGTTTTCGTTATATTTTTGATGATGTTTTTTTTTCACTGATAGTCAACAAGTGGCATAAGAAAGGCAATTAATGGCGCATGCAACCTGGAACAAATACCTGCCCATATGGATCAGTATTTCTTTAGTCATTTAATCATGCATAATGCTCCCCCGTCAAAAAATCTAATGGGGCATTAATCACTTATCACAACTGTGAATGGATGCGGCAGCAGAGACAGATTAAATCCCCATAAACACTTGGAAACAATAGTAAAAAAGTTCCAGAGGGTTAGCGCCTGTTATACTAATGTATTTTTACAGATTTTTTTTACTGCTTATATTTAGTTTGGTTTTACGCAATTTCATGTGGTGTGTGTGTATGTGTGTATGTGTGTATGTGTGTGTGTGTGTGTGTGTGCGCGCGAGAGAGAGAGGATTCTCTGACATGAGCAACTTCTGTGTGGCTCCCGTGGCGCAATCGGTTAGCGCGTGGTACTTATAAAGCAGTCCAGGTGAAGCAATGCCGAGTTCGAGCTTCACCTAAAGCACCCAAAGCATTTTACTGCATATCGTGCTGTGTATGTGACAAATCAAATTTGAATTTGAGAGTAAAGCTTAAAATTTAACTTCTGCTTGGGTTTGTTTTCGTTATATTTTTGATGTTTTCGCTGATAGTCAAATTGGCATAACAAATTGATTAATGGCGCATAATATCTGGAACAAATATCTGTCCATACGGATCAGTATTTCTTTAGTCATTTAACCAGCATAACGTCCCACATCAAAGATCTGATGGGGCATAAATCACTTATCACAACTGTGAATAGATGCAGCAGCAGTGACAGATTTAATCCCCATAAACATTCACACTTGAAAACAAAACTAACAGAACTAAACAGTTCTAGAGTGCTAGCGCCTGTTATCACAGGACAGGAATCACCTACAGGATCCTACTGTATTTTTTTGAGAGCGCGTGTGTGAGAGAGGGCTTACATGGTGATTTGTCCAAGGTTTCTAAAACCTGGCTTACTACCTATAAAAATTATTTCAATGTAACTCATGGGTCTCAATCACAGATGACACAACAAATTATATACTCTGAAACGTTCATTTGAACATTTAAAAATATATACAAAAACATAAATACTAATGTTATCATGGTGTAAATTATTAACATTAGGTTAGGTCCTGCCCTTAATTAATTCATATTATAATTACTTTTACATACAGTAGTATAGTTACTGGACTGACATGACCAAAACTAGCTATTTCATTTAGCCTTTCTAAAATCAACCCATCTATCATTTATAATCAGAAAACATAAAACATTTTATGATCTGTTCAATAGCCCATCTGTTTTAATTTAGTTTGTATTTTTTATTATTCATAAGACAACCTTTCAGTTTTGTAAATATTTTAGTTATAGTGTGTTAAGTCTTACTTTAGGTTAAACGTTTTTGAGAATTTGACCATCCAGCTTAGATAAATGTTATGTCATTGATTGATAAAATCTGGATTAAGGATATTTTATTTTATTTCTTTAATTTTTATTTTTTAGTTTCCCCCTGAGGGATTGCCACCATATTGTGGTCAGGGGGTTTGTGTGCCTCAATACAATTCAGCAAGGACAATACTGTTACTATAAGCCCAGGGAAAAACAGTGCTCGAACATGTTGCCCCCTTCAAATTTCTGACTGCGCCCCCCACCCCGTATGGTCTGGTCTAGAACGGCCCTGCCTCTGACCGTCTTTTGTCTTGTAAATGAGTATTCTCAGTCACCTTCCAATCCCCCCAGCGCACACACTCTTTGTTTGTCCTGTAAACTGTAACTGTGTTTGCTAGGGCACTTGGTTATACACAGTACTTTAATGTATGGAACACTTACTTAACTTACTGGTTTGGTTTAAATATCGCTTATTACCTTATTCAGCAAAATAAATTAATTATTAACGTATTGAAGTATTTTAGTTAAGGACGAAAACAGACCCTGTGTTTGTGTTTAGAACTGCTGAACAGCCGTGTTCATAGGTTTAATTCAATTCAATTCAATTCAGTTTTATTTGTATAGCGCTTTTAACAATTGACATTGTCTCAAAACAGCTTTACACAATCAAAAGAATTATTCAAGTTTGTATGGAATGTGAATGTGTATGAATCAAAATGTTCAGATAGTCCCTGGTGAGCAAGCCGAGGGCGACAGTGGCAAGGAAAAACTCCCTGAGATGGTAATAGGAAGAAACCTTGAGAGGAACCAGACTCGACAGGGAACCCATCCTCATCTGGGTGAAACAGATAGCAGGAAATGATCTGCATTTATACTGTGTTAAGTGTTAGGTTCAGCTATAATAGTTGATGTTAATTGATGTTATAATAGTTGATGTAAAATGGAGTCCAGTAATTATTCGAGACTCAGATAGACTTGTAGAAAGTTCCAGTCCTGAACTATCGAATTGTCAAGTCCTCAGAGAAACAGCTGACACCAGTCGAGGCCAGAACCATCTTCTAAGTAGATAGAATCATCCCCAGACACCAGGCACATCCTAAAGAGACACACGGGGCATCCATGCGATGAGACCTCCAACCAGAAACCGGGCACCAGGATGGACCAGACAGGTCCGGAGGGCAGAGGGAGTCTGGATCACTGGCAGCTCAGGAACCACATGTGTAGCTCGACAGAGAGAGAGAGAGAAAGAGTGAAAGGGGGAGACAGGGGGAGAGAGGAAAGAGAAAGAGGGGGAGGAAGAGAAGAGGAGGAGAGATTGCAATTAGGTATGGTCACAGTCACAATGTCTAATGTGAATGTATATTTACTGTAGAGTGCAAGCAGGGACTCCGGCAGGACTAACTATGACAGCATAACTAAAGGGAGAGCCAGAAGGAAACACAAACATGAGGGCTCCCTGAGATGTAAAGCAAACAATCACCTCACCGTCAACAAACCTGAGTGATCAAATGAGACTGAGGAAGACAGCATCTAAAACATACCAGTTCACCATAATACTCTACGTCCATGAGTCCCCCAGATCTGCTCCTTTACCTTATGGCAAATCTATTTATAAAAATGCTTGGCTAAATAAATAGGTTTTTAGCCTAGACTTAAACACTGAGACTGTGTCTGAGTCCCGAACACTATTTGGAAGACTATTCCATAATTTTGGGGCTTTGTAATAAAAAGCTCTGCCCCCAGCTGTAGTTTTCATAATACGCGGTACTGATAAGCAGCCTGCATCCTTTGACCGAAGTAGGCGTGGCGGATCGTAAGACACTAGCAGTTCGCTCAGATACTGCGGGGCGAGACCATTTAATGCTTTATATGTCAAGAGTAGTATTTTAAAATCAATGCGAAATTTCACAGGGAGCCAATGCAGTGAAGATAGGATAGGGGTGATGTGCTCATATCTTCTGGTTCTAGTGAGGACTCTCGCTGCTGCATTCTGGACTAGCTGAAGCTTGTTTATGCACCTAACTGAACAACCAGACAGTAAGGCATTACAATAGTCCAACCTAGAAGTGATAAAAGCATGAACTAGTTTTTCTGCATCGTTTAGCGACAATATATTTCTTATTTTGGCGATATTTCTGAGGTGAAAGAATGCTATCCTGGTGATATTATCTACATGAGCTTCAAATGAAAGGCTGGAATCTATAATCACGCCGAGGTCTTTTACTGTTGCACTTGACGGAACAGAAAGGCCATCTAAAGTTACGGTGTGATCTAAGATTTTACTTCTAGCTGTATGCGGTCCTATGACTAGAACTTCTGTCTTATCCGGATTAAGCAGAAGGAAGTTAATTAGCATCCAATTTCTTATGTCCTGCACACATTGCTCAACTTTAGTAAGATGGTTTTTCTCATCAGGTTTTGTTGAGACGTATAGCTGTGTGTCGTCAGCATAACAATGAAAACTAATACCATGCTTACGGATTATGTTGCCCAGAGGAAGCATGTAAAGGGAAAAAAGCAGTGGGCCTAAAACTGAACCCTGCGGAACGCCAAACTCCACTAGAGAACATGCAGAATAATCACCATTTAAGTCTACATACTGATAACGATCGGTCAAATAGGATCTGAGCCAGGAGAGGGCTGTACCCTTAATTCCTACTACATTTTCTAATCTGTGAAGAAGAATAGCATGATCAATAGTGTCAAAAGCTGCACTGAGGTCGAGTAATACAAGCATAGTTACACAACCCTGATCAGAGGCCAATAGGAGGTCATTTACTACTTTAACGAGTGCTGTTTCTGTGCTGTGATGAGGCCTAAATCCTGACTGATACAGTTCATGTATGCCATTTCTATGTAGATATGAGCATAGCTGCTCCGCTACTATCTTTTCCAGAATCTTAGAGATAAAGGGGAGGTTTGATATTGGCCTGTAATTGGACAGCTGACAGGGGTCGAGGTCAGGTTTCTTAATTATTGGTTTAATAACTGCTACTTTAAAAGATTTTGGAACATAACCAATGCTGAGTGAGGAATTAATTATTCTCAACAGCGGTTCTGTTATTACTGGTACTATCTGTTTAAGAAAATGTGTCGGTATAGGATCTAATATACAGGTTGATGAATTTGCAGAAGAGATGAGTGAAATTAGTTCATTCTCTTCAAGAGGAGTAAAGTCTTCTAGGTTTGAATCTGACATGGCTAGGTTAACATCTGTATCAATTACATTGTTTGGTTTCAAAGTCTCAATTTTATGCCTAATATTTACAATTTTATTATTAAAAAAGTTCATGAAGTCCTCACTATTGCATGATGTTGTTGTGGAGATTTCTGTAGTGGTCTTATTTCTGGTTAATTTGGCTACGGTATTAAATAAAAAATCTAGGATTATTTTTATTTTCTTCTATAAGAGTGGAGAGATACGTTGATCTAGCTACACTAAGAGCTTTCCTATAGTTCAGGATGCTCTCTTTCCATGCTATTTGAAATACCAATAATTTAGTTTGACGCCATTTACGCTCTAATTTCCGAGCAGTCTGTTTTAAAGTGCGCGTGTGATCGTTATACCAGGGAGCGAGTTTCTTATCTCTAATAATTTTTCTTTTAGCTGGAGCTACATTATCTAAGGTACAACGAAGTGTCGACTCTAAATATTCAGTCGCCTGATCAAGTTCTGTGGGGTCAGACGGTGGCCTAATCGAAGTTGGTAACTGTGGGAGATTACTGATAAAACTCTGTGTGGTAGTTGATGTGAATGTACGTTTAATACGGTAGCGCGGTGCTGTGCGTACATTATCACTGTGACACACTTGAATGGAGACAAGATAGTGATCTGAGATAATTTCAGACAGTGGAATTGTGAATACATTTCTTATACTTAATCCGAAGAATATTACTAAATCTAAAGTGTGACCTGCTTTATGAGTGGGTCCTACTACACACTGATTTACGCCTACGGAGTCGAGTATGGATATAAATGCTGTTCTCAGAGGGTCTTCTGGATTCTCAAAATGAATGTTAAAATCTCCAGCAATTAACACTTTGTCTACAGAAACGACCAGGTCTGAGATGAAATCCGCAAATTCACTAAGAAATTCAGAATACGGCCCTGGAGGTCTGTAAATTATAATTAGTGGAATCGACTGAGCTGATTTAATATACTTAAATAGACTTATGTTACTATAGAGAATTTCAAATGAGTTAAATTTGTGTCCGTGTTTTTGTACGATAGACAGATTATCATTATGAATAGCTGCGACGCCTCCTCCTCTACCAGTTAACCGAGGCTGGTGTATGTAGCTGTATCCAGGAGGACTAGCTTCATTTAGAGCTACATACTCATCCTGTTTAACCCACGTTTCAGTTAAACAGAGTATATCAAACGCCTGATCTGTGATAATTTCATTAACAATAACTGCTTTTGATGCGAGAGATCTAATATTTAACAATCCTATCTTCAGATCAGAGGTGCCGGCTGCGCATTCAGTATGATCTGAGTTTGTGGTCTTTATGTTAATTAAATTATTGAAACAGACTTTCTGAGTCTTTCTACATTTTTGCTTAGATCGGGGAACAGACACAGTCTCAATAAGGTGAACTCTGAGTGACGACTCTATGCAGCTAGCAGACGGTTGGTTTAGCCTGTCTGTCTGCTCCCTGGCCTGGGCTCTGGATTGTCACCGATTAACTAGACCTCTACTGAGACTATGAGCTATACTACAGGAAATGAGAGCAGCACCTTCCCGAGTGGGATGGACACCATCCCGCCCTAACAGGCCAGCTTTGCCCTCAAAGGTCTTCCAATTATCTATGTAGCCCACATTATTTTTGGAGCACCACCTGGACATCCAGCGGTTCAGCGACCATAACCTGCTGTAAGCTATGTCACCACGTCTCATTGGGATGGGACCAGAGCATATTACTTCATCGGACATCGCCTTCGCTAATTTAAACACCTCTGTAAAGTTACTCTTACTAACCTCTGACTGACGAAGGCGTATATCGTTAGCTCCAGCATGTACCACTATCTTAGAGAACCTGTGCTGTCCTAGAGCCCTAAGATTACCTGCTATGTCCGGTGCTCTGGCTCCCGGGATACACCTAACCACTGCCGCTGGCGCCCCTAAAGGTCTAGCTAATGTCACGTGTCTCAGTATAGAGTCTCCTATAACCAGAGCTCTTTCAGGTTTCTCAGCGGGTGCATCACTGAGGAGAGCAAACCTGTTGGACACGTGACGCGCAGAGGAGGTGTGCTCCGGTGGGCTAGCCTTAGCGTTAGCTTTGGCTGAACGAGTATGCCGCCGAGTCGTCACCCACTCGCCCCGCTGTGAGGGCTCTAATGCCGGAGTCGGGGGCTGTTTATCTCCGCCTGTGGCACCCAGACTGTCCGCTACAGGAATAACGCTGCTCTCACACTGTCTAACCCTCTCTAAAGTCTGGATGCGCTCCTCTAACGCTGAAATCTTCTCCGTCAGAGTGCTCACTAACACACACCTATCACAAATAAAGTTATCACTAATGACGGAGGAAGAATGTCTAAACATCCTGCACTCTACACACTGAACAAGCTGAACGGTAGACATGATAACGTACCTCTGTGTCGGAATTTTAGTTGTTTGGAGATGAATTCCGTTTGTTGTTCTTAGACGAGGAAACTCGCGCGTTGCGTAACTTTCGCGGCAACGATACGAAAACAGGAAGCTACGTCACCAACCAATCAATGATGGATGAATGGAGAGATGTGTGTATGTGTGTATGTGTGTGTGTGTGTGTGTGTGTATATACGCGCGCGCGCGCTCTCCTGCATTTCTCTGTTGGCTTTAACACGCACACCCATCCCCCCGCCAAAAACACACACACACCCATCCCCCCACCAAAAACACACACACAGAGCAATTAACAACATGCCATACTCAGTATTCTCCATTGAGGTTTCTCACCTTCCACTCCTAAGTTTGTCGTTGCTCTTTTGGAGTTCTTAAAACCCAAAACATTTATTTATACTGAGAAAAAATTATTATGGGTCACAATCACAAACACAAATACATATAATCAAGTGTTTAACTGGTTTCATTTGTTTCTATGACCAATAATTATTATGATTTTCAGCCCAACTCTTTGACTATTTAAAACAAAGTTGTGTCCCATTTTTTGCCCATTGAAGTTGTTGGTTCAACTAAATGTTTTTCAAATACCCAAACAATCCCCCAACAATTAAAACATGCAAACATGACTTTACCAATTCAATTTATTCTTCCAAAACTAGTCAAAGTTAAAATAGTAATTTGTATAAAACAGGTGAATAAATGTCTTTTTGCTTAAAGTTCATTAAACTACCCGGATACACCAGCTGCTTATAAGTCTCTATCTATAGTTCTTTTATATTAAAATATAAATTTTTCAAATATCAAAACTATTAAACATGGAACAGTTTAAGTCTTTGTTTCCCCCAAAGTACTGTATCAGACATTTTGCAGTTCTATGTTCAGAATATACAGTAGACCTGAACAAACATCATTCTAAAGCTGTTGCACTTTGACGTCATCCCTCCTACAAGCTCCCTCAACAGCTTGTTCAGGCTCCTCCAGTCCTGTAGCTCCAAAAGTCCAGCCGTCAGCCGTCTGACCCCCCAATCCTCCACAGCGGAGCTCTGCTTAAAGACAACAGGAGAATTTAGTGAAGTCAAAGATAAATAAACTTCACAGAACATCTAGTTCTAATAAAAATAAAATATATTAATAAACCTATTTACCACAGAGTGTGTAAAATACTGTTTTGGGAATTCTGGAATGTAAATAAACTGCCCATGCTAATGTTAACCAGTGAACTTTGTTAGTGTTAACCGCCGTCTGTCTGTATTATCGTCTGAATTAAATTAACCCAGAATTTACTTAATGCGCTTCTCATACAAATAAGTTAAGCGATATAACTCTCGTATATGAGCATTAGTTCATCCCTGAAGCCAAACTATAACTTACTGAAGCCGCTCATACCTCCCCCACACCTCCCCCACCACACACACACACACACCTCCCCCTCCTCCTCCTTAACTGATAAACACTTCAGTGTTGTTATTCAGCTCTTTAACTAAGTGCTCGCGCTACCGCGGAAAGTCACGGCCAAAGTGGATAAAATATAAACCCGGTTATGAGCGTTACTAGCTCCTGTACAGCTACCCTCAGTCTGTGTCCCTCATGAACTGCATCACATTATATTACAGTCACAGAAATAACCTGCAGATTAACTCTTAACCAAAGAATAAATAACCGCTGAATTTATCCAGACAACACGCGATGAGATTCTCTCAGTATTTACAGAGAACACAAACACTCTTCATCGGGTAGTGCAGCTCTTGTAATAGGGACATTAATAGTATTTTCGAAGCTTGAGCATGTTTTTGAGTTAAAGTGGAGTGACATTGTGAGTGTGTGACACTGACAGTAAGCTGCAATATTAACACCAGACTTGGTAAACAGACCATTAAGTTATCTAAAGTCACATCTGACCGCTGCTGGTGCTGCCAGTGATATTTAAAACGGCCAATAAAAAACTAAACTGGGAAATAAACTGTAAACTACCCCAAACACATTTTATAAAATAAAACATCACCTTACCACTAATAGTCCGTTAAGCCGCCATCTTCATCTCTGTAGTTTGGTAGCGTCAGTTCGGCGGGGGTGGAGGCGGGTTGTTAAAATCACGTGATTGCAACTCAGCGCAGCTGGCTTGTGTTCTTGAGAACGAAGCGCCATCTAGTGGTGGCACCAGGTAAATGAATAAATAGGACTTGAATGGGCGTGTTTACTGTGAAATCTTGATACGCCTTTCTGGCAGAAAAGGGAGGGGGGATTACGGCGTGCAAAGGGCATTCACACGCCATTCACACGTCAGCCACACGGTCGCGGCTATTTGGCGTGGCTCCCACTGTAGGCTCCTGGGAGGGCGAAAACTGGCGTGAGAGGGCATCTGGCTTGGAATTCCTTGAGCCTGGCCGGTAGGACAGGGTGAAATTAAACCTGGAGAAGAATAATGACCATCTGGCTTGACGAGCCTTGAGTCTCTTGGCAGTACGTAGGTACTCTAGATTCCTATGGCCGGTCCATACTAGAAACGGGAGCTCAGTCCCTTCAAGCCAGTGTCTCCACTCCTCCAGGGCTAGCTTGATGGCCAAGAGTTCTCGGTCCCCCACATCATAGTTTTTCTCAGCTGGGGTTAGGCGACGGGAGTAGAATGCACATGGATGCATCTTGTTGTCCTGGGTGGACCTCTGGGAGAGGATGCCACCAACCCCGGTATTGGAGGCGTCGACCTCCACTACGAACTGATGAGATGGGTCAGGGATAGTGAGGATGGGAGCAGTGGTAAATCTACGTTTAAGGTTAGTGAAGCCTTGGTCGGCTTCCTTCCCCCAGCAAAACCGGGTCTTGGCGAAGGTTAGCGAGGTCAGGGGGGCGGCGATGGAGCTGTACCCTCGTATGAAGCGGCGGTAAAAGTTGGCAAAACCCAGGAACCGTTGGAGGTCTCGCCGCGAGGCTGGTATGGGCCAGCTAGTGAGAGCCTGGACCTTGGCTGGTTCCATCTCCAGCATGGACGGAGAGACGACAAAGCCCAGGAAGGTAGTGGAGGAAGTGTGGAACTCACATTTCTCTGCTTTGACATAGAGGTTGTTCTCCAAGAGCCTCTGGAGAACCTGACGAACATGGTGACGGTGTTCCTCCAATCCTTGAGAGAAGATTAAAATGTCGTCCAGGTAAACGAATACAAATGAATTGAGGAAGTCACGGAGAACATCGTTAATGAGGGATTGGAAGACGGCGGGGGCGTTGGTGAGACCAAAGGGAACCACCAAATATTCATAATGTCCCGTAGGGGTGTTAAAGGCTGTCTTCCACTGAATCCAATACCGGGGTTGGTGGCATCCTCTCCCAGAGGTCCACCCAGGACAACAAGATGCATCCATGTGCATTCTACTCCCGTCGCCTAACCCCAGCTGAGAAAAACTATGATGTGGGGGACCGAGAACTCTTGGCCATCAAGCTAGCCCTGGAGGAGTGGAGACACTGGCTTGAGGGGACTGAGCTCCCGTTTCTAGTATGGAAACGTTCCATACTAGTTCCATAGGAATCTAGAGTACCTACGTACTGCCAAGAGACTCAAGGCTCGTCAAGCCAGATGGTCATTATTCTTCTCCAGGTTTAATTTCTCGCGTGAGTGTGGAGCGTGCAGTAGGCATCTGGAGGCGCTGCATTTGGGCGGTGACGTCAGCGAGCGTCTGCCTGGTGGTGACCAGCTCCTCTTGATGTTTACCAAGGAGAGCACCTTGATTCTCCAGCGCCTGTCTCATCCTGTCTAATCGTGCTGGATCCATAGTATGGCTGGATTATTCTGTCAGGGAGGAAGGGGGGCGTGGCCGTCGATTTGCAGAGGCGGATCCAGACGCAGGTGCAGGAACGAGACGTTGACTTGTTCTTAAATGAATGAATGTGTGCGCGTAGCGCCGGGAAATCCGCGGGGGCTGGAAGCGCGCCGTGAACGTGGAGCTGAGTCGTAGTCGAGGAGAGGGCACGTTGGGTCGAGAGCCATGAAATCCGTCAGCGTGGCGTGTGTGCCGAGACGTGAAGATAAGCCGTAGTCGAGAGAGCGCGCGTTAGGTCAAGAGCCGTTAAATCCGAATGCAGTGACAAATCCAAAAACGTGAGGCGAGAGGAAGAGACGAGAAACAAAACGAGGTCGGCAACGTGGAAAAAATCATGAACTGAGACACGAGAAAACAGTGGCAAAAACACACACAATAATCCAGCGGCGAGCTTGCGTGCTGCGCCTCCTTATAAGCCGAAAGAAAGGGTCAAGGGTCTTTGATCAGTGCGAAGGCACTGAGAGCGTGACACAATTAGTATAAAAGTACTCTTAATAGTTTTTTAACAGTAAAATCCGAATGCTTAGCAATGTAACTTCTATCTCTTTTAGCTCCAGCTAGTGTGATAAAATGATGCCTTCACAGAATTGCTGAATGAATTCACTGTGGTTATTCATAATAAAACAAATAGTCCAACAACAACGACAGCAATTGTGCAGCAAGCATGGTAGTGTAGTGGATAGTACTGTCGCCTTCCACCACCAGGGTCCGGGTTCGATTCCCGGACAGGCTCGATTTCCGTCTCTGTATGCATGGAGCTTGTATGTTCTCCCCATGCTTGGTGGGTTTCCTCCAAGTACTAGTCACCCCCCACCCCAATATATAGGTTAAAGTTGTATGGGTGAGAGTGTGTGTGAGTACTGAGCTGTAAAAAAGATGGAAATAAACCGTTATTATTACAACATAAATCTTTAAATTAGACAGTTCTGAGCTGTAAAAAACATGGTTATGATCCGTATTTGTTACAATGTAAACCCTGGAATTTGGCGGGAATAAACTGTTTTTATAACAACATAAACATGTTAATTAGACAGTTATAAACCGTAAAAAAAAAAGAAAATCTGTAAAAAATTTTACGGTAAACTTCTGACAACCACAGCTGCCATTTTTTACCGTAAAATTTACGGTTTATTATTTTTTTCGCAGTGCAATAGCGGTGCTACCGTATTTTTTTACGGTAGAATTCTGGCAACCACAGCTGCCGTTTTTTTTACCGTAAAATTGACTTTTTTTTTTTTTACAGTGTATTGTATATAAGTGAAACTGAATACAATTGAAATTACAGTAATAGTTAGGCAGAAATGTTTTTTCCAGGTCATTAGTGTATGGCTTGTAAGTGGGTAAATTAAATGTATTATTAATGTAAGAGGCAGCACAGCGGCTTAGTCTAAGGGACTGCCACTAGAGGGCACTGTGGTTAAGTTTGTTTTGTTTGTAGTTTTAGTTAGAAGACCCAGTTTCCCAGAAGGCACCTCGGTCAGGTGATGTCGAAGTTTCACCTGTGCCGAGGTGGCTCGTTAAGATCATTATAAAAAGCTGTTAGCTCTGGGGAACTGGGTCGAGCATTAACATTGTCAAGTGGGCTTTAGTTTTGTTTTGTTTAGTTTTGTTCTGTTTTGACCTGTTTATTTATTCATTTATACCTGGCTTTGTAGGTTTGTTTTCTGTGTTATTTATTTGCAGTATGTCTTTGTTTTTTTCCTGGGTATTTGTAGTTTATGTTTTTGATGTTTAATGTGTGTGGAGCTGATGCGGTGTGGTGTCCTGTTGTGTTTTCTTGTCTTAGACCAGGTAAGTAGTTAGCGTGTCTCCTAAGTGTCTCCTAGCCTCCATGTGTCTCCTAGCCTCCATGTGTCTCCTAGCCTCCATGTGTCTCCTAGCCTCCATGTGTCTCCTAGCCTCCATGTGTCTCCTAACCCTGCTGTCTCCTCACCTCTGAGTGTCTCCTAGCCTGGCCTTTGAGGGTCCCCTAGCCTGGCCTTTGAGGGTCCCCTAGCCTAGCCTTTGAGAGTCTCCTAGCCTAGCCTTTGAGAGTCTCCTAGCCTAGCCTTTGAGGGTCCTCTAGCCTAGCCTTTGAGGGTCCTCTAGCCTAGCCTTTGAGGGTCCCATAGCCTAGCATTGGAGGGTCCCCTAGCCTAGCCTTTGAGGGTCCCCTAGACTAGCCTTTGAGGGTCGCCTAGCCTTTGAGGGTCCTCTAGCCTAGCCTTTGAGGGTCCCATAGCCTAGCATTGGAGGGTCCCCTAGCCTAGCCTTTGAGGGTCCCCTAGCCTAGCCTTTGAGGGTCCCCTAGCCTAGCCTTTGAGGGTCCCCTAGCCTAGCCTTTGAGTGTCCCCTAGCCTAGCCTTTGAGTGTCCCCTAGCCTCATCTTTGAGTGTCCCCTAGCCTCATCTTTGAGTGTCCCCTAGCCTCATCTTTGAGTGTCCCCTGGCCTAGCCTTTGAGTGTCCCCTGGCCTAGCCTTTGAGTGTCCCCAGGCCTAGCCTTTGAGGGTCCTCTAGCCTAGCCTTTGAGGGTCCCATAGCCTAGCATTGGAGGGTCCCCTAGCCTAGCCTTTGAGGGTCCCCTAGACTAGCCTTTGAGGGTCGCCTAGCCTTTGAGGGTCCCCTAGCCTAGCCTTTGAGGGTCCCATAGCCTAGCCTTTGAGGGTCCCCTAGCCTCATCTTTGAGTGTCCCCTAGCCTCATCTTTGAGTGTCCCCTAGCCTCATCTTTGAGTGTCCCCTGGCCTAGCCTTTGAGTGTCCCCTGGCCTAGCCTTTGAGTGTCCCCAGGCCTAGCCTTTGAGGGTCCTCTAGCCTAGCCTTTGAGGGTCCCATAGCCTAGCATTGGAGGGTCCCCTAGCCTAGCCTTTGAGGGTCCCCTAGACTAGCCTTTGAGGGTCGCCTAGCCTTTGAGGGTCCTCTAGCCTAGCCTTTGAGGGTCCCATAGCCTAGCCTTTGAGGGTCCCCTAGCCTAGCCTTTGAGGGTCCCCTAGCCTAGCCTTTGAGGGTCCCCTAGCCTAGCCTTTGAGTGTCCCTAAGCCTAGCCTTTGAGTGTCCCCTAGCCTAGCCTTTGAGTGTCCCCTAGCCTCATCTTTGAGTGTCCCCTAGCCTCATCTTTGAGTGTCCCCTAGCCTCATCTTTGAGTGTCCCCTAGCCTCATCTTTGAGTGTCCCCTGGCCTAGCCTTTGAGTGTCCCCAGGCCTAGCCTTTGAGTGTGCCCCAGGCCTAGCCTTTGAGTGTGCCCCAGGCCTAGCCTTTGAGTGTGCCCCAGGCCTAGCCTTTGAGTGTGCCCCAGGCCTAGCCTTTGAGTGTGCCCCAGGCCTAGCCTTTGAGTGTGCCCCAGGCCTAGCCTTTGAGTGTGCCCCAGGCCTAGCCTTTGAGTGTGCCCCAGGCCTAGCCTTTGAGTGTGCCCCAGGCCTAGCCTTTGAGTGTGCCCCAGGCCTAGCCTTTGAGTGTGCCCCAGGCCTAGCCTTTGAGTGTGCCCCAGGCCTAGCCTTTGAGTGTGCCCCAGGCCTAGCCTTTGAGTGTGCCCCAGGCCTAGCCTTTGAGTGTGCCCCAGGCCTAGCCTTTGAGTGTGCCCCAGGCCTAGCCTTTGAGTGTGCCCCAGGCCTAGCCTTTGAGTGTGCCCCAGGCCTAGCCTTTGAGTGTGCCCCAGGCCTAGCCTTTGAGTGTGCCCCAGGCCTAGCCTTTGAGTGTGCCCCAGGCCTAGCCTTTGAGTGTGCCCCAGGCCTAGCCTTTGAGTGTGCCCCAGGCCTAGCCTTTGAGTGTGCCCCAGGCCTAGCCTTTGAGTGTGCCCCAGGCCTAGCCTTTGAGTGTGCCCCAGGCCTAGCCTTTGAGTGTGCCCCAGGCCTAGCCTTTGAGTGTGCCCCAGGCCTAGCCTTTGAGTGTGCCCCAGGCCTAGCCTTTGAGTGTGCCCCTGGCCTAGCCTTTGAGTGTGCCCCTGGCCTAGCCTTTGAGTGTGCCCCTGGCCTAGCCTTTGAGTGTGCCCCTGGCCTAGCCTTTGAGTGTGCCCCTGGCCTAGCCTTTGAGTGTGCCCCTGGCCTAGCCTTTGAGTGTGCCCCTGGCCTAGCCTTTGAGTGTGCCCCTGGCCTAGCCTTTGAGTGTGCCCCTGGCCTAGCCTTTGAGTGTGCCCCTGGCCTAGCCTTTGAGTGTGCCCCTGGCCTAGCCTTTGAGTGTGCCCCTGGCCTAGCCTTTGAGTGTGCCCCTGGCCTAGCCTTTGAGTGTGCCCCTGGCCTAGCCTTTGAGTGTGCCCCTGGCCTAGCCTTTGAGTGTGCCCCTGGCCTAGCCTTTGAGTGTGCCCCTGGCCTAGCCTTTGAGTGTGCCCCTGGCCTAGCCTTTGAGTGTGCCCCTGGCCTAGCCTTTGAGTGTGCCCCTGGCCTAGCCTTTGAGTGTGCCCCTGGCCTAGCCTTTGAGTGTGCCCCTGGCCTAGCCTTTGAGTGTGCCCCTGGCCTAGCCTTTGAGTGTGCCCCTGGCCTAGCCTTTGAGTGTGCCCCTGGCCTAGCCTTTGAGTGTGCCCCTGGCCTAGCCTTTGAGTGTGCCCCTGGCCTAGCCTTTGAGTGTGCCCCTGGCCTAGCCTTTGAGTGTGCGCCTGGCCTAGCCTTTGAGTGTGCCCCTGGCCTAGCCTTTGAGTGTGCCCCTGGCCTAGCCTTTGAGTGTGCCCCTGGCCTAGCCTTTGAGTGTGCCCCTGGCCTAGCCTTTGAGTGTGCCCCTGGCCTAGCCTTTGAGTGTGCCCCTGGCCTAGCCTTTGAGTGTGCCCCTGGCCTAGCCTTTGAGCCTCAGAGTCCCTAGCCCTAGTGCTCCCGTGTCCCGCACCCTGCTTTTTAAAGATCAGGTAAGTGTAGCTGTGTTCATGTCAGGCTAAGGGCATGCTTAGCTAGGTGTAGGTGTAGCTGACTGCCAGGGTTAGCTCACTAGCCCTGTTCAGCTAGTAGCCCTGCCTAGCTAACTGCCATGTCTTTAGCCTGTATCTTGTCTCTCGTCTCTCCCAGTCTCTAGTCTTGTCCTGTGTTTCCAGTCCTGTTGAGTCTCGAGTCCCGTGTCTTACATGTAATCTACGTTTTCAGCTCCATGCCTAAGTGTATTTGTTTTATGAGTTTATGTTCCCTGTGTTACTACACAGCGCCCCTGTCTCCAGTCCCAAGTATTAGAGCTTAAAAGTGACGTAACCGTTATCTGGAGTACAGGGTTCCCGTTCCCCTCGTCAGGTTCCTTCAGTTATTTCCCGTGTGTTCAGTTACAGTGTGTGTGTTGAGCTGACAGAGCCAGAGTTTTGTTTATTTGGTCTGAGTTTTGATTTGTTTATTTCATGTGTGTGTGTATATGTGTGTGTGTATATGTGTGTGTACCCCACCTCATTTCCTGGGACCCCATAAATGATGAGTGAGTGAAATATAAAAAAAGAATTGTTTTCTTGATAAGAGTTATTTTAACAGTGCACCATTCCAGTGCACCACCAATCCTAAAATTGCTTGATGAGGTTACATCACCATGATATGAAATAGATGTTGAATTAAGTTTTATTTGTATATCACTTTTAACAGTGGACACTGTGTAATCATACCCTTATTATCTAAAGAGTTTGTAAGAGCCATATCGTACTTGTTATGATTTTGTTGTTGTGTTTATTTTATTTGTTGTTATTTCATTTATTCTACCTTGTTCTATTCATTAGTAAAGCATTAAGTTTGTTACATAAGCCATAAGGTTTAAATTTCTTAGTCATGCATCCATTTTGACAATTGTAAGTTGGTCTGTGATGTCATTCCACTATTACATGCATTTGTGTGACTGTCATATGATAGAGAGTTCAGTTTAGATGCGGAAGGCTACGGAAACACAAGCTTTTGACCGTAAGCTAGTGAGCTCCCGGTAAGCTAAGAATGTAAGATACAGCAACTAGGTTGTTGTAACCGTAAGCTCCCGTAAGTAGATATATACAGCAAGAGTGTTGTTATATTCGTAAGCTAAGACTGTAATTTGTAAGATACAGCAAACAGGTTGTTGTAAAAGTCAGCAAGATGCAGCAACTGGTGTCTGTAATCACAGTGGATTTACTCAAGACGACTGTATGAAGTGTTGATTCTTTGATGCTGACAAAATAAACTACAAGAGACAGAGATTGGACTTCTGTCGTGTGAGTGAAACTTTAAACCAGACCTACGCGTCAAAACTGGTGAAATAATATGACCGCATCTACAGAGTTTGATTCTACATCAAATTAGATGAATCCACTCATGTAGAACTCATACAGTATGTGACAAGAAAGTACACAAAGGCCAGGTTGACATAACATGCAAAGTTTAATAAAATAGCATCAATATTATTTTATGCCAATTTAAAATCTATACAAATCATGTGGAATTAACTGATTATGTATGGAAGGTTTCATGAATCAAGGTCCAGATATAGTCTCAGTTGAATGAGCTTGTCCAGGAATCATGGATTCTTTTTAGTCACTGTGCAGTTTCTATCTTCACTGAAGAGCAATGGTGGAGACCTGTCTGAGTTAAATTAGCCAGAATTTTGAATCAAAAATACAAGTGGCCAATAGGGGATGGAAATGTCCAAAAGATAATTGTGGATTTCTTTTTATGGGATTTGGGAAGATCTGTGTTACTGACCCACCTTATTCAATGGGTTATTAAATTGGAAATTATGTTTTGCAATTTTACACAAAATTAAAAACATAATCCAAAGCGCCAGTCATTATTTTAAAATATTTATGGCACCAAACATGATCTATTAGTTGAGTACTTACTTTAAAAAAAGAGGATTACACAGCCTGATATTGAAATTCTCTGATTTGTTGTGTTTGAAAGGACAAGATAACTTCCAGATAACTTTCAAATGAGGTTGAAATCCCAAGTTATGAGACAGGCAGGAAATGATTAGGTTAACATCATCATCAAAGAGATCGCAAAATCAACTTTTTTGTAAAATCATAGTCTCCTTGTGTTTACTTGTTTTTAATTACAGACACAATTTTCTTCCAAGTAATTTATTTATTAATTTATTTTAGCGGAATATATTATGTTACATTGTTCATTATTAGAAATGATCATGGTTTTAAAAATTATTATTTGCACTTTGACATATGGGTGTTTTTTATTTATTTATTTTACATAATTAAACCACTACATATGTTTTGTCCTTTATAAATTTATTAGTGATTTCATCAGATTCCACAGTAATTGTTAAGGAAAGGAGATAGTCAGGGCTTTGTGAATTTGCAAATTTTCACAAGTTTTAACATTTTTTATTGTAGCAGGGGTATATGGTGCTTTACTATCAAAAAAGCTTTACTTCTGCTGTTCATTTGATCTCTGTACCAATGTCATGGCTAAAGACAGTATCCTCATTAATCTTCAAAATAACAAAAATTAACATTCTTGAGTCTCCTTTGTAACAACGTAATGTGTGGATTTATAGTGAAGGCAGTGTTGTAGTGAATTTTGAGGTCACATATCTACTGGCGTGTGTTTCTGTTTTGCAGGAACAAAAGGCTCTGTTGGAGGAAGGGTTTAAGGAAAGAGCTGATCTGATGAATAAAGAGATTCAAAGTTTGAAAGGAGAGATGGATAATGATGATAAGTCAAAGCAGTCTACACTTAGTAAGGTAGTGGAAACTGTGGGTAATGCAGCAACTCTGATCCTGCCTGGAATTATACCTAAAGTTGCCGGTATGTTCCTGTCACGATATCTGTCACCATATCTTTGATATTCTATTTTGGAAATAGAAATAAAAATTTTTTAAAAATGTAATTAAATGAACATAAGTTTATACAGGCGGCGCGGTGGTGTAGTGGTTAGCACTGTCGCCTTGCACCTCCAGGGTCTGGGTTCGATTCCCCGGCCAGGCTCGATTCCCGTCTCTATGTGCATGGAGTTTGCATGTTCTCCCCGTGCTTGGTGGGTTTCCTCCGGGTACTCCGGTTTCCTCCCACAGTCCAAAGATATGCAGGTTAGGCTAATTGTCGTTCCTAAATTGCCCGTAGTGTGTGAGTGTGTGTGTGTGTGCCCTGCGATGGATTGGCACCCTGTCCAGGGTGTACCCCGCCTAGTGCCTGAAGTCCCCTGGGATAAGCTCCAGGTCCCCCTCGACCCTGAACACAGGATTAAGCGGTATAGAAGATGAATGAATGAATGAATAAGTTTATACATGTAAAATAGCAACAACTGAAAAGTGGTAAGTAATATTACAATGGAATATACTAAATGTGTATGTAAATGATTATATGGGTTGAGGCACTAGTACTATTTAAGGTAACCGGAATTTTTTTTTTTTAACATTTTTGTCTGTTTGAGGTTTGTGTTTATCATTTTTTTTTATGTTTCCTTTATACTTGGAATCGTCTGATATTCAATCCTTTGCATTTTAACACAGTTTTACTGCTGTTCCTCTAAAATCAACAGGAATTTGATAAAAATTCTAATCTGAAAAAGTTATTGTAAAATAATGTGTAATAGATTAAATCAAATTAAAGGCTTAAAAAATTATAGCTATCATTTCCACTAGTAATGTTTAACTACTTAACACAAAATCCTATATTTTTTAGATTTATATACTGTTTGATGTTGCTCAGTAGGTTTGTCTCTTTTTGCTCTTAATGGCTTCTAATTTTTATATATAAAACTTAAATTTTATATATGTCAATTTTATATATTACTCAAATATTTACACACCTTCCTTTTATTAACTTTCACATTTTCTAAATTCTGGCTTGCTATGCTTGTATTTCCTCTAGTTCTAAAATTCTGGGTTATTGTCAGATCTGATCTGGTGTTTAGGTACATTTTCATTACTTTGTTGCATTCATTAACGTCTGATTCCCTTTCAACAAACATTGGCTTATATGGTTTATAATCATGAAGGCACTTATTTTATGATAATGTTTCTTACAAAGCATATAAAGCATATATATTTGATTAACATTTTTTTTCCTGCTTGTATTAATATACAATAATAATAAATTTCTATGCACTTTCTTATATACATTATTTAGACATGCAAACACATTTTATTATGTTTTTATTGTGCAAAATGATATAATAATATAATGTTTTCATATCTACAGTACGACATTTGTCTTAAATCTTTTACATTTTCAAAAGCTACTGTACAGTACGTAGCAAGTACACTGCCTGGACAAAAAAGAGGATGAGTCTATTTATTGTCCGGCATCAAACAAAGAAAACAATAAAATTACTGAGAACTGTCTAACACATTATTACATTAGCACATTATAAAACAAGGAAGAATTATGCTTATCTGTCACCCTCGAAGAAATTATTAGAAATGACGGTGATCAGAGATCAGTGAAACTCTTAGTTGAAGCTTCATCATAAAGAAATCAGCTGTAGAAATTACACCCATGTTTTAGTAGCAAAAGCATTTCCCAATACGATCAGAACTCACAGAACTGGGACTAGACAATTGTGGGGAAAAAGAAAAAGAGTATTTTCCTTTTTGCATAAAGAAAATACTTTTAAAAAAATTTACATTAGCAATATACAATATATTAAATAAATAAATCATGCTACTTACTGTATCAGGAAGTACTACTACCATCATTTTGAAATAAGCATGCATTGATATTAGTGGGCATAATTTCTTGATCAGTTACAGTATAAAAATCTCTAGAATCTAGTAATTATAAAATTTTTATTAAATTATTAGACCTGCAAATTAATGTGTGCACTAGATTATTTGTTTAGTGCAAAAGTATTTCCTAAAGACAATATACAAAAGCATTCCTTAAGATATACGAAGGATAATCTAAAACTGCATTTCTTTTTAATTTCATACCAAAAAAAGGAAAAAGCAGATAATTAAACAAGACTTTGTAAAATATGCATGAGTAAAAATTTATCAGAATCACGTTAGAAGAATCAACAGTTCATCAGGCACGTTTGTCAGCTATATGTTATCAGATTCTGGATGAAAGACTATTCCATCCATCTCTCTCCAGCTAAGTGTGTAGTTGATCATTTTCCTACTTGTCAGCATTTCTTCAATCTAAAAAGAAAATGTAAATCTCTTTCATTTTATATGTTTTGATCAGTGTAAACCTTAAAGCTTGCTAACTCATTAATGAAATAAAAAAATCTTTTTAAAAAACTGTAATTTAGCTTCATGTCATGAATATAAATTCTCCTGCGCAGATTTTTGATGGTTGTATACCTACAATGTCAGCAAAATAATGTTATATATTTTATTGCACTATATTATACAATATTTCCATATTTCATCAGTCTAACTGAAATATTTATAAAATCATTAGACAATCTATTTTTACTGTTTACATTGATGCTGATCTAAAAGATATGTGTTCACATTGTCAAAGCAATTAATTGGAATATAATGACATGCTCAAAGTGATTCAATTTTAATCTGCAAATAGAAGAAGGGTGAGAAGAATAAAAAAAAATATGTTTTTCCAACTTTGACAAAATAAAATAAATTTATTGCCTTTTTGCCAAATCACACCATTCCGGAGGTGGTAATGTCCTGTTTTTGCTGATGTCCATATTCATCTATGTGTGTGTGTGCGTGCGTGCAAGTGCATGTGCGTTCGTGCATTTATATATATACACATATATATGAAGACAATCTGAAAGCCTTTATTACTACAATTAATAGTGGAAATTTGGGTCCATGTAAACATAAAAGAGAATACGTATAATGAATACATTGTAACTCACCGTCTTCAAAATGTTTGCCTTCATGGACGGGTCATTGAAGTCTGTATTTCCTTGTGTCCTCACTTTAATTCTCACTATTTGCCTTTTCATGGGTATAATCTCTGTAAAGTCATGAAAACTCTGAATAATAAGTATTAAAGTGAAACACTAAATTATGCAATACTGCTACATGGCAAAATATTACACTGCCATCTACGTATTACAAGCCATCTAAATATGGAGGTATTTAGATCGCAGTACACACAATTCATGATTAACACACAACTGACCTTTATAACAGATGAATGGCAACTGTCTATCGCAAAGTGAATTATCCCACATCCCGTCATTATTCATCTGCATGACAACACAATTTGAGATGTTAAACAGGCTAAGGGGTTTTCCTGTTCCCCAGTATCGGAAAAAGGTATTGGACTCATCTGACCAATTCCAGGCATCACCAAACAGCCCGATCCACGTATATTCTGAGGAGATGAGGCTAAGAACGTTTTGCTGTTGAGCTGGGCTGTAGATGCTCACCAAGTCAGTGTACCTCGATCTGCAGTATGCCTGAGCGTCTCTCCAAATGAATATATAAATCGGGGAATATATTGTCTTACTGTATTCTGCCTCCCCACCATGCGCACACACACACACACACACATACAAAATTAGAATCTAAAATGCGAAAAAAAAAGGTCAATATGTATCCCATTCAAAATCATGTATATTTAAATACAATATTTGGTTTCAAAAATATTTTGCAATCAAGTCCATTTAAAAATAACCAACACAAGCCAACGTTTACTGGCCAAGTTATAAGAAAACCATTAACCAAAAAGGACTAACGTACAAAATGCCTGGAAATGTAATACTGACTGAATTAATCGCAAACTAAGTAAGGAATCAGTCTCAGTAGGTGATCACTGTAAACATGACAAACTTGTGTCTTATTTTAGTTAACATATTTTTTTTGTGTAAAATTATATTTTACAAATTGGCATTGTGCCTTATGAGTAATTATCAATGCAGATAAAAGCACTATCATGTCTTACAGGTTGTTACATGCAGTACTGTGGATATTCAATATACTGTAGTGTGGAGCATTTTTAATAACCCAATGAAGCTGCACTGTTTTTACAATATTTTGAAAGTAACACATTTTTCAGATACAGTGTTGTATATAAGGGCTGTGCTTGTTAGCAAATCAAACCCAGTACTTCATAGAACTGGTGTAGCTTGTTTTAACATTAACTCCTTGAGCTTTTTTGTATCCAATAACTGCCTGAGTTTCTTTTAGCACCGTAAAATTCACGAGATATTGTACAGGTAATTGTATGGAAAATGTAAACATACAGTACCTAAAGACACTGATATTTAAAAAGCAGCCCTTTTAACTCACCATCATAGCAGATAAAGTCTTGCTGGGAATAACAGTTGATAGAATACCAGTATCCATCTGGACTGATTGCCCCGCATGACCCATTGTTAAATAATGTTGATGAGTTTGATGAGTCAGTGGTCTGAAGCATATTGTACTGCTGCGTGTTGTTCCCTGTAGACCAGCCCCAACTGGTCCCTGCACCCTTCCTTAGTCCAATCCACACATCACCCAGGTAAGACAGATCCACTTTATTTATCACTGTCTGCATCTCTCCCATGTTCTCAACAGTAGCCAAGTCAGTGTGTATTTCTCTACAGTAGCTCTGAGCCTCTAGCCAGGTCTTAGCCATGTCAACATAAAAGAAGTCTCGAGCAGCAAGAGAAGGTACACCAAACAATCCTGTAAGGTGTAAAACTCAATAAAAGGAGAAATGGATGTAAAAGCTCAGATTATCCAAAAAATGCATCATGTAATTCATGTAAGGGATTGTACATACCTGAAAGAAGTAGTAGTGAAAAAACATGTTTGTTAATAATTGTACTCATTTTCCGTATCCTCTAGTTCTTAGTTTAAGTGTCTCACTTTACTGTATAACCAGCACTAGAATTGAGAGTTCCTTCACATCCTGGCTTTTTCTATGATGATTTTCACAGACAATTAGTATTTGCAAGTTTGCAAGTGAAATGGCTGCTGTGTACTTAATGCTATGGTGCTTAATGAGAGCTTTACTTTTCCACAAGATACTGTAACTATAGATTTTTGCTGCTTGTTTGTTACTTGTTTTTTTATTATTATTATTATTATTATTATTATTATTTATTTTATTTTTGTTGTTGTTCTGTATAGTTTTGTTCACTGCTTCGATATTAGCTCATACACTATAAATTTGCTCACTTTGCCTAAAAAGTTGGAAACATTATGCACTCTAAACTTGCTAACTAAATTTACCTGAAAGTTCGTGCGTGTGTGTTTGTGTCATCATACTGTATACATACTGTATAGGTAAGCTGTGCATTGTGCAGTCTGCTGAACTGAGAATCATTATAGAAATTTCCATTCATTTGTTTAAACACTGAATTTGGCTTTTTGTAACATGAATTTCCATAAGTGTGTAAAATACATGAATGGTTTCTTGTTGTTTAAATGTAATGGGCTTAACCATGTTATTTCCCTAATAGTGTGTGTGTGTGTGTGTGTGTGTGTGTGTGTGTGTGTGTGTGTGTGTGTGTGTGTGTGTGTGTGTGTGTGTGTGTGGAGGCTTCAGACTTCAAACTGTGTATTTGGGTTTACATAGTCAGGTAGAAAAAAAACTTAATATTATTTTTATAGTTTATATTTTATATAAGGGTAAATTTTACCTCTTCCAGAATATTGGAATGCAGTTGCAAAAATCGAGAACTCTTAAAATCTTATAATATTGTTAAAATAAAATAAAATTCAGTTCAGCATATTGCCTAGGTTGTGCTGAAAAGGAATGTCACTCTATACACAATCCTGAGCACTATATACTGTATGCTTATTTTAAAAAAATTAAAAGCAAAACAAAAAATGGCTAAAATGGGTTTTAAGGGCTACAGTGTGGAATACACTGAATTCATTTCTATTTTAAATGTTTGTACTTAATACTCATTTTTAAAGTGTGTGCTCAAACTGCTGTTTTAAATTTACCCATGCAATTCTAGCAGCAATATAAAAAGTTTAGGTCGCATTGCAATAATATAAGTTAAATCATTGAAGGGTTTGTTTTCACACATTACACGTTTATTTTTCATTCAGTCTACAATCACTAGCAAATACAGACTAAATGCAACAGCTAAGTACAGCTCCAGTCAGCACTGTTTTTTTAATCCAACTCTTCTCACAAAATTTAAGTAAGCCTTTTCTTTTTTGTTGTCTTTGATGTGGCTTTTACACATTTATGTTACAATCTGTATAATTTGCAGCAATGTTGAAATTAATATCACTGCTGGTGTGTACAACATGCATTGTAAGGTTGTTATTTGCTTAACTCCTGTTTAAAGTGCTAGACCAATATGGAAGCTTTGAATTAATTTGTTTGTTGAAATTTGCCTAATTAATTGTTAAAAAATTTCATGTAATGTGGTTGTAACATGTAGATATTAGGGGTTTGAAAATAACCCAATTTGAATACCGTGCTTATGCTACAGATGGATTCATGCATCTTTTATATAAGGACTTAATATATGGACATAATAGTGAATTTATTTCAGATCAATAGAACCTTATTCAGAAGTTATTATAAGCCTTAATCCAATACAGTAATTTAATTTTCAATAAAATAAAAATAAAATTAAATCATAGATGTTTTCTATAGTGAAAAAATGCTGTGTGATGCAATTTTTTTTTTTACTTTCAGTAGCCTGTCAAGTGCCATAATCAATTGCTGCCAAATGCTTTTATGTGCTATACAGTAGTGTGATACAGGAGCAGCAGTCATTACTTTCTATGTAATAGTAAATTAAGATATTTTCACTAAAACTTTCATTAAGACATTCATAACATTTCAAAATAATTTCAGCTGGTATTTATGAAAGGTGGTGTGTAACAATATAAAATTCTAAACATTATCATTTAATACAAAGTAGTATAAAGTAGTATTTTCTAACATTTCACGATGTAATAATAAAATTTATGATTTGATGATTTATTTATTCATGCACATATGTAAAATCACAGGTGTTCACATGGGCTTGATTGTTTTGCCTGTACCTTGTTATTTTCTAGTTATTACTGTATGTCTATTTAAGGTTGGTCTTTCAGTTTGTTCATTGACTTGTGTCTGTTTAGCTCACAAGTTCTCTATTCCATCTACCTTGTGTTCTGTTCTGTTTTTGAGCTGGCCTGCTAATGATAAGTTGAGTTTCTATTTTGTTTGTTCTATAATTAAAATAGGTTTAGTGATACACCTGCACCTACTGTACATACTGTACTTCAACAGGGCATCATGAAATCATGAGCATCTACCAGCATCTAATACTACAGTACGTCAACAGGGGTCTTTCTAACTATTGAAAATATCAGGGATCATGTTTTCCTGGTGCTCGTCGTTTTACTTCTTTTTTGTAAGTTTGTAAGTTCAGCGTCAGTAGGTAGCATGAGGTTATGGTTGGTGAGGTTATGTCAATAATAAATCAACATTATCACACATACGTTTAAAGATTATTATGCTACCGATCTTTACTATTGATAGGCGCACCTTTTGTCACCCTGTTCACTGTAGCCTCTGTCAGCTTATGGCTCTTTTAGCCCTGGTGGTGGAAAGTACAAACAATTTGCTTAATTTAGCTTTCTCTCTCTCTCTCACACACACATACATTCAGACATAAGCGTGAGAAAGACAGAGAGAGACAGAGAGCCACGCTACAGTATACACATACTTATACTGAGTTGGCATCTACTGAAATATGAGCATGGCTAACAACTGAATCTGTCCTTTCTCTTTTTTTATCCCTGCATTTTGACCTCAAAATAACTCCATATTGATTTGCAGGGGCATTTCATGAATTGAGTCTGCAGTTTATATCTTTGAGCAAGGTCCTACAACAAAATTGAAAATGTCAGGCAAAAGAACTCAAGAGAATTTAATAAACATTGATGCAGGTGAGAATCTAAATACTGTATATCAGATTAGTTCTTCAAGAGACTGAACACATTTCACTAATTTCTTCAGCAAAATCAACTTGTGTACTAGATCCTGTACCTACTGTAAATGTTTTCTCATAGGGATAATACCAAAAATACTGAACCCCTTTTAAAAATAACCATATCTTATCTCAGCAATGATTATGTTCTATAATCTTTTAAATTGGAAGATATTAAACCCCAAATTAAGAAATCTGACCTTGACCATTGTCAGCTTCTCAACTCTTGGCCAATGTCAAACCTCCCCTCTATGAAAGATCCTAGAAATGGTTGTAGCTCACCAGCTATGTTTATATCTATATAGGAATAACATTCATGAAATGTATCAGTCAGGATTTAGGCGTCATCAAAGCACAGAGACAGCGCTGGTTAAAGTGATAAATGACCTCCTACCTCCTCTGATCAGGATTGTGTTTCCTTGTTTGTGTTTCTCGACTTTAGTGCAGCTTTTGACACCATTGATAATAGTATTCTCCTTTATAGATTATAAAATATAGTAGGAATGAAGGTCCCCTCCTTGAATCACCACCTTATCGTGGTGGAGGGGTTTGCGTGTCCCAATGATCCTGGGAGCTATGTTGTCGGGGGCTTCATGCCCCTGGCAGGGTCACCCATGGCAATCTGGTCCTAGATGAGGGAACAGACAAAGAGTGGTTCAGAAGACATCTTATGATGAGTAAAACCCTTGGAAAACGTTTTCCCTCGCCCTGACGTGGGTCACCGGGGCCTCCCTCTGGAGCCAGGCTTGGAGGTGGGGCCCGATGGCGAGCGCCTGGTGGTCGGGCCTGCACCCATGGGGCCCTGCCGGGCACAGCCCGAAGAGGCAACGTGGGTCCCCCTTCCCATGGGCTCACCACCTGTAGGAGGGGCCAAAGAGGTCGGGTGCAGTGTGAGCTGGGCGGTGGCCGAAGACAGGGGCCTCGGCGGTCTGATCCTCGGCTCCAGAAGCTGGCTCTAGGGACGTGGAATGTCACCTCTCTGGCGGAGAAGGAGCCTGAGCTAGTGCGTGAGGTTGGGAAGTTCCGGCTAGATATAGTTGGACTCACCTCGACGCACAGCTTGGACTCTGGAACCAGTCTCCTTGAGAGGGGCTGGACTCTCTTCTACTCTGGAGTTGCCACCGGTGAGAGGCGACGAGGAGGTGTGGGCATACTTATTGCCCCCCGGCTTGGGCCTGTACATTGGGGTTCACCGCAGTGGACGAGAGGGTGGCCTCCCTCCGCCTTCGGGTGAAGGGACGGATCCTTACTGTTGTTTAAGCTTATGGAAGGGCGTTATTGGGATGAACGCCCCCCCCCCCCCCCCCCGATCTGAACCAGAGCGGTGTTTTGTTATTGGACTTCTGTGCTCGTCATGGATTGTCCATAACGAATACCATGTTCAGGCATAAGGGTGTCCATATGTGCACCTGGCACCAGGACACCCTAGGCCGCAGTTTGATAATCGACTTTGTGGTCGTGTCGTCGGACCTGCGGCCACATGTCTTGGACACTCGGGTGAAGAGAGGGGCGGAGCTGTCAACTGATCACCACCTGGTGGTGATTTGGCTTCGTTGGCTGGGTAGGATGCTGGTCAGGCCTGGTAGACGCAAACGTATTGTGAGGGTCTGCTGGGAACGTCTGGCAGAGTCCCCTGTCAGGACGAGCTTCAACTCCCACCTCCGGCAAAGCTTCAACCACGTCCTAGGGGAGGTGGGGGACATTGAGTCTGAATGGACTATGTTCCGCGCCTCCATTGTCGAGGCGGCCGACCGGAGCTGTGGCCGTAAGGTGGTCGGTACCTGTCGCGGTGGCAACCCAAGAACCCGTTGGTGGACACCGGCGGTGAGGGATGCCATCAAGCTGAAGAAGGAGTCTTACCGGGCCTTTTTGGCTGGTGGCAGCTTCGGTGGTTGCTGAGGCAAAAACCCGGGTGTGGGAGGAGTTTGGGGAGGCCATGGAGAATGACTTCCCAGACGGCTTCGAAGAGATTCTGGTCCACCATCCGGCGTCTCAGGAGGGGAAAGCAGTGCACGGTCAACACAGTGTATAGTGGGGATGGGGCGCTGCTGACCTTGACTCGGGACGTTGTGGGTCAGTGGGGGGAGTACTCCGAAGACCTCCTTAATTCCACCAACATGCCTTCCGATGAGGAAGCAGAGTCTGGGGACATAAAGGTGGAGGTGATCAAAAAGCTCCATGGTGGTGGGGCCCCGGGGGTGGATGAGATCCGCCCAGAGTTCCTCAAGGTTCTGGATGTTGTACGGCTGTCATGGTTGACACGTCTCTGCAACATTGCATGGACATTGGGGACAGTGCCTCTGGACTGGCAAACCGGGGTGGTGGTCCCCCTCTTCAAGAAGGGGGACCGGAGAGTGTGTTCCAACTACAGAGGGATCACACTCCTCAGCCTCCCCGGGAAAGTCTATTCAGGGGTCCTGGAAAGGAGGGTCCATCGGATAGTCGAACCTCGGATTCAGGAAGAGCAGTGTGGTTTTCATCCAGGTCGCGGAACAGTGGACCAGCTCTACACCCTTAGCAGGGTCCTGGAGGGGGCATGGGAGTTTGCCCAACCAGTCTACATGTGCTTTGTGGACTTGGAGAAGGCATTTGACTGTGTCCCTCGGGGAGTCCTGTGGGGGGTACTCCGGGAGTATGGGATAGCGGATTCCAAGTTAAGGGCTGTCCGGTCCCTGTACAACGGTTGTCGGAGCTTGGTCCGCATTGCCGGTAGTAAGTCGGACCTGTTTCCCGTGAGAGTAGGACTCCGACAGGGCTGCCCTTTGTCACCGATCCTGTTCATAATTTTTATGGACAGGATTTCTAGGCACAGCAAGGGCGTTGAGGTGGTACAGTTTGGTGGGCTCAGGATTGGGTCACTGCTTTTTGCAGATGACGTTGTTCTGTTGGCCTCATCATCCTGCGACCTACAGCTTTCACTGGATCAGTTCGCAGCCGAGTGTGAAGCGGCTGGGATGAGAATCAGCACCTCCAAATCTGAGGCCATGGTCCTCAGCCGGAAAGGGGTGGAGTACGCTCTCAGGGTTGGGAGTGAGATCCTGCCCCAAGTGAAGGAGTTTAAGTATCTCGGGGTCTTGTTCACGATTGAGGGTAAAATGGAACGGGAAATCGACAGGCGGATCGGGGCAGCGTCTGCAGTGATGCGGGCTCTGTATCGGTCCGTTGTGGTGAAGAAGGAGCTGAGCCAAAAGGCAAAGCTCTCAATTTACCGGTTGATCTACGTTCCTACCCTCACCTATGGTCATGAGCTGTGGGTAGTGACCGAAAGAACAAGATCGCAAATACAAGCGGCCGAAATGAGTTTCCTCCGCAGGGTGTCTGGGCTCTCCCTTAGAGATAGGGTGAGAAGTTCAGTCATCCGGGAGTGGCTCAGAGTAGAGCCGCTGCTCCTCCACATCGAGAGGAGCCAGATGAGGTGGCTTGGGCATCTATTTAGGATGCCCCCTGGACGCCTCCCTTGTGAGGTGTTCTGGATACGCCCCACCGGAAAGAGACCCCGGGGAAGACCCAGGACATGCTGGAGGGATTATGTCTCTCGGCTGGCCTGGGAATGCCTTGGGATCCCCCCGGAAGAGCTGGAAGAAGTAGCCAGGGAGAGGGAAGTCTGGGCATCCCTGCTGAAGCTGCTGCCCCCACGACCCGACCTCGGATAAGCGGAAGAAAATGGATGGATGGATGGATGGAAGGATTTGTTTGACTAATCATTATCAGTTTGTACTGTAGATGTACAGTAAATGGTGACAACGCTATGTGTACTAAAGTGAAGTTTGGTATTCCACAGGATTCTGTTTTGACCCCACTGCTATTTTCTCTCTATATGCTTCCTGTGGTTCAAACATAATTCATAAGCATTGTATTAGTTTTCACTGTTCTCAGCACTCAGCAAAGCCAGTTGAGAGACAAGTTGAAAATGTGTGAAGGTCATTAGTCACTGGATTCTTATTAACTTCCTTTGCCTTAATTCTAAATTCTTAAGACTTCATGCAGCTAGATGGCCTTTTTGTTTTATCATATACAACAGTAAAAGACCTTGGTGTGATTATTGATTCCAGTAATAATAATAATAATAATAATAATAATAAATACTATTATTATTATTATTATGTCATCAATAATAATCATTTTAAACTCATGTAGATAATATTTCTGTTCGTGGCATATTACTAGAATAAGAAATAGGTTGTTGTTGTTGGTCTTTCGGCTTCTCCCGGCAAGGGGTCGCCACAGCAGACCATGGACCGCACACTGACTAGGAATCAAACCTGTCACTAAATGATACAAAAAAAATTGTTACTGCTTTTGACACCCTCTACATTATAAGGGTGTGAGTATACCTAACTTTTTTCCTCTCTCTCTCTCTCTCTCTCTCTCTCTTTCTCTCTCTCTCTTTCTCTTGTTGAGCTACACATAACACTCTTGAGTTAACCATGATGCTCACCCCTTGCCCATCATACTGTACCTGTCTAACACATCTTAGTGCTCTGCTTCTTTTTGGGGTTTTTGTCGCATACAGGTCTGCTTGGGATGCGTGTGGTTTGGACAGTTCCACTTGACCTTATGAAGATGGTCGTGAACTCGGCTGATGTTTTTCTGACAGTTTTTCCTCTGATGATGACTTGTGATTGTTGTCCCTCAATAGTTTCCTGAGCCTCCAGCAATGAAACTTGACTGCATATTAACTGCAGCCATCTAACACTAAGTATGACTGCAAATCAATCCCTATCTGTTATCATAATTATTATTATTTATTAACTTATTTTCATATTTTTTTTATTTAGTAAAGCTGCTGGCGGCACGGTGGTGTAGTGGTTAGCACTGTCGCCTTGCACCTCCAGGGTCCGGGTTCGATTCCCGGCCAGGCTCGATTCCCGTCTCTGTGTGCATGGAGTTTGCATGTTCTCCCCGTGCTTGGTGGGTTTCCTCCGGGTACTCCGGTTTCCTCCCACAGTCCAAAGACATGCAGATTAAGCTAATTGGCGTTCCCAAATTGACCATAGTGTGTGAATGAGTGTGTGTGTGCTCTGCGATAGATTGGGACGCTGTCCAGGGTGTACCCTGCCTCGTGCCCTGAGTCTCCTGGGATAGGCTCCAGGTCCCCGCGACCCTAATACAGGATAAAGCGGTATAGAAGATGAATGAATGAATGAATGAATGAGTAAAGCTGCTTGCAACAATGATCATTGTTAAAAGCACTACAGAAATACAGTTGAATAGTTATTATAATAACTTTTATTTTAACTATTATTAAGGACTCGCTGTTGGATTTATTAATCCCAAGGATCATCTGTAGGTAATGTAGACAGGTGACAATTAAAGGAAAAAGGAACATAGTATATCTTACTGTAGATTAGGGAAAGCAGTAATATTTTATACATGTTCTCTGCTGCAAAATATTGCAAGGTTATGTTAAAATAAATGTGCATATAAATAATTTGAAAGAATGATCTATTCATCACATACACTATGCATTCATCATAGACTGATGTTTAGCAAAAACAAATGTTTTGTTGAGATGTGCCTTTTCTGTTTGTTTAAAGTAGACAAAAGCACAAAAATGTGAGTGCCCCTTATCTCACACATTTTAATATTTCCTCTCATCTCAACTACTCAGCTTAGTAAGAGCTCTTTCTGTGTTCATGTGGTGTGTTAGACCTGTAAAAATACTGAAGTTTAAGACTGGATAAAGTTTGGGAATTTGGGAATACAATACGCTAAAAGCCTAGATTTAAAAAGATTGTGCAAAATCATTGTGCTGGCAGAGGAATGTAATGGCACATAGGAATCTCTGCTTTTTGACTGATAGAGTGAGATAGAAGCATGAAGAGAGTGGAAACTCACTCCTGAACAAATGAGGCTGTTCTGATCTTGCCATTAAGCACAGTGACAAGCTGAGGCTAACAGCAAGCTGAGGTGATCTTTAACAATTTATTTATGACAGAAGTGGCAGAAAAGTCATGTAGGGTAAAGAAAAAATATGTAGGGTAATTATTTTAAGTACCATATTTTCGAAATGCATAAAAGGCTGGGACGTCATGACAAAAGGTTGCAGCACTGCCAAAGATTAAATGTAGCATGAATAGTGATGTTCATGGTAAAAGAAAAAAATCAAAAAATGTTTTTCTAGTAGTCTTCTAAGCAGTGGGAAAATCAATAACAAAGATGTTCAATCACCATAAGATTCAAGATTCATAGAACTCTATTAATCCCAGAGGGAAATTGTTTTGTCTTGGTTGTAGTTCTGCGATGGATTGGCACCCTGTCCAGGGTGTACCCCGCCTAGTGCCCGAAGTCTCCTGGGATAGGCTCCAGGTCCCCCGCGACCCTGAACACAGGATTAAGCGGTATAGAAGATGAATGAATGAATGAATGAATGAATGAATGGTTATAGTTGCTTTGATTTATTTACCGGGAAGAAGAAAAAAAGATTAAACAGGAAAAAATGTATTAAAGAATTAAAAATGTAAAGAAAAATAACAATTAATAGAAGTAAAAATAGAATTATATTATATTAATATAGCAAACAGTAAGTTACATATTGCACTTGAAATGTAGTGTAAATGAAAAGAAATATATATAATAATAGGATATAATAATAATAATAATAAAAATAATAGGAAGACATAAGGGACTGCAGTGGAAATATTTGGGAGAAGAGTGATCTCTGTGCATCAGCGAACAGTCAATGGGTTGCAATTTTAAAAGCACATTAAGTCTATTTGACTGCCAAAAAGAACACTTGCATATTTTTGTGGCGTAGATTTTGTGGCTAATGAGCAACAGATGCTCACTATGTTCACTTTTTTTTTTACATATGTTTTCTTTCGTAAAAAAATATGATAAAATGTGTGTAGACATTATAGAGGGAAACATTTTAAAGTATTTGCCGACATTAAGCTTTAGTTTTTAGGACATCAAAAACCATAGAATCTGCATTTCTACGGAGCCATGATCAGACTGCCTACTTCTGACATGCTGGCTTCTCAGGACCTCCAGGAAGCTCCTAAACATTAAATTACACATTTATTTGCTGGGTATGAGGGATGTGGAAATAACTCCTAGCTGAGTTCCTGCAATGCAAAAGCAGTGTTTATGAATGATTTTGTGTGCAGTTCCCACAGACACATACGTCTCTCTATTTTTAGTGACAAATAAGGTGACTTTTTTGAACAGCCGCTGGCTCTGGGCCTTCTTTACAATGTTTGCACCATTAAAATGATTTTCTGCAACTAAGAGTCTCATCACTGTTTTCTTCAAGACTTCATTTTACATCTTACAATTACCTTGTGTGCAAACTTTAGACCAGATGACCAGATTTAGTTTTATCTTATTTAATATCAATCAGCAACTGCCTCGTCCAAAAGCAGCATTCCTATTTCTGTCACTAGAGGGTAGAAGATCACCACATAGCTACTGAATCAGAATATGACTCTTTGTAACTAGATTCTTTTTTTTCTAGCTTTAAAAGATTTAAAGATTAAGATTTTCTTTTTTCTTTTACAATGAATTAGTGGAGTAGTAACAGATTAAAAACATTAGTACAATAAAACTATGTAATTATAGTTAAATGATGTCATCCGCCCTTGATGAATTTCATTTTTGCAGTGTATGAAGGGTCACAGTAAATGAATTCGGATTTATTCTGACTGAACACCTTTGTCCCATAATAGAAAACCTTCCTCCTTTGTTCTTATTTAATGACTGTGTTGAATACATTTTATTTATTTATAGGAATTCTGAATTAGGAGAAAGAAGTAATTGTCATTACACTCCTACATGGCTAAGAAATGGCAGCTAGAAAGAATATACTGTCAATGTTGTTTTGGCAAAACATCTTGGTCCAACTAGTCAGCATGTTGGCACACGGCATAGCGTTCCTGTCTCACACCACTCTGTTCTTTGGTTTGATCTTAATTTCTCCTTCAAATATCTCTAAGAGGATGTAACATATAAGAGGAGTTTAGTAACACATTTAATAAAAAAGCTTAATCTTAATAAAGCTTAAGCTTAATAAACACTAAAAATTTTGAGTACAGCCAGATCAAAATCTTTCTTACTATCATTTCAGTGAAATGCACTGTTTACTGTATATAAATGAAATCACAACCTGTTCTGTCTAATTAATGTTAATCTTAATGTTGGTCTGCATTTGTGTAGAAACATACAAGAAACTGAAACAGTATGTCAACATGCAATTAAATGCTTTCTACTTAAAATGAATGCCAAGAAGTGACATCATATTTTTTAATAAAGCAACTGCATATTTAAACAATAAAATATTTTATTGACAAAATAAGTATAAATATTTCTCAGATGTTTTTCTATTTACACAGAATATAATACATAGGGTATACAAGCTATACAATGAGAAATCTTATGAAAGGCCGTAATAGGCAGTGTTTTTAACATAGATCATTCATGACCTTGGTTGACAGAGCAAGTCTGTACCCAACTCTAACACATCATACAAGATGTTCCTTTGAGCAAGTCCCAGTGTCCATGGTAACGAAGGCTGCACGCTGACAGCCTTTTGACAGTTTGGTGAGATATCAAGATGCACCAATGGCACTGAAACTGAAGGAAGAAGGAAGAAAGAAGGAAATGAACACTGGGCAATAAAAGTGTGAGACCGTATAATTACTTTTTCAAAAGTGATTCATGCTTAAATTCATTTGGCCTTCACTGTATTTGAGGCAGTGTTCAATCAACATCATTCTTGATGTGAGGCATGGGAATTATACAACTGGTGTTTGAAAGCAATGTTTGGACATATTGCAACATCAACATCGGGGGAACATAGGATTGTCTGCACATCTACAGTATGATTAATGTAATTGAAGGGAACAGAACATTATTATTTTGCTCTTTTTAGCCTCACTCTGGCTCATCTGCCTTGGTCAAACCACATGCCCATTATTGGTACCAGTCTGTAGTCTGAGTCTTACCAGCTGTGTATTATTCTTCTGGGATCCTGTTTAATGTATTCATACTCTTTTTATTTTATTTACTCTTAACATTGTTGACAAACATTGTCAACAAAATTCAACTATCAATATGCAGGCAAACATCAATACACAAAAGACAGCAACAAAGCTACAAAAGGTAACTTTTTGTAGCATCATTCCAAATTGAAGTGAAAATGTATTTGCATTTATTTAAAAGGGGCTTCATTCACAGATTCATCTGTGTTGTGAATGCAATAATATTTTTGCAATTTAATGCTATTTTATTAAATACTTATATAGCCTCACCTTACATTACCAATGCATCAGGACAGTGTTAATTTTCTAAAATGATTTAAGTAAAAAAAAGAAAAATCACTTGTAGACTGCTACTGGACCAGAGAGACCTAGCCATCTGACACACATGTCCCTGGAATGTATCATGGCTAGAGATTAGAGGATTATCTAAGGTTTTTGCATATCTTATGGCAAATAATGATATGATGCTGTGAAAAAACACAGACCCCTGCCTAAAGACTGTCTTATTTCATTCTCTTCTCACTTCTCTTCTCTCTCCGTGCTACACATAATGCTCCTGAGCTGCCAGTGAACCAAACCCCCTTGCCCTCCGGACCTGTTTGACTCATCCTGGTGCCTCGCTTCTTGTTAGAGATCTTGCCCCATGTGGACTGCGTGTGGTGACTGGGGAGGGTTCCACTTCACCATGAAGACAATCCTGGACTCGGCTGATGCAGACAACTGTTGTCTGAGGACGTGTGACTGCAGTTGTTTCAGGACTGGATTTTCAATTATGTACTTGAGCCTCCAATAATGAATCAGACTCCTGCTCCTGCTGAATTCGCTCCCGAAGTGTGCTTCAACCTTAGAAAATGAAAAGGGGCCAGGCATGGCCAGCACATGCTAGGGTCTGTCTCTGAATGCAAGACAACTGCACTACGCTTGCTCAAGCTCTGTACCTCTGCGCATTTCTGCTAACAGCCCTTCCATTCAGTTTGACTAAACACAATGACACCACACATAGTAGACATCAACAGAAATAAAAATAAAAAAATAAAAAATAAAAATATATATATATATATAAGATCTACAGAGCTGTGACTTCAGACACACCCCTTGTGAGTCACAACAAGGTTGCCAGTTTCACAGTTTTTATGCCTAATTGGTTTACCTAAAAAAAAAAAAAAAACTTTGACACAAGCTTGTTACGATTCAAGATTCAAAGAACTTTATTAATCCCAGAGGGAAATTGCTTATGCTCAGTTACAGGTGCTCACAGTTGTTATCTAAGGAAAGTACTAAAGAAATATGACCCAAGACCATTTGTAAGTATTGCACAGTAATCTAGTATATGTATGTAATATTGTATTATTATAAGTAATCTTGTATTACATATTTTATTGGGAAGTAGTATTGCAGTTATCATATTATTAATATGGGTAAGTATTAATGTCCTGTTGTGTAACAGTCAGTGAAAATCCACATACATGTGTGTATGAGCTACAGAGAAGAGTAGTAAACTTTTATGGCCGTTGGGAGAAAGAATCTCCTGTGACGCTCTGTGGAACACTTGACAATACTATAATCAGTCTCTGGCTGAAACTGCTCCTCTGTTCAGCAAAAACACTGTATAGCGGGTGAGAAGGATTGTTCAAAATGGATTGTACTTTGGACAGAATCCTCCTCTGCGCTACTACATCCACAGAGTCGAGCTCCATGCCTAGCACAGATCCGGCCTTTTTACATTTACATTTTACATTTAGGCATTTTGCAGACGCTCTTATCCAGAGCGACTTACATTTTATCTCATTATACATCTGAGCAGCTGAGGGTTAAGGGCCTTGCTCAAGGGCCCAACAGTGGCAACTTGGTGGTTGTGCGGTCTGAACCTGGGATCTTCCGAAGCATAGTCCAATGCCTTAACCACTGAGCTACCCCTGGCCCTACCCCTTTTTAATTGACTTGTCCAGTTTGTTCTTATCAGACACCTTAATGTTACCACCCCAACAGACCACAGCGTAAAAAATGGCACTCGCCACAACGGTTTCATAAAACATCCGTAGAATGGTGTTACAGACGTTAAAAGACCTGAGCCTTCGAAGAAAGTACTGTACAACCGACTCTGTCCTTTCTTGTAGAGTGCCTTTGTGTTGAGTGACCAGTCAATTTTGTTAAGATTGTTACAGAACAATGATTAAAAAAGAGAAGGGTGTCTCAGTGTTACTACTGTACGTAATAGACGTTTCACCTTTAGTTATTTTGCAGGGTTCAAGAGAGTTTTTAAAAGAGAGTTTTTGAGTTTTTAATCTCTTAGTTGTTGATTTTGACATCAACAACAGTTTACCTGGATGTTCTTGTTCTCTTGCTTCATTAGAGAAAGCACATTTCTGGTAATCACTAGTTGTGCTTCCCTAAGCTCAACAGGGCATTTTTTGTTTTTAAGAATGTAGCCAACAAATGTACAGTATGTGGCCTGAGCTTTTCACACACAATCATCTTTAGGGTTTATAGGGAATTTATTATAAAAAGAGAAAATATTTAGTGAGGGTAGCAAAAATTATGTTGGCAGACTGGTTCATGCTGACAGAACAGCAACAGTAACTCGAATAATATCTTATTACAACTGAGGTATATCGAAGAGAATCTCTGAATGCATATCACATCAACCCTTAAAGTACATGGGCTACAGCAACAGAAGCTCACATTGAATGGTAAGAACATGAAACTGAGGCTACAATCCACATGGGATAACCAAAATTGGACAATAGATGTTTGTAAAAGTCTTGATGTCTGCTGTGACATATCTTAGGATGGTACGGTCAGAATTAGGTGTAAACAACAATAAAGCATGGCTCCATCCTGCATTGTAGCAACGGTTCAGTTAGTTCATTCTAAGGAATGTTTCCAGCACCTTGTTGAATATATGCCATGAAGAATTAAGGCAGATCTGAAGGCAAAAAGGATCCAACCCATTACTTTCATTACTAGCAAGGCATACCTAATAAAGTGGCTGATGTACGTATAATTGACTAAATATATCCAGGATAAATTACTTCAGAACTACCTGATTAAAAATTATTTGGTGTTTTGGATTATTGTTCCCAAATAATAATCCTTTGACACAAACATACAATGTAAATCATACCAATCCACTTGGGTAACTCTGAAATCAGACATGCAAATGCACTTGACAATACTGTTCTTGAACTATTACAGAAAGGCTGACCTCTGTTTCTTAAAATAACAACTAACTGTTGTTTTTGTTGTTGTTGCGTAATTACCTAATTCCATATGTGTTATTTTATAGTTTTGAAATCCCCAGTATTGTTGTAGAATGTATAAAATAAATCACTAAACAAAAACAAAGACATTTGCCCAAACTTTTGAACGGTAGTGTATATACAGTATATACTGTATAAAACTTCTGTATGGGTAATAACCATTCACACACTTTTTTCATGTGTCTTTTCAAGTGTTTTCTCTCTACTGACCGATTGTGCCAAATCTACCATAAATATCGATATGTAATATTAAAAACGTAACAATGTGCTGTTATTTTGTTACCAGAATACATCCAACAGAATGCATCCCAGACCACATTGACAATCAATCTAATAAGCTTATAAGCCAGTTAATACCAAGGCCTGGGGGGATGGGATCTTACCATCAATGCAATTCAACCTGGGGGCTGTTCCATGAAAGTAGCTAAATAAAGCCAGACTTCCGCGCAAAAGTGAGACTCAAATTAGCGGCATCTCCAAATTAAGCCTCATGTGGTTCCACAAACGGAGCTCAGCTGTAACTAATCGAGGCTTATTCAAGGCAGGCTTGCATAGTCTCACTTTGTGCGCGCGCCCGCGATATTTAAAAAGCCCATATGAATGGATGACCGAAACATAGATCCGAAATGAGCCAGACAGGTAAAACACGGGCAGTTTTTGTCTCCGCTGCTGAGCAAACGCTGCGCATGGTGATTTAATACACGGACAGATTTTTGCACCTTGAATAAAGTATTCCAACTTGTTCAAATTATTGTTTTGTTATTTTTGTTTATTGGGAAAGTGTATTTTACATGAAAAGGTGTTATGTTAATGTTTTTTTTTTAAAGTTACTAATTAGACCATGTTTAGTTCTGAAATGCCATCTGTTCTGGACAATGTGAATAAAGGAAATACTGTCCATTTTGAGCATGCAGGCATAACCCCTGTCCCCAAGCAGGACTCCATTAAACTCCCCTGCAAAAGAAGGTATCAGTTACATATGGTGTGACACTCACAGTTCAAGACTGTATGTATATATATATATATATATGAAGACTTATGAAGTTATGTGTGCCTACTGACTGTTACAACTATTTATCTTTTAAAATTATGATCACTAGTTTCCATGAAAAATGCTTGTGAAGTAAAAATTCTTCCTTGAAATGTTCTCTTGCCTTCTTCTCTGTGCCAGTGAGGATGCTCGAAAGATCCTGGAGTCATGGACAGAGCCTGTCCATTTTGCCTCAACATTAGTACAAACCGGATTCCAAAAAAGTTGGGACACTAAACAATTTGTGAATAAAAACTGAATGCAATGATGTGGAGATGGCAAATGTCAATATTTTATTCAGAATAGAACATAGATGACTGATCAAAAGTTTAATCCGAGAAAATGTATCATTTTAAAGGAAAAATATGTTGATTCCAAATTTCACAGTGTCAACAAATCCCAAAAAAGTTGGGACAAGTAGCAATAAGAGGCTGGAAAAAGTAAATTTGAGCATAACGAAGAGCTGGAAGACCAATTAACAGTAATTAGGTTAATTGGCAACATGATTGGGTATAAAAAGAGCTTCTCAGAGTGGCAGTCTCTCAGAAGCCAAGATGGGTAGAGGATCACCAATTCCCACAATGTTGCGCAGAAAGATAGTGGAGCAATATCAGAAAGGTGTTACCCAGCGAAAAATTCCAAAGACTTTGCAGTTATCATCATCAACTGTGCATAATATCATCCGAAGATTAAGAGAATCTGGAACAATCTCTGTGCGTAAGGGTCAAGGGCGTAAAACCATACTGGATGCCCGTGATCTCCGGGCCCTTAAACGACACTGCACCACAAACAGGAATGCTACTGTAAAGGAAATCACAGAATGGGCTCAGGAATACTTCTAGAAACCATTGTCAGTGAACACAATCCACCGTGCCATCCGCCGTTGCCAGCTGAAACTCTACAGTGCAAAGAAGAAGCCATTTCTAAGCAAGATCCACAAGCACAGGCGTTTTCATTGGTCCAGGGATCATTTAAAATGGAGTGTGGCAAAATGGAAGACTGTTCTGTGGTCAGACGAGTCACGATTCGAAGTTCTTGTTGGAAATGTGGGACGCCATGTCATCCGGACCAAAGAGGACAAGGACAAGCCAAGTTGTTATCAACGCTCAGTTCAGAAGCCTGCATCTCTGATGGTATGGGGTTGCATGAGTGTGTGTGGCATGGGCAGCTTGCATGTCTGGAAAGGCACCATCAATGCAGAAAAATATATTCAGGTTCTAGAACAACATCTAGTCATCTCTTTCAGGGAAGACCCTGCATTTTTCAACAAGATAATGCCAGATCACATTCTGCATCAATCACAGCATCATGGCTGCGTAGGAGAAGGATCCGGGTACTGAAATGGCCAGTCTGCAGTCCAGATCTTTCCCCTATACAGAACATTTGGCGCATCATAAAGAGGAAGGTGCGACAAAGAAGGCCCAAGACGATTGAACAGTTAGAGACCTGTATTAGACAAGAATGGGAGAGCATTCCTATTTCTAAACTTGAGAAACTGGTCTCCTCGGTCCCCAGACGTCTGTTGAGTGTTGTAAGAAGAAGGGGAGATGCCACACAGTGGTGAAAATGGCCTTGTCCCAACTTTTTTAGGATTTGTTGACAACATGACATTTTGATTCACCATATTTTTCCCTTAAAATGATACATTTTCTCAGTTTAAACTTTTGTTCCGTGATTTATGTTCTATTCTGAATAAAATATTGACATTTGCCATCTCCACATCATTGCATTCAGTTTTTATTCACAATTTGTTTAGTGTCCCAACTTTTTTGGAATCCGGTTTGTAATTAGGCAGTTGCTGTCACAGATCATCTGAACACAGAGAGTGGATTTAGTGATATACTAAATACACGAAGGATCATCGTATCTGGACCGCTTCCCACATTTCAGCAAGGACTCGAGAAGTTCAGTAGATTATTTGCCTTTAATGAATGGTTACAATCTTGGTGTCAACAACAGAAATTACGCTTTGTTGATAACGGGAATGTTTTCTGGGAGCGTCCTAGGCTCTATCACACCGATGGCCTACACCCTAGCAGAGCTGGAGCAGCGGTCCTCTCTGACAACATCTCCAGGACACTACGAACCATCTGACTGGCGGTAAGTCATACTGTAGATTCCAAACATATTAGACACATCACAACTCACCGTAGTGATAGACGCACACACATAGCTTGTCCTATAGAAACTGTGTCTGCTCCCCGAATACTGAGAAAAAAGAATAAATTTGTTAAATTTGCCCGAAACAATCTGATAACCATAAAACCAGAAAAAGGCAAAATAAGTAGTCAAAATCCACCTCTAAAGTTTGGACTACTCAACATTAGATCCCTTGCGCCTAAAGCACTTATTGTTAATGAAATTATCTCAGATTATTGCCTTGACGCACTCTGTCTCACTGAAACCTGGCTTAAACCAAATGAATATTTTGGTCTGAATGAGTCTACTCCGTCAGGATATTTCTATAAGCACGAGCCCCGTCTAATTGGTCGCGGTGGTGGTGTCGCCACTATCTACAATGATGTACTCACTGTTACCCAGAAAATAAGGCCCAGGTTTAATTCATTTGAAGTGCTTATCATTAATGTTGCACTAAATGAAATACGTAATAAACCCTTGCTATATTTTACCCTGGCCACCGTGTACAGACCCCCGGGGCCATATGGCGATTTTCTTAAAAATTTGGACATCTGCTATCAGACCTATTGGTTAACTCTGACAAAGTGTTGATAGTAGGAGACTTTAACATTCATGTAGATGATGCTAACGACGCTTTAGCACTCACATTTATGGATTTACTAAATTCCTTTGGGGTTAAGCAAAATATAATTGGAGCAACTCACCGCTTTAATCATACGCTAGATTTAATTATATCCCATGGTATAGATGTCTCTAATATAGAAATCATACCTCAAAGTGATGATATCACAGATCATCACCTCCTGACATATACTCTACCCGTAGAACAGATTAGCTGTGTCTCCCCACGTTATCAATCTGTTAGAAATATGAATCCCATCACTAAAGACAGATTCACAAGTAATCTGCTGGATCTGTCCCAATTTCTTATTAGACCCCTAAATGCAGATGATCTAGATGAAGTGACTAGCAGCATGGGCACTATTTTTACCAGTACATTAGACACTGTTGCTCCCATCAGATCAAAAAAAAGTCAGAGATAAAACATTTGCACCGTGGTACAACAGTCATACTCGCGCCCTAAAGAGAGCAACCGATAACCTCGAGCGAAAATGGAGGAAAACTAAATTAGAAGTTTTTCGAATTGCGTATAAAGACAGTATGTGCAGCTATAGACAGGCTCTAAAAACTGCTAGGACCGAGCATCTTAGCCAACTGATAGCAAGAAACCAAAACAATCCCAGGTTCTTATTTAGTACAGTGGCTCGCCTAACAAAACCTAAGATGCCCGCAGAGAGTATCCCATCACAGTTTAGAAGTGAAGACTTTATGGACTTCTTTAATGAAAAAATCAATAATATCAGGAAGGAAATAATGGAGGTTCAACCTCTAATAGTATCTCACGATCCAGTTCAGCCTATAGCTTCACATTTAGATTTTCACTGCTTTACAGGTATAGGACAGGAAGAGCTGTATAAACTCATCACCTCGGCTAAATCAACAACGTGCCTGTTAGACCCAATCCCAACCAGATTTTTAAAAGAAGTGATGCTTACGGTTGGAGAGCCACTCCTAAACATTATTAATTCTTCATTACATCTAGGTCACGTCCCTAAACCTTTCAAGTTAGCAGTTATTAAGCCGCTTCTTAAAAAATCTAATTTGGACGCGAATGAAATAAAAAATTACAGACCGATTTCAAACCTCCCGTTCATATAAAAAATACTAGAAAAAGTAGTATCAGCTCAAATTTGCACATTCTTGCAGGATAACAACATCCTTGAAGAATTTCAGTCAGGTTTCAGGCCCCATCATAGCACAGAAACTGCACTAGTTAAGATTACAAATGACTTGTTTTTAGCTTCAGACCAAGGCTGCATCTCATTGCTAGTCCTGCTTGATCTTAGTGCTGCATTCGACACTATAGATCATAATATTCTCATAGATCGCTTACAAAATTATATAGGTATTCAGGGACAGGCATTAAAATGGTTTAGATCTTACCTGTCTGATCGCTACCATTTTGTAGATCTAAATGGAGAACCGTCTGGTGTAATGCCAGTGAAATATGGGGTCCCACAAGGGTCAGTTTTAGGACCTCTGTTGTTCTCAATATACATGCTTCCCTTGGGTAACATCATTAGAAGACATGGGATTAGTTTCCATTGTTATGCTGATGATACCCAATTATATATCTCAACTAAACCAGACGAAATACCTAAGTTGTCTAGATTAACTGAGTGTGTCCAGGACATAAAAGATTGGATGACCGATAACTTTCTTTTATTAAATTCAGATAAGACAGAGATATTACTTATTGGCCCAAAAACCAGCACACAACAGCTTTCACAATTCAGCTTGCGCTTAGAAGGATGTACTGTTATTACCAGCTCAGCAGTAAAAGATCTGGGAGTAATATTAGACAGTAACTTGTCTTTTGAAAATCACATTTCAAATATCACAAAAACAGCCTTTTTCCATCTTCGAAATATTGCTAAACTTAGGAACATCTTATCCGTATCTGATGCAGAAAAACTAGTTCATGCATTCATGACCTCCAGACTGGACTATTGTAATGCATTACTAGGTGGTTGTCCTGCATCCTCAATAAACAAGCTTCAGTTAATCCAAAATGCAGCTGCCAGGGTTCTCACTAGATCCAGAAAATATGATCATATAACCCCAATATTATCATCCCTGCACTGGCTACCTGTTCAGTTTAGAATAAATTACAAAATAGTATTACTTACATACAAGGCCTTAAATGGTTTAGCTCCCACATACCTAACCAGTCTTCTGATACGCTACAATCCACCACGCGCCTTAAGATCACAAAACTCCGGACTTCTGGTAGTTCCCAGAATTTCAAAATCTACAAAAGGGGGTAGGGCTTTTTCATATTTAGCTCCAAAGCTTTGGAATAGCCTTCCAGACAGTGTTCGGGGAGCAGACACGGTTTCTCAGTTCAAAAGTAGACTCAAGACGCATCTTTTTAATCTGGCATACACATAACTCATCCCAGTACTCATACTCCAGTACACCTATACCGAATGGCAACTACGCTAATTCTCCCCATCTGTTCTGTATTTCTCTACCCATCCCGAGGCATCGGGAGATTTTGCCAGCTTCAGTAGACAAAGGCCGACCCTGCGAGGATCCTGAGGCATCCAGAGAAGGACCAGCTCCAGCTGGATTCAGCTTTATGATGGTTGGAGCTACACATGCTGCTCCTGTGCTTCCAGTGATCCAGACCTCATCTGCCCTCTGCACCTACTGACTCGTCCCTATGCTGAACTGGTCTTCATGTCAATTTAAATAATTTCTGTCATATTGAATTTTCACCTGCACAACACACAAGATGTTATATCATTTCTATCTGTTATCGCCCAAATGAGGATGGGTTCCCTGTTGAGTCTGGTTCCTCTCAAGGTTTCTTCCTAATGCCATCTCAGGGAGTTTTTCCTTGCCACCGTCGCCGTCACCCTTGGCTTGCTCATCAGAGAAATTTCATTCATTCGTCTCATTATTATCTGCACATTTTTCTCACACATCCACACTTCCAATTATTTTCTTTTCTATAATTATTATTATTATTTGTTTTTATTTATTTATTTTCTATTATAATTTTATTTATTTATTATTTTATATATTATATATATATAATTTTTTTTTTTTTGTTAAATTTCTTTAATTTTTGTGAAGCTGCTTTGAGACAATGACCATTGTTAAAAGCGCTATATAAATAAAATTTAATTGAATTGAATTGAAAATATACCTGTAGCATATTTTGTCTGGCAGAGCATTAATTTAAGATTGCTCAATATATGAATTGATGAACAATGTCAAATTCAGAGCTAAATCACTGGCAATGTATGGAGTTATTGCCAATCTACATACCTGTCCATTGAGGCTATGGAAAGATTTCCTGTTCACATAGTCTGCCTCAGTTGGTCCAGCTGGGGCCTGTATTTTGATGTGGGTGCCGTCCACAGCACCCAAGACATTGGAAAACCCGAGGAACAAATTTAGCTTAATACAGGCATATACATTTTTAAGTGTACTTTAACTGTCACATACCTGCTATGCATTAAAGTTCTCCTTGATCCTCTGTGTTGGTAGATGGCCAGGAAAGATCATATAAATAATTAAATATTGCCTCAGAGAAATGTAGACCATTCTTATTTCATGGCATACGGTTGCTTTAAATGCTCAGCATCACCAACACTGTAGAGGAATGTCCCACTGGCGAAGAAACGCAGTGCAATAAAGACAGATTGCACTGTGGTCAGGCATTGCCTTTGCCGTGTGTGTTTGCTGAGGTGTGGTTCCAGCAGCTCATATAGGTAGACTATGCTGGAGTGGCAGAGAATTATGTTAGAGTGGTGCAGGACATGTCTGAGAGCGCTAAGACAGTGGTGAGATGTGCTGTAGGTGTGACAGAAGAGTTCAAGGTGAAGGTGGGTTTGCTGAGGTGTGGTTCCAACAGCTCATAGGTAGACTATGCTGGGTCTGCTGAATAGTCATCTGGGAAGGCAAGAGGGTTTACTCTGTCCCTAAAGACCCATGGGGCTGGTGGTCTGAAAGCTCTTTCTAATATCCGTGCACCCTCATCCACAGGGTCTTCAATAAATGGACAGGCCATAATTACGTACTGGGACTTCTCTGTTTCTCTTTCGTTCTGAATCTCCATGCAGGTGTTGGTCTCACACAGTACTGCTTAAATAGGCCTGACCTTCATTAGGCAATTAAGCTGTCATCTCGTTTTATTATTATTATTATTATTATTATTATTTTGGTAAATGTAATAAGGCTTTTTTGTGTAACTGTTCATATGAATTTATTATTTTCTGTTTTCAGTCATTGCATTTCATGTTTGACCTTTTTTAATATGCTTACGGTTTTATTTAAATTATTTTGGGGATAATTAAAATGCTGAGACATGATTTTTATAGGCTTAATAATTTTTTATTACACGACATGATTAGTGAGCGCGCGGAAATTAAACTGACGGAACGATCTTTAAGGGATATGTTCCCACACGTCTGAGATTCTTTGAGACACCGCTTAAATAAGCGAGACAGTTAGCCTGCCCCGGACCAGGTTAATTTGCCAGCATAAGTTGCCGGGGTAACTGAGTTTGAACTTTTTTAAGTTTGATTTATGAAACCGAATCTACCAAAAATAAGCCTGACTAACCGAAATAAGCCTGGCTTATACTCTAATCTTGGTTTATGGAACAGCCCCCAGGTTAGGATCACAGAGTAAGTTGCCACGGTAACTGACTCTGAGTAATAGTTACCTCTCTTTCAGAAACAGGCTTGAGTTACCCTGCTTTCTCGGGTTTGACAAACCTGCCTTTTTGAAATGGAAAACTCTGACTTTCTCTTATCTCAGGGTTACCAAACTCTGAGTTTTCACTTAACCTCCTTTCTGAAACAGGCCCCCGGTCTCCCCTATGTTAATAAATAATGCAACTATCAGAGTTACTGTACATTAATACTCTTATCAGTATGACGCAGGTAATCTTAATTTTGTCATTTTGGCTTTCCATAGACATAGTTCCGCCTCGCACACTTTTAATGGTATCTATGGGAAGGGAAGCCAAACACGTCAAAAGTGGAACGAAACCGTGGCATCTGATTGAGCCGCTCTGGGCGGACCAAATATCTGCGTGGCAATCTGGATAGCGCAGAGATGATCTGTATGGGAAGCCAGTGGATAGCGCAGAAATGATCTGGTTTATTTGCGCGGCCCGGTGGATCGCGCAGCGCGGACCAGTTTCAGTCGCGCAGCGCAGACCAACTTGAGCAGCGCTGCTCGAATCACAAACCTGCGCGACCCACTGGGCAGCGCTGCGCGACTCTGATAGAAATAGACCCCGCCCACCATCATATTACATTTTCCCCACAATTCCCCGCTGTAGAGTGCACAAAGTGGAAGCAGTTTTTTTTATTCTTAGGCTATAACGATATTGGCAGACATTATGAAGTTCATTCATTCATTCATTTTCTATACCGCTTAATCCTGTGTTCAGGGTCGCGGGGGACCTGGAGCCTATCCCAGGAGACTTCGGGCACTAGGCGGGGTACAACCTGGACAGGGTGCCAATCCATCGCAGGGCACACACACACATACACACACTCACACACCCAATCACACACTACGGGCAATTTAGGAATGCCAATTAGCCTAACCTGCATATCTTTGGACTGTAGGAGGAAACCGGAGTACCCGGAGGAAACCCACCAAACACGGGGAGAACATGCAAACTCCATGCACACAGAGACGGGAATCGAGCCTGGGCGGGGAATCGAACCCAGACCCTGGAGGTCCAAGGCGACAGTGCTAACCACTACACCACCGCGCCGCCATCATTATGAAGTTGAACTTCTTAAATTTATTTTGTTAATTTTTCTTTATGGAAACTGCAGTGTTCGACGGTACTTCGTGGAATTACACGAATTTCTACTTTCAACAGAAGGGGCTGTTCAAAGCAGAAATTTTAATGACCTACAATACACAGTCGTCTTCATCTTGTGGAACACATGCAAGTTTCGTTGATTATACTGGACAGTTTACAGGTAATCACAGATTTGTCCATAATATGAATTTTCGAATTTATTGATGTCTGAATATAGACTACATAACAGGCTTAAACAGGAACCAATTACACCATTAGAAAATGTATTTATTTGATATCTTTTACATATTTCATATTCTTTAGAACCATGGTGACCACTTTCCCACAATAAGTGAACTTCATGAGGCTTTAAGGGATCTATGCCTGCTGGTTGATAACATAATTAACCCTCCTGTGTGCAACCCAGTTTCTTTGTATTTGGTACAAACAAGAGGACGGCCAAGGTATTGTAATTTTAACTGTGACTTTGCCATTTTATTTCAAGGCCTTTGTACTTGGCCAGTCGTGTTTGCTTTACTTACAGGAATACCTGAAATTTGACGCTTGCTGCTTCTTGTATTTAACTCTTGTATTGTATCGGAACCGATACAATTACCAATTTCTAGGTATAATATAACTGTTGGACAGCTTTCCCAGTTGAGGGCAACTGGGATGTCATGGATTTCCATCGCAGACATCCTTGGTATCAGTTTGTCAACTCTTTCTCGGAGAAGAGATTTGTTTGGATTAGTTGAAAATTATGATGCCATCCCAAACAGTCAACTGGATGAAATCATCAGAGATATTATTGCACACACTGCAAATGCTGGTGAGAGACTGGTTCAAGGTAAGTTACATATTACTGCATAGGCTAAATAAATGGCTACATGATTCCATTCAGATTGATGCTAAAAATTCACATCAATTTGAAAGGTATCATAATTTAAAATGTATAAGGGTTCATTTCAGTTTTCAATATTTCAGTTAGTCTAATGGCAACATAAAAATAAAGAAAAGGTGTTGCCATTTATAAATACATATAAATTACATTGCAGAAATGTTTTTAATTATTTCATTTTAATTGTTGCTTTTCAAGGTAGGATTAGAGGAAGGGGATTGAGATGTGCTGTAGGTGTGACAGAAGAGTTCAAGGTGGAGGTGGGTCTGCATCAAGGATCGGCTCTAAGCCCCTTTTTGTTTGCTCTAGTGATGGACAGGATGACAGATGAAGTTAGACAGGAGTCTCCATGGTCTATGATGTTTGCAGATGACATTGTAATTTGTAGCGAGAGCAGGGAACAGGTGGAAGAAAATTTGGAGAGGTGGAGGTACGCTCTGGAAAGCAGAGGAATGAAGGTTAGCCGCAGCAAGACGGAATACATGTGTGTGAATGAGAGGGACCCAAGAGGAACAGTAAGGCTACAGGGAGCAGAGGTAAAGAAGGTGCAGGATTTTAAGTACTTAGGGTCAACGGTCGAGAGCAACGGAGAGTGTTCAGGCAGGTTGGAATGGGTGGAGAAAAGTGTCAGGTGTGTTGTGCGATAAAGGAGTATCAGCGAGAATGAAAGGAAAGGTGTACAGGACAGTGGTGAGACCAGCAATGCTCTACGGCTTAGAGACAGTGGCACTGAAGAAAAGACAGGAGGCAGAGTTGGAGGTAGCAGAGCTGAAGATGTTGAGGTTCTCTTTGGGAGTGACAAGGATGGATAGGATCAAGAATCAGTTCATCAGAGGGACAACCCATGTGAGATGTATTGGAGATAAAGTCAGAGAGGCCAGATTGAGGTGGTTTGGACATGTTCAGAGGAGAGATTGTGAATATATTGGTAGAAGGATGCTGAGGTTGGAACTGTCAGGCAGGAGGTCTAGAGGAAGACCAAAGAGGAGATTTATGGATGCAGTGAGAGAGGACATGAAGTTAGTTGGTGTGAGAGAAGAGGATGCAGAGGATAGGGTTAGATGGAGGCAGATGATTCGCTGTGGCGACCCCTGAAAGGGAACAGCCGAAAGACAAAGAAGAAGATTAGAGGAAGGGGATTCAGAGTTCAAAGACAAAGAGTCAGAGAAAGGATGCGTATTATTGATCCAGCAGGAACTCTGATACGACGAAGACGTGTCATCAGAAGAAGAGTGTACAGTGTCAGAGGATCAAACCACTTATGGTATCTAAGTTTAATCTCTACATAATATCTTAATACATATCCTTATATACAAAATGAACTGGGCCCGGTTTCTCGAAAGCTTCTTATCGCTAAGTAGTTCTTAAGTCGTACCTTAACCTCTCTCTTAACTTTATGGCGCATTTCCCGAAACGTTCTTACGCTAAGTATCTCTTAGCTAAGTCACACGTTCGTAAGGTTGGTCTGGAGCAACCTTAACTCATACTTAGCGTAGTTTCAGCTCTAGACGCTAGTCGCCGCCACTGAGCAGCAGTCTTTATAAACCAGCAGTGTATGCAAACACATTATGGCACGTTATCAAAGTCGTATTAATGATGGAATATACTGTAGACCTGTTTAAGTTTTTTATTTTATTTTATATCAGAACTAATAGAGTGACTTTTAATTAGCCTATTTCATAATGTGACTAACGCATTAAAATTGCCAATCACTATTAATATTAAACAGGTGGCGAACAATTAGGCAGCGATGCAGCGTGGTGTTGTGTTAAACTGAAGACCCGTGGTCCGTGGGTCCGTGGAGCCGTGTGGGTCATGTACATTTTTCCTTTAGACAAAACTCCAGCCCTTTTCATATTTTCCCCGTGGTCGTTATTAAAAAATATATATATATATAAATAAAAGTTTTGCCTTCCCAGGCAACAGATTATGGAGCTTCTTGAGCTGCTCAGACCTGCGCGTGCCAGACCAACGCGTCGTACTTACTGTACTGTACACTCCCCGTCCCGATGTCCAGCTGCTCGCTGCTTTCTGTTTAAAACATGTTTCATTGATCATTAGACATTATCCATGACTTTGTGGGTTTTTCTTTTGACACGTTTTATTTTTATGAAATTTGATTTAGTTGAGAAAATAACCTTGGGAGTTTCAAACCCCGCATCCATTAATTTTTCTGTGTGATTGTAATGTTTAATATCCCTACAGTATTCACTTATGCGGTTTGACTCGCTGTGAGATGCGGTGTGTTATACCCCTATCTCACCTGCACGGTCTCGCGCTGTGGCCGTAAGCAGGGTTCATCATGATTCACCCCGAGTTTTTGCGCTGTGATTACGTTTCCATCTTTCCGCGTGAAAAATTCAACGTTTAGTTTTTTGCTGGTCCTCGAGGAAGCTTGCAGACTTTGCAGAACTTCGCGGAACGTTAAAGGAACGTCTCGGGCAATCGCGGCAGCTCACGGAGATGAGTCCGGCCACACAGGTGAGAGAGGGGTATTAGGCACCGTGATCCGCCTCGAGTGGCCGGCGCCCGACGTCCGCGAGCTTCCACATGTTAAACATGTTTATTTTTTTGCGTGGTAAAATGGAAACGTAATAACAGCACCAAAAACTCGCGCCGAATCATAATGAACCGCACTTACGGCCCCGCGTGTGAGATAGGGGTATTAAACCTCCACTCTGTCATCTCATCGTATTCATTCCATAAGTGCGCTATACAACCCCAACAACTGACACTTCACATTGTTTCTGAAGCTGGTGAAGAGTGTATCAGCTGTTTGTCCATCAACTATGATTGGATACCCGGTTCGTTTCACGGCCACATGTTACATGAAAATATTATATATTATATTATTATATTAATTAATATTAATTTATATATTTGTCTATTATGGCATGTTATTGTTAAGTTAACACATGTCGAAATAAACGTTATTAAAAGAATTTAGTGCATTGTTTAATTTGCATAGAAAGTGCCGTCTTTCTTAACCCTGTCATGCAAAAGGAGTGAAAAATCGATTCCTGAGCCACCGATGTCAGCTAATTCAGGACCTTCACTGTAGACAGCGCCGCGTAACGTGGGACGTAAGAATCAGCGACTTAAGAAGACTCCTAAGAGACAGTTCGAGAAAAATCCTCTTAGAAAAGTTATCACTTAACGTAAGATATATCTTAAGAGTCTTCTTAGCGCGCGAATAGTGTGCGTTATCGAGAAACCGGGCCCTGATCTTTAAATTAGATTTTAAGATCAAGTAGTCAGAGGTTGCTGTTAATTTGATTGTTTCCCTTTGCACTGTTTAATAAACTCCTATTTCTCACCCCTCTAGGCATATAGACTCCAACCATAAACTGATTGCATGGAGATTTGTTCTTCATGGCTGCACTGATGGATTCAGCAGAACTGTTATTTATTTGAGATGTGCCTCAAACAATCGTGCTGCAACAGTACTGTCTTTCTTTCAGATTGGAGTCTCACAATTTGGTTTGCCATTAAGAGTAAGGGGAGACAGGGGCTGTGAAAATGTACATGTTGCACAGTACATGATCGAAAGAAGAGGAACAGGGAAGCTTTATTGTGGGAAGGAGTGTGCATAACCAAAGGATTGAACGTCTCTGGGGGGATGTGAACAGGGTTGTATCAGACTTTTATAGGCAGCTTTTCCAGTACATGGAATATGTGGACATTCTACACCCTGATAATGAGATGCACTTATGGTCCCTCAACTACATCTTCCTTAGGAGAATTCAACGGTCATGTGATGAATTTATCAGACAATGGAATTACCACAATATGAGAACAGAGGGTGACATGAGTCCACTAGCATTGTGGAATTCTGGTATGATAATTGAGCCAAATATTGTCCTTAATGTGTTTAACATAGATGACTACAGTATTGACTTTGTTAATGAGAATATGACTCAGATCAACACTGTACCAGAAAACACTTTTAGTGTAAGCACTGCAGATACTGATTACCTTCAAACATTATTGGATCCCTTGTCAGATGATGGGAATAATGGGATACAACACTACTTAACTGTTTTGGACTATTTGTCATCACAATACACATAAAAATAATCCAGACACACGTTTGTTATTTTCAAGATTCATCTTTTATATCCACAAATCTTTATCCACAAATTATACGTTTTACAAACAAATAACTTTGTAAAGCAGAACTGCTTGTTAATAAATCTGTTTTTATGGTCTTTTATGTTTTAAGTGCCTTAATTCACAATGAATAATTATTGAAAAAACTACACTTTAAATACACTTTGTACTTTAAGCCAAAAGTAGCTTTTTAAAACATGCATCTTTTGCTTTCCATAACAATAATTGTCATTTGAACATTATTGAACATTACATTTTTATAATATGTTAATTTGTCATTATATTAATGAAATATATAGTCTTGTTTATAAAATCAGAAAATGCTACATTTGAGAAATTCTGGTAACACAACCAAAAACAAGATCATGAGATTTTAACATAATATCAGATAATAACAATATTGTGCAATATCAACAAAACTGTACTGAATTTAAACTTTTCCAAATCCCAACGAGCCTTTTACTGCTTCAGTTAGTAGATTTTCTAATTCAGTTTCATCTTGTACACCTCTTGGTAAGAAAAGAACCATTGAACATGTTGATGCAGAAGGAAGTCTTCGACAAGCATTGTCTTGTGTATAAAAGTCAATCTCTGCTTTCTTGTGAAAACCCAGGGGAGGGAGACAATCTTGTACACCTCTTGTACACATCTTAACTCCAGTTCACAACAAGAAGGTCTCTAAACTCACTTCTTGACAGAGGCTTCTGTGTGTTGGTGAAAAGAGGCTTGAAGACATTCCAGTTGTTTTCCACTACCTGCCAAAGTAATCCACACGAATTGACTCCTGCTTTGAACTGTGAGATCATGATGGCAGGCCTAAGATGATAAAGACAAATTAAGAAACAAACAAACCATTGAAAAATAAAGAAAACATAAACAATAGAACAAAAATATATTTACTATTCTGTGTTCTATCAGTGATTGCTGAGGTCCTCCAAACATTATAAGTGTTTTCATGAGAAGTTTTCATACAAGCACCTATGATAAATGAAGTGTTTAATGACAAGGCTATAAATTCTAAGCATGTCAGAAAGGCCAGCAGTGTAGATCCAGTGTACCCCACAATCTGCAATCCAATCACCAAGATTGGCCTTCAGTGAAATTAGGTCACTCACACTTGTGCACTGATGGATCTAAACATGGCAGGAAATAGGAAATATTGTTTCATATAAAAATTCATTGTTATTTATCAAGCTAAATATTTGTACATTATATACCTGCTGCATCTTGAAGTGCACTTCACTATCTGGCAAGTCTTGAAAATCAAACCTGTCCAACTCCCCTTCCTGTCCACACATCAGCAAATATAAAGCAGAATGAAGGGCTTTAATCCCTGGACCTCAATGAAGTATGGACCATGCAATGAGTTTCCCACCCGTGTAAAATCAGTTCTGTTCTAAAGCCGTCTGATTGTAGGCAAAGAAAACCTGGCCTTGTTTTCATTCAAAAATTCCAAGTGCTGACTGTACTTCGATCATTAAGAGCCTGATGGAAAGAAAATTATGTCTGTTCATTAGAAAGAAAACAGAAATTTTCATTTAAAGTTAAATTGTTTTTAATTGTGTTTTAAGGTTTTAATCAGACCCATGTAGCAACAGAATACACATGATATAGTGCATATGATATAGTGCATAAGGCATATAGTGCCTTTTCGTAAAAATTTAAAATTCTCTTTTACTGTAGCAATGTGGTTCACATTTTCAGGAAATATCTGAAAGACATTAACTTTACATAGAAATGATTTACAAAGACAGAAAAATCAACGAAAAACATAGGTGGGGTCTCACAGACAAGACTAGGCCTAGGCTTTTGCTGTTCTGTGTTTTCTTTATTTCAAATTCATGAAATGAATGAAAAATTGTGAAAAGCACTATATAAATAAAACTGAATTGAATTGATTAAACTAAGATGTGTATATATACTTTATAAACATGCCTCAGAAAAGACATTACTGTATCTTGAGACAAACCGATGACACTGACATATTTTAAGATCTGTCAGTCCAAGTTATTTTCAGTTAAGACAGCTCAAACATGTGACATAGTCTAGGACTAGCCTTAAGCATTGTCTGTGAAACCAGGGGATAATTTTTAAAAAAGATTTACCAACCTAAAGAACTCCCTTTGTGGACCACCATAATCATCAGCAGACTCTCCAACAAACTCAATACGTGGAGTTCGGTGCCATGCAAAGAAGCTCTTTGACAATGCTTGACAGGCACTGTGGAGAATTTTTGACCTCCTTGCAACAACAACAGCGTTCATCCATGTCAAGATTTTCTTTCTGGAATGATTTCAGAATGTCGGCCAAATCACCTGCATCCTAAATATAAGTTTAGATATAAGACACATCATAACATACAGTATTTTATAATATATTTTATAAGCTTATTATATTACTCTTTTAAATATGTTATTTTAGGTAAACCTTTTGGTAAATAATACACTCACGTTGTCTGAAGTGTTTTTACTGGGAGAGGGCAACATAACTGGCTCCTCTTCTTCTGTATCTGACAGAGCCATGATGTTTTCTCTTAAATAAAAATAGAAAATACTATGTAATTATGAAACTTTCACAAAAATTAAAAGAACCATCATATTTATGCATCAGAAAATATAGCAAATGATTACTGTGATAATGAAGAGTGTGGGAAATATTTGAATTACACAAAGAAACCAAAACTATACTCACTGCACAAATCTGTAAAGTTTGCTATGCTTATTATTTAGTAATAAAACAACAATACAAGAACAACAACAAACCCCATCAGAACATCTGTGCCCAAATGTTCATCACTTGCTGGTTGGATGATCCTGTAATAGACCTAAAATAAAAACCAATAGCTAAATAACAGGATAAATTTTTGCACCATTTTGCAATTTGACATAGCAAATACTCAGTTTGTAAAATGTGACCTTGAGTGAAATCCAGGCAAGAGTCACATGAAAAAGTCAGAATTATAAAATTCTGAGCATCAAAATTTGGCATAACTAGAAAATGACAATAATAGTTGTGTTTATTGCTATAAATGATAGATTATATAATAGATTTTCAGATACTGTTCTTTACATTGTTCTTTACATATGCAGAAAACTGTAAAGCACAAAAAAAGGATTTAGCTGAGTCTTTATCTTTCACAGATGGGACATAAATTTTAACTCAACTCTACCAGCCTTAACTTTACATGCATTTCGGGAAACACTAGATACAATCTATAATTAATTTAACATTAAACAAGAAAATTATTAAAATTGTAAGGAAAGTGCATTTAAATTATGCCAGAATCTATAGTACTTACAGTGGTGTGAAAAACTATTTGCCCCCTTCCTGATTTCTTATTCTTTTGCATGTTTGTCACACTTAAATGTTTCTGCTCATCAAAAACCGTTAACTATTAGTCAAAGATAACATAATTGAACACAAAATGCAGTTTTTAAATGAAGGTTTACGTTATTAAGGGAGAAAAAAAAACTCCACATCTACATGGCCCTGTGTGAAAAAGTGATTGCCCCCCTTGTTAAAAAATAACTTAACTGTGGTTTATCACACCTGAGTTCAATTTCTGTAGTCACCCCCAGGCCTGATTACTGCCACACCTGTTTCAATCAAGAAATCACTTAAATAGGAGCTACCTGACACAGAGAAGTAGACCAAAAGCACCTCAAAAGCTAGACATCATGCTAAGATCCAAAGAAATTCAGGAACAAATGAGAACAAAAGTAATTGAGATCTATCAGTCTGGTAAAGGTTATAAAGCCATTTCTAAAGCTTTGGGACTCCAGCGAACCACAGTGAGAGCCATTATCCACAAATGGCAAAAACATGGAACAGTGGTGAACCTTCCCAGGAGTGGCTGGCCGACCAAAATTACCCCAAGAGCGCAGAGACAACTCATCCGAGAGGCCACAAAAGACCCCAGGACAACATCTAAAGAACTGCAGGCCTCACTTGCCTCAATTAAGGTCAGTGTTCACGACTCCACCATAAGAAAGAGACTGGGCAAAAACGGCCTGCATGGCAGGTTTCCAAGGCGCAAACCACTTTTAAGCAAAAAGAACATTAAGGCTCGTCTCAATTTAGCTAAAAAACATCTCAATGATTGCCAAGACTTTTGGGAAAATACCTTGTGGACCGACGAGACAAAAGTTGAACTTTTTGGAAGGTGTGTGTCTCGTTACATCTGGCGTAAAACTAACACAGCATTTCAGAAAAAGAACATCATACCAACAGTAAAATATGGTGGTGGTAGTGTGATGTTCTGGGGTTGTTTTGCTGCTTCAGGACCTGGAAGGCTTGCTGTGATAGATGGAACCATGAATTCTACTGTCTACCAAAAAATCCTGAAGGAGAATGTCCGGCCATCTGTTCGTCAACTCAAGCTGAAGCGATCTTGGGTGCTGCAGCAGGACAATGACCCAAAACACACCAGCAAATCCACCTCTGAATGGCTGAAGAAAATCAAAATGAAGACTTTGGAGTGGCCTAGTCAAAGTCCTGACCTGAATCCTATTGAGATGTTGTGGCATGACCTTAAAAAGGCGGTTCATGCTAGAAAACCCTCAAATAAAGCTGAATTACAACAATTCTGCAAAGATGAGTGGACCAAAATTCCTCCAGAGCGCTGTAAAAGACTCATTGCAAGTTATCGCAAACGCTTGATTGCAGTTATTACTGCTAAGGGTGGCCCAACCAGTTATTAGGTTCAGGGGGTAATTACTTTTTCACACAGGGCTATGTAGGTTTGGATTTTTTTTCTCCCTAAATAATAAAACCCCTCATTTAAAAACTGCATTTTGTGTTTACTTGTGTTATCTTTGACTAATAGTTAAATGTGTTTGATGATCAGAAACATTTTGTGTGACAAACATGCAAAAGAATAAGAAATCAGGAGGGGGGCAAATAGTTTTTCACACCACTGTACATCAGGAGTTCCTGCATTGATCCATTCAACATGCAACAGAGGGCCATCATTGTCCTGCATATCATATACATTTTCGGTAATTTTCCAAGAAAAATCATAATTTTATATAATTACTATTAAGTAATGGTGGGTGCAGAGTAGTACCATAGCAGGTATGCGGGGTGGTGGTGATGCCTGGAAATGAGTTGGTACTATAGCTGGTGTCTGGGCTAGTGATGATTGCTGGACATGATGTGGTGCTACAGCTGGTGTCTGTGCTGGTGATGATTGCTGGACATGATGTAGTGCTACAGCTGGTGTCTGGGCTGGTGATGATGGATGGAAATGAGTTGTTACTATAGCTGGTGTCTGGGCTAGTGATGATTGCTGAACATGATGTAGTGCTACAGCTGGTGTCTGGGCTGGTGATGATGGATGGAAATGAGTTGGTACTATAGCTGGTGTCTGTGCTGGTGATGATTGCTGGACATGATGTAGTGCTACAGCTGGTGTCTGTGCTGGTGATGATTGCTGGACATGATGTAGTGCTACAGCTGGTGTCTATGCTGGTGATGATTGCTGGACATGATGTAGTGCTACAGCTGGTGTCTGGGCTGGTAATGATGGATGGAAATGAGTTGTTACTATAGCTGGTGTCTGGGCTAGTGATGATTGCTGAACATGATGTAGTGCTACAGCTGGTGTCTGGGCTGGTGATGATGGATGGAAATGAGTTGGTACTATAGCTGGTGTCTGGGCTAGTGATGATTGCTGGACATGATGCGGTGCTACAGTTGGTAACTGGGTTGGTGATGATGGCTGGACATGATGTGGTGCTACAGTTGGTAAGTGGGTTGGTGATGATTGCTGGATATGATGTAGTGCTACAGTTGGTAACTGAGTTGGTGATGATGGCTGGATATGATGTAGTGCTACAGTTGGTGTCTGGGCTAGTGATGATGGAGATGTTGAATTCTTAAAGAAACAAGAGATAAGAAACACAGTGTACATAAAAAGTACCTAGTTATTCCCAGCTGTGAATACAAAAATCTAAAGTCTGTAATATAGAATGGTTTGATTTTATTTGTTTTACTTCAATTCATTCATTTTTATTAGGATTAGCATCTACTGTTACTATTGGAACTATAAATACTATTGTTTTCCCTAAAATTACATGTAAATGAAACAGATAAATAAATATTCTGTCCATATATTTTCAAAATGTCAAACCTTACCTGATCGAGCTGAGACAGGTTAACAGAAGGTCGTATGTAAATGACTCTGTCCTTAAAAAGCATGCACAGAACCGATCCACTCATTTCAGTTCCATGTTCTAGTGTAGGTTTTACAAGATGTGTGTTTGATGCTCTCAGGATCTCTATTCTTAAACAGAAAATAAAAGATTAATTGCAGGATTTATATAGACCCCACCCACCCTTTTGATATACTTACTCTGTGCTGTCCTGAAGTTTCAATTCATATATGGAACGCATGTGCTCCATGACTTCTTGCGCAGTCCAACTTTTTTGGAATTGGACACCATTTATAATATAGCCATCATTCAAGAGCTGCACTCTTGCCATTCCTCTTGGGACAACAGAGGTGTCAGGAGAGGTCAAAAGACATACTTCTCTACAAAAAGGAGCAGCTGCCTTTCTACGACACCTAAAATATAGAAACTAAAGTTTTGAAGTCATATTTTTCTCTCATGCTGTAAAATACTGTACATTATTCTAAAAATAAATGTGTGAGCTACTTCAAAAATGACTTTATTATTTACTAATTATAATGAATACTTGCAATAACCAGAAGAACAGGTTAATGTAAATAATTTGCTAGCTGCACAATTTTCTAAGTAATGTTTACTCTTACATATTTACGTTTATACAACAGTATATTGCGATATTGCTTTAGTATATATAGTTTACCTTCTTCTCATGTTAATGGTCGCCAGGGGCGGACTGGCCATCGGGAGCACCGGGACATTTCCCGGTGGCCTGACGGTCGTTCTGGCCTGCCGGCTGCCGCTGTGCAGACGATCAGCCTGGCATGTGATAGGCTGGTGTGCAACTACGAATTAATTGACGGATCTCTCAATCTACGAATCAGGCAATGGAAAGGGAAGATTAGAAGATCAGGAGGGAAAATTACACTTCCACATGACCCAATGTCAGCGACGCACTGCCTAATATCTGGCTATGTCCAGAGACAGGGTATATCTGACTAAATCGTTCAAAAAATGGAGCGTAAACGCAAAGGAGGAGCAGAGAGAGAGAGCGTATAAAAAGGAAAAGAGCCCCGGCCGCAGACGTAGCAAGCTGCTGCAAAATCCCAGCCATGTTCGCCAGTAAGGGAACAGGTCGGTCAAGATTACATTTACATATTATTTCTAATAATTTGGCAGACGAACACTTTCATCCAAATCACTTAGATAATCACAATAGATAAAATTAAACCAACAAACGAGCTACAATTGTCAGAGATGAACTAACCTGAGGTGACCAGAAGACGTAGCTTTAGCGGTTAGCCCAATGTAGCGTGGATGGTAAACCCAAACGCGGAGTAACGGCGAGTAGGCAGGATAACCACGCGATTTACTTTAAGGACTCTCACAAAAGTGGAGCAAGGGAAAAACACAAATTTAACCCGCGTCCTATAAATACACACACAACGGCAAGAAGCGATAACCAAAACACAGTGAGTACTCACGGTTTGAAGAAAGCCAACGTTAACCGACATGGGCCGAACTCAATGACTGAGCGGTAAGCCACCGTTTGTTTACTCCTCTTATACTTCCTGGTAGGCGGCCGACTTACTTCCGGGTCCTAGTGCCGGCCGCAGATTGTGTGTGCATGACAGTACCCCCCTGTCCAGGACCGACTCCCGACGGTCCTGGGGTGGAGGATACCCTACGACGGTAGTCTTGGATTAGTTCGGGGTCGAGAATGAACCGGGCCGGAATCCAAGACCGCTCCTCGGGACCGTAACCCTCCCAATCAACCAGGTACTGCGTACCTCTGCCCCGAGGGCGCGAATCGAGGATCCGGCGCACGGTGTAGGCGAGACCACCGTCGATGATCCGGGGAGGAGGAGCAGGGGGGGAGGGTGGAATCATGGGTGATGTGATGAAGGGCTTTAATTGTGAGATGTGGAAGACTGGGTGGATCCGGAGCGCCGCAGGCAGCTGGAGCCGGTAGGTGACAGGGTTTATCCGGTGGGTGATGCGGTATGGGCCGATGAATCTAGGTGACAGTTTCTTTGACTCAGTGTGGAGGTGAAGATTTTGGGTGGAAAGCCATACCTTGTCACCTACGTGGAACAATCGTCCCGGGGGGTGTCGACGGCGATGTTGAATGGTGTAGCGGGCGTTGGCCTGTTGGATGGCTCGGTTGGCTTGTGTCCACAGCCGTCGACACCTGCGGACCAACTGTTGGGCTGACGGCACATCAACCTCCGGTTCCTGATGGTTGAACATCGAGGGTTGGAAGCCGTGGCATACCTCAAATGGGCTTAGCTTCGTGGCTGATGAGACATGGAGGTTGTGGGAAAGTTCTGCCCAGATGAGGTAGCGAGCCCAGGAGCGCTGACGATCGGTAATAAAGCATCTTAAGTAGCGCTCCAGTTGTTGGTTGGTCCGCTCCGTCTGACCGTTAGTCTGTGGGTGGTATCCAGATGAGAGACTGCAGGTTGAATTGATCAGACGGCAGAAGGCTTTCCAGAACCTGGCTGTGAACTGGGGCCCTCTGTCCGAGACGATGTCCTTGGGGAACCCATGCAGACGGACTACGTGCTCTAATATCAGCTCTGCTGTTTCCTTGGCTGACGGGAGTCCGGCAAGGGCTACCAAGTGCACGGCCTTAGAGAACCGATCTACGATGGTCATGATGGTGTTCTTTCCGTCCGAGACCGGCAGGCCCACGACAAAGTCGACGGCAATGTGCGTCCAGGGCCGACGAGGAACCGGGAGAGGTTGAAGGTCTCCGGAGGGGGGCTGGTTGAGGTTCTTGGCCCGGGCGCACACTGGACACGCCTGAACGAACTCTTTGACGTTCTTCGCCATGGATGGCCACCAGAAGTCCCGTTGGAGGAACCGTAGGGTGCGCTGTGTGCCTTGGTGTCCTGCGATGGTGGACGAATGGCCCCACTGAAGAACCTCGGACTTCATGGCGTTGGGCACATAGAGTCGTCCAGGCGGCACACCTGCCGGCTCGGTCTCTAAGGTCTGCGCCTGGCGGACCCTTGTTTCCAGATCCAGGTGAAGTGGTGCGATGATTCTGGAGGAGGGTAGGACAGGCGCGGGGTCCGCCCGGGGTGGCTCCATCTCGAGTTGTCGTGAGAGGGCATCTGCCTTGGTGTTTTTTGACCCCGGGCGGTATGAAAGGTGGAAGTTATAATGTTCGAAGAACAATGCCCATCGCGCCTGTCTGGGGTTGAGCTGTTTCAAACTTCTGATGGTGATGAGGTTTTGATGATCCGTCCAGATGATGAATGGCTCCCTGGCGCCCTGGAGCCAGTGACGCCATTCCTCCAAAGCCCACTTTATGGCCAGCAGCTCGCGGTCCCCTACCCCGTATCGCTGCTGAGTGGTGTCAAATTTTTTGGAGAAGAAACTACATGGGTGTAGTTTCTGATCTGGACCTCGTTGAGAGAGAACGGCTCCAGCGCCCACATCTGAAGCGTCCACCTCAACAACGAATGGTTTATTGGTGTCAGGATGGAGGAGGATGGGAGCGGTGGTAAAGCGGTCACAGAGTCTGTTGAAGGCGGAGATGGCAGTAGAGTTGAGGCGGAAAGGGAGAGAGGAGGGACGAGTCAGAGCGGTTAGGGGGGCGGCAACCGTACTGTAGTCCCGGATAAAGCGACGGTAGAAATTCGCAAACCCGAGAAACCGTTGAAGTTGCTTGAGGGTCTTGGGTAGGGGCCAATGACGCACAACTTCCAGCTTCTGCGGGTCCATGGCCACACCCTGGGGCGAGATGACAAAACCCAGGAACGTGGTGGAGCGCTCGTGAAAAGCGCACTTTTCCAACTTACAGTACAGCTGATGGGCGAGTAATCTCTTTAGAACCGCCCTGACATGCTGGGTATGTTCCTCAGCGGTACGGGAGTAAATGAGGATGTCATCCAGATACGCAAACGCCCACCGCCCTAGCATGTCTCGAAGAACATCATTTATCAGGTGTTGGAAGGCGGCGGGGGCGTTGCACAGTCCAAAGGGGATTACGAGGCTTTCGTAATGTCCAGTCGGGGTGATGAAGGCCGTCTTCCACTCATCGCCCTCTCTAATGCGCACCAAGTTGTAGGCGCTCCGGAGGTCCAACTTAGTAAAGATGGTGGCACCAGAGAGGGCGTCCAGGGCAGAGTTGGTAAGAGGCAGAGGGTGTCGGTTTTTTATAGTGATGTTGTTAAGCCCCCGATAGTCGACACATGGACGAAGTTCACCCCCTCTCTTCTTTACGAAGAAGAACCCCGCGGCAGCAGGTGAGGAGGAGGGCCTGATGGTCCCCTGGCGGAGGGCGTTGGTTATATATTCCTCCATCGCCTGCGTCTCTGTTGATGTTAAAGAGTAGAGGTGGCCGCGGGGTGGGACTGCGCCTGGTTGTAGATCGATGGCGAGGTCATAAGGGCGGTGTGGAGGAAGATGGATGGCCCGCCGCTTGCAAAAAACTTCTGCCAGGTTCCTATAGGACTCGGGAATGGCGTTGGTGTCGACGTCGGGGGCCTCGGACTCCCTAGAGCACGTCCCAGCCGGCGCCCCTAGGCATAGTTCGGTGCAGGTCGCGCCCCATTGTAGAATCCTGTGTTGTGTCCAGGAAATGAGAGGATCGTGTTGCAGGAGCCACGGGTGTCCCAGGATGATAGGAGGAGATGAGATGGAGGTGACGTGAAATCTGATCTGTTCGTGGTGTTGATCGATGAGGAGGGTGATGGGTTGAGTCTGGGTGGTGATTGGGCTGGTAGATAGGGGGCGACCGTCGACGGAGGTGATCCGAACGGGCTGGGATAACGCCTCGAATTTTACCCCCAATTTTTTGGCATAAGAAGAGTCAATGAAGTTACCTGCTGCCCCGGAGTCGATGAACGCAGTACTTCGGACTCGTTTGTGGCCAATCTGGAGGGATACCTGAACCGTAAGGCGAGATGAGGTGGCGTCGGTAGTGGTGGAGATCAGGAGTGGGCCCGGTGAGTCTCTCCCTTCGCTCACCGGGGATGGGCGTTTCCCGGGCGCAGTGGACAGATCGCCCGATGATGTTCTGCAGACCCACAATACGCGCACAGGCCCTCTCTAAACCGGCGTGCACGTTCGGCTACGGTCAGGGAGGCGCGCCCTAATTGCATGGGTTCCCCGGCTCCGGTGTCAACCACGGCAGGAGGTGGAGATCCGACAGTTCCAGTATTGGGGTTGGTGAAGGTTGCTGATGGTCGTGGGGTGGTGTAGGAGAAGACGGGTGCAGGCGGCAGGGTTCTCGGGGCTGGCTTCGGACGAGACAAAAGGCGCTGATCGATCCGCAGGGCCAGTTGGATCAGCCCCTCGAGTGTGGCGGGAAGTTCTCGCCCGGCGAGCTCGTCTTTAATGCGGGAGGCCAGTCCCTCGTAGAAGGACGTCCGGAGCGCGGCGTCTCCCCAGTTTGTCTGCACGGCGAGGGTCCGGAATTCCGCTGTGTACCGGCTCACGGACGATCCTCCCTGTCGCAGGTGGTATAGTTTAGTGTCGGTCTCCACCTCGCCCGCTGGGTGTTCGAAAGTCAATCTGAGCTGGCGGGTGAATTCATTGTAAGAATGGGCGGTATCAGAATCGGATTTAAGCACTGCCGTGGCCCACTCAGCTGCCTGCCCTGTTAGCAACGAGACCAGGAGAGCGATGCGTAGCCGATCGGTGGAGTACTTGGTGGCATTGAACTCGAACACCAGATCAAGTGCTGTCAAAAACACATCACATCTCCCGTCCGTGCCATTCCATTTTTCTGGAAGTGCAAGAAAAACATCAGTAGGGGGGGGGGGGGGTTGGTGCGGCGCCGCGGCCGCTGCGACGGGAGGCCTGCTAGCCGCGCCCTCAACGGCCGCCCGCAGATCCGCGTTCTCCCGCCTGAGCTCCGCAACCTCGCGGCGCAAGGCCGCGATGTCTTGGACACTCTGGCGCAGAGTAGCGAGCTCTGCGGTTAGACCGTTAATGATCAAGGCATGCTGATCTACCACGCCGCATAGACGCGCATGCTCCGCTGGGTTTACCGTTTTGGGCTCAGTCATTCTGTCAGAGATGAACTAACCTGAGGTGACCAGAAGACGTAGCTTTAGCGGTTAGCCCAATGTAGCGTGGATGGTAAACCCAAACGCGGAGTAACGGCGAGTAGGCAGGATAACCACGCGATTTACTTTAAGGACTCTCACAAAAGTGGAGCAAGGGAAAAACACAAATTTAACCCGCGTCCTATGAATACACACACAACGGCAAGAAGCGATAACCAAAACACAGTGAGTACTCACGGTTTGAAGAAAGCCAACGTTAACCGACATGGGCCGAACTCAATGACTGAGCGGTAAGCCACCGTTTGTTTACTCCTCTTATACTTCCTGGTAGGCGGCCGACTTACTTCCGGGTCCTAGTGCCGGCCGCAGATTGTGTGTGCATGACAACAATATGTAAGTGCTGCTGTGCTGTGTCAAGTCTCGTTTCGTCTACATGTAGCATATTTTTTATATAATAAATAAAAATGAATAAAAAGTAGACAATAGTGTTAGTGGGTCAAATTGTTTAAAATAATAAATAAATCAAGTAGATGGTATAGAAAAGAATACAGTATTAGCTATTTAGATTTTTCATTTCTAGTCTACAATATACAGCATACAATGTTTGTTTATTTATTTATTTATTTATTTAGAAAAGGTGAGGAAGGACGCAGCAGTAGCACTAGTGCTGCAAATGCTCCTGCTGTTGAGCTACAGTAGAGGTGGTGGACAGTCCAGCGTTTGAGTCAGAGCAGGAACCTTCAGGTAAAGTTTAAGATAAGCAAAACTAAACATGCAGGCAGCAGCCTATACTTCTTAAACAACATGTGCTTTTTATGATTTATAAGATCAGTAGTAGGACTGTGATTTTGGGGACATACAACTGATGGCTGCACAATTATAAATACAGATTATTGAACACGATGTGAGCAACTAGATGTGCAGAATGAGAGAGAGAAGGATTCAGGGAAAGATGAAGGAGACAGTGAAAGCCGGTGTACTAGTAGTGCTAATTACTTACTGTTTATTCTTACTGGTCTGTTCCACATAATGCCATAATTGAGTAAACATTGTTATCTGTTACTTACGCTGTCATAGGTTTTGTTAAGTTTATTTGTGTTTCTGATACATTTGGTATACTAGAGTTGAGCACTGAAAATACATAAAATGTAAAATTTCAACATGTGAATGTGACTCTTATTATCTCTTTTAAAAAGCCTATTTTCTATTTGTCATTGGTTTGGTAGTATAAATGGTGTATTCCTAGTGAGTTGTTAAGGGTTATTTTTTTTATTCATTTATATTGCATCTGGTAGTCTACCTGTTACAATAATAGGGTTAGCCTACAAGTTTATCAGTCCAGTAGATTACATGAATAGGGTGGTGGTGACTGCAGCAGCAGAGGTGGCCTGGGAGTGGAGTCAAATTCCCGGCCTGAATTATTGTCCCAGTCCGCCACTGGTTGAACTTCAATTCAGTTTTATTTGTATAGCGCTTTTAACAATTGACATTGTCTCAAAACAGCTTTACACAATCAAAAGAATTATTTAAGTTTGTATGGAATGTGAATGTGTATGAATCAAAATGTTCAGATATTCCCTGGCGAGCAAGCCCGAGGGCGACAGTGGCAAGGAAAAACTCCCTGAGACGGTAATAGGAAGAAACCTTGAGAGGAACCAGACTCGACAGGGAACCCATCCTCATCTGGGTGAAACAGATAGCAGGAAATGATCTGCATTTATACAGTGTTAAGTGTTAGGTTCAGCTATAATAGTTGATGTTAATTGATGTTATAATACTTGATGTAAATGGAGTCCAGTAGTTATTCGAGACTCAGATAGACTTGTAGAAAGTTCCAGTCCTGAACTATCGAATTGTCAAGTCCTCAGAGAAACAGCTGACCACACCAGTCGAGGCCAGAACCATCTTCTAAGTATAGAGAATCATCCCCAGACACCAGACGCATCCTAAAGAGACACACGGGGCATCCATGCGATGAGACCTCCAACCAGAAACCGGGCACCAGGATGGATCAGACAGGTCCGGAGGGCAGAGGGAGTCTGGATCACTGGCAGCTCAGGAACCACATGTGTAGCTCGACAGAGAGAGAGAGAGAGAAAGAGTGAAAGGGGGAGACAGGGGGAGAGAGGAAAGAGAAAGAGGGGGAGGAAGAGAAGAGGAGGAGAGATTGCAATTAGGTATGGTCACAGTCACAATGTCTAATGTGAATGTATATTTACTGTAGAGTGCAAGCAGAGACTCCGGCAGGACTAACTATGACAGCATAACTAAAAGGGAGAGCCAGAAGGAAACACAAACATGAGGGCTCCCTGAGATGTAAAGCAAACAATCACCTCACCGTCAACAAACCTGAGTGATCAAATGAGACTGAGGAAGACAGCATCTAAACATACCAGTTCACCATAATACTCTACGTCCATGAGTCCCCCAGATCTGCTCCTTTACCTTATGGCAAATCTATTTATAAAATGCTTGGTTAAATAAATAGGTTTTGAGCCTAGACTTAAACACTGAGACTGTGTCTGAGTCCCGAACACTATTTGGAAGACTATTCCATAATTTTGGGGCTTTGTAAGAAAAAGCTCTGCCCCCAGCTGTAGTTTTCATAATACGCGGTACTGATAAGCAGCCTGCATCCTTTGACCGAAGTAGGCGTGGCGGATCGTAAGACACTAGCAGTTCGCTCAGATACTGCGGCGCGAGACCATTTAATGCCTTATATGTCAAGAGTAGTATTTTAAAATCAATGCGAAATTTCACAGGGAGCCAATGCAGTGAAGATAGGATAGGGGTGATGTGCTCATATCTTCTGGTTCTAGTGAGGACTCTCGCTGCTGCATTTTGGACTAGCTGAAGCTTGTTTATGCACCTAACTGAACAACCAGACAGTAAGGCATTACAATAGTCCAACCTAGAAGTGATAAAAGCATGAACTAGTTTTTCTGCATCATTTAGCGACAATATATTTTCTTATTTTGGCGATATTTCTAAGGTGAAAGAATGCTATCCTGGTGATATTATCTACATGAGCTTCAAATGAAAGGCTGGAATCTATAATCACGCCGAGGTCTTTTACTGTTGCACTTGACGGAACAGAAAGGCCATCTAAAGTTACGGTGTGATCTAAGATTTTACTTCTAGCTGTACAGTATGCGGTCCTATGACTAGAACTTCAGTCTTATCCGGAGTAAGCAGAAGGAAGTTAATTAGCATCCAATTTCTTATGTCCTGCACACATTGCTCAACTTTAGTAAGATGGTTTTTCTCATCAGGTTTTGTTGAGACGTATAGCTGTGTGTCGTCAGCATAACAATGAAAACTAATACCATGCTTACGGATTATGTTGCCCAGAGGAAGCATGTAAAGGGAAAAAAGCAGTGGGCCTAAAACTGAACCCTGCGGAACGCCAAACTCCACTAGAGAACATGCAGAATAATCACCATTTAAGTCTACATACTGATAATGATCGGTCAAATAGGATCTGAGCCAGGAGAGGGTTGTACCCTTAATTCCTACTAAATTTTCTAATCTGTGAAGAAGAATAGCATGATCAATAGTGTCAAAAGCTGCACTGAGGTCGAGTAATACAAGCATAGTTACACAACCCTGATCAGAGGCCAATAGGAGGTCATTTACTACTTTAACGAGTGCTGTTTCTGTGCTGTGATGAGGCCTAAATCCTGACTGATACAGTTCATGTATGCCATTTCTATGTAGATATGAGCATAGCTGCTCCGCTACTATCTTTTCCAGAATCTTAGAGATAAAGGGGAGGTTTGATATTGGCCTGTAATTGGACAGCTGACAGGGGTCAAGGTCAGGTTTCTTAATTATTGGTTTAATAACTGCTACTTTAAAAGATTTTGGAACATAACCAATGCTGAGTGAGGAATTAATTATTCTCAACATCGGTTCTGTTATTACTGGTACTATCTGTTTAAGAAAATGTGTCGGTATAGGATCTAATATACAGGTTGATGAATTTGCAGAAGAGATGAGTGAAATTAGTTCATTCTCTTCAAGAGGAGTAAAGTATTCTAGGTTTGAATCTGACATGGATAGGGTAACATCAGTATCAATTACATTGTTTGGTTTCAAAGCCTCAATTTTATGCCTGATATTTACAATTTTATTATTAAAATAGTTCATGAAGTCCTCACTATTGCATGATGTTGTTGTGGAGATTTCTGTAGTGGTCTTATTTCTGGTTAATTTGGCTACGGTATTAAATAAAAATCTAGGATTATTTTTATTTTCTTCTATAAGAGTGGAGAGATACGTTGATCTAGCTACACTAAGAGCTTTCCTATAGTTCAGGATGCTCTCTTTCCATGCTATTTGAAATACCAACAATTTAGTTTGACGCCATTTACGCTCTAATTTACGAGCAGTCTGTTTTAAAGTGCGCGTGTGATCGTTATACCAGGGAGCGAGTTTCTTATCTCTAATAATTTTTCTTTTAGCTGGAGCTACATTATCTAAGGTACAACGAAGTGTCGACTCTAAATATTCAGTCACCTGATCAAGTTCTGTGGGGTCAGACGGTGGCCTAATCGAAGTTGGTAACTCTGGGAGATTACTGATAAAACTCTGTGTGGTAGTTGATGTGAATGTACGTTTAATACGGTAGCGCGGTGCTGAGCGTACATTATCACTGTGACACACTTGAATGGAGACAAGATAGTGATCTGAGATAATTTCAGACAGTGGAATTGTGAATACATTTCTTATAATTAATCCGAAGAATATTACTAAATCTAAAGTGTGACCTGCTTTATGAGTGGGTCCTACTACATACTGATTTACACCTACGGAGTCCAGTATGGATATAAATGCTGTTCTCAGAGGGTCTTCTGGATTCTCAAAATGAATGTTAAAATCTCCGGCAATTAACACTTTGTCTACAGAAATGACCAGGTCTGAGATGAAATCTGCAAATTCACTAAGAAATTCAGAATACGGCCCTGGAGGTCTGTAAATTATAATTAGTGGAATCGACTGAGCTGATTTAATATACTTAAATACACTTATGTTACTATAGAGAATTTCAAATGAGTTAAATTTGTGTCCGTGTTTTTGTACTATAGACAGATTATCATTATGAATAACTGCGACGCCTCCTCCTCTACCAGTTAACCGAGGCTGGTGTATGTAGCTGTATCCAGGAGGACTAGCTTCATTTAGAGCTACATACTCGTCCTGTTTAACCCATGTTTCAGTTAAACAGAGTATATCAAACGCCTGATCTGTGATAATTTCATTAACAATAACTGGTTTTGATGTGAGAGATCTAATATTTAACAATCCTAGCTTCAGATCAGAGGTGCCGGCTGCGCATTCAGTATGATCTGAGTTTGTGGTCTTTATGTTAATTAGATTATTGAAACAGACTTTCTGGGTCTTTCTACATTTTTGCTTAGATCGGGGAACAGACACAGTCTCAATAAGGTGAACCCTGAGTGACGACTCTATGCAGCTAGCAGACGGTTGGTTTAGCCTGTCTGTCTGCTCCCTGGCCTGGGCTCTGGATTGTCACCGATTAACTAGACCTCTACTGAGACTATGAGCTATACTACAGGAAATGAGAGCAGCACCTTCCCGAGTGGGATGGACACCGTCCCGCCCTAACAGGCCAGCTTTGCCCTCAAAGGTCTTCCAATTATCTATGTAGTCCACATTATTTTCGGAGCACCACCTGGACATCCAGCGGTTCAGCGACCATAACCTGCTGTAAGCTATGTCGCCACGTCTCATTGGGATGGGACCAGAGCATACTACTTCATCGGACATCGCCTTCGCTAATTTAAACACCTCTGTAAAGTTATTCTTACTAACCTCTGACTGACGAAGGCGTATATCATTAGCTCCAGCATGTCCCACTATCTTAGAGAACCTGTGCTGTCCTAGAGCCCTAAGATTACCTGCTATGTCCGGTGCTCTGGCTCCCGGGATACACCTAACCACTGCCGCTGGCGCCCCTAAAGGTCTAGCTAATGTCACATGCCTCAGTATAGAGTCTCCTATAACCAGAGCTCTTTCAGGTTTCTCAGCGGGTGCAGCACTGAGGAGAGCAAACCTGTTGGACACGTGAGGCGCAGAGGAGGTGTGCTCCGGTGGGCTAGCCTTAGCATTAGCTTTGGCTGAACGAGTATGCCGCCAAGTCGTCACCCACTCGCCCCGCTGTGAGGGCTCTAATGCCGGAGTCGGGGGCTGATTATCTCTGCCTGTGGCACCCAGACTGTCCGCTACAGGAATAACGCTGCTCTCACACTGTCTAACACTCTCTAAAGCCTGGATGCGCTCCTCTAATGCTGATATCTTCTCCGTCAGAGTGCTCACTAACACACACCTATCACAAATAAAATTATCACTAATGACGGAGGAAGAATGTCTAAACATCCTGCACTCTACACACTGAACAAGCTGAACGGTAGACATTATAACGTACCTCTGTGTCGGAGTTTTAGTTGTTTGGAGATGAATTCCGTTTGTTGTTTTTAGACGAGGAAACTCGCGCGTTGCGAAACTTTCGCGGCAACAATACGAAAACAGGAAGCTACGTCCCGAAAACAGGAAGCGATTACTTTTATTTTATTTTTTATTTATTCACGAACTGAACCGTGTCGTGCCGTTCTATGCAGTGGAAAAGCGCCAGAAGTGTGAGGATGAAAACCCAAAATCCCCATCTCAAAAAAGTAGCTTATTTCATCCGACCAATAAAAGAAAAGTGTTTTTAATACAAAAAAAGGAAGCATTAAAATACTCATGTTTGGGTTTTCATGAGCTGTATGCCACAATCATCAATATTGAAACAATGAAAGGCTTGAACTACTTCAGTTGTGTGTAATGAATCTAAAATATATGGAAGGCAAATGTTTATCAGTAAATCACAGAAAATAATGACCTTTATTATTTTCTGTGATTTACTGATAAACATTGGCCTTCCATATATTTTAGATTCATTACACACAACTGAAGTATTTTAATGCTTCCTTTCTGTGTATTAAAAACACTTCTTTTTCTCACCGTCTTGTGCATGAATGTGAAAGAGATGATAATTTTCAATACATTAATGCAATCTTTGCATACATGTTGAAAAACAACTTTTTTGTTATTCTTTTTCTCATTTTGTTCCAGAAAAATGAATACAAACTCATTTTGTTTGTTTTACATAACTATACATTAGTTGTGTGAGAAAAGCGCTTTCCTGAGCTCGTACAGAGCTAAGAACGCAGCAAACGCTTTATCTCACTGTTACGACCCCCGGTCTAGGGTCAAGGGACGCAACAAAGAAAATAATAAACTTATTATAAATAAATATTCTTGCAACCAAGATTTCGTGCGTGGTCTTTATTTTGATACACACGCACATACACATACAGGAAGCTCTGGGCTTCAGGATTGAGCCAAGCCAAAACAATAAACAAAACCCCCCCTCTATCTCCACCCTCAAACTAACTAAACTACCAAAGGAAAGAATATAAATCAAAATACAAAACTAAAGTAACTACCTAACTACTTACAATAAACAGGAGAAAACAGGGGACAACAAAAATGGCGCCCAACCCCTACTGCTTCCTTGCAACTATGTACAAACACAAAAAAAAGAACAAAACAATATATATACACAATATTTACAAACAAGAAAACTATATACAATAGCGGGAGGAAAACTTCCATCCACGCTAACACAAACAAACAAAAGGAAAACCCAAAAACAACAAACAGGAAGGAGAGAGGCAAGGCGCGACACACAGGCTCTCTCTCCCACCAAACAAACAAAAACACACACACACACAGTCACTCAAAACAAATACAAAATAACAAACAAATACACAGTTACACACCAACACTTCAACATACAGTCAATCACTCAATCAACCAACCACACAATCACAGTTCACCAATCAACAGAGCACGGAAGTCACACACTAGGCATAAGTCGCGCATTGTCTGCTTCCACTCGTGAGCTTAAGAAGACACGCAGATCCACCGTCAGCCAATCGCGGCGCACGTCACGGCACGTTCCATCGAGGCGGGGCTTCCTGCGAAAAGGAGAGCGGGAGAGAGAAAGGGGGGAGAGATCGCGCACGCGCCGCCGTCGCGCATGCGCACATACCCGCACTACACACATATACGTGCACTACTCCTCTGCACATAACACCCCCACCCATAAAAGTCAAAATCTATATTTTGACAAAAACACACATAAAGAAACACATGTGCATTCACAAAATCTATCTCTGTCATGAAAAATGGTGCACCAACATAGATTAATGAAGTAAGACTGATCAAAATAGCCATAAAACAATTAGCTAATGTTACATCAGCCCTTTGTGCCACTGCCACTTGCGAACTGCCCATCTGTAATGGTGCCACAGTTTCATCAGACAAGTTTGGTTCGATATAACATTTTGCTCTGACAGGCGTGATTTGCAGAATAGATTCAGACAAATTGACAACATCAAGTTTTCGTGCTTGTGCACGTGTAACTGCACATGATGGGAATACTGTAGGAGAAATGGAAGCACCATCATTGTTCATATCAACTACTGGTTCTACTGTCACAATAGGACGAGGGAAAACAACACCACCTGCCAGATCATTTCCCAGGATTACCTGAACTCCTTCAACAGGGAGTTCGGTACAAATACCAACACATACTTTCCCCTTCACTATTTCTGTCTCAAGGTAGATGTCATGAAGTGGAACTGTGATACAGCCTGCTCCTATGCCACGTAAAATAACATCAGTGCCTGTGTACTGTAGGTTTTCTGAGACAGCAAAAGTGTACCAGCTAACATCAGAGTCTGTGCTGCACCTGTATCTCGCAGAATGGACACTGGTCTGCGAACACCTTCAGGGCTGTCTGCCACTGACCCTTGTAACATGAATGGTTTATAAACTTCCACTGTTTGTTCAGGTAAGACATGTTTTACTTGCCTTTCAACAAACCCCACAGATTTTGACTTTAAAGTTGTATTCTTTTTCTTCCAGGCCTCACAGTCTGAAATGAGATGATCAGCACTCAAACAGTAAAAACATACTCTACCTCCCCCTGAGCGATACTGAGAAGTTCTAAACATACTCCCTCTTGCAGGTTTCACACTGCCTGCTGAAGGTTTCACCTGCCCTTCAACCCCACGGACAGCGAATTTATCCGTTCTCACAGTAGGAGAAAATACAGTACGGTGCGTCAACTCAAATTCATCAGCCAATACCGCGGCTGCTGATAATGACATGACTTTTTGCTCATTCAAGTGCAATACAACATTTTCAAAGACACAATTTTTAAAGTCCTCCAGTAGAATTAACTCTTTAAGAGCTTCAAAAGTGGTAGCTTTAGTTGCAGCACACCACTTTTCAAACAGTGTTTGGTTTTCACGGGCAAATTCCACAAAGGTTTGTCTGTCTGTCTTTTTATGGGACCTAAATTTTTGTCTATAAGCCTCTGGCACTAATTCATACGCACGCAGAACAGTTTGCTTAACCGTGTCGTAATCCAGGCTTTGTTCAACAGGCAACGCAGAGCACACATCCTGCGCTTTACCAGTCAACTTACATTGTAACAAGAGAGCCCACATTGCCCTCGGCCACTGTAACGTAGCTGCCACACGTTCAAAAGCTATGAAATAGCTATCCACCTCGGTCTCTCTAAAAGGAGGTACTAAAACAATATGCTTGCTTACGTCAAAATGGGTTGGGGAGGTAGTCAGTGGGGCAGAAACGAGAGAAGAGCCCGGCGCAGCCGTTGCAGGTAACTGTGCGAATGATGGAAATGCAGGGGAACTCTCCGGCGCGATCTCAGCCCGGTGTAGCCGGCTGAAATCTCGCCGAAAATGCTCCCTCTCCATCTCAAGCTCCAGCTCCCGCAACCGTAACCTTTGAGCTTCCGTTTCCTCTCGTTTAATTTCCAGCTCCACCTCCCTCGTTTTTAGAACTAAAAGTTGTTCTGATTCCCCCAATTGGTGGTGTGGTTACCTTATGCTTGGCGGGCGTGGAAGGTGACTGCGGCGCAGGTAATGGCCTACCGTCGACCTCCGTCGGCGTTGAAGCGTCCTTGTCCTCAGCACACTCTCCAGGCTCTCCAGGCAAAATCTGCTGTTCAATTAATTTGTCCAGCAATATTTTTTTAACTTCTCTTTTAAGACCTTTTCTTGGCACGTCAACTTCAAAAAATTCAGCAATGCTGAACAAATCGTCCTTACGACACTGGTCAAACAGTTCCATGGTAGGAGCCAGTGTAAAGGCAATTAAGTCAAACGCCATTACTATATCACCACTGTCCAACCTAAGAAGGCAGCCAAACAAACAAAAAGGCAGGGTATACTTGGCAACAGAATATCCACCACTTGTTAGCCAGTAACTGGCAAAGGACGAGTCCACACTTGCTAACCAGATAATGGCAACGGACGAATCCCCACTTGTTAGCCAGTGACTGGCAACGGACGAGCCCCCACATGTTAGCCAGTGACTGGCAACGAACGAGCCCCCACGTGTTAGCCAGTGACTGGCAACGGACGAGCCCCCACGTGTTAGCCAGTGACTGGCAACGGACGAGCCCCCACATGTTAGCCAGTGACTGGCAACGGACGAGCCCCCACATGTTAGCCAGTGACTGGCAACGGACGAGCCCCCACTTTTTACCCAGTGACTGGCAACGGACGAGCCCCCACTTGTTAGCCAGTGGCTGGCAACGGACGAGCCCCCACTTGTTAGCCAGTGGCTGGCAACGGACGAGCCCCCACTTTTTACCCAGTGACTGGCAACGGACGAGCCCCCACTTGTTAGCCAGTGGCTGGCAACGGACGAGCCCCCACTTGTTAGCCAGTGGCTGGCAACGGACGAGCCCCCACTTGTTAGCCAGTGACTGGCAACGGACGAGCCCCCACTTGTTAGCCAGTGACTGGCAACGGACGAGCCCCCACTTGTTACGACCCCCGGTCTAGGGTCAAGGGACGCAACAAAGAAAATAATAAACTTATTATAAATAAATATTCTTGCAACCAAGATTTCGTGCGTGGTCTTTATTTTGATACACACGCACATACACATACAGGAAGCTCTGGGCTTCAGGATTGAGCCAAGCCAAAACAATAAACAAACCCCCCCCTCTATCTCCACCCTCAAACTAACTAAACTACCAAAGGAAAGAATATAAATCAAAATACAAAACTAAACTAACTACCTAACTACTTACAATAAACAGGAGAAAACAGGGGACAACAAAAATGGCGCCCAACCCCTACTGCTTCCTTGCAACGATGTACAAACACAAAAAAAAGAACAAAACAATATATATACACAATATTTACAAACAAGAAAACTATATACAATAGCGGGAGGAAAACTTCCATCCACGCTAACACAAACAAACAAAAGGAAAACCCAAAAACAACAAACAGGAAGGAGAGAGGCAAGGCGCGACACACAGGCTCTCTCTCCCACCAAACAAACAAAAACACACACACACACAGTCACTCAAAACAAATACAAAATAACAAACAAATACACAGTCACACACCAACACTCCAACACTTCAACATACAGTCAATCACTCAATCAACCAACCACACAATCACAGTTCACCAATCAACAGAGCACGGAAGTCACACACTAGGCATAAGTCGCGCATTGTCTGCTTCCACTCGTGAGCTTAAGAAGACACGCAGATCCACCGTCAGCCAATCGCGGCGCACGTCACGGCACGTTCCATCGAGGCGGGGCTTCCTGCGAAAAGGAGAGCGGGAGAGAGAGAAAGGGGGGAGAGATCGCGCACGCGCCGCCGTCGCGCATGCGCACATACCCGCGCTACACACATATACGTGCACTACTCCTCTGCACATAACACCCCCACCCGTAAAAGTCAAAATCTATATTTTGACAAAAACACACATAAAGAAACACATGTGCATTCACAAAATCTATCTCTGTCATGAAAAATGGGGCACCAACATAGATTAATGAAGTAAGACTGATCAAAATAGCCATAAAACAATTAGCTAATGTTACATCAGCCCTTTGTGCCACCGCCACTTGCGAACTGTAAATCAAAATACAAAACTAAACTAGCTACCTAACTACTTACAATAAACAGGAGAAAACAGGGGACAACAAAAATGGCGCCCAACCCCTGCTGCTTCCTTGCAACTATGTACAAACACAAAAAAAAAGAACAAAACAATATACAGTGGTGTGAAAAACTATTTGCCCCCCTCCTGATTTCTTATTCTTTTGCATGTTTGTCACACAAAATGTTTCTGATCATCAAACACATTTAACTATTAGTCAAAGATAACACAAGTAAACACAAAATGCAGGTTTTAAATGAGTGGTTTTATTATTTAGGGAGAAAAAAAATCCAAACCTACATGGCCCTGTGTGAAAAAGTAATTGCCCCCTGAACCTACAGTAATAACTGGTTGGGCCACCCTTAGCAGCAATAACTGCAATCAAGCGTTTGCGATAACTTGCAACGAGTCTTTTACAGCGCTCTGGAGGAATTTTGACCCACTCATCTTTGCAGAATTGTTGTAATTCAGCTTTATTTGAGGGGTTTCTAGCATGAACCGCCTTTTTAAGGTCATGCCACAACATCTCAATAGGATTCAGGTCAGAACTTTGACTAGGCCACTCCAAAGTCTTCATTTTGTTTTTCTTCAGCCATTCAGAGGTGGATTTGCTGGTGTGATTTGGGTCATTGTCCTGCTGCAGCACCCAAGATCGCTTCAGCTTGAGTTGACGAACAGATGGCCGGACATTCTCCTTCAGGATTTTTTGGTAGACAGTAGAATTCATGGTTCCATCTATCACAGCAAGCCTTCCAGGTCCTGAAGCAGCAAAACAACCCCAGACCATCACACTACAGTATCACCACCATATTTTACTGTTGCTATGATGTTCTTTTTCTGAAATGCTGTGTTACTTTTACGCCAGATGTAACGGGACACGCACCTTCCAAAAAGTTCAACTTTTGTCTCGTCGGTCCACAAGGTATTTTCCCAAAAGTCTTGGCAATCATTGAGATGTTTTTTAGCAAAATTGAGACGAGCCTTAATGTTCTTTTTGCTTAAAAGTGGTTTGCGCCTTGGAAATCTGCCATGCAGGCCGTTTTTGCCCAGTCTCTTTCTTATGGTGCAGTCGTGAACGCTGACCTAAATTGAGGCAAGTGAGGCCTGCAGTTCTTTAGATGTTGTCCTGGGGTCTTTTGTGGCCTGTCGGATGAGTCGTCTCTGCGCTCTTGGGGTAATTTTGGTCGGCCGGCCACTCCTGGGAAGGTTCACCACTGTTCCATGTTTTTGCCATTTGTGGATAATGGCTCTCACTGTGGTTCGCTGGAGCCCCAAAGCTTTAGAAATGGCTTTATAACCTTTACCAGACTGATAGATCTCAATTACTTTTGTTCTCATTTGTTCCTGAATTTCTTTGGATCTTGGCATGATGTCTAGCTTTTGAGGTGCTTTTGGTCTACTTCTCTGTGTCAGGTAGCTCCTATTTAAGTGATTTCTTGATTGAAACAGGTGTGGCAGTAATCAGGCCTGGGGGTGATAACAGAAATTGAACTCAGGTGTGATAAACCACAGTTAAGTTATTTTTTAACAAGGGGGGCAATCACTTTTTCACACAGGGCCATGTAGATTTGGAGTTTTTTTTCTCCCTTAATAACGTAAACCTTCATTTAAAAACTGCATTTTGTGTTCAATTATGTTATCTTTGACTAATAGTTAACGGTTTTTGATGAGCAGAAACATTTAAGTGTGACAAACATGCAAAAGAATAAGAAATCAGGAAGGATGCAAATAGTTTTTTCACACCACTGTATATACACAATATTTACAAACAAGAAAACTATATACAATAGCGGGAGGAAAACTTCCATCCACGCTAACACAAACAAACAAAAGGAAAACCCAAAAACAACAAACAGGAAGGAGAGAGGCAAGGCGCGACACACAGGCTCTCTCTCCCACCAAACAAACAAAAACACACACAGTCACTCAAAACAAATACAAAATAACAAACAAATACACAGTCACACACCAACACTTCAACATACAGTCAATCACTCAATCAACCAACCACACAATCCAACAACCACACAATCACAGTTCAACAACAATCACAGTTCACCAATCAACAGAGCACGGAAGTCACACACTAGGTATAAGTCGCGCATTGTCTGCTTCCACTCGTGAGCTTAAGAAGACACGCAGATCCACCATCAGCCAATCGCGGCGCACATCACGGCACGTTCCATCGAGGCGGGGCTTCCTGCAAAAAGGAGAGCGGGAGAGAGAAAGGGGGGAGAGATAACGCACGCGCCGCCGTCGCGCATGCGCACATACCCGCGCTACACACACACATATACGTGCACTACTCCTCTGCACGTAACACTCACCGTGTTGTGCATTTAAGTGAAAGAGATGATCATTTTCAATACATTAATGCATTCTTTGCATACATGTTGAAAAACAACTTTGTTATTCTTTTTCTCATTTTGTTTCAGAAAAATGAATACAAACTCATTTTGTTTGTTTTACATAACTATACATTAGTTGTGTGAGAAAACCGCTTTCCTGAGCTCGTACAGAGCTAAGAACGCAGCAAACGCCTTATCTCACCGTGTTGTGCATTTAAGTGAAAGAGATGATCATTTTCAATACATTAATGCATTCTTTGCATACATGTTGAAAAACAACTTTGTTATTCTTTTTCTCATTTTGTTTCAGAAAAATGAATACAAACTCATTTTGTTTGTTTTACATAACTATACATTAGTTGTGTGAGAAAACCGCTTTCCTGAGCTCGTACAGAGCTAAGAACGCAGCAAACGCCTTATCTCACCGTGTTGTGCATTTAAGTGAAAGAGATGATCATTTTCAATACATTAATGCATTCTTTGCATACATGTTGAAAAACAACTTTTTTGTTATTCTTTTTCACATTTTGGCTATGAAAATTTTTTATAAACATAGAACATGTTTATAAACATTTTCATAATCATTTTCATAATGATAATTTTTCATAATCAAAGTGTATGTTTTTACATCACCATGCATTAGAAGTGCGAGAAAACCGCTTTCCTGAGCTCGTACAGCCCTAAGAACACGGCAAACGCTTTTTCACAGCAGGAAAAGCATAAGACTGAAAGGAATGATAAATTCATACATTCTAGCATGCATACTGAAGAAACAACTTTTTTGTTATTCTTTTTCACATTTTGTTTATGAAAAATGTTTATAAACATAGGACATGTTTAGAAACATTTTCATAATCATTTTCATAATTTTTCATAATCAAAGTGTATGTTTTTACATCACCATGTATTTAGATGTGTGAGACAACCGCTTTCCTGAGCTCGTACAGCCCTAAGAACACGGCAAACGCTTTTTCACAGCAGGAAAAGCATAAAACTAAAAGGAATGATAAATTCATACATACTAGCATGCATGTTGAAAAGCACATTTTTTTAATTCTTCTTCACATTTTGGTTATGAAAAATGTTTATGAACACGTTTTGTATGTTTTTACATCACCATGTATTTAGATGTGTGAGACAACCGCTTTCCTGAGCTCGTACAGCCCTAAGAACACGGCAAACGCTTTTTCACAGCAGGAAAAGCATAAAACTGAAAGGAATGATAAATTCATACATTCTAGCATGCATGTTGAAGAAACAACTTTTTAGTTATTCTTTTTCACATTTTGGTTATGAAAAATGTTTATAAACATAGAACATGTTTATAAACATTTTAATAATTTTCATAATTTTTCATAATCAAAGTGTATGTTTTTACATCACCATGCATTAGATGTGCGAGAAACGGCTTTCCTGAGCTCGTACATCCCTAAGAACACGGCAAACGCTTTTTCACAGCACGAAAAGCATAAGACTGAAAGGAATGACCGCCATCTAGTGGTCAGAGACTATGAATACATTTAATAAAAATAGGAAATAATGTTTAGTTTTAAATTAAAGTATGTAAAATTTTATTCTATATATATCGAGATCCGTTTCATTTTATTTTCTTTGAAAGATTTTACGAAAGACTTTTAGTGAATCTAAGCGTAGAAGACTCTACGTCACTTGGCGGGGTAAAGCGGAAATGGCTTAAATATGCGGAAGCTGAACGTCGGTTACTAAGTGAGGGCGGAGAGAGAGAAGGAGGTTTGTGCGCGAGAGCCAGAAAGGTAAAGAAGAAGCACCCTAAATCTTTAGCCTCTTTATTATTATTTTTATATACATACATATAGATAGATATATAGATTTTTGGACAGCTTTGGTGGGATTTCTTTCGGAAAGTAGAAGGATATTTTACGCTATTGAGAAATCACTTCATCCGCGGAGGCTCGCGCGATCTCACACGAGGCTAGGCTAGGGGTTATCTAAGCTAGATTTTCGACTCACGTAGGATTTATTTTCCGAAGAACAAAATCGCTTATTGTGGATTGTTCGCGAAATCATTGTAAGTGTGATAGGTATAGTTGAAGTAAAAAAAAGTTGATAGATAAATAAAGTCGAGTGTTTATTGGATTGTGACGTAAGTCGATACCAGGTCGCTCGCGCGCACATTTTTTATTTTTTTACTCTGATTTGGGTTTCAGCGGCAGATCGACCTAAAGCTCGGAATTACCGCGCAATTACACGTTAAATAGAGGACGAAGAACAAAAAAGCCTTCAGGTATAAAATGGCCGGAGTGAACAGCGTGGAAGCGGTGAAGCGCAAGTTTAAAGCTATGCAGGAACGGGCGGATGAGGTCGAGGAGAGAGCCGATGTCGTGCAGAGACAAGTCGAGGAGGAGAAACGCGCCAGGGAGCAGGTAACAGAAACACCAACCACCCCCCCCCCCTACTCCACACCACACCACCACCCTTCTGTATAAGGAGCATCATCAAATTGGCAGTTGAGACAGGAAACAACTGATGAGTTCACAGTTAAGTTTCTTGCTGTCTTGTCAGGAAGTTGTAGTAGACCTCTCTCAGGAGATTATAGATCAACTGAACTGTTCAAACGGACGCTGAAGACGTTTCTAGCAGCTCTGAAGTTTAGTCCGTCACTCAAACTGCAGGTTTATTTATAAATAAAAAGGGGACACTAAAGCAGTGGTTCTCAAAGTGTGGGGCGCGCCCCACTAGTGGGGAATACAGACATGACAGGTGGGGCGCAATGAACGGGAGGAAAAACAGGAAAGTACCTATTCTAATTCATGCTTTTCTCTCACAGTCTCACAAACAATACTTCTTTATTGATAATGAAGAGCGTACGCTCAAAACTAAACAATCACACACAAATAAATGGATCATTAATACAAGTAAATTTAAAATAACATCAGTTGTGGGCCGGGAGAAAAAGTGGAACCATAGTGCAACAATAACGGTTTAACGTCGGACAAACTTGAGCTGCGCTGCTCGAATCACAAACCTGCGCGAGCCACTGGGCAGCGCTGCGCGACGCTGACAGAAATAAACCGCGCCGACCATCAAAATACATTTTACCCCGCTGGGATGCGCCCGTACAAACCAGGCATGGCAAGGCGGAAACAATATTAAACAGTCCTGACATTTTAAATGAATTGTTTTTGAATAAAACACAGTGGGTCGCGCAGGTTTGTGATTCGAGCGGCGCTGATCCACCGGGCTGCGCAAATAAACCAGATCATCACTGCGCTATCCAGATAGTCGCGCTGCGCTGTATTTGCGCAGATATTTGGTTCAATCGGGTGCCACGGTTTCGTCCCACTTTTGATGTGTTTGGCTTCACATACACTTCGACACTGGAAGAAGACGCTGCAGCAGCAGTGAGTTTTCTTACATGTGACGAGGAGCTTACTGTACATGCTGCCTCGTCTGTGTTGTGGAATTGGTTTGGGTAGAAGAAAAGTGATACGAATGAGATGAACGTGATTTGTGAGGTACACAAGTGCACTGTTTTAACAAGTGGTGGAAACATGTCAAACCTTTTCTATCATCTGAAATCCAAACATCCAAACGAATATGGCCAAAGTAAAAAAATGCGGCAAACCTCAGCAATTCACAGTTTATATAAAATTACATAAAAAAATGAAATTATGTAAAACAGTGTGTGTTTTCATTTTTATTTATGCATTTTCAGATACAAATTGCTATATTGTGATATATATTGTTATTGAGTTAGAAAAATTGCTTCTACCATGATAGAAGATTTTGGTTATATCGCCCACCCCTAATGAAGCCCATCTTCAGCTTGGATTCATGGTGGGGATGGTGGGGGCAGAAGAGAGACTCGTGTGTGTTTTGTGTCTTAAACTGCTGGCAGCAGACCGCATGAGACCCAACAAATTAGGAAGACACTTAGAGACAACACACTCCAGTCACGTTAATAAACCACTGGACGTCTTTGAAAGAAAGCTGGCAGAATACAGACAGCAGGAGAATCACATGGTAAAATCTGAATCAGTGGACAGCAAAGCACAAATGGCTTCATTCAAAGTTGCATACAGAATTGGCCAGTGCAAAAAAACTACAAACGATTGCTGAGCAGATAATAAACATGGGGTCAATTATGCAAAGATAAGTGACAACGTAAGCCTTTTATAACAATTGCACGTGTATTTTATCTTTTTTTAACTTGGTGGTGTTTGATCGTATTGGTTTAGGAATTGATATTTCAATAAACAGTAAACTTGGCCGATTTCGTTATTATTTTGGGGCTTGAAAATTCGCTCACCCCCTTAAGTGGGGAATGACAGAAAAAGTTTGAGAACCACTGCACTAAAGTAATCTGAAGTTAATTCAAGACAAGATCAGGGAAGGATGCATTTTAAGGAAGGCTGGTCTGGATTTGGAAAATTGGCTTTAAGAGGCCGAGAAGATGGATGAGGGAGAATGAGACTGGCAGTCGGTGGTAATGTAACCAACCTACTAGATTCCAACCGCTGTTAAGCAACAACAGAAAAGGAGTTCTGTGGTTAGAGCGAACTGAAAGCATGCCTGCGTTCGGGTAATACTCCAGAAAGAAATGGGGGTTCGAACCATGAATCTGGAGTCTTAGTGATCGCTTGGCATTTTCTTTCTGACTTTGATCAGTGTGATAAGGAAATGTTTATAGATGGAGTCTCAAGTATCAGAGTTTATTGATGAGTTTATTCTTTTCCTTTAACTTAAGTTGTATTTTCGTCCACTATACTTGTGTAGGATTTGAGGAATCCCAAAGCCTATGCCAAGACAATTGGGGCATAATGCGGGCGACACCCTGGGGGGGTTGCAAATCGGTGCGTGGCAGAATCTCGCACACATACACCCAGTGATTTATGTTGTAGGAAATTTGGAAACCCACCAGACACAAGGAAAATGTAGACCATAGGTGAGATTTGAACCACCAGCCCCAGAGGTGTGATGTAACAGTGCTTAGCACTACATCACAGTGCTTCCAGAGACACAGTTTTAACAGAGGAGAAAGCCTTTTAATTTAAATACTCAGTTTGTATTATTTTTTAAATAATTATTAACTAGATCTTTGAAGGGAAATGAATGAGTAGAATATGTAATACGTTAATAATTAATGAGCCATAATACTCATTGAATTTCGCTACTGGAAGTTTTTAGCCGGGTTATATCGCACTACTGCATCATTTGATTATTTTCCTATAACAGCACCCCCTAAGTGTTTTGATCCTTGCTTAAAAACATCCACATGCCGAGAATGAAGAACACCATGTCGTCGATATGCTCCATTGTTGTGCGTTTGTTTGTGGCGCGTTTACGATGACGTCACGGCAGTAGAGGCGCCGCAATTCAAACGACACGTGAATAATCCCGCCCACTCTAAAGCGTTACTAAACTGCAGTGGAAGTGCAAACCGCGCCAAACCGAAGTTCAGTTCAATTCAATTCACTTTTATTTGTATAGCGCTTTTAACAATTGACATTGTCTCAAAACAGCTTTACACAATCAAAAGAATTATTTAAGTTTGTATGGAATGTGAATGTGTATGAATCAAAATGTTCAGATAGTCCCTGGTGAGCAAGCCCGAGGGCGACAGTGGCAAGGAAAAACTCGCCGAGACGGTAATAGGAAGAAACCTTGAGAGGAACCAGACTCAACAGGGAACCCATCCTCATCTGGGTGAAACAGATAGCAGGAAATGATCTGCATTTACACAGTGTTAGGTTGAGCTATAATAGTTGATGTTAATTGATGTTATAATAGTTGATGTAAAATGGAGTCCAGTAGTTATTCGAGACTCAGATAGACTTGTAGAAAGTTCCAGTCCTGAACTATCGAATTGTCAAGTCCTCAGAGAAACAGCTGACCACACCAGTCGAGGCCAGAACCATCTTCTAAGTAGATAGAATCATCCCCAGACACCAGGCGCATCCTAAAGAGACACACGGGGCATCCATGCGATGAGACCTCCAACCAGAAACCGGGCACCAGGATGGATCAGACAGGTCCGGAGGGCAGAGGGAGTCTGGATCACTGGCAGCTCAGGAACCACATGTGTAGCTCGACAGAGAGAGAGAGAGAAAGAGTGAAAGGGGGAGACAGGGGGAGAGAGGAAAGAGAAAGAGGGGGAGGAAGAGAAGAGGAGGAGAGATTGCAATTAGGTATGGTCACAGTCACAATGTCTAATGTGAATGTATATTTACTGTAGAGTGCAAGCAGGGACTCCGGCAGGACTAACTATGACAGCATAACTAAAAGGGAGAGCCAGAAGGAAACACAAACATGAGGGCTCCCTGAGATGTAAAGCAAACAATCACCTCACCGTCAACAAACCTGAGTGATCAAATGAGACTGAGGAAGACAGCATCTAAACATACCAGTTCACCATAATACTCTACGTCCACGAGTCCCCCAGATCTGCTCCTTTACCTTATGGCAAATCTATTTATAAAATGCTTGGTTAAATAAATAGGTTTTGAGCCTAGACTTAAACACTGAGACTGTGTCTGAGTCCCGAACACTATTTGGAAGACTATTCCATAATTTTGGGGCTTTGTAAGAAAAAGCTCTGCCCCCAGCTGTAGTTTTCATAATACGCGGTACTGATAAGCAGCCTGCATCCTTTGACCGAAGTAGGCGTGGCGGATCGTAAGACACTAGCAGTTCGCTCAGACACTGCGGCGTGAGACCATTTAATGCCTTATATGTCAAGAGTAGTATTTTAAAATCAATGCGAAATTTCACAGGGAGCCAATGCAGTGAAGATAGGATAGGGGTGATGTGCTCATATCTTCTGGTTCTAGTGAGGACTCTCGCTGCTGCATTTTGGACTAGCTGAAGCTTGTTTATGCACCTAACTGAACAACCAGACAGTAAGGCATTACAATAGTCCAACCTAGAAGTGATAAAAGCATGAACTAGTTTTTCTGCATCATTTAGCGACAATATATTTCTTATTTTGGCGATATTTCTAAGGTGAAAGAATGCTATCCTGGTGATATTATCTACATGAGCTTCAAATGAAAGGCTGGAATCTATAATCACGCCGAGGTCTTTTACTGTTGCACTTGACGGAACAGAAAGGCCATCTAAAGTTACGGTGTGATCTAAGATTTTACTTCTAGCTGTATGTGGTCCTATGACTAGAACTTCTGTCTTATCCGGATTAAGCAGAAGGAAGTTAATTAGCATCCAATTTCTTATGTCCTGAACACATTGCTCAACTTTAGTAAGATGGTTTTTCTCATCAGGTTTTGTTGAGACGTATAGCTGTGTGTCGTCAGCATAACAATGAAAACTAATACCATGCTTACGGATTATGTTGCCCAGAGGAAGCATGTAAAGGGAAAAAAGCAGTGGGCCTAAAACTGAACCCTGCGGAACGCCAAACTCCACTAGAGAACATGCAGAATAATCACCATTTAAGTCTACATACTGATAACGATCGGTCAAATAGGATCTGAGCCAGGAGAGGGTTGTACCCTTAATTCCTACTAAATTTTCTAATCTGTGAAGAAGAATAGCATGATCAATAGTGTCAAAAGCTGCACTGAGGTCGAGTAATACAAGCATAGTTACACAACCCTGATCAGAGGCCAATAGGAGGTCATTTACTACTTTAACGATTGCTGTGATGAGGCCTAAATCCTGACTGATACAGTTCATGTATGCCATTTCTATGTAGATATGAGCATAGCTGCTCCGCTACTATCTTTTCCAGAATCTTAGAGATAAAGGGGAGGTTTGATATTGGCCTGTAATTGGACAGCTGACAGGGGTCGAGGTCAGGTTTCTTAATTATTGGTTTAATAACTGCTACTTTAAAAGATTTTGGAACATAACCAATGCTGAGTGAGGAATTAATTATTCTCAACAGCGGTTCTGTTATTACTGGTACTATCTGTTTCAGAAAATGTGTCGGTATAGGATCTAATATACAGGTTGATGAATTTGCAGAAGAGATGAGTGAAATTAGTTCATTCTCTTCAAGAGGAGTAAAGTATTCTAGGTTTGAATCTGACATGGCTAGGTTAACATCAGTATCAATTACATTGTTTGGTTTCAAAGCCTCAATTTTATGCCTGATATTTACAATTTTATTATTAAAAAGTTCATGAAGTCCTCACTATTGCATGATGTTGTTGTGGAGATTTCTGTAGTGGTCTTATTTCTGGTTAATTTGGCTACGGTATTAAATAAAAATCTAGGATTATTTTTATTTTCTTCTATAAGAGTGGAGAGATACGTTGATCTAGCTACACTAAGAGCTTTCCTATAGTTCAGGATGCTCTCTTTCCATGCTATTTGAAATACCAACAATTTAGTTTGACGCCATTTACGCTCTAATTTCCGAGCAGTCTGTTTTAAAGTGCGCGTGTGATCGTTATACCAGGGAGCGAGTTTCTTATCTCTAATAATTTTTCTTTTAGCTGAAGCTACATTATCTAAGGTACAACGAAGTGTCGACTCTAAATATTCAGTCGCCTGATCAAGTTCTGTGGGGTCAGACGGTGGCCTAATCGAAGTTGGTAACTCTGGGAGATTACTGATAAAACTCTGTGTGGTAGTTGATGTGAATGTACGTTTAATACGGTAGCGCGGTACTGTGCGTACATTATCACTGTGACACACTTGAATGGAGACAAGATAGTGATCTGAGATAATTTCAGACAGTGGAATTGTGAATACATTTCTTATAATTAATCCGAAGAATATTACTAAATCTAAAGTGTGACCTGCTTTATGAGTGGGTCCTACTACACACTGATTTACGCCTACGGAGTCCAGTATGGATATAAATGCTGTTCTCAGAGGGTCTTCTGGATTCTCAAAATGAATGTTAAAATCTCCAGCAATTAACACTTTGTCTACAGAAATGACCAGGTCTGAGATGAAATCTGCAAATTCACTAAGAAATTCAGAATACGGCCCTGGAGGTCTGTAAATTATAATTAGTGGAATCGACTGAGCTGATTTAATATACTTAAATACACTTATGTTACTATATAGAATTTCAAATGAGTTAAATTTGTGTCCGTGTTTTTGTACGATAGACAGATTATCATTATGAATAACTGCGACGCCTCCTCCTCTACCAGTTAACCGAGGCTGGTGTATGTAGCTGTATCCAGGAGGACTAGCTTCATTTAGAGCTACATACTCGTCCTGTTTAACCCATGTTTCAGTTAAACAGAGTATATTAAACGCCTGATCTGTGATAATTTCATTAACAATAACTGCTTTTGATGCGAGAGATCTAATATTTAACAATCCTAGCTTCAGATCAGAGGTGCCGGCTGCGCATTCAGTATGATCTGAGTTTGTGGTCTTTATGTTAATTAAATTATTGAAACAGACTTTCTGGGTCTTTCTACATTTTTGCTTAGATCGGGGAACAGACACAGTCTCAATATGGTGAACCCTGAGTGACGACTCTATGCAGCTAGCAGACGGTTGGTTTAGCCTGTCTGTCTGCTCCCTGGCCTGGGCTCTGGATTGTCACCGATTAACTAGATCTCTACTGAGACTATGAGCTATACTACAGGAAATGAGAGCAGCACCTTCCCGAGTGGGATGGACACCGTCCCGCCCTAACAGGCCAGCTTTGCCCTCAAAGGTCTTCCAATTATCTATGAAGCCAACATTATTTTCGGAGCACCACCTGGACATCCAGCGGTTCAGCGACCATAACCTACTGTAAGCTATGTCGCCACGTCTCATTGGGATGGGACCAGAGCATATTACTTCATCGGACATCGCCTTCGCTAATTTAAACACCTCTGTAAAGTTATTCTTACTAACCTCTGACTGACGAAGGCGTATATCATTAGCTCCAGTATGTACTGTACCACTATCTTAGAGAACCTGTGCTGTCCTAGAGCCCTAAGATTACCTGCTATGTCCGGTGCTCTGGCTCCCGGGATACACCTAACCACTGCCGCCCCTAAAGGTCTAGCTAATGTCACGTGCCTCAGTATAGAGTCTCCTATAACCAGAGCTCTTTCAGGTTTCTCAGCGGGTGCATCACTGAGGAGAGCAAACCTGTTGGACACGTGAAGCGCAGAGGAGGTGTGCTCTGGTGGGCTAGCCTTAGCGTTAGCTTTGGCTGAACGAGTATGCCGCCGAGTCGTCACCCACTCGCCCCGCTGTGAGGGCTCTAATGCCGGAGTCGGGGGCTGTTTATCTCCGCCTGTGGCACCCAGACTGTCCGCTACGGGAATAACACTGCTCTCACACTGTCTAACACTCTCTAAAGTCTGGATGCGCTCCTCTAATGCTGATATCTTCTCCGTCAGAGTGCTCACTAACACACACCTATCACAAATAAAATTATCACTAATGACGGAGGAAGAATGTCTAAACATCCTGCACTCTACACACTGAACAAGCTGAACGGTAGACATTATAACGTACCTCTGTGTCGGAGTTTTAGTTGTTTGGAGATGAATTCCGTTTGTTGTTCTTAGACGAGGAAACTCGCCTTTAACTCGAAGTAAGTTGAACTGAACCGTGTCGTGCCGTTCTATGCAGTGGAAAATCGCCAGAAGTGTGAGGATGAAAACCCAAAATCCCCATCTCAAAAAAGTAGCTTATTTCATCCGACCAATAAAAGAAAAGTGTTTTTAATACAGACCACGGCTGTATAAATCGCTCATCACTCCTCTATACTCGGCTCGCTGGTTTAAAACTTCGGGAGCGTAGTCTTCGACTATGCGAAGCTGCTGACCGCAGTATTCCAGCTTCCCTCTCCGCCGAGCCTCCCGAATCAGAAGATCTTTCACCTGGTACCGGTGCACGCGGAGAATGACGGGCCGAGGTCTCTGTCCTGAAGCGGGCTTGGATGCAGGTATTCGGTGGGCTCGGTCAATCTCCGGCGGGGATGGCAGCGTTTCACTCCCAAACACCTCGCACAGAAACTTGGAGAAGAACTCGGTAGGGAGTCCACCTTCAGAACCTTCCGGAAGACCCAGAACACGCAGGTTTTGTCTCCTGCTCCGGCCTTCTAGGTCTACGATTTTGGCTGTTAACTTCGAGTTACTTTCCTGAAGTCCGGAGCAGATGTTCTCCAGCTCCGTCACACGCTGACTCAGGTCGTCTGTAGCGAGTTCTAGTGACGGTAAGCGCTGTCCATGGTCCTCTACCTGGGCCTGAATTCGGTCCAGTTTACTTTCTAGTAAACTAATCGATGCTTTAAATTCAGCCGCTAACGCATCACGGTGTTGCTCTAACAGCGCTGAGATAGCCTCGACTGTTAGAGGGGTCACAGAGTCATCCTTTTTCACGGCTTTAACACTCCTCTTAGCCATTATAAATGAAAAAAATATATAACCGTGGGGTAGAGTACAAAGTTATTGTCAACTAAGGATTTAATTTAACATTTAGAGACGAATAAGGGAGTGAAGAAACTCTAAACTGTCGGAGCACCTAACTAACACGTCCTACTCCATGTGGCTGCTAACCGGAAGTCCCGCATTTTACCTTTAAAAAAAATATATAAAAATTTTATATTTATCGGCAGGGTTTGAAAAACATATTGATTTTTTATTATTATATAATCACAATCTGAGCCGCCTTTTACACAGAGGGTAATAATAGTATTTCTTGCAACGCTGCTGCTGTACATCGTCTTCACTGTTTGCGACCATGCTCTATAGGTTAGAGTAGAAGTTTTCCATGGTTTCTAATCCTTAATAATAAGTGTAGGTTTCAGGAAAATCGCCTTAACACTACTTTCTATTTCCTGTCGGCATTTAATATCTTGAAACTTGCAACAAAGCATTTAACATGTTTCAGCACGGCTTTTTTTTAAATTACATCACCAGACAAATCCGTGCTTTTTGGTTTCATCATAACTTTGGCTTGGTGGCGTTGTTGGACCGATCCTGTAGGTATTAGATTTAAAATCGTGTTTTTTTTTGTTTTGTTTTGGGCATTTGAACAGCACAGGTTTTCAGATGTTATGCCCGCTTGCAAAAAATATCCACACACCATCATGTTTGAGGTATTTTGGCAGGGGAGAATCAATACATCCTTTGAAGCGGCCTTGAATTTTTTTTTCTCTCTCTCAACTCCCTCTTTTGTGTTTTTTGTTTTGCAGAGAGGCTCGCCACCGCTAAAGAGGAGAACATCAAGATCCACGCCACGCTGGATGCCACTCTGCTGGACCTTAACACCCTCTAAGAGTCTGCACCGCACCCTCTCTCTCCTCTCCTCCTCCCTTCCTGAACACAACCCACCCCTACCTTTCTATCCCCCCCCCCTCAACCCCCATCAGTTATTGCTGAGTGGCTGAACAAGGGCAAGATTTATTTATTTTTTTTCTTCTTCTCCCCCCCTTTATTTAGGTGTAGGTAGTAGCACTTTAGCTTAATTCATCACTTTCTGTCTTTGGCCCTTACTATTTCCCATATTTTCGTTTTCATATCTATTTTTTTTAATTATTATTATCACTATATTATTATATATTTTTTTATTTATTGTAGACTCTTTCCATTCCCTCCCATGAACAAGACTGGATATGATCTTCCTGCAAGTCGAATATTCCTGAATTTTGATAAATTCATTCCTGTAATTGTGTGATAAAGTAACGAGACGGCTCTCTCTCCCTCTCTCCTTTTTTCCGATTTCTCTGTTCTGGTTAGTTTTCTAGTCCTGCAGTGCAATATTATTAATACAGTATAATATAAAGAATCTGAAAGGTTGCCGTTCAAGATACGACTCTTCTCACCTGACGCTTTGTAACGCCGCCCTTTTTTCTGGCCCGTCAGTTCTAACACTTGAGCACTATTTGTTACAACAGATCTACATGTTTTTCTGTGCCAATGTCATGTGAGACCGTTATATTACATGTCGTACTCTTGGGCATGTGTTTCGCTTGGGGAAAAAGAGCTACTGTAAGACCTGTTACTAATTATGCCGAATAATTAACGCACTTGAATTAGTTTCCTCATTTCTTGTTGTTCAGCAAAAAACAAACTCAACGGTTTTCATTCAGTCTTTCCATTTCTTTTAAGGCTGAGGTGTAGAAACACTAGGTGACTGATTCAAGTTTGGTGTGAGGGGGAAAAATTTACTGAAACCAGGCAAACGCTTGTTTAGTTCCACCCCCCCCCCCCCCACACACTCCCGAGTTAGAGGCAGAGAGACGGATGTCGCATTTCCACTGCCAAAATCCAAACACACAAAAAGGGCCTAGAGAGGGTGAATAAGTATAAGGTATTATCTATAAGCATCTCTTCAGTGTACTGTCTCTGCGTCCACACATGGAGTGAGTTAAGTACTTCAAAGCACCAAGAACCTTTTTAACTGGAATTGCAAAGTTTAAGATGTAAACATTTTGCTATCAGTGTTTCATTGTAATAATGACACGATGAAAATCCTTTTTTTTTTTTTTTTTTTTTTTAATAAAGTACTATAACACTTAATGAGCTTTCGGGGATTCATTGTCTTCGGATATGTTGTAAAGGGTACCAGTCAGATCCGGATGCTAAAGCTTTATCTTTAAAAAAAAAAGTGAATAAAGTCTAATGATGGAGTTGGTTCTGGGAAGGAGGTCTTGGACCAAGAATTTATTAATTTATTTATTTTTAGTATAATGATTTTATTACAATTTAAAGAGTTTACTGATAAGGTATGTGCTACATTAAATGAATCTCACTTCAAATACAAGAGTTTAACTTCAAATTAAGCAAAAAAAAAAGCTATTTTTTTTACTGAGCAGCATGTATCTCAATCATACACCATGATTATTATTTCTAAACAAACTTTGCGAATATTTCGCTCCTACAACACAGGATGAAGAATGTGTAAAATGGTTCAGAGTGCACCACCTGTAGGATTATAAGGAAATGGTGATATTTTACCTCCTCAAACGCTGACTTGTTTTGAAACGTGTGTAATGAGTGGGTTTGATACTAATTGATACAAACAGGGGTTTGGGAGAAAAAGGCAGATCGGAAGCTGTGACTTTTGATAATGTAACACCCTCAGATATAAACCATTCTGAACACTGGTGCAGAAACTACAACGCCGAAGCAACAAACATTTTGATGATCACCTCACTGGTCAATGCCAATCAAACTGAAAACCAGACAGTTCTGGTCACCGGATGAGTGACTGGTTAATCTCTATTAGAAATATAAAATTATTTTAAAAAAACCAACGATTTTGTAGTCAGTGTGGCAATAGGTGAATCGCCATAAGTGAACCGTGATTCATAATTGAATTTTATTTTTTTCTCTCCAATATTAACTAGGGATTGGAATCACCAGATTACGATACTATCGCAATACCCAGGTGCTGATTCAATTTGTATTAGAATTCTGTAAATATCACTAATTTATAAATATCCCCTTTCAAAATTATTCCTCCCCTCAGTTTTGTTATAATTCTAAACAAACCTAAATAACTAAAACCAAAAAATTAAATAAAATTCACTCCTATCGCACAGGATGCTGCAAACACTGGTAATATGTCAATAATTTAGAGTGCACTCCCTGCAAGAGTATAGAGGAATGGCATAGTTTTTGATTTATAATGTGAACATATATAAATCAAAAACATAAATTTTGGCAATGCATGAATTGCCACACGAAAGAATCATGGTGTACACGAATCAATATTTTTCCCATTAACGATTTTGAAGTCAAGATTTCGGACCCAAGTTATAACATTTATTTAAAAAATAAATTATATATATATATATATTAGGGCTGCAACTAACGATTATTTTGATAATCGATTAGTTGGCCGATTATTGTTTCGATTAATCGATTAATCGGATACCGTTAAGCGCTTCTTTTATTTGATGTTTTGCTTATAATTATATATAAAACCATACCAACATTTGTTTTGTTTTTAACAATAATTGCAGATGGCAAGTTGACTGTTATATTTATATATATAAATAAAACACTGTCAACTTGCCATCTGTATACATACATACATACATACATACATACATACATTATATGTATATCGATTAAATTGGATAAAAGCTAGACGCTTTAATTTGATGTTTTGCTTAACTATATAAAACCATAAATCAGGGTATTATTTATGTATAAAAGTAAACTTTAAAAAATGCAATAGCCACATAGTTTAATTATCTTTAATTTTGACATTTAAACCTTATTTTATGTAAATCAACATTTTTGTTTTTAACAATAATTGCAGATAGCAAGTTTACAGTGTGTGTATGTGTGTGTATATAAACAAAAATACAAAAATACATTCAGTTGTTAAGAATGACTTAAATTCTCTTAAATTAATTCAACTTAATAATAATAAGAATAGATTTCTAGATTGATATTATTTTTAATTGAAGTGTCTACTACATCCTTTTCACGGTTTATACATTATTTCGATCCTCTCGTGTATTTTATCCTCTTTTTTTTTTGTCTCAATAAAAAAATAAAAATAAATAAATACTAGATATTCTCGTAATACGGTGACGTAGGGAGAAAAAAAACTCGCCGCTACTGGATTCACTCTGTTTATTTTGCCCTTTTCCCCTCTGTATAGCCTGTAGGATGATGGGATATATTCGGTCCTCCGAAGTGTAAAATGAACGTGAAGAAAACGCACTAGAAGTGTTTTCCTCGCGTTCGTTGGTATTTGAACGCAAAGAAAAAGCTGCATGCAACGGTTTTTTTATTTTTTTTATTACCCCGTATAACCGCGCAGCCGGTGAGTGTGTTCACACGGGCTTTGGTGACGTCACCGAAGCCCGTGTGAACTCTCTCACTGACTCCTATGTATGTGTAGAAAACCCTCGGCACTTCATCCGCGCTCACCGGACACTACGACCGGCAGAAAAACGGTCGATTTTAACACCCGATAAGAGGCTTTTAATGTAAATTGCTCCCATACCTTGGAGGACTTGGGGCGCGTGCTTTTTCCTGCAAACGCTTCTGTAAACTCCGTTGCTAGTGTTAGTGTGTATCCGTGTGTGTATTTGTGCATCTTGTGGTCGCGCGCCTCAATAACGTGAGCAGCCCAACTAATCGATAACGGCATTCGTTGACAACGAATTTCATTATCGATAATTATCGATTTTATCGATTAGTTGTTGCAGCCCTAATATATATATATATAATTTAAAAAATAAATTATATATATATATATATATATATATATATATATATATATATATATAATTTAAAAAATAAATTATATATATATATATATATATATATATATATATATAAATAATTATTATTTTATTTTTTTTTAATGTTGGTTAAAAATACCTGTAGATTGATTTTTCCAGATGGCCCCATAAATACAGAGGATGATGTTCCTCCTTTCTTGTGGTAGACCATGGTTTGATTAGTTTAAAAAAAAAAAGTGTAGGTTTCTGTCAGGAAGGGCGTTCGGCATAAAACGTGCCAAATCAAATATATGTATATACGGGTGGGATAATCCATTAGGGAGGACATTGTTTGTCCATGGTTGTTCTATACCACTTATAGGCAAGGCAAGTTTATTTATCCAGGCAGTCCTGTGAACAAATTCCAGAAAAGTCCCTTTCCATCCACAACACCTTGAAGGATGATGGAGTGCCAGCCTTTACGGTTGAAATAGTCACAGTGATATTCCTCTGGTGCTATAATGGGGACGTGTGATCCATCAATAGCATCAATACAGTGTGGGAGCCCCCACCTGTTCTCAATGTAGGCAGCCATTTCTTTAAACTTTTCCTGATCCGGATAACGAATTAGCTCTGGTACCAAAAGGGTTTCTGCTGCTGCACAGAACTCCTGAACACACCGACACACAGTCGTTATGCTTACACCAAAGACACTTCAGACATTCTAAAGTTCTCCAGCCACTGAGTGTTTGTAAAACCGGGAACAATCACATCCCACCACTCTGAAGCACGGTTAAATGTCCAAACAGATGGTCTGTTGCGGCGACTTTTTTGCAAAATGTGGTAGATCTGTGGTACAGAATCAGCGTTTTAATGTTACACTTAAGTTACACTTAAACAGTTAAGTTCATTCTATGCTTTGCAACAGTGATACAAGTTAGCTAGTGATGTGCTTTTTTGAATGCTTACCCTTGCGCGTCGTCGAGCTGAAGTGTTGTCGTCGTCTGCGTGTTGTTGTAAAAGTTCCAAAACTCTCTAGTTTTTTTTAGCTGTGTTTTCTTTGGCTGCCATCAGCCTCTTTTGAAATAAACTCCTTCGTCTCGCTGTTAAAAACATCCACATGCACCGGGACATTTCCCGGTGGCCTGACGGTCCTTCTGGCCTGCCGGCTGCCGCTGTGCAGACGATCAGCCTGGCATGTGATAGGCTGGTGTGCAACTACGAATTAATTGACGGATCTCTCAATCTACGAATCAGGCAATGGAAAGGGAAGATTAGAAGATCAGGAGGGAAAATTACACTCCCACATGACCTCCCACATGACCCAATGTCAGCGACGCACTGCCTAATATCTGGCTATGTCCAGAGACAGGGTATATCTGACTAAATCGTTCAAAAAATGGAGCGTAAACGCAAAGGAGAAGCAGAGAGGGAGAGAGAGCGTATAAAAAGGAAAAAAGCCCCGGCCGCAGACGTAGCAAGCTGCTGCAAAATCCCAGCCATGTTCGCCAGTAAGGGAACAGGTCGGTCAAGATTACATTTACATATTATTTCTAATAATTTGGCAGACGAACACTTTCATCCAAATCACTTAGATAATCACAATAGATAAAATTAAACCAACAAACGAGCTACAATGTAAGTGCTGCTGTGCTGTGTCAAGTCTCGTTTCGTCTACATGTAGCATATTTTTAATATAATAAATAAAAATGAATAAAAAAGTAGACAGAATAGTGTTAGTGGGTCAAATTGTTTAAAATAATAAATAAATCAAGTAGATGGTATAGAAAAGAATACAGTATTAGCTATTTAGATTTTTCATTTCTAGTCTACAATATACAGCATACAATGTTTATTTATTTATTTAGAAAAGGTGAGGAAGGAAGCAGCAGTAGCACTAGTGCTGCAAATGCTCCTGCTGTTGAGCTACAGTAGAGGTGGTGGACAGTCCAGCGTTTGAGTCAGAGCAGGAACCTTCAGGTAAAGTTTAAGATAAGCAAAACTAAACATGCAGGCAGCAGCTATACTTTTTAAACAACATGTGCTTTTTATGATTTATAAGATCAGTAGTAGGACTGTGATTTTGGGGACATACAACTGATGGCTGCACAATTATAAATACAGATTATTGAACACGATGTGAGCAACTAGATGTGCAGAATGAGAGAGAGAAGGATTCAGGGAAAGATGAAGGAGACAGTGAAAGCCGGTGTACTAGTAGTGCTAATTACTTACTGTTTATTCTTACTGGTCTGTTCCACATAATGCCATAATTGAGTTGTTATCTGTTACTTACGCTGTCATAGGCTTTGTTAAGTTTATTTGTGTTTGTGTTTCTGATACATTTGTTATACTAGAGTTGAGCACTGAAAATACATAAAATGTAAAATTTCAAGATGTGAATGTGTCTCTTATTATCTCTTTTAAAAAGCCTATTTTCTATTTGTCATTGGTTTGGTAGTATAAATGGTGTATTCCTAGTGAGTTGTTAAGGGTTATTTTTTTTATTCATTTATATTGCATCTGGTAGTCTACCTGTTACAATAATAGGGTTCGCCTACAAGTTTATCAGTCCAGTAGATTACATGAATAGGGTGGTGGTGACTGCAGCAGCATAGGTGGCCTGGGAGTGGAGTCAAATTCCCGGCCTGAATTATTGTCCCAGTCCGCCACTGATGGTCCCACGTGAAGCCTCGCCACAGAAGTTCCTTGAGAACTGAAATGCTGGTCTTGTTTGTGGTAAAACTTGAGGATTAAACAGGCTTCTAACCTCATTTGCTGTATGTTGTGAAATGTTTCTATTTTCCAAAGCCTCGTCAATTTTATTTAAAATGTCAGGACTGCTTAATATCGTTTCCATTATGCGCCTTGCCATACCTGATTTGTACTTGCGCAAACCAGCGGGGAATTGTGGGGAAAATGTAATATGATGGTGGGCGGGGTCTATTTCTATCAGAGTCGTGCAGCGCTGCCCAGTGGGTCGCGCAGGTTTGTGATTCGAGCAGCGCTGCTCATTCGGGTGCCGCGGTTTCGTCCTACTTTTGATGTGTTTGGCTTCCCATAGTTTGGCTTCCTATACAGGTATCGAAAGCAAAACTTGTTCGATGTTTGAGTACAATAGACCTTCGACTGCACGGCAATCATCTGTGAGTTACTCCTATTTTTTATTTTTCTCACGTGTCTTTATTTCGTACATGTTTTGTGTAAGCGTTTGATTTTTTTCAGGAGAGTCGTTTATATCCATAGGTCTAGAATTTATGAGTAGACGCTCGTTATAGAACATTCATTGTGCATAAACACATTCTCGTATTAGTTCACTAAAATGGTGAACATAAAACTATCTTTTATGTTGAATGTATACGCAGTCGGTGGGTCTCGTTGTGTTGACGTTTGTTGTTCTTTCTGCTGCTCCCGGCGAGTCGCCACATTAAATTACTATTATAATGAGCCTTAGTCATGTGACAGCCTTCGCAAACATTAATGAAACATGGGCATATTGAATTCTTTTCAATATTTATTTTGATCTGATCTCTCTGAACTAAAAGAATAACTAAAGATGTGTGCTTTTTAAATCAGTATTGTGTTCAGATGCAATCGTATTGATATACAACATGTATAATTTTTATATTGTTTATTTATAATAAAATTCGTTTGATGTATTTTTACTCTTGTTATATTCCATTTATGAAGGTGTTAAACGTTGATTAATAGATCAATGAACAATATTTATTTAGTTTAAACATATTCTCGGAAAAACAAAAATCATTATATGATCATTTTTAAAAAAGAAGATATAAGACAAACATGTGACTTATATAAGAAGCACCATAGAAAAAAGAAACAAAAAGGAGCTTGGCTGTGAAGAAGAAGAGGAATTGTATTACTAGAGATTTGAACAGTAATACTAATTTTGTGTAACTATAACAAATAAAGACAAAGAAAATAAAAAAATATTTACAACACAGCTAATACTTATCCCCTAGAATTATACAAAATCCCCAAAGGACACAAAAAGAGACTTTCAAGCCTGTAGAAACAAGCAAATAAATATATTTTAAAAATTATTAAATACTACAAATATTACAGGCCTTGAAATTAAACGAAACTGCACTGGGAATTCCTATTGCGTGACTATTCCTTTGGAGCTGGGTGGTTATGATGTTATGGACTGTTAAGGTTGCTCACTAGATTTAGCTTAAAAAAAACAGCACATATAAATATAGTTACCAAAATTACAAGTTTCCAAGAGACATTAAAAATATTTAAATGTTTCAAACATTAGTTATATATTGTACTCTTTTTACCATTAATAGATGCAGTATGAATTAAAAAAAAAGGGTTGTTCCACCTTTTGTATTATGATTGACAAGATTTCGGTCACACCTACTGTATGACTGCATGGGTAAGAACACATACAAAGGCACAAATGACTTTAAACTAACATATGAAATGAAGAATAAATAGCTTCTAAATACAGCACCAGAACAAAGTTCAACAACACAAAGGCAGGACTTAATGTGGTATGTGCTTTCCCAGTTAAGCATTGTAACAAATAGACCTTTATCAAGTAATGGTGTAGCTGCACTCTCGGCTGGTTTTTATGAAGCTCATGGGGTTCTGGGCTGAACTTATTTATGCTAAATAAGCATATAGTTTGTTTGAGTGTACACGGTGCCGCACACACCATCCTCTCTTTCTGATGCTATTTGCTACGAAAATATGGACAGTTATATCCTGCAAATCATTTACTGTAAATTATTGTGGTAATCACCCCTTCTACTTGATTGGTTCACGTATTATTCACGAAATGTGACTTTTTGGAAGCAAATATGAAGAATTGAATAGTGACTCAAAGTACCTTTTATGTATGTAGAGAGCCTACATCAACAACCCGTTCACTGTCATTGAATTATAAAGAAGCCCAGAGTTGTCGCATCATATATTTTCTAGTTTGGTCCTTGTTCTAGAAATCATCCTAAATCAAAAATACAAGTTAGTAAAACAAGTGAACGAAACAAAGAAACATGCAAAAAAATATATATCACCTGCACAGTTTGCATATGTTGTATACAATTAATTCATATGAATTTTGGGTTAAGTGAAGTGGAGTATGGTCCACAATGGTTTTTGAGTATGATTTGGTATAGCCCCCAGGCTAGCTACTTTTTTTTTTTTTTACAGACTTTGAAGCACAATAAATTATTTAAGAAGTACTAACCATCTGTTAAGGTTGTGTTGCTGATTGACTAAATGTCATTTCTCAAAGAAAATGATTATCTTTTTTTTTCTCCTGGCAGTTTTCCATCCTCCAGTAGTAATGCTCCAGCTGCCATAAACTCATATGAAGAAGCAATCCTGTCACAAAACACTGATATTTGTGGAAGGTAGAAGCAGTTTGTATTCTTTCTTGTAAATTCTGAATTGAAAACTGAACAACTGATTGAATTAATTAAAATGGCCAAACCAAAGATAAAATTGCATAATTGATTAAATTACACAGCTCTATATTGTCTTTTTGTTTTTGACACTTAACCTAGGCAGACATGATATACTGCAATAAAGAAACTTTAAAACATGAGAAAGTTCATATTCTTGTTCTATCAATAAGTCACACTCAGAGTGAACCACACTAGTTTAATTAAGGATCAGTGGAAAGTTAAGAAAGGAGAAGAAAGCTCTGTGACATAAGCACTTATCCCTAATGCATTTTCTAAACAAATTTAATAGGAGTTTGTGTTAATATTATTCACTATAATATATTATTTACTGTTACTGTATGTAAAAAGTGTCTTTGCCTTTGTGTTGCATTGAATTTAAACATAAATTTTCAATTGACTGTTGATTATCAGATGTTCAAAGCCATGGAGGCACCAGTATGTCTGATTGGCAGCGATTCTGAAGGACGGCTATGTGTTGTGAAAGAAGCTAAAGAGATATTGGAAGAGATCACTCAGCCAGTTGTTGTAGTGTCTGTGGTGGGGCTCTACCGTACGGGAAAGTCTTACCTCATGAACCGCCTCGCAGGGAAACAAACAGGTAAGAATCAACATGGTAGGAAGATGGAATAACACAAGTAGCAGTCTAGGTTATTTTAACACTGGCCGATTCTACTTTATTAAACTTCCCACTAAGAATTTTTTGGTTGTCAAAACATATTGCTGATGTTAATAGGGCAATATTGGTATTAGGTTGTTTTGGAAAATTAGAATCACATGAAATGACGTCAGTCATGTGTGTTTGTTTTCAGGCATGTTTAAAAATGTAATGTAATATACAATAATAATAATATAATATAAATTAAAGAAAGGTTTGTCTGTACAGTACATTGGCCCTTTTAATGATATCTTTGAGTTTCATACATTGGAGGACCTGAAACCAGTCTAAAAAAAATGTAAAAAATCCAGTATATCTGTCTTTCTGTACGTCTGTTCAGCCGATTTTGTCACAGCATCATGCAAAACTGGCTCGCCAGGATTTCATAAAACTTCAGTATTTGCCTGAAGTAAAATTTTTGCCAGAAATTTAATTAAAAGGTTGAGTAGAAGGAATGTTACGAGCAGCTTTGTGCCAGATTATCTCACAGGAGCCAGCACTTTTTTGAGTAATATAGCATGGGCATAGTTATACACGTCACTGAACAGAGCCAATGAACCTGATAGTTTACCGTAAATGAACAGAGAATGCGGAAGACACAGGAATTACTATTATGCCCCTACAACGCTCTTACAATATATACTCACCTAAAGGATTATTAGGAACACCTGTTCAATTTCTCATTAATGCAATTATCTAATCAACCAATCACATGGCAGTTGCTTCAATGTATTTAGGGGTGTGATCATGGTCAAGACAATCTCCTGAACTCCAAACTGAATGTCAGAATGGGAAAGAAAGATGATTTAAGCAATTTTGAGTGTGGCATGGTTGTTGGTGCCAGACGGGCCGGTTTGTGTATTTCACAATCTGCTCAGTTACTGGGATTTTCACACACAACCATTTCTAGGGTTTACAAAGAATAGTGTGAAAAGGGAAAAACATCCAGTATGCGGCAGTCCTGTGGGCGAAAATGCCTTGTTGATGCTAGAGGTCAGAGGAGAATGGGCCGACTGATTCAAGCTGATAGAAGAGCAACTTTGACTGAAATAACCACTCGTTACAACCGAGGTTAGCAGAAAAGCATTTGTGAAGCCACAAAACGCATAACCTTGAGGCGGATTGGCTACAACAGCAGAAGACCTCACCGGGTACCACTCAGCTCCACTACAAATAGGAAAAAGAGGCTACAATTTGCACGAGCTCAACAAAATTGGACAGTTGAAGACTGGAAAAATGTTGCCTGGTCTGATGAGTCTCGATTTCTGTTCAGACATTCAAATGGTAGAGTCAGAATTTGGCATAAACAGAATGAGAACGTGGATCCATCATGCCTTGTTACAACTGTGCTGGTGGTGGTGTAATGGTGTGGGGGATGTTTTCTTGGCACACACACTTTAGGCCCCTTAGTGCCAATTGGGCATCGTTTAAATGCCACGACCTACCTGAGCATTGTTTCTGACCATGTCCATCCCTTTATGACCACCATGTACCTATCCTCTGATGGCTACGTCCAGCAGGATAATGCACCATGTCACAAAGCTCGAATAATTTCAAATTGGTTTCTTGAACATGACAATGAGTTCACTGTACTAAAATGGCCCCCACAGTCACCAGATCTCAACCCAATAGAGCATCTTTGGGATGTGGTGGAACGGGAGCTTCGTGTCCTGGATGTGCATCCCACAAATCTCCATCGACTGCAAGATGCTATCCTATCAATATGGGCCAACATTTCTAAAGAATGCTTTCAGCACCTTGGTGAATAAAGGGGGTCAAACACTGTATTAGTATGGTGTTCCTAATAATCCTTTAGGTGAGTGTACTGTATATTGCCAAAACACTGTGCACCAGTACAGTACATTATTACATTCATATAACCTTAAATGTTGCAACATTTTTTGTTTTATTTTCAATTATTATGGCTTACATCTTATGAAAATCAGACATAAAGACTCAGCTCATCTCTGTGTCAGGGGATCTCCAACTTCGTAACTGGCAGAGCACAGGCAGTAAGGATGTGTGGACATGTCTCAGCCTCCCTCACTCTCAGCACTGGAGCCCCCCAGAGTTGTGTTCTGAGCCCCCTGCTATACTCTTTGTACACCTATGACTTCGTAGCCACTACGAACTCAACCACCATCATTAAGTTTGCTGATGACACTGTTGTGGTAGGACTGATCTCTGACAATGATGAGACGGACTACCTGGAGGAAGTTGGAAATCGGGAGAACTGGTGCCAGAGGAACAGTCTCCTCCTGAACATCAGCAAGATAAAGAAGTTGATAGTGGACTTTACTAAGCAGGAAAGGAAGTACCAGACCCCCACCATCAACAAGAGTCCAGTGGAGAGAGTGGACAGCTTCCGATACCTCTGTGTTCAAAACATGCAGGACCTGTCACATTAACACAGTAGTGAAAAAGGCCCGGCAGCGTCTCTACCACCTGCCTGAGAGACTGCCCTTTAAGGTGCTTAGGAACTTCTACTCTTGCACCATAGAGGGCATCCTGACGGGAAACATCTCAACCTGGTTCGGGAACAGCACCATGCAGGACAGACGATCCTTACAGAGGGTGGTTCGATCAGCTGAACGCATTATCTGTACCAAGCTCCCTGACTTTCAATTGATCTACAACAAGCAGTCCTGGACCAAGGCCAGGAAGATAGTGAAAGAAAGCTCTTCCGCTCCCTGAAGGCCACCACAGAGAGACTGAGGAGGAGCTTCTTCCCGCAGGCTATACGAGCTCTCAATCACACCACCACATAGGACAAAACACTCACACACTTTGCACACCTCAGGACTGCAAACTTGTACTTTTTACTAGGACACACATGGAACATTTGCACATTCTTGCACAGTCCAATCTTGCACATTATCTTGCCAATAACTGGACACAGTTCTAAATTGCACTACATTACATTTCTATTATATTTCATTTTACTATATATATTTTTCTATGTTTATACAAAACGGATTTCAAAAAAGTTGGGATACTAAACAAATTGTGAATAAAAACTGAATACAATGATATGGAGATATTTTATTCAGAATAGAACATAAATCACGGAACAAAAGTTTAAACTGAGAATTTTTTATTTTAAGGGAAAAATATGGTGAATCAAAATGTCATGGTGTCAACAAATCCTAAAAAAGTTGGGACAAGGCCATTTTCAACACTGTGTGGCATCTCCCCTTCTTCTTACAACACTCAACAGATGTCTGGGGACTGAGGAGACCAGTTTCTCAAGTTTGGAAATAGGAATGCTCTCCCATTCTTGTCTAATACAGGCCTCTAACTGTTCAGTCGTCTTGGTCCTTCTTTGTCGCACCTTCCTCTTTATGATGCGCCAAATGTTCTCTATAGGGGAAAGATCTGGACTGCAGTCTGGCCATTTCAGTACCCGGATCCTTCTCCTACGCAGCCATGATGTTGTGATTGATGCAGAATGTGGTCTGGCATTATCTTGTTGAAAAATGCAGGGTCTTCCCTGAAAGAGATGACTAGATGTTGTTCTAGAACCTGAATATATTTTTCTGCATTGATGGTGCCTTTCCAGACATGCAAGCTGCCCATGCCACACACACTCATGCAACCCCATACCATAAGAGATGCAGGCTTCTGAACTGAGTGTTGATAACAACTTGGGTTGTCCTTGTCCTCTTTGGTCTGGATGACATGGCGTCCCACATTTCCAACAAGAACTTCGAATCGTGACTCGTCTGACCACAGAACAGTCTTCCATTTTGCCACACTCCATTTTAAATGATCCCTGGCCCAATAAAAACGCCTGTGCTTGTGGATCTTGCTTAGAAATGGCTTCTTCTTTGCACTGTAGAGTTTCAGCTGTCAACGGCGGATGGCACGGTGGATTGTGTTCACTGACAATGGTTTCTGGAAGTATTCCTGAGCCCATTCTGTGATGTCCTTTACAGTAGCATTCCTGTTTGTGGTGCAGTGTAGTTTAAGGGCCCGGAGATCACGGGCATCCAGTATGGTTTTACGCCCTTGACCCTTACGCACAGAGATTGTTCCAGATTCTCTGAATCTTCGGATGATATTATGCACAGTTGATGATGATAACTGCAAAGTCTTTGCAATTTTTCGCTGGGTGACACCTTTCTGCTATTGCTCCACTATCTTTCTGCGCAACATTGTGGGAATTGGTGATCCTCTACCCATCTTGTCTTCTGAGAGACACTGCCACTCTGAGAAGCTCTTTTTATACCCAATCATGTTGCCAATTAACCTAATTACTGTTAATTGGTCTTCCAGCTCTTCGTTATGCTCAAATTAACTTTTTCCAGCCTCTTATTGCTACATGTCCCAACTTTTTTGGGATTTGTTGACACCGTGAAATTTGGAATCAACATATTTTTCCTTTAAAATGATAAATTTTCTTGGATTAAACTTTTGATCTGTCATCTATGTTCTATTCTGAATAAAATATTGACATTTGCCATCTCCACATCATTGCATTCAGTTTTTATTCACAATTTGTTTAGTGTCCCAACTTTTTTGGAATCTGGTTTGTAATATATTCTTTAAGTTCTTTATATTTCTATCCTATTCTACTATTTTATTTTCATTTTTATTTTTGTAATTTATGTAATTTTCACATTTTTTAAAATTCTCTTTTTTTTTTATATTAAGGTCAACAGCAGCCTTATAAGCATTTCACTTCATATCATACTGTGTACTGTATGACTGTCTATGTGAGGAATAAAATTTGAATTTGAAATATCAGCTGTTTAGTTTCAATGAGCCAGTGGTCCCTGTGACTTCAGATTTCTTTTTGGGGTATTCATAATAAAGTTTAATTTGTTTTATTTTTACAATACACAATTTCAAGAGAATATATAACAGTGTGTGTGATAATATAGTTTTGCTTTTGGGCTTGTTATAGGCTTTGCTCTGGGAAGCACTATAGAGTCAAAAACTAAAGGCATATGGATGTGGTGTGTTCCACACCCAGAGAAAACAGGACATACTCTGGTGCTGCTGGACACTGAGGGACTCGGGGATGTGCACAAGGTATGAAGAACTTCATAGCAAAACAGTCCCATAAAAACCCCTGTGACAACATTGGGCCTCATATATTGCTCAATATGAAGGGAGCATTGACAGGTTAAGTGAATAATAGTAATTACAGTGGAACCTTGGATTATGAGCATAATTCATTCCGGGAAGCGGGATCGTATTCTAAACTTTCACATAAGAAATAATGGAAACTCAAATTATTCGTTCCACAGCCCAAAAAAATAAATACATAAAAACAATTAATACAAAATATAAAGTAAAAATAAAACAAATTAACCTGCATGTTACCTTTAAAAAAGTACTAAAAAAGTGTTTGTTTATGTGTGTGAAGCTAAAGTAAGAGGAGACTCTTACTTTCAGCCCCTCAGCCTGTCGTCACGCGTGTGCGTTATGTGTGTGCGGGCATAATTTGACACAGTGGATAAAAAAAAGGGATTTTTAACCTTTAAGGAGACTTTCCTTTGCTTTACACGCGCACACACATGTGTTACAAGAAACAGTACACGTGCGCTGTACACACGTGCTTTCAAACACAAAATAAAATATGTTTTACACACACACACATGGTCACAGTGTTATAGTAAAGAGTACACGCGTGCACGGATGTTGATTATACCAGTAAGAGACGCTCATTAAGACCCAGCAGGGGAGACGTTTACCCACAATTCCATAGCACAAGAGAGAGAAAAAACGTTGGCTCAGTTGTTATTACGTGATGCTCGGCATCAAAACAAGAAGCGCATGCGTGATACATGATACTCTGTGCTCGTAAACCAAGACTTGTTCGTTTTCCAAGTTAGAATTTATTAAAAATCTTTGCTCGTCTCGTGGAACACTCGAAGACCGCGTTACTCACAATCCGAGGTTTTACTTTATCTGGTTACAGTGCCATCTAGCTGTCAAAGGATGAGATACGTTTGTCAGCAAAGTAACAGTCAGTTTTGTAAATTTATGTTTTGGAAGTAGAAAAAATAGGCATGTGTAAGGATTTGTAAAACTTTCAAGGGCCAAATTATATTAAAAAAAAAATTTAAAGCAGTATATAAAGAGAGCAAGTCAATCCAAATTTATTTTAAGACGAATAGGGTAGTTGTTCAATTAAAATGAAATGTCACTGAGTAAAAGAAGTGTGAACTGGTTTCAGCACATTTTTATGCCTAACTGATGATTAAGGGAAAAGGATTGTCAGATTTATTGAATGTGAAGAACTGCGTTAGATCATTTAAGCACACCAAATATCTTTTAATGGATTTTTAGGGTGATGAAAAGCATGACACATGGATCTTCTGTCTGGCTGTTCTGCTCAGTAGCACTCTGGTCTACAACAGCCTTGGGGTCATAGACAACAATGCACTTGAAAAGCTACAGTATCCTTTACTAAGTAACACTCAAGTACAGTACACAGACACAAGATATACATGATAGTATTGTTTTCTTGAACAATACTCCCTGCAGTTATGTGACAGAATTGACTGAGAACATCCGGGTGAAAGCACAGACAGGTGGTGAACATGATCACTCAGCAGACTTCATGCGAGTCTTCCCCTCCTTCATCTGGGCTGTGAGAGACTTCACTCTGAGATTGGAGAAGGATGGCAAGGCCATCACAGCTAATGAATATCTGGATAGCGCTTTGGAGCTTAAAATTGGTAAGCAGACACAGGTGCTATGGTTTCTAAATACAGTGGTGTGATATTTGCCCCCTTCCTGATTTATTCAACTTTTTTGGACAACGAGATTGGTCACTTCAATTTTGCATAAACTTCAGAAGTGGCTTCTTATAATGTATGTGTGTGTGAGTGTGAGTGTGTGTGTGTGTGTGTATCTATGTATGTACAGTGGTGTGAAACTATTTGCCCCCTTCCTGATTTCTTATTCTTTTGCATGTTTGTCACACTTAAATGTTTCTGCACATCAAAAACCGTTAACTATTAGTCAAAGATAACATAATTGAACACAAAATGCAGTTTTTAAATGAAGGTTTACGTTATTAAGGGAGAAAAAAAACTCCAAATCTACATGGCCCTGTGTGAAAAAGTGATTGCCCCCCTTGTTAAAAAATAACTTAACTGTGGTTTATCACACCTGAGTTCAATTTCTGTAGTCACCCCCAGGCCTGATTACTGCCACACCTGTTTCAATCAAGAAATCACTTAAATAGGAGCTACCTGACACAGAGAAGTAGACCAAAAGCACCTCAAAAGCTAGACATCATGCCAAGATCCAAAGAAATTCAGGAACAAATGAGAACAAAATTAGTCTGGTAAAGGTTATAAAGCCATTTCTAAAGCTTTGGGACTCCAGCGAACCACAGTGAGAGCCATTATCCACAAATGGCAAAAACATGGAACAGTGGTGAACCTTCCCAGGAGTGGCCGGCCGACCAAAATTACCCCAAGAGCGCAGAGACGACTCATCCGAGAGGCCACAAAAGACCCCAGGACAACATCTAAAGAACTGCAGGCCTCACTTGCCTCAATTAAGGCCAGTGTTCACGACTCCACCATAAGAAAGAGACTGGGCAAAAACGGCCTGCATGGCAGATTTCCAAGGCACAAACCACTTTTAGGCAAAAAGAACATTAAGGCTCGTCTCAATTTTGCTAAAAAACATCTCAATGATTGCCAAGACTTTTGGGAAAATACCTTGTGGACCGACGAGACAAAAGTTGAACTTTTTGGAAGGTGCGTGTCCCGTTACATCTGGCGTAAAAGTAACACAGCATTTCAGAAAAAGAACATCATACCAACAGTAAAATATGGTGGTGGTAGTTTGATGGTCTGGGGTTGTTTTGCTGCTTCAGGACCTGGAAGGCTTGCTGTGATAGATGGAACCATGAATTCTACTGTCTACCAAAAAATCCTGAAGGAGAATGTCCGGCCATCTGTTCGTCAACTCAAGCTGAAGCGATCTTGGGTGCTGCAGCAGGACAATGACCCAAAACACACCAGCAAATCCACCTCTGAATGGCTGAAGAAAAACAAAATGAAGACTTTGGAGTGGCCTAGTCAAAGTCCTGACCTGAATCCTATTGAGATGTTGTGGCATGACCTTAAAAAGGCGGTTCATGCTAGAAACCCCTCAAATAAAGCTGAATTACAACAATTCTGCAAAGATGAGTGGGCCAAAATTCCTCCAGAGCGCTGTAAGAGACTCGTTGCAAGTTACAACGCTTGATTGCAGTTATTGCTGCTAAGGGTGGCCCAACCAGTTATTACTGTAGGTTCAGGGGGCAATTACTTTTTCACACTGAGTCAAGGTTTGTAGGTTTGGATTTTTTTTCTCCCTAAATAATAAAACCCCTCATTTAAAAACTGCATTTTGTGTTTACTTGTGTTATCTTTGACTAATAGTTAAATGTGTTTGATGATCAGAAACATTTGGTGTGACAAACATGCAAAAGAATAAGAAATCAGGAGGGGGGCAAATAGTTTTTCACACCACTGTTCATTCAAGAAAACTCAGTTGCTGACCTGATAAAATTGCATTAATGTGAGTGAATTTAACTTTTTGAATAAATAAACTGTTATCTAAGTATCAGAGTAGAGAAAGTTGTGATTTTTACTATTATTTGTATTATATTCAATTTCATTTCTATAGCATTTTTAAAAATGCAGAGTTTACAGACTTTCCGGATATACAGTATACTCACTGACTCTCTATACTGCTTATCATGGTCATGGCAAGCCATAGACTGACATTAATGTGTAAGTGAGTGTGTGTGCGGCGGCACACCTATCCCAGGGGTTTCAGGACACAAGGATGGGGTCCACAGCAGGGCACAATCACACACACTCACTTACTGTACAGTATCATCTATACTACTTTATCCTGTATTCAGGGTCACGGGGGCCTGTAGCCTATCCCAGGAGGCTTAGGGCACAAGGCAGGGTTACACCCTGGACAGCATGCCATCGCAGGGCACACACATGTACTAACTCAAACCCACCCAACAATGGGAGAACATGCAAACTCCATGCACACAGAGACAGGAACCAAGCCCGGCAGGGAATCGAACCCGGACCCTGGAGGTGCAAGGCGAAAGTGCTAACCACTACACCACCGTGCCACGGCACACACACTCACTTACACATTAATGTCAGTCTATGTGCAAGGAGCATCACTCTGTTTGGGTATGTGCGTCAGAGGTCTTAGCAGTAAATTATGATTAGCAATTTCCCTCTGGGATTAATAAAGTTCTTTTGAATCTTGAATCTTGAATTCCACAGTAAGCATGTTTTACAATCAGTTACTGGACATTTTTATTCTCTTCTCTATTGTGGCGTATGTTTGTGTTACACTTGCAAAAAAACAAGTTCCATTATAAGAATACTGTCCTCACTCATTCAATTCTTATTCAATTCTTAATTCAATAAGTCTTCAAGTGGTGCGGTTATATTTATACTAATTATATTTGCTTCTTTTTAAAAATCCATGAACCTTGGGTGGGTCAACCTTTAGAGTCAACTACAAATGTGTTATCCATCTTCTCTTTTTCCTTTTTTTAATATCTACATAGGTTCTTCCAGTAAAATCGAGAAGTTCAACCTGCCCAGACGCTGTTTGCGTAGTTTTTTCGCAGAGCGGCAGTGTTTTGTATTCCCACGGCCAGCTACAGATACTAACCTGGCAAGAATGGAGGAGCTATCTGAGACAGATCTTGACGAACGGTTTTTGCATTGTGCTGAGGACTTCTGCCGCTATGTGTTTAGCAATGCCAAACCAAAAACTTTAACAGGGGGTCGGATGCTCACCGGCAGTGGTAAGTAAACACCTGTTAGACCAGCACTCTAAATGAGTAGGGTTGGGTATCGTTTGGGTTTTTTTCGATACCGGTGCCAAATCGATACTTTGAAATCGATACTTTTAAGCAAAAAAATTATAGTGGATGACTCAAGAATTTATTTTTATTGAACAAAAAATGTTATGCTTAAAATTTAACAATATATTAAAAGTTTAAAGTATATATGAATATGCAAGCTTCAAATTTTAGCAATTCTTTTGCAGAAATTTCACCATATTTGCCTTTTCTGACAAAATACGACACCTTTCCTAACTTATTGCCCTGCACAGGACATGTATAGCCTTCTTTGCAATGGTAAATGGGGTCACTGTTGTAGTACTACTAGTACAGGCTGGAAAGCCATGATTATAAACAGAATCCATGTTACATTAGTTTTTTACAAATCGTTTGACTATTTGTTAGCATGAATGTAGTAGCAGCTCAGCAGTAAAAGACCTGGGCGTAATATTAGACAGTAACTTGTCTTTTGAAAATCACATTTCAAATATCACAAAAACAGCCTTTTTCCATCTTCGAAATATTGCTAAACTTAGGAACATCTTATCCGTATCTGATGCAGAAAAACTAGTTCATGCATTCATGACCTCCAGACTGGACTATTGTAATGCATTACTAGGTGGTTGTCCTGCATCCTCAATAAACAAGCTTCAGTTAATCCAAAATGCAGCTGCCAGGGTTCTCACTAGATCCAGAAAATATGATCATATAACCCCAATATTATCATCCCTGCACTGGCTACCTGTTCAGTTTAGAATAAATTACAAAATAGTATTACTTACATACAAGGCCTTAAATGGTTTAGCTCCCACATACCTAACCAGTCTTCTGATACGCTACAATCCACCATGCGCCTTAAGATCACAAAACTCCGGACTTCTGGTAGTTCCCAGAATTTCAAAATCTACAAAAGGGGGTAGGGCTTTTTCATATTTAGCTCCAAAGCTTTGGAATAGCCTTCCAGACAGTGTTCGGGGAGCAGACACGGTTTCTCAGTTCAAAAGTAGACTCAAGACGCATCTTTTTAATCTGGCATACACATAACTCATCCCAGTACTCATACTCCAGTACACCTATCCCGAATGGCAACTACGCTAATTCTCCCCATCTGTTCTGTATTTTTCTACCCATCCCGAGGCATCGGGAGATTGTGCCAGCTTCAGTAGACAAAGGCCGACCCTGCGAGGTTCCTGAGGCATCCAGAGAAGGACCAGCTCCAGCTGGATTCAGCTTTATGATGGTTGGAGCTACACATGCTGCTCCTGTGCTTCCAATGATCCAGACCTCATCTGCCCTCTGCACCTACTGACTCGTCCCTATGCTGAACTGGTCTTCATGTCAATTTAAATAATTTCTGTCATATTGAATTTTCACCTGCACAACACACAAGATGTTATATCATTTCTATCTGTTATCGCCCAGATGAGGATGGGTTCCCTGTTGAGTCTGGTTCCTCTCAAGGTTTCTTCCTAATGCCATCTCAGGGAGTTTTTCCTTGCCACCGTCGCCGTCACCCTTGGCTTACTCATCAGAGAAATTTCATTCATTCGTCTCATTATTATTATCTGCACATTTTTCTCACACATCCACACTTCCAATTATTTTCTTTTCTATAATTATTACTATTTGTTTTTATTTATTTATTTTCTATTATTATTATTATTTTATTTATTTTCTATTATTATTATTATTTTATTTATTTATTATTATTATTATGATTTGTTAAATTTCTTTAATTTTTGTGAAGCTGCTTTGAGACAATGACCATTGTTAAAAGCGCTATATAAACAAAATTGAATTGAATTGAATTGAATTGAATTGAATTGAATGCAAGATTTGCATTTTGCTATTAACATTACATTATCCTACTACTAACCTGCGGACAGGCTGCTGACGTCAGCATAACCGGTGACTCCTTTTTGCTACAGTTGGTATGACTGGGACTGAGGGTCGTCCACACCGATAGCGCCAGCTGTTGTCCGCAAGCTGTTAAACACGGTGCCTCCCTCTGCTTTTAACTTTATTCCGTGTATTTATTCTGCTTTTAACTTTATTCCGTCTGCCCTCGAATGTTTCATTAGATTTGACGTGTTTCCGCCTTTACACGTAACTGCTGTAAAACATTTGCTGCACGTTGCGGTGCCGGAATCCTATCTTGTGAAATACAGCCACACTTTCGACTGTTTAGTTTTAGGCATTCTAACGAGAGTTGTTTACTTTAGCATGCTAAGCTATCGGTAGACCGCCTGCTGCCGTCAGAGCGAGTGTAACGTTAGTTACTGCATTCACGCGCATGTCGGATGGTCTCTCATTTCCGGATGATTTATGCTTTTAATTTTTTTATTTAATCTAATAAACGATTAATCTACAAAAATATCTGAATATAGAGAACAAATATTTCAATCGACAGTTCAGGCATTTAAGTGGCACCGAAATGAGGCACCGAAATTCGCATTCTGTTTCGGTCCGGTACATACCGGTTCTATAGGTACCGGTGCCGTATTGGCACCGGGTTTCGGTACCCAACCCTATAAATGAGTGTCAAAAAAAGCCAAACTTTGGCCCATGTTAATTGTTGCTTGTTTGGTTGTTTGTTTTATCAGCTCTTTGCAATCTGGCGGAGGTGTATGTTGAGGCAATTCGTAGTGGTCGAATTCCCTGTCTGGAAAATGCAGTGGAGACTTTGTCCCAGATCCAGAATGAGCGGGCTGTGGAACAGGGGCTGCAGGTCTACCACAGACGGGTTTTTGAATTAGTGTGCTTTCCAATTGACCCATCCGAGCTATCAGACTTCCACACAATAGCAGAGACAGCAGCTGTCGAAGTGTTTATCAGCATTTGCTTTAATGACACTGAGCAAAAAGCTCAGCTGAAGCTCATGGTACATCACAAACACAAAGCATACACACAAGTACACACAAAGAAATAAAAATCAGTCTGTAAAACTATAAAGAGTTTTATAAAGCATCTAACATTTATATTAGTTTACCTTCACAAACACACATTTTCACTCTCTCTCTCTCTCTCCACTCCAAGGAAGAGATCCAGGCTGTGTATCAGGATCTCTGTGGTCAGAACAATGAGGAGTGTTTTAATGTGTGTAAGCGGGAGTTGAAGAGGGTGTTTGCTGATCTGGATGAGTGTATGGAAGACGGCTCATTTATGCACCCAGGAGGATATGGAGAGTACTGCAGAGAACTCCAGAGGCTCGCAAATGAATATAGAGCACGCACACACAAGCAGTCGATGGTATGCTCCTTATAAATTTACTTTCTTGTCATCTGTAGACACAAAAATACACAATGAAATACACAAGACATTTCTGTGTGTTTTACAGAGTGAGAAAGTGTTGACTCAGCATCTAAAGGAGAAGGAACAGTTAGGGAGGAATATTCTTTTAGCTGATCAGTGCCTCACTGAAGCAGAGCATGTTACGGAAGGTACAGTACATATAATAACTATAAAGGTGCCATACAGACATGGAGCCGAATAAAGCAGTTTCACTTTACATGTTATGTATCACATCTGTCTGACAATTTATCATTTAACATAAATTTAGCTTAATTTAATAGTTAATTTAATTTAATACTTTACATGAAGACAAACAGTCTACAATAATGATCCCTAACAGGACACGTCGGAACTTTGAGATGTCGGCAAAAATGCCCACCAGACAATGTTAGTCCATGAATCAAAGCTGTAGTGGACACCTTCCCTGCCGATAGGCTTTAATAACTATGACCTTTATTCATTTACGTCGGACCTTTCAGACTGCAAATACAGTGGTATTACAGAAAATAAAAGTGAAGTTTAGCTTGTTGGCATTTCAAAATAAACTTGCAAGAGAGTGGCAAATAGAGGAAGCACAGTGGCATAAAATTGTCACTGCTGACTAGTGGTTTGCCTGTGTAATTGCACAGGCTCTGAAAAGGAGGCTGACGTCAGTGATGTCTGGGAATTAAATCTTTTATTCAGTATTTGAAAGAAGTAAGCAACAAATGCCAACAAGTTTGTCTATAACAAAACATTTAATTTGATATCCCCTTTATAACCTTATTTGGGAACTTTTAAACTTCCACATTTTGAGAATAGTATGACATATACTGTATGTAACCACCATATTTTCAAGCAAAAGCCATTACGTTGTTAGAAGTCAATTGCGTTGGTTCTTTCTGTCACGTGATCAGTGAAGTGAAGGTACTATCATGTACAACACAGTGGCTGCTCTGTGAGGTTGAAGTGTTTTGGAGAATTTTTAAGTCAGGAAAAGGATGTTCACACTATTTTACTGCCATCGCAGTCACTCCATAATGACAGATATCAAACTCCTAACAACAATGATATGTTCAATATGTGGGAATGTGTGGTGTAAGCAAAATAGAAAACATATGGTGAAATAGAGAATATATATAACCTTAAAACAGTTAAAATATGCATTAGTGATATGTGCAAAGCTGATGGATAAATGGTGCATACTTGTGCGCTGATAACGAGATGTGCATAAACTAAATTAAAACTAAAACTGGTAGAAGAGTAGACTGCTGATAAACTGAAGTTTTTGTGTTGCTTATAAAAAGTGCAAAATATTTTGCATTAGTGTGCAATACCTTCATTTGAAGACAACTTGGCAAAATGGAGTTACAATAGTTCAAAGTGTTACGACAGTTAAATACGCATTCAACATTACTACATACTGTAGGTCATATGTTTAATTGTAACCTACAGTAAAGCTTGCATGGTTGTTAGTAAGATTTCAACTGACCCCATCTCTGGATCCACCTCTCTACACATTGGCCAAAGCTCCATGTCTGTGTGTGTGTGTGTGTGTGTGTGTGTGTGTGTGTGTGTGTGTGTGTGTGTGTGTGTGTGTGTGCGCGTGCGTGCGTGTGTGTGTGTGTGTGTGTGTACACATATGTATGTTTGTTTATTTTCTTCTCAGTGGAGCGTTTGAAAAAGGATGCTTTAGAACAGAGGAACAAATTTTTAGAGGAGATGAAAACACTTCAGGACCAGGTGTTTAAGGACCAGCAGAGGACGTATGAACAGCACATGACCCAACTGCTCGACCGCATGGAGAAAGAGATGGAGAGAGCAAGGGAGGATAACACACGTGTGCTGGAGGCTAAAATTAAGGTAAGCATTAACAGACCATCAGAATCTAACTTTAACTTCCTAATACCAAATTTTTTATGTCAATACCAAGCATTTCTAATGAACTATTTAAGCAATAATACACGTCTTTTATTGCACACAAGACCATAAAACAGTACTATACTTTCGTTGTAAATCTGAATACTTCAGGTCGGGTATTTATTTTTTTTTTTTCCCAATTATATTTATTAGCATTTAACAAAAGATACAACATAGTAAATATACAAAAACGTGCCTTTCAAATTTTTACTTTTCAACCCACCCCAAACCCTCCCTCCTCCCACCCTAACAACAAAACTATACAAATAAACAACCAAACCACACACATTTAAAATAATAATAATAATAATAAAAATAATAAAAAAATAAATAAAAATAAAAAAATAAAAATAAAAAAATCAATCCTCTACTGCACCTTCATGTAATAGATCAATAGTATCAATATAATTTAACACTGGTTCCCATGTTTTATAAAAAGTTCTTAAGGACCCTTTTAAAGAAAATCTGATTTTTTCCAGCTTTAAACATAAAAGAATTTCTTTTATCCATCTCCCATACGAAGGAGGGGACGCATGTTTCCACTTGAGGAGAATAAGCCTCCTGGCCAATAGTGTGGTGAAAGCAACAACGGCTTGAGTTGTCGAAGATAAATTTGGTTCGAGTGGAATTCCGAATAGAGCTGTTAAAGGATTTGGAGAAATTGACAATCCAAAGGATTTTTCGAAAGTATAAAATATTTTAGACCAGAGCTCTGTCAGTCTTGGACAGGACCAGAACATATGCGTGTGATTTGCCGGAGACTGTCCGCACCTATTGCAAGTGTCATTTCTGTCCTGGTATATTTTGGCTAATCTGGCGTTAGTATAGTGTGCTCTGTGAAGAATCTTGCACTGCATCAGTCTATGTCGTGCACATATTGAGGAAGAGTTAATTAGATCGAGTGCATGATCCCATTCTGTTTCGCTCATAGAAACCCCAACTTCCTGCTCCCAAGCATTCTTCAATGATTCAGTGGAGTAAGAGTTTAACGCGCCAATTGATTCGTATATAACAGAAATTAACCTTTTACTGTGTGGTTTAAGAGCAAGAATGGTGTCCATTTTCGAGTCACGTGGAAGGTTAGGAAATTGTGGAAACTGATTTTGTACAAAATGTCTAATCTGAAAGAAACGAAAAAGATATGTGTTCCGTGAAGATTAAACTTTTCTGACAACTCCGAAAATGACAAGAATATACCTTTATCATACAGGTTTTTGATAGATATAAGACCTCTAGAGGACCAGTCAAGAAAAACTGCATCAGTACATGATGGTAGAAAAGATACATTGTTTACCACAGGCGAAAGAACAGATGGAGTGATTAACCCAAAATGTTTTCTAAAACTAGCCCATATTCTAAGAGTATTGGTCACCACTAAGCTGTCTGAGACATTTTTTGTGTTTATAGGAAGCTGAGAGCAGATCAGTGAGTAAAGGGAAGACTTTGAAGATGACAATTCTATTTGGGCCCAAACAGGGTGTTCAGAAACTGTAGAAGCGTTAATCCAATATAAAAGTTTGTTAATATTGCAAGCCCAGTAATAATATTGAAAGTTTGGTAAGGCAAGACCCCCTTTTGATTTCGGAAGTTCAAGAACTTTTCTTCCAATTCGTGCGTGTTGGCCAAGCCATAAAAAAGAGTTAGTTATCTGATCCAAAGTAACAAAGAAAGATTTGTTAATGTAAATGGGTATATGTTGGAAAAGATATAAGAATTTAGGCAGAATTGTCATCTTGACCAAATTAATACGACCAATTAACGATATTGGAAGAGAGGACCATCTCCGTATATCTTCCCTGTAAGCATCCAACAACGCATTGAAATTTTTCCTAAAAACGACCGCGGCTGTTTTAGCAACAAAAACACCCAGATACAGTATTTGAATCCTTCCTGAGTCCACCTAAAAGGAAAAGGGCTTTTAGACAGTATTTCAGCTGCCGGATTAATTGGAAACAACTCACTTTTTTGAAGATTCAATTTGTAACCTGAACATTTACCAAACAAGTAAAAAATTTGCAGGATTGGTGGTAGTGATGAAATGGGGTTAGATATATATAAAAGTAGGTCATCTGCATAAAGGGATAATTTATAAGAAATTCCAAATCGGGTAATGCCTTCAAACTTTTCCTCACCTCGCAGCCATATGGCCAATGGCTCCATTGCCAGAGCAAATAGTAGAGGCGAAAGAGGGCAACCTTGTCGTGTACCACGAAGCAAGGGGAAAGTTTTAGAATGTGTCGCATTGGTGTGTACCGATGCAACAGGGGAGGAGTACAGTAACTGAATCCAAGCTATAAACTTTGAGCTGAAACCGAATTTACGTAGAATGAAAAACAAATACCCCCATTCAACCCTGTCAAACACCTTCTCTGCGTCTAGGGATAACAGAATCTCCGCATTGTCAGAGCTCGACGAGAGGATAGTATTAAAAAGTCTCCTGGTATTATAAAAAGAATGCCTGCCAGTCATAAAGCCTGTCTGATCTGGGGAAATAACAGCAGGCAACACTTGCTGAAGACGAAGCGCAAGGATCTTAGATAAAATTTTAAAATCCACATTCAACAAAGAAATTGGCCTGTAACTGCTGCACAGCAGTGGGTCTTTATCCTTCTTTAGCAACAGTGAAATGGATGCCTCAGACATGGTTGTTGGAAGCTGACCCGAAGAGAAGGCCTCATTATATACTCTCTGCAATATTGGGGCTAAAACAGAAGAGAAGGTTTTAAATATTTCAATGGTAAAACCATCAGGGCCAGGTGATTTACCACATTGAAGTGATTTAATTGCCTCTTGTACTTCCATGATAGACACCGGTCTGCCCAGACCATTTATAGGGCCATCATTTACACAGGGGAATGGTAGTTGATCAAGACGGTTCTGGTCATTCAGTATTTTTGCATCGTACTCTGAGGCATAAAGTCCCGTGTAATATTTTTTAAAAATTGAATTAATTTCCTCTGGATCGGTAATTATATCACCTTGAGGAGATTTAATTTTGGGGATCAGTTTAGCTGTATGGGCAATTCGAGTTTGAAATGAAAGTAATTTACCAGCCTTTTCACCAAATTCAAAAAAAGTCTGCTTGGTACTCAACATTTGCTTTTCAATTTTATTGGTTAAAAGTAAATTATAATCTGAATGAAGTTGAAGTCGCTTTTTATAAATTGCGGGTGACGGGGTCAGAGAATATTGGGTGTCCAATATAGACAATTGATCCGATATTTCTGCCATTCTGGAGTTCTCCGATCTCCTCAGCTGACAGACATATGAAATGATCTGCCCTCTGATATAACACTTGAATGCTTCCCATAACATACTACTGCTAACTGAATTGTTGTCATTCGTTTCAAAATATAGATTTATATGGGTTGCAAGAAAATCTTTGAAATCGTTATCAGAAAGTAAATGTGAGCTAAATCTCCATTGCTTAAAATAAGTCCTAGCTTGTGGGAACATTAAGTCCAAAGAGGTGGGGGCATGGTCAGAAATGATTATACTATGATAATTACAGGAGCTTATAGAATGCATCATTCTGTTATCCAAAAGAAAAAAATCGATCCGTGAGTAGGAGTGGTGAACATGTGAAAAAAAAGAGAAGGCTTTGCTAGCCGGGAATCTTGATCTCCAAGGATCGGACAGACCAATCTGTTTGGTGTAAGACTCTAAAAGTCTGGCAGAGTTAGTCAGCGTTGACTGTTTTGAGGAGGACCTATCCAATATTGTGTTTTGCACCAAATTAAAATCCCCCCCTATAATTATGTAGTGACTATCAAGGTTAGGCAGTACAGAAAAAAAATCAGCAAAGAACTTATCATTATCCCAATTTGGGCCGTATACACACGCTAAAACAACAGGGACTGTTTGTAAAATACCAGACACAATCACATAACGGCCATGCGAATCTGAGGTCACTGATTCTGGTTCAAAAGCAATGTTCTTACGCACGAGAATCGCAGTCCCTCTTGCCTTCATGCCAAATTTGGAGTGAAAGCAATGACTGATCCATGCACCCTTAATGCGAGAAACATCTGAAGTGCGGAGATGAGTTTCTTGTAAAAAAATTATATCTCCGTTAAGAAACTGTAAGTGTGAAAGAACTTTTTTGGCCTTAACATAATTATTTAAACCTTTTACATTCCAAGAAACAAAATGAATATTTGTATTTAGTTTCATTGGGTTACCAGCCATTTGGATCTGAAACAACTATTGGATGAACCTGATACATGTGATGCTGAACTGAGGAAAGAAAGAAAGAGAAAGAAAAAAAAGAAGAAAAAAAAAAAAAAAAACCTACACAGACATAACATAATACCAAACAATTACCCCTAAGCTCCCTTTAAACAACTGAACAATAGCTTGTGTGCCTTTACAGGTACCTTACTTCCGTTTCTACTCCTGCTAAACCTACAAACATTAACTCCCCAATAATTCACTGTAACCCCTACATGTAAAATAATAATCCAAAAATGTATTTCCAGTTTCCTATCAAATGAAAACTGATTCATCCATCACAAATTTAGAAGCAAATACAGCTTCAGACTTACAGAGTTCCTATAATAGTAGAGATTCAACGTAAGCTTGTGCCGTGTCTTGTTTAACATCCAAAAACAGAGCTGCGTCAGACACATAATATTACAGCGAACTGTCACGCTGAGGGTCTAAAAATCGCTTGCTCTCTTCCACCGATGTAAACCACTTGTTGTTCCCTTCTTTGGTCGTTATACGAAGCCTCGCCGGATATAACAGAGCCGGTTTGTACATTTCGGCCATGACTTCACGATACTGAACCCGCTGTTCCAGTACTTCAGGGCTGTAATCTTCATAGATGGCGATCGGATTCCCTTTATATTTAAGTTCCCCTCGCTTTTTACGCGCTTCGTGGACTACCTTATCCTTTAACTGGTAGTGATGAAAGCGGACCACAACTGCTCTTGGCCTACCCCCTGCTTTCGGTTTAGAGGCGAAGGATCTGTGCGCTCGGTCCAGCTCTGGGGGGGCAGGTAGAACCTGATTGCCAAAAACCTCAAAAAGCAACTCGGAGAAAAAAGTCGTCGGCCGTGGGCCTTCCAGGGATTCTGGCACTCCGATTATTCTGATATTATTCCGCCTGCTCCGCGCTTCCAGATCAGCGGTCTTAGTTTTAAGTTTGGCATTGCTCTCTGCTAGCGCTGCGAGGGAAGTTTCCAAGCGTTGTACTCGTTCATCTAACGATTCCGCATGAGACTCCAGCGTGGAGAGCCTCTGCCCGCACTCCGACACAGTGGCTTGTACGCAGTCAAGCTTCACATCCAGTGCTGAAATAACGGTCTTAAACTCGGCCGCTAAGGCTGCTCTATGTTCTTCTAGTAGGCCTGTTAGGGCCGCCATGCTCACCTCGCCCGACATCGCGGGTACTTCGGCTTCTTTACTAGATGCTTTCGCCGCTCTAGTTGTCATTTTGGACATACGTACTTATGCAAAAAAGAAAGAGGATATAGATATAATTAGCCTTAGTAGTTTATCGGAAAGAGTCAGAGGGATATTTAAAGAGATACACGAAATTTAATGGGGAGGCGAGACAAACACGTCTACTCCATTTCACTACTACCCGGAAGTCTCCCCAGGTCAGGTATTTTAATTAGTTTTTAACAATTAGTTTTCTGATCCTGCTTATTTTTTCTTTTACTTCTTTGTTTGTTTAGTTCCACATAAATATGTACCAGCTTTAGGTTGTCTTCATGAATATCCTCAAGAATAGTTCTCATACAGTAGTTCAAAGCTGTAAAGCTGCATTCCGACAATGACCAGTGAAACCATATAAGTGAAACTGAATAGAATTGAAATTACAGTAATAGTTAGGCAGAAATGTTTTTTTCCAGGTCATTAGTGTATGGCTTGTAAGTGGGTAAATTAAATGTATTATTAATGTAAGAGGCAGCACAGCGGCTTAGTGGTTGATACTATGACCTTGCACCTTCAAGTTCTGGGTTTAATTCCTGCCTCAGGTCTGTGCTTTTTGGGTTTCCTCTGGGTGCTCCAGTTTCTTCCCACAGTCTAAAGGCATGCACGTCAGGCTAATTGGCATTCACAAATTGTCCATAGTGTGTAAATGTGTGTGTGTGTGTGTGTGTGTGTGTGTGTGTGTGTGTGTGTGTGTGTGTGTGTGTGTGTGTGTGTGCCCTGCAATGGATTGGTACTCGGTCCAGTGTATACCCCACCTCATGTCCCCAGTTTCCTGGGACCCCATAAATGATGAGTGAGTGAAATATAAAAAAGAATTGTTTTCTTGATAAGAGTTATTTTAACAGTGCACCATTCCAGTGCACCACCAATCCTAAAATTGCTTGATGAGGTTACATCACCATGATATGAAATAGATGTTGAATTAAGTTTTATTTGTATATCACTTTTAACAGTGGACACTGGTGTAATCATATCCTTATTATCTAAAGAGTTTGATTCTACATCAAATTAGATGAATCCACTCATGTAGAACTCATACAGTATGTGACAAGAAAGTAATACACAAAGGCCAGGTTGACATAACATGCAAAGTTTAATAAAATAGCATCAATATTATTTTATGCCAACTTAAAATCTATACAAATCATGTGGAATTAACTGATTATGTATGGAAGGTTTCATGAATCAAGGTCCAGCTATAGTCTCAGTTGAATGAGCTTGACCAGGAATCATGGATTCTTTGTGAGTCACTGTGCAGTTTCTATCTTCACTGAAGGTCTGAACTGAAGAGCAATGGTGGAGACCTGTCTGAGTTAAATTAGCCAGAATTTTGAATCAAAAATACAAGTGGCCAATGCTCTAAGGGGATGGAAATGTCCAAAAGATAATTGTGAATTTCTTTTTTATGGGATTTGGGAAGATCTGTGTTACTGACCCACCTTATTCAATGGGTTATTAAATTGGAAATTGTGTTTTGCAATTTTACACACCTTAATCCAAAGCGCCAGTTATTATTTTAAAATATTTATGGCACCAAACATGATCTATTAGTTGAGTACTTACTTTAAAAAAGACGATTACACAGCCTGATATTGAAATTCTATGATTTGTTGTGTTTGAAAGAACAAGATAACTTCCAGCTAACTTTCAAATGAGGTTGATATCCCAAGTTATGAGACAGGCAGGAAATGATTAGGTTAACATCATCATCTATCTTAACTAAAGGTCGGAAAATGTATCAAAGAGAGCGCAAAATCAACTTTTTTGTAAAATCATAGTCTCCTTGTGTTTACACTTGTTTTTAATTACAGACACAATTTTCTTCCAAGTAATTTATTTTAGCGGAATATATTATGTTACATTATTCATTATTAGAAATTATCATGGTTTTAAAAATTATTATTTGCACTTTGACATATGGGTGTTTTTTTTATTTATTTATTTTACATAATTAAATCACTACATATGTTTTGTCCTTTATAAATTTATTAGTGATTTCATCAGATTCCACGGTAATTGTTAAGGGAAGTAGATAGGCAGGGCTTTGTGAATTTGCAAATTTTCACAAGTTTTAACATTTTTTATTGTAGCAGGGGTATATGGTGCTTTACTATCAAAAAAGCTTTACTTCTGCTGTTCATTTTATCTCTGTACCAATGTCATGGCTAAAGACAGTATCCTCACTAATCTTAAGAATGTTAATTTTTGTTATTTTGGAGTGTCCTTTGTAACAACGTAATGTGTGGATTTATAGTGAAGGCAGTGTTGTAGTGAATTTTGAGGTCACATATCTACTGGCGTGTGTTTCTGTTTTGCAGGAACAAAAGGCTCTGTTGGAGGAAGGGTTTAAGGAAAGAGCTGATGTGATGAATAAAGAGATTCAAAGTTTGAAAGGAGAGATGGATAATGATGATAAGTCAAAGCAGTCTACACTTAGTAAGGTAGTGGAAACTGTGGGTAATGCAGCAACTCTGATCCTGCCTGGAATTATCCCTGTTGCCGGTATGTTCCTGTCACGATATCTGTCACAATAGCTTTGATATTCTATTTTGGTAGTGTAGGAAATAAAATAAAAAAATGTAATTAAATGAACATAAGTTTATACATGTAAAATAGCAACAACTGAAAAGTGGTAAGTAATATTACAATGGAATATACTGAATGTGTATGTAAATGATTATATGGGTTGAGGCACTAGTACTATTTAAGGTAACCGGAATTTTATTTTATTTTTTTAACATTTTTGTCTGTTTGGGGTTTGTGTTTATCAGTTTTTTATTTATGTTTCCTTTATACTTAAAACCTTTACATTTTAACACAGTTTTACTGCTGTTCCTCTAAAATCAACAGGAATTTGATAAAAATTCTAATCTGAAAAAGTTATTGTAAAATAATGTGTAATAGGTTAAATCAAATTAAAGGCTTAAAAAATTATAGCTATCATTTCCACTAGTAATGTTTAACTACTTAACACAAAATCCTATATTTTGAGATTTATATACTGTTTGATGTTGCTCAGTAGGTTTGTCTCTTTTTGCTCTTAATGGCTTCTAATTTTTATATATAAAACTTAAATTTTATATATGTCAATTTTATATATTACTCAAATATTTACACACCTTCCTTTTATTCTGGCTTGCTATGCTTGTATTTCCTCTGGCTCTAAAATTCTGGGTTATTGTCAGATCTGATCTGGTGTTTAGGTACATTTTCATTTCTTTGTTGCATTCATTAACGTCTGATTCCCTGTCAACAAACATTGGCTTATATGGTTTATAAACATGAAGGCACTTATTTAAGAGAATGTTTCTTACAAAGCATATAAAGCATATATATTTGATTAACAGTTTTTTTCCTGCTTGTATTAATATACAATAATAACACATTTACATGCACTTTCTTATATACACTATTTAGACATGCAAACACATTTTATTATGTTTTTATTGTGCAAAATGATATCATAATAATAATAATAATAATAATATAATGTTTTCATATCTACAGTACGACATTTGTCTTAAATCTTTTACATTTTCAAAAGCTACGTAGCAAGTACACTGCCTGGACAAAAAAGAGGATGAGTCTATTTATTGTCCGGCATCAAACAAGGAAAACAATAAAATTACTGAGAACTGTCTAACACATTATTACATTAACACATTATAAAACAAGGAAGAATTATGCTTATCTGTCACCCTCGTGGAAGAAATTATTAGAAATGACGGTGATCAGAGATCAGTGAAACTCTTAGTTGAAGCTTCATCATAAAGAAATCAGCTGTAGAAATTACACCCATGTTTTAGTAGCAAAAGCATTTCCCAATACGATCAGAACTCACAGAACTGGGACTAGACAATTGTGGGGGAAAAGAAAAAGAGTATTTTCTTTTTTGCATAAAGAAAATACTTTAAAAAAAATTTACATTAGCAATATACAATATATTAAATAAATAAATCATGCTACTTACTGTATCAGGAAGTACTACTACCATCATTTTGAAATAAGCATGCATTGATATTAGTGGGCATAATTTCTAGATCAGTTACAGTATAAAACTATCAAAAAATCTCTAGAATCTAGTAATTATAAAATTTTTATTAAATTATTAGACCTGCAAATTAATGTGTGCACTAGATTATTTGTTTAGTGCAAAAGTATTTCCTAAAGACAATATACAAAAGCATTCCTTAAGATATACGAAGGATAATCTAAAACTGCATTTCTTTTTAATTTCATACCAAAAAAAGGAAAAAGCAGATAATTAAACAAGACTTTGTAAAATATGCATGAGTAAAAATTAATCAGAATCACGTTAGAAGAATCAACAGTTCATCAGGCACATTTGTCAGCTATATGTTATCAGATTCTGGATGAAAGACTATTCCATCCATCTCTCTCCAGCTAAGTGTGTAGTTGATCATTTTCCTACTTGTCAGCATTTCTTCAATCTAAAAAGAAAATGTAAATCTCTTTCATTTTATATGTTTTGATCAGTGTAAACCTTAAAGCTTGCTAACTCATTAATGAAATAAAAAAATCTTTTTAAAAAACTGTAATTTAGCTTCATGTCATGAATATAAATTCTCCTGTGCAGATTTTTGATGGTTGTATACCTACAATGTCAGCAAAATAATGTTATATATTTTATTGCACTATATTATACAATATTTCCATATTTCATCAGTCTAACTGAAATATTTATAAAATCATTAGACAATCTATTTTTACTGTTTACATTGATGCTGATCTAAAAGATATGTGTTCATATTGTCAAAGCAATTAATTGGAATATAATGACATGCTCAAAGTGATTCCATTTTAATCTGCAAATAGAAGAAGGGTGAGAAGAATAAAAAAAAATATGTTTTTCCAACTTTGACAAAATAAAATAAATTTATTGCCTTTTTGCCAAGTCACACCATTCCGGAGGTGGTAATGTCCTGTTTTTGCTGATGTCCATATTCATCTATGTGTGTGTGTGTGTGTGCGTGCGTGCAAGTGCATGTGCGTTCGTGCATTTATATATATACACATATATATGAAGGCAATCTGAAAGCCTTTATTACTACAATTAATAGTGGAAATTTGGGTCCATGTAAACATAAAAGAGAATACGTATAATGAATACATTGTAACTCACCGTCTTCAAAATGTTTGCCTTCATGGACGGGTCATTGAAGTCTGTATTTCCTTGTGTCCTCACTTTAATTCTCACTATTTGCCTTTTCATGGGTATAATCTCTGTAAAGTCATGAAAACTCTGAATAATAAGTATTAAAGTGAAACACTAAATTATGCAATACTGCTACATGGCAAAATATTACACTGCCATCTACGTATTACAAGCCATCTAAATATGGAGGTATTTAGATCGCAGTACACACAATTCATGATTAACACACAACTGACCTTTATAACAGATGAATGGCAACTGTCTATCGCAAAGTGAATTATCCCACATCCCGTCATTATTCATCTGCATGACAACACAATTTGAGATGTTAAACAGGCTAAGGGGTTTTCCTGTTCCCCAGTATCGGAAAAAGGTATTGGACTCATCTGACCAATTCCAGGCATCACCAAACAGCCCGATCCACGTATATTCTGAGGAGATGAGGCTAAGAACGTTTTGCTGTTGAGCTCGGCTGTAGATGCTCACCAAGTCAGTGTACCTCGATCTGCAGTATGCCTGAGCGTCTCTCCAAATGAATATATAAATCGGGGAATATATTGTCTTACTGTATTCTGCCTCCCCACCATGTGCACGCACACACACACACACACACACACACAAAATTAGAATCTAATTATAAAATCAAACTGCGAAAAAAAAAAGGTCAATATGTATCCCATTCAAAATCATGTATATTTAAATACATGGTTCAAAAATATTTTGCAATCAAGTCCATTTAAAAATAACCAACACAAGCCAACGTTTACTGGCCAAGTTATACTTAAGAAAACCATTAACCAAAAAGGACTAACGTACAAAATGCCTGGAAATGTAATACTGACTGAATTAATCGCAAACTAAGTAAGGAATCAGTCTCAGTAGGTGATCACTGTAAACATGACAAACTTGTGTCTTATTTTAGTTAACATATTTTTTTTGTGTAAAATTATATTTTACAAATTGGCATTGTGCCTTATGAGTAATTATCAATGCAGATAAAAGCACTATCATGTCTTACAGGTTGTTACATGCAGTACTGTGGATATTCAATATACTGTAGTGTGGAGCATTTTTAATAACCCAATGAAGCTGCACTGTTTTTACAATATTTTGAAAGCAACACATTTTTCAGATAGTGTTGTATATAAGGGCTGTGCTTGTTAGCAAATCAAACCCAGTACTTCATAGAACTGGTGTAGCTTGTTTTAACATTAACTCCTTGAGCTTTTTTGTATCCAATAACTGCCTGAGTTTCTTTTAGCACCGTAAAATTCACGAGATATTGTAATTGTATGGAAAATGTAAACATACAGTACCTAAAGACACTGATATTTAAAAAGCAGCCCTTTTAACTCACCATCATAGCAGATAAAGTCTTGCTGGGAATAACAGTTGATAGAATACCAGTATCCATCTGGACTGATTGCCCCGCATGACCCATTGTTAAATAATGTTGATGAGTTTGATGAGTCAGTGGTCTGAAGCATATTGTACTGCTGCGTGTTGTTCCCTGTAGACCAGCCCCAACTGGTCCCTGCACCCTTCCTTAGTCCAATCCACACATCACCCAGGTAAGACAGATCCACTTTATTTATCACTGTCTGCATCTCTCCCATGTTCTCAACAGTAGCCAAGTCAGTGTGTATTTCTCTACAGTAGCTCTGAGCCTCTAGCCAGGTCTTAGCCATGTCAACATAAAAGAAGTCTCGAGCAGCAAGAGAAGGTACACCAAACAATCCTGTAAGGTGTAAAACTCAATAAAAGGAGAAATGGATGTAAAAGCTCAGATTATCCAAAAAATGCATCATGTAATTCATGTAAGGGATTGTACATACCTGAAAGAAGTAGTAGTGAAAAAACATGTTTGTTAATAATTGTACTCATTTTCCGTATCCTCTAGTTCTTAGTTTAAGTGTCTCACTTTACTGTATAACCAGCACTAGAATTGAGAGTTCCTTCACATCCTGGCTTTTTCTATGATGATTTTCACAGACAATTAGTATTTGCAAGTTTGCAAGTGAAATGGCTGCTGTGTACTTAATGCTATGGTGCTTAATGAGAGCTTTACTTTTCCACAAGATAACTATAGATTTTTGCTGCTTGTTTGTTACTTGTTTTTTTATTATTATTATTATTATTTATTTTATTTTTGTTGTTGTTCTGTATAGTTTTGTTCACTGCTTCGATATTAGCTCATACATTATAAATTTGCTCACTTTGCCTAAAAAGTTGGAAACATTATGCACTCTAAACTTGCTAACTAAATTTACCTGAAAGTTCGTGCGTGTGTGTTTGTGTCATCATACTGTATACATACTGTATAGGTAAGCTGTGCATTGTGCAGTCTGCTGAACTGAGAATCATTATAGAAATTTCCATTCATTTGTTTAAACATTGAATTTGGCTTTTTGTAAGGTGAATTTCCATAAGTGTGTAAAATACATGAATGGTTTCTTGTTGTTTAAATGTAATGGGCTTAACCATGTTATTTCCCTAATAGTGTGTGTGTGTGTGTGTGTGTGTGTGTGTGTGTGTGTGTGTGTGTGTGTGTGTGTGTGTGTGTGTGTGTGTGTGTGTGTGGAGGCTTCAGACTTCAAACTGTGTATTTGGGTTTACATAGTCAGGTAGAAAAAAAACTTAATATTATTTTTATAGTTTATATTTTATATAAGGGTAAATTTTACCTCTTCCAGAATATTGGAATGCAGTTGCAAAAATCGAGAACTCTTAAAATCTTATAATATTGTTAAAATAAAATAAAATTCAGTTCAGCATATTGCCTAGGTTGTGCTGAAAAGGAATGTCACTCTATACACAATCCTGAGCACTATATACTGTATGCTTATTTAAAAAAAATTAAAAGCAAAACAAAAAATGGCTAAAATGGGTTTTAAGGGCTACAGTGTGGAATACACTGAATTCATTTCTATTTTAAATGTTTGTACTTAATACTCATTTTTAAAGCGTGTGCTCAAACTGCTGTTTTAAATTTACCCATGCAATTCTAGCAGCAATATAAAAAGTTTAGGTCGCATTGCAATAAGATAAGTTAAATCATTGAAGGGTTTGTTTTCACACATTACACGTTTTTTTTTTCATTCAGTCTACAATCACTAGCAAATAGAGACTAAATGCAACAGCTAAGTACAGCTCCAGTCAGCACTGTTTTTTTAATCCAACTCTTCTCACAAAATTTAAGTAAGCCTTTTCTTTTTTGTTGTCTTTGATGTGGCTTTTACACATTTATGTTACAATCTGTATAATTTGCAGCAATGTTGAAATTAATATCACTGCTGGTGTGTACAACATGCATTGTAAGGTTGTTATTTGCTTAACTCCTGTTTAAAGTGCTAGACCAATATGGAAGCTTTGAATTAATTTGTTTGTTGAAATTTGCCTAATTAATTGTTTAAAATTTTCATGTAATGTGGTTGTAACATGTAGATATTAGGGGTTTGAAAATAACCCAATTTGAATACCGTGCTTATGCTCCAGATGGATTCATGCATCTTTTATATAAGGACTTAATAAATGGACATAATAGTGAATTTATTTCAGATCAATAGAACCTTATTCAGAAGTTATTTTAAGCCTTAATCCAATACAGTAATTTAATTTTCAATAAAAAAAAAATTAAATTAAATCATAGATGTTTTCTATAGTGAAAAAATGCTGTGTGATGCAAATTTTTTTTTTTACTTTCAGTAGCCTGTCAAGTGCCATAATCAATTGCTGCCAAATGCTTTTATGTGCTATACAGTAGTGTGATACAGGAGCAGCAGTCATTACTTTCTATGTAATAGTAAATTAAGATATTTTCACTAAAACTTTCATTAAGACATTCATAACATTTCAAAATAATTTCAGCTGGTATTTATGAAAGGTGGTGTGTAACAATATAAAATTCTAAACATTATCATTTAATACAAAGTAGTATAAAGTAGTATTTTCTAACATTTCACGATGTAATAATAAAATTTATGATTTGATGATTTATTTATTCATGCACATATGTAAAATCACAGGTGTTCACATGGGCTTGATTGTTTCGCCTGTACCTTGTTATTTTCTAGTTATTACTGTATGTCTATTTAAGGTTGGTCTTTCAGTTTGTTCATTGACTTGTGTCTGTTTAGCTCACAAGTTCTCTATTCCATCTACCTTGTGTTCTGTTCTGTTTTTGAGCTGGCCTGCTAATGATAAGTTGAGTTTCTATTTTGTTTGTTCTATAATTAAAATAGGTTTAGTGATACACCTGCACCTACTGTACATACTTCAACAGGGCATCATGAAATCATGAGCATCTACCAGCATCTAATACTACAGTACGTCAACAGGGGTCTTTCTAACTATTGAAAATATCAGGGATCATGTTTTCCTGGTGCTCGTCGTTTTACTTCTTTTTTGTAAGTTTGTAAGTTCAGCGTCAGTAGGTAGCATGAGGTTATGGTTGGTGAGGTTATGTCAATAATAAATCAACATTATCACACATACGTTTAAAGATTATTATGCTACCGATCTTTACTATTGATAGGCGCACCTTTTGTCACCCTGTTCACTGTAGCCTCTGTCAGCTTATGGCTCTTTTAGCCCTGGTGGTGGAAAAGTACAAACAATTTGCTTAATTTAGCTTTCTCTCTCTCTCACACACACACATACATTCAGACATAAGCGTGAGAAAGACAGAGAGAGACAGAGAGCCACTCTACAGTATACACATACTTATACTGAGTTGGCATCTACTGAAATATGAGCATGGCTAACAACTGAATCTGTCCTTTCTCTTTTTTTATCCCTGCATTTTGACCTCAAAATAACTCCATATTGATTTGCAGGGGCATTTCATGAATTGAGTCTGCAGTTTATAACTGCACTTACTCACTCAAATTCTAGGGACTATTGACAGTGAAACCCCAGAACAGCCATGCCATTGTTAAAGTCATAAAGATCACACGTTTTCCTTATTCTGATGTTTGATGTGAACATTAGCTGTGTGAACACTAGCCTGTATCTGTATGATTTTATGCATTGTGCAGCTGCCACGTGATTGGCTAATTCCATAACTGCATTAATGATCACGGGAGCAGCGGTGAATGTGTTGGACCACTGACCAAGAAGTCCCTGGTTCAATTCCCAATGTTTCTTGGTTGCCGATCTTTGAGCAAGGTCCTACAACAAAATTGAAAATGTCAGGCAAAAGAACTCAAGAGAATTTAATAAACATTGATGCAGGTGAGAATCTAAATACTGTATATCAGATTAGTTCTTCAAGAGACTGAACACATTTCACTAATTTCTTCAGCAAAATCAACTTGTGTACTAGATCCTGTACCTACTGTAAATGTTTTCTCATAGGGATAATACCAAAAATACTGAACCCCTTTTAAAAATAACCATATCTTAACTCAGCAATGATTATGTTCTATAATCTTTTAAATTGGAAGATATTAAACCCCAAATTAAGAAATCTGACCTTGACCATTGTCAGCTTCTCAACTCTTGGCCAATGTCAAACCTCCCCTCAATGAAAGATCCTAGAAAAGGTTGTAGCTCACCAGCTACGTTTATATCTATATAGGAATAACATTCATGAAATGTATCAGTCAGGATTTAGGCATCATCAAAGCACAGAGACAGCGCTGGTTAAAGTGATAAATGACCTCCTACCTCCTCTGATCAGGATTGTGTTTCCTTGTTTGTGTTTCTCGACTTTAGTGCAGCTTTTGACACCATTGATAATAGTATTCTCCTTTATAGATTATAAAATATAGTAGGAATGAAGGTCCCCTCCTTGAATCACCACCTTATCGTGGTGGAGGGGTTTGCGTGTCCCAATGATCCTGGGAGCTATGTTGTCGGGGGCTTCATGCCCCTGGCAGGGTCACCCATGGCAATCTGGTCCTAGATGAGGGAACAGACAAAGAGTGGTTCAGAAGACCTCTTATGATGAGTAAAACCCTTGGAAAACGTTTTCCCTCGCCCTGACGTGGGTCACCGGGGCCTCCCTCTGGAGCCAGGCCCGGAGGTGGGGCCCGATGGCGAGCGACTGGTGGTCGGGCCTGCACCCATGGGGCCCTGCCGGGCACAGCCCGAAGAGGCAACGTGGGTCCCCCTTCCCATGGGCTCACCACCTGTAGGAGGGGCCAAAGAGGTCGGGTGCAGTGTGAGCTGGGCGGTGGCCGAAGACAGGGGCCTCGGCGGTCTGATCCTCGGCTGCAGAAGCTGGCTCTAGGGACGTGGAATGTCACCTCTCTGGCGGAGAAGGAGCCTGAGCTAGTGCGTGAGGTTGGGAAGTTCCGGCTAGATATAGTTGGACTCACCTCGACGCACAGCTTGGACTCTGGAACCAGTCTCCTTGAGAGGGGCTGGACTCTCTTCTACTCTGGAGTTGCCACCGGTGAGAGGCGACGAGGAGGTGTGGGCATACTTATTGCCCCCCGGCTTGGGGCCTGTTCATTGGGGTTCACCGCAGTGGACGAGAGGGTGGCCTCCCTCCGCCTTCGGGTGGGGGGACGGATCCTTACAGTTGTTTGAGCTTATGGAAGGGCGTGATTGGGATGAACGCCCCCCCCCCCCGATCTGAACCAGAGCGGTGTTTTGTTATTGGACTTCTGTGCTCGTCATGGATTGTCCATAACGAGTACCATGTTCAGGCATAAGGGTGTCCATATGTGCACCTGGCACCAGGACACCCTAGGCCGCAGTTTGATAATCGACTTTGTGGTCGTGTCGTCGGACCTGCGGCCACATGTCTTGGACACTCGGGTGAAGAGAGGGGCGGAGCTGTCAACTGATCACCACCTGGTGGTGATTTGGCTTCGTTGGCGGGGTAGGATGCTGGTCAGGCCTGGTAGACGCAAACGTATTGTGAGGGTCTGCTGGGAACGTCTGGCAGAGTCCCCTGTCAGGACGAGCTTCAACTCCCACCTCCGGCAAAGCTTCAACCACGTCCTAGGGGAGGTGGGGGACATTGAGTCTGAATGGACTATGTTCCGCGCCTCCATTGTCGAGGCGGCCGACCGGAGCTGTGGCCGTAAGGTGGTCGGTACCTGTCGCGGTGGCAACCCAAGAACCCGTTGGTGGACACCGGCGGTGAGGGATGCCATCAAGCTGAAGAAGGAGTCTTACCGGGCCTTTTTGGCTGGTGGCAGCTTCGGTGGTTGCTGAGGCAAAAACCCGGGTGTGGGAGGAGTTTGGGGAGGCCATGGAGAATGACTTCCCAGACGGCTTCGAAGAGATTCTGGTCCACCATCCAGCGTCTCAGGAGGGGAAAGCAGTGCACGGTCAACACAGTGTATAGTGGGGATGGGGCGCTGCTGACCTTGACTCGGGACGTTGTGGGTCGGTGGGGGGAGTACTCCGAAGACCTCCTTAATTCCACCAACATGCCTTCCGATGAGGAAGCAGAGTCTGGGGACATAAAGGTGGAGGTGATCAAAAAGCTCCATGGTGGTGGGGCCCCGGGGGTGGATGAGATCCGCCCGGAGTTCCTCAAGGTTCTGGATGTTGTACGGCTGTCATGGTTGACACGTCTCTGCAACATTGCATGGACATTGGGGACAGTGCCTCTGGACTGGCAAACCGGGGTGGTGGTCCCCCTCTTCAAGAAGGGGGACCGGAGAGTGTGTTCCAACTACAGAGGGATCACACTCCTCAGCCTCCCCGGGAAAGTCTATTCAGGGGTCCTGCAAAGGAGGGTCCATCGGATAGTCGAACCTCGGATTCAGGAAGAGCAGTGTGGTTTTCATCCAGGTCGCGGAACAGTGAACCAGCTCTACACCCTTAGCAGGGTCCTGGAGGGGGCATGGGAGTTTGCCCAACCAGTCTACATGTGCTTTGTGGACTTGGAGAAGGCATTTGACTGTGTCCCTCGGGGAGTCCTGTGGGGGTTACTCCGGGAGTATGGGATAGCGGATTCCAAGTTAAGGGCTGTCCGGTCCCTGTACAACGGTTGTTGGAGCTTGGTCCGCATTGCCGGTAGTAAGTCGGACCTGTTTCCGGTGAGAGTAGGACTCCGACAGGGCTGCCCTTTGTCACCGATCCTGTTCATAATTTTTATGGGCAGGATTTCTAGGCGCAGCAAGGGCGTTGAGGTGGTACAGTTTGGTGGGCTCAGGATTGGGTCACTGCTTTTTGCAGATGACATTGTTCTGTTGGCCTCATCATCCTGCGACCTACAGCTTTCACTGGATCAGTTCGCAGCCGAGTGTGAAGCGGCTGGGATGAGAATCAGCACCTCCAAATCTGAGGCCATGGTCCTCAGCCGGAAAGGGGTGGAGTACCCTCTCAGGGTTGGGAGTGAGATCCTGCCCCAAGTGAAGGAGTTTAAGTATCTCGGGGTCTTGTTCACGATTGAGGGTAAAATGGAACGGGAAATCGACAGGCGGATCGGGGCAGCATCTGCAGTGATGCGGGCTCTGTATCAGTCCGTTGTGGTGAAGAAGGAGCTGAGCCAAAAGGCAAAGCTCTCAATTTACTGGTTGATCTACGTTCCTACCCTCACCTATGGTCATGAGCTGTGGGTAGTGACCGAAAGAACAAGATCGCAAATACAAGCGGCCGAAATGAGTTTCCTCCGCAGGGTGTCTGGGCTCTCCCTTAGAGATAGGGTGAGAAGTTCAGTCATCCGGGAGTGGCTCAGAGTAGAGCCGCTGCTCCTCCACATCGAGAGGAGCCAGATGAGGTGGCTTGGGCATCTATTTAGGATGCCCCCTGGACGACTCCCTTGTGAGGTGTTCTGGACACGCCCCACCGGAAAGAGACCCCGGGGAAGACCCAGGACATGCTGGAGGGACTATGTCTCTCGGCTGGCCTGGGAATGCCTTGGGATCCCCCCGGAAGAGCTGGAAGAAGTAGCCAGGGAGAGGGAAGTCTGGGCATCCCTGCTGAAGCTGCTGCCCCCACGACCCGACCTCGGATAAGCGGAAGAAAATGGATGGATGGAAGGAATGAAGGTAATGGCTCTCTCCTGGCTCAGGATTTGTTTGACTAATCATTATCAGTTTGTACTGTAGATGTACAGTAAATGGTAACAACGCTATGTGTACTAAAGTGAAGTTTGGTATTCCACAGGATTCTGTTTTGGCCCCACTGCTATTTTCTCTCTATATGCTTCCCGGAGTTCCTCAAGGTTCTGGATGTTGTACGGCTGTCATGGTTGACACGTCTCTGCAACATTGCATGGACATTGGGGACAGTGCCTCTGGACTGGCAAACCGGGGTGGTGGTCCCCCTCTTCAAGAAGGGGGACCGGAGAGTGTGTTCCAACTACAGAGGGATCACACTCCTCAGCCTCCCCGGGAAAGTCTATTCAGGGGTGCTGGAAAGGAGGGTCCATCGGATAGTCGAACCTCGGATTCAGGAAGAGCAGTGTGGTTTTCATCCAGGTCGCGGAACAGTGAACCAGCTCTACACCCTTAGCAGGGAGCATGGGAGTTTGCCCAACCAGTCTACATGTGCTTTGTGGACTTGGAGAAGGCATTTGACTGTGTCCCTCGGGGAGTCCTGTGGGGGGTACTCCGGGAGTATGGGATAGCGGATTCCAAGTTAAGGGCTGTCCGGTCCCTGTACAACGGTTGTCGGAGCTTGGTCCGCATTGCCGGTAGTAAGTCGGACCTGTTTCCGGTGAGAGTAGGACTCCGACAGGGCTGCCCTTTGTCACCGATCCTGTTCATAATTTTTATGGACAGGATTTCTAGGCGCAGCCTCCCCGGGAGTGTGGTTCAAACATAATTCATAAGCATTGTATTAGTTTTCACTGTTCTCAGCACTCAGCAAAGCCAGTTGAGAGACAAGTTGAAAATGTGTGAAGGTCATTAGTCACTGGATTCTTATTAACTTCCTTTGCCTTAATTCTAAATTCTTAAGACGTCATGCAGCTAAATGGCCTTTTTGTTTTATCATATACAACAGTAAAAGACCTTGGTGTGATTATTGATTCCAGTAATAATAATAATAATAATAATAAATACAATTATTATTATTATTATTATTATTATTATTATTATTATTATTATGTCATCAATAATAATCATTTTCAACTCATGTAGATAATATTTCTGTTCGTGGCATATTACTAGAATAAGAAATATGTTGTTGTTGTTGGTCTTTCGGCTTCTCCCGGCAAGGGGTCGCCACAGCAGACCATGGACCGCACACTGACTAGGAATCAAACCTGTCACTAAATGATACAAAAAAAATTGTTACTGCTTTTGACACCCTCTACATTATAAGGGTGTGAGTATACCTAACTTTTTTCCTCTCTCTCTCTCTCTTTCTCTCTCTCTCTCTCTCTCTCTCTTTCTCTTGTTGAGCTACACATAACACTCTTGAGTTAACCATGATGCTCACCCCTTGCCCATCATACTGTACCTGTCTAACACATCTTAGTGCTCTGCTTCTTTTTGGGGTTTTTGTCGCATACAGGTCTGCTTGGGATGCGTGTGGTGTGGACAGTTCCACTTGACCTTATGAAGATGGTCGTGAACTCGGCTGATGTTTTTCTGACAGTTTTTCCTCTGATGATGACTTGTGATTGTTGTCCCTCAATAGTTTCCTGAGCCTCCAGCAATGAAACTTGACTACATATTAACTGCTGCCACCTAACACTAAGTATGACTGCAAATCAATCCCTACCTGTTATCATAATTATTATTATTTATTAACATATTTTCATATTTTTTTTTATTTAGTAAAGCTGCTGGCGGCACGGTGGTGTAGTGGTTAGCACTGTCGCCTTGCACCTCCAGGGTCCGGGTTCGATTCCCTGCCAGGCTCGATTCCCGTCTCTGTGTGCATGGAGTTTGCATGTTCTCCCCGTGCTTGGTGGGTTTCCTCCGGGTACTCCGGTTTCCTCCCACAGTCCAAAGACATGCAGATTAAGCTAATTGGCGTTCAAAATTGACCATAGTGTGTGAATGAGTGTGTGTGTGTGTGTGTGTGTGTGTGTGCTCTGCGATAGATTGGGACGCTGTCCAGGGTGTACCCTGCCTCGTGCCCTGAGTCTCCTGGGATAGGCTCCAGGTCCCCGCGACCCTAATACAGGATAAAGCGGTATAGAAGATGAATGAATGAATGAATGAATGAGTAAAGCTGCTTGCAACAATGATCATTGTTAAAAGCACTACAGAAATACAGTTGAATAGTTATTATAATAACTTTTATTTTAACTATTATTAAGGACTCGCTGTTGGATTTATTAATCCCAAGGATCATCTGTAGGTAATGTAGACAGGTGACAATTAAAGGAAAAAGGAACATAGTATATCTTACTGTAGATTAGGGAAAGCAGTAATATTTTATACGTGTTCTCTGCTGCAAAATATTGCAAGGTTATGTTAAAATAAATGTGCATATAAATAATTTGAAAGAATGATCTATTCATTACATACACTATGCATTCATCATAGACTGATGTTTAGCAAAAACAAATGTTTTGTTGAGATGTGCCTTTTCTGTTTGTTTAAAGTAGACAAAAGCACAAAAATGTGAGTGCCCCTTATCTCACACATTTTAATATTTCCTCTCATCTCAACTACTCAGCTTAGTAAGAGCTCTTTCTGTGTTTATGTGGTGTGTTAGACCTGTAAAAATACTGAAGATTAAGACTGGATAAAGTTTGGGAATTTGGGAATACAATACGCTAAAAGCCTAGATTTAAAAAGATTGTGCAAAATCATTGTGCTGGCAGAGGAATGTAATGGCACATAGGAATCTCTGCTTTTTGACTGATAGAGTGAGATAGAAGCATGAAGAGAGTGGAAACTCACTCCTGAACAAATGAGGCTGTTCTGATCTTGCCATTAAGCACAGTGACAAGCTGAGGCTAACAGCAAGCTGAGGTGATCTTTAACAATTTATTTATGACAGAAGTGGCAGAAAAGTCATGTAGGGTAAAGAAAAAACATGTAGGGTAATTATTTTAAGTACCATATTTTCGAAATGCATAAAATCCCAAGGCTGGGACGTCATGACAAAAGGTTGCAGCACTGCCAAAGATTAAATGTAGCATGAATAGTGATGTTCATGGTAAAAGAAAAAATCAAAAAATGTTTTTCTAGTAGTCTTCTAAGCAGTGGGAAAATCAATAGCAAAGATGTACTGTACAATCACCATAAGATTCAAGATTCATAGAACTCTATTAATCCCAGAGGGAAATTGTTTTGTCTTGGTTGTAGTTCTGCGATGGATTGGCACCCTGTCCAGGGTGTACCCCGCCTAGTGCCCGAAGTCTCCTGGGATAGGCTCCAGGTCCCCCGTGACCCTGAACACAGGATTAAGCGGTATAGAAGATGAATGAATGAATGAATGGTTATAGTTGCTTTGATTTATTTACCGGGAAGAAGAAAAAAAGATTAAACAGGAAAAAATTTATTAAAGAATTAAAAATGTAAAGAAAAATAACAATTAATAGAAGTAAAAATAGAATTATATTATATTAATATAGCAAACAGTAAGTTACATATTGCACTTGAAATGTAGTGTAAATGAAAAGAAATATATATAATAATAGGATATAATAATAATAATAAAAATAATAGGAAGACATAAGGGACTGCAGTGGAAATATTTGGGAGAAGAGTGATCTCTGTGCATCAGCGAACAGTCAATGGGTTGCAATTTTAAAAGCACATTAAGTCTATTTGACTGCCAAAAAGAACACTTGCATATTTTTGTAGCGTAGATTTTGTGGCTAATGAGCAACAGATGCTCACTATGTTCACTTTTTTTTTTACATGGGTTTTCTTTCGTAAAAAAATATGATAAAATGTGTGTAGACATTATAGAGGGAAACATTTTAAAGTATTTGCCGACATTAAGCTTTAGTTTTTAGGACATCAAAAACCATAGAATCTGCATTTCTACGGAGCCATGATCAGACTGCCTACTTCTGACATGCTGGCTTCTCAGGACCTCCAGGAAGCTCCTAAACATTAAATTACACATTTATTTGCTGGGTATGAGGGATGTGGAAATAACTCCTAGCTGAGTTCCTGCAATGCAAAAGCAGTGTTTATGAATGATTTTGTGTGCAGTTCCCACAGACACATACGTCTCTCTATTTTTAGTGACAAATAAGGTGACTTTTTTGAACAGCCGCTGGCTCTGGGCCTTCTTTACAATGTTTGCAACATTAAAATGATTTTCTGCAACTAAGAGTCTCATCACTGTTTTCTTCAAGACTTCATTTTACATCGTACAATTACCTTGTGTGCAAACTTTAGACCAGATGACCAGATTTAGTTTTATCTTATTTAATATCAATCTTAAAACATCAGCAACTGCCTCGTCCAAAAGCAGCATTCCTATTTCTGTCACTAGAGGGTAGAAGATCACCACATAGCTACTGAATCAGAATATGACTCTTTGTAACTAGATTCTTTTTTTTCTAGCTTTAAAAGATTTAAAGATTAAGATTTTCTTTTTTCTTTTACCGTACAATGAATTAGTGGAGTAGCAACAGATTAAAAACATTAGTACAATAAAACTATGTAATTATAGTTAAATGATGTCATCCGCCCTTGATGAATTTCATTTTTGCAGTGTATGAAGGGTCACAGTAAATGAATTCGGATTTATTCTGACTGAACACCTTTGTCCCATAATAGAAAACCTTCCTCCTTTGTTCTTATTTAATGACTGTGTTGAATACATTTTATTTATTTATAGGAATTCTGAATTAGGAGAAAGAAGTAATTGTCATTACACTCCTACATGGCTAAGAAATGGCAGCTAGAAAGAATATACTGTCAATGTTGTTTTGGCAAAACATCTTGGTCCAACTAGTCAGCATGTTGGCACACGGCATAGCGTTCCTGTCTCACACCACTCTGTTCTTTGGTTTGATCTTAATTTCTCCTTCAAATATCTCTAAGAGGATGTAACATATAAGAGGAGTTTAGTAACACATTTAATAAAAAAGCTTAATCTTAATAAAGCTTAAGCTTAATAAACACTAAAAATTTTGAGTACAGCCAGATCAAAATCTTTCTTACTATCATTTCAGTGAAATGCACTGTTTACTGTATATAAATGAAATCACAACCTGTTCTGTCTAATTAATGTTAATCTTAATGTTGGTCTGCATTTGTGTAGAAACATACAAGAAACTGAAACAGTATGTCAACATGCAATTAAATGCTTTCTACTTAAAATGAATGCCAAGAAGTGACATCATATTTTTTAATAAAGCAACTGCATATTTAAACAATAAAATATTTTATTGACAAAATAAGTATAAATATTTCTCAGATGTTTTTCTATTTACACAGAATATAATACATAGGGTATACAAGCTATACAATGAGAAATCTTATGAAAGGCCGTAATAGGCAGTGTTTTTAACATAGATCATTCATGACCTTGGTTGACAGAGCAAGTCTGTACCCAACTCTAACACATCATACAAGATGTTCCTTTGAGCAAGTCCCAGTGTCCATGGTAACGAAGGCTGCACGCTGACAGTAAATGCAGTTTGGTGAGATATCAAGATGCACCAATGGCACTGAAACTGAAGGAAGTAGGAAGAAAGAAGGAAATGAACACTGGGCAATAAAAGTGTGAGACCGTATAATTACTTTTTCAAAAGTGATTCATGCTTAAATTCATTTGGCCTTCACTGTATCTGAGGCAGTGTTCAATCAACATCATTCTTGATGTGAGGCATGGGAATTATACAACTGGTGTTTGAAAGCAATGTTTGGACATATTGCAACATCAACATCGGGGGAACATAGGATTGTCTGCACATCTATGATTAATGTAATTGAAGGGAACAGAACATTATTATTTAGCTCTTTTTAGCCTCACTCTGGCTCATCTGCCTTGGTCAAACCACATGCCCATTATTGGTACCAGTCTGTAGTCTGAGTCTTACCAGCTGTGTATTATTCTTCTGGGATCCTGTTTAATGTATTCATACTCATTTTTTTTTATTTACTCTTAACATTGTTGACAAACATTGTCAACAAAATTCAACTATCAATAAGCAGGCAAACATCAATACACAAAAGACAGCAACAAAGCTACAAAAGGTAACTTTTTGTAGCATCATTCCAAATTGAAGTGAAAATGTATTTGCATTTATTTAAAAGGGGCTTCATTCACAGATTCATCTGTGTTGTGAATGCAATAATATTTTTGCAATTTAATGCTATTTTATTAAATACTTATATAGCCTCACCTTACATTACCAATGCATCAGGACAGTGTTAATTTTCTAAAATGATTTAAGTAAAAAAAAGAAAAATCACTTGTAGACTGCTACTGGACCAGAGAGACCTAGCCATCTGACACACATGTCCCTGGAATGTATCATGGCTAGAGATTAGAGGATTATCTAAGGTTTTTGCATATCTTATGGCAAATAATGATATGATGCTGTGAAAAAACACAGACCCCTGCCTAAAGACTGTCTTATTTCATTCTCTTCTCACTTCTCTTCTCTCTCCGTGCTACACATAATGCTCCTGAGCTGCCAGTGAACCAAACCCCCTTGCCCTCCGGACCTGTTTGACTCATCCTGGTGCCTCGCTTCTTGTTAGAGATCTTGCCCCATGTGGACTGCATGTGGTGACTGGGGAGGGTTCCACTTCACCATGAAGACAATCCTGGACTCGGCTGATGCAGCTAACTGTTGTCTGAGGACGTGTGACTGCAGTTGTTTCAGGACTGGATTTTCAATTATGTACTTGAGCCTCCAATAATGAATCAGACTCCTGCTCCTGCTGAATTCGCTCCTGAAGTGTGCTTCAACCTTAGAAAATGAAAAGGGGCCAGGCATGGCCAGCACATGCTAGGGTCTGTCTCTGAATGCAAGACAACTGCACTACGCTTGCTCAAGCTCTGTACCTCTGCGCATTTCTGCTAACAGCCCTTCCATTCAGTTTGACTAAACACAATGACACCACACATAGTAGACATCAACAGAAATAAAAATAAAAAAAAATATATATATATATATATATATAAGATCTACAGAGCTGTGACTTCAGACACACCCCTTGTGAGTCACAACAAGGTTGCCAGTTTCACAGTTTTTATGCCTAATTGGTTTACCTAAAAAAAAAAAAACAAGTTTGACACAAGCTTGTTACGATTCAAGATTCAAAGAACTTTATTAATCCCAGAGGGAAATTGCTTATGCTCGGTTACAGGTGCTCACAGTTGTTATCTAAGGAAAGTACCAAAGAAATATGACCCAAGACCATTTGTAAGTATTGCACAGTAATCTAGTATATGTATGTAATATTGTATTATTATAAGTAATCTTGTATTACATATTTTATTGGGAAGTAGTATTGCAGTTATCATATTATTAATATGGGTAAGTATTAATGTCCTGTTGTGTAACAGTCAGTGAAAATCCACATACATGTGTGTATGAGTTACAGAGAAGAGTAGTAAACTTTTATGGCCATTGGGAGAAAGAATCTCCTGTGACGCTCTGTGGAACACTTGACAGTACTGTAATCAGTCTCTGGCTGAAACTGCTCCTCTGTTCAGCAAAAACACTGTATAGCGGGTGAGAAGGATTGTTCAAAATGGATTGTACTTTGGACAGAATCCTCCTCTGCGCTACTACATCCACAGAGTCGAGCTCCATGCCTAGCACAGATCCAGCCTTTTTACATTTACATTTTACATTTAGGCATTTTGCAGACGCTCTTATCCAGAGCGACTTACATTTTATCTCATTATACATCTGAGCAGCTGAGGGTTAAGTGCCTTGCTCAAGGGCCCAACAGTGGCAACTTGGTGGTTGTGCGGTCTGAACCTGGGATCTTCCGAAGCATAGTCCAATGCCTTAACCACTGAGCTACCCCTGGCCCTACCCCTTTTTAATTGACTTGTCCAGTTTGTTCTTATCAGACACCTTAATGTTACAGTACCACCCCAACAGACCACAGCGTAAAAAATGGCACTCGCCAAAAACGGTTTCATAAAACATCCGTAGAATGGTGTTACAGACGTTAAAAGACCTGAGCCTTCGAAGAAAGTACTGTACAACCGACTCTGTCCTTTCTTGTAGAGTGCCTTTGTGTTGAGTGACCAGTCAATTTTGTTAAGATTGTTACAGAACAATGATTAAAAAAGAGAAGGGTGTCTCAGTGTTACTACGTAATAGACGTTTCACCTTTAGTTATTTTGCAGGGTTCAAGAGAGTTTTTAAAAGAGAGTTTTTGAGTTTTTAATCTCTTAGTTGTTGATTTTGACATCAACAACAGTTTACCTGGATGTTCTTGTTCTCTTGCTTCATTAGAGAAAGCACATTTCTGGTAATCACTAGTTGTGCTTCCCTAAGCTCAACAGGGCATTTTTTGTTTTTAAGAATGTAGCCAACAAATGTACAGTATGTGGCCTGAGCTTTTCACACACAATCATCTTTAGGGTTTATAGGGAATTTATTATAAAAAGAGAAAATATTTAGTGAGGGTAGCAAAAATTATGTTGGCAGACTGGTTCATGCTGACAGAACAGCAACAGTAACTCGAATAATATCTTATTACAACTGAGGTATATCGAAGAGAATCTCTGAATGCATATCACATCAACCCTTAAAGTACATGGGCTACAGCAACAGAAGCTCACATTGAATGGTAAGAACATGAAACTGAGGCTACAATCCACATGGGATAACCAAAATTGGACAATAGATGTTTGTAAAAGTCTTGATGTCTGCTGTGACATATCTTAGGATGGTACGGTCAGAATTAGGTGTAAACAACAATAAAGCATGGCCCCATCCTGCATTGTAGCAACGGTTCAGTTAGTTCATTCTAAGGAATGTTTCCAGCACCTTGTTGAATATATGCCATGAAGAATTAAGGCAGATCTGAAGGCAAAAAGGATCCAACCCATTACTTTCATTACTAGCAAGGCATACCTAATAAAGTGGCTGATGTACGTATAATTGACTAAATATATCCAGGATAAATTACTTCAGAACTACCTGATTAAAAATTATTTGGTGTTTTGGATTATTGTTCCCAAATAATAATCCTTTGACACAAACATACAATGTAAATCATACCAATCCACTTGGGTAACTCTGAAATCAGACATGCAAATGCACTTGACAATACTGTTCTTGAACTATTACAGAAAGGCTGACCTCTGTTTCTTAAAATAACAACTAACTGTTGTTTTTGTTGTTGTTGCGTAATTACCTAATTCCATATGTGTTATTTTATAGTTTTGAAATCCCCAGTATTGTTGTAGAATGTATAAAATAAATCACTAAACAAAAACAAAGACATTTGCCCAAACTTTTGAACGGTAGTGTATATACAGTATATACTGTATAAAACTTCTGTATGGGTAATAACCATTCACACACTTTTTTCATGTGTCTTTTCAAGTGTTTTCTCTCTACTGACCGATTGTGCCAAATCTACCATAAATATCGATATGTAATATTAAAAACGTAACAATGTGCTGTTATTTTGTTACCAGAATACATCCAACAGAATGCATCCCAGACCACATTGACAAGCAATCTAATAAGCTTCTAAGCCAGTTAATACCAAGGCCTGGGGGGATGGGATCTTACCATCAATGCAATTCAACCTGGTCTCCTAAACTCACACATAATGTAGTCAACAATTCTAAAAATCCAAACACAGAACGATATAAAGGATGTCTAAACAAGAGCTACTGTGTCTCCGATTGTGCATAGGGCCCATGACTGGGGAGATTATTACGTCTGGTAGATGAATCATCAGTGTGAGATATTTATAGTCCCTCCTCAGGAAAGGAGGGGGGATAGAGGCAAAAGCTCTACAGGCAAGCCAAACAGCGTCATCACATAACTTCACACACAAACACACACACATATACACAATATATGTAACTACACACTGTGGTTAAAATTAAGACTCTCACAAAAACCCGGAATAAAATTGCATTAGATAAAAGGCTAATTGCTGATCTACTGTAGACCACAGAGCAATTTAAACACATTCACTGTTTGAGTTATTGATTGGCAGGAGAATGTGCTTCAAATTTCCAGTAATAAGACTCTGAAAGCTACCTCTCTGGTTTGAACCTTCTGTGTACCTATGTACAAAGAATTAAGCATGTTATTAATGGAATTACGTACGACATTCGGCATTTTGAAAGAAACGAGAAACTTTCTCTTAATGTCTGTATATTGTGTTGGTGGTAGCACATTCACAGACAATGTGGGTGATTTTGCAAAAAAAGAAAATCTTCCTTTGTGTACTGTAGTGCCACGCTCACAGATATCATTCTCATCCTCTCCCAATAGCCCCCCAAATAACCCAGATTTACTGAAACGTAAGCTTCAAAACAATACAGACTCGCATACACAGACACACAAAACCAAATAATTAGGTGTTACTTGTTTTGCCTTGCCATTTGTCAGTGGACAGTGATAGGAGTTTAATTGCTATGTAGTGTTGGTTCTGTGTGGGAACTATAAAGATGTTCCTGTTATTCTGAGTGGGAGTTAAAAAGATTTGCTTGGAAGAACTGAATGAACCTCATGCTTATCACGTTTAATTAAAAGAATTAGCAACCAAAATCTTACATAATTGTAACCTGTTAAAGTAAAAAAAAAAAAAAAGTAAAGTAAAAATTAAAGCAGGATAAATCATCTCAGATCTTTTTCCATCTTTAATGTGATATACAAATAGAAACATTGGGGGAGAAACAACACACCTTAATTTGGTCATTTGATTTCTATATTTCTTGCCAAAACAGTAAAAGAATATCCAAGTCATTTAAGATTTAAACTTAAACTCTAATTGGACAATCTTCAATTTTTTTCTTCTTCTACGGCCTTGTTCTTGTTTTGAGCTTTTGGTAATTATAACACTGGAAATATATATATATATATATATATATATATATATATATATATATATATATATATATATATATATTTGGCACACACACACACACATATGTTATAATATGTATATATTCATATATATAGCAAGATACAGGAACCACCATGAGTATGTTGTTCTTTTGGTGATACTGTAAGCTGTCTTGTGTGTGTGCCAAACATAACCTGTAGAATTATATCCAAAATCTCTACTTTGATCTTTGAAAACGCCTTTACCACATAGCTTGAAGCGATTGTATGTTTTCTTTCATAGGCCAGATTTTTTATTTTTTTTTTTGTCATTGTAAGAAGTAATCAGTACTGTACTTATCATTTACATTTAGGCATTTGGCAGACGCTCTTATCCAGAGCGACTTACATTTTTATCTCATTACACATCTGAGCAGTTGAGGGTTAAGGGCCCAACAGTGGCAACTTGGTGGTTGTGGGGTTTCAAACCTGGGATCTTCTGAACCGTAGTCCAATGCCTTAACCACTGAGCTACCCCTACCCCTTAGCAGATATTCCTGCAGTCATTTGAATGTTGTTGTGGGTCTTTTGCAGGCTTCCTGATAAGTTTCCTTTTTGTCATTTTCTCCATATTGCAGGAATTTCCGGCAATTAATAATGTTACTGTGATTGTTGGGAAAATCATATTTTTTTAAAAAACAGCTTTTGTGGGTGTGTAATCAAAATCACTATATAGATGATGAGTATGCGACAAATACTTTTAAAACATTTCTTTTTGTTTTTGCACTTTAATATTGTTGGATCTTTTATCACATGAAACAAAAGTGATTTATCTTGGTTTAATGTTTTTATGTCACAGGACCTTGTAAACGTAACAGGGTGTAAAAACTTTATCTACACCAATCAGCCATACTATTATTGCCACATAACACATTAATATTTATTCTAAATTACATACTGTAGCAGTACGCTGGTGACAGGATCATGAATGCCCTCATTTACACCTGTGGCAACCAAAGTCCAGCCCATCTGGTCAGATCCTGCAGAAAAGCCAATGCAGCAAAACTTGTGGAAAAAAGCCAGCAAAACCAGGCTTCCAAACTCTCCAGTTCATAGTCCAATCGAGCACCCATGGGATGCACAAGTCTGATTCACAGAGGCCCCAGACCACAACCCATAGACACAAAGGAAATCAGACTGAATTTCCTGGTGCCAGACACACTCCCAGAGGTCTTGTGGAGTCCTGAAGTCCACACACTTACACATTGATCCTACATTGTTGCAAACTGGGGTAAAAAGTACAGGGGAGCACAAAAATCAGTTTAGCTCATCTCAAATGGGTTAGAGTCAGAAAGTGTACAGTATGTCTACAAAGTGCATCGGCATACTTGATCAAATGGTCCATAACTGAAGGGACAAAGTGAGTTTAGTTTGTGAGGAAAAAAACGGCACAATTTTAGTTAAATCATTACAACAGTAACTCCATATTGCTTTATGAACATACATATTAATATTCAGACTTTAGACATAAAAACAGCCTAAGTTTTCTTTCTACTTTTTCTACTAATGGTAATGTTGATGATTTTCTATATTTTCACTCTGCTTTGTTTCCCAATTGTAAAATTTCAGTCATTAACTTCAGCTTTTTATACATCTGAACAAACAAAATGATAAGGAAAAGCAATTACATCATTCTGATGTGTAACAAGTGCTTCCTTTGAGAAACATGAAGCAAGCCTGAATCTACATCTTGTTTATACTGTCACACACAACAGCCACTTAACACTATCTACCATATTCCACATACATGATCTAACAGATATTTGTGATGTGCCAGTGTTGCTGTGATCGACAGAGAAGAGATAGCATGCCATCCCTTCCATGCTAAAAGCCCAGCTATTTTTTCCCTTAGCTCTCAGCTACAGGTCACTGCGGCATCATCTGGATTCTACGCACAATCTTAAGAGAATAATTTTTTTCTGATGCTCAGTTCAGGAAAGACATTTTAATGTTCAAGGCCATCCAAAGGTAATAGACGAATTAGTCATCTATTAATTACTCTCATGCTCATGAAAAAAAACATAGAACAACATAGTCCAACATTTTTGTAACTCATGACTGTAAATTTAATATCAGATCTCTATTCACCTTCCCCAAATAATCTATAACATTGAAAAGTGCTGTAGAGTAATTTAGAGTATTGTTTTTAAATATCCTAGTAAGTTAGGACAGAATTGTAGGAAATCTATGACTGGTTTGGACTGGTCACTGAGAATCATTGCTCCTTATTGAAGAGATGGTAAGGCTGTTACTCAAGATGAATGATAGTGCTTTCTCTCTCTCTCTCTCTCTCTCACACACACACACACACACACACACACACACACTTACATGCGTAAGGAAATGCGTCACAGCCAGACCATGAGTCAGAGAGAGAGAGAGACAGGGAGCATAAAGGTATGAATGTGAAGGACTAATAAAAATGTGCATTTAACAAACATCTACAATATTTTGCTCGATCATTAAGCTTTTAATCTAAACATGCACAGGAAATGAAAGAAACAAATATGATAACGACATTATTTATTCACACAAACGTGTGGTAGCAATGGAAAATGGATATAAAATATGTTTCTACAGGAATAACAATCTATTTTTCTAAACAACTGACTTTACTTTCATACAAATGAGGCATCACAGCTGTGTTTTTGTGTATGTGTGTGTGTGTATTAGAGAGAGAGAGAGAGAGAGAGAGAGAGAGAGATCTGCTGGTCCCCTCATTAGAATCCACCTGCTGCTGCCTTTCAGTTCACCTTTCAATAAAGATGATAGAAAACAGAAGAAAAGCTGGGATCACCATGGAGACAGCGACCAGAGGAAGGCATGAAGAGGGAGAAAAGGACACAAAGGGTGAGATGGAAAAAAAAGTTGGGGTGTGTGATAAGCCGCATGTTTCTGCTTTGCTGATTGCACAGGAACATAATCATCTATTTGTGTGCATAATGAATATAATGGTGTGTTAATTAATATTTCTTTAACACACAACCAACAAACACACAATACATCCCCTCATCTAGCTATGCTTTTGCCCTTCCCATAGCCATGAGTCATCTCCACCCAATGGTATTTTTATACTCTCTCACTCTCTCTCTCACACACACACACACACACATATTCTCTCTCAGTTTCTCTTTCTCTCAAATACATAGCCTCGAAGTTCAGATATGCTGCTTTTGTTTGACAAATACTGAAATTTGTTGACTGCCACATGTCTGCTCTTGACTGACATTCCATGAAGCACATTATGGAGCCCTTATTCAAAGGTCTAACTTCAGGGAGAAAATGAACATGAGGATACCTTTGAGTGAGGCAGAGCCAGAGACAAAGGGGAAATAAAAGAAAGAAAGACAAATCATTCAATTAAAAAAAAAGAGAGGTAAAAACAGCTCAAGCAAGGGGAATGTATAATGAAATCGCACAACAATCTGTAGCATAACCACACACACGCCCTGGGTTGCCAGTTTATTAGAGCTGACCAGATATATATATATATTTTTATTTGTGTAAACGAACAGGACATTTTTTAGTAGATTCACTACCATGTTTTTCAATCTGTAGGTTTATAGCTCACGCCTTCCACACACAGTTCATGCTATTATTCTCTAACCCTTGATCAGAGAATAATACTAAGTAACAAATGGGTTAGAATCAGAAAGTGTATGTGTACAAAGTGCATCGACATGGAAATATACTTGATAAAATGGTCAATAACTGAAGGGACAAAGTGAGTTTAGTTTGTGGATAAAAACAGCTCAATATTAGTTAAATCATTAAAACAGTAACTCCATATTGCTTCATAAACATACATATTAATATTCAGACTTCAGACATAAAAACAGCCTAAGTTACTTTCTCCTTTGTTTACACTCCCACACCCCCTCCTGATACACTGCTGCTTTCATCTGTCACCATGTAGCTGGACTGTTTACTTTCTGATGATATTTCACTCATCTGAGGTGGTCCATGACATGCACATAAAAATTCTGCCAGTTTTGACCTGCCAACCCTAATGAAGCACTTACTGTGAATGACTCTGAATGTTCTGGAGCATCATATTATAACATTTTTCTCATCTGAATCAATAATCAGTGTTTTTTTTTTCCTTTTCTTTTTTAAACAAACAAAACTTATACATTTATTCACGCATTTTCACACCAGCCTTTAAAAATATTAACAGAAAAAGAGCTGTCACTGATATGTAAAAAAGGTTCACTCGGCACACAGTGTAACCATGACAATGTTTTTACCACCTCTGTTGACTGGCTAATTAACTAGCTTATCTATCTAGAACATAGGTTAGATTCAGTTCTCTGGGTGTTGAAATAACTCCTTATTTGTAAAGCTCATACTCTGTCACTAACAAGGCATTGTTTTTATAGTCCCTGTCTGTCGTTGGATAAATTGACATCCTGTAATCAGCTGACAACTTACACTAATTAATCACTTTGTCATTCTTTTTAAGGGTTTATTTTAAAAGACTGTGCTGCTTTCTCCATCTGTTCTTCACTTCAGACAGTTAATACAAATTCTGGCTGTGTTAAGAGAATCCCCAGTTGGCCCACCCACGGACATCTCTGCCAATCAGATGCATTATGGTCTAAAAAAAAAAAAACAGAAAAAGAAAGCAGAAAACATGACAACAGTGACACCTCTACAGCAGCTATTTATAATCAGTTCCATTCCATTAAGAATGATATAACTGAGTCATTCTTATTCCCATGATTTAGGCTTGAAATGAACTGACTTGTCTTGAGAAATTTTTTTAAATGATGCATACAGTGAGAGGCAGAATAAATACGGTTTTGTGTCAGTGTGTGACAATATGAACACCCCTGAATGAAAATAAGAGTCCCAGTAATGGTTATGCATCTCATTTACTGTACTAGAATTCTGAGTGATAACGTATATAATAGCATTAGTAAGGTGGGGGGGGGGGATATTTGAATTTAGTCAAATCTTTCTATGCAATCAACTGAGACAATTAAATGTAATTAGTGGTTTCTAATAGTGATACATTTCCAATCACTATTCCTGTGAAATACAAACAAGTTTCACTTGCTGGCTGAAAGCAATGATATGCCATTGCCAGTAAAGCATTATCTTTTTTTAAGCAAATCAGGTTTATCTGGCTTCATTTATTCAAGCAACCTTTTCACTGTCTTTCTAATTCCCCTGCTGAAGTGTGATTGGTTGGAAGGCTTTGCACTGGTGACTCATGTCGATTTCTTCAATCTCTTCTCAGATCCCCAGAGATCAGACAGCTCAAACAACCACATATTATATGTCCAAAAAAAAAAACCTTAGAAATGCTGCAATATCTTTAGACATTTTTTGTAAATGCTTTATTTACCACCTCATAGTCACTAATTTACAAGATTCATTGTTCTACGACAAAGAAGAAGAAGAAGAAAAAGATTGTTCTACCCTGTGTTTAGATCATGGCTACATTAAAGTAAGCCTCAGCACCAAATATTCTAAACAAATATGCAAGAGCTATAAAGCCTAAGCATGCAGGCAGGTGTTTAAATTAGCTAGTTTATTTATTTTCAGCCAAAGCTTAACATGATTTTACTCTAATGCCTCAGTGGTAGCCTGGGACTGTGGGGGCTTGAACTGGGGACCTCCTACTCAGCAGTTTAATGCCTTAACCGCCAAGTCACGCCTGCCCCATACTGTACTACTACTACTTTTACTTTGTAATAATAATAATAATAATTAGGAAAACTGAACCTTTGCTGTTAAGACTGCTAATGGCAATAGTAGTACAATAGTAATATATTGTATTGGGTATATTGTTGTACACTGTGAATAATAAAGCCCTTTAAAATGGTTCTTTAATACATAACTTTTTGTTGGAAAACATGACTGTGTATAACAAGTGATATTATTATTACTACAGTCTGGCTATTGTGTGTCAGGCCTCAAGGCTCAGTCCGATCCTTGGATTCTCTTGTTAGGTTCTTTGAAGAGGCTATAGGCAATCTGAGGAAACTTGGAGAAACTTTCGCTTATAATTTTATGCTCACAAAAAATATAGACCATAATCAGTATTCAAGGTCTCCAATAGACATTGTACTGGGCCACTGAATCTACACATACTGTTGAAGTGAAACATTTACATACCTTTAGGTTTTTCACTCACTCATTAAAAACATTTCTTATGTCATTTAGGGCCTCTACTTCAGTTTATATCAGGGATAAATTTAAATCAGTTGATTAGGGTCCATATTTATTTCAGCTTTTATTCATTATCTCAGAATTTTAGTCCATCAAATCTTTGGGGATGCACCTGTGGTTGTACAACAGCCAAAATTTAAAGCTTTGCAGATGATCAATGGCATTTTAAAGGAGTCTTCTCTGGTCAAGCAAAACAAAATATAATTTTAATTCTGAGAACAGCATTCCAAACTGGCAGAAGGGTAACAATGTCATGTTGCAGGGTGTTTTGAAAGCATGTTTCCTATTAAATTAGGTAGTTACATTGCTTCTTATTTCTGTAGAATTACTGGTGGCTATTTGGGGTATGTTGGGGCATAATGACATCTGTATTATTCATTTATTTTTAGTAAAGGCAGAGCATGGTGCACACACCCTGGTAGTTCATTGAATAGTTTCACTAGTCACTCTGCCCTGTTCTTTCGGTTTAAGTTAAATTGCAAGTCAGTACACTGCCTTATGGCAAGCAGTAAGGAGAAAATTCTTTGGAATTTTTTTTGGCAGAGCTCATGTTCAGACGGGGTGCTGAACAGCTGACCTCTTCCATAGAATTGTGCAATAACTGTCTGGTTGATCCATCACGATATTCTATCGATTTTAGGGACAGAGTGAGAAACTTGTTCATCACCACAGCATTTATCAGTAGCGTTCTTCCTACTGCGGAGGATGGATCGGCCAGAACGACACTGTCGCTCCCGTGTGTGTGTGTGTCTGTGAGTCATCGCCTGAGGATTTAACTCCATGACTCCCGTGCGTCAGAATGAAAACACAATGTATTGCGCAAATCTAACTGGGTTTCTTACAATATCATATTTAAACCTCCAGTTTAACAATGCAGTTTTTTAAATAGAATTAAACAATTACTTGTTATTGTCTGTGAAATTTTGATTTTTATCTCAGGGTTTATGCATGCGCGTCACGCAAGAAAAATCAGTTCTCTTAAAGGAAAGCAGTTTTCCCCCCACTGCATGGTTCTCGTTCTTCAACTCGAAACAAAAATAGAAGACCATCTTCATGAATAAAGCAACGGAAATAATAGAAAAGTCTTAAAATTCTTAAAACAAGGACTGCTTGCTCCCTGCGCTCTCTCATGTCAGGGAGACGGGGACCGGGCCGTGCATTACGTGTATGGCTGTGACGCACGCGGTCAGGTGTTGCCTCATATAGCGCGCGAGGGAGCTGTCCCGGTGCTGAAACAGAAGCCTACAGGCACACGCAAGAGTCTCGCGCGCACGGGGGGAAATGCTATTTTGGCTGCCATCCATTCTCTAAGCTCCTACACCTCGTAAAAAAAAAAATAAACAAAAAAAAAAAATACAGAGGTAAGGAAGGTTTGTAAATGATTTGCATCGTGAATCTGTTTTGTGCAAATAAAGTATACAAGTCGCCATAATACAGATGGCGAAGCTCTTTTTTTACATTACTGTTTTGATTGTGTCAGTGTGGCTCTGCTGCGAGCTCATCACTTGCATGCATTTTATTTGACTTAGAATTCACCGTTACACGGATTCAACGGATTTTGGTGAGCTTTTCTTGTATTTAGCAACGTGTACAGATAAGACGTTAGCAGTCAACAAAAATATCACTCTAACCGAGTGACGGTAGCCACAAGTAAAAGGTTACCTTGACAACAGGGGAGGGGGCGCGGGGGGTTGTGAGTCATCCGCCAGATACTGTAGTCGTTTAAAAACATGTTATGATGCTACACAGCTCAGATCTGCTCAGGATTCCTCCGAGTTCCTGATCTTGTGTGGGAATAAATAATTTGCGTAGTACTTTAACATTCGGTGCCGTTAGGAGCCTGAAGTGAGTACCGAATTTTTTATTTAGTGTAAATGATTGCATTCCCAATAGCCTGCTGTGATGTTAACTATATTGAGGCTCTCTGTGTGTGATTTTTATTCCCTTGTTTAGGCGGCATGACGCGTTCATTAAGCAAGCTCTCAGCGCTTGCTCTGGTGGTTCTCCTGCACTCTGTGTCTGTGCATGGCGCATCCGTCACCCGTCACCACCGACTGCGAGGAGGCAGCGGCACTCAGGACGCGTATATGAGCCCTAACTCTGACATGATCAAAGCCTTGGAGTACATTGAAAGCCTGAAACGGCGCACCGACGACTCCGAAGGTCCGACCGGAGACTACGACGAAGTAGATAAATTCCGCCTCCTAGTGCAACTCGCTTCGCTTCGGGACGAGGACGCGCCTATCCACAAGGACGCTGCCAGCTGGCCTGACAATAAGGCACCGGAATGGGTTCGAGCTCTGCTCAGGGTCCTCGATCAAACCCCAGACGGCGCAATGACCCCGGGAAACGAGCGCCGCTTTCATAAAATCAGACGGCCGGTGACTGAAGCCGAAAGTCCAGCGACCGAGACCGGAGCCGTGGTGAGGCCTCACAAGAAATATCCACTCATGTTTGAAGACGAGGAAAACGTCCGGGGCAACAAGAGAGCCACGGAGGACCTGGATGGGCAGTACACGCCGCAGAGCCTCGCCAACATGCGCTCCATATTCGAAGAGCTCGGTAAACTGTCTAACTCACAGAACTTAAAGAGAGACGAGGCAGAGGAGGAGAATGATGAAGATGATGAGGACGGGTACAGGCCTCGAAACCTGGCGTATGAAGACATGACTGGGGGTGAGGACTGGGTGCCGTTGGAGGAGCAGGTCGAGACCGAGGAGATGGTGAAGGGCAGTCATGAAGAGTTTGAAAGAGAATTAGAAGACAGCGAGGAGGCGCACGAGGTGACGGATAGACGAGCAGCCCCTGCGCTCGAAACCACAGATAATACAGATGACGACACAAAACTTGTGGACTACGTATTGCTGAAGGTGCTGGAAATGAGCGATCAGGCGCAGAAGCGCGACCTGGCAGAAGCGCAGAGCGGTAGGAGAAGACTGCTGAACATGCCTTCTCTTCTCGACCCGCGGGCCATTAAGCAGCTACTGTCAACTGTCTCTATGAAGCTCCAAATCCCACCTGAAGATTTGGTCGGCATGCTGTTTATGGAGGAGACTCGGAAACAGCAACGACTACCCGAACCGCAGGAGGCGAGGAAACCCAGCACGCCTCGCTACCGGAGCCGCGTCATCAAATATTACAACGGACGCCAACCGGAAGTCACAGTAAGCGACATTCCTCCCGATGTTAAGACTGAAGATATCCTCAAAGTCCTGGGTCTGGGAAACATGGCCAATAAAAACGCTAAATATTTCGTTAAACCGAGACCATATAAAACGCCCATGTCAAGGTATTTCGCGCCAAGCGGAAGACGCGGGAGTTTCGCGGTGTCGGAGCTGAACAGAGCGCCAAGCAAACGGAAAGATGACTATGATGACGCTGTGGATGAAGATGAAGTGGCCACCTTCCTTGCCGCCAAACTTTTAACCGAGTACCCTGATAGCAGTTCACCAGATCGCAAAAGAGCCGTGGACTCTTCTAATGCACTGTTTCCATACGAAATTTACGAGGAGGCAATGAAAGATTACTTCGATCAAGTGGACACGGGGAAGGGCGCACCTGCGAAGAGAGACACGCAGGGCAAGAACGAGGAGCAAGTGCAGCAAAAAACACCGACCGAGATCGCGACACCAGAGCAGGCTGATCAGCAAATCACCGAGTCTGTAACCGAGGGAGAGAAAGAGCATCATACTAAACTGGTCGCTGGAATGTAGTGGGTAAGAATGAACCACAAGGGAAAACATTCCCCACCCTCTCCTTACAAATGCCTCGATTTCCTCAAGATTAACCAACGTTAAGTGCTTTAGGATGAAATTCTATATCATGTACATAATACACCGTATACAAACGTACAAGAGTAAACGACATTTTGTCTTTTTTTGGGTTATTAGTGTTTCAAGTGTATTTTTGCAGCGTGCGTTTAGTATGACGTGCTCTCCTTATACTGAGCACTACGGAGCTATAGCGTTCTTAGGCAAAGGTGGATGTGGTCATGTTCCAGTCATTTTGTACCTGTTCTGAAGTGTGAAATGACTCAAAGATTAATAAAGCATTACTGTATTATTTTTCCTCTCGCTGTATTGTGTTGAATTATTAACCATGATCAGTCTTTATTGCGATTTGTTATCATTCAAACGTAACCTTGTCATGTGGAAAACTGTTCATGTTGACATTAAGATGATTCTTATGAGCGCATCGCTTTAAAAGATCCCTTAAATAAACATATCCAGATGTTACACTATAATGTGACGCCTGCGCACTTCACCAAGAAGGCTGCGAAATCCTGAATGGAGAGCTGCCTACGTCATCGCTGCATTACGTCACGTCAGCACTTGGACAGCTCCGGTTGGAACAAGAACACGAGTGGACCGGAAGTGTATCAAAATACATTTTAATGTCTCTATTAACAGCGTATATATTTTTTTAGTATTTAATCATCATAGCATAAATAGAAAGTAATCAGCTCAAAGCATATAAAATCATTTTTCAAAATTCAAACAACTGCTTTGATAAGACCCAACATACTCATTAAAAATGCGAGACATACTAAGTAGGCACTTTACATTAATTTGAGGTTCAGTAGAATTATTGCAAATCATTCTATTAATCTGCTATCCAGGTAAAGAGGATGTGTATAGTGAAACTTTATGCCACACTGTGAAATCTATAACTAACAACAGTAAGGATAATACACTTGCAACGTGTTCTTTACTCAAATTATCCCAAGTCCATACTCTGTCTGTAATGTGTGGAATGCTTTAAGTCAACTATTCAAGTAACAAAGGAGCTGAAGAGTGTAAAAAGTGTTAAAGTCAAGCACTGCACAAAATCATCATAATGCAAGTCAGAACAACTACTGTTTAAAAACTATATATGAAAATGCATCTGGAAAAGCATAGATAATGTTTCTCCCAGATGTATTAGGTTTAGAGATTTCCTTCACATACAGACTTTTAACAGCAACTTCACATCTTCTTATCTCCTAAAATAAAAGTGTAACCAGAAGTCATGGTCTGTTGAGTGTTATACGGGGAGACAGAAATTTCCTTTTTACTGATGAATGCAGCCGCTGAGACGCTTCTAAAAGGCCGGCTTGCTCATGTATTCTTCCATCGTCTGGAAGGGAGAAAATGCAGTGAACTGTATATTCATAACCTTTTAACAACCTTTCATTTGCATTAATTAAGCTCTTTTTCAGAACTCATTAGGGGGTGTGTACCATTTGTGATAATTGTTCAGAAAGCCAGTATTATTAAATAAGGAGTCTTGCTTGCTCATATGTTCAGTGGATTTCTGATGTTTATGAAAATAATTTTTTGTTCTAATTTAACAAATGCCAAAACATTTCTAACTTGGTCTCAACTACTATAAGATTCATGTTGATGTATTGGTTAGTGATCAACCTCCCCTAGTTGAAAATAATATTATAATTTATAGTATCATGCAATACTGTACCTCTGACTTATTGGACTAAATACCTCACCTCTTGCAACATGTCTGAAGCCTCAATGGATTTAGCGATGGATTGTTTTGATGTTTCTTGTATTTCTCCCCCCATTAGGAACTCATCCAAAATGAAATACGCCTTCTCAAAGTTAAAGATGATGTCTAGCTCACACACCTGTGGAGACAGGCCAAATTGACTCTTAAAAGGTTGAAGTTGTACAGTTTTAAACAAAGCTAATATGTTTTACATCACTCGGAGATGTGCCCCTTTTTCTGACAATGAAGAATACTCTGTAATTAATCTATGTTAGTAAGAAAACTGTCTATGAATATATTATTCAACTGCACCTTTAATTTACCAATAAGGGACTACAAGAGAATGAAATAAACATAAAATAAACATGACAAACATGAAGTAAACATGAATATTATTCATGAAATAGTATTAACAGTATCAGGCATGTTAAATTACAAATTCAATGTTCACATGAGATTAAAAAGTTTTCATGGTTATATGAGGATGGAGTGGGTCATAGTGATATTCTACATAATAGCTGTTTACTGTACATGTACTTACATTGCCAAAGTACTTATCAAGCAGTTCAACATATCGATGCAGCACTTCCAAAGCCAGCAGCTCGTTGTCCTGGTCCTCCAAACCACAGCAGAAATACAGACTGGCGTACCTGTGTACAAAGCAATACAGACCGAGAGATCATAGAGTCATAAAGTGACATCAAATCGTCATGGCTGCTCACAACTTACAGCAGTAAACAAACTTTTAAATGAGTTATGAAAAATGTATATAAAATTTGTACCTCAACTGCACATTTATCTACGCAGATGTTGAACTTTTACAGGTAAAGCAAAAAGTGAGGCAAGAAATAAGGACATGTAGTGTAACTACTGTATGTACAGTAGGAGGTATATGTAAGAAATGCCAGTGTAGTTTTAAAGCTGCAATTTCTTTCTTTGGTGCTTTAAGTTTGGGCCAGCGGTAGCTCAGTGGTTAAGGCGTTGGACTGCGGTTCGGAAGATCCCAGGTTCAAACCCCACAACCATCAAGTTGCCACTGTTGGGCCCTTAACCCTCAACTGCTCAGATGTGTAATGAGATTTAAAAAAAAAAGTCGCTCTGAATAAGAGTGTCTGCCAAATGCCTACTGTAAATGTAAGTTCCACAAACATGGGTTATTTTGTTAAGTGTTTAGACGTCAAACTTGCATGGATGAACAAATACATGCAACTGGGTGGTAAATCTCATCAGCAAGGCATTGTTTTACCGAAGAATGATGCTAACAAAAAGATGACACAGGTCAAGGCATCGAGGACTTGGCTGCAGTCGCTCGATTGTCCGGGACTGGAATTTCCTACAAGTCTACCTGGGCCTCCAATAACTACCTGGACTCCATTTTAACATCGACTAACATCAACTATTATAGCTGAACTGCCTGCCACCTAACACACAGTATGAATTCAGATCAATTCCTGCTTTCTGTTTCACCCAAATGAGGATGGGTTCCCTGTTGAGTCTGGTTCCTCTCAAGGTTTCTTACTATTCTCAGGGAGTTTTTCCTTGCCACGGTCACCCTCGGCTTGTTCATCAGGGACTATCTGACCATTTTGATTCATACACATTCACATTCCATACAAACTTAAATAATTCTTTTGATTGTGTAAAGTTGCCTTGCGACAATGACAATTGTTAAAAGCGCTATACAAATAAAATTGAATTGAATTGACCAGAGTTTTGTAAGAGACCTTGAAACATGATCAACTAAAAACATGATTGGGAAACTCAGGTCATAAAAGTCCATATTGATTTTGAGTTCCATGCAGGCCCTTAAAACAACTGTGTCCAGAAATACATCCACCATTTCTGACATGGAAACTCTAGATAGAAAGTTTAGATCGAGACATCTAAAGAAAGAAATGGTTTCGGGTCACATCTGGCATGAAGCAGTTTTGGAACAAAACACAGGACCTAATATGCTGTTCCAAAAGTCAGAATTTATGCATGGCTGTTGTTCCAGAAGGACTAGAAGGTAGAGTTCATTTGTGTTTCAACTGGTAGGCAAGGAGCTGAGAATGACCTTCCTAAACCTCCACACTTGGATTAATTAAACAGTAGCAATTGCATACTGTCCTGGTATGCTTTCACCATTACAAAAGTAGTGCTGCAATGTGCACGGTGAAGTATGGTGAAAATAAGTCAAGGGCTTCTGGATTAAGTTAATGAAGACTTCCGCCCTTTAGTGGCTTTTAACAAGTCTTTTCTTTTCAAGAAAGAAATGTACTTTGGAATACAGTACTGTGTCCCACTCAGCTGTAGGGTTCACTAAATACACTAGCTCAGATCACAATTGAAATTTTTTGATGATGTGTTGGGTGTAACGTGTTACAAAGTACTTGGATTACTTTTTTGATGTAACGAGTAATCTAACGTGTTAGATCCGCCATTTAGTTACATTTTCAAAAATGTAATCTGTTATTCAGACAATTTAAATACTTTTAAATTGTCAATTTAAATTTAAAGACAAAAAAGCCCCGTCCCCGATACTCCCCCTCTGTTATAGCTGCTGTTATACCCCCATCGTAGTTAACAGATTATTGGCCAAACTTCGCTGAGTGATGGTAGAATAATTATAAAAGGTCTTGACTAAAACAGCATGCATGAGGAATCATAAAGGAGTTTTAATTTTCTGCAATGGAAAAGTACTCTAACAAATTACTTTTATTAGAACGTAATGCTGTAATGTAACTGATTACTTTTTGAAGACAGTAATTTTGTAATATAATTAGTTACTTTAAAAAGTAACGTCCCCCAACACTGGCCAATACATTCTACCATGAGCATTCTAATACTGACCAGGAGGCAACAAATAACTGGTAAAAGTTACTAATTTAAATATCTTGCATGAGATCCAGATTAATTGCCTGCAGTAATTTTGTTTTTGTGGCAGGAGTATCTTCCTCATCTGAACAGGTGCATTCTATCATCAAACAGGCTTTTCTCTGATTTTTGCCATAAGTATACAGTAGGTGTTTCTTTTTTCCATCTGCCATCTTCTCTGTGGTATATGCTTTATACATATTTTACAGCTTTGCACTGGATTCAATTTAGTTCACTTGGATGTCTGGTTTACAACACCTGCACCTTGTTTTGGGCAATAAGCTAAGGACCTTATTGAGACAATTATCAAGTGCCCTTTATGATGTTATTGTGTTGTTTAACGTTAAATGGGAATATGCTTTTTCTGTTTAGGGGGGATTTCACATGTTTGCTCCCGACTAGCTCCCACTTATCTTTTCTCATTATTTAAATTGATAAAAGGCAAATGGCAAATTATAACTCAAATTTAGGAGTCAAAAGTCCCAAAAATAGTTTAGATTTTTTGTAAATTAATAATCATAAGCTTTATTTCCTCACTTGAAAGGTCTTAATTCTGACCTCATTTTCACAACTCTGATCTCAACCCCAAATCTCTCCCACTCTTATTTTAAAAACGCTCATTTTCTTTATGAACTAACAGACATATTGCCCCTGATTATTTCCTTGTACCATGTAAAAACAGGATTTGCCTTATGCTTCATCTCTGATGTCTGACTCCCCATATTCGTAATAAACTCACTTTTTGCTGAATATTATTACAATCTTTATAACTTTAAAGATTACCAAACCAAACTAGATTTATTTGTACAAGTCAGTTGACACGGAACATCCACATTTAATTAAAAATAGTTCTTAGCCTCCCAGTTTTAAAGTAGTTTTTTTTTTTTTTGCTATAGAAAAAGCTTTCAACAGGGTGGAGTGAGATTATTTATTTGGGTTCTGCATAGGTTTGGGCATTGGGACTCTTTATTCTGGCCCTACTGCTTGAATGAGACAGGTCTCTTCTTTATATTTTTAACTGTTTAGGGACACACACAGGCAGGGCAGCCTAATGCATTTCCAATTTAAATCTGCTTTTAATTGTTTTGGTTACCATTGTTTACTGAAGTCCCTTCTTGTTTTTCGCTAGTATCCACAGAAGTGTTATTTAACATAAGGTTCTCTGGTTATAATTCGTGAATGCGTCCCTACAGATCTATTTGCTAAACAAATCAATTACAGTTCATTGCCTTTTCATTCCTTTCACAAAAATTTTGTTATTTTGAAACCAGCACTACCCCCTCGTTTATTAAATTAAGAGTGACCTTAACAACTAGAACACTGCCTTTTTTGACCTGGTAGAATTTAATTAATTAAAAATAATATCTTTTATGGTTTTTTGTTCCTTTTCAGTGTCTTCCAATCACTTTACCTGAATTCTGAAAATATTTCACAAGTTTAGTTTTTCACTCAAGGTGAGAGAGAGAGAGAGAGAGTATAAAAACCAATCCTCACATGCAGCAAGACAGTGCATCTAGCAAGTCTAGCAGTAGATTTTATTACAGTCATCAAATATTTTGAAAAAATTATAATAATTCTACGTGGTGTATATCCCCATACAGTGCTTATTTGACACTCTGTCACGACACTCCACCTTTTATTTCTATACTGTATAGTTCTGGCTTCCCGTTAAAATATGGAAATAACTCATACTTAGAATCTGTCAGTCTACGTGTAGCCCAATTTGTAATCATTATTTATTCCCTCCATCTGCCCTAAATTCTGCATACATACTGTAACGTAGAAAACGAAGAGTATTGTCTCTCTGTTTTCCTGATTTAATGATGGGATCTTTGCTTAATTTGATTATTTTATCAGTAAGTTTTCTTTGATGGGCCAAATTACTTTAAGTATTTACAATTGCACAAACACACCTTCATTCCATCCCCAGTTACCGGAAGATTCCTTACTTAATAGAAATACTGTACCACCCAAATGTTTCCAGAGATATTTCTGTTTTTTTATGATTTATTGTTGGCCAAAAAGCCCAGCTCTACATAATTGATGTAAACAGAACTTGGAAAATGGACTGGGACTAAATATCTTAAATTGGTTTTGCGACAAAGTGCAAGTTCCATTTCATCACGTATCGTGTATAACTACCATAAACTAAATCAGTGAATCAATGAAGTGAATTATTCAATGTCTATAGTAAGTAGATTATTCCAAGTACTAATGATGTCCGTAGCAGATATTGCTTGTGTAAGGATCTGCAATCATCTGTTTTCCATTTGCACCAAGCTAAATTATTAGTTTCACTTCCTATACAATGTAAAGAAAGAACAAGATCGCGAATACAAGCGCTGAAATGAGTTTCCTCCGCAGGGTGTCTGGTAGGGCTGCACGATATTAGGAAAATATGCGATATTGTTGTTGAATACTGCGATGACGATATTTCTTGCGATATGTATAACATTTCCCTAGAGAAATGCATTTTTTTATTATTATTATTGCCTATTTTTTAAAATTATTTATTTATTTATATGTAATGATCATACTAAAACAGGTAATAGATATTCGTCTGATGTAATTAAATCTAATTCAGGCTAAAAAACTATATGTCAAGGAAGTTGCAAATATTTAGACTTCAAAACACTATAAATGACTTAAACCCCTCAGCAGATATTCTGACTTCTGGTTTGCTGTTACTATAAACCTGCCAACACAATTTGAATTACTTTCAAACATTACTTTTTATTTAAGTGGAACCGTACACTCACCAATAGTGTCTTAAAACAAGAGCATCTTTTAAACTAAATATTCTCTTTGGCTTGCCTGTTTTTTTTTTTTAAATAAAAATATTATTAAACAAAAATTAAATAAAAAAAATACTATTTGTCACACACACACGCACGCGCGCACGCACGCGCACGCTCCGCGACCGGCACTAGGACCCAGAAGTAATGCGGGCGCAAACCCGGAAGTATAAGAGGAGTAAACAAACTAGTGTATACAGCTTAGTCACTGAGTTCACCATGTCGGTTCAGATTCGAGTGTGTGTTTATAGGACGCGGGTTAAATGTGTGTTTTTCCCTTGCTCCCCTTCTGTGAGAGTCCTTAAACTAATTCGCTTGTTTTTCCTGCCTACTCGCTTGCTTCCGCGTTTGGGTTTACCGTCTATAAAGGGCTAACGGCTAATCGCGGCTAACGGCTAATCGCTAAATCTTCTGATCATCCGGGGTTAGTTCGCGACAGAATGAAGTATAAAGATATAAATAATATATATATATATATATATATATATATATATATATATATATATATATATATATATATATATATAAGCGGGTATAAACATAGTAAGGGCTGGTTGGTCAAATTTGGACACACAAATGCTTGGCAAATGAAGTATTTATCGCAACTCCTTGCGATATGGTTATCGCGCATGCCATTATCGCGATAACGATATTTTTTCTATATATCGTGCAGCCCTAGTTTCTGGGCTCTCCCTTAGAGATAGGGTGAGAAGCTCAGTCATCCGGGAGGGGCTCAGAGTAGAGCCGCTGCTCCTCCGCATCGAGAGGAGCCAGATGAGGTGGCTTGGGCATCTATTTAGGATGCCCCCTGGACGCCTCCCTTGTGAGGTGTTCCGGACACGCCCCACCGGAAAGAGACCCCGGGGAAGACCCAGGACACGCTGGAGGGACTATGTCTCTCAGCTGGCCTGGGAACGCCTTGGGATCCCCCCGGAAGAGCTGGAAGAAGTGGCCGGGGAGAGGGAAGTCTGGGCATCCCTGCTGAAGCTGCTGCCCCCGCGACCCGACCTCGGATAAGCGGAAGAAAATGGATGGACAATGTCCAAAGCTTTAAAATTGCATTTGCATCTTCCCCAATCCTGCTACAATGAAAAAGTTCTACTCCGTCTCATTTTTCTGTATGGCTGGAAGACTTTCCTCTACTTGGTAAAACTATTTATATAATATTTTGATATACTTTTTACTCTTATAATATCTTCTGTTTTGCTCTTTTAATACTCAGAGCAGAGAGCTTGCAGACCTCACTTCTTGTTGTTAAATAATCCTCTCTCATTTTTTTTAAATGAATGAATTTATTTATTTATATAATTTTAATTAATGTTCTCTCTTCCACCATCTTCCCCCACAATATTATTTTGTTGTTTTATGGATGGGAGGGTTCCGGTAGCGAATTAGAAAAGAACGTTTTCTTCAAGTCTCTTACTTAATTTGGCTGCTTCTTTTTTGTTCGTAGTTCATTAAGAAGTAAAACGTATGACTAAACACTCCATCTGTGTGCCACATAGCACATTAGTGTTCATAATAGGGTTGCTCATATTAACCGTTTAACTGTTAACCGAAAGAATTAATTTTGACCGATTATTACCAGTTACCAGTATTATTATCAGTTAAACGGTTTAAAATGTTTATATATATATATATATATTTTTTTTTTATTAAGTGTGCCTAGGTGCATTTACTGTATTACTCTTCCCCCAGAAATGCCCCCGAAATCCATTTATTATTCTTCCGCCTAAAACTTTGGACCGTTTCTCGCCCCGCAGCTTTGAGACGACCCTCACACGTATGTTTCAACAGCGTTTCGTGCGGCTCGATCGGGAATGGTATGCTATCACTTTTGGTGAGGATTCGTCACACGGTTTTCCCACAGATCCCCAAAAACCGCCACAAAATGTCCCTTACACCAGGCTTTGAGACCAGCAACAGATATGACGTCATAGTTCCGTCTATGATGCCGCACACATTAGAAGTGACCCGGCAGCGGCATAGGCACACTTAAAATTCTTCAGGAATTTTTGCTCTCTAGTTATTATTATTAATATTAGTAGTAGTAGTATAAAGTTTTGCAGCATAAATATACACATACGCTATTTGTTAACTAATGGGGCGTTATCATGTATTTTGCCTGGCAAGCAAAATGAAGCGAGAGAAAAGAAGACACTGATTATGGAGCAGAGGTGGACATTTATATGAGAGACAATCTGTCCTCTTTGGATATTCATGCTCTAGACTGGTGGAAAGCAAATGAACAGCGCTTCCCGAGACTGGACATTCTAGCGCGGCGTTATCGCTGCATTCCTGGGACATCTGTGCCATCTGAGAGGGTGTTTTCTGCCGCGGGTGTTTAGGTTGCGCTCCAGACTATCCCCACAGGATGTTGACATGCTACTTATATATATATATATATATATATATATATATATATATATATATATATATATATATATATATATATATATATATATAAATAAATAAACTAGACAGTTTGTGGTTTGAGGCAGGCCTGCTATTTTTTTAACCGAAAAACTCAGTAGCCAATGTATGAAAATTTTTTACTTTAGCTTCAAAGGTATTTCAGCGTGTTTTCGTTTTGTAATCTTAATTTATTATTTAAGTAAAAAATATTTAGGGCCTATTTATTTTATTCTTTTTATTTATAGTACTTTGTTTTTCTCTGTTGTCGGAAACGCTGCAGGTGTGTGAAAATTTGACGATGTGTGAATCCAGATTCTGTTCTTGTTATGTGTTCTGTGTGCTATTGTTCGCATTTTAAAATAAAAACTGAAAAAAAATGTTTGTGTATTTAATCAGACACTCCTCAGTTCTATTTTCATTTAATTCTAATTTAATATTCTAATCGGATCAGTTAACGGTTAATGTTCGGATAACGAACGGCGGTTGTTGGTTGGGAAAATTAATCGAATTGAGCATCCCTAGTTCATAAACAAAAAAATAATAAAAAAATAAAAACATGGGTAGAGTCCTGAGCTTTCTTACTACAATTAAACAGTTACCATCTTCATTACGGATGGCTACTTGCACTACACATTATTATTTCAGTTTTGAGACACAGAATCAAGACATCACCACACAAAGAAGGAAACAACTCATCCATTAGAATACAAAACCACTCACTGATATAAGGGCACAGAAACATAGTAAGTTCATCCTGGGACAGCTACAAGTGAGGGCAGTGATGGTTATGATGTGTGAATGTGTGGTGAGGACAATGGTATAGAGACGAGGCTGTGTGGGACATGAAGGGATTATTGTCAGCTCTGAAAAAAAGCAGTGTGTCCTAGTGGTCTGTGTTTTGTTTTTCCACAACCATGATATCAGCCTTTGGCATCAGTGTGAATTTTCTGAACTGCCTTCATGGAGAACAACAAATTGGATTATTAGTTAACTCATTATGACTCCACCTTCATAGTGTTTTATAGTCAAAGTGGTTTTCATCAGTCTTTTAAGCAACATCTTGAAGTTAAACACTTCTCTAAAGTGTGCAGTGCTATAGCATTTTCAATGTTCACTATATGCCCATAGACACCTGCATGGTGGCCTTCACTTCTTGCCACAAATAGGAAAGAACACAATTGTCGAGAATGTCTTTGTAATCTGTAGTAGTAATTTTTTCCTTTCACTGGAACTAAGATGTGTACACATTTTCGGTGTGACAGTGACTGTGTGCACAAAACAAGCACAAATGGTCCTGATTGTTCAGGTGCCAATTTAATTACAATAACAGTGTCACCTGAAATGAAATTGTAAAGTAGTGTCCTGCACCACATTGGGCTACTTTAAACATTGTTCAGGGACTGAAGGCAGAGATAATGGTGAATACTGACAGCTAATTAAAATCTTACTTTGAATTAAGATAAGCAGTAAGTAGTTATTATTTATGGCTAGTTAGCTCTTTTTGGTAAGGGCCCACTAATTGTCTACATATTAATTTGGCAAAGTCTTTTTTGAAAAAGGTCCGGAAAATTTAAATAGTGAGGGAATCTCCTGTGCACAGCCTATTTCACGTCACTGCACAGGTTTAATATAGCCTTCAGCTTTTTAGCTTTAGGATTTCAGATCTCAGCAGAAATCCTCAAACACTACTACTTATGGATCTGTATTCATAAAACATTTTTTTTTTTTTTTTTTAAATGGTCACTCTTTACTAAGTCAGAATAGTCATCAGTTTGATTTTTCCAGCTGGATACTCCTAACCTCTTATAGACAATCTTTAGATCTCTCCAGTGCAGGAAGTTGCATGTGCGTGGTTTTCGAGCCAGCACCATGGTGGTCATGTCCCGTATGATCTTCTTCTTCTCTCGCTCACCAAGTGGCAGAAACCACTTCTGTAGCCGTAGCTTACCCTGGCGACTGAAGAGCAGCAAGAAACGCATCTACAAAACACAAAGACAAAAAAAAAAAGAAATGCTGAGAAATAAATAAAGATTTAAAGAAAGTTATTAATGAAAATCCAGCTATTAGAATTGGAAAAGCAAAGACCATATTCAAAACAAATATTACCACTTAATAATAATACATTCATTACTGTCTTACATCTTTTTGCGAGCATGTCGGTGCAAAAAATAATACCAACCCATAGTGATTACTGCTCAAGATGTTTATTTACTTTAGAATCAATTTTATGTCCACTTTAGAATCAAAGGCATCACAAAGTGATGTTTTTATAGCAAAGTAAAGGGTTAGTAATCATTGTCACCAGGCAAACTGTATACGCTGCAGGATTTTGGCCTGTAAACACTGACTACTGTACGTACATGAGAGAACTGGGAAACATCTGGTAAACTGAAAAAAAAACAACAACAAAGCTTCGAGTAAGCACTGCTATAGAGGCTATAAACACTCCTTACTTTAAGGAAAAAAAACATACGCTAAGGTTCACTTACTTTTTCAGAAACTGTACATTATAACCACACGCAAACACTTAATAACAAAAACATACACACAATCCACCTTATTAGGAACACCTGTATAACTGCACATTCATACATTTATCTAATCAGCCAATCATGTGGGAGCATGAGCCCAATGTTTAAAGTCAAGCAGAGGCAGATCAAGGGTTTAGAGTTATTCATGTAAAACATGACTCAAAAAATGTCATCTCTAGGACTATGATCGTGGCATGGTTGTCGGGATCAGAAGGGCTGGTTAGAGTATTTCAGAAACGGCTGATCACTGGTCAGCCTATAAAATTTGCAGAATGATGCAAACAACAAAAAACATTGAGTGAGCTCCAGTTCTGTGGGAGGAAATGCCTGATGAGAGAGGTCAGAGAAAAAAAAAAATGGCCAGATTGGTTTGAGCTGCCTGAAAGTATATACAGTAGTAACTCAAACAATGATTCTTTTGGTCAGAAAAAAGCAAAGGTGTACATCAGACCTGGAGTTGAATGGGCTACAAAAGGAAAAGAATACATTATTGTGTTTGTAAAGTGTTTATTTAAGGTAATATAGATTTTCTGTCAGCTCAGATCTGTCTGGACATTCTCAACTGATCTCTCTGATGAACAAGGTGTTTCAGGCTACAGACTCCACAGACACACACACACGAACCTGTGAAAGCTCTACAGACGTTGTGTTGTGAAATTCCCAAAGGATAAACAGTTTATGCAATATTCAAACCATTCCACCCACATCCACACATTTTCACCATCCTGATGCCTAATGTAAACAGTAAGGAAAGCACTTGACCAGTAGCTGCATGACTTGATGCATGACAGATTGACTGACTGAATAAATTATGAATGAATAAGCATACATGTTTTTTAAATAAATGTATGTGTAGCTTGTTTAGGATATTCACATTAAATTAAAATATGTTTCTGACTGTTTGAGGGAGGATCGTTGATTGCAGTCAATGATCAGTCAATTTCCTGTGAATTTCAAGCACTTGATTCTGAAAAATGGCAATGGATTTTACTCATTAAAAATAACTAAAAAATGCAGTGTTGTATGTTTGTTTTTCTGCATACCCGGGCAAATGCACTGTAGCAAAACACGCATGCGTATAAGAGGTACAATGGTGGATGATGTCTCTCAAGGCATGAAATTGGTTTTTAATTGAAAAAATTATAATAATAAAAAAAAAATAATAATAATACACTGCCTAGCCAACATGTAACTCACCACTTCAGAAGGGTCAAATTATTAGACTGCATCAAGCCACAAAAACATCTAAGGAGATTGCTAAAATTACTGGAATTTGATCCAACATGTCATTTAATCCTGACAAGACAGAAGTTCTAGTCATAGGACCAGTTTTTTTAACCACACTGTAACTTTAGTTTAGTTTAGCCTTTCTGTTCCATCAAGTGCAACAGTAAAAGAACGTGGTGCGATTATAGATTCCAGTCTTTCATTTGAAGCTCATGTAAATAATATTCTTTCATCTCAGAAATATTGCCAAGATAAGGAATATATTGTCACTAAACGGTGCAGAAAAGTTATTTCATGCTGTTATTACCTCTAGGTAATACCTTACAGTTTGGTTGTTTAACTAGATGCATAAACAAGCTTCAGTTAGTCCAGAATGTAGGAGTCCTCACTAGAACCAAAAGATATGAGCATATCACATCACATCATTGATTTTAAAATACCACTTTTGATGTATAAAACATGGGCTGCAATATCTGAGTGAACTGCTAGTGTCTTACAATCCACCACATCTACTTCGATCAAAGGGTGCAGGCTGCTTGTCAGTACCACGTATTATGAGAACCACAGCAGGGGGCAGATCTTTTTCTTACAAAGTTATGGAATAGCCTTCCAATTAATGTTTGGGACTCAGTGTTTAAGTCTAGGCTAAAAGCCTATTTATTTAGCCAAGCATTTAGGTCAATAGATTTGACCAGGGCAAAAGAAGCATATCTGGGGGCTTCTTGGATGTAGAATATTATAGAGAACTGGTATGTTTAGATACTGTCTTCCCCACTCTCACTGATCACTCGGGTTTGTTGATGGTGAAGTGACTGGTTAATTTACATCTCAGGGAGCGCTCATGTCTGTGTTTACTTCTGGCTCTCCTTTAGTTATGCTGTCATAGGTTAGTCCTGCCGGAGTCCCTGCTAGCACTCTGTGCTAAATATCCATTCACCTTTTACATTATACATTCACCTTTTACTAAATATACATTCACCTTTTACTATTCTGCTCTCTCCTCCCCTCCCTCTGTTTCTTACAGTCTACCTGAGCCTCCAATAATGAACTGGACTTCATATTAACATAGACATTTTCTGTTATATCGAACTTCCAGCTGCCTAACACACAGAAGGACTGCACAACAATTCCTGCTATTCGTTATCACCCAAATGCGGATGGGTTCCCTGTTCAGTCTGGTTTCTATTTTTACTATTTCCATCTCAGGGAGTTTTTCCTTGCCACCTTTGCCCTTGGCTTGCTTTTTTTTTACATTTCATACAAATTTCCATAATTTTCTTTTGATTGTTTAAAGCTGCTTTACGAATTGTTAAAAGCGCTATACAAATAAAATTTATAGAATTGAATTCAAACTTGGAAGGATAGTGCTCAGGTGTCAACATTGGAGAAGAAATGTATCAGAAAAAATGTAAGAACGAATGTTAATGGATTTCACTTAAAGACTTGGTGAAGCTGCATCTTTAAAAAAAATTACAGTAGAAATCACAGCTATGTTTAATATTGTAAAATAAGAATATTTCTATAAAGAAAATGTGGTGAGAACTTACAGGATTGGTACTAACCAGCTCGTGTCCATAAGAAAACCACTTGTTAGCAAGACTAATCTGTTTGCCAGGGAACATAAAGATTGGTCTTTGGAACAATGGAAAAAGGTCATGTGGTCTGATGACTGCCCAAATTTTAGAGTGATGGGTGCGTCAGGGTAATAAGGGACACGGATGAAGCGATGCACCCATCATGCATAAATGCCCTTTGTACAGGCCTCTGGAGGCGGTGACATGATCCGGGATTGCTTCAGATGGTCAGGTCTAGGCTCAGCAAAGTTATGTGGAAATAAAATTAAGTCAACTGACAACCTGGTCATTGAGTTCAGGTCATCACATCAATGCTTTTTTTTTCTTTCCTGATGACACAGGTATATTCCAGGACCTAAATTGTGAAAGCATGATTCTAAAAGTAAAAGACATTATTTTTACACATGAATTGGCCACCATATTATGTGCTGTAATTGTATACCTATTGTAAAACCTAAAGGCAGTCCAACAAAATCTTAGATAAGAATCTTATCCAAGCAGTGTACTTCGGTGTTCTCTCTTTGCCAGTGTACTCTCGCATGCAAAACAACTACCACCCTCACTGATCATCAGTGTAACTTAAACCTACAGCTGTGAGTAAACCAATCTACCAGTCGCTTTGGCATTTTGGCGAATCCTCTACAGGTATTCGAGAACCACCACTCAGTCACAACTTAGACATGAATAATAAAACACTGGAGAATGTCTCTTTCAAGAAAAGCCTGGAGTGATGATGACTACAGTATCTGCCTGTCCACATACTTTTGACTTCATCACAGAAAATGTTCTGGTTGTCCCAGTTACAGTCATGGTTACATATAATTTAGAAGATATGAGGACTTCAGAAAGAAAATTTATAAGAACCATATATGAAAATACTATGGTTGCACAGTGGTGCGATCCAGGCTGTAGTCTTGCCACACGCCCAGTGTTCCTCTGATAGGAAGCGGAATTTACTATAACACTGAGCAGAAGAAAGTGACCACTGAAGATAAATTAACATAATGAATATTCTGATATCTTGTTAGCAGAAAAAAAAACCAAAGACTGCATTTTTGCTAAGTAGAGACTTTTTATGCAGGCACCGCAGTGTCACACAACCTACAGTGTCACTTCATCTACACACTAGCCTGGGGTTAGTGTGGAGGAGGGGCAGAGGTAAATGATTTGTTAGTCTATTCGGGAGAAACCTAAACTTTGGGGGAATAAAGCAAATAAACAGGAACACTTCCTTCACTATGCTGTTAGTGTATTAAAAACAGCAAACATAGAAAGAATTGGCTCTTTTCAGCTTAAACTATAGATACAGTATGTCAGGACAGAGCACACACACACACACACACTTACTAAGGTGTAAGCAGGAAAAAAATTAATGGATCATACATTTGGACATCTCATATTTAAAAACAGGACCTTACAGCCATATTTAGCCAACATCTTTCCAAATGAATGGGAGAAAACTTTTTTACTCAATTAACAGCAAGGAGCTCAAAATACTAGAAGCATGAACACATTATAGCAAGGCCCACATGTAAGCTTTGACTGGGTGTGTCTTTGTTGTCTGTAAATAAAGTTACTAAAAATAAACTCCGGCTCATAGATGGTGTCTTTGAAAAAGCCTGAAAGACACACAGGCATATACCTAATGTATTATTCATATACAACTACATAGATCAGTGACACAGAAACAGCTTTACAAATTCCTTAATGTAACTTCCAGGATGCATTTCCCTGTCGACATCATCCTCGCTGTGGGGCTACGAACTGAACTTCCTGAAATTTTTATTTGTCAATTAATTTTCCTTCTATTGTTTGAACACAAACACAAACACACACACTCATGAATATTGCTTACAGTACATGCACAACGTGCCCACATGCCCATGCAATGCTTTACACAGTGCAACACACAAATATCTGCATCTTCACTTACTTTGCAAATTTTGTATAGGAGTAGGGCTGCACGATATATCGAAAAAATATCGTTATCGCGATAATGGCATGCGCGATAACCATATCGCAAGGAGTTGCGATAAATACTTTATTTGCCAAGCATTTGTGTGTCCAAATTTGACCAATCAGATGGGCCCTTACTATGTTTATACCCGCTTATATCTTATAATATATATATTATTTATATCTTTATACTTCATTCTGTCGCGAACTAACCCCGGATGATCAGAAGATTTAGCGATTAGCCGTTAGCCGCGATTAGCCGTTAGCCCTTTATAGACGGTAAACCCAAATGCGGAAACAAGCGAGTAGGCAGGATAACCACGTGAATTAGTTTAAGGACTCTCACAGAAGGGGAGCAAGGGAAAAACACACATTTAACCCGCGTCCTATAAACACACACTCGAATCTGAACCGACATGGTGAACTCAGTGACTAAGCTGTATGCACTAGTTTGTTTACTCCTCTTATACTTCCGGGTTTGCGCCCGCATTACTTCTGGGTCCTAGTGCCGGTCGCGGAGCGTGCGTGCGCGTGCGTGTGTGACAAATAGTCATTTTTTTATTAAATTTTTGTTTAATAATATTTATTTTTATTTAAAAAAAAAAACAGGCAAGCCAAAGAGAATATTTAGTTTAAAAGATGCTCTTGTTTTAAGACACTATTGATGAGTGTACGGTTCCACTTAAATAAAAAGTAATGTTTGAAAGTAATTCATATTGTGTTGGCAGGTTTATAGTAACAGCAAACCAGAAGTCAGAATATCTGCTGAGGGGTTTAAGTCATTCATAGTGTTTTGAAGTCTAAATATTTGCAACTTCCTTGACATATAGTTTTTTAGCCTGAATTAGATTTAATTACATCAGACGAATATCTATTACCTGTTTATTTTAGTATGATCATTACATATAAATAAATAAATAATAAAAAAAAATAGGCAATAATAAAAAAATGCATTTCTCTAGGGAAATGTTATATCGCAAGAAATATCGTTATCGCAGTATTCAACAACAATATTGCATATTTTCCTAATGCAGCCCTATATAGGAGTATAAAAAATACTGAATAAAACAAGCCACTGTCTGTGACTTTCATAAGAACAAAGTTCTTCAAGAAATGGAAGCTACACCCAAGTGTGGCTGATGGTAGACCTGAAGCCTTTTTTGTGTGTGTGACTTAAGCTGTCTTTAAGGATTATTACTTTTTATGTTGCAATAATGAACTGCACAATGTTCTCCATGTCAGACTATTTGATGAAGATCCTCTAATTATAGACTCACCATTACTACATACCACTAGCTTATGATATGGTGGTGTAAGTAGAAACATCTTTTCTAACAGGCTTGATACTGTATTTGATTCTGTTCATTAGTATGCTTTGTTAAGGTTTTAACACCTTTACTGTATTTTTGCTCTCCATGAGAGCTACAAATACAGTTATTGGTGTCTTTTAAATGGCAGTGCCCACACTATGAAATTTTACTGCCAGAAAAATGGTAGCAACAGCATTAAATACTGTTCTCAGCTCACAACTATTCAAAATCAGGTCAAATCATACAGTGTGAAGCTGACTTACAACCTTCAGGGAGATTTAACATCGCTATAACGGACAGAACTGTAGATTTCATCAGTAGCCTGAAGGATAGTGTATGGTCCACCTCCTACTTCTGATGTTCGAAACTACTCGCTAACACATGTACTGTAAACACAAAATAGGTCACTACATTTTTACTAATTATCTTTATAGAACAATCATAAAAAATATCAATAAATCACTGAACAAAAGTATATAAAAAATATATTATTTTGATATAATTTATAATATATTTTTATAAACTAGGGTTGTTCCGGCTGCCGATACCACAAAAAAAATCTGGCATCGGTATCGGCGAGTATTTGAGTCCACATACCGATCCGATACCATTTTCCTAAACACAAGCTAGTTATGCCTGCAAGCTTTGCTTAAAGCTGCAAATCGGAAATCAATTCTTCTTCGCTGCTCAGAATGCAAACACAGGAAGTTGTGTCGTGTTGCCACAAGCAACCACTGTTTACTGCAGTTAAGAAGTACAAACGTGCAAGACGTATGTCTGCTGTTTGGCAGTATTTCAGGCTTGATCAACCAGCCAGTAAAACAGCGACTAGGGTTGTGTACCGAACACCGGTGCCAATACGGCACCGGTACCTATAGAACCGGTATGTACCGGACCGAAACAGAACGTGAATTTCGGTGCCTCATTTCAGTGCCACTTAAATGCCTGAGCTGTCGATTGAAATATTTGTTCTCTATATTCATATATTTTTGTAGATTAATAGTTTATTAGATTAAATTAAAGAAATTAAAAGCACAAATCATCCGGAAATGAGAGACCATCCGACATGCACGTGAATGCAGCAACTAACGTTACACTCGCTCTGACGGCAGCAGGCGGTCTACCGATAGCTTAGCATGCTAAAGTAAACAACTCTCGTTAAAATGCCTAAAACTAAACGGTCGAAAGTGTGGCTGCATTTCACAAGAAAGGATTCCGACACCGCGACGTGCAGCAAATGTTTCACAGTAGTTGCGTGCAAAGGCGGAAACACGTCAAATCTACTGAAACATTCGAGGGCAGACGGAATAAAGTTTAAAGCAGACGGAGGCACCGTGTTTTCTTGCGGACAACAGCTGGCGCTATCAGTGTGGACGACCCTCAGTCCCAGTCACACCAACCGTAGCAAAAATGAGTCACCGGTTATGATGACGTCAGCAGCCTTTCCGCGGGTCAGTAGTAGGATAATGTAATGTTAATAGCAAAATGCAAATCTTGCATTCATGCTAACAAATAGTCAAACAATTTGTAAAATACTAATGTAACATGGATTCTATTTATAATTGTGGCTTTCCAGCTAGTACTAGTAGTACTACAACAGTGACCCCATTTACCATTGCAAAGAAGGCTATGCATGTCCTGTGCAGGGCAATAAGTCAGGAAAGGTGTCGTATTTTGCCAGAAAAGGCAAATATGGTGACATTTCTGCAAAAGAATTGCTAAAATTTGAAGCTTACATATTCATATATATACTTTAAACTTTTAATATATTGTTCAATTTTAAGCATAAAATTTTTTGTTCAATAAAAATTAATTCTTGAGTCATCCACTATAATTTTGTGGCTTAAAAGTATCGGTTCAGGCACCGGTACCGTTTTCAAAGTATCGATTTGGCACCGGTATCGAAAAAAACCCAAACGATACCCAACCCTAACAGCGACATGTATTATATGTCAAGCTGCAATTTCAAGGGGTGGCACAAGTATTAGTAACTTTAACACAACAAACTTAATAAAGCATTTGAAGACGCATCCCGTAGAACACGATGGTTACACAAACGCTAGGACAGAAAAGAACAAGCCATGCCAAACGCAACAAACATTGGAAGCTTCATTCAAACAAAGAGAAACGTTTTCACAAGACAGCCAACGAGCAACAAAGATAAAATAATTCTGTCAATTAATACAGGGCTAGTAGTATATACATCTGTATATACAGATACACACCCAGGTATCGGATCAGTACTCGGTATCGGCCGATACCCTAAGCCCATGTATCGGAATCGGTATGGGGAGGAAAAAAATGGTATTGGAACATCTCTATTACAAACCCACCCGAAACACAAACAGACATACCTGTACACACGCACGCACGCACGCGCATGCACACACACACACACACACACACTCCAGTTCAAACGGATCTGTGTGCATCAGACAGGTTATACAAACATTCCGATGCATGACCTAGTTCAAATAATCAATCCGCCAATACGTGTAAATTCGTAAAATAAGAAATAACTGGTTGCCATTTGTAAAAATGCATCTCGGTTTTTATCCTCAATGTATTTTTAATCTTCTAAAGCTTAAGAAAAAGTCATTAATGTTTAATTCAATGAGAAATGAAGAGACACTTTGACTTCCAATGTAAAAGTCTCGTCAACAAATAAGAGAAAGTCATAACATCTTTATATGCAGAAGTCAGTGGAAGTAAATCATCAGGAATACCAAATATAGCAATTAACAGACAAAAAATCACAAATTTAATAATTATAATTTTTAATCATAACTGATCATTTATACAGTACTTTAGCATAATATCCAACGACCAATCGTTCTTTGATATGAAGTCTGGTATGATCTCACTAACGTTTCTGTCACTGAATGAACACTGAAGTTGAAATCCTTCCCAAAATAGTGAAATTTGTTATACTCGCACGATTACATCTGGAGTAAGATGTTGAAAGAAAGGAAAAGAAATTATTTCCAATCACACAAAGGACTTTTCCATGTTTAATTATAAAACAGAGACAGTCTTCAGGAGAGTTTCAGTCCAAACCCAGCAGTGCCACCAGGTGACGTGTTTAATACAAACTCACAGAAAAGTTCAGGGGAAAAAAAGAATAAGAACTTTACATCAGAACTACTGACTGGAAAATCCCGGAAAGCCACAGATAACTTGAACAGAGATCAAGGATATTAGGATCCATGTGCAGGAGACGTGGCAGAAGTATTGGCACCGTGTTTCTGGAGGTGGGTTTAATGATGGAAGCAGTCCGACTACAAAGCGCTGACCTCCCGGAAGTGTTTATTTAAGAGGAGATAACAACCCAAGGTCAGAAAATAGAATACACTCAGAATTTTTACTTAATGATTATCTATCTTTATTCATCCATATTATCTGCATTATTTCCGTCAGAAAATACGACTCCTGTCAAACTAACTCATAAATAAATGCGGATGGAAGTCTGAGGTAAACAGCTACCAGGTGCGAACAGGTGCAGGCTAGCGACCTGTCCGCTTCTAGTCCATAAAACAACTGTGACCACGGCGACAAACTTGCGCTTTTAGCGTGGAAAATCTATATACACGAAATGCCACTTACCATTTTGAGAAACAAAGTGTGTTTGTAGAGTTATAAGTTAGTTAATTCGGGGTTCCGCAGTCGGCTCAGCCGGATTCATTGCTGTCTCTCCCACAATGCTTCAAACTGAAAGTGCGGAACTCCGCCTCTGCGCGCGAGACCGGAGCCTGGTCTCAAACAGACTAGAGAAACGCAGAGTGCGCTAAGACGGGGCGTCTACACGACTGTCTCATTGTTCACGGAGTGCGCCTGTGTAGGGCGGAGGGACGTATGTTGAACACGACCGCTTGAATCCGCGTTGCTACACCTGTTCGAGGGTGTGGAGGACGCCGGGGTTTCGGGTGGAACTAAGTGAACCAAAGCTTTCTTTCTTCTGACTCATTTGTTTTTATTTATCACCGAGACTGAATGGAGTAGAGTGATTTGGTACTCTGTAGAGATATGACAAAATGAACTGAAATATAATCTCTAGGTTCTAGTTTGCTGTTACAACTTATTTTGCACACTGTTTGCAGCAGAACAGTGAGTTAAGCTTAAGGAGATTTTCATAAACTGAACACGCCTAAAAGGACATGGACTACCTGTCCAAAAAACAGTCGTATACTCTAATATATCGTTTGACCAACAATAGCTTTGATAAAGACACCCAGTATGGTTGTCAAATCATGTTTAACAAAGATTTCTCATGTTTTCAGAGCCACTCTTTGATAACGTGGTCATTGAGTACATTCAGGTCAACAGCTAACTTCTTTTTAATGCCACATAATGTTTCTGAGCCTAAAACTGATCAAATGACACTGGCTACAAAATCATAGTTCATTGTAAATAATGATTTTAAAAAAAGAGCCACTAAAGAACATTTATTTTTGTTTCACTGGGTGAATTTTTTATGTGTAAGATTATGAAGCAAAAAGTTACTACCTATCACAGATTTAAACAATACTTTAAACAAATTGACACAATCTGGGCTCTAGAGGGCAACGCATGTAACTCATTCCATAGATACAGTGTAGGCAGCACAGTAGCTTAGTGGTTAGTCTGACAGTCACTGTCACCTTGCACCACCAGATTCGGGGTCCGCCTTGGGCCTGTGTGAATGGAGTTTTCATGTTCTTCCTGTGCTTGGTGGGTTTCCTTTCACAGTCCAAGGAAAATGCAGATTAGGCTAATGAGCGTGTATGTGTGTGTCGTCCAAGTGTCCTACTGTAGGTCTCATACCCTGCCTCGTGCCCAAAGTCTCCTGGAATAATCCTTACTGCAGAATAATTCATGGCGTAATTACAATTTTGGCAAAATATATTGGTTATCATCCAGTAACCAGCTCTGGGTATGATTCTTGATAGGCTTTTCTGGAACTAATCTAAAAAAACTAAAGATTTTCTCCTCATATTTTTCTGTGGTGTATCTAAAATAGAAGCTGTTTCTGTAAGTTATGCATTACATTTAGGCATTTGGCAGAAGCTCTTATCCAGAGCGACTTACATTTTTATCTCATTATACATCTGAGCAGTTGAGGGTTAAGGGCTGTGCTCAAGGGCCCACCAGTGGCAACTTGGTGGTTGTGGGGTTTGAACCTGGGATCTTCTGAACCATAGTCCAATGCCTTAACCACTGAGCTACCCCTGACTTTCGGTATTAGGTACTGTATAGGTATAAAATAAGTCAAGTTTTTCCACACTTTTTCTTATAGCAACACATTCAATGCAGAATAAAAAAAGATTGTTTTGTCTCCCATGTAAGTGCTCAAAGGGCAGAAAGCATTAAGATGAAGAGAACTGTATTACAATTTTTACTTTCTATCAATCACTTTAACAAGGCAAAATGTCCCACTGTCCAGTTGGATGTGTTAAATGCGAGAGAGAACAGATCCTGTTCTGCTCCAGGCAGTTGCCAAGCAACAGGTGGTCCAGAGAGCCACGGGGTGACTGCTGGATATCACAGTGTAATGATGATGACCTTTATCCAAACACTCGCTTTCAACCTTTCTCTTTGAAAGTTGAACGATTACAGCATCTGTGGACATACTTGTTTCCCTACTTTAGAAGCAGCAAGTGATGATGACAGATTCTGTGCTTAAAAGGCATCCCATAATCCATTTCTCTACAATGCCCCTGGCTTGGTATATATACCAAGTAGGGAAGAGATTATAATAACATGTTAATAAGATTTTCAATTTGTTTTCTATATAGATTAATAAATGAATGCTTTGATTTTTTTTGTGTGTATTTTCTCTCCTTTATTTAAGATTTAAATGTATGGAATAGTGAGCCACAATAATTTATTTTGTTTGTAATAGAAATGAATATGTAAAAACTAAGATCTGGAGGTGTCAATGGTGGATAGATCATTTATGATCACTAGAGCCAAAGGCATTAGTAAGCCAGAAAAGCCAGTTGCAAATTAAATGAGATTTACATGTGAGGAATACAGTTCCACTAATGTTTTCTAATTGGCACAGTGGTCTCCCCAATTCTGCCAGTAAGGACTGCATCCCTATTATATATCTAAGCTCTTCAAGAATGGAACACACCTTTAAACCTATATTTTTTTTACATATACAGTATGTAGTTCGTTAACACTTAGAATGTTGTAAGTCAAAGTCATTAGTATCAGATATCAGTCCAACACAAAATATAATTGTATAAGTTGCCATATTTAAAAGAGAAATACAGTAAGTGGAGAAGTGCACTTGCATGACTGAGAGAAGTTCAAGCATGGTGCATTGGCACCAGATTTATTTACTACATTTTTCTTTTCTTTTCCTGCATTGGAAGTCACATTACCTTAGAAAACTGTGGGTATTCTATGATCGGCTATGGTTTCTTTAATCAACAGGTGGAGGATATTTGTTGATATATTGTATGATGAAGACTACAACAGGGGTCAGAGCTTATGTCTAACAAAGCCCCACAGTTTTGAAAGAGCCTTCTAATTAGTGCTTCAAAAGCGTCATATCTCAAGACATATCAAGATTGACATTTTCTCAAAATTCCTTCCACAGAAGGTACTTAGTTAAAAAACAAACAAAAACAAAAACCGCTTACTTCTGTTAAAATTAGCACATTTCTTTCTTTGTTTGTTTTCCACACACTATGCTTTTTTCCCTTCATCTATTTGTATTTTATTCATTTCACCTTTAAATTAGGTCACTTGCTAATGCACCTTGAACAGGACCATACATAATGTGTTGCAGATCAGAAAGCCTTGGTGAGTACATGCATCTCCCAGCAGAAAGTCCTCATTAATTATCAAGAGACCTTCACTATGACCTTTTGTATCTTTGGGTCAATAGCCAATACCTGTCCAAGGTGGCTGATAGTCCGAATTTATAGTATGGTTCTTTTGATTAAATCTGATTCTGTGACAGCATTTCACAGATGGGTGTGTTCTCTTAACAGACACATTTAATTTAAGTAACAAAAGGCATAGAGTAATGTGAAGGAAAAATGCTGAACTATATGTCTATATGTCTATATCTTATGATACCATTGAGTATGATACCATTGAGTCATGGCATTATTTAATAATTTGCGCACTTCAGCAAATACCTAATAATTTATAATTTATTTTAATATACATTTTTATTATATAAATGATAAATATAATAAAAATTATGACATTTTCAAAATATTTAACAAAGTAATCTTGGAAGGTTTGCACAAAGCAGCTCAAATGTCAACACCTCTAACATGCTGCACACACAAAAACAACTAAATCAGAAATCTTATTTTAAATATAGTCGGTGACCCCTGGAAATTTGGTCAACTGTTGTACAGACAAAAAAAATTTAATCTAAACTTAAAACTATTTTAATTAGCATTTGAATCGAGGAAATAAGGTGCGTTGTGTTCTAACTTACCCTCTATGCTATCATAGTAATTCACTGTAAAGGACCAGAAAATATAAGGTAAATGCTTCATTGTGTTATAAAAGTTCTAGATTATGCATGAGTCTAGGAGAATACAGACATAAAAGAAGCTATGGCTTAGGAAAGTTAGGAAAACAACCTGATTGTGCATTTTGCCATCACACCTCATTTATCATGCCCCATTTAGACAATGATAGCAGGGAGAGGATCATTGGAACGTTTCAACTTGGTGCAATGCTAGCAGATTTCACCAGACGGCTTGGATTAGCCAGGAATAACTTTTCACAGGCTATGATACTGGTTCCGAACAACTGGTTCCACTGTTGATTGCCTCAGGCCTAGAAGTCCAAGAGTAACAACGCCAAGACAAGACAGATGAATTTGATGGTGTCATTTGAGAAATTATAGAGAAAACACTGCCACTACTGCGGCTAATATTTCAGAGTTACACACAATAATTTGTCAGACTACTCAGTGACGTTTGGCTGCAGCTGGATTTACTGTACATGAAAGGATGCCATATCGTGGGGCAATGTTGACTTGACATTGCCAGTGTCTTCTGAATTTTGTATTTCTAGTGCTGATGGACAGATTTTTTTTAGTATAAAGTCCAACTTCCTTATTTACTAGACAAAAGTTTTTTTTTAATTTTGTCCATCAGTATAGCTTATGTTTTAAAATGTTTATTCCTCTTGGTCAAAAATGAGCATAGGTTTACAGTCATAAGAAAACTAATTTTAAAATCCTCTAGATAACCTGCATGATACGTAATTGTTCATAAGCACAACTGCAATCTCGTTTTCAAGAACAGATCTCCTCATAGAGAAATTAATTATTAATATGATCGCAATTAACGCTTAGATGAGTGTACTGTACTGGCACTCCCTGTTCTCATTCAATGGATTTGTGGATTTAAATTGGGTGATAAATGATGCATAAGGAACAATCTGTGTCTCTTTCTGAATCACCTGTGCACTCGCAATGGCTGTGGTCTCTGAGGAATGGATGGCAGGGCCACTCTCTCATTAACCACAGCTAGTCATTAAGATTGTGGCTTCTTAGTACCCAAGTCTTTTCTGTGTGCAGATTGGTGATCAAACATAGGCCAAGATTAGCTTGTGTTGGGTTACTGTGACTTGACGCATATTGGGATTTAAAAAAGACCAAATAAATATAATGTTCCTAAATAAAAGAAAAAAAAAAAACCACTCATTAATGATGGGCTGCATTATTCATGATGAATAAGAAAATAATAAATCGTTTTATCAAATACCATATGCTAGTTTTTCTTTTTAAACCCTAAATTACTAATTATTAGGAATTATTGCATGAAAATGTTCTGCTGTGGACACAGTAGGCTTATATGTACTGTAACATCTAATAAGTCCTAATATCAACGCAAGCATTTTTAGCATTTTTGTTTGGACACAGTTTGCTTAATGTTTCACTAGTCCAAACCTGTGAAACTATATTAAGAGAACATGTGCTTTAGTAAATAATAAATTTTTAACTGTAAGATATGGAAACAAAGTTCATGCTAAACACAAAACATCCAACATCCAATGGAATCACAGAAACTAAACAACACACACTGTGCCCAGTGCTTCAATATTTTGTACAAGTACTTGGATGTTTCATTAAAAAGTACATTTGTCTTGTGTTTTCTTTACTTTCTTCAGAATTAACTAGAAGTAAAAGACCAGCTCTCACTAACCACTCCTGACTTTAGGCTCAAAGAAATGTTTTTCTCCACTGCTTATGGCTTTGCTGTAAGTGTGAATCTCTGTACCGCTGCACAAGAAGCCAGTACTGTATTTTATCTCTAATAATCAACAGAAACTAAGGAGATATTACATTTTCATTTCTCCCATATGGAGAAAATCTCACCATTCCTGAAAAATGTGTTTCTGTGATTGAGAGAAATACACAGTTGTCCAGACATTATTTCAATTCATGCAGCCATTTCATTTTAATCTGTTGTGCCTGGAACTGCAGATAAAATTATGCCAGAGTCTAGATACCTCAGGGTTACTACTGAAACCTCAAGAACATGGCAAGTGTTTCAATATTAACCTTTTTATTTAATTTTTTGTTGTTGTTGTTTTTAGCAATGTATTTTCTCTCTCTCCCTCTTTTTTTTTTTTTTTTTTTACAATAATGAAACAAAAAAAACAAAACAAAAAAAAAAGTGTGGTGCGTTCACATTTTCCCGAGGGATTCTCATTCTTTTCCTTTGAAAAGCAGTTTGTACACAGATAAACCAGCGAAGAGCTTGAAGGTGGATCCATCCATGGCTGAGATCCACACAGGAGTGCAAATGGTGGCCTAATTAAAACATCTACAACACTTACAATGTTTTTGTACTCTGTTTGCTGTTAATTTATGATCCTTTGTTTTTATGTCGCTTTTGTGCAGGAGGAAAATGTCAGCTTCCAAAATTCATCTGTTAAAATGAATTTCCCAGTCCATATGAGCAGTTTTGTCCTTTTGTTTTTTTCCAACATATACTCTCTTGTTTTTTGTCCATGTCTATGCCACATAAGTGTACACTTTGCGATCCTCTGGTGTTCGTGCCAAATATTCTCTTTCTATAAGTCCTTCAATTCTCTTTTTAATCACCACAGGGCTGGGCAGGAACCGTGCCCTTAATTGCTGAGTCACCTGCAATGGAAGAAGCAACAAATCTGACAATTAGAGATGTATAATTTTTTGTTTTTAAACTGTAAGAACTATCACAGCAATATTCTACTGAAAACCGAATTACTACAACACCCGCACAAAACTAACATGTACGTTATAAATTATTCAGTATTGAAAATGTCACTGAGAAAAATCAAGATTTATTGACATTCACACACCTCTGCTACAAGTACATTGTGCTGCATCTTCTTTCTAGATTTCATGATGCGTACTATGGCTGCCTCGATTTCATGTTTCCGATCGTCGTCCACTTTCTGTCGTGTCTCCTTCCTCTCTGGGTCAGACTCCCCCTGTTTAGCAGCAACTGAAATACAGAAATCCATTACAGCTGTGCTACAAATAACTTGATCAACATGGGAAAAAAACAACGCCCCCCCCCCCCCCCAAAAAAAAAAGCAAAAAAAAAATTAATAAATAAAAAATTCAAGCTTTTTCCCCCACCCATATCAGATAAAATGCTTGATGTTGACTCACAGTGCTTATTTCCTGTCTCAGGTATGTTTGCCACCAGAAAAAATATACATTATAGGCTTCTACAATAATTACAAGGAATCAACTCTCTCTGACTACATTCACATAGTCTGTGAAGTCATAGTGTATCTAATCTTTAGCATCAATTGACAACTTGTGTGGTTTCCTTCCGTACATCACACTCCACCGTTCGTGTACCTTTAATCGTCAGCATCTTTTACAGAGTTTCCACAGAAAATACATCTTCCTCCCTCCTGCCCTTATCAAAAAATACTGTAGCTAACAAAGCTGAATCATTAAACACGTTAATCAAGTATTAAACACCTATGCTGCTACTCTAGACACTCTATCGCTACTTCAGCAATTGACTGTCAGACAAATGTTTTTTTTACAATAATTCATTTAAATGTGCACTGAGAGTTATGACAGATCAGACTTAATAACCGTGAATCTTAGCCAAAAGTAGAAATATGAGAAATACACTTGAAACATGATCAATAAGGCTTTTAATGTGAATGAAGTCTCTGTCCACCACGTCTTCAGCTTCCCCTTTCTTCCAACAGGGATAGAAGTATATAATGGCACTACCTGTCTGGATTTTGACTCTATGCAGTTTGGAGGTAAACTGGTCATTGACTGTAAACATGTGGCCGCTCTCAATCTCTTTGCTCTTTGGTTCCTTGGTAAGTACTCGCTGTGTGGGCTTTCCACATGCCAGAGACTGCAAGGCTCGTACAAGCTCCCTCTCCGGGATGTCTGTCTCCTGCTGGATCTCCTACAATAAAGTATTGTTTTATTTAGCTACAGTATAACAACAACAATAATAATCATAATCATACTCCTGTACCTCAAAAGTGCACTTTTCTCTGTTGTTGAACAACATGAGGATAGTCATCTGGAACGTGGACACCTGCAGTATGTGCTTCCGTGTGTTGGAGCCTGTAACCTGTGCACCTCCTACACCCAACTCCGACCCATCCTCCTACACAGATTTCAAACAGGAAAAAAAAAAAAAAACACAAATAACTACAAACCTATTGATTTCAAAGTTAGCTTAAACAACAGGCATAGCAGAGGCATATTCAGAAACCACTGCTAAACATTAGTAACTCTAATGCAACAAATACCTTAATTTGCAATTGCATAAATCTTTTCGCTTCAGACATTTTGGTCATTGAAATACTCTATATCTAATACATCTACTACATAAAAATGACATTTTGGCCTTTTCATATGGCTTATCCAAAAACTGCAGCCAAATCGATTCCAGGATTTATGTTGTAATAGCATTAGAAACGTTAGAATTTGCACTTAACTCTATTGTATTTCATTGGTATTATTTTGTCATCTGCATATTAGTTAGGAGGAGAAATATCATGGTTATATATTTTTGAACAAACATGAAAATATAAGTTTGTGATTTTCTAAGCATTTGAATAGAATCTGATCTCTATCTTTTTTTCCCCCTGATCATGAAGCAGTACTGTACACCTTATAATTCATCATGCTAGTGTTGTCATGAGTGTGTGTTACCTTTTTCACAGGCCCATAGAATGTGGCATTGAGGTCTGCAGAGCCCATGTGGTGCTGCAGTGTGAGCTGTCGGCCACTGTGCTTGGCCAAGTAAAACCTGTAATACACAGTTTAATCAAATCACACACATGCTTTGCTCAATGTATACCCCAGTCTGCAAAAGGAGACAATGTTTTATTTGTTCTTGCACTAGGTTTAAAACTTAACTGATGAGTTCGACCAGGTTATTTAGCGCAAAGACAACACCAAGCTGTGGAGTACATGCAAGTTCAAGCTTTGTCATGCTAGCTCCATATAGAAGAAGATCCTTGGGGGAAAATACCATATTTCCCTGCCACCAAATTTCCAAGGAAAATTACAAAAAAAATAATGTACATAATGATTGTTCTGAAGTGTGAGGTTGGGATTTAGTGGCTAGTTGTTTGTCTGATGTAGACAGAATCATTAAGCGTACCTTCTAAAGACCTCAAAGGCATGCCGTGGGGAGTGAGGGATGTTACATTTGGGTGTAGCCGACTGTGTAGGCCAGTAGCCTGTAGTTAGAACTCTGACTGTAAGATCAACACCACCTAAAGATACCTGAGACAAAAAGAGACCACGTACACACAATAATTACTGCAGGAATAAAAATATTCATTCATCCATCACAGATTTAACTTTTTGTGTATATGCATATGTTCATATATAGCTAAATAGGTCACTTATAAGTAAATATAACTTACAATAATCACTTAGTCAGCAATACAACAATTAAGGCACATTGGTTTCTGTGCTATGATTGTCCAATAGGTCAAATGAACATCTGTCCTTATCATGGTAATTAAACATTGTTGCTCATTATTTTCTGACCCAGTTGGACCTCCTGACAAATGCCTAATGACAGTTAATAATTTAATTACAAACAGCAGGTTTAGACGAAATTTAGTTGTATTTCATCTTGGATTTCATTCTGTTTTAGTTTTCAACAGTGCGTGTTGAATATGTAAAAAAAAAAAAAAAAATAATGAAAATTTGAATCACATGCAATATGTTTATGTTCACTTAGTGATTCTGGTGATATTTTGTTGCTTGGTGCTGTATGTCAATTGTAAAAATCTATTTTATATATATATATATATATATACACACACACACACACACACACAAATAAAAGTGGTTGTGATCTGATGGTGTTGGTGGTCTCTTACCCCAGTTGACTGCAAGTGCTGCCGGAATTCGTCCATGGTGGTGTTAGAGATGCTCATGTCCCTGAACATACCTTCTAGTTTAGAGGTGAACTGACAACCACACTCTGTCTGCAAGATAGAAAACATCAGCGTTTAATGCTCATTGCTCAGTTCTGATTTATTGCTTATATACGATGTTTCCAATAAACTGCTCACATTAAAGATGACAGAAGGGAATTTTTTTTTTCCAGAATTCTGACTTTAAACTTAGCAACCAAACGCAAATGTAACACTCAGAACCACCTCAAGGCTTTTTATCTGTTTGATTAGTTATGGAGTAATGAGTAACGGGCCACACACCTGCTGATCTTCCATTTGTTCCATTATTTATGAGTGCCCATAATGTGTGTTTATGAAAATGGCTGTAATTCCTGAATGGGTAATGCCGTACTTTCATTAAACTTGAATTAAAGTTGAAAGCCTTGGCTTTACTTATATCTTGATGTTTTATTTTAAATTAAATCTGGTTGTGTACAGAGGCCAAAAAAAAACTTGCGTTAGAAAATGTATGGACCTAACGGTACATCTCACAAGATTCTCAATACAATCTCACAATTGTGCTATTGGATTCATACAGCAGTCACATGAATTCCAATCTACCTTCACAATGTGACTGAGGTTACATTGCCACATATGTACTGAATTCAATACTACAAATTGGATTTAAAATGTCAGATGTGTCAGATTCAATGTCATTGTTGCAATTCACACAGAGATGAGAATGAATTGTATCACATACAGTATGAGGGGGGAAATGGAGCTAGGCTGCTTTTGCCTGCAGTGTGTCTTTATACAGACCATACAAAAAGTATTTGATCAGCAAGGACAATTCTTCTGGTTTTGCTTTTGCAGTCACGTGACTACCATCATGTCAATCATAACTGGGGATTGTAGTAGCACCATTAACCGACATTGGGCTACTATATATTTTCGTTATTAATTAGGTTTGAGCTGTATATTGGAGACAAAGAAGAAGAAAAAAAATTAACTCATAATTATCTGCTTTGCCACACAGATAAAAGCATAACCTAGCAACTGACAGCTTCTGTTCTGCTTATTTTCATATGTGAAAATTGATCAAGAAAGTAATAAGGATATTAATTGTGATTATCTTAGATATTGTACAAATATTTGATTTCTCCTTGATTTGGTGGCGTTTACAACAGTTATCTCTGTGTCTATTTCAAATCAGATGATGCTAGGACATATGCTGTGCTTTACACTTCACTATGTGCAAGTAATGTTATCTTGGCGTCAAAATGGGATTCTTATGTTTTATAGACAGCTCTCTGGTCTTCATGTTGGTTTATAAATACAGTTTTCACAGGTGACCAGTGACTACTGAAGTGCTATTTCAGGTTTGATAAGCTGCTGTTTAATTAAAAAAAAAATTGGTATGGGAAAAAAAAAACTAACAAAAAGCAGAATTTAAAAGAGAGACAGAGCCTCACACCTTAAGTTTGGAAATCATATTTTTCTCAGAGTCGTCAGAGACACTTTTGTTGGTGAGAAGCCTTCGGGCCAGGTGCTGTTTGTAGTAGCGCTCAAAAACGTCTTTCTCCTGCATGAACCGGAAAAGCACCATCGCCTTATCCAGGATTGACTCAACTTCCTGCTCAGTCAGCTAGAAAACACCACAAAAGTGCACATGCATTTGTGTGCACAATAATGCATAAATGCAAGATAACATCACTGCTACTGCAGTGACTTCAATAACAGTAATGACAGTTACTACAATTACATGCTTAGCTGATCTAAATAATTTATCACTAAAAGGCCCAAAACTGTTACAGCTTGAAAAGGTCCCTGTGCAGAAAGAAAGCTCCATCAAGACATGATTTGCCAAGGTTGTTATGGAAAAACATGAGTGTTCAACCCCACTGAACACCTTTGGGATGAACGGGAACAGTGAGTGTACCCCTAGGGCCCCTCACTTAATGCTGACTTCAGGCCTGTTCCAAAATCTAGTGGAAATTTTTTTCAGAAGCATGGAGCTTACAATTACTGTAAACAGTATGGAATGGACACGTGTGATGCTCAGATGTCCAAACACTTACAGTGCACTACAAAATAAAGGGACCAAGAATTGCCTTTTGATAAAAATATATATAAGTTTTTGTTATGCAATATTGCTTTTAGAATAAATTTTTTTGATCTGGAGATTTTACATAAATATGCCATATTTATTAAATTTGCTACATCTGGAAACCTGGTTAAAAAGCTTAGATAATATGTAGTTCATTCTAAAATCCTTCTAGATAACGTAAGCTGGGGTTATGTACAGTGGTGTGAAAAACTATTTGCCCCCTTCCTGATTTCTTATTCTTTTGCATGTTTGTCACACTTAAATGTTTCTGATCATCAAACACATTTAACTATTAGTCAAAGATAACACAAGTAAACACAAAATGCAGTTTTTAAATGAGGGGTTTTATTATTTAGGGAGAAAAAAAATCCAAACCTACATAGCCCTGTGTGAAAAAGTAATTGCCCCCTGAACCTAATAACTGGTTGGGCCACCCTTAGCAGCAATAACTGCAATCAAGCGTTTGCGATAACTTGCAACGAGTCTTTTACAGCGCTTTGGAGGAATTTTGGCCCACTCATCTTTGCAGAATTGTTGTAATTCAGCTTTATTTGAGGGTTTTCTAGCATGAACCGCCTTTTTAAGGTCATGCCACAACATCTCAATAGGATTCAGGTCAGGACTTTGACTAGGCCACTCCAAAGTCTTCATTTTGTTTTTCTTCAGCCATTCAGAGGTGGATTTGCTGGTGTGTGTTGGGTCATTGTCCTGCTGCAGCACCCAAGATCGCTTCAGCTTGAGTTGATGAACAGATGGCCAGACATTCTCCTTCACAATTTTCTGGTAGACAGTAGAATTCATGGTTCCATCTATCACAGCAAGCCTTCCAGGTCCTGAAGCAGCAAAACAACCCCAGACCATCACACTACCACCACCATATTTTACTGTTGGTATGATGTTCTTTTTCTGAAATGCTGTGTTACTTTTACGCCAGATGTAACGGGACACGCACCATCCAAAAAGTTAAACTTTTGTCTCATCGGTCCACAAGGTATTTTCCCAAAAGTCTTGGCAATCATTGAGATGTTTTTTAGGAAAATTGAGACGAGCCTTAATGTTCTTTTTGCTTAAAAGTGGTTTGCACCTTGGAAATCTGCCATGCAGGCCGTTTTCACCCAGTCTCTTTCTTATGGTGGAGTCGTGAACACTGACCTTAATTGAGGCAAGTGAGGCCTGCAGTTCTTTAGATGTTGTCCAGGGGTCTTTTGTGGCCTCTCGGATGAGTCGTCTCTGCGCTCTTGGGGTAATTTTGGTCGGCCGGCCACTCCTGGTAAGGTTCACCACTGTTCCATGTTTTTGCCATTTGTGGATAATGGCTCTCACTGTGGTTCGCTGGAGTCCCAAAGCTTTAGAAATTGTTTTATAACCTTTACCAGACTGATAGATCTCAATTACTTTTGTTCTCATTTGTTCCTGAATTTCTTTGGATCTTGGCATGATGTCTAGTTTTGAGGTGCTTTTGGTCTACTTCTCTGTGTCAGGTAGCTCCTATTTAAGTGATTTCTTGATTGAAACAGGTGTGGCAGTAATCAGGCCTGGGGGTGACTACAGAAATTGAACTCAGGTGTGATAAACCACAGTTAAGTTATTTTTTAACAAGGGGGGCAATCACTTTTTCACACAGGGCCATGTAGATTTGGAGTTTTTTTTTCTCCCTTAATAACGTAAACCTTCATTTAAAAACTGCATTTTGTGTTCAATTATGTTATCTTTGACTAATAGTTAACGGTTTTTGATGAGCAGAAACATTTAAGTGTGACAAACATGCAAAAGAATAAGAAATCAGGAAGGGGGCAAATAGTTTTTCACACCACTGTAAATAATGGTATACAAATTTAAGATATTGCTGCTCAAGTAATTAGTGATTGTCTGTTAAAACATGACTGAACTCATTGGCTCATTATCAATCTTCTATCAGTTGAATCAAGCATGAAAATACTAAATCATACAAGCTAAGAAATGGTAACATTCAAATGCTTATTGGGATAGAAGTATAGAACAAATAACATGGATTTGAAATAAACGTACTCCTTTGACTCCTTTCTTTAGCTTGTCATCAATAAAGAGCGAGAGGTACTCGGGTGATCGGGAGTTGAGGTTTAGAAAATACTCAAAGTCCCCAGCAATGGTCTGCTTAAAGAGTCGGTCGGTACTGAAAGACTCCAGTAGAAAGCGGTCAAAGCGTGTCTTCAGATCCAACAGGCCCTGTGCAACACAGACACAGTGACATTTAGCAACATCATATTAAACTGACAAATATATCGGTTTTTGTCAGTTTAATATAATATTTCTATACATTGTAAATAATAATGTTGGCAGCTGCTATTAAGCATGAGCAATGTCTTTAGCCATCAGTTGGCCAGCTCTGTTATTGAACTATCCACTTTCAGCTCCTTTAGATAAATGTATGTCACTGGGACTGCTAAGTGGAGAAGAGAAAGGGCAGAGGTAAGGAAACTGTGTGCATACACCAACCAGCCGTAACATTATAAACACCAGCTTAATATTGTGTAGGTTCTGTGCTTGTGCCATGAAAACAGCTCTGACTCATTAAGGCACTCATTAAGACTCAATGTGTGCACTTGTATCTGACACAAATATCTAAGCAGCAGGTCTCTTAAGTTGTGAGGTCGGGCCTCCATGGATCAGATTTGTCCACCACAGACTACAAAGTCACATCCACACGCATGGCAGGACCCAATGTTTCCCAGCAAAACATTATCCAGAGCATCACACTGCCTCTGCTGGACTGCCTTCCTCCCATAGTGCATCCTGGTGCCAGAGTTAATTTAGCACAGGCTGAACTTAATCAGAACAGCTAGTTAACTTAAAGACATGTTTAATTAGCTAAGCAAACTAGTTTGAACACCTAGTTGAAAATGGTACTTTGTTAGGGATACCTGACATTATCTGAAATAATCAAATACATGTATTTTTACCACTAACAATGACAACACTATTACTTCCAAATTTCACTCTCTCAATCAGTGCAGTCACGTCACAGGTATAGGAGTTTCTTGCCTGTATGTAGTCAACAGGGTTCTTGCCCTCTCCCTCCTCAGACACCAGCGCTTTCCCCTGTTCTCTCAGATATAGACTCATACACTCACACATTGTTTTGAGCCCATTTGGCACTCTGCTGAATAGCTTATACATACAGGCCAGATCTGAGAGAGAGAGAGAGAGAGAGAATGCAAGTGTAAGTAATGCAAGTAAGCAATAAATAACTAAATTGAATTACAGTATTCACAAAATACTATCATGACTGAAACAACTGACGGGTAGCATGTTTCCATAAATAGAATCATTCATTATTAGAAAGGTTTGTACAGTATTTTTTTAAGGATACGCGCATGTGAATTACACAATCTCTCCACTCACCCTCCGTCTTTCCGTTTTTAAGCATGTGCACCAGGCCAGAGTTCTCCATCTCCACAATGGTCTTCATGTGTTTGGAGATGAGCTCCCGTTCTACTACCTTTACGATTGGCTCCTCTGTCGACTTGTCCAGACAGTGCATCACTCGCTCAATCTCTTCGTTTATGCGTGCTTCTACTTTCTTTATGTACACGCTGGCACTGTTCTCTGCCAGGAACTTCTGACTCTCCATCTGCACACAGAACATCCTGAAAACTGAGGTGCGAGGTGTGAGTCTTTGTTCCCGAGTGTATTTCCCAGGTTTGGCAAAAACAAATACAAACACATTCACACACGAAATAATTGGACGGACAGACGAACGAATGGATGGATGGATGACTGACAGAGAGAGAGAAATGAGGTGCAGTTTAACGGAACGGAGTTTAATATTGGGTGATTCACATTATTCACACAAGCTTCTCCCATTGGTCTCAGTGGTAGCAGTGCAATTAGGACGAGGAATTAAAAGAAATTCATTATTTGCTGTTAATTAGTGTGCCTGCTCAGTTAGTCATCTCTTTTATTGACAAATCATGAACTTGTGTAGAAGAACATGTATTATGCATGGATTTACAGTGAGACTGAATACAGCCGTTACGGTCTGCTTTTGTCACCAACCTGGAAGAACTCTGCAGACATTTCTAAGAAGGGTGCTTCAAAGTCTTCTTCATATACTGACCGTGCCTCCAAGCCCAATATCATAAGCATCTGGCACGCATTTCTAATCGCTCCTCTAAGAGAAGGAAAAAGTGAAATGGTCAATAATAAGCAAAAATTATAATTAATTACAAAACAGGATTATTCTATTTACTTGAAATGACAACTGGGTAAAAAAAAATCATTATTATGAAAATTCATTTACATCAAATATTTACAAATAATCTCTTATTTTCTCTAGGGCTGATTTAACTACAATCTAATCAACAATAATCATCACAAGTCAATTTGCTTAATAATACCAAGGGGCTCATGCACTTTACAGGTCTCAATCTAGATATTTTATTTGTTGGTGGAGAAACTCGTTCATACTCACAGTGCAAACACAGTTACACATATATGCTGTTCTTGAAATGAATATAAATTCTAACTCTCTTAAATTACTTCAGTACAATAGAAATGAATAGCAGGAGGCATACTTTGATTGAGAAATAATTAATATGGGAGAGATAACAATAACTCTGCTTTGTGCCACATCACACCACCCCGTAGTTATTTATTTTATTTATGATTACATTTTCCTGTATCATTTCTTGGCCTGTTTTTCAAAGCAGGAAACCAATCACTAATTAGCATAACAAGTAATAATATATTTATGCAACAAACACACACACGCAACCACACACACACACCTGTCTACCACCTCGCCTTTTCGCTCCCTGGCGATCATGTCTAGAAGTGTTTGCCGGAGGTGGTCTCTGATGCAGCCATACCGAACAACTTGGTCTCTGAAGATAATCAGACCCAAATTATAGACGTTCTCTACGTTATTCTGCTGCACATACACACGGTCCTAGAGGTCCAAACACACAAAGAGAACATTTAATTAATAATGACTTAATTAAACAATGACTGTAACTTAAAATAGCCATTTAAGGTACTTACTTGGACATGATGACATTTAAAATGTGTAAATCAGAACATGCGTGGCTGTTCCACTACAGAATATTTACAATTCTAATGTGACAGATTTATCTGCATGCTTTATTTCTCAGGTCTGTAACCCTTTAACTGTGTAAATGCATAACAATTGTGCTTGAGAAGCAACATTCAACTTATGAGCTGACAAATCTCTTTTGCTGAATATTTTCCAGTCTGGTTTCTTTAAGGTGCAGTTGTGACAGTGCCAGTGATTAGGAACTAGAGCTGGACAGTGACCTAAAATAATTACATCCTTTTGCGGAAACAAAAACAAACCAATAATTAATCACAATTAATCTGATGTAACTGTTCATGTTTTGTTTTTTTGCCCCTTTGCTCTTGTTGCTACATGAAAAAAGCTTCATTAAAAGATGGTGTAAGATCTATTAAAAACATCGCAAAACTGCACTGCACGCAAAAAGTGGTTTATCTTCACAGATATACGTGAAGGCTTGAATGATTGCATTTCCTTATCTGTGGGATACTCTTTACACTGCAAAGCTCTTTTATATTGGTTAAATGAATAAAATAAAAAGTAACAGAACAAGAAAAATATTAAACTAAGGTATTAGTTTCACACACACCTACTCTGGCCTTTGTATTTAAATCACGCATGATGAGGCATGGATGGATGCATGGATGACCAGCATTTGAATCTAACTTATACAAGCAAATCATTAAAAACACCAGTGTCCTAAATCTTAACAGTGCTGTAGCATATTAAATATTTCACTAGTTGTGGGTGTTCATTATAAATTACATATGACCACATTACAACTGTTTCCTGGCAGATTAATTCAGTCAGATTACATTAAATCCCTTAAATCTTTTGTTCACAGTGAAAACCTTCAGTAATGCAGGCTAGAACAATTGAAATCAATGGCGTAGTGATTTGGTTAAATGGAAGGAGATTGAACACAGATCTGTTCGGCTTTATGCGACAGCAACACCTAGTGTTCTAACTAGGAACTTGTTACTTCAGAAATAGCTCTCAGGTCATTTAAAACTTGGGACAGACTGCAAATGGCTGAAAGCCTTTATCTGGACCCTCATGCAGATGAAAGGTAGCCTAAAGATTATCTGACATTTGCCACTAATACTGATCAGATGAACAGGTTTGACTGATTAAACAGTCAGAATGTCAGTTCTTGACATTCTTTATTTAAAAAAATAAAATAAATAAAATCCAACCTCTGACTGAGAAAAAAAAAAAAAAAAAGTTCCTAATTGGGAGGAACTTTATTATGCTGCAGGACAGTGACCAAAAAAAAAAAAAAAAAAAAAAAAAAAAAAAAAAAAACACTGCAAGCTCAGAAAAGGACTTTCTCAGGGGAGAAAATAGTAGATTTCAGACTGAACCCAGAACTAAGTGAGCATGCATTTGACCTCCTGAAGAAGAGACTGAAGAGAGAAACTACACTTGAACATCAAGAAAACAAGGATGTTGACGCCCTGTTGAAAGTGGAAGATGCAGCAGAAATCACAATGAGGAAATCTACACAGTACAATACTTTATATTAAAAATGTACAAACTGTAAACCTATCTATATCTCCCATATGAAGAACCTGACACCTTTTACTTTTTTTAATATCTACTTACCATGTACATTAAAATGTCTCGTATCATGACCATGGCTGTCTGGTGATCGTTCCATGCCTGGTTTAGCGTCTGGAGAAAATTATTGTTTAAGGAGTTGAGTACGTCTTCTCTGACCTTAACATGATAGGGGAAAAAAGATGAAAAATAATTTTTATGCAACATCCATATACAGTGGCTTGCAAAAGTATTCGGCCCCCTTGAACTTTAAATTTCTCAATAACTTTATCCCTGACCTGTCTGGTGTGTTCGTTGGACTTCATGATGTTGTTGCTCCCAATATTCTCTTAGACAACCTCTGAGGCCGTCACAGAGCAGCTGTACTGACATTAGATTACACACAGGTGCACTCTATTTAGTCATTAGCACTCATCAGGTATGGGCAACTGACTGCACTCAGACCAAAGGGGGCTGAATAATTAACGCACACCCCACTTTGCAGTTATTTATTTGTAAAAAATGTTTGGAATCATGTATGATTTTCGTTCCACTTCTCACGTGTACACCACTTTGTATTGGTCTTTCACGTGGAATTCCAATAAAATTGATTCATGTTTATGGCTGTAATGTGTGTAAAAGTTCAAGGGGGCCGAATACTTTTGCAAGCCACTGTATAGGTGACCGATTTATAGAACATTTAGATAAACTGATAAACAGGAAGAAAGAGCTGAGGGAGAAAGAAGACCCTGATACAGTTTAGTTTTTTTATGTTACTGTTTTTAATAATGAAATCCTTTATTGATTCATGAACTTTCTGAATGTGTGCTAGTGAATTTACATCATGATATTTGATTAGTCTACCCCTGATTGCAACCATGTGTGAGTAAAAATATTTCTAAAAGACACAAACCAGATGAATTTTGTAAAATCATTCACGTCTCCAAAAAAACTAATTCCATCAGATCCTATAAATGACTTGAAACTTTTTCCTGCAGCACTGATCAACATCACAGCTCTGTATTAACGCTGTAAATTGTAAAATGAACATACTTTATTAATTAGGTGTTCTGTGACGACCTCCCGCAGGCCTGTGTAGAGCTTCTCGCCGTGTTTGTGCAGTACCATGGTGTAGGCATTTCTGTACAGCTCCTCAAAGCTTAAGCCGCTGTTGTTCTTCCTCTGGATCTCTTGGATGGCGTTCTTCAACAGTTCCCAGATGTTGTTCACATACCTTTCATCCATAGTCATCTGCAATATCACAGGCGAACAGAACATTCAATATTTGTTTATTATATGCAACACCAGGTCTGGCTACCTTTACACTTCCCGTTAATTATTTTCATGATTTTCAACACAAAACGAACATTTCAAAAAGCAACATAAGCAAAACATAAAATGTTCCAGGAGACCACAGATTGTTTAATATCAAGTAGCTTACAGGGTTTTGGTAGCAGTATCAATAAGATGTTCTTAAACACAGTCTGATTAAAAAAATAATTATTCAATTTTAAATAGTTAATTATTAAAATTAAGTGTATCCCAGTGTATCTCCTCTTGCAAAGATCAGTCTAACCGACCAATTAAATGGGAGCAGCAAAACCCATGTTACGAAATGTTCTACTTTAGGTAGCTTGCTACAATTTTTTTATTTTTACCAGATGTCTTCTAATCCCCAAATCCCAAACCATCAGCATTAAATTATGAATCAGATGGTGCACATACCCCTGGAGCTGCTGTTAGTTTGCTTAAAAAAAAAAAAAAAAAAGGCTAGTCTTCCAAAAAGATGTGTTGCCTGCCCACTGAATGTGCTCTTAAAAAAATGAAATAGCTAGTGCACATCTATGCTTCCTAATAAACGTTCTATGAAGGTTCAATCAAATTCTCATGAAAGGTGAGCATAGAAGGCATTGTGGATAACACATTTGGCCTTTCCCCCTTTTATTAGTGTTTCTGACATCAAACTTAGACCGGATGTAAGACAAATATGATTTACTCAATTCAAGTTTACCCAATTGCTGTTCTTGCAATTCACTCTCATGGTGTTTTACGATTACAATGTCAACTGCAAGGGGAGGGATGTACAATATATGAAGTGATCAGTCAGTTCTCAAAGTTGACACTTAGAAAAATGGGCAAGTGTAAGGATTTAAAATGGGCAATATTGTGGGATGTTACTAATATGCAGTGGTTAGTACCTACTGTACCAAACAGGGTCCTAAGAAGGAAAGTCAGTTAACCAGTGACAGGCTGATGTGAATGAAATATGAGGGCAAGCACATTTGGTCTGATCCCACACAAGAGCACAAATTGCTTAAAAAGTTCATGCTACCTAGAACAGAAAAGATGCACTATGGGAAGAAGGCAAACCACCAGAGCCAGTGCAGGAATGTTTAGCCACCTACCTAAACATTCCTACATACCAAGTATACCCCTTCATTACAATGATGCTCCCTAATATCATTCAATCTTTCAGCATGATAATGCACGCTGCCAGACTTCAAACATTGTTCAGGGATGGTTTAAGAACCTTTGAGGAATTTGGCCTTCAAATTCCACAGGTCTGAATCCGACCATGTATCTGTGGGATGTGATGGACAAACAAGGAGGCTCTATTTTGCAACTTAAAGGACTTAAATGATCTGCTGCTAACACCTTGGTGCCAGATACCACAGCACACCTTCAGGGCTCTTGGGGAGTGCATGGGGAGTAAGACCGAGGGGGGTTTTGTGGCACAAGCGAGACCTGCACAATATTAGGTAGATGTTTTGTTTTTTTTAAGTCTATGGCTGATTGGTGAATAAATGTATTATTTAAGTATTATGTTAACATGCTTATTTCTTGCATAATAATTTATGCATCAGTCCCATAAGCCAGTTACTTCAACACAATTTGTTTTCCGTGTATCCAACATAATTTGATTATTAAATGTTTTTAAAGCCCTGAATAAAATCAAGCCCAGCACACTCACCTTAGCTCAGAATCAAACCCACATTACAGCCATTGCGAGGTAGCATCGTTACTCTACATCAGGGGTTCTCAAACTTTTTCTGTCATTCCCCACTTAAGGGGGTGAGCGAATTTTCAAGCCCCACTTGTAAACAAAATAATAACGAAATCGGCCAAGTTTACTATTTATTGAAATATCAATTTCTAAACCAATAAGATAAACAACACCAAGTTCAAAACAGATAAAATACACGTGCAATTGTTATAAAAGACTTACGTTGTCACTTATCTTTGCATAATTGACCCCATGTTTATTAGCTGCTCAGCAATCGTTTGTAGTTTTTTTGCACTGGCCAATTCTGTATGCAACTTTGAATGAAGCCATTTGTGCTTTGCTGTCCACCGATTCAGATTTTACCATGCGATTCTCCTGCTGTCTGTATTCTGCCAGCTTTCTTACAAAAAAGTCGAGTGGCTTATTAACGTGACTGGAGTGTGTTGTCTCCAAGTGTCTTCCTAATTTGTTGGGTCTCATGCGGTCTGCTGCCAGCGGTTTAAGACACAAAACACACACGAGCCTCTCCTCTGCCCCCACCATCCCCACCATGAATCCAAGCTCAAGCTCAACCAAAATCTTCTATCACGGTAGAAGCAATTTTCTACCTCGATAACGATCACAATTGTTATATCACAATATAGCAATTTGCATCTGAAAATACATAAATAGAAATTCAAACACAAAGAAACTGTTTTACATAATGTAATTTTATTTAAACTGTGAATTGCTAAGGTTTGCCGCATTTTTTTTTACTTTGGCCATATTCGATTTGTATTTCAGTTGATAGAAAAGGTTTGACGTGTTTCCACCACTTGTTAAAACAGTGCACTTGTGTACCTTCTAAATCACGTTCGTCACATTCGTATCACTTTTCTTATATCCAAACCAATTCCACACGACAGATGAGGCAGCTTTTTTCTTTACAATCTCCTCGTTGTTGGTTTCGTCACATGTAAGCAATCTCACTGCTGCTGCACCGTTTACTTCCATTGTCGAAGTGAATGTGAAGCCAAACACATCAAAAGTGGGACGAAACCGCGGCACCCGATTGAACCAAATATCTGCGCAAATACAGCGCAGCGCCAACTATCTGAATAGCGCAGTGATGATCTGGTTTATTCGCGCAGCCCGGTGGATCGCGCAGCGCCGCTCGAATCACAAACCTGCGCGACCCCCCGTGTTTTTATTTAAAAGCAATTTAAAATGTCAGGACTGTTTAATATTGTTTCCACCTTGCCATGCCTGTTTTGTACGTGCGCATCCCAGCGGGGTAAAATGTGCGCGGTTTATTTCTATCAGAGTCGCGCAGCGCTGCACAGTGGGTCGCGCAGGTTTGTGATTCGAGCAGCGCTGTAAAAGTTGGTCCGACGTTAAACCATTATTGTTGCACTATGGTTCCACTTTTTCTCCCGGCCCACAACTGATGTTACTTTAAATTTACTTGTATTAATGATCCATTTATTTGTGTGTGATTGTTTAGTTTTTTCCTATTATTTTCCACTAATTTCCTCCCGTTCATTGCGCCCCACCTGTCATGTCTGTATTCCCCACTAGTGGGGCGCGCCCCAACACTTTGAGAACCACTACTCTACATGTAACATCATTGCTATTCATGTAAATTTAATACTTTGTTTTTTTTATTTCAATCAGTGTCAACATCCTGACAAGATTTTATACTCTAAGTAGATCACATTAATACTATGTGAAATGGTCTTCCTCACTCTACACAATTCAAATTGCTAAATAAAAACATATTTAAATGTTATTTACTGTATGTAAGCAATGTTTGTTTTTTTACATCAGAGAAATTATTTAACTGAGACAAATCCCTGTCCGTCTGTGTGTGTGTTTGTGTGTGTGTGTTTGTGTGTGTATAAGAATTCACCATTACAGCAATCGACCATGACACTGCCTTATGATCTCTTCCTGCTCTGTTTAAGTTCGTATTTAACAGAAGTATTTCTTAATGCTGAGTAACGTGTGACCCATGCTGACTGTGATACCTACATCAGACATTCCTGCTCACTGGCTCGTTCCCACATGTAGCATCATGCATTTTACAAATATGACACATACAGTACACCTTAAATTTCATCTATATCCCATGAGTAAAATTTGGGCAGCATGAAGGTAAGTAAGCTGGAGCATTTCTGTGATGAGTGAAGAAGCCGAGAATGGTGTCACAGACTTGTGCGGTGAGTTTCTGAGGTAAAGCCTGCCACATTATACATAGATAAGAAGGGATTATAGACTGGAACACAAGAGACAGGGAAGTATAATTAGACTATAAAAGACAAAAGCAATACAAGTGTATATTTTCTAGAAGTTCCAAACTGAAAAATCTGCATATCACTCTGATCTACTTAACAGGAAGATTTATAATACCCAAGAGCTATTTTAATGTACTTAAATGCACATGAATTCTGATTTGTTTTTGACAGAGAGACTTGAAAAACCAGAACTAAGAAGCATTATACTGTGCGATTAACCTTTACCCAAACCGATCAATTATGGAAAAGTTACCAACTCCCATCACCAGGAAATACAACTTCACTACTTTAAATGAGTTCATACAACTAATATTTACTTCATTATAAATGTACTTCATTGATAGTGTGGCTAAGATACGTATGAATAAATTGAGCGTGGCTATAAAAAGTGCCGTTTTATAAACGGGACACGAGAAGATTTATTTTCTGAAAGCTGATCCAAACATCTTAGTCAGTTGGTTAAGTTTTCTTAAGAAATCTAATTAAAAAAGCAGAAGGTGGGCAGAGCTCTGACTCATTTCATATGTCAAAAGTGGTGAGAGCTGAGAAAGACAACGCTGTAGCACACTTCTCCTTCTGTTTTCATAAACAAGGAAGTGCATCACTAGCCTATTTTTTTTTTTTTTTTTTTTTTTAGATCTGAGCATCTTGTGTATAACACTTTATACTTATTAGACACATGAAAGAAAAAATATCAAACTTGCCTTCAGTAACAGGCACTTAAGATAAAGAATATAAGTACAATTACGTGTTATTAGAAAGACGTGCATGCGTCACAATTAATCACCAGGCTTAAAGATGTTTATTGCACATGTTTATAGACCTTAATCATTTAGTTGTCACAGTCCTACTGATAATACTGAAACAGCCGGGACATGTGACCCGTTTGAGCCAGACACGCCGGCTAGTGACCTGTCCACCCCTGTACGCCATATACCTTCTGTACAGCAGCAAAAAACGTCCCAGTTTACTCGTTTGTGTGTGTGAGAGAGAGAGAGACACACACACACAGACTAGCAATGACTCAGCATGAACGGCTGACTGCACCTGCTGTCACAGTCCTGCCTTTGCTTCTCGAAGTGGAACCAGATCAACGTGTTTAGCGCTAACTTTAATGAAACAAGGCTACAAGTTGTACTTCCTCGAGGACACGGACACGAACTTCTCACCATCTACACACAGTTTGTAGGTTCAGTATACCAAATCAAGAACAAACCTGTTAATGTAAACAGTTATACTCCATACTGTATGTCACAACTGAATGTGTCAACAGAAGAGAATTTATACATGTTTCCATCCTGAATTAATTCATTTGCAAGTCTGAAAACTCAGAGATGCTAGAATGGCTCAATGTCAAATCTGTTTTCTAATTAATGCTGATAGACTGGACAGATTTGTCATGCTTCTGTAAGAAGTAAATGAGCCAAAGCGGCGCAGTGCTGTGAAGCATCGGATATGGGTTAAATGTATAGTAACCCAGGTCTGCATTATAGTTCGGGTGGCGTAAATGCTTATTTACAGAAAAAAAATCAAAGCATGAACAGTGTACGTGAATGTGTTTATGAAATCAGATATGACACAGAATAAAGTCCTCAGACACGGTTCTTAGCTGCGCGGCACGGGAGCACAATACGCGCATTTACCTGGACCCCAACGCTCCCCTAATAATCTAATAATCAGAATGCCAGAAGTTCTGTGCACATTTGCCTCACATAGTGGTGACATTAGGTGACGTGATCAGTTTCCAGGAGAGAAGTTCAGCATTCTATGATGAAAAAATGGAAAAAGAAAGTTTGTTCAATTTTGAGAGAATTCAATTTATTCAATAGATGACGACCCAGATGGACCCATGTCATGAGGAAAAATGCCCCATGCACGCTCATCAAGCCACTGCTCTGACCACAGTATTGAAATTCTGGGAACAGAACTAGGATTCACATCCACAACTCTTTCGATACTTTGCCCTTTAAGAACACATTACACTACAGAGATGGAGAAGAAGTGCAGTGAAAAGTGGCATCACCACTGAGAGCAATGTAACACTACCTTCCTATTACAAGTCATTACACCAGAGGTGACTGGAACATAACTACTTTATTACCACACAAACTGTATAGCAGAGGCTAAGCCAAGTCTCCAGTTTCTCCCAGTAAAACTACATTCATAGTACATGACTTTAGTGCTTACACTGTGTCTGCAGAAAACACACTGGAGGAAAAACAAGGCCGCACTGACCACACCTTAAAACAGATGCCAGTTCTTCAGTGATGCATCCAAGCATGGAAGAGCCACTGGTGCCGTGAGACTGGTGCCGTGAGATACACTTCATGTGTCTCTGGGAAAGGCTGTGCTAGTCATCAACCCAGTCAGTAGCTGTCGTGTGATGAGTGAGAGCTACAGTGTGGATGTGAGAAATAGGAACTAATCAAATTAGCATAAACATATAAATAAAAAGCAAGTCTTCTTGCAACACACTCATGAAAATGCAGAAACAGATGTGCATGCATGATCACAACCTTGAGCAGAATTCTGTATAATATATTATTATGGATATTGTGTGTGTGTACGCATGAAAATATCTAAACTGACCCTGACAGTTTTTTCACATTAGTCACAAACAAAGTAATACTTTAACCTTAACCCTGACCAGTTGAGTCTACAATGTGGACCTCCCACAGCTCTTAAGCTCTTTCAGTGTATAGTGTTTATGAGTGGGGAGACTGATGTCCACACTGACTGCTGTGTTTAAATCACAGTTACAGGACAGCTGTCACAGCGTTGGTAGAACAATGCTTCTATTACAGTGGTACCTCAGCATATGGATGCCCCCCTTTGCAAATTTTCACCTTTACTAAATTAACTAATAACTAAATTATTGCAAGAAATTTGCCTCGGCACATGAAGCATTTTGGCCATATGAGTGACCGAGCTGTTCATGCGTACTTCCACTTGTGTGTATTTTCAGTAATTGTGCAAAACGTGTTTGCTTCAGTGGAAAGCCAAGCGAAGCAAGTTGACATACATTTCTTTTCTTATTGCATTTTGTCCATGAGTTCCAAGAATGTTAAAATGCCACTAGGAAGAAGAAAACTGTCACTTTCAGTTTTCGTTTTTAAAGCAGTCGGTGCCAAGAGGAATCATAAATTATGGTTAAGTGAGGTTTATTTTTTTCATATTTCATATTATTTTTCATAATTTACTATGGAAAAATGTGTTCTGCCTCTAAAGAATTCACCTCCAGAATTGATTAAATTTGTATGCTGAGGTACCACTGTACTTACACAGGTATCTACTGTACCCAACAGTTCAGAAGAGCAACGTTACCAACACCTGGACAAGTAGTCAAACACAAAGAAGCAATCGGGCCAAGAAAAAAAAAAAAGTCAGATGATTTGAAGGTAGATTCTCTATAACCCTGCTGGTTCACAGTACAGCACAGCATCGTGTGTGATACATAGGAGCAAATTACTTGCTATGCTTGTTTAGAATTGCAACAAAAATTTTAACAAAAAGTCTAATATAGAACTGGATATCAATAAAATTGCAATACCAACAGAAAGGCAATACAAATCGAATCCACACCCAGTTATTGTGATAATATCGTACCGGGAGATCCCTGGTGATTCCTTTCCCTTATATATAATATGCATATGGACTGATGGGTGGCACAGTGGCTTGGTGGTTAGCACTGTGGCCTTGCATCTCCAGGGTCCCATTCAATTTCCTCCTTAGAGTCTGTCTGCATGGAGTTTGCATGTTCTCCCTGTGCTTGGTGGGTTTCCTCCAGTACTCTGGTTTCCTCCCACAGTCCAAAGATATGCAGATTAGACTAATCTGCGTTTCCCAATTGCCCATAGTCTGTGAAAGCTCCTACCCCCTTCTGTCGTGAAAAGGGAATTAATACAATCACCACTGTCTCTAGCTGCGCTATAGAGGTTCCTGGATGGATAAGGACTGATGGACTGTATTCCGGTCACGGCTTCACCAGGACCCTGACCAGGATAAACTGGTAAAACAAATCAGTATGTACAATATAAACACAGTGCTGGATGATAAACACAAAACAGGGATATTCTTTAAAACAAAAAGTCTCTTATTCTGACTTCATAAATGATTGAAGACAACAAATGAGCACCGGAGGCGTGTTTATTTCATGTGCACAGGCTGGACGTCCAGTGACTGAGCCGGGCCTCGGCTTTGAAGCATCTCGTTAGACTGATCTGTGATCAGACATCAGACCCGCACGTGCTGCGTTTGCCTGCAGTTAATGACGTGCAGTCTGTCTGTAGTCTGGCTTAAAACAAAGCGACTTCGTGTCACAGCAAATGTTATAATCAGGCCAGCAAAACAAACCGTGCAGCATTTCCCCCTTTATTGTTGCCCAGTCGTATTCAGCTTGATTACATCCTTATCAGACATGATGGATTTAAAACTCAGACTCTGAGATTGCTTTTATTGCTCTCGCAACCTGGCTAACTAGCAAGCTGAGGGAATAACGCTAACACCAAGCCTAGCTTTCTATATGCTATAAGTTACACTACGAAGCTAACACACAATCAGTTGCTTCTCCTCAAACACACCTCACACACTAACCTGCCTTGAGTGTATCATTCTCATGCCAATACAAATGAGCAGTATAAATAAGCTAGCTAGCGGTGTACTGACACCAACAGGAGCACCATGGGCTAATGCTACCTGGCTAGCTGAACTTCTCTGACATGCTAGCTAGCTGCCAAAAGTTTTCTGCAACATACAAACATCAGTGTAACGTGTGTGTATAAGAAAATGTGCTGCCCGGTTTACACTGTGTCTACACGAGGCCTGTAGTAAGTCTATTTACTAGAGTCAGACTTGTAAGTACGCGAGCAGACGTGTAGCAGGTAGGAGAGATTCAGCACCACAGATTAGCACAGGATGTCAAACAGGGACTCGAGAAAGCTGGGATTTACTCTGTTCTTAATAACACCGGCTACTACTTACAGGAAAAGCTCGTATCCTCATTTTAGTGTCCTTCTTGGTGCCGCCTTTGCTCAGATTAGACATGTTTTGTTTTTTGATATTTTTTTTTTCAGTGAGTGTGTTGACTCTTCTCAAACATCAAACACGGTTTTTGGGGGTTGTTGGTAATCAGGACAGCGACATATAATCATTTGTGAATCCCCTTTCGACCTTTATCCAAGGCCTGGGTTCTAGTCTGCCTTAGTGTAGTTGTCAGTCCTTAGCCTAATAACAGACTACTCAGTTTGTGTGTGTAGCTGTAGTGATGGCGGCTGTGCGAGATTCTCGCAGTGCAGTCACGCCAAATCACGCGAGACCACAGGGCGCGTGCAGGTAAACCGCGCGAATCTATGTACAATGGCAGACACGTGATGAATGTAAAGCGTTGAGATATTCTGGAATTTGGAGCATTTTGGTTGTTAGCACTGTCGCCTTGCACTTCCAGGGTACGGGTTCGATTCCCGCTTCTGCTTGTATGGAGTTTGCATGTTCTCTCCGTGCTTGGTGGGTTTCCTCCCATAGTGCAAAGTCATGCCAAATAGGCACGTAACCTGCCTAGTGCCCTAACTCTCTCCAGGCTCTCTGCAACTCTGTACACAGGAAGAAGCTGTATTGATGATGATGATGATGATGAGTGATATTCACACATAAGCGCAGATTGTTCCTTTGTCAACAGTAAAAATAAATAAATAAGCATCTTAGTGATATATTTTGGTTTTAATAATATGTTTGGACTTTTGAGAATTCATTTATTCATTCATTCACCCATTCATCAGTACTGCTTGTGTACAGGGGCCTGGAGCCTACTCCTATACTACAGAGCTTATACTTAGGGCATGCACACACTGGCCAATTTGGGAATGGCAGTTAACCTAATCTGCATGTCTTTGGACTGTGGGAGAAAACCACTATGCTGCTATACCACCTTTTAATAATTTAATGTTTGAAACTTTGGGACACATTTTTATTAGTCCAGGTATTTACATACAGCCTTGTACCCTGAGTTCCCTGGGAAAGGCTCCCTGCAACCCTGCACAGGATATGAGAAATAGATACAGTAGATAGGTTGGATGGCATGTTTTAAAATATTGTTTAGTTGTAGAGTAATTGTGCTATTTCCATGAACTTATTTCACTGTAAGGGCTTAGTAACATTAGTTTCTACTCACAATTGACAAAAGGATCAGCAGAAGCCCAGTTTATAGATAATAATATCTTTGTTGTTGTTTTAAAGTGCTTTAGAAATAAAGTGGTATGGTATGGTATGGTATAATCTCCGTGTAATTTTCACTCAATAATCCGATCATTTGGTTGTGTCATATTGAATAAGGTCATAGGTTGAGATGGGAGACATGGTGTTCCCTCACCAGGTTGCGGTGGTTATATGCACTGTGACAGGGTGATGACCATGACAATATAGGAGAACCTCAGGATAGAGCCACTGCTCCTTCAGATTAAGAGGAGACAGTTATGCATTGGGCCCCTTACAAAACCCAACATCTCACAGTTGGCTAAAGAAAATCTGCAGATCGTCCAAGAGGAGCTGGAATGTGGCTAAAGGAGAGCTCTGATTTGACCTTATCATAATAGTGTTACAGAACCCCCTCAAGGAAAAGCCAAAGGAAAATGTCCCATTTAACCTGATGTGCCACATGTACCATGTGTAGATATGCAAAGTTTCAGTCAGTGAAGTTTCAGATAGGTTTATTCATCACATTGATCGTACCTAACTTTTCCTGGGGACAGGATTAAAAACTAATATCAATACAATTTTTTCCTACACATCAAAAGACCTGCTTGCATTTATCGTGTCACAGTAAATTTGGAAACTACAGCAAGAAATCCATATAGTAACCCAGATACTTGATCAAAATGTTTAGATTTTTTAAAATTCTTTTGATGTACTGTATTACAATCAAAAGATGTGTTTTAATACAAAAAGAAAAGGAAAATGTGCATCTATTCTAAAAAATTATGTACTTTAATATATTTCCAACAAATTTGAAATAGAATTTTTCTTCCATTAACCAAAAATATAAAAATCAACATAAATAGAAACATAACCATTTCATTTCATATGCAACACTTACTGAATTGGTCAGATGCCATAATGAGGCATTAAAATCAAACACACTATTTATGTTATTACCATGTTTTACTGTACTTCATTTTGTCACAAGTATGCCACATCTTGCACCCCAAGGTTGTGTATATTTATAGTGTGTATAGTTTACCTTTAAATGTGCTGTGATTATTCAATTATTCCAGCTTGGCAACTCCTTTATTAACTACTATTCATTGTTTACAATAATGATGTAATTACTGTATATTGTATTGACAAGCAGGGTCAGTCTGATACTTTCAGTCTGAGATTTTCTTTAGTTTTTTTCAAGTTAGTGCTTTTACTGATCATGCATCAGTAATGGTTTCCACCCTGTTTATTAGAAAAAGAAGCCCCCTTTTAAAAAAAATATATATACATTACAGCATAGTGTTTCTCGCATTCCCAGCCTGTTGGGAAGCTGGGTTAGACGGCATGGTCAGGCATTGTATATCGCCTTGCAGCAGAGAGGATTAAGGGCCCTTACTGACCAGTGGCAGCTTACCAGAGCCGGGGCTTGAACTCATCATTAACCCAGAGTGTTAGCTGTTCTGCCACTCCCTGACGAGGAATCTGCTGGTGTTGTATATTTGTAAATATTGTAAATATTGTTTTATGGCTGATGCTTGCCATTAACTTTTGTTTAACTGTTGAACCCCCAAATTCTGTATGACCCTGTTAATAATACCTGTGTTTGGAGTGAATGAATGCACAAACACTCATTGAAGACTCGAGACAAAACTAAGAAAATATAGAAATATCAGCTTTCCCAATACTTTAACAACATTTTATGAACACGATTCCATGGGGGAACTGTGTGAAATGAGCAGAGTGGGGCATGCAGCGAAGGAAAACCCTCGAGCAATCAGTACGTTTCTGCTTTTTTCAAGAATTAAACTGCCTTGCCTATTGCTCTGCGATTAATTTTCACCTGTGTGCTGCACTCAGATGCAATCACTGCCCAATCACAATACAGGGCCTGAAATCTCCATATAATTTATATAGTCTGTGTTGTTGACTATATAAAGAATCACACACATTCGTTCCTAGTCTCCTAACACTCCTACAGCACTGATTACTGAACGTGACGTGACATATGAGCCTCGACTGTAATGCAGGTTTGAGCCAGCAGATGGCAGTGTGTTTGTTCTCTGGGTTGCAGCGCTGTCAATCTCTCGGGTTTGTAATTTTCCAGGCCAAACCGAGTGGTTTGTTATGATGTTGGTTTTACTCGCAAAACGACGAACCAAATGTCGAAATTCTGTCCTCAGAAGGTAAAACCAGTCTGTTTCAGCTTTAATTCTTCTGACGTTTTAGGACCTCAAATGCTGTGTAATAAACCGTTGAAAATGTCAATCAGCAGCAGGACAACTTAAAGAAATATGTAAGCTTATTTGTTTATTTAGTTTTAGTTTATTTATTTATTTATCTGTTTTGTGAAGTCTTTAGTTACAGGACAGTCTAACCTACTGAAATACATAGCATTGATATTTTAAAGGGTTAAAAAAAACAGCTTATGAGTTACAGTAATTATTACTGATGTCCCTAGAAATCAACATATTTAAAATGTATTTAACATAAAATTATTATTTATATGTAAAATTACATATTGTAATTTATTTAAAAACATAAAATTTATATGTTTAATATATAAATTATATTTAATTTATATTTAAAATTAGATAATTTTAAATATAAATTTAAAATTTAAATTTTAATTATATTTAAAACATAATTCTTATATTATATTATAAGAATATTATATTTATATTATAATTATATTATTATATATAATATATTTATTATATATAATAAATTTATTTTATTATATTATATTTATATTATAAATAATATTAAATTATATTTAAAAACAAAAACAAACCTACACTAGACTTGTTGCACTGAAAAAGATTTATGCTTTATTTCATGTGAAGGTTTCATTAAATACCCAGGACAATCATTAAAATGTAATAAAATTGTATTTCTATAGCGCTTTATACAATGGTCCTTGTCTCAAAACAATATGAGGGAAATGTGGACGAAATGTGAAAAAGTATCGAAAACTCAAAATGATCAGATAGACGATATGAAGAAACCTTGAGAGGAACCAGAGTGAGCAGCGAAACCATCCTCATTTGGCTGATAAAGGATAGCGGGGATTGATCTGCAGTCATACTGTGTGTTCGGCAGCTGGAAGTTCAATACAACAGAAGACGTGTTAAAGTTAATGGAGTCTAGTTTGTCACTGGAGACTTTAGGGAATTTCAGTCCTGAACTATCGAGTGACTGAAGTTGCAACTCCTCAGAGAGGGCGGGACTGTCCCCAGTCACTCACTATCATTCCAAGCAGACAACACGAGGCCTCCATGCGACAAGATCTCCAACCAGAAGCGGGGCACCAGGACGCTTCAGACAGGTCCAGAGAGCAGAGAGGGGTCTGGATCACTGTAGCTCGACAGAGGAAGTAAGGGAGAGTGAAGAGAAGAGAACAAATGAGAAAGAGAGATAACTGTTATGTATTGTCACAATCACATAATGTATAAGGTGAATGTGTATTTTGTACAGAGTGCAATCAGGGACTCTGGCAACAACACAATGCACTTATTAATATGGCCACATCTTGTCTGTGAAGATTCTGGGGGGGTTATCTAAAATTTTAGTCATATCAACTGGACTTCCCTCCACAGTCTTTCCCAAGCTGTTGTCACAAATCTGGACACACACATTTGTACAGAATGTCTTTGCTTTCTCTTCAGTGATACATTCCCCTCCACTGGAACTCTCTAGTGAGCCAACCAGATGTGACACAGGCAAGAAAATCTCACTGATACAAAAAAAGAAGACAGAATCTTGAAAGGAAACAGACTGTAAATGGGAACCTGTCCTCTTCTGGGTGACACCTGATGGTAAGATTATAGCTCACTAGACATACTTTTTTCAACAACTGTCTACTGTAAATGCAGACACTAAAAATGTGTTGAAATATTGTCAAAGTGTTTATTACAGCTGCATTTCCACGGCGCAAGTCTCCAGTATTCAGGTAAGATTATCAACTGGAGAATACTATGCCTGGGGCATAAACTTCTTTGGGGAAGTGCAAATCCTTAGGGTGTCCATGGGGGATCATCCACAACAGGACTCCAGATGGCGACTGAAATGGTCGGCTGTGCACCTAATGTTTTTATTTTGCGACTAGACAGTCACCAAGGGCAACCCCCCCTCACCCCCCCCCCCCCCAAAAAAAAAGCAGTGATCTTTAATCCCGTTACAGACTCTCTCCTCTGCTGTGTCTGCCTGCTTGGTACGAGAGTACAGGAACATGCATGATAGTAAAGCAGAGCTGTGTTCAATAACGAGAGCATTTGTAAACATAATGTTTTGCAAGCAAGTGCTTGTACTGAACGCAGCCCTTCTGGAACATCACGTGTGTTCCTGTACTCTCGTGCTCTGTCCACAATGAATGTACTTGGATGCATGTGGTGACTAACATTTGTTGATGTGAATTGAATGAAGAAGAGACCTATTTAGCACTTAATTTGGTAGTATTTTATAAACAGTGTTAAACTAATTTTAATGGCATTAGGGATCAAGTTTTTATCTTTTTTAATACTTGGCAGCTTTTGAAGCTTGCCAAGTGCCATTAGGTAATGTCAGTCACGGAACATCGACAACTGACAAGAAAACTAAATGGCCAAATGAAAAATCTCTGACTATTTCTTTGTCCAATCCCTGCCTCATCTACATCAGATGTCATCAGTCCAGAGGTGAGGTGAGGTGATCGTCGTCATCATAGGTGGATGCAGTATTCAGTCATCATTATCAGATAATGTTAGCTAATGTTTCATGCACCTACGGCTCCAGGGGAGACTGCATGAGTTCATCTGGTTGCATTATCAGAGTTAAATCTTCGCTTCTAAAAATGTGTTTTGGCTCCTAAATATTTTGGTTTATGTTTGTCTGGAGCCCTGCACAACAACAGAAGATGATTCACCAGTGATGAAAGTTGTAAGGAGAGCTAGAGCATCAGGATGAATTGAGTGGATCCAGGGGGCGACGGGAGCAACATCACACCACGCAGCACGCATGCACGTACGGCTCTGCAGAGAGCGAGTGAGCGAGCAACAGAGCGAGCACGTTATTAGGTATGCTTGTATCCTGCAGTGGTTTGGATGTACGCTGTGATCTGAGTATAAGTCAGAACACTGGCAGGACTAGCTTTGACAGCATAATACACAGGCAGATTTAGAAGGTAACACAGTAGGCACCCTGTGACATAAAGCATCGTTTGAGAGGGCTGCAGTGACAGCGTCAAAATACTTTCCTAAAACTCCCTTTGCATATGAACACTCAGATCAGTTCATTTTTGCAGTGTGTGGGTGTGTGTGTTTTAGCCTGAATAAGAAACAGCTCCCTAGTGAGTATATATATATATTTCCCCACTTAGAGAGTACTTAATGCTCTTTGTAGTGAACCCACAAAGAGTTCAGTGTCATTTGGGATTCCCCTGTGTTGCACGTGATGAGCTGGCATGTGGCGATGGCTAAGGGTATATCTACATATTTGACAGTCTGAGGTTCCAAAACATATCTACTTAAAACAGGACAGATCAGTAAGAGGCCAAATGTTCTTACAAGAACAAACATCATGCTGTGAAATACTTTATAATTCAACGTTGTATATACTTGTTTATGGTTCTGCAGGACAGACAGAGAGGAGCACAGGAGCTCGCTGGAGTCACCAAGATTCAGTACTGACAGGTCAGAGGTAGGTGATGCAAAACTGTGTTCCCTGAGTGCAAAAAAATGTAGCACTTGTAGTACTTTATTTACTTTCATGACGGACTCTGTCTCGACTCAATGTTTTTTTTTCTCATTAACTTGCATGAGCTAAGTGTGATTTCACCTCTAGAGCAAATGCAAGGAAACGGCTCACGTAGACGGCGACTGGGACGATGTAACATGTCCAGAAAATGAAAACAGCCAAATGTTAAAGAGGTAAGGAGTCTACTGTATATTGAGGCAGTTGGGGAAATATTGTGCATTTTAATGGCTAATTAAAGTTCAGGAATAAATATATAGTTTACACTACTAATTCATATTTTTGTGAGGTGTGCATATACAAGATAAAGAGATGGATTCTTCACTTAATGTTATCTTATGATGATATAGATGATGATTATGATGGTGATATCACAACAGTTCTAATGTAAGATGTAGTGTTTGTGTTACAGTTATGAACAAAATGTTTTACACATTTCTGTGAGAGGAAACAAAGGAAAATGTTTGGTTTAGTATTGTGTAAAGGAGCAGTTATGAATTCCATAAAAGAAATAAAGATAATATAAATTGTCGTATATTTTTGTAGTATGCTTTCAGTCAAACAAATTCTGAATCTGGATTATGGGTTATACTTTTAGAGATAAGAATACATATTCTTAAAGAGAAAAATGTACAGTTGTTGCTTACCTTTTCACTGGTTTCTTTTTAACAAATTAGGTTAATTTTTGTCTTGATTACGTCTCCAGATTTAGCTTCTGTTTTCTTTAAATATAAAAAAGGGGGAAAAAGCTTCATTCACGTTTGTTATTTGTGAACAAACTTGATACCCCTGTCCTAAGGAGGGCATGGTTTATGGTCGTTGTTTTGAATTTCTTTAATTTATTATAAACATTTATTGATGGAATGAAAGCACAAATAAAAATATTTTCTTTTGGCACATCCATTGGATTGAGATCAAGTGAAAAAAAGTATAAATGTACTGCTTTAAATTTACTAAATTATTTCCCAACTCTGAATCTTGTGCGTTATCCTCCTCTTGTCTTATGAATAGTGGATCATTAATACACAATATTTACTAATCTAACAGGTGTCAGAGTTCGAAAAACACTGTTGTTTCACTCAGCCTGTATACTTTCTTTAGTTCATCTGCACCACAGCTCTGTGGTTTTCTTGCTGTTTGCTTTGTTTGTCTGCATGCTCCACTTTCCTCCACCACTAAACTGAGCAATGCTATTGGCTAGACAGAGATGTGGTAATGCTTTAAGATTCAAAATTAAAGGAAAGCAGACTTTCTCTCTCTCTCTCTCTCTCTCTCTCTCTCTCTCTCCTTCCTGCTCTCTTAGTTATGACTTAGTATTTTGGAGTTCGTTGCTCTTACTTGTCTCTTGCTGTCCTATAAGAAGCAGATGACCTCGTAGTTGAAGGCATTTGTTGACTTTTCTAGACAGGGTGTGGCTCGTCAATGCTCTCCAGTCTCCACAGTCCCAATTTGCCCACTGAGGGTGTAATTATGTCTTTCGCCTGAGTGACTTCATCCCCAGTTTTTGTTACACCTTTTTAATCTTTTTTTTAAAAGAGGAGGTCTGTTGTGTGGTTTGGTTGCTGGGCAACAGAGGATCTCCTTCTTTATATAGCGTAGGGAATAAAGATATAGCCTTGTAGCTGTTTTTATTTAAAGGAATAAAAAGTTGGGTTGCACCTTTTAGGTCGAGTCAAAACAACATACTGAACAACAAACTGTGGTTGTGTTGACTAGTAATGAAAGAAATATTTTGATTTGAGATTTTTGTAATAGAAATACATAATATATATATAAAATGATATCCGCTAAATGAATTAGAAAAATGTCAACATCCATGCCCGATAACTGACAACAAGTTTGGTGTATGTGGTATTCTAATTGTTCACTTGCTTCGGTGGTTCAAGTTTTAAAGCTAATCTGCATAATGTGTCTGTGGGTCTGTTTTGTTGCTCTTTCCTCTGATTTTCTCTGTCACATCACAGGTTTTAGCATTGTTACAATACACATAATGACATTTATATTTGTTATAATTAGTATATACAGTAATAGACAAAAGTTTGGACTCACCTTCCTATTCTCAATTTTTATTATTTTAAACATTGGATATTAATACTGAAGACATTAAAATTATGACAGAACAAATATGCAATTATGTAGTCAACAAAAACATGTTAAATAACCCAGCATACATTTTATGTTTTCGATTATTCAAAACAACCATCTTTTACAGTGGAACCTTGGATTACGAGCATAAACCAAATCGAATTTTTCCATAAGAAATAATGGAAACTAAAATTATTTGTTCCACAGCCCCAAAAAATAAATACATAAAAATAATCAACACAAAATACAAATTAACCTGCACTTTACCTTTAAAAAAAAGTAAAAATAAAAATGTAAAAATATTTCCGTTTGTGGAGGCGCTGTATTTGTGTATGTGTGTGTAAAGCTAAAGTAAGGAGCCCCTCCCCTCTTATGTTGACTCCATAATGCCAAATTAATTCTGTCATAATTTCAGCGTCTTCAATATTAATATACAATGTTAAAACATTTATTCGCCAATCATACTGTATGACAGAAATTCAATGCATTTAGTCATCTAGACATATTCAACAATATCTGCTGAAGTTCAAACCGATCCCAGGATGAGGGAGGAAAGGTTTGAACATAGCATGGTTGTCGGTGCTAGACAGGCTGGTCTGTGTATTTCAAACACTGCTACTGGGATTTTCACGCACAACCATCTCTAGGGTTTACAGAGAATGGTCTGAAAAAGAAATAAACACCCACTGAGTGGCAGTTCTTGGTTCAAAAATGCCTTCTTGATGCCAGAGGATGGGAGAGAATCACCAAACTTCTTTGAGCTGATAAGAAAATCAACAATAAGTGAAAAAACATACTGTTATAACCGAGCTATGCCGAAGATCAGCTCTGAACATGTCGAACCATGTCAGCTAAAAACAGGAACCTGATCCTGCAATTCACATAGGCTCGACAATATTGGACAATAGAAGATAGAATTTTGCCCTTTTTGATATTGAACATTCAAATAATAGGGTCAAAACTTGTGTAAAAAAAGCATGAAGGCATGGATCCATCCTGCCTTGCATTAACAGTTTAGCTATTGGAAGTAGTGTAACGGTATATGTACGGTGGCCCTGAAGTGCAAAACAAATGAACACACCTGAAAACAAAATAACAAATTCAAAACCAAATTAACAAAATGGAAAACAAAATAACTAATTCAAAAACAAAATATCAAAACCCAAAATAAAATAAATTTTTTTTTTGTTTTTGTTTTTTTTTATTTTGTTTTTGTTTTTGTTATTTTTGTTTTCCATTTTGTTAAATTGTATTGCACTTCTCCGCCAGTCAGATACAAACCGGAAAAGGTAGGTTTAGTTTGCGAATGGAATTCTTACCGCTGATTGGACGAGACATCTGTCACTCAAGATATACAGGAAGTACTGTAGTAGCGGTAAATTCATGTGTGTATGAATGTGCAAACCGTATATCTTGAGTGACAGATGTCTTGTCCAATCAGCGGTAAGAATTTAATTCACAAACTAAACCTACCTTTTCCAGTTTGTATCTGACTGGCCGAGAAGTGCAATACAAATTAACAAAACGGAAAACAAAATAAAAATAGCAAAACCCAAAACAAAACAACAAAACCCAAAACAAAAAAACTAATTAGCTTTGGGTTTTGTTATTTTTTGGGTTTTGTTATTTCGTATTTTAATTTATTTTGTTTTCAGTTTTGTTAATTTGTTTTGCACTTCACGGCCACCGTATAGGGGATATTTTCTTGGCACACTTAGGGACCCTTAGTACCAACTGAACATTTTTTAAATGCCACAGAATATCTGAGTATTATTGCTGTACTCCCAGTGTCACCAGATCTCAATACAAAGAGAACCTTTGGGATATGGTACATTGGGAAATTCCCAAAATGGATGTGCAGCTGACAACTACAGCATAATATTAACTAAGTTAAGTAAATTTATTTATATAGCACATTTAAAACAACCGATAGTTGACCAAAGTGCTTTACATAGCAGAGCCAAAATAAATTAAAATAATAATTACAATAATAACAACAACAATAATAAAATAAATAAATAAATGATTCAAAAACACCATAACTATCAAATTACCAATACAAAACCACTATAACACATGTTTAAAAGCATCGGTGAACAGATACGTTTTTAAGGTCGATTAAAAAATTTCAACACTCTGAGCTGAACGGACATGGAAAGGGAGCTTGTTCCACAGGGTGGGAACAGACACAAAAAAAGCACGATCGCCTTTCCTTCTTAATCGACTTTTCGGGATTGTAAGCAGAAGTTGATCAGATGATCTAAGTGCTCTCTGTGAACAGTAAGGGTGAATCAAATCATTGATATATAGAGGCGCAACCCCCTTGATCGCTTTAAAAACAAATAAAAGGATTTTAAATATGACTCTATATTCCACCGGCAACCAATGTAACGAAACTAAAATCGGAGTAATATGACACGACTTCTTTGATTTAGTCAAAAGTCGTGCTGCAGCATTTTGAACCAACTGCAGACGGGCTAGTGCCGAGTGACTGACTCCATAATATAGTGCGTTTCCATAATCTAAGTGGGAAGAAATAAAAGCATGAATCAACGCCTCAACGTCATTGAAAGGAAAAACAGCCCCTCACCTTACCCAAGATCCTCAAATGATAAAAGGACGACTTCACAAAATCCGAGTCAAACATCACCCCAAGATTCTTCACATGTGATCTTATATAGGGTGACAGTGGTCCCAAGGCGGGGGTTAAGATTTCAACAACTGATGGCGATCCAAATAATAAAATCTCAGGCTTGGACTCGTTTAAATTTAAAAAGGTCGTGGCCATCCATTTTTTAAAAATACGTAAACAATTAAATAAGGGTTGCAACGATTTCGGATTCCCAAATTTTAAGGGCAGATAAAGCTGCGTGTCATCAGCGTAACAATGATAGGAAACTCCATATTTTGTTATTATGTGGCTTAAAGGCAACATATATAACGAAAATAAAACACAGCTACAGTAAGTACAGACCCTTGAGGAACACCATACAGAAGGGGGGCTGGAGCAGTCAATGATTCATTAAAAGAAACAGAGAAGGTTCTAGAATTCATAAATGATGAGAACCTAAACTAAATGTTAATATACCTAGACCAATATGGAAAAATATCTCTAAGGAATGTTTCCAGCACCTTGGTGGAATCTCTGCAACAAAGAATTAAGGCGTGTATATGTGGAATATGGAATGTTCAATCAGTTAATTTTGACTCATTTTGAATAACCAGTGTTATACAGTATATCCTGTTAATAGCTTCTGTACGATATACAGTATCAGAAGTTACTGTATACAACAGTAGTTAGTTCCAACTGAGTGATCTGATTAAATGAGAGGCATTCCACAAGTGCTGATAACAGATGGTAACAGCACCGTGATGTTTAACTTTATGTATCACTCTGTGTTCTAATAACGATTAATTACACCAACTGTCAGTCACAAGCATGGGTGAAAGTAGGTCTGTATGTTCCTCAGTACTTACTGTAGCAGTGTGCAACTACAGAACCTGGCAAAACTCCATGTCCGAAACCATGCACAGAAGCACTTTCAGCAAAAAAAAAACATCTGATAATCTTATATCATCTTAAACGACACTTAGTCTGCTTAGTAAATGCTTCTATGTTATTCTGAATTGCCTTTGTGTTGTTTTATTTATGCATATATGGACCTACTGTATAATGCTAACTAGCTTCTAAACCAAATCTCTCTCTAACCTCATCAACTGCAATACTTGGTGTGTGAAACAAAGGATTGTACAGCTTACATAGCACACTAGAATTTCCATTTAACGCTCTTTAGGATTCTCCAGAATCCAGAACTTAGCATAGCTGATATTTTAAAGCGGAATAAGTGGAAATGTAAAGAGAAACGTACAAGATTTACAGCTAAATGTTTTATTCTCCTCAACTTTTGGCTACATAATACCAGTAAGAAGTTAAAACTACTTTCACCTCTGTTAATTACACTAACTGTCAGTCACCTGCTCACATAGGGATATGCATTGCCAGAGCAAAAAAAAAAGGTTGATGAACAAGAAAATTATAATCTGTTGATGTTTGTGGAATTGTTGCAATATCAAGGTTGTGCGGTAGTGCTGGATATCATCATGGCATGACCACATCACAGTCGTACTGATATCCAGCACAACTGCATCTGCTCTCATGTGATATTGCTTAAATGTAGTGTGACTGACATTATAATGAACTAAATGTCCAGAGTCTGCAGGCTGTTACAGTACCATTCGAAACATACGTTTTATAAACATTTGTCCAATAGAGCGGTGTTTATTCTGTCCTGTCCACCAGCAAAATCTTATAACACAATGGATACGAGAGCGATGAATCATTTCATTGAATGACTCATGCAACATGGTCAGGAGACCTTTTTTCCATTGTGATTCTCACATGCAGTCTTTCCTCATTATAGATCTAGCAAAAGCAAGTCTGGCCCATAGCCTGCAACAGACAGTACAGTAGGTATATATCCAATATATTATAAACCATATGATCAATATATTATAAACCATATGAGCATATATCATGGTAACTGCCTACTGTTAAATCATTTCATTCTGATTAAAAACTTACTGACACCCACCTTGCTCACACCCACCCACCCCCACACACACATACACACACCCACACACACGCACAAATACACACGGTGCTGAAAGATGTATGCACAGCATTTCACTTTTCAAGAGTCAGTAACTTGGCAACAAGGTCAGCGATGGTGCACTGAATCACACTGACGGTTATTTTTCTGTCTCAACTGTGGTCTAATTGAAAACACTTGTGACTGTGGGAGTGCTGACTTTACACACTGATTCTGACACCATCCACATCCTAATGGCGGTCGAAATGATTTGCCATGCTGGTCTGCCACTCTTCTAGTACTGTCAGCTCTAGAATTATTGGCAACCCCTATTGGCTTAGTGTCAGTGAAAAAATTAGAAATCTAAGCTTTTATTGAAGCAAATTCTTATAAGGTCAATGCTTATCAAAAATGTGTATTGTAAACAAATCAACATGTCATAGGTATTGGCACCCTTACATTTAATACTCTGCTACCTCTCTTTGCTAATATCATTACTGAGTCTTCTCCAGTAATGCATGATGACACGGCGCACAGAATCTGAGAATCTCAGTACAGAATCTCTTTAGGGTCCATGGTCTTCTCTTCTTTCTTCATCAGCTCACCCCACAGGGAGTTTAGGTCAGAAAACTGAATATGTTTTAGTGAACTATTTGTGTGGTCATCACTCTCTCTCTCTCTTCAACCCCTCCCTCACCCACCCTGTCCTTTCTCTCTGTTGAGCTACAAATGGCACTGTTGAGTTTCCAGTAATCCTAATCCATTCTGATGTCATTCTCTTGGTTGGTGTTCTCATCACATGAAGACCACTTACTGCTGCTGAGGATGACCTATGACCTGCTTATTACTACCGAGTACATTTCCACTTAGAAACTATAACGATGGCTTTGGATGCATTTGATGCAAACAGTTTTGTTGTGATGTCTTATGACTGCAATCAAAATTGCCCCAGTTTTGCAGTCACAGTCAAGGAGAACTAAAAAACAGCTGGTAACCTCAACAAAGGGACTGAAATTGGACTAAAATGTATTTTGCGCAATAGGTTTCTCCAGAGGCGTTTATTCTGAACAGGCAAGGCATTCAAGTGCTTGAGGCTCCAGGTTCTTCAAGGGCCGACAAACTTATAAGATAATGGTGATCATAAAATTTTTGCCCACCAGACTTGGCAAAGGAAGCAGAATTTTTTCTTTAAAATATCCCAGGATTCCATAAAGCACATAAGACGATATTTCCAGAGCCTTTGCAGGATAAATGGCACCAAAACTTTTTATAACCTTCATGCCTTTTTTATACCAAAACCAACCTTCAATGTTTGTTGCCAAAATGTTTTATATTTGTCTCACCTACCCATACAACTCGGGTTCAATCAATGTTCCCGTTGTGTTAATAACTCCAGGATCTTACATTCTTGTTAAAGAGGAAAAAATCCTTCTCCTGGAATGTCTCAAGTGGTCTGTTAGCATGAAGGTAGTGTTTAATTACACATATAGAGAGAGACATGAAAAGCTACCATTGCTCAGAAATGCTGTCTGACACTATAAACTTGGAAAATATACTTACATTTTGCTACATTTTATTATAAGAATTTGATTTTGCAAATAACCGTAAACATATTTTGTGTATCATATACTGTTTTTATTTTAAAATAAATAGTTACATTTTATTAGAATAACCTAGTTTCAATTGCAAGTTTGGTTTCTGTAAATGTTGTGTAAGAACCAGCAAGCTAACCATGTCGGATTTAACACTGATAACTGATGGCATGTCATGAACTGATCTAAAACTGTGATTACTAATATTTTTAGGCTTCCTGTTCTTTCTGACAACTTTTTGCTGAGAGTGTAGATATTTGTTGATCTGTCTCACTAACCACAGATGTTTACTGTAGCAAATGGGACATCTATTTTCTCCTAACGCTTTTCAGTAGCTTGATATTTCTTAAAGAGCCCACGTTGTGTATTTCTTACCTGTCATCCATTAAAAATTATTATGTACATCATGTAAAAAAATTTAAGAAAAGACAATAATGTGGAACTGAAAAACTGATGTGAGTCCATGACATCACTGTTTCAGTCAGCCTAATATGATTATGCCAGTAAGCATGAAAGATGTGAGGAGTGCACAGATTAAAGACCCATACGCCTTTCCAATAAAACTGTTTTCTTTGACCTCTTATTTTTGTTCTTTATGATTTAATTGGGGTTATAATGACTGATCATTGTGTTGAATCTGTTGATGTTCATCTCCCTTTACAACCAGTATATCTTTTTTGACAAAGCTAGAATAAAAAATTACATAAGTAAGTAAACTAAATCAGTAACAAATCATTATTATATTGAACATGACTGAAGATAAACCATGTGCAGTTGTACCGTTTTGTACAGTGTAAACCTGATTTAACTCATTAGCTAAGTGAAAAGCAAGATAGTTAAATTTAACTGCTTTACCCTGATCAGTATAATGGTGGATTGACAGCCTATCCCAGCAACACAGTGTGTGTGTCATGGTAGCAGCTGACAGCCGCAGGACTATAGCACCCATTAGTCATACCTAGGGTTAGGTAACCCCCTAAGTTACATGGGTGTAATCACATGCACAGGTTTTGAGTTTGTTCCTAACTGTTTCACTGGTTTCTTGTTTATTGCTTGTTGCACTGTGTTGAAGTTGAACTTAGAGGCTGAGGGGGTGGCTTCCTTCATATAGTCCTTGCCGGAGGCAGAAGCAGGTTCCTCTTGAGCAGCAGAGCTCTTGTTAGAGTCCGAGAAAGCAGGTAACATCCAAGTAAGAGGACAAAAAGAAGGCCCTCAGCATGTCAGCCCTTGACGCTGGTGAGTCTCTGTCTACCCTCCCTGCCTGAGAATGTCCCTCTGCCTCCCTAGTCCACTGAGAACAGCGCTCTGCCACCCGCCCTTACTGAGAAGGTTGCTTTGCTGTCTTTACCACTAAGAACATTGCTCTTCAACCCTGCTTAGCTTAGGAATCACTTTTCCTTCCCACCTTGCTGGGGACATGGTTTTCCTCTCAAACGGTGCTTGCAGGGAACTTTGCTTATTCCAAGCACTGCAAAGGACTTGTCCACTGGATTTTGTCGAACGTCACTTGTTCAGAAACCCTTTAGGGGTCTTTGGTTTGGTTTGCACTTTGGAAGATGTGTGTTAGAGGGAAGAGCTGTATAGATAGGTACTGGACTACAGCATTCATCAACCCCTGTGTGTGGCTACAGTTTTAAGTTTGTTCCTGATTATTTCATGTAAGTCTTATGTATGTAAGCTATGTATGTAATTTCTAATTTTCCTTGTCACTGACTGGCTTTGGGTACAGTGCATTGTCTTGTGTTGTGCAGTCCTCCACAGTTCTCTCCCATAACTCAGAGTTTTAAGTGTGTTCACATATACAATACCTTTCTTATTGCACCACCTACGGTATAGTCATTTGTCTCATTTATCTACCTCACTATATACTGTTTATATATGCAAATTATTCTGCACTTTGAAAATGCACTTCTGGTTAGATGATAACTGTATTTTGTTGCCTTGTCACATGTGCTGTGACAATAAAGTTGAATCTAATCTAATCTAATGTTAATGTTTATGAAAGAGAATTTGCACCTGCATCTGGCAGTGTGAGGTAGGAATACACACCGGATGGGACACCAGTTCATGACGGCATTAGGAACAAGTACCTTCTTTTAACCTAGAGGCAGTTAATCTGAGCTGTTTTGTCTGCTCACATGTTTTTGGGAGAAATTAAGAAACGAATTAATCCCAATCTTTTAAGTCTACTTGCATGATTTCCTCTCATATCATGTCAGGATGTTTCTCCCTACTGCTGCTGTCACTGCCAGCTTGTTCATTAGGGATCAAAATCCATGTAGGGGTTTCTGGAAGATAGCTTTTTAGTCGTGCTTACTGTTAACCATGCTATAAAAAAAGCTTGTAGGATTGGTTGATAACGCAAGCCTATGAACAGTAGTTAGTCCCACACTAAATGACTTCATACCTGTCCATATCTGCTCATGACTGTGGACTTTCGATGGTGGTTCCTTTCACATTTCAATTCAGTATTTTTCTTGTTTCTTTCCTCCTCTCTTTTACTTTCCTTTTTTTTCAGAGCTGGGTAAAGAACGTGTCAGGCGCTCAGCGTACTGCAGTGTCTGGGGACCATAAATAGGGACGGACTGATTCTGCTTCCTGCCAGCAGCCAGAAGAGAGGACAAGGACGTGGTGTGTTGGATGTGAGACAGAGAGCCAGCTAGAGAGACAGCAAGGTAAGCAAGTGTCTTTGCATGTCTGTGTTAGCTTGTGCTGCAGTGACAGAATGTAGCTGAATGCTACTGGCTGGAGGGAGGAAGGAGTGCAGCGTTTTTGCTCACACAGAATGCTGTGGAATGTTTACCTCTATACACTGACATTGCAATGGTTATACAGAAAGAGAAAGACGTTTCTGTGTTTCACTGTCTGTCCTTCCTGCATCACTCTTCCTTCATCTCATCTCATCACATCTCATCTCATCACATCTCATCTCATTACATCTCAGTCTGTCCGCATTCTCGCACTCTTTCTCTCCTCTCTCTGTTAATGACGTTATATTTTGATCTCTTGCGGCAGCTTACATTCTAAAACCAGAACAGAAATGCAATTAATCAGAAACGCACACACCTGGCGCAACCTAAAAAGAGAACTGAAATAACCCTATCTCACACACACCCACACACGTACACACACGGGTGACTAGCAGACACGCCCCTCTTCCTGTTTAACTCCCCGTGCTGTTATCTTAAGCGGTGCAGTCTGGTTCGTTGTGCATGTTGCTTCCTCTTTCTCACAGAATAGCCTTAGACTGTGTTTCTATTGCATTCGAGCATTTAAAAGACCAGGCCTGTGATTATCAGAGATTAAAGGTGAGATTTGGGAGTCATAAGCAGATAAAATGCTTTTTGTTTTGTTCATAAGCCTTGTCCTGAAAGCAAGACTCATGGTATTAATATGGCTCTGAATCATATTGTGTATTCAGATGCAAATGAGATAAAGGCAGGTTTCCATGGAGATCCTGAGTCTTTCAGTTTGCACACACACACACATTCACCCGCACACACTCTGTTTTGCATATTAAGACCCCAACCATTTTTTTCCTGTGATCGATAACTGAGAACTGCAATCTCACAAACACACATTCAAACACTTTTTTTTTGTACCACAGACACACACACACACACACACACACACACACACACACACACTAACGCTTCTGTGCGGCTGTGTTGTAGGTGTTGCTTCCGCTTGCAGCGTGCCATACTCTACAGAGAAGCTCTCACCCAGAATGCATAGCGGTGAGCAGCATGTGGTGTCCGGGTGAGTTCCTGTCTCGCTTTCAGAAGGAGCTCTGCACCAGCACCACACACAGGTATGAGCTACATTATCGATTACACACTCACACCCGCACTCACACACCTTTTATTCAAATGTATAGTGCCCAACACCTTCCTACCCATCTGCTGACACATTTTTTATATTTTAAGAACATAATTTATGCATGTTTTTTTTTTTTTTTAACCAAATATGAATATTAGAAAATGACCCTTTTTTATTTTAATTGTTTGGGTAAGTAAGTAACAATGCAGAACAGGATGGAATGTTAACAGTTCTATGTATTAAACTAAATCTCTGGGCAGTTATAAAGTTAAGAAGTGATCGCATGCGAGTCGAAATTGGTATCAAATCGTCAAAGCTTCCTGCCAGTTTTTCGTTGTCTTCCTATAGCATGCAGTGGTGCTTGCATGGTATTTCAATTTCTTTCCGGAGCTAATTTTACATGGCAAACCCCCTTTTAGTTATGTTGTTTATTGATTTATTGATTGCCAGCTTATTTCCAGAGTGCGGTTAGTTGTGCGATTTATTCTTCTTGTATGGTTGTATCGAGTTTTCAGAGCACCGTACAGGAAGTGAAGCAGTTGTACATGATACGTATGTATTTGACTTCATGCTATTTTTATACTGCATATGCTGACTCATGTAGCAGAGTAACAGAGTGAAAATACTCCATGCATATACTTTTTAAACTTGGGTTCTTTGGTAAGAATTTCTGAATAGATGAATGTAATGTGTACGTACGTTGCCGCGTTTATAGTGCGTATGTATAGCACATGTGCTAAGATGGACTGAAATGATCAAAAATATGAGGTTATATAAGAAGAATGCTTATAATTAGGAATATTTAGATTTACTCCTACAATGGTTACTTAAATTCATTACAGTTAAGTGGTTTCATGCTTGTGTGGATGTTGGACATTTAGCAACTTCTGCTTTTACTCAAGCTACTTTCCGGACTAAACTGGCTCCTGATCTTGTAGTGTTTAAATACAGTAGTGTGATGTAGTTTTACTACTTTTAAGCTAGATTGGTAAATTTCAACTTTTGTCTCCAACAAGTAAATTATTTGAGTGTTGTTTCTGCCACTAAACACGCAGGATTATCGAGCAATACTGTTATTAAGGCACGACTGTAAAAATGGAGTGTTAACAGTGTTTGTCAGGTCGATGCTGTTCTGTTAATAGCCGTGCCACTCGCAGCAAGCTACCACTGCTAATTAAAGATGGCGGAGGTTGGGGAAGGAGGGAGTGGTTCTCTGTTACTTTTTCCCCCTTTGTCATTGTGAGATGTGTTCACACTTCCTTGTCCTCACTTCTCCACGCTCTAATGAAATGCCGAAGTGCCGCTTTCTCCTTGGTGTAACCGCTTTCTGTGCTCCTAACATTGCTTCATGGTTTAGCTCAGGAAGTGTATGTGGAAACGTAGTACAGTACTAATGGACTTACATACGCAAGAGCAGAAAACCAAACATACAAAGCTGAAATAAAACCTGATTATCTAGTTGTGGATTTCCATATTTTGAGTTTACTGTATGTAGAAATGCGGTTAAGCATGAACCGTCTGGTTTCACGTCGAGATCGGGCAGAGCAGGTGTCACCTGTGTGTACTCTGATAAAATGTGGCTGCAAGCGCTGTTTATTTTAAACCTGTTATAGGATGTTATCATATAGGATTTTCTGCTCAGGATATACCATTAAAAACTGAATTTAATGATTTAATTATCAGTAGTTAGGGCTGGAAATGACTACATTAGCACTATTTCAGGGTTAGGAAAAATATAATTAGCGGTATACTCGATGGTAGTAAACAGTAAAAAAAAAAAGCATAGAATTATAATTTTTATATAAGACAATATACAATATAATAAAAGTCAGTTGTCTAATATCAACATGGGTGACATTTTCACTACTGGTTCGCTGCTTGTAGTGTTTGACTACATTTAAGTGCTGTCTGGCACAGGAGAGGAAAAAAACATAATCACTATTTAATTAGCATCACCATTGACACTGTATCTTTCAGGTTAAATTCCTTTTTTTTTTTTTTTGACCCTGGACAATGTGACAATGATTTTATAGAAATAAAAATTCTGTACGTATGTATTTAAACATTTAGGATATGTATTTTTATATTAGGATATGACATGAGGAAGAATAATCAAAAGGGAACCCATCTTTATTTGAGTGAGACCAAAAAGTGTGACCATAAATAGATCCGTTCTTAAGCTGTGTGTTCTGAGGCCAAAGGTGCTATTGTATAACAGGAAATTCATTTCAGTTAACATGAAGTCCGCTTAGATGAGATTATCAACTGTTCACTGATGGAGACTCGGGTGCAAAATTGTTGATGGCAATTTCAGTTCTAAAAATATCAGAGTTATAAGACAGCATAGTAACACTGTGTCAACTGCAGTTCAGAGCGATCTTAATTGTTTCATGGAAAGTGGAGTCATTCTCAGTAGTCGCGTATATCTATGAGAAGACCGTATGCGGTCGTCCTCAGCAGCAGTGAGTGATCTCCATGTGGTGAGAACTCCAAACAAAAGTAAAAAGCAAGATTTTATTCCATATTATAATTTTTTTTTCCATTTACCTTGAAAACGAGTGAACCATACAAGACCTGAGAGCCCACAAATCATGTGACATTGGGAAAGGGAGCTTCCAGGTACTGTCATTTAAAATAAAATAAAAAAACAAAGATTGGTGGGTCTGGCAATATGAAATCACAGTAAATGTCACTGGATCTTTTGGCGTGTAAAATTATATAGGTATGAATAAATCATTATCTCCATATACCATATATGGAGATAATTGGGTCAATAGAATAACAAATAGAATAGCTATTATTTTGTTAGCTTGTCGTATTTATAGTAATCTAACAACATAACTTTTAACAGCTTGCTACTCTTCTGACTTATTAGCATCTCTGAAAATGATTCATAGTTACAGTAATACTGACGAGGATAAACTAGAGAAAAGTATTTAAAATAAAAGCAAAAATTACTTGCAGTTTGTGCATTTCAATAGATCTTTCTCTGTATCTCTTTATTGAAAGAAAGCAAATAATTTAGGCACTGCAGCTAAAATTAAACAGAGAAAAGCTTAAGAAATTAAATCTAATGTCCTCGTTAGTATTCTCTGAGATTATTACACATATTTTAGTTTTGGGTACTTTCATTTTTCTTCTACAATGGAAGCTATCTCTGCTTTTACTTTCATGAGGTGTTGGTGTTTTTGGTTTTGCTCTTTTTAACTCCTCTCTTGTTGCATATATTGCATTTAACCCCCCCCCTCTTTCTCTTTCTTTCTTTCTTTCTTTCTTTCTCTCTCTACCCAGTCAAAAGTTTTTATTTGTTTTCTCCATTCTAGAGCAATATTGGAGTTTTTTTTAAAAACACATGGAATTTGGTAATTAAGTTACAACAGTCAGTTGTTATTTTAACACATGACGGTCAGCTCTTCTGGGATAGTTATCATAAGAACAGTATTGTCAAATGTACATTTGCAAAACTCATCAAGCACCAGGATCAAACTGTCTCTCATGAAGACCATCCCAGGACAACAAGGCCAAAACTTACTTCTGCTGCAGAGGAGAAGTTCATTTAGAGTTACCAGCCTAAAAAGAAATCATCATTTAATAGCGTCTCAAATTAGAAACATTTTAAAGGCTTTACAGAGGATACGTACTGTAGCAACATCTCAATATCAACTGTTCAAAGGAGATTATTGTATAATTTGGATGCCTTCAGCATTGTTTTACTACCATGGAATTAAAAAGGTATGTTCAAACCTTTGACTGTGTGTGTGTGTGTGTGTGTGTGTGTGTGTGTGAGAGAGAGACAGCACTTCTCACCCTTCTGTTTTCTATCAGTCATATTCACATGAATGAAAGTGTGAAATGACTATATACCATTTTTCCATCTTTAGTCTGATGTCTCTGCTCAACTTCTTATGTAAGCAAGAAGCCAGAATGTGTTATCTATCAGTCTTTTTTTCTGTGTTCTTTAAAGCTGTCTCAGCATTGTTGGAATTACATTAAATTATGTGGTGCATCAGTGCTGCGTATCAGTGGTGTCACTGTGGTATTAGCCGGGAATGAAAGCCTGTGTGTTTTTACAGCGCTGTTATTGATTGAGTAACCAACTAGTCGATTGGTAAATCGCACTCAATCCTTTTTCTTACCTAACATTATTGATTTATTGGAAGGATGATTGCACATTTTAATATAAAACTTTCTTTAACAACATAAATAATTGAAAAAAAAATTTAAATTCACTTTTGGGAGAATTTTTGCAAATGTTTTAAAAAATATATTTCTGCTGATAGACTATTGCAGAAGCCATAAAGGATGATACACACAGTGCCTCTGGATTTTGCACAGAATACACATGGGAACAGAATCCCATGTTTGATCCTGAGCTCAGAGCTCGGGTTCTTGTCTGTGCAGAGTGTGTATTTTCTCTCTATCTCACACGGCCTATAGTGGATTTTGGGTAATGCATCACATTTCTAGAGAAGCAGGCCATGTTTAATCAGCTGTTCAAGAGAAGCACTTCAGAACACAACTAATGATTTTATCTTAAATTTGCCAGCTGTCTGCATATAAATATGATATTACTCGTTTAACAGTCTGGAAAGATGTTGGATGCCAGTACAGCTGAAAAACAGCTAAAAATTTGATCATGTTATTTTAGATATTTGGGTGTAAATACTGCAACACTCGATGCGACGCTCTCTTGATGCTAGGCGATAGCAGCAAGCCACCACTTGACTCTGGTGAAGGTAGGCTGGGTTAAGCTGTGACATTCAGTAGGTTAGTTGTCCAGTGTTAAACGCATATTTTACATACAATATATTCAACATTTGTTCACTGGGATGTAACCATATTATAAGTAAGCACATGCACTCAGACGGTTGCATATACATCAAATTATATTTGATTCCTGCTGTTTCCTTGATGTTAAATATAGCTTTAATTACATGACACATTCTATTATTTATACTGCTAGCAGGTCCTTTCTGTCACTTTGCCTTGTGCTCTGCCTAAGGAGATCATATCGAGATTGGTGTAGAGCGGTTTGTCTGATCAGAGTCACAATTGGATCTCAGTTCAGTTTGCAATCAGATGCTGTTAAAATGTTGACGCGTCTACACCATTACATCATCAGCAAAACAGAGAAGAGTCGTTACACACTCTGTATTGATGAGAAGAGGAAAAGTCAATTACTGTAAAAGACCAGGAATAAAACACATTTAGCCAATAAATTGGACCTGACTGCATTAATCTGAAATAGTTTCACCACCTGTGTACAGTAAGTATGAACAGAAACAGTTTAAGCATTATATATAGGAGACTTTAAGATCAAGTGATGGGATTGGACTGATGTGAATGATGATTGTAAGCTTAAACTCTAAATTACGTGGAGGTCAGAGTACAAATAAATGAGAAAGAGGCATAACAAAAAACAGGGGGGATTTTTTTTCTTTATTTATCATGAAAAGAATAAAACATTTTTAAATAAATAAAGAAGACAAAGACTTTCTTCTTGGGACTGTTTTAGCCACTACTGAGTAAGGCACTAAGAGCTTTTCTAAAGAACTTATTTTTCTATCGAATGAATAAAATATGATTCTATCGAGTACCTAAAACATTAACAGAACACACTTTCTGTCTCTTTCTCTGTATCACAATGCTTCATTGTTCCACTTTAACTCACTTGCTGTGGTTTTTATTTTTCATATAAATGTAATAGACCAGGCGGCACAGTGAAGTAGTGGTTAGCACTGTGGCCACACACGTCCAGAGTTGGGCATCCGATTCCTGCCTCGGTCTGTGTGCATGGAGTTTGCATGTTCTCTCTGTGCTTGGTGGGTTTCCTACAGGTAAAAGTTTCTCCCACAGTCCAAAGACATGTGGATTAGGGTAATTGGCATTTCCAAATTGCCTGCCATTTGTGAGTGAGTGAGTGAGTGTGTGCGTTTGCTTGTACCCTGTGATGGTTGATGGGAGTCCCCTGCGATAGGCTTCAGGCCTCCCATTACTCTGTACAGGATAAGTTGTATAGAGAGTGAGTGAGAGAGTGCAATGTAAGTTGAGGGGTGGAGGCTTTGTGGATCGGACTTCATGGTCCAGCGCCTCTCATGGGTGCTCTCGTTTAGATTGGGATCTGGAGAATTTGATGTCCCGGTCTGCTCTTTGTCTGATGGTCTTTGTACGATTTGTACTGCTTTGGCTTTTCCGTGGGATCAGACTGGATGGGCTGACCTTTGGTCCTTGTGGGCATGGCTGAGCTTTGGGTGCCCACCCATGATCCTCTCACCAATTTGCTCTTGTATAGGTGAACAATATATAACACACTGTGTTCCAAATTATTATGTAAATTGGATGTAAGTGTCATAAACATTAAATGTTTTTAACATTAAAAGTTTTTAAATTAAACTCATGGATGGTATTGCATCTTAGGGCTCTTTGGATCACTGAAATTTATCTCAGACACCTGCGATAATTAGTTTGCCAGATGAGCCCCATTAAAGAAAAAGTACTGAAGAAGTTTGTTCCACATTATTAAGCAGGCCAAAGGTTTCAAGCAATATGGGAAAGAAAAAGGATCTCTCTGCTGCCGAAAAGTGTCAAATACTGCAATGCCTAGGTATGAAATAATGCCCTAACAAGGTATGAAAACATTAGATATTTCACGAAAACTCATCGTACTGTGAAGACATTTGTGGCTGATTCAGAGCACAGACAGGTTTGTGCAGATAAAGGCAGAATAAAAAAGGTTTCTGCCAGACAAATTCATCGGATTAAGAGAAGCAGCTGCTGAAATGCCATTACAAAGCAGCAAACAGGTATTTGAAGCTGCTGTTGCCTCTGGAGTCCCGCGAACCTCAAGGTGTAGGATCCGTTAGAGGCTTGCAGTTGTGCATACAGTAAACCTACTATTTGGGCACCCCTTACCAATGCTCACAAGCAGAAACGGTTGCAGTGGGCCCAGGCATACATGAAGACTAATTCTCAAACAGTATTGTTTACTGATGAGTGTCGTGCAACCCTGGATGGTCCAGATGATAAAGTATATTGACTGACCACTTTCTTCCATGGTACAAAAAGAAGAACTGTGCCTTCCGTAGCAAAATCATCTTCATGCACGACAATGCACCATCTCATGCTGCAAAGAATACCTCTGTGTCATTGGCTGCTATGGGCATAAAAGATGAGAAACTCATGGTGTGGCCACCATCCTTCCCTGACCTCAACCCCATTGAGGACCTTTGGAGAATCGTCAAAAGATCTATGAGGGTGGGAGTCAGTTTGATTCAAAACAGCAGCTCTGGGAGGCTATTGTGACACCCCGCAAAGAAATTCAAGCAGAAACTGTCCAAAATTTCACAAGTTCAATGGATGCAAGAATTGTGAAGGTGATATCAAAGTAGGGGTCCTATGTTAATATGTAACATGCCCTGTTAGGATGTTTTTGATTTAAATAGTTTTTGATTTCAGTAAATATGACCTCCTAATTCTGCTAATTCAACAAAAGCCCATTTTCAGTTCTTTACAACCTAAAATGTTTTAACTCTGTTGTGCATAATAATTTGGAACAGTGTGTTTTCAGTTTTTTTATTTTTTAAATAAATACAGTATTGTTATCATTGGGAGGTTTGTTCAATAAAATTTAAATTATACCCTAATAGTTGATGACTAGAAAATTATACTGACTGTCATTTGCATTTACTAATTATGATAATCAGAGAAAGATATCATTTGCGTAATAATTTGGAACGCAGTGTGTGTGTGTGTGTGTCTGTGTGTGTTTTTCACACTTATTTTTCAGCATGTAGGTGGGAGGCTGCGGTGTAAAATTAGGGACTATATCTTTGAGTCCTTCTCTGGTGAGAAAAAAAAAAAAAAAGTAAGTCGCTGCTGGATAAGAGCGTCTGCCAAATGCCTAAATGTAATGTTGGAATGTTATAAAGTGAAAAGCAAGAGCTTAACAGAATATATACAAAGGACAGTTTCAGGATCATTGTTTGTTTCTTTTATGAATGGAAATTTTTAGAAATGATCGGAAAGACCAAGAGGTCTGGAAACTGTGACTTCTCCCTCACTGTCTCTGACTAAACTCTGCAGTATGTCTAGAATGGTCTTCACTTGAAACACAGACAGAGGAATGCTAGCCAAGTGGGAGCTAAATAAATAATTAAATAGAGCCAGGAAATATTTTCCCTGTGCATAATATCTGAATGAATTACTGAGAAAGCAAAAATGAGGAGGAGAGAGGACCAGTGTTGTAAACAATTGTTGGATTGTCAGATTGGTCTGAGATTTAAATGTGCAAACTGCCATAGATTTACAATAACACCATGCTAAGGTTAACCACGGCAATGCTCAAGCTTGAGCTTAAAATTGCCAAGTGAATTAAAGGGGTTTTTGTTTGTTTGTTTGTTTGAGATCTTAATAGTCCTGAAGTCAGACTTGCACTAAAGCAGCCACAATACACTTATACTTATTTAAAGAACAGCCATTAAATTAAAACCACTAAGAGGTGAGGTAAATAAAGTTGATTATTTCTTTACAAAGGCATATGTCTAGGTGGGTGTGAGATATCATCAAGTTAACAGTCAGTTGTCAAAGTTGATGTGTTGGTCGTGAAAATCTGGCAAGCTTAAGAGTCGGACAAATTGTGACAACTAGAGGCCTTTATCAAAGCATCTCAGAAACAGCAGATCTTATCAAGTGTTTTCTGTATGTAGTGGTTAGTACCTACCAGAAGTGTTCCAAGGACAACCAGTGGACCAGTGACAGGACCAGAGGCTCCCAAGGCCCACTGATGTATGTGCAGAATGAAGGCTAGCGTAGCAAAGAGCTAATGAAGGACAAATTGCTAATAAAAAGGTTAATGTTAGCTATGATATAAAAGTGTCAAAACGCAATACATCAGAGTGCTGTGTATAGAGATGCAAGCTGCAATAACATGAAAAAATGTTCAGGGTGATGACCTCCAAATTCCTTTGATCTAAATCTAATCAAGTACCTGTGGAAGGACTAACAATTCTGATCTACGGAGGCCACACCTCTTAACGTACAGGTATTAAAGGATCTACTGCTAATGCTAGGTGCTTGATACACCTCGAGGGGTCTATTTTTTGTGGCACATGGGGTGACCTACACAATAGGCAATAGGCTGGTGGTATAGGAAATAAAAAGATGTTAAAAAACGACGTTAAACATAACACAATCTCTAACATCATTCAAGTGCTTTGTGGACTAGTTTGAGATTGTATACCCAGACATCAGCACCAATCCCTGTCCAGGACTATGCAGGTTCTTATCAATAAGAACCAACGCCTTAGATGTACACCCAGCTATAACTGTGCCCTAGAGGCTGATAATAGAGGCAGAAAAGCATACAGTGAATGTCATGGCTAATCATGGGCAAGTTGTTCAGACTGTGTGCTTGTGGCACTATTGTATTTCTCCAGCAGATGAGTTGCCTTCAGCTGGGACCACCTGAGAACTGACTGATCGACTGCATAACACCTTAATACAGTATTTAAGGTGTGTAGAGAGAAGATGAATCGTGGAGTGTGTTTAAATATTAAGAAGTTCATTTGTGGTCCTTCATATGGATCTCCAGCATGTGCATAGGCATCTGAACCAGTTCAGCCATCTCAACTCCAGAATGGGAGGAAAACCATTATTCTTCTCCAGAATTAGAATGTTCATTGTTTTACACTGAAACCTGTTCTAAACCATACTGTACGATCTACCTTTTCGATTTGGGTTCTGTGCAAGGGGCTCATCAGAGCAGGGTTAGAGTTAGGCTTATACTCTATAAGAAAGACTAAACCTTTGTGGCTATACAGTATGATCACTGGACCAAGATTTCGTCACCTTTCAGAGCTTCATGGCTGCTTTATTTTGCAGTACTAGTATCTTATTTCCAAAATCCGCGCTCTTTCCAGGTTCTCTTTGGCAGTATGATCAAAGAGTATCCCTGGCAAAGAGCACAATTGTTTCATGGTTTATTTATACATGGACTTGCCGTTGTGTGTAAAGCAGTTTGGCTCAGAATTGCACCGCTCTGGGCACAGAGCATGGTCATTGGTAGGCATGTGACCTAGAGTGTAATGCTTTAGGAAAGAAAAAAAAGCTTCTCTAAAGCTGTCAATGTTTATTTGGCCCGTGTCTTATGGATTGTAATTGTGAGCAGCATTGTTCAACAGACTGCATTAGTTGCCACTGGTTGGATGTCAGTATCTAATCCTACTTGACCCACCACCATTTGGAGAGGGGCTGGCACAGCTAGATTAGAGATTCTCAGCAATGCGTATGAGCTGACAGAGGTATGTCCACTTTCGGTTTTGGGCGTTGCTGAGGTCACAGTTGAAAAAAAAAGCGGTTCAACTCCCAGGAAATGATCAGCCTGGAATAACCTTCCAGTCATTGTTAGCACAGACTGGACATTGCGTTAAAGAGACAGCTCTTTTGAAGTACATGTGATTCCACACTGCCAGGTCTTCCACACACCTAGCACGTCAGTCAGGCTGCGTTCATGACTTCTTCCTTTGGCTTATCAGTTCTTACCAGATGTGTGTCAAGGTCTTGGCATGTGTGCGCATTTATAGAGCTTGTGTGTTTACTTTGGGTTGTTATAAATTCCATTTTTCCCTCACTGACATCTCCTCCACTCAGACATAGCATTTTTCCAAGTCTTGAATAAAATGTTGGTTATGAACCCACACATGAACACTGTGATGACTGCATTTTAAAGAATGCACTTGAAACTGTATAACGTGAGACCTATAAAGTTTTCTAAACACCAAACACCTACTAATTTAAAAAAAATACTTTCTTAATATTAAGGTTCGTCTTGTTTACTGCAGAAATGTGTACAGCTAACGTTTTTACAAACGTTATAAACTTGACCTGATAGTTAGCAGGTTCACACCAAATTATCTGTCTCCTGTCTCATGGGGCTCAAAAGTTTAATCATTAGCCAGGGAAAGACGGAGAGAAAAACCCACAAGCGAACAGGAATCCGCGTGCCTGGTCTTGGTTAATGCATTGCTGCACATATATAGGTGTTTGTGTGTGTGTGTGTGTGAGAGAGAGAGAGAGAGAGAGAGAGAGTGTTTACCATATCACTGCAGTCTGCATTGAAGCAAATCCTCAAGAGACTGAAGGAAAGCACTAAATAGTTTCTCACACAGCCCTTCTGTTTTCCTTTTTTTTTTTTAAAATACCTTTCTTTCTTTCCTTCCTTTTTTTTCTCCTTCCACCCCCCCCCCCCCCCCCCCCCCTCCGCTCTCTCCCTCTTTTCCTTCCCCCAGAGGTGCTGTGACAACACTTCCTGGGTGGTGGTAGTGGGCAGGGTTATGCTTGCGCATGATTGGTCGCTTGGCTAGATGTTCTGCGCAGTACTGTTGTGCAGTTAGGCTGCTGTTGCTGCTCTCGCGCACTCTCCCTCTCTCTCCCTCTCTCTCTCGCGCACACGCATGAGTCTCTTCTGCCTGTCTCTCTCTTCCTTCCTCTCTTGCTTTTACTCTCTTGCACCGCTGAGGCGCTTGGCTCTGACACATACACACACACTGAGGGGTACGCGCAGGGGCTCGCTCACGTTAACCAATAAACACATCTACATGCAGTGGAGCAGCGAGGAAGCAGACACATGTTAGGTTAGGATTTCTCTCTCTCTCTCTCTCTCTCTCTCTCTCTCTCTCTCCCTCTCTCTGAGAATGGTCCAGCTGGTGCCTGGGGCTCTGCTGTCGTGGCCTGCTGCCTGCATCTGATCACGATCTCTCTCTCTCACACTCACTCACACACACACACACACACACACACACACACACACACACACACACACACACACACACACACACACACACACACAGTCGGCTTACAGGGAAACACAATGTAAGAGGTAAGGATTCCCTTTATTCTTCCTATCTCTATGTTTCTTCTACAGCTAAGCCAGCTGCGGCAACAGAAATCCTTCAGGCAGTGCAGGACTTTCTGAGTATGTGTGTGTGAGTCTGTGTAGGTGTGTGTGTGGTGTGTGTGCGTAGGGGCTATGTTTGGATTTCCATGGAGGGCTACTCGTTTGCCACACACAGGAAACAGGTCAATTTAATAGGTTAAAGCTGTCACTCCACACAGACACACAAGTGTGTGTGTGTGTGTGTATGTGTGTGTGTGTGTGTGTGTGTGTGTGTGTGTGTGTCAGGAAGCATAGTGAAGCTCCCTCTTTTTCTCCTTGTTTAGATCGAAACGGCACGTGGCTTGTTTAGTGTTGAGCCGTGTTGCTGTTCCCTCGTTTCTTGTCCTTGTTCTGTCTCAGTCTTTATCTTTCCTTGTCTGTTTGTTTAAAGTGTGCGTGTGTCTGGGTTTTTTTTGCATACACTCTGCATGCCGAGCTTCCCGCCCCAAATGTAAATGAAGTGTGACATGTCTAGTTGGCGCTTCCTAATATGGGGTGCACTGCGATTCAGTAGGATCCTGCCAGCCACTCTAGGATTCCACCGGGGTGTGTGAGACAGAGGGTGTGTACAGTATGTGTGCGTCTGTGTTTGTATCAGCGTGAGAGAGACCATCAGTCGGAGGCTAGAGACCGAGAGAGAAGGAAAGAGATGTCTATGCATGGTTATCTCTGCTCTTTGAGTGCGTCACTTCTCTCGAAAGACGCCATGTAAGTACACAGCACTGAACTCGACACTAATGCCTGCGAGTGCAAACCTGTGAGCTCGAATCTCCTGAGTTTTCTATCGTTGCATGTCGCTTGGTAACCCGCAGCTGGTTACGTCTTGTTATTACCCTGATGACAGAAACAGTTACTTGAAGTTTGTTCATTTCTGTATGTTGGATGTGAAACAACACATGTTGTCGGGACGTCGTGTTTATGGGTGGCATAATAAGAGTATGCGAAGCTTTTCATTAGGGTTTAATGTTCACCGAATGCAGGCGATATCATAAAGATTACAGCCTGGGAGTGGTGTGTTGTGTTCCATGCTTTAAGAAAGGTCTGGGAGTGGTGTGTGTCTGTGTGTTTGTGTGTGTCGCACTTTACAGGAAAAAGCGAAAGTTATAAGGAAGTCCTATCACATGCTGTTGGTGGGAGAGGCACACACTCCGGGCGTGAACGCCTCTCCTGCAGATCTTACACTAAATACTTCCAGAAATCTCTATAACTAAGCACGGAACACAACCTGACCCCAAAACAGAATACACACTTCTGTATAACATCCCAATGTGTTGAGGTATCGAGGATCTACACAGGCCAGAACCATATCACTGTTACAGGCAAGTCTTTGGATCACAGTTGAAAGTCGGAGTGATTCATACTGTAGGAGTCGGTTTACTCAGGGAGGAATCAGTTGTGCAGTTTGGAATCTTTTCGTGCTGTGAGTGCAGGACTGTAAAGGTTAACGCGGATTTTATTAACATGTTATAAAATGAAGGATGATGTGTTTAACTGAAGAATTCCATGCAGGAGTTTTACAGATTACACATACAACATGTGCTTATTTTCCGCTCTGCACTTTCTGTGTTTGTATGTAGTGCAGGTGTACACGGCTGTGTATTGTGTGTGTGTTTCGATATGAAGCGTGGACATGATGCAGAAACAGTCCAAGTTACAAGCTTTGCAGTTCTATGTATTTATTTATTTCAACAATCTGATCTCTGCTTGTGTGATGGGGCACATTTATTTCCGTGAGCGACTCGTGTATCGGTCATCAGCTTGGACGGACCTCCACCCTGAAACGACCTGCGCACATCCATCTTTGCAGCAGCGACAAAGAACAAAGTCACAACACAAGGATTCACTGAAAAGATTATTTGCTCTAGAGCTCAGCTGACATCTTCTCAGCTGCAATTGATTAGAGCAAGAAGGTGGGAAAAAGCCCAAATCCTAGTGTTTTAACAGTCTGTTCTGATGTGTTGAGGGAAGAAGAGCCTATAGCATCATGAACACATGCTGTCAAAAGAGCAAATGATTTCTAATCTGGCAGTTTGTCAAGAAGTGTTTACAGATATGTCGCGTTTGAATTTGAACATAGTGATACATCTGTGTGCATCCTGGTCTGGGACACAGACACATGACGGAGAGGTTTGTGTGTGAGTGGATTTGGATTTGGATCTGCTTGTCATCCGTCGTTCATACTTGAAGAAAATTAGCACAAATATGGCTGCAATCAGCAGCAGTGGTGGCTCAGGCTGCTAATGTGCTACTGTAGGTTGTGGAGTTTGGGATCCAGGTTCGAGCCCCGGCGGTCGGTGGTTGCCACACCCCATGCATGCAGTACCACTCCCAATCGTGGATATAATGGAAGGGTTGTGTCAGGAAGAACATCCAGCGTAAAGACCTGTCCCAAGTCTTGTGTGTATCGGATAGTCCGCTGTATAATTATTTTTTTTTTTAAAGATCGGTTTAAACAAAATTTCACAACACAAGGAAATGTCGAAATTCTTGCCTGTGCTGGTCATGCATGCTCTGCAGATGCAGCATAATAAAATGCTTCGATACTGTATATCCTTACCACAATCTTTGGGCAGATTTCTTTTTTTTTTTTTTTGGCTAGTCATTGCTGAACAAATTCTAAATGAGTTGCCTGTAACTTCACCAGAGCAACTGTCATTTACAACCCCGTCTTTCAATCCTCCCTTTTTTTTGAGACATATCATTACCTACGTGTGTGAGTCATGTAAGTGCAGCGATGTGGTTGCGCTAATGACCGGTCAGCAGACACTTTACACCCAAAACCTCCTCTGAAAGAAGCAGATGAAGATTTCATGACCACAGGATCACTCCTTAAACTTCAAATAACTAACTAGTTTAGTTTACTCAGAAAACACAGGAGGTTGGTAGGATTTTGGATTTGTTCCAGGCCTTAGCTTGACCTGCTTACTGATAATGCTTTCCAGGAGGCCACACACTGTTTTAAAGGCCGCTGCTGGGTTTGTGACCAAACTGCATCACAGAGCCAGATTCGAGAATTCGTTCAGACTGAAGCACTCAAGCTGCAGATGTATGAGTTTTGAAACATCTACCAGTCTGGTTAATGTTACTGAGGGCTAGATGTGGAAATTTAAGATATATATATATATTCATTCATTCATTCATTTTCTATACCGCTTAATCCTGTGTTCAGGGTCGCGGGGGACCTGGAGCCTATCCCAGGAGACTTCGGGCACTAGGCGGGGTACACCCTGGACAGGGTGCCAATCCATCGCAGGGCACACACACACACACACACACTCACACACCCAATCACACACTACGGGCAATTTAGGAACGCCAATTAGCCTAACCTGCATATCTTTGGACTGTGGGAGGAAACCGGAGTACCCGGAGGAAACCCACCAAGCACGGGGAGAACATGCAAACTCCATGCACACAGAGACGGGAATCGAGCCTGGCCGGGGAATCGAACCCAGACCCTGGAGGTGCAAGGCGACGGTGCTAACCACTACACCACCGTGCCGCCTATATATATATATATATTTTTTTTTTTTTTGTTTTGTTTTTAGTAGTTAGTGTTGCACAATGAATCACATAAAAAGCGCAATATGGACATGTTCTAGGACACGTGCAATCATTTAACCTACTGTACCAATTTATTACAGGCAATATACGCAATATACAATTATTTAGTGTTAGTCCAGTTATCCAATTATTTTGACCTAGATAAATATTTTTTATACAAAATGGCACATTTAATAGTTATATAATAGCACAATAATCTCATGGCTCATAAAAGAACTGTCATGAGAATAAAATACATAATTTTCAATTTCATCAGTAAGAGAAGATCTTTTAGCTACGATCAGCCGGATACAGTAGCTCTCACTGTCCTGACTTGATCCAGCAGTGTAACTGTGCTCATCCCATCCTGCAATACCACACAGGGCACATACGTAGCTTACATAATGAACTGGCCATTTAATGTTAGCTCGGTAGCAAAAAATATTAGCTCAGGATGAAGAGAAAATGGTTATTCTGCTAATCTTACAGATAATCTTACAGATGCTTTTCCCAAGACACCTAAGGGGCAGTTAAGCATTTCATAGAAAATAAAACTACATGTATACTATACAGTCTGGTTGTTTCCATTGGATGTTTGTATTCTATAATCTAATACCACGCCAACCCTGAATTATACTGTCCTATTATACTGTACACACTTTTACTCTCTGATGAGTGTTTGATGTGTTTACAGTCTCTTTTATTGGCTGTGGCTCGTGCCATTCACTATGTACTTTTTCTTTTATTCTCTGACCTCAAAAACTAACATTGTCCTGACAAGAGATAAATAAATGTGTAAACAATGATTTTTAGTTTCAGTAAGAGGGAATTCATGAGAGCATTTCTCAATATCACCACCGTGACTTACGCGTGCACATCAGCTGCCATTTATGGGAATGCCGCAACTGTGTTTTCCTTCCTCTGTATAAAGTGTATGAAACTTTTGTGGGGTATGTCTTTAGTAAGTAAGACTTGGGGTTAGCTAACAGGCAGAAGGAGCTGGCATTTGTGCCACGATAAGGGAATGAAATGATCAGCAATCAAGTGAAACAGCACTTCTGCATACCAGCGGACTAGAGTGCATTTCTCGTGATAGAAGTACTGGCAGTCTTGGAAAACAAGACAGCCTGATGGCCGTATTCAGAGTTCTGCTTACATAATGCGCAGACCGTTATTGCACATCCATAGACTGCAGACCATCGCACCTGAGTTGTTTACTCAAAAGTGTCTCTGTTACATGCTTAAGTACTTAAGCACATTTTTCTTTGGTGATATCAGTCCAGGCATGGTGCACTATATAAGTCTGTGTGTAACACCAACACTAATCAGCTTTCTGTGTGTAACACCAGTTTTCTCTGTATCATGTTTTGGATGATGTACAGTCAATACACTCTTGGCATTGTAGAGATGCATACATACACACATACACACATGCATGTATACATAAGACACAGAATTGTCCCAGCTGAAATATTCAATTACCTGTAATAAAGTGTGCAAAATACATATCTCTCTCCCTCTCTCTCACACACACACACGTTCTCACTCTCACACAATGCATTCCTTGCACTGCAGTGATAGAAATCAAAAGCTCCAAGTCTAGACATGATTCTCCTTTAATCATCAGAGTAATGTTCACAGAGCTCAGCAGTGCAGGCATTGGCCTGCTCACAGAGGAATCTGACAACAGTGCTGACAAATGCAATGTAAAGGACTACACGCGCTTACACACTCTATCAAACACACTCACTTCCTGGACCTGTGACCATTATCACTCCTACTGTTTAAGTTCCAAAGGTTCATTGTGTTCGAATTCTGAAAGTGATGTGAAGTGAATTTTTTCTCATCTGTCTTTAGGCTCATTTTGTAGCTGCAGAGGATCTGTTGCTTACTGAGTGTCAACGTGTGATAGTGTGTATGCAGCAAATTCAAAAAACAAACTAGAGAGCACATGCATCTCTCTCTCGTTTCTCTCTCTCTCTCTCTCCTCTCTCTCTCTCTCCTCTCTCCCTTCCCCCCCAGCTTGGCGCCTGGCCCAGAATGCGGTTGCAACATCGCTTGCTCTGATTGGATAGCTGGCATCATGCAACACTTTTTAGAAAAGGGAAACAAACTCACTCTTTTTCTTTCCACTTCTTTCCCTAACTGTCTCTCTCTATCGCTTTCTGTATCAATCTCTATGTCTGTCTCTCTTTAAATAGATTTGCCATGGCTTTACCGCTGAGTGCTGCACTGTAAGTGATATGCTATTAGAGTTGATATGCCAGAGCCTGCACTGACTACACGCGCCTTCTTTGTGTGTGTAAGAGTTTGACAATACACGAGATAGAATGAGAGTTGAAAGTATTCTGCAGAATGCTTTATTTGCCCTACCTGATGTGTTAAGTAGACTGCTTTGCATTTTTGGTGGGTGAAGGGTTTGTGCAGCTGAGACATGGCGAGAGGGATAAAGTGCAAACAGAATGTAAAAGGAGGTTAAATTGACAGTTTTGGATAACCAGGGCCAACAGAAATGGCCTGGATACCCTTTATTCAGCATCTGTACACAGCCACAAAAAAAATCATGCATGACTAAGATGTTGATTTTTTTTTTCTGTCCTTCCCTCTGTCTTCCAGGTGGGTACTGAAGGTAGTGCCCTCTCTTGCTGCAGCTTGGACCCGCTTGTAGTGCCAGTCTCTGCTTTTCGCAAGCTTGCTCCCCAAACCAGGCCTGGATCATTAGCTGGTGACCTCTGACCCCTGATTCTGCAAACCCCTGCCACCTCTGCCAACCCCAGGCCTACCACGTGCACTACCTTCCACACAGCCGCAGTAACCCAGGAGCTGCCAAGTGCCAGTTGGATCGTCGGAGTCGGAACATTTTCACACCTGGAGCTTTCTTTATGTCCGTGTGCGCGCCTGTGTGTAAAAAAAGAGAAACAAACTGCCAGAAGTAAACCATTTTCATTTTATTTTCTGCTGCCTGGGAATTCTCTGTGATTGTGTGTCGTGCCCTTGACCCCCACACACTTCGTTGTGGAATAGGCTTCATGTTGATTGTTTGAAAAAGAGAAGCAAAGAAAGACTTCCTATTAAAGGACAACCCAGCAGATCCTCCTTGAACACACACACACACACACACACATATACACACACACAATTTTGTGCTAGTCATGGCAATGAACATGGCCCACATTCGCGACCCAAAATGGCTGACACTGGAGGTGTGTCGTGAGTTCCAGAGGGGCACGTGCTCTCGCTCAGATGCCGAGTGCAAATTCGCCCATCCAGCTAAGAGCTGCCAGGTGGAGAACGGCCGAGTGATCGCCTGCTTCGACTCGCTCAAGGTAAACGCATTAATGTCATTATTATTATAGCACACGCCTTACAGAGTGACTCAGAGACTGAGGTGGGAGAGAGAGAGAGAGAGAGAGTAAGAGCAAGAAAGGATAACTGACTAAGACAGAGATTAAAAGAGCAGGAAAGAAAGTCAGAGTTGTGGTGAAGGAGACTGAGACACTATGAGAAACAGAATGAAAGAGTGAGACACCGTGACACAGAGTGAGAGTAACAGACCCTGACATGCTAAGAAAAAGACTAAACTAGGAACCTGAAGTTCATGTCTTTTTTGTGAAATGGGTGTGAACAGAAAACTCGTGATGGGAATGAGGTACTTAAGCACATCAGTGGCGGAGAACGAACACTGAAGAAAGACACATGGTTTCGTTATAATTGCCATCCTGTCCAAGCTGGTTGCCAGCAAATAGACACAGTATACCAAATCAGATGGCCGATGATAAATGATTTACTAGCAGGATCTCCTGAGGTTTGTCAAATTAGCTTGTCTTCGTTCTCTTTGCCATATAGCTACTGTAGAACCCTGGTGGTATACATTTTTTAATGCTTTTTTTTCAGCGTTTTTTTCATTTGCAGACTCAAACCCACAGTGTTCATCACAAAGATTAGATACAGGCCACTACAAGTGCAAAATACATATGAAAAAGAAAGTTGCACAACATTAGGATTTTGTTCATCTTTCTTTAGCTGCGCAATGTGTTGGCCAACTTGTGTGTAAAACGATTCCTCATGCTCCCAGAACGACTCTTTCACAATCCGGATCCTGAATGTCAGACTGTGTCGTCACAGCAGGACAAAATGCATTGATGCGCTAACCTGGTCATTCAGTACATTTAGGTCATCAGCTGACTTCATTTTATTGCCACATAATGTTGCCCCGACCAACGGAAACAACCCCAGATCATTGCACTGCCTCCAGAGCCTTGTACAGTAGACTCTGTGTATGATTGGTGCATCATACTGTAGTTTATTAAATAATTTCCTTCTTAAACTGTCACACCGATCACTCTGGAATAGGGACAAACTGAACCACAGGCCCAATGGTTATTCTCCCAAGCAAACTGATTATTGTCATTAATAAGTGGTTTCTTTTGGCCACACAGCTTTGTAAGTTTTTGTCACGTTGTGTGCTTATGGAGATGCTCTTACTTTCCCTAGCTTTGATTTCTGCTGTCAATTTTTTGCACTTCAACTGCATCAAGAGTTTAAGTGATTTTGATTTTTTTTCAGACTACATTTCTTCTACAGATTTAATAATGTGCTGGACTATTTTTAACCCACTTCCAGTAATTTCACATATTCCTTTGTTGTTTTCTTTGCTTGATGCAGCCTAATAATTTGACCTTTCTGAAACAGCAACTTTATTTTTGGGCCAGGCAGTGTATCAGGTTCCGTCAGTGCAACTAAATTCAGGAACTGAAATTCAGGAACAGAGATCACATTCCAAATTAACACCACTAAAGGGAATAAACCTATTTCGTACAAAATTAATTTAAGTTTTTAGATCCCAAAATAATTTAAACACATGCAAACACATGCTTAATGGAGCAAAGTTTTTTTTACAATCACACCTACAAGAAATAATTGTAATTCAGTTCCTCACTGTTTTATTTTGATCATGTTGTCTTTACTTATTTATTTATTTATTTACTTATTTATTATTTTAAGAAGTCTCACAGTCTTCATATTACTCTATATATTTCTAATGTAATTATACACACGGCGAGTTTCCCAGTTGTCTTCTTCTTATTCAAATTTTCCTTGGTTATAGAGCGCACATGCAAGAACTTTAGATAAATATACTGTATATTTTTTTAGCTTTACCGCTTTGCAATGTAAACAACACACCATTCTTCATGGTTCAAACACAAATCAGTACTTTGGGATTTTAGAAAAGCAGAGCCTGAAAGCATATCATGAATATTGTATCGTCTTTGCTGAAGTATAAGGGAGGTCAGCACACCCAAAGCAGTTGCTCTGTTAGTTTGAACTTGAGAGTAAGACAGCAAGCAAGAGTGAGACACTAATCCACAAGCAACACAAGAATCTTTCTGAACTTGAACCAGCTCACACAGTTATAGGCCTGGGCACGCCAAGAGGATTTCACATCAGTGCCAAGATCTGGCATTGAGTGCGTTTTTTTGCTCTTTGAGGTGTCGTACAACAGAAGCTTCGTGAAAACAACGGGAAGAGGGAAGAATCCGTAGTAGTACAGTATATCTAGAGAACCAAGTCGATCTGTTTTTTTTATTGTATACCGAACGAAATGGTTTAGGTGTCATAATTATATTAACCATACATTACACAATAATCGTTCAACACACCTAGATGTTTCTAGCGTTAATAAACAACATTCCAAGGCCAATGAATTGAGTTGGTGTTATTCAAGTGTGATGAGGCTGTGCGTGAGGCACGTTTAGCATAAGGCGTGTGTGGAAACTGTTAGTCTTTGCTGACTGTGTGAAGTGTATTAAAGCTTAGACAAAGCTTAACACATCTTAGACTGTAATTTTGCTGCATCCCCCAACCTGTAAACATGCGCACTCGCTATCGCTATCTGTACAGGAGAAAGTAGCCCATGTTATCATACTTTTTAAGTACGTGTCATATTAAATTAAAGAATTGGGAACTAATGTTTTACTGCGAAAGTGCCTAAAGATACAATTTAAAAAACAGTTGTTTATGTACTGTGACAACCTTAGCAGCGACCTCATTTACCCTCTCATTTGTTCCAACCACTTATCATTCTATATGACCAGTATATTAATCACCAGCCTGATCATCTGTCATCATCTGTTTCTCACTGGATCATATCTTAAGTTAGATGGGGTTTTTTTTATGTTTGAATGATTCATAGGTCACTGTGTAGCTTAAAACAAAAAAAACTTTCCTCTAAAACTGGAGACTGGGACTGGCCTGGACATTTGAGACAACAAAATGGCCAAAAAGGAGAGGTTAAAAGGCCATTCAGGAAGCCTGGAGAACTATTTCTTAAAACTACATAAAAATATAAGAAAGTCTGACTGTTTGGAAGCAAAACATGAAGAAACCACTTTCAGAGCCACTGCTTTAATAAACACCAGAAAACACAATTCTGGTTGCTAACACTGGTTTTTTATTATCCAAGTAAACTGGTTCATGTAATTTGACATTTTCCTTTTTTTTAATTCAGTGCTTAAGTTTTGAATGATGTTTTTGACTGGGATATATTGAAAAGTGTCATGTGCCTGAAGACTGCTAATGTTTAGTTTGAACATTATCAGTGTTGGTAGTTTATGAACATTATCAGCATTGCTGTCTCACATTTACAGGGTCCTAGGTTTGATGCTACGCTCACGTTTCTAAGTTTTGCATCTTCTCCCCATCTTCATACGTGCTAAAGCACTTACTGGATCTGACAGGAAGTAAGCAAGCTCCGTTATTATGGAAAGCTAGGCTTCATTTTGCCAGACAGTTATTCAAATCAGCTGAATTTCTGGCTAACTGAGAATGTCTTAGACAAGGACCTGTTTAGTAAAACCGGTTCTACGAAGGTCGAATTGTCATGTTCAAATGATTCAAACGTTTTGCCGCCTTGCATCTCTGTAATACTGTAAATATAATACTTTTATTGGAGAATAGCAATAAACTTTCTTTTGCAGCAATCCGAGTCAGACACCAAGCTCCTCTTACTGAAAATGATCCTGTTTATTTATAACAACCGTTCTTAAACCCCTAAAACAACAAGAACAAGCCCTATAGCAAAGTTTACAGAACTGTAAGATTTATGAAACATTATGCTTACTGTCTGTGCATTAAATCAAAAAGGACAATCTGTGCTTTAAAGTGCACCTTATATGGTATGCACACTTCACTTTTGAAGTAATTTTAAGACATTGAGATTGTTCTGTATAGTGCGTGTACAAACAAACATCTGCTTAAAAAAATTTTATTTTCATTTTTGTATTGACCTGAGATTAAACATACTGATTAGACTGTGCCCCCTAATGTGACCTCATATAAGAAAATACCCTCATATAATAAATACCCTTCAGACGTTGCTCAGCTCTGTTGTTATCTGGTGGAGCATGACTCAGCTGTAGCTCATTTACATAGACACTGAAGCTGTGCGTTTGAAGGAGGAGTGAAAAAGTGCATCGTCTGAGAGGGATTACTTTACAGTATATCTAGAGCACTAACACACACACACACTTTGGAGGAGGTCTGAGACCAGTGTTAACTTATTAAAGACATTATATAATAATTTGGAAATAAAATGGATGCTGACAATCTACGTAGCAAGCGACATTCGAGTAAGAAAAAAAATTGACGTATGATGAAGCCAGAAAGTGACACAAATATAAAAGTTGCGTAAATAACGCGACATTGTGGTATAGAAGCACAGTGTGTGATCAACTTGTAGATGAAGATAAGGTTTCTACACTTATTGTGAAAGTACATTAGTACACACTGCAGTAAATAAATAGATGTGTGTTAGTTATACTGTTTATTATATTAGTACTTTATAAAACACGCTGCAGTGTTTATCCATCGCTGTAGCGTTTAGTGTCCATCGTCTGTCCTTGTACAGGAGTGTGTATATATGTATATATGTGTGTGTGTCCCCAAGTTGAATGTTTCTCACCCTCCCTTCGTGGTTAGTGAGCTAAAAAGAGTGTCGTCACATTTCACACACCGATGCTATTTAATGTTGCATAGCAACGTTTTTTTTTTTTTTTTTTTTTTTGCAGCGCTTCACATGTATTCGTGTTAGAAGCTTTTTTTTTTGACACTCTGTGATCTCCATGGTGTTGTTCTGCACTAAGGGGGTTTGTGATGCTGCTCTTCTGCTTGCTTTCTCTATAAATCCCCAGCCTGTGCTCTGCTGCTACAGCGGCTGAACCTGCGCTGGTTGTGTAGCGTGTTTATGCCGAGACACTGAAACTCCAAAGTGTAGGTCACGCGGTTGACTGCACACATCTGGTGTTTATTGGTGTCCGTTACTGCCTTTAATTCTTTTTCAACCCTCAGAGTTTTAGTGGTGAACAGTTCTGTTGTAGCGTGCGTGGTGCAGTTTTGTCGTTGCTAGTAGTGTGTGTGTGTGTGAGTGTGTTTGTGTGCAAAAGTGTGTACGCAGTTCGCGCTCTGAGCACCACTTCCTCTGAGAGCAGTGGGGAACGCCACTCTGTAATTTTCCATCTATTTTTACATGGCAGGAGGAAGGCAAACACCCACATGCGCACACACACACACACACGCACGCACACACACACACACACACACACACACACACGCACACAAACACATGCACACATGCAGGGGGGGGGGTCAGGGAGGAGGTGGGGTGGGCTTAACTACTTCATAGATCTGCTGTGCGACCTTGGCAACAGGCCAGATGTAGCTATTAAACACTGCCATCACGTGCAAGGACAGCAGCAGACATTCACACTCACAGCTTGTCACATGGTCTGCTTATGGTGTGTGTGTGTGATTTTAAAATGTGAAGGAATTGTCTAACAGCAGATGTGGGTCTAACAGCTATCTTGCGTGTGTGTATGTGTTTCTGTGGACACTGACGTGGACTCAGTGAGAGTTAGTAAAATGTGATCGCGCACACACACACACACACACACACACACACACACACACACACACACACACACACGCATAGAAGCTTCATCTTAAGAAGCTACCAACTATTAGAATGATATACCTGTTTGCCACAGATACTTAAACAGCAGTGTACCTCCAAAGAAGAACAGGATTTTAGGAAATTGTTTTGAAACAAATGCATTAAAAGGTACAAAGATATGATATGATATGAAAGAAGAGCAGACACAGAGAGACAGGTGAGTTAAGGTAAGGGGAGAGACGAGTGACGATGCGAGACTTACTGAGAGAAAGGGATAAAAGTTCACGAAGTGGAAAGGCATGTGGATGACGTGAGGGAGAGAGGAGGCTTTTTCTTCGCGTCTAATGAAAAGCAGCCGAGGCAGCATGTGGAGCGCAGACTGAGAGGAGCTGCTAACAATAACTGCCTGTGTTCAGCTACGCAGTATGCTAATATTTACATATTTACATCTCGGAAACGTCACAGCCATGCACGCTGAGCTTCACAGTCACGCTTTAGGTGCGAAAGCTCCTGCCTCGATGAAGACGAGCAAGACGAGTGAAGTTAAAATTCTTCAAGCCTCATAAAAACTCATGAGAATATATATAATTTATTATTATTATTTTTTTAAGATCTATCTCATAACCTGCCTGTGAGTGAGTGAGAAAGGAAATGCAGGTACAATAAAGAGATTCCAAGTGAGACAGAGGATGGCCTTCTTTCTGAGCTTATAATTAGACCAGATATCAAGTGACCAGAAAGATAAACAGTGGGATATCAGGGTTATTCTTAAACGCTCACACACTGACACTCTCATCAGATGGGGGGCGTCACATGTTCATCACAATAATTAGAAAATTACTCATGAACTGCCCACTCTTGTAATATTTACTGCTTTGGAAGTGGTGGTTTGTTGACCGCTCAGAGTTCGGTCGCGGTGCCAGGCCAAGAAATTTGTAGTGTAATTGCAGTGCAGCTTTAATTCACTAACATAACTAATGACAAGCATGAGATTAACAACGAGCCTGTCTTCTTTCAACTGTCGTAAAGCATTTATGTTGTGAACATAAATATTTAGGCTATGTGCAACATTGATCATTAGCTAGCTTACATTACATGATCATATTTTCCAGTTGCTTAGCTACAACTACTTGAGCAGCAAGTGTATCGTATCCCATGACGTAGTCCACATTAAAAGCAAGATTACAAAACAATAAAGGCTATATTTATGTTAACCGTGTATCATATTAATGTGACCTGATAGCGAACACTCCTCTACAGCTGACTGTGGCTAAGAAACTAATTTGAGATACATGATCAGATTTAAAAACTGAGAACCGTTCAATTCCTAGACGATTTTCCCAGATACTGATTTTTGTGCATAGTGTAGACGAGCTGTGGTAAAGGAGCGAAGGGAAAAACGATGATGTCAGAGAGGAAGCCGAGGAACTTCAAACAGGCGCCAAAAGAATGTTCCTTTCCACTTTGTTCCCCTAAGGCAGGGCTGTAACCGCTTCCTTAAGAACTCTCACTTTTCCACAATAATCTCTTCTCACTGGGGCCCAGTCCACACGTCCAGTCTTTTCTGAAAATATTTTCATCCACGTGAAAAAACAAAAACAGAGTCATGGCAGAAGGATATAACCTGTCATGTCTGTCATAAAAATACAAAAATACATGTAACCGTACATCTTCATTAATGATCCAAACCAGCAGGTAGAATTTCGGCTCAAAACATTGCACCTGGACAATATTCACCTCTCACCAAGCCCTGACAACAGGCTACTTACACAAACACTTCCGCATTATAGCTAAAATGGTACTTCTGTTTCCGTCTCGAACTATAATGGCAGTTTTAATTTTACACACGGAGCGTGCAGGATGTACAGTAAGAACACTCTCAATGTTCCTGGAGAGACGTGGCAGATTGTGTGTTTCACCATGCATAAACAACACTCAAGGTAAGAAGACAGCTTTTAATAGAAATGAATGCCAAATTTTTCCTTCATCCTAGCGCTATGACTTCATGTTGAGTGAAAAACAGATGATGCTGTCTCGTTGTACTGCTAAACGTAGACAGTCCAGACAGAAGATGAGAAATTTATGCTATTTTCAAACAAAAATGTGTCAGAGCCCTGTGGGTAGCCCATAGTGAACTGGTTAAAAACTCAATTGATTAAAGATGGAGTAGGTGGGTTCAGGATGCAGGGGAGACGGGGTCCAACTGAAGGTTGGACTGCATTGGGATGTTGAACAGAGGCTTGGCTGACCGGAGGAATAGAAAACAGTTATGACCTTTTCTTAAGTGTGAACTGGCAAAGAAGTGGAACTACTGCTTATGTTTATGGTTAAATACAAAGACAGTAGATTGTATGTACTGCGTATAGTGTACAGAGTATATCACACCCTGGGTCCACTGCACAAACATTGTAACAATTAAGCAAAGGAAAGTGAAATGCTGTAATTCCCAGACCCAGATATCCATTGATTGTTAGAATATTTGGGCTGGTTCATTTTGGTTGTTCATACTCTCCTTGAAAATAGTGATACTATAGAAAAAAATTTATGATGCACACCTTGCTTTGATCCTTTCGGCCCCCAAATTCATGGATGTATAACACAGCTGGATTAACAACTTGGCTAGCTGACCTATATTAATATAAAACAACACAACAAGCACAAACGCCTCTTGCTGATTGGCTGGAAGGGGATTGCGTGGTGTGGTTGACAACATGTTCTTCAACATTTCTGCAACATTTCAGGGCTGTATAAGAACTCCAGATTTTTTTTACACACACACACAAAGAGCAGCAGGTGGACTGTGAGGACATTCATTCAATTTGACAAAATGTTTATGAAAACGACCTAAAAGATGCTATATTATGCATTTAAATATTGAACAATATAACAACCAAACCACTGTCGCCTTGGACCTCCAGGGTGCATGTTCTCCCTGTGCTTGATGGGTTTCCTCATGCTACTCTAGTTTCCTCCCACAACCTAGAGATTAGGTTATTTAGCGTTCCTAAATTGCCCATAGTATGTGAATGAGTGCATTTATGTCTGCGTGCCCTGCGATGGATTGGCACCATGTCCAGGGTGTACCCCGCCTCATGCTCTAAGTCTCCTGGGATAGGCTCCAGGCCCCCCGCGACACAGGATTAAGCGGTATAGGTGAGTGAGTGAGGGAGGGAGGGAGGAAATCTTTTGGAAAAAATAAAGGAGTTTTCCTCCTAAAAGAAATAAATGAAAAACTTATTCACAGGGTTAAATTACATTCTCTTAGGAGTATATTCATAATTCTTTTATCTTTATTTTACACAGTTACTCTCTGATTAGAATCAGGGAGCTCATGTTTGTTAGAAATATTTATTTGGCTGTTGCTTTTATCCCTATCAGTGCCTTACAAAGGATTAGTTGAGGGTCTTGCTCACGGCCTCCAGGGATTTGGACTCACAACCTTCAGATCAGTAGCCCAAAGCTTTAACTACATACCAGTGGAGTCCATTCTTAAACTGCTGAGTCAAATGCAGCAGAGTCACGTGCTGTCTGTGGCCTGTGCTAATTCTACTGTGTGATGGTGTAGATAGCAGCTCTCATCATGGAGAAAACAAAGGATACAAGTGAAGTCTGTCGCGCTTGCTGAGTGACATGCCGACTCAGGCAAACATTAGTCTTGCTTTCAGCTGTTGTGAAGTCTGTAGTGATAGCTGGAAAAGATATGGTTTTACCACCGAATTAAACACAGAGCCATGACGTGACACGCTGTCAAAAACCAATCAAGAATAATAGCAGCTCTAAAATTCACAGAGTTTGATGATGTGCAGTGTGTAGACATGTTAAATAGTTGTGTTACCAGTAGAAAACAGTGGAGCTCTGTGATTTAACAACAGTTTAATCTATCTTTTGATGGTCAATTCATTTAATTCTCTCTAGATTTTACCTTAATAATATTGTTCTGTAGCTGAATACACTTGTGTATTTACATTCTCTCATACAGTAGTATATGCAATATGAACCTAGTTGGTGTGTGAGCCGCAAAGTACAGTACAAGGAAGTCAACCTTTACACAATGCCTAATAAAAGCGACCTACTTTATCAGCTATGGCTGTGTAGGTCAGAGGATGAGACTGGTCTGTGCTGCGTGTGCTGATGACGTTGCAGTCTAAACCGTCTAAAATGTACTTCACGCTGATGTTAACTCTCCATTAAGAACTGCAGTAACCATTTTGAAATAGTGGCTTTTCAAACAGTCCAACTGTTTTCTTGCACTCTCAAACATGACATCACTTGGTGCGCAACAGTGATTAGTCATTTCATACATAGCTATCCTGTGTATTTTATTATTAAGTTTGCTAGTTGTCTATTTGGCATTTGTCATCTTTCAAAACTGCACAAATAACTCTGACTAACGTCAACTAGAGGCTTTCACTTTTCTATGTCTCTACACAGCACATGGTAATTACATTTATGTTGGTACAGTACCACATAAAATTAACGCATTACCATTGATGATTATTTATATACCATTAAACTGGAAACAGGATCATGGGTACTCAAGGCCCACACGGACCAAACGCCAGACCATCCTGTCCGATCCCACAGAAGAGCCATTGCTTCCCATGATAGAAAGGCACCAGAACACCCAGTGCACCATAGCCCCCCACACACAGCATCCAGGAGGCAAGGAGCCCAAGGCTGCTGACCCAACCTCCAATTTCCCACATTTAAATCCGATTGATCACCCGTGGGATGTGCCCGACAAGAACGTCTGATCCATGGAGGCCCCACCCCACAACCCCCAACACCCAAATGTGACTGTGAGAATTTTAAAGGTATTACAGTTGGTTAACAACAACCCATAGGATAATACACTTTATTTTATTTTATTTTATTGAGACCCCATTTATGACAAATATTTTGGATAAATCAATCTTAAAACCGGCCCAGTTAACCTCTAGCGCAGCTTTTAAAACATTCTTTTACTTAATTGAATCATATAATTTAATAATCCCATAACAACAGCTGTGGTATATTTAAAGGCTTTCTCTTTAAATATGTGCCATCAGGAAAATGAATTGTCAGGAACTTGCTTATCTGCTAAAAGCAGCAGCCACACACAATCTCTCACACTTCTCATCCTGTCTCAGTTACAGCTGTCTATCTCCAGCATATGTCTCCTGTTACACACCCTCACTGCATCTACAGCTTACATCACAACACACCCAGGATGAACACTATTAGTGTGTGTGGAGGAGAGAGAGAGATTCTTCAAGTTCACATTGCAACATTTACTGTGCCAAAGCTTGGGTTCTACACACACACACACACACACACACACACACACACACACACACACACACACTAAGCCAAACCGCCACTTCTATTCTCCTCCCACACTTTACAAACAGATAGCATAAACAAAGGCACTTAAACCTTTTTTTTTTTTTTTTTTAGAGTAACTCATGTATACTTGGAGATTAACTCTGATCTACTCTAATTATTTTCATACTCATTTTATAAGTTGTGCTTATTCCACGCTCTTTCCAGTGTGGATTTAATGACATTCCACATGATGTTTATAGTTTGGGCCACTGTTTATAAACAAACTCTGGACTTGTTTGGATTGTTCTGTGGTCTTCATGATGATGTTTGTTTAGCTCTACTAAATATCAGGAACAGGTGTATTGATATTAAGATCTTGTGACACTTTTAATGCACACAGGTGGTCTCGATTCACCTTATACGACTTCTGGTGGAAACTGGATGTGAACAAACACTTGTTGCATTTTATAGCAGTGGGGGATACAGTGGTGTGAAAAACTTTTTGCCCCCCTCCTGATTTCTTATTCTTTTGCATGTTTGTCACACAAAATGTTTCTGATCATCAAACACATTTAACTATTAGTCAAAGATAACACAAGTAAACACAAAATGCAGTTTTTAAATGAGGGGTTTTATTATTTAGGGAGAAAAAAAATCCAAACCTACATGGCCCTGTGTGAAAAAGTAATTGCCCCCTGAACCTAATAACTGGTTGGGCCACCCTTAGCAGCAATAACTGCAATCAAGCGTTTGCGATAACTTGCAACGAGTCTTTTACAGCGCTCTGGAAGAATTTTGGCCCACTCATCTTTGCAGAATTGTTGTAATTCAGCTTTATTTGAGGGTTTTCTAGCATGAACCGCCTTTTTAAGGTCATGCCACAACATCTCAATAGGATTCAGGTCAGGACTTTGACTAGGCCACTCCAAAGTCTTCATTTAGTTTTTCTTCAGCCATTCAGAGGTGGATTTGCTGGTGTGTTTTGGGTCATTGTCCTGCTGCAGCACCCAAGATCGCTTCAGCTTGAGTTGACGAACAGATGGCCGGACATTCTCCTTCAGGATTTTTTGGTAGACAGTAGAATTCATGGTTCCATCTATCACAGCAAGCCTTCCAGGTCCTGAAGCAGCAAAACAACCCCAGACCATCACACTACCACCACCATATTTTACTGTTGGTATGATGTTCTTTTTCTGAAATGCTGTGTTACTTTTACGCCAGATGTAACGGGACACGAACCTTCCAAAAAGTTCAACTTTTGTCTCGTCGGTCTACAAGGTATTTTCCCAAAAAGTCTCGGCAATCATTGAGATATTTTTTAGCAAAATTGAGATGAGCCTTAATGTTCTTTTTGCTTAAAATTGGTTTGCGCCTTGGAAATCTGCCATGCAGGCCGTTTTTGCCCAGTCTCTTTCTTATGGTGGAGTCGTGAACACTGGCCTTAATTGAGGCAAGTGAGGCCTGCAGTTCTTTAGATGTTGTCCTGGGGTCTTTTGTGGCCTCGCGGATGAGTTGTCTCTGCGCTCTTGGGGTAATTTTGGTCGGCCGGCCACTCCTGGGAAGGTTCACCACTGTTCCATGTTTTTGCCATTTGTGGATAATGGCTCTCACTGTGGTTCGCTGGAGTCCCAAAGCTTTAGAAATGGCTTTATAACCTTTACCAGACTGATAGATCTCAATTACTTTTGTTCTCATTTGTTCCTGAATTTCTTTGGATCTTGGCATGATGTCTAGCTTTTGAGGTGCTTTTGGTCTACTTCTCTGTGTCAGATAGCTCCTATTTAAGTGATTTCTTGATTGAAACAGGTGTGGCAGTAATCAGGCCTGGGGGTGACTACAGAAATTGAACTCAGGTGTGATAAACCACAGTTAAGTTATTTTTTAACAAGGGGGGCAATCACTTTTTCACTTTTTTTCTCCCTTAATAACGTAAACCTTCATTTAAAAACTGCATTTTGTGTACAATTATGTTATCTTTGACTAATAGTTAACGGTTTTTGATGAGCAGAAACATTTAAGTGTGACAAACATGCAAAAGAATAAGAAATCAGGAAGGGGGCAAATAGTTTTTCACACCACTGTACATATGCAAATTATGCAAACTTTCATATTACTTGTTGGTACATTTTTTTTTCAAAATATATAGATTTTCCCCTCATTGCAGATTTCTATGTGTAGATTGTTGACATACAATCCAATCTAATGAAATGGTCATACTACTGTACATGGTCATACTGAATCCTGTTACTGTTAGAATTGTCTACTACACCAGGGCATCAGTTATCACTCTCATGATACTCCATCCCTCCATCAGTCTCACTATAATTCATGTCTCCATAATTTTTACTATACTCAGTTCCTCCACCATTCTTACTGTACTGTACCCTTACTGTACTGTCCCTTTATCTGTCTTAGCATACATCATCCATCTATCAGTGTCACTATACTCCATCCTTCCATCAGTCCCATTATACATCATTACTATACTCTATCCCTTCGTCATTGTCACTATACTCAATATCTCAATGAGTCGCACTATACTTAATCTCTCATTAGTTTCACTATCCTCCATCGTCGCTCTATCAATCACTATACTCCATCCCTCCATCACTCACTATACTCCATCCCTCCAGCATGCTCACTTTGCTCCATCTCCCCATCATCCTCACATTACTCTATCACGCCATAATCTCTCACTGTAGTCTACCTCTCCATCACTCACTACACTCAATCTCCATCATTCTGACTATTTTCCATTTCTCCATCATTCACACTTTATACCCATTGCTCTGTCATTCTTGCTATACTTTATTCCTCAGTCATTATGACTCTATTCCATCCATCTGTTGTTGTGCTGATTATACACCATCACTCCAGCGTTCTCACTATACTCCACGCCTCCATCATTCTCACTCCATTCCATCTATCCATCTCATCATTAATCTCATTATAATCCATTCCTGTCATTCTCATTCTCACTATACTGCAACCCTCCATCATTCTCAGTATACTCCATCCTTCCATCGTTTACACTAAACTGTCCCTCCACCACTCTCGATTTATTCCATACTATACTCAATGACTATATTTCATTCATTTATCAATTTCATTATATTTCTTCCATCATTCTCATTATCCTCTATAATTTTCACTACATGACATCTGTCCATCATTCTCACTAACCTCCATCCTTTCATCAATCTTACTATGGTCCCTTGTGGTAATATAATCCCTCTGTCAGTTATGAAAAAATGAGTCACTGCAATCACTGCCTCTCTCTTATTTCATTCCTCTTTTCTTTTCCTGTTCAACTCTCCATTTGTCTGTCTTGCATAATGGCACTTCTTACCTGTCTGGAGACAGGAATAGTATAAGGAGTCTAAGATGACAGTAATTACTGTGTTAGCTGTCAGTCTCTGACATTTTGTTCATACCTTATTTTGATTTTCGTACCTTAAAATCATGTTTTGAGGAATCAATCCTTCTCTTTTTGTCTCTTTCTTGCTCGCGCTCTTTCGTTGTCCATGTGTTGTCAGGATCACATGCAAGATTTCAAACGCCAGTCATGTGCGTGTAATTCATGCATGACTCACCAACCCCTTACACACACACACACACACACACACACACACACACACACACACAAACACGTTCATACACATACTGTACATATGTACATGTCTGTCAACAATACATTTACAATATAAGGGAATTTTATTAAGGTTAAGTGCTTTAGTCTCTGTGCTGTATACCAAGGTGATGGTTAAAGCTATTAGCAGTGATTACTGCTCCTTCTGCAGCCTGAGGGAACTCGTTTTTCTCTCTCTCTCTCTCTATCTCACTCTCTCGCACACACAGACACGAACATACATAAACACATCTGTTGGCCACATGCTGTATGGCTGCCATGTCAGTGCAGGATTATGGGATGCATGGGACAGATCACAGTAGGATTAAGACACCAGAGAACACAGTCTGCTGTAACACAATAAAAAAATTATACCTCCTGCTCTTTCTCACTTTCGATCTTCATGTAATTTCATTAGGATGGAAAATTTGTTTTTTAATTCAATTAAATTTTATTTGTATAGCGCTTTTAACAATTGACATTGTCTCAAAACAGCTTTACACAATCAAAAGTTATTTAAGTTTGTATGGAATGTGAATGTGTATGAATCAAAAATGGTCAGATAGTCCCTGGTGAGCAAGCCGCGGGCAACAGTGGCAAGGAAAAACTCCCTGAGATGGTAATAGGAAGACACCTTGAGAGGAACCAGACTCAACAGGGAACCCATCCTCATCTGGGTGAAACAGATAGCAGGAAATGATCTGCATTTATACGGTGTGTTAGGTGGCAGACAGTTCAGCTATAATAGTTGATGTTAGTTGATGTTAGAATGGAGTCCAGATAGTTATTGGAGACTCTGGTAGACTTTTAGAAAGTACCAGTCCTGAACTATCGAATTGTCAAGTCCCCAGAGAAACAGTTGCCAACACCAGTCAAGGCCAGAACCCGTCTTCTAGGTAGAGAGAATCATCCCCAGACACCAGACGCATCCCAAAGAGACACACGCGATCCATGTGACGAGATCTCCAACCAGAAGCGTGGCACCAGGACGGGTCAGACAGGTCCGGAGGGCAATTTTTAAATAAAATTTTTTCTTTCAACATTAAAGTAAAATAAAATGGACAGCTTAACATTCCGAAGCGGTGCATATTGTATTATTATAAGATTCTTTCAATGATTTAGTCCTTGGAACTGTCAAAGGTTTAAATACAGTAGGTTTTCAGTATAAAGTTAATGTGTATACTGTGACAGCTTTTTAAAGATTATGGTCATTAATATAGACTGCAGTCTCTAGCTGATTCGCAGACTTCTACAGTACATTTACAGGATTTTTTTTTCCAGGATTATGGAAGAAAGACTATGGAAAAAAGATTGCTTTATATTGATTAAAATGGTAAAGTGCAGTACAAAGTATGCAGGGTAACTACTGGAGTCTCTCTCTCTCTCTCTCTCTCACTGTCTCTCTCACTCTCTCTATTCTTTTTCTCCATTTATTTGTCTCATTCTCGGTGTCACACACAGTAGAACATACTGTAATTAGGAAACTGAGCATGCTTTTCTCAGGACTCAGATCAGACTATTTGTTTTCTTTGGTTAATTGCATATTTCCTTTAGATCATCTTTTTTTCTCCTTGACTTACTCTTTGTGCGTTTAATCTGAAAGCTGTGACATTTGTCGCTTTAAGAAATATTTAGTTTTCACTTCATGCTTTTCACAAATGCAGTGTCGGTTTTGTAATTCTGATCAAAGTAGAAGGAAGAAAGACCTCTGTTGCTAGGTTACCATAGCCATCACAGACACAACAAAGTATGTGCATGAGAGCTGTGCACTGAGTGTGAGTGTGTGTGCGTGTATGTGAGAGACTGAGAAGACACACACAAACAGTTTTAAGCCACTATATTGGCAATACATTATCTTGACCAAGGACAATATCTACACCTACTCATACATGAGTGTATATGTGTGTTTGTTTGTGTCTTTGTGTGTGTGTCTCTTTTTGTGTGCGCACGTGCATGTGTGTGTCGTGTACATGCTTTTTACATTCATCTCATTATGAGGCCAGTGACTTTCACACACATCGTCCTGGGGATAAACACATTGTGGCTACAGAATCCATTAGAGAAAGGATTTTTAAAGGAGTTTCTATTATATATATATATATATATATATATATATATATATATATATATATATATATATACAGTATATGTGTGTGTGTATATATTTGTTTGTGTGTGTGTCCTTAAAACACAGTAAATTTTCTCTCCATGCTAAATGCAACAGACAAACTTAATTAATAACGTTTTGACTCAATGTGATGAAATACGGAGGAGAAACAGCTATTGTGAGTTTGTTACTTGGACTTGATAGTAAAAACAGCTGAACCTGAATGCTCTATTCGTTAACATACTGTATTGGCTAGTCTTTTGAACAGCAATACTAATACAGCTTTCACTTTACTGAGTGAATATACTTCAGGTGAGATAACTATTGAGCTCAGTGGCGAGGGCAATCCTAAATGGCTTCTCTTTAGCTGTGACGTGTGCTTGGGCATGGATAGGTTTATGTGTACATTTATAAGGAGCAAGAAGCCTTTTGGGCTTTGGCCTACTATATGGTCTGATTATCACTGCTACCATAGAAACAGGTGTAAATAGTGTTATGTAATTTTTCTCTTGGAGAAATGTTTGTTTTTGTTGTTGTTTCCGGAACCGCACCAGAATTTAACAGTGAAAATGGCTTGATCCACTTTGTGTTATTGGACTCCTGATTGTTTCATTCATTCATTCATTCATCTTCTATACCGCTTTATCCTGTGTTCAGGGTCGCGGGGGACCTGGAGCCTATCCCAGGAGACTTCGGGCACTAGGCGGGGTACACCCTGGACAGGGTGCCAATCCATCGCAGGGCACACACACACACATACACACACTCACACACCCAATCACACACTACGGGCAATTTGGGAACGCCAATTAGCCTAATCTGCATATCTTTGGACTGTGGGAGGAAACCGGAGTACCCGGAGGAAACCCACCAAGCACGGGGAGAACATGCAAACTCCATGCACACAGAGACGGGAATCGAGCCTGGCCGGGGAATCGAACCCGGACCCTGGAGGTGCAAGGCGACAGTGCTAACCACTACACCACCGCGCCGCCACTCCTGATTGTATTGCTGGAAATAACTAATAATTACCAGTGTGGCTTCTCTGTGCACAGATATTGATCCATTGTCTAATATACTGTATGACATCATTTGTGTATGCATAGTAGCATAGAAGTACTGGGTTGACATACAGTATTATGTGAGGAAGAAATCACGATGATTCATTTAATTAACGCATGTGTATGCTACAGTAAATATCTCCTTATAACATCATATATTAGTATGTGTATAAAGATAGGTTTTTTTGCATGCATAACAGCAGGGTGGGGGTATGATTACAAAGAGTGACTCAGCTTTCTGGGATATCTGGGCTGGGACTGGATAGCACGCTTCCTGTGTGCTATAGGGTGCTGAGTCACCACAGCTCCTAGAGACAGGAAATCCATCCATCCCTCTATCTAAAACATCAGTCGTACTGAGACAAAAAGAAATGGAGAGGCAGCAATAAGGGACGGAGTTGACGAAGCATATATATGAGATTTGAAACTTCTGGAACTAGGTGAAGAACCCTTTTAACACATCATCAAAACGAGGAATGATAGTGCTGAATCGTCAATTTTGTGGGGGAAATGTGGTGGGGGAAAAAATCATAAACGGAGAGCCCTTAAACATTTGGTGATGATGCATGGTAAAAATTCAACAATAAAAAACATAGCAATGTTTAATAGTCAAAGTAAGAGTACTATGTATTTCCATATGCACACAATGTGATGAAAACTAAGAGGATTGGGACTAAACAGCTGTGTGGCTGTAAGAAAACCACTTGGTAGTGAGGAAAATCTGAAAAAAAGGTTCGGTTTTCTAGAGTTCATAAAGATTATACTTTAGAGCAATGGAAGACAGTCATGTGGTCTGATGAGTTTAGACTGACCCTATTCCAGATTGATGGATCATGCACGCATCATGCATAGTGCACTCTGTAGGCAGTGTTATGATCTAGGGTTGTTTCAGTTTGTCAGGTCTATTACATCATGTGGCAGTAAAATGAAGAAAAATGTACTGTATATACTGTTACCTAAACAGTAATTATTAATTCTGTGGTGAAAACATTTTTCTTTTTAACTAACAATCAGTGTGCTGTACTAGAACGTCAGTAGATAATGCTAAAACTAAAACCATCTTCCTCCTAGACACAGCTGTCATTTGGAAGCAGTACCACAGTAACATTTCACAAATGACTGCTCCTCTAATGTGTTTTATTCTAGTAATTGCTGTTTATCTTGATTTAAAATAAATGCAGATTGCTTCCTTATCAGCATTGTTATGGTGCCAGTTTCCCTTTTGTGTTGAAAAGAACTGCAATTTAAAAAGGATAAATATTGGGTTCAAAATGGGCAGAAATCATTTGTGAGGTTCTACTGTATGTACATTACCTTCATTCTCAATTCTATTTGTATAGCGCTTTTAACAATTGCCATTGTCGCAAAGCAGCTTTACACAATCAAAAGTTTGGACATACCATGGTCTTTCCTGATTTTTATTTCTTTCTACATTGTAAAACAAAGCTGAAGGCGTCCACAAATATGAGATGTGTCTGTTACTTATGCTGCTTCAAAACAGCTCCAATCTAAGGCGCTGTTAGTTAACAATTAGCTTTAAATAAACTTCTCCTCTGCTAAAGGTAGGGTTTGGTCTTGCTTTCCTGGGATGGTCTTCATGAGAGCCAGTTCCATCAGGATGCTTGATGGGTTTTGCAAATGCACTTGACAATACTGTTCTTGCAAGAACTATTCCAGAACAGCTGACGTTCGTGTGTTAAAAACATGTGACTTTTTTTATTACTTAACTTTGTTACTAATCACGTATGTGTTATTTCATAGTTTTGAGAAAAAAAAACATTAATACTCTAGAATGTAGAAAATAATTAATATATTTTGTCCAAGCCTTTGAGTGTTGTGTCCAAATTTGTAAATGGTACTAGCCATAATGCCACTAATGGTATAGCAAAATACTTTAAATGGGCAGCAGAAATTCTAGTATCCCAGGGCTTAAGTGAGTTCCTAAAAGGAAACTGTTACACTAAAGCACCTACTATACATATATATTGCAATATAAGTACATACATGGAAAATAACTGTCAGTTTTCACCAGTTAGCTTCTGAAAACGAATTCAAAAGTACTAAGAACTTGAAATCTAAAATATATTAGAGCTTAAAATAGTAAAACACCATATCAGTCTCTGTAGCAGAGACGAAGCAATGCCTAAATCATACTGCCACCACTAGCGGCAGGTAATCATTATGACTAATGTAGATATGTATTAACCAAAGTGAAAATAGATCATGTCGCCCAGAATTTCATTAAAAGTAAATCTTGGCTCCTGTTAAAATATTAATATGAAGTGTTTGAAGGTGGATTTTTGAAGTGACTGTATGAAGTTCAGCTGTGATTTTCAACTATGTGATGAAAACAACTTCCCTCTCTGCAGATAAAATAATAAAGAGCAGGGAGTACATGTTACTGTAGCTGTGCACCTACCTTATCACTTAAAATTATAAAAAACAAAGTGTATAGCTTGCACAGCTGCAGTCAAGTGGCCAAATGTTGGTACTGATTGCTCTGCTAATAATAATAATAATAATAATGATAATAATAATAACAATAACAATAAGATCCTACAATATATAGGCTAGGCAGTGTATGTAGTTATTACAGTGACCACTTGATGTTGATTATAGTCTGTAAAATTCAGAGTGAATAAAATACCAGTGACTCAGCAGAAAATCTGCACCATTGAGCATCTGAGTGCATTGCAATCCACTGAACCAGGATCAGGCTCGCTGTGTTGACCAGGCCATGCGCTAAAAAAAGCACAACTGATTCAGTTATTTTTTTTAATGCTTTTAGAGGAAGGGAACCTGATAAGGGTTATAGGAGGTCATGGGGAGCTGACAGCAGCTGAATTCCTTCATTCCGACAGTCTCTATAAAACATAAAACCTTGTAATCATAACCCCCTCATCAGACTCTCTCTCTCATATCTCTCTCTCTCTTTCTCTCTCTCTCTCATATCTCTCTCTCTCTCATCTCTCTCTCTCTCTTTCTCTCTCTCTCTCTCTCTCATCTCTCTCTCTCTCTCTCTCTCTCTTTCTCTCCCTCCCCCCTTCATTTTTCTTTTTCTCTCACTTCTAAGTTTACTTCTCCAGCATTTACACACGTTCAGTTGATTGCCTTAGGCCTTGTCACACCTTTTCTAAACATTTCTCCATCTCAGACACAGGACATGCATGAACACGCTGTGACTTTTATCTTCCTAACACTTAACCTTCAAGCAACAGCTTTTACAATGTACTTAAATATGATGTGCATAAATATTTTTAAACATTGGCACATTCCAAAATTATTTTCAAGAAGTATATCAGAGGTATAAGACATGTTTCTACATGATTGAACAGCTACGTAACTATAGAAAGATCACCTTCTGGATTAAGTAAGAGAAAGTGAATTGTTTTTAGTCCGTGTGCGGTGGTACGGGGATTAGCATAAACTGAAGCGTAGCATCTGCTGAGGTCATTAGGGAGCATAGCCCCTGTTTGGAAGTTACAGTAATGCAGGGGAGCATGCTGAACGCAGCGCTCCAGCCTCACGCACCCAGTCTGCCTTTCTTTCTCAATATATATAGCAGTATATTTTTCCTGTCTGCCTGAGCTACCCTTCTATCATGCTGTCTCAAACAATGTTTATGGTTGATGCATTGTGTGACATGTGAATTAGGATGTAAGGGATATAAGTCCACTTATGTAAAATGCACTTAACACTCACTTGGACCCTGAGTGGTGTGACTGTACACTCGATAGACACAAAGTAGTATAGTGTTCAAAGGCAAGGCCAGAGTTACAGAGTATTAAAGGAAGGATGTGTCTGATGATGTAGGGCCAAAAAAACTTCTTAAACTTCTTAACAAAGGGACATTACGACTGACAGCTACGCAGGTCACTCCAGTAGGGGTTGGTCTTCTAATTTAAGAAAATATCTTAAATCTAGTCAAATATAACTATTTTTTTTAAATTTAGGATTAAAACAAGGCAAATATGATCATTAAGCCTATTTTTAGACACATTTCACTTAAGCATACAATTTTAAGCAGTTCTTTCAATAAAGAAAAAGCTTTAAACTAGCAAAATTATATTCCAGCAGAACAGGAAGCGTATGCTTGTATCTTATATTAAGTAATTGTAGATTATTTGACTAGATGCAAGATATTTTCACATTTCACTTTTTGTAGTACATATAATGGCAAACAGTAAACTTCCTTCCATTTTGCTCGAGACTCACCAAAGGCCGGAATCAAATGTTCAAAACACCCTGGGTTCAAATAAACAATTGTATATTTCACACAGTGAAAGTTCAGACTGGTGTGACATTCTGTGATCACTTACAAATAGAGTGAAGACCTGCTCCTGGGCCAGTGATAAAGCCTCGGAAAAGGACAAATTCATATTAATGTCAGAGGACATTAGACATTATATTGTAATTTCAGTTGCAATTACTGAAGCATCTAAGCCATCAAACTTCTCAATATCCAAGGATTGGACACACACACACACACACACACACACACACACACACACACACACACACACACACACACACACACACACACACACACACACACACACACATACATGCACTACTGGACACCATTTTATGTCAGTATTCTTCTAATTTCTCTTTTTTTCTTGAACTGTTTGCTGCTAAAACAGTCAAAATGCTGTGCGTTATTGATCTGCATTATGGCTGCCAAGCAACATTTCATGTTTCCACCTATTGCATTGTATCATCAGATTAATGAATTCAAGAATAAATTCTTGTTGCTGCACTTATATGAGAACTTTTGGACAAGTCAGCACTGCACTGTTTTTAACTATGGCCATTGTCTTGTCCTTGAGTATAATTTTCTTTTAGATATGTTTAGTCTATTGTTTTATATACAGGTACGGTAGCACCAAGTTCTGGAGGACTGTTGTTTTATTTCACTGTGTACTGTACTTACTCTATATGGTCGAAATAACAATAAAAGCCACTCTGACTTTAGATCTATGATCATTTTAGTACAGTAAATAGGGTTTTGATTTGTTTCATACATTAGGATACATACTGTATCAGTATTGTTTTGTTCATTGTATAGGTATTCAGATTGATATTAGTCCATTTTTTTTTTCAACAAATGTTGTTTGTTGGGGTGGCTTGTTGTTATCACTGTGACCTTGAACCTCCAGGTTTGAGGTTTCAAGTGCTACATCAGGCCTGTGGAGTCCCTGTGCTTGGTGGGTTTCCATTGCACTCCGTTTTCCTTTCACAGGCCAGAGACATTCAGATTAGACTAATTAATGTTTTCAGATCATCAATAGTGAGTGGGAGAGTGTGGGTGCTTGGGTCCTGCCCAGGGTGTACCCTGCCTAGTATCCCAGGTCTCCTGGGACAGGCTCTAAGCCTACGAGTGAGTCAGTGTTGTTTTATTGGGATTTGATTAATTCGCTGAAGTTCCCCGTCTGACTAACCAGATGAACATCTATGTCCTGCTTCTTCTGAATGAATTAGTATGGATGGGTTATGGTATGTAAATTATGTGCAGGTCATGTCCATTAAAATGTGACTATTTGCAGACTTGAGGATCAGCTTGTAAGCAGTTATTTTCTTCCACTTCAGATGTCATAAAAAACATAGTCATTTGAGGGAATGACAAAAAGATGACTTATGATGGTCTTAAAAAGCTTCATGCTTAGACTGAGGATCAGAATCGGTCTGATGACTGAGTGTGAGTCATGTGTTCCAGTGTTTTTTGTAGAGCTACATATTTCATTGTACTGCCTGTTTTCAGCATGGCTATTGTATTGTAGGTGACAGATCTTGATTTTTTTTTTTTTTTTTAAAGATCCTTCCTGTGTTAAGTTGGTGCATGGTGCATGGCAGATAATGGCTGCCTCAGAGAAGCACAAAAACATACCTAGTTTCTGGGTCAGTGGAAAATGTCGGCCTCCATTTGTCTCAGTGATCCTCTTTAATTGACTTGTGTATGTTGTATTCTGATACAAAACTGTTCATAGGTCATAGGTCAGTAAATACCGGTAAAATGTGATGGACCATACCAAAATATTATTTCTAGGTAATTTGAGTAAAAGGAAAATATTTTAAAACTGCAGTTACTATGACATTCCAGCCCTTGTGTTGTGTAGCCACGCCCATAATTGACTTTGACAGATCTGAAAAAGCCGTTTTAGGTTCTTTAGGGAGTTTGTATTGATTTTGCTTTGGTATCTAATGATGATTCATGATTCTGCATAAGGGCAGGTTTGGGCCCTGAGCAGTGATGATTAATTTTCTGAAAGTGTGCTCACCTTGTTGAAATTATGAGACAGGTTTAAAAGGTTTGTAAGCTTAGACGTCTTTGTTCAGTTGTTTTATTGTTGTCCAGAAATGAACAAATAAAAAAAAAGGTCAGGAAATCTAAACGTGATATAATACTTTTTTGCCTATTGACTTTTTGTCATTGGTACATGTGTAATTAAAATCTCTTAATCAATCCTTGAGCATTATGTCATATAATTGATTCAGTACTGATGTGGCTGCAGACATGACCAGAGTGGTGGCATGACCTTCATAGAAATACGCAGAAAGATTTATGTAAAAAGAATTTACAGTAATCCCAGATTAACATTTTTACAGACACATAATTAAGGAAATAAGTTCTCACAACAAGTGGTGAGAACAGAAGAGAGCTTAGGCTATAAAGTTTATAGAAGGTTTATGTTTCTGTAATAAAACTCTCAATCAGTAACTATTAAATGAGACAATGCCGGTACATCAGATTTAGTTAGATAGAGTTAGACAAGCTGGTGTCTTGATCTTTTTTGTCACACATTATGAGGAGCACTACTGTATGTATAAACACTATTTGAAGTGTTGTTGCTGCAGTACTTGAAATCTGTCCTCTGCCACTTAATTGATTCTTCACTGGGTTTATAAATGTTGAGGTGCGTTCCCACTCCTCTTTGTTTCTATTTTGTTTAATGTACAGTATGTCTTTCTTTGCAGTTAATGTTGAAATAAAACACTTGCTGTAATATATACATTATGAGCCTGTTATATAAACAGTTTTATGCACCAGTCAGTAAGATTCTGACCACTGACAGGTGGAGTGAATAATATTGATTATCTCATTACAATGGCACTTTGAAGTGGTTGAGAAATATTACGCAGTAAGTGAACATTTATTTGCTGAAGTTGATGTGTTGGAAGCAGAAAAACTGGGCACTGCCAAAAGCACCTCCCATGGGCAGAGCAGTAAAAGAAGGTGGCCTGGGCAGATGAATGCCATTTTGAACGTGCCTGGTGCATGTCTGTCGCTTACCTGAAGCACTGTGCAGAAAATGAAAGCTGGAGGGTTCGGACGATGTTCTGCTGGGAAACCTTGGGTCCTGCCATTCTTCTGGATGTTACTTTGACATGCTTTTGACGTACTAACTACAGTACACCTAAATGTTGATGTAGAACAAGTACACTTCTTCATAAAAAGAGTGTTCCCTAATGGCACTGTCCTCTTTCAGCAGGATAATGTGCCCTTTCGTACTGCAATAATGGTTTGAGGTGTTGACATGACCTCTACATTCTCCAGATCTCAATCCAATTCAACATCTTACAGTCATGCTACTGGCGGCTTGGTGCCAGATACCACAGTACACATTCAGAGGTGCAGTGGCGCATCCAATCCTGGATGGCCAGGGCTGTTTTGGTGGCAAAAAGGGCCCTACTCAATGGTAGGCATGTGGTCATGATATTATGGCTGATTGGTGTATATTACACTGTCTGAGGCAGCAGTTAGAGACACTAAACTGAATTCAGACAACTTCGTCTAGACAGCGCTCTGAAACATAAAGTATTTAAACGTTGCAGTTACCTAACAGTCACAGAAGTATTAAAATACTGAACACCACTAAGCCCTAACCCCTGGGGTTTTAGGGGTCTTGTAACAGCTTTTTTTGCATCACGTTTTACATTTTTATTTATTTTTGGCTATTCCGATATCCAGAATGTACATTTTGAGCTGGAAGAATTCTCCACGGGTTTACTTTGCCCTGTGTGTAATAATGAATCCTCCAGAGAGAAATGATTGTCCACTGAGAACACCACAAATTCAGACTCAGCACTAGCCTTCTTGTTTTCTTGCTTTCTTGCATCTGTATTTCAGAAAGTCAAGTTGTTTTCAGGTTGTGATTCAAGTCTACTGTACATGTTTGCATTATGGTTATGGCCTCACCTGCAGGACATTTATATGATTGACAGTTTGTGCTGGAGCTCCAAGTTCTACATATGCTCTAGCACACAGTCATACTTGATCATGCTGACCTGAACTTACCCTTATGTCTCAGTCTTTCTTGCAGAGTATCACATGAATGTATTAATAGTTGTAAATAGATAGTGAGGTGGATAGTGCAGCGAGAAGGGAACAGGACACACTCAGGGTAGAACAGGAACACACCAGGCATTCATCTGTTAGCAGACATGGGGGTAAGAGGAGAAGAGCCAGGCAGCTGTACTAAGAATATTGAGGCACATAAAAAATGCAGTGAAAGGATTCGCTCACTACAGAGACTTGCTTTAATTGGTTTAGCAAACATACAAGTTTAAATAGCATTTCCTAATAATTTCTTTATTAATAGAAGTCAAAATGTTTACAGAAAGCAATAACAACCATAATGCATGAAGTGCAAGTTATTAAACGATGACAGCATTTGTTCCCACCTCATTATTATGTTCAGTTGAATACTGTATATTACAATTTAAAGAAAAAAATCCTTTAATTGATCCTTTGAGGAATCATTTGGGCTATTTGAAACTTTTAAAGAATCATTTGAACATATGTAGAATCACTAACATTTACTAGTAACAACTACAGTAGTTGTTGTTGTTGACCTTTCAGCTGTTCCCGGCAAGGGGTCGCCACAGTGGATCATCCAGTTTGCACATACAAGCTTGGCATAGGTTTTACTCCAGATGCCTTTCCTGACACAACCCTCCCATTTTATTCAGGCTTGGGACTGGCACTGCATCCAATGGCTGGGGTTTGGGCACTGACTGGGAGTCGAACCCGGGCCTTTCACTGAACCTATTAATTAACATATATTTTCTTAAATAATTTGACTTCAGGTACTCGCCCTGTCAACCCGTGTCACAACAATGCGCGAGTTCGATTACTGGGTGAAGCTGTAGCATCCCGCAGCCGGTGGCCTGGAGAGAACTGATTGGCCAAGCTCTCTCAATGGGGTGGGGGGTCGATGGGAGGCACTTAGTGCTCTCACATCAATCACAGCTCTACAGCCAATCATGGGTGTCTGTGAGCTTATGCAAGCAGAAGGAGTGGGTAGCTCTTCTCCGAGTGTGTTATGGGACTCTGTGTGTCACAATGATGCGTGAGTGAGCAGTTTGAAAAGATGAGGTCGGCTGGTGTCATATGGTTCAGAAGAATCAAGTGCTAGTCATTGGCCTTTGGAGTAGTAGCTTTGATGTAGCGACGGGTGGGAATTGTATACGACTAAATTAGGGAGAAAATCTCTTAGATTTAGCTTATATTTCCAGTGGATTATATGAGCCATACAGTATGTGTTTTTTTTTTTTTTTTTATACATTACCAGTTCTGGAGCTGACTGTAAATACTGTATATTTTACAGATAAATTAACTTTGCTTGCAGACAAAAACCAACTGAAACCACACATTCATCAGCTGCATCACTACCTCGCAGCCACATGAATGAATAAAATAGATTTTCACAAAACCTGTGGAATAAAGACACTGGCCTCTGGGGAATAACAGTGATAACTCTTAACTGATGTTACAGTGACAGTGACTTACTTCTGGATCAGACACATCTGCTATTAGACTGTAAACCTAATAATTGATATGATGCAAATTATTATGGTAAAAAAATGAGAGATTACCACTAAATTCTACAGTAGTAAATGCAAATGGCTGTAATAAACCTAATGGATCTCTCTCTCTCTCTCTCTCTCTCCCCTTCCCCCTTCCTCCTTTTTCCCTATCCTATGAACATCCCTCTCATCTGTCTTCAGGGACGCTGTTCCAGAGAGAACTGTAAGTACTTGCACCCGCCTCCCCACCTGAAGACGCAGCTGGAGATAAATGGCCGCAATAACCTGATCCAGCAGAAGAACATGGCCATGCTCGCCCAACAGATGCAGATCGCCAGTGCCATCATGCCCGGCAGCCAGCTTCAGCCAATGGTAAGGAGGAGCTAAATCATGCTTTTACTTTACATGCTTTTAAGCAGGGTGACTTACATGACTTCAAACGCTGCACTGGTGAAACAGCTGTTCAAATGATAAGAGTATTATTAAGCAAAAAGAGGATCAAGCTTACTGGAGATTTTCAAAAATATTTAATTTTCATCTCATACCTCACTTATGCTCCTGTTTGAAAAATGAGCTTGTAGTCTTTTTTTTTAATCGACAGGACAGAAATTCCTGATTACAGTACCATTATATCTTACGCTGACTTTGCTGCCTCTGCTTCTTCCATTTTTTCTTATAATGCACATTATCATAGCATCATAACTCGTTTGTTGTGTTCAATAAGTTAGAGGTCAGAGGAGGTTATGCAGTGCTGAAGAGGCAGATTTCTGCTCTGACCTGCCCTGAGTTGCTTGCATAGCTAGCACGTCTACACATGATTGTGTAGCCATGTTACCACATAATTTTTTATAAAATTATCTGAAAACAAAATTTATTGTACAATTTAAATAAGAACGATATATTATTATGCAAAACAGTACCGTACAATAACACCACACCTAGTGGCTTCTTTAACTGCCGCCCGCCTAATGCAGGCATTCACATTTCCTCACAAGTTCAACAGTAAGTGACTGGTTCCAATGGACAGGGTAATTAGAAAATAGATGCAGGATCCAGTACAGAGTCACCAGAGCTTAACTTTCAGAGTGATTGTAGTGTCTTTTTTTCTTCTTCTTTTGCACTCTTGCATTTTGTTTATTCTTCGAGCAACTTCACTTTCAAGAAACTTCATACCTACATAGAAACACAAAAATAGAAATGATAAATAATTGTAAATAATTTGTGTGAATGAGTGTGTGTGTGTGTGTGTGCGTGCTCTGCGATGGATTGGCATGCTGTCGTACCCTGCCTTGTGCCCAGAGTCTCCTGGGATAGGCTCCAGGTCCCCGCGACCTTAAATACAGGATAAAGCGGTATAGAAGATGAATGAATGAATGAATGAATGAATGTAAATAATGTATAAATAATTTATTTTTAGCTTTGACTAAATTGTCTAAACTTAATTTTGACTAAAATTAATTAAAATAATTGTAAAAGTTATCACGTTCATATGCTCTGTGACTCTACTGTAGGCTGCTACTGCAGATTATGAGCCAGAGAAAGTCTAGCTCTGTCATAGTCATACGGTCCTCATTATTTGTAGTCTGACGATGTGTTTATAGCATGTTTTAGTGTGTTTGTCGAAATGGGGGTCACGGTTTAGTCAGCGTGGTGCAGCATTAGACAATTCATGCAAAATTGGGATTTTCATCACACATTAAGCTCTTAAAAATCAAAAGTAATTACTTGGCTATGTAAAGTAAGGGTGCACAGTGTCATTGATGCAAAGTACCCTTCTAATGGAGTCTCTTTATGTAGCAGCCAAACATGAACATTTTTATATTAGATCATTTGACTCTGTGCAGTTGTGCGTGTTTTGCTTTTCACAGCGATGTTGTAATAAAAGTGAGACCCGCCGAATAATAAAGGTTGTTGTTGTTGTTGTTGTTACATTTTGAAATGCATCGTGATACATCAGTATTAAGTGATTTGTTAGCGCATTCTATTCATCCATTTTCCCACCTTACCTTTGTTCTTCTGTTTGTCTCTGTCTCTCACTCATCTCTGCAGCCCTTCATCTCTGTCACGCCGAACTTAGCCACCAATGCCAGTGCAGCAGCGGCAGCAGCTGCAGCAGCGGCGGCTTCCTTTAACCCATACCTGAGTCCCGTATCGCCAGCTCTAGTGCCCACTGCTGCTGACATCCTCCCCAGCGCGCCAGTCCTGATCGGTGGGAATCCTGCTGCCGTGGCACCTGTGACCTCCACAGCCAACGCAGCTGCGCAGAAACTTCTGCGCACCGACCGCCTGGAGGTATGACACAGAGGGAAAGGGCAACATGTCTGTTACAGATGCAGCCAGTGTCTAATAACATTAATCAACTCAACTTTATTTATTTTTCATTGATGCCCCAAACTAGTGAATAAAGAGTAGAGAACAAAGAACAAAGTAGGAAAAAAAACCTAAGTGCAACGTGAACTGTATGTAATTACAGCTTGAGTCATTTGCATACTGTCGTTATTCACTCACATTATATTCGCTTTTTTATATATTGTGTAATAATTAATTTTATAATTAGATACTGAACACTTGCACTGCTATTCTGCTTCATCGGTTGTACAATGGAGCTCTCTAGATGATTAGGAGCCAAGTTAGGCATTCAAAATGAAAATAAAAATGTAATTTATAGGGATGTAACGGTATCAAAACTTCACGGTACGGTAATACCTCGGTATGAATGGCACGGTACGGTATTTATTGAATCATTTACAGGAAAAACTAAACTAATGAAGAGACTAATGAAGAAAAAAGTGCCAGAAGTGTTTATTAAACAGTATACATGAACACTGAACATATCAATGGCATACAAATTAGCCATCTATCTGTAAACTTTGAAACATAAACTTCAATTTTTCAATTTTAATAACTTATTAAACCATGTAAAAAATAAAGTTTCAATTTAGTATTCTTGAAAAATCTTGAAAAATAAAAATAGCAGTTATTGCAGCTGGCCCATGGGCTGAATGAGTATTTGACAACACTCAACTCATTCACTCACTTATTCAGACAGAGACAGGATTCTTTTTTCCCTTCTCGTTTCTTTTCAGAGAGAAACCGAAGTGACTCGATAAAACTATAGGTCTTCTGAGAAAAGTTTGCTCAGGCGAATGGAGCGAACGGGAGGTAGCGGGAACTACAATTCCCATCAGCCCAGGCGTGACCATCATCCTTTGCGGTCTGTTGTCGCTACAGATCCAGTAATGCGGTAATGGCGGGTGCTGCTATTAGCGGCGAAGGAAAAGAGATGGAAAGAGTAATTAATCATTACGGAGTAAGCGGGTTTTAAATCGGATGTGTGCATTACTGGATCTGTAGCGACAACAGACCGCAAAGGATGATGGCTGCGCCTGGGCGATTATTCGTTTTATCGTCATGCGACCACGGTATTATCGAAATAAATTATTATTGCGGTACGACGGTATTTACAATACCGTTACATCCCTAGTAATTTAAAATATTTCTTTAAAAATGTTATTATGATAATCTGTTACATTTTGAGCGCCAAAAGGGACACTGTCTTGTGAAAACCAGTATCTCACTTACTTCCTGCTCATTCTTTGCTAAAGTGATTATGCTAGTGAAAATAATCCTCAACATTATTGACAATGCATAAAATAAATTGAAGGCAGTCTTGACATGTGTTAAACAACAGAAGGGATTATGATATTTTCAGGGATCTCAGATTACACAAGTTACAGAAAAGAAAGAAAAAAACCCTTAGTGTTGCTTAGATCAAAATGCCTGTGGATTTTGCTGCCCCCTACTGTACACACCTATTAAATAAAAATGTAGTGAATGTCGGACAGTAATTGGAGCGGTCATGCCACACATTTAATCACTGAAAGCACAATCTGCTCTCACATTGCTCTCATTTTAATAACACTGCCATTACAGTTTCACCAAAATAAAACACATGCTAGTAATAAAGGGTAAAGTCATCTTATCTTTAGAGTATCAGTACAAATAATATTGAGACTTTCTTTTCTTCTCCTATCATTAAATCTTCATCAACTAATCCAGTGTAGTAAGCAGTGTTGGGTGTAAAGCGTTACAAAGTAACGCGTTAGAGTACTCGGATTACTTTTTTGATGTACAGTAATGAGTAATCTAACGCATTAGGTCCGCCATTTAAGTACTCGGTTATTTAGTTATTTTTTCAAAAATGGAATCCGTTATTCAGACAATTTATGTAAGCAATTTATGTCCGTGAGCCAGACAGCAGTCATTCCCAATCCATTAGTGTGTGTCCGTATGTGTAAAAGTCGTCCTACAAACCCCGCCCTCAATAACTTGCCCCAACACCCCCCCCCCCCCCCCCCCCCCCGTTATTCCTTACCCCTATCTCACCTATGCGGGTTGACTATGCGAGGACCGATGCACGGAAAGATGGAAACGTAATCACAGCACCAAAACTCGCGGTGAATCATGATGAACCGTGCTTACGGCCACCGTGCGAAACCGCTTAGGTGAGATAGAGGTATTAGTAGTTAAGAGATTATGGGCCAAACTTCGCAGAGTGATGATGGTAGAATAATTATAAAGGTCTTGACTAAAACAACATGAATGAGGAATCATAGAGAAGTTTTAATTTTCTGCAATGGAAAAGTACTGTACTTTTATCAGAAAGTAACGCTCTAATGTAACTGATTACTTTTTAAAGACCGTATTTTTGTAATGTAATTAGTTACTGTAAAAAGTAACGTCCTCCAACACTGGTAGTAACTCATAGCCAATGGAATGTTATCAACTCATTTGACATTTGAAACAATTGAATACGGAATTGTAATGATTACTCTGTGACCGTATGTGAATGTGATTGCAGACCACTTACTGAGCACAACAATGTTAACTGACACCCATCTAAGGTGCTGTACTGTCTGTGCATTATGTTAATACAAATAGACATAGACAGGTCCTTCTCAAAAAATTAGCATATTGTGATAAAGTTCATTATTTTCTGTAATGTACTGATAAACATTAGACTTTCATATATTTTAGATTCATTACACACAAACTGAAGTAGTTCAAGCCTTTTATTGTTTTAATATTGATGATTGTGGCATACAGCTCATGAAAACCCAAAATCCCTATCTCAAAATATTAGCATATTTCATCCGACCAATAAAAGAAAAGTGTTTTTAATACAAAAAAAAGTCAACCTTCAAATAATTATGTTCAGTTCTGCACTTAATACTTGGTCGGGAATCCTTTTGCAGATTCTTGTGTCTTGTATCGCTCAACTTTCTCTCCACAATATCCCACAGATTCTCTATGGGGTTCAGGTCAGGAGAGTTGGCAGGCCAATTGAGCACAGTAATACCATGGTCAGTAAACCATTTACCAGTGGTTTTGGCACTGTGAGCAGGTGCCAGGTCGGGCTGAAAAATGAAATCTTCATCTGCATAAAGCTTTTCAGCAGATGGAAGCATGAAATGCTCCAAAATCTCCTGATAGCTCGCTGCATTGACCCTGCCCTTGATAAAACACAGTGGACCAACACCAGCAGCTGACATGGCACCCCAGACCATCACTGACTGTGTGTACTTGACACTGTACTTCAGGCATTTTGGCATTTCCTTCTCCCCAGTCTTCCTCCAGACTCTGGCACCTTGATTTCCGAATGACATGCAAAATTTGCAACCTGTAGCCCATTTCCTGCACACGCCTGTACACGGTGGCTCTGGATGTTTCTACTCCACTGCTTCCGCAGGTCCCCCAAGGTCCTCAGGGCCCGGTCACCAGGCTGGGAGTTTTTAAAAGCCTCAGGAATCTTTTGCAGGTGTTTAGAGTTAATTAGTTGATTCAGATGATTAGGTTAATAGCTCATTTAGAGAACCTTTTCATGATATGCTAATTTTTTGAGATAGGGATTTTGGGTTTTCATGAGCTGTATGCCACAATCATCAATATTAAAACAATAAAAGGCTTGAACTACTTCAGTTGTGTGTAATGAATCTAAAATATATGAAAGTCTAATGTTTATCAGTACATTACAGAAAATAATGAACTTTATCACAATATGCTAATTTTTTGAGAAGGACTTGTAAAGCATGACTTACAGTGGCTTGCAAAACATTACAGCCACAAACATGAATCAATTTTATTGGAATTCCACGTGAAAGACCAATACAAAAGTACAAAGTACTGACATTAGATTACACACAGGTGCACTCTATTTAGTCATTAGCACTCATCAGGCAATGTCTATGGGCAACTGACTGCACTCAGCCCAAAGGGGGCTGAATAATTATGCCCAACCCACTTTGCAGTTATTTATTTGTAAAAAATGTTTGGAATCATGTATGATTTTCGTTCCACTTCTCACGTGTACACCACTTTGTATTGGTCTTTCACGTGGAATTCCAATAAAATTTATTCATGTTTGTGGCTGTAATGTGACAAAATGTGGAAAAGTTCAAGGGGGCCGAATACTTTTGCAAGCCACTGTATGTGTTGACTCTACATCATTTATGTAGCTGTGTGTGTGTGCATACATGTACGTCTAAAGTCCATGTTTATGCGTAACGTTTTCATGTCTGTCTGACCATGTGCATACATGTGCCTGGTGATATTGTTACTGTCCTCATGTCTGTTGTAACATACTGTGTGTCAGGTGTGTCGCGAGTACCAGCGTGGTAACTGCTCTCGCGGTGAGACAGACTGCAGATTTGCACACCCGGCTGACAGCACCATGATAGACTCCAGTGAGAACACTGTCACCGTGTGTATGGACTACATCAAGGGTCGCTGCTCACGGGACAAATGCAAATACTTCCATCCTCCGGCACACCTGCAGGCCAAGATCAAAGCAGCACAGCACCAGGTGAACCAGGCCACAGCCACCGCAGCCATGGTGAGTACAGGACACACAAACACTCGCTTACATGGGTACATGCACAGTCTAGTGAGAAGTCCAGTACGTACATTAGTACATGTGCACTTCCATTCATACAGTAGAATCGTACAGTAAAGTGCACCAACATATTAACATGGAACAGACGTATCTTCAGAGCATGCTTATGTTAATGATTGTTTCATCTCAGAATGACACAGTTCCCTACTGTGCCACCATATACGCATACAGGGACGACATAAAGACATGTATGGTGCATCATAAAGGGCAACTCTGATAGTTTCATGTTTCATTATGTTTATCAAGCAGAGAATGTAATACAATGCTTTATAAAGTGGGTCTTTCCGACCATAACTGAAAAGATCAGGTGTTTTTAAGGCTTAAATGAGACACATGCTGAGCAAGTTCAGCCTTAGATTACTAACTATTACACCTATAACTCTTTCCTATTGGCCTTATTACAGTCACTGTAAAAGTCATAATGCTTACTGCATATCATGTTTTCACATCAGCAGTTGTCCAGGAATACACAGCACCCTGTATATCTTTCTTACCAGGTAATTATTAGGACAGACCCTTATACGCACATGACAAATGAAAATGAAAAAAAAATTTTTTAAATCCATGGTAACCATACAAACTTATGTAAGTTTCTCTAAATAATAATGTTATAATAATTCAATTACGCACCTTGACATTACAAAGAGCAAGGAATTAAATGACACACTAAAGTGCCCCTAGTTATTTAATGTAGGTATTCAGGGAAACTGCACTAAAACCCAATTTTTTTTCTTGTATTTTTTATGTAAATTTGTCATATCCATGCTGTAGCTAATTTCATTATCATTATTAGTCTTATTTCTATAAATATTTCATGTGCCAATCCCATTCTATCATAGGGTTGTAAAGGCTTTTTATGTGAGTGTGTCAACTACAGTATGTGAATTTTTTTCTAGCATGTCAGAGATATATTTGAACAGATATTGAATTACTGAAAGCTCTATGGATTTCTATGTTTATATGAGCTAATACAGATGCTTAGATTGATGATCATAATAAAATTAATGTTTCAGGGCAGATGGTTCAGGTTTCATTATTACCACTGATTGAATTTCTTTCCTGTTCTGTTAGAGAGTACATTTACTATTTACTATTATTCCTGTCCAATAGGGGTCAGTGTGGACATTTTTGACATAATAGAGCTGGCAGTGCACAGGTTAAGCACGTACAGTGTTTTTTTGTCATATTATTTCAATCGTTCCAATATGAGGATTGTAAAAAATTAACCTTTTTGTATTAGACACATACTATTATTGGACCCCCTGTTGTGATGTGGTTAATCTAAAGCAGGGTCCAAAGGGTTCCAATTATTTCTCATTTGATAAGAATGTAATTGTGCAAACTATATTTCTCAAGCAAAAAACAGCTTAAAAAGATTAGACGATTATCCCCGCTGGACCCTGCTGTAGTTTGTAGTTTTAATAGTGCATTAGATATCTTTTCCTGAATTATATTAATGTGCATGTTAAGTCCTGATATCCCTTTTGTACAATGCATTCCAAATGATTTGTTTTTTATTTGTTTTTTTTTCTCAACCACCAAAAATGCACTGCTGCCCCATGATGCACCTCTGCTTGCTGTTTATGTTTATGCGCTTGAACCCCATTGGCCCATTGCCATCATGTGCTCGCTGCCTGCTAATTAAGACGGCTGTCAAATCACTGAAGCGACCCCTCGAGGCCACCTTTGACCTGGTACTATGACCTTTCACCTTTTTGGCTTGGCATGTTGCTTTGTTGTAGTGTCTTAACAAGCAATAATTTGCTAGCATAGACTGTTTCTTAATTGGCTTCTTAATGTTCTCTTCCTACTGCTGTTTTAGTAACGTTTAGTGATCAACTGATTGTGGAGAAGAAATCATTTGCAAACAGACGAAATATGCAGACCAGAATTGATTTAAAAATGAAATTGCATCATCTTCAGCAAAAAAAATGGGAGTTTGTCAAAGGCACTGAAAAGTGTTTTATAAAAAGCCCTACCACAATCAGATCATCACATGTAGGCCATTCCTGCAGCATAAAGACAAGGATCAGACAGACTAAACTATGCTGTATAACTGTGTCTGTTTGTCTGTATGTGTTTGTGTGTGTGTGTGTGTGTGTGTGTGTGTGTGTGTTCAGTATCTGCATATATCTTCAGTGTCTCCTGTATAGTGCATGATGAGTAGCTTTAAAGTGCATGTATAACCAGATAATTTGGGTAACTGGGTAACCAACTATGTGGTAGCGAAGCTGTGCCACCTGAGCAACAGATATTAATAACTTATGTGTCATATTTCACAGATATCATGGCAAAAGCAGTGCAGCTTTATTTTATTTTAAGTTGATGCTTTAAGTTTTGTTTTATTCTCGTTCTGTTTTTTATTTTTTTATTTGTCGGCAAAACCTTTTCTTAGTGCGATGCTTGCTTCATTTGCACTCGCACCAGACTAGTTGATGGAGTAACGTTAAGAGCAGAAGTAGCGTGTTGATGTGTGTGTGTGTATACAGTATATATATATATATATATATATATATATATATATATATATATATATATATATATATATATATATATATATACTCTAGTGTGTATATCCAGTCAGGGATTTGGCACTTTTGTTTCTGCTTGTGGCGTAGTCATGTATAGGCTGCTGCTGCTTGCCTGCTGTTTTGTTTTAGTTTGTTTCTTTTTTTTATTTTTGTGCTCTAATGTGAAGTCCTGTGATGATAACTATTCTATATTTTCTCTTTCCTTCCTTGTCATTGTATCTTTGTTCCTCATTTTCCAATCATCCTGAGCAGGGCCTTCCTCATAGCGTAATTCCTCCTTTGCCAAAGAGACCAGCCCTCGAGAAAGCCAACAGTGCCACCACTATGTTCAATGCCGGCATGCTGCAGTATCAACAGGCACTGGCCAACATGCAGTTTCAGCAGCAGGCAGCATTTATTCCTTCAGGTAGGGGCCTAAGCTATCCTGTCCCACCCTTTATCACAAGGCTGACCTGGCACACTATTCACACACACTGCAGCTAATGATAGAATTTTTTTTAAATTCATTGTCATTACTCCATATGAAATAAATCACACTAAGCATATGAAGCGTTCAACAGGAAGAGGTGAGCACACCATGTGCAAAGACGTTTTTGTAAATATTACTTGTGTATATACTGTCCATGTGTGCATATGTATGCAATTCACATCCCAAGATTTTTAACAAGCCAAATGACTTAAACTACATTGTGAGACAGTTTTGAGATTTGTGTTATGGTTTTAAGATTTGGCTCCTCAAGAAATAGAAAAACGTTTAAGGCTATAGATATGTTCCCGACTACAGTTCATGATTCTTCAATCAATGACTGCAGTCAGTTTTAGAATTAAGAAATGATCGACTTATTCTAGGAAATTAAATGCAACCAAGTGCAATTTTTTTTTTACCAAAACACCATGTAACATTTATTAATCTTATAATAAACCAGGCACTCCCAATGGTGCCAATAATTCCTGAGCTTAGTGTCACTTTGGCAGTCATTTAGAGGTCTTATTGTAGATTATCACGCTGACACACACTTGCCATAAGTTGATAGTCTCTGTGTCAAACAAGTGATCGGTTTTTGTAAAAGCTTGTTACTGTCTGCAATCAATGCCCTCACACGTCCCTCTCACATCCCGACTGTAGATCACACATTCCATAACTAATAATTTGTTTTGTGAATGATTCCCTGTAACCTTTTCTGTTTTGCCTTCCTTTGTTTGTCTCTCTTTTATCTAACCAACCTTGTGATGGGCTGATATGATTCTTCTCCCTTTTTTCCAATCCACTTCCTGTTGCAATGCATGATGGGCAGGCTCAATATTGTGCATGACTCCTGCAGCAAGTGTGGGTAGGTGTTCTAACCCTTCTCCCTTTTGGCTGCTCACACGCCAAATTCTACACACCTTATACAGTATTAATGCAATGTAGAATCAACACAGTGCTCACCAATGATAGAGCTAAGTCCGCATCTCATTATTCCACAACCTTCAGTTTTTGTGTATTATGCAGTGGATGATGATGTGCACTTTATTTCTAGAATAGATCTCTAAATGTCCTGGTTTGTGATTATGTCTTCACAGTAATGCAGTTTATATTGAAATAAGTGTTTACAATAAGGGCTTTTGAAGCTGCTCAGGTAATCCTTATTTGATGATTTCAGGATACAGTATATTGATTTCAGGATACAGTATATTGACCACTTTAATAGGAACACTTGTACTCTTGTTCTTTCATGCAATTGTCCAATTATCCATCCAACTATATAGTTTAATGTGAAATGAATGTTAAGGTATACATTAAAGCAATGTCTAAATGTTTAATTAGCACACAAATTAATTATTTTAACTTTTAATAAAAATGTGAAAGTCTTATTAGATTGCACATTCTATATACTTTGGATCAGCCATAACATTAATACTATTGAAAGGGATGAAATATACAGTATTCATCATAAAGTAAACTGAGCTTTTTTTGTGTGTGTGTTGGAAGCATTAAAATTGCCATGCTTAAGGGTCTGAGCTACTTTAACAGGGACCAGATTTTGATGCATGGGTCATAGCAGGTCTTTTGCGATTTGCAAGAGAACCAGTGACAGGGTTATTTGATAGTCATGGGTAGTGAGAGCTAGCCCCCTCAGGTCTGATCCCACAGAAGTGCTACTACAGCACAAACTACTGAAAAAGTTATCAATGCCTGTGATAGATGGGTGTCAGAACACACAGTCTGCTCTACTGTATATGAGGCAGTGAGGCTGCAGTCAGTCGCCATGCCGACCCCTGTCCACTGCTGAAAGCACTTACAGTATAGCATTCTGAGTGCCCTGGTCTTATTGATGTTATACATTTTCTTGAGCTGGGTATGTGCATGTCACTTACCTTGGGAGGAGCAAGCAACAGAATGCACTATGGGAAGAAGGAACTAATTTGTCAGTACAAGAGAAACCTACACAGTATTAAGCAGTTGGATTTAATGTTATGACTGATCAGTGTAGGTTCTGTAAACTTTTATTTTAAGGAATACTAGCATCATTATAATTAATATTGGGTAAAGTCATCTCCAGAAAGAATACAGCATCTTTTAGAGTCATGTCTAACAATACAGACTCATATAGAGGGATCCTGGCCCACTGCGTCTTCCCGAAGCTCCCGAAACCTATGTTGTTAGGTTTCAATATAAAATAAGATGTTCAATAGAGTTCAAATCTAGAGCCTGAGATAGCCAAAGGAAACCTTGTTTGCACTTCCTGTGCAAATTGGGGTATAGAAGGCATAAAGCCATTAATACTCACATGTACTCATAGGTATTTAACAAAACTATTAAGCTGTTTTTCCTCACATGAGCCCCTGAACCGCCTGTATCACTGATGCCATGTTCCAAAGCATCAGTGATACAGATTCTGGTGGATCTTCCTTCATTGCAGTAAATTAACATACAGTTAATTTTAAAATATTTATTTCTTGATTACAAAACCCAATGAATCAGCTATACTGCACAATCACACTGCACAACAACTGAATCAATTGAAATCTGAGTTTTGGGCTTAACTTTGTCTTTTAAATCTTATTGCTTTTTTTCATTATCTGCCCGATTGTGTTTATTAAATTGTGTAAATTGTGTAATATTTAACCCTTTTACAAAGCAGTGTTACTATATGGCTGTCTAAAAGTAACAGAACTGGTATAATCAAGTATTGCTTTATGTTATTGTCACTGCTGTTTATTAAATAACAATATATTTTAGCTTGCATTAATTATTTGACCAAATTGGTTTTAAATAAGTATTGAAATGTAAATGATCTCAGTAGTGCATTTAGACATGTTACTGTATTGTGTGTGTGTGTGTCTTGCTGTTCTTTTACATGACGTGAAGCACAAAGTTCATGTGCGGGTTTCGCTGGTCAATCTGCTGTGCTTAACAGATTAAGACTATTATAAGACTTTACTTCAATATCTTTACGTAATTATTTGAGAAAATCACTTAAGTAATTTTAATGTACTACTGAGGTCATGTTCATGCCTCTGGTCCTTGTTAACCAGCATGTTAGCATGTTTTTTATCATAATACGCCACCTTACTGCTGGTGGTTCTCGTACTGTATGTAGTAATGCTTCCCCTGCTCCGTTCTCTTCCACACACATCCGTCCCTTTCTCACATGTGTACACCTTTTGGCTACACTCCTCTGTATGTGTGCTTATATGACTCTCCCCTCTGAAAAGTACCCATGATGCACGGCGCTTCACCGGCTGCTGTGTCCGCAGCAACCACGTCCGCCACTACTGTTCCCTTCGCAACCGCATCAGCCAATCAGGTTTGCTCCCTTTATAGCTCTCTCTTTCTCTCTCTCACCATCTCCACGTATACACCTTCCTTTTTTACACTGTTTTCAGGACTGGAGAGATTATTAATGTTTGTTGTTTTTTCCGGCAGGGTAAGGGGTGTAATTCTTGTTATCCTTTTTAACCCTCATTTTATTCACAGAGTTAAGCAATTATCTGTAGTTCAGGAAAAGTTGGGGAAAAGTTGTCCCCGCTGTAGAAGCCTCATGACAGATTTATTATATTTTCTACGACACCAATTGTGTTTTATCACTATGTTTGAATGCTTATATTACTAGAACCGCATTTTAATGATGTTCTTGTCTCTTTCTGTTTTGAGGACTCTTCTCTATCAAAGCTGACTACCAATGAATACATGCAATTGGTATGTATAAAATACTAGTTGTTTTTGTTTTAGCTGCAGTACTGATTTCTTACATGAATTTCAATAATCTTCCTATCCTAATTAGTTATTTCCTCACGCAACATTTATTATATTTATTTAGATTTCGCCTCATATTTGAAAAATGTTCAGTTTTAACAAAAACATTTTAATAAATGTACAGAATTAACTGTATAAACAGCATAGGTTTTAAGCTACTCACTTTTGCAGCTTTACACGTCTAGCAGAAGTGTGTGCTGAACTTTTTTTTTAACATGCAGTTACAGTATTGTTCTTGTTTCTCCTTGCCCCTGATATTTCATATATAAATCTAGCTTGTTTTATTTACAGTACAAAAATATAAACAGATTATTAATGTTAACAGCATATGATGAAGCAGTTACTGAAAATGTACAATAATGTTGTTGAAGCATCACTGCATGACCACGGTGCTGCATATAACATGTTAATCACAGTGGCCTCCTATTAGCTTCATATCTAATCACCTGATCTCACACACAGATCCACTTTCTCCCTTAGGAAACCAGTTCTTATGTACAGTATATGGTCATCGTTCAATCCACATAGGGCATATACTGTTGATTTGGACTGAAGGTTATAGCAGAAGAACTGGTTTTGATATTATTGTATGATGTAGGGAAAAAACTATTGTTTATTAAATTTTTTACATTTTAAAAATTTAAATTTGCCATTCAATGACTTAATGGCTGATATTATTTTTATGTAAGACAATTTATATTCCTATGAGTAATTAACATTTGTGCCGATGTCTTTCTTCTGTTCTTATTATATTATCTTTCCAATAGATTCCAATAATATCGGCAGAACATCTGACTAGCCACAAGTATTTGACTCAAATGTAGTAAGAGGCAAGGTCAGTAAGTGTCTTTTACTTCCTGTTTTCAAACAATTTGCTCTTGTCTTTTTAATAACCTACAGTATGTGCTTTTTAATTCCAACATCTTTATTAAAGTCCAATGGCATTCCTAGTGAAAACATGGATATAAATCAATCATAAATAAAAGTATATTATAATGAATTAGCAAAAAACATTGGAATAAATTACATCACTAATAAAACTCTCTGTAAATTTCATGTTATTGATAATTGAGTCATGTTTATTTTATTTCTTGTCATTTCAGATCAAATGAATCTTCTCATCTGTTACCTGGGACAGACACATATAATTTAACACCAACGAATATTCACATTTCATTTACATCATTTGAGCCCTTTGGGTATCATTAGTTTCATTTATATGATATTTAAAGGACTAGTCCATGACATACCAATATGCAGAAACATGCAGTGCCCTTAGAAGTGACATGCGGAAAGAAATCGATGTACATAAGATGGGTTCATACACTTAGAAACACTTAGAGTAGCTAGAAACAGTCTGTTAGAGTCAAATCTAACAATTTAAATATTGATACCAACAGACATGATCACAATAGACCAAAAGTTTTAGTTTTTTTTTATTTATTTATTTTTTAAATTACTTCCCTTAGGTATTTAATTGATGTTCTTTGTCAGTAACACTTTACTGAAGGTTAAAATTGTAGAGCTGGTGTTTTTCACGTACACATTAAGCTGAAGCGTAGATATTGAACACCATTGCACTGAAATTTCATCCCAGACTGAAATATTACAAGAGTCATATTATAATAACTGTAGGAAATTGTAAGGTCATTATTTTATTTATAGTGAGTAAAGTGGTAAGACCACTCTAAATTTTGAGCTCGGGTGTGATGGAAACATACAATATTGTAAAAGTGATGTTTCTTCAGATGGAAAAGAGAGAAGCAGGTCTGTGTTGCGTGCCTCTTAAACCAGGTACAGTTCACCTTTCAGTCTTAATTAACGTACATTTGTTAGTCATGTTTTTAGTTTTGATATGTCTGCATGGTGAATGGTAAAACATCATGCTGTATTCAATGCCTGTTCATTTATTGAACTATAAAGAAGCAGCATTGTAGATATTTTCCTGAGATACGGTAACTGTAACCTTACATGAGGTGTTACTGATTTGACATGGGTGGTTTACAAAAAATGTGAAAATGCACCTTAAATTTAAAGATATTTACAATTATTCATGGCACAATACATGCAGCAAAATGAAAGTGGGTTTGTTGCTGCATTAAAAATGCAGACTTGCAGAGGAAGGATGAGGATTAAAGAAGACTAATGAATGTTTTTATGTCAAATCAGAATCCTTCTGACCTTTTAAAGCACATCTTAGCTTTAAGTCAAGCTTCACAAGATAAACAATAGGCTACAAATGGAAAGTGTTATCTCGACAGTGTTATTCTGTTTACCAGAGATTGTTTTTATACATAATTTCATGTCTGAGGTTTTTTTTTTTTCTAATGATTTTTTTTTATTGCTGTTTGTTCGTAATGCTCTCGATGTAATGATCTCCATTCAAACTTAGATATGTCTTTTCGACTTGCATGAGAACAGGGTTGCCTTTTCCTGTTGCCAGATATAGAGATTTTATTGCCTTGAATGATGGCGCGACTTTTTATTCATGAAATTGAGGATAGGTATCGGAGATCACTGCAATGTCAAACTTCACATTGCCAGAGTAACTCAGAATTGCATGACGTGAAGAGGCACGTCACAGTCCTGAAGCAGAGTATAAATGAGGGCGCTGCTTAAACCTCAGCTTAGTTTTGATTTATTTTGTATATGAGGAGACCAGATATGTATTTGGTTCAGGATTTCTTTTGTATGGATTTGGTGCCATTTGTGTTGTACGTTTATGATTCCTGATCTCAAACAGCTTTTAGCCTATGTACAGAAAAAAAAGATGATAATGTTGAACATTCTGTTAAGTCGTGCCAAAGTTAATTTTCCTGTTTTTTTTTCGTCAGTTTCACGGTCTTTACTAGTTGTGTATGGTGAATGGTCATGGTATCATCAAGGCCATACCTAGTTCAGAGAAAGATAAATGAAGCTATTTCATATTTTCTGGTGTAATTTCAGAGCATAGTGAGACTGAAGTTAAAAAATGTTAGACTCCCAGTTGGTGTTAGATCTAGATCAGTGGAGCCTATACAGTAGGTCTTAAATCTATTTTTGGTGTACAGAGAGATATATCATTCAGGGTTGGGGTCAATTCAATTTACAAGGTTAATGAGATAAAAGACTATTTAAAATGTATTCGTAAATGTTAAATGTAAAGTGTAATTCAGCTCATCAGCCGTGGCAATTGAATGAACCAAAATGTGGTTGAGCCCAGCAATGGAGCTGTTGCTGTTTTTTCACTGAGGCCTTAGATTTCAGTTAGTGTTTTCACTCAGATGTTCCAGTCTTTTTATTGTTTATGCATATCTTATATTTTTAGTAATCATTATAACACATACTGCTCAGTTGTTTAATTCACCAGCTTGGATAAAATCATATTGCAACATGCTGCATGTTTACTTTGTGGAATTTACTTATTTTGTATTTGGTAATATTTGATTTAATACTTTGTATTCTTTTTTTCTGGACTTGTAAATGCATTTCATCCCCCCTTTGTCCCCCTCCCTCCGTCTCCATTATTCTAATTAATATTTAGTGATTTTAGTTTTTTCGTTGTATATTTTACTCTTTTATTTGACAATTTATGTTCGAATGTTTTGATATTTTTTTTATTATTATTATTTGATAGTGATTGTCCTTTTTTTATATTGATTTTGAAAACTTGTTGAGGTGAAATGAACCAGTATGACATTTCTTAATTTAACAAATTTAAGAACTCTTTTTGGTTTACTTATAGAGCATATGTGGAAAGTAAAAAGTTATTTTCTTTTGTATCCATGTTAAAACATAAAATTGTATTTTGATATTTTGAAAAAAGAAAACATCCCTGCATGTCAGGCCAAAAATCTATATATATAAAGTATACATATAATATTGAATATTTAGACGATGATGCTGATGGTAATAAGAGGCTATGTTGTAAGGACTTTGGCTGGAAGTGAGAGAGCCATGACCCGAGGGACAAAGGTCGAATTTTGCACTTGTGTATATAGTCAATATAAAACAAGGAAAAGAAAACATGTATAATATGGAGATCTTATTTTGAATAATAAAAGATTCTATGAGAAATTTTGTTAGGATAATTTAAGGATAATAGAGTAATAGACCAGCTAACTGAATTTGCTTGCAGAAGTGGCTCAGCTCCCTTTATTATTATTATTATTACTTCAAATCATTGCTTTAAAAAATGCAAAAGCTCAACATCACTCCGCCTTAATCATGTGCGCTGCCTGTTGTTCAAACCTCAGTGCTGACATTTTGGCAAGTTTTCTCGTCATGTGAGTGACCTGCATTAAAAGCAGACACTGTTTTTCTGTGAAAAATTTACCAAAGTAGAACATAATGAGGTTAAACCATTGGACTGGAACAGTTACAAAAAATGAATATTTCTATGTAATTAATGATTAATTTATCAGACTGATCCTCCTAAATGACTGCAGAGAAATTAGGCTTTGTTAAATTTCTGATAGAAAGACTCCAGAGTGTCTAACAGTATTTACTGCCTGTCAAACATGAAGACTCCAAAATGTCACATGTACCCTAATAAGGAAATCACTAAAAGTTTTACTTGGGCCTGAATGTTGTTAGCTGCATGTAGACATTTAACCAGATAAAATCCACCTTTTAGATAAGTAGGTATGTCAATAAGTTTGCACAATACTGCAATTGCCATTTAAAAAATGTCATTAAAAAGTAGTGACAATTCTCAGCATACGTTAAGTGACACATTTACTCAAATCCATAAGGACAAATGTGGGTAACACAGTAAACTAATGATTTCAAAATGACCAGACATGCTAGCATAAGCCTTACACACCATATTACGTGAACACACATAGACATACACACACAGCGTGTGTGTAACAAGGCAACCGTGCCTTCAGCAGGAAAAGGTCAACCACCAAAACAAAGGAAACACAATGAATGTAAAACTTCTGATCGCCGTTTGAGGTTTTGACTCACTTACCGCTGCTGCACAAGTGCTAATAAACCAAAGCATCACTTTCATCCGAACAGACGCAATGCACAGCTCTGCTCTGCGTCTGCCACAGTGAAACCGCCGGTGGTCCCTACCTGCTGAAAGCACCTGCTTTAATGAACGCTTCACACTCGCCATGTAATCTCACGCTCACTCTTTGCTTACAGTTGCTAAGATCTTGTACTATGTTTTAAAAAGGTTTTATGCACATTTATTATTGTTTTATTTGACTCTTGCTGTTATGAATGAAAAAAAGAATAAAAAATAAAAATAAAAATAAAAATGGATTTCAATTGAAAAATAAGGTGTCCTTTGAGTATTTACTTTGTAGACTATGTTTTGAAAATGTATTAATATTTTTTTAGTATTTTTTAGCAAAATGAAAAAGCATAGAGCGCTCTCTCTCTCTTTCTCTCTCTCTCTCTCTCTCTCTCTCTCTTTCTTTAAGATTTCCTTTTCTTAAAATATGGTCCATTTTGACTTCAGCCTTCAGTTGAAAAGTTTGCGTCAGTTTAAAATGTGTAACAAATATTATGTTGATATATAAATGCAGTTCAATAAGAATGAAATTATCAGAACCTAAGGAGTTTACAGTTACCTTTCTGATTGTGATTTATGTGATGGTTTAATATCAAGTTTAATATATAAGTTTCTGGACTCAAGACCACGCTTTTTATTTTTTGTGACTTGCAAAAGTAGTCATACCTCTTGAACCTTTCCACATTTTATCACCACAAATAGAAATAAATTTTATTGGATTTTTATGTCATTAGACCAACAAAAAGTGGCACATACTGTAATTGTAAAATGGAAGGTAAAAACATTAATAGTTTTCAAACAATTTTACATTTTTTTTTATGTGGGGTGTATTTGCATTCCCTTTTACACTCCTAACTAAAATCCAGTGGAAACTTCAGAAGTAACCTACGTAATTAGTACTGTAGATAAAGTCTACCTTTGTGTAATTTGATAAATACAGCTGTTCTGTGAAGCCTCCAGAGGTTTGATGGAGAACATTAGTGAACAAACAGCATCATGAAGCACACTGAACACACCAGACAGGTCAGTGATAACGGTTTGGAGAAGTTTAAAGAAGGGTTAAGTTTTTAAAAAAATATTATAAGCTTTGATCATCTCACGGAGCACTGCTCAATCCATCATCCAAAAATGGGAAGAGTATGGCACAACTGAAAACCTTCCAATACATACAGTAGTCGTCCACCTGCAATTCCAGAGTCCCGTTTGCAGTTTGCGACAATCCATATGGGGGACACATTTGAAAGAAGGTGTGGAAGAAGATGCTCTGGTCAGATGAGACCAAATTTCTTTTTATAAATGCACAACGCTGTGTGGTGGAGGCCTAACACTGTGCATGGTGGTGGCAGCATCATATTGTAGGGATACTTTTCTTCAGCAGAGAAAGGGAAGGTGGCTAGAGTTAAAGGAAGCATTTACTGTATATAGCCAAATACAAGGCAATATTAGAAGAAAACCTGTTTGAGTCTGCAAAAGATTTGAGACTGGGACAGCGGTTCACCTTCCAGCAGGACAATGACCTTAAACATGCATGTATTAAACATAAATGTACTGTTAGAGCTATAATAGCATAGTTTAGATCAAAGCATATTCATCCAGTTAAAGTCCAGAAAAATGGAGGGAAATTTTCACTGGATGTGCAAAGCTAGTAGAACCATACCCCAAAAGACTTGTAGCTGTAATTGTAGCGAAAGAAGGTTCTACAAAGTACTGTCTAAAATAAAAATGCATGCCAAACTTTTCAGATAATTATTTGTAAAATATTTTAGAAAACATTTATAATTTTCCTTCCATTTCACAATTATGTGTCATATCAGCCATAACAATAAAGCCTCATTTTAGTGTAGTTCCTGCCTTATGCTGCCAAAGCAGTTATTACCCTTTGAGGTATGTACACCACTAGATGTTTGAAAATGTGCTGTAGTCCCTGAGAAAAAGGTGGTAATAGCACATTCTTTAGGGTGTGTAAGTTGAGAGGTGGAGCCCCTTCGGGTTACATTTGTTTGTCTGAATTGAATGAGATTGGATTGATATCTGGGGAAAGCGGAGGCCACCTTGAAAGTTTTATCATGTTCTTCCAGCCATTCCTAAAGACATTTTTATGACCAATATGGCAGCATATTAATCTACTGAAAGAGGACACTGACATTACGGCACCCTGTTGGCCTTCCCCAGATAATATATTCATATACTGTACACCTGGCTATTCACATAGGAAAGGAAAATGTGAATTATGAGCCCAGACCACCACATTTCAGAGCCTTTCAGACTTCAGCTTGTGACTGCACTGTGACTGGCCCTGAGCTGGGTTACTGTATAATATGCCTTGAATTGGCTCTTGATCAACTGAGATTCTGACTAGGATAAAGCAATTAAAGTGTTTGTGGTAAAACAGTGAATCATGCTCCACAAAAAAAAGCTTTAGCTGAGTATTTGTATTAGCTACTGTAAGTATTAATGAATGAAAAGCATTTTTGTTTAAAGGTTGTAACCTTAATCTTAATTATATTTTACTTCAACATGTCATCTGATCTGTGCAGTACTATATATAAAATAGATATTTTAGTTATTTTAATGGAAAACATGGACCAAAAAAATGTAAGAAGAGGGTTCGGCCTGAAGAGGGCAGATGCATGATGCTGAAATGCACGTAATCAAAATCTTGGAGTCGTGTGGGATTTATTTCAGCAGGAATCCTATTTTTTCTCCATAAAAAAGAAATGCTATTAACTGCCATAATTTTTGTTTTATTATATATGGATATATTAATTTATATTTTATAGTATATTTATATTTATTTACAATATAGTATTTGCAGTATAGTTAGCACAATTGTTTACAAATGTCAAATCACACCCATTTCTTTGGAATTTGGTGCTTTTCCAACCCATTGACTTAACATAAATGAATCAAATACAATTTATTTTGTTGAGGTGTTCTGTTATTAAACAATATATTTCTTACTGTATATACAACATCAACACCAGTTGTTATCACCAGATTATGGTTTGTCTGTATATCTAGCCAGTTACTGCATTTTGTTCCAATTTCCAGAGCTTGTAATGAATGAATGGAATGAATCACATACTGGTACTTGTCTTTAACAGTTAACTTAATAGGTTGCTAATTTACAGGGGGGAAAAACCATCAAATGAATTTGAGATTAGTTAAATGACCGTATGTTATATAATTCTGGTTTGTGCTCATGGATGACATTTACAGTCAGGGACGTTGCCCTTTCTACAGCCTCTCAGAATGTCTGTGCACGTCCCTGCTTGGCATCTCAATTATGCATACAGATACAGATCGCTGACCAGAGGTAGGCTAAACCTGAAACATCTAACACACTGGTGTTTAATCTGCATTACGCTCCATTGTCAATTAAATATTTATTTTAATAATTGCAACAAAAAAAAGGTGCAGCTCATCTGCTAGGGTTATACAGGGACAGTCATCATCATCCATAGACCCACTAGAGTGGCATCTGGACCTACAGTTGGAATTCCAAGTCCAAGTAAGAGGTGTAGCGTTTCACAAAACATAGTTGTTTATATATAAGACAACCGATTCGTTGTAATAGATTTAAAGCAAAGATGGTGCAAACACACATTTGGGAAGGAAAAAAGGCCAATCGAACAATGGAAAGCAGAAAATAATTATTGTGATAATATATACCGTATAAGTGATATTTCAAAGAAAATAATTAATTACACAAAGCTTGTTGAGGACAAGGAGGAAATCCATAGCAGTGCTGTTGCAATGTGTGGTGTCTATTGTGTCTATTGGTGCCTTTTGCTAGCAGGAAATAATTGATCACAATGCAGTTTATTCTGTCTGTGCAGCTTGATGGGAAATGATATGGCTCATAGAGCCCCTACACTGTGATATAAAAAGCAATAATGTTGCATTTTTATCATCACTTGGCCCTTCCTATATCGTCTTCCATACTAATAGCATATACAAGTATATCTTGCAGTCCAGGTTTTGTTTTTCAAAGCAGGAATCCCTAGCACACAGGTCTATTACTGTATGTCTGGTCTAATTGGCTGGACCTGGAGAAGCTGCAGATGAAACAGACATAAGTGGTAGCCATTGAAGTGGAAAGAACCCAAGAACCATGAATTGTGCCTCTTCAGGATCCTTTAGACTTATCAATGTCGTTAAGTGGCTAGTGCACTCGGAGGAAGACCTTAACCTTGGTTGGAAAGACAGGTAAGATTTCTGCAGGGTCCTTAATAACACTAACCTTTCAGGAAGTACAGCTGGGTTTCCCTAATTCCTCCATGACTAATTAAGCAGATAAAAGGGCTGAAGTTATGCTTGTATTTGGTAGCTGTTCACTCGAACTCTTAATATGGCGTCTAAAGAGGTCCAAAGAGGGGTCTATGGAAGTGAAGCCGGACATTTTTTAGGCTAATAAACAAATATTAACCTATCACAAAGATAGCAAAAACATGGATAGTGTTGAATAGTGCAGTTTGGAACATTCTTAATGTAAAGATGTAAAATTGTCTGCGATGGGTTGATAAGCTTACCAGTGTCCGGAGAGCCACAGTCAAATACGCAAACATGTTGGGTGCCAGATAATTCACTTTAGTCAAATTTGTACCTTCAGGTAAAGTTTAAGATAAGCAAAACTAAACATGCAGGCAGCAGCTATACTTTTTAAACATGTGCTTTTTATGATTTATAAGATCAGTAGTAGGACTGTGATTTTGGGGACATACAACTGATGGCTGCACAATTATAAATACAGATTATTGAACACGATGTGAGCAACTAGATGTGCAGAGTGAGAGAGAGAAGGATTCAGGGAAAGATGAAGGAGACAGTGAAAGCCGGTGTACTAGTAGTGCTAATTACTTACTGTTTATTCTTACTGGTCTGTTCCACATAATGCCATAATTGAGTAAACATTGTTATCTGTTACTTACGCTGTCATAGGTTTTGTTAAGTTTATTTGTGTTTGTGTTTCTGATACATTTGGTATACTAGAGTTGAGCACTGAAAATACATAAAATGTAAAATTCCAACATGTGAATGTGTCTCTTATTATCTCTTTTAAAAAGCCTATTTTCTATTTGTCATTGGTTTGGTAGTATAAATGGTGTATTCCTAGTGAGTTGTTAAGGGTTATTTTTTTATTCATTTATATTGCATCTGGTAGTCTACCTGTTACAATAATAGGGTTAGCCTACAAGTTTATCAGTCCAGTAGATTACATGAATAGGGTGGTGGTGACTGCAGCAGCAGAGGTGGCCTGGGAGTGGAGTCAAATTCCCGGCCTGAATTATTGTCCCAGTCCGCCACTGCCTATGTTTGTAATTATGTTACTTTTCTCCATTATTTATGTGTGTATGAAAATGGTTGTAATTCATAAATGGTTAATGCCACACTTTTGTCAAGCCACTTGAATTAAATCTTAATGTCTTGACTTTGCTTACATCTTGAGTTTTTTTAATTTATTTTTTATTTAGTGTGGGCATGTACAGAGGCCATACAGTATGTTAAAATAATTTAAAAAAAAATGTTATTCCAAATTTAGTTGATTGTTTTAGTACCATCCTCAAAGCTATTCAATAGGTTGAATAGATTAAGGATCTGTGCACTCAGGTTATGTCACTTGAGCTTCCTAATGCATCATGATATAAAGTTAAAAAGAACTAAAGAGCATGGGGTACTGCAGGAATTCGTAATTGTACTGATGGTGAAAAACACTTGTCACTTGCCTAAAACCCAGAAACACTCTCTTTATCTTCACTTTGTTATTATTCTGTTACTTGCATCTTTTTGCAGTTCTCTTCTTCTATCTTAAGGTACTCAGGCACTGGGCATGGTAAGATAAGATATACCTTTATTCATCCCACAGTAGGGAAATTTCTACATTATAGCAGCAAAGAACAGTGTGCAAACATAGTGACAGTACAGTGTATAAATACAAAGAAAAGTAAAAAACAAACAGTAGTTACACTTTTCTCACAGTTTTCTATTGCACTAAAAAAATAAAATTTTTGTAACTATATTGTGAGATAATGTAACTGCATTTAAGATATTGCAACTATTGTAACTACTGTAACAACAGTAATGACAGCGTGTGGTGCGTGGTTCACTGGGAGTAGCTCTGATTGTACAGTCTAATAGCAACAGGGAGAAAAGACCTTCAATATCTCTCCTTTAGACACTTGTACTGTATGTACTGTAACAGTCTTCTCAACAGCAAGAGTCTGCTCTGTCCTTTTCTGTAAATTGCATGTGTGTTGTCTGACCAGTCGAGTTTTCTGTTTAGATGAACACCCAGGTATTTATAAAAGTCCACTGTCTCAATTTCTTTTCCTTATATGTTCACTGGTTATAGTGAAGTGTGTGTGTGCCTGCAGAAGTCCAACATCAGTTTTTGGTCTTCCCTGCATTTACTGTATCTGGAGGCAGTTACATTGGCACCAGTCCACCAAGTTCTGAATCAGTCCTCTGTCCTACTCCCTGTCATCATCCTCTGTGATCAGGCAGATGATGGCAGAGACATCTGCAGGTGACAGGTTGCTAAGCTGAACATGAAGTCTGCAGCGGAGACGGCGAAAAGGAACGGAGCCAGGACCGTTCCCTGAGGGACTCGAGTGTTGCAAACAATCATGTCAGACTCACAGTCTCGAGTCCTCACATACTGTATGCACGGTGTGCCAATCTATCGCAGAGCTATTTTCTCTTTCTCATACTGGGTAACTGTGATGGTACGGCTCAGTGTGTTAAGGCTCAGAATTACTCATTGAAAGGTCAACGGTTTAAGCCCCAGCTCCACCAAGTTGCTACTGCTGGACCCTTGAGCATGGTCCTTAACCCTGCCTCCTTCCTTGTTAGTAAATTGGGGTCAGAGTGGTGTATCATGTCTGATCAAACTTTGAGATAGCTGAAGATTTTTTTTTTACTGTACAGTAATCTATGTAACAAATAAAGGCTTAACTTTATTTCGCTAATGAAATATTAGTGAATATTGTGTAGGGCAGTGGCTGATAGTGTTTGCTTGTGAAGTGAATAAGGCAGTGGCTTTGCAGGGTGCACTGATATATTAATTTATTTAGCCACATGTTTCACATTTGCTTTGGCTTCGCATCAACTCATAGCACAAGCTGACTGGTCTGACTGTGCTCAGTAGATTCACAGAGCACAAAAAGCCTCTGACTTACCACTAAATCTGAGACTTACCCTTAAAATGAATAGACAATACGATTATGGACCTGCATGTGAGTATTATTCTTTATCACCCATCCCATGAACTGATATCATCCTGATAAGGAGAAGAAAAGTTCAGCCATCCCAAACATCATTCATTTTTCAAAAATGATGGACTCATTTTTAACAACTCACTTTAAAAATGAAGAAGGCTTGTTTGAGTTTAAATGCCCTGATTTCATTGTTGATGTCATGGTTGCAATGTACCTGTACAAAGCATCATCCAACAGGCTTCCGAGACAAAGAGCAGGACCGTGTCCTAAGAAAAGAAACCGAAGGTGGACACAGCTAAAGCAACATCTGTCTCTGAGCTCCAGCAGCCAGAGGAGTTTGTGCACCACTGCTTTTCTCTTCATGACTCAGGGAAACTCACAGGATGCCGTAAATGTGGGTGAAGATGCAGAAATATCAACTTAAAACATATTTACTGTAGCTATGAATATTTATAATGATGAAGTATGAACTGTCAGAGTATTGACATGCAGACTACAATATGAATTCTGATTATTGTTTTTATTATTTATTTATAAAAGACAAATAGAGTCTGAGTAAATTATACTAGATCGTTTATTTGTTCGTCTTGACATTATTAATTGAACTGCCTTGTGGTTCATTCATGAAAGGGCATGTTGGGGAAAAAATTATAATATTCATAACATGACTCAAACTAGCCTATGGGTAAAAAAAATACCACTTCATTGTTCATTGGTTAAGGAAACTTAACAGCTCTTTTAAAGGACTCATACCCAACTGCACCGGAAAAAACATCACTATTAATTATGCCTAAATTGTTACCTGAATGTTTTGTTTTGTTTGTTTGTTTCAAGACTGAACAAACTTTCCCTGCAGCTGTAATAAATAAATAAATAAATAAATAAATAAATAAATGTCATTACAGTCAGCAGTGTCTATGAAGATTCAAGAAACTCTGTTCCTGATTATGTAACATAAAACTTGCTGACCCAGAGTTTTTCTTATGTGAAACATGCCAGGTCATTTTGCAAACACAGCACCTCTAAGGTGTGCGTCTAGATGGATCATTTCACTTAGTGAGAGTCGTGATGCTCTTTTACAGTACATGTTCCAAAATATACTGTTGAAAGTTATTTGGAAAATATTCCTTAGTCATGGGCAGGTGCATGCGTTTGCACCACAGTTCAATTATTACTATTTACTAACTACTAATTACTAGTCTATCATGACTTGCTGGTGCACCTTATGTACAATTTCATTCCCACCTGTATATACAGTACAATCATCGTGAATGTGTACATACTGTACAGTAGAAGAAGTTTTTTCATATTCATATTATTTGACAGGTTTTCTGCCTCTTCAATGCACATTTTTGCCCATTTTTCTTCACAAAATAGCTCAAGTTCAGTCAGATTGGATGGCGAGCATCTGTGAACAGCAATTTTTAAGTCTTGCAACAGATTCCCGACTGGATTTAGGTTTGGAATTTGACTGAGCCATTCTAACACATGAATATACTATCTAAAACATTTCATTTCATCGTAGCTCTGATGGTATGTTTAGGGTTGATGTCCTGCGGGAAGGTGAACCTCTGCCCCAGTCTCTTTTGCAAATTCTAACAGGTTTTCTTTTAAGATTTCCTTGTATTTGGTTTCATCTTTCTTCTCTTTAACTCTGACCAGCTGCCCTTTCCCTGCTGAAGAAAAGCATCTGTGTTAGTTTTCCGTCCCACATAGCATTTTCTTCAGATAAGTCCAACTTTGGTCTCATCTGACCAGAGCACCCTCTTCCATATGCTTGCTGTGTCCCCCACATTGCCTGGTACAAACTGCAAACAGGACTTTTTTAACGATGGCTTTTTTTCTTACCACTCTTCCATAAAGACCAGATTTGTGGATTGAATGACAAATAGACTTCCTGTGGACAGATTCTCCCACCCAAGCAGTGGATCTCTGCAGATCCTAAAGAGTTACCATGGACCTCTTGGCTGCTTCTCTGATGAATGCTCTCATTGCCTGCCTGTCATTTTAGGTGGACGCCCATGTCTTGTTAGGTTTGCAGTTGTGTAATACTCTTTCCATTTTCAGATGATGAACAGTGCTCCGTGGAATGTTCAATACTTGGGATATTTTTTTATGACCTAACCCTCCTTTAAACTTCCCCACAACTTTATCCCTGACCTGTCTGGTGTGTTCCTTGGGCTTCATGATGCTGTTTGTTCAATAATGTTCTTTAACAAACCACTAGGGGCTTTATTTAAACTGAGAATAAATGACACAGGTTTACTAATTAGGTGACATCTGAAGGCAATTGGTTCCACTCGATTTTAGTTATAGGCTATCAGAGTAAAGGGGGCTGTATACAAATGCACACCACACATTTCAGATTTTTATTTGTAAAGAATTGGTGAGAAGTTCAAGGTGTATGAATACTTTTGCAAGGCACTGTAAAAGTGTCTACAGTATTTGTGTGAGAAGGCTATATTCGATAAGTAGCATTACATTACATGCCTTATTTAAGCTACAAATATAGGAATTTATTCGTATGGTTATGGTGTATTGTATTTGCATTTTGTTGGGCCATGTACACAAAAAATATGCTGCTCATGAAATTCATGAATTATGTAGCTAACTAGAAAGTGAGAATATTTTTTTTTATTATTATTATTATTATTATTATTGTACAAAGTAGCTACAGTACATGTAGCTTTTATCACAACTTGGCACCCTCATGGTATTCTCTCATCAGATTCTTGAGGTAGTCGCCAGAAATAGTTTTCAATTTACAGGTTATCAAGAGTTAATTTGTGACATTTCTTGCCTTCTTAATGTGCTTTTGATTAGAAGTTGCTTTGTGTAGGGGAAGGATTCGTACAGAGTCATTAGCCCTTTTAGTCCTACTACACCTACTGGACAAATCCATATTATGGCAAGAAACTTAGTTAAGTAAAGAGAAACAAAAGTCTTATAAAAGTCTTAATTACTTTAAGAAATGAAGTTCAGTCAATCCAAAAATTCCCAAGAACGTTGAATGTATCCCCAAGTGCAGTCGTCAAAACCATCAAACGCTATGATGGAACTGGCTCTCATGAGGACCATCCTAGAAAAGGAAGACCACCAGCTACAGAGGACCTTTAGCTGCAGAGGATATGATTATTAGTTTATTAATGACCAACATGAGAAACCGCTGATTTATAGCACCTTAGATTAGAGTTCACCTACAGTAAAAGCTTCTCAGAGTTTAAGAGCAGACATATTTCAACATCCAATGTACAGAAGAGACTGCATGAGTCATTTATGGTCAAAGTTTTTGTGACAAAGAAACGTTAAATCAGTAGAAAACTGTCATTTGGTTTGATGACTCCAAATTAGCGATTTTCCGTTTTAACCACCATATGTCTTTTTCAGGAGTATAGAGGTGAACAGGTGGTTCTTGAATGTGTGGGAAGCATGGAGGTGTGATGGTGTGGGGGTGCTTTGCTGGTGACACTCTTGTTGACTTTGTCAAAATTGAGGACACACTTAGCCAGCATGGCTACAGCATTTTACAGCATTTTCCAACAGGACAATGACCTGGACAAACACACCTCTATGTTATGTAACAGTTACTGAAATATTAAATGTTAATGTTAAATAAGCATTTTGACATTTTATGTTATTTATGTTATTTATCCCAGTACATATATTCAACTCTTTTTTTATGTATATAATTTATTTAATGTTTTTAACACCATCACATGAGCATACAGTAAGTAAATATATATATATTTTTAATTTCGAATCATTCCTTATTATATGCCAATTCAACTTTAAAGGTTAAAATAGCCTGATCGACTCACAATATCAAAATTCTCCAGAAATTCTTCAGACGTTGGATCTTTTGCCTTTATGTTTGGGGTTATTGTCTTGAGGAAGTGTCCATCGTCAGTTTTTTGCTGATGAGATTGAATTCTACTCCAAAATGTCCTGGGTCATAAAATGTTCATATTACTTTTAGTGACATGAAATGACTTATTTTCAGAGAAGCAGTGCCCCAGCTTGATGATCCTTCCTTCATATTTTACTGTGCGGATAGTACTGTATAGTCATCATACATGCAAAAAATCTTTCTCTAAGAATGACCAGCTGATCTATTCAATTATTTTTATTTCATCTGACCAATATTGTTCCAAAGAGCACAGTTTGTTTAAATATTTTTATAGAATAATTCGTTTTTTTATATAGCCAAGGAGTGTTGTGTACAGTTTAGAAATGATCACCCGGCAACAATTTTTCTCTGCCTACCATTTTTTTTGTCCTATCTCTTATTTGTAATTCCATGAACTCCCACTTCTTAAGAAGGCATAAATAAGTCATTTCTCCCACAAATTAAGTCTTATAGTGTGAGGAGTGTAAGGACAGCACACCATAATGCACATGTGATGATTTATTTAAATGAAGTGACAGATATACTGTATACGGTACCAAAATACAAAATGGTTTAAAAATGTTTGCTAAATAAAGTAAATGAACTATAATACAGTATAATCAGGGTTTTTTTTTTTTAACTGGGTGGCGCGTCGGCTTAGAGGTAGACAGTAGAGGTAGAGGTAGGTGGCCTCGCACCTCTCACAGTTCAAAGACATGCAGAGTAGGTTGATTGGCATTTCCAAAATTCCCAGTATTGTGCAAGTGTGTGTTTGTTCCATGTGAACACCTGGGGTGTACCCCACTATGTACCCCACTATGTACCCCTGGACTCCCTTTGATGGGCTCCAGATCCCCTGCAACCCTACACAAGATAAGAGGTATAGATAATGGAAGGATGTTTTTAATTGTCAAATGTGTTATGTTTGCCTTGATCAAACATAACCTTTAAAGGTTATTTTTTGAGGTTATTACAGTATGTGGATATACTTGGCCACATCATGTCAGGAGATCCATCAGGCTGGAACAAGTCCTGAGGCTACACGTCTGTTCTGTTATTGAGTGCTCAACAACAAAGTGACAAAGAACGTTTATTATTTTGAAAGATGAAATGCTGTTTTTGTCGATATCTTACTTTCTACATTAAATCTGTGTTTGCTTAATACTCAGACATTTGTGTCTCCAACACAAATAAACAGACTACTGCCTTTGCTGTTTGCTATGAATTGCTATTTCAGTGCTTAATGTTGGTCTTGAAGCCCCCTCATCTTCACCATGATTGCTACTTGATTTGCTACTCTTCAATACAATTACATTGTATTTGTTTAGTCAAAGCAGCTGTACAGAAACCAAAAATTCAGATATTAATTTTTTAAAAAATCTATAGATTTATACATTAAAGCTTTATCACTTTATGTTTTGTGAGCAAGCTAGAGGTGATGGTGGCAAGGAAAACACCCCTGAGACAATAAAGGGAAAATCCACGAAAGGAACCAGCCTCAAAAGGAACTATCCTGGGTAACAGATAACAGAACAGCACAACCATAAATAAAACCATTCTGTAACTGTGTGCTAAAAGTGCACAAATCCATCCATCTTTGTGGTTTCTTAGTGGACGTGTACTTACAGAATGGGTATCTACTGTATATGGGGTTCTGCTCAGCACCAGTGAGTGGTCTCCATGTGATGAGAATTCCAACAAAGAGTAGGGCAGAGAGAGAAAGAGAGAGAGAGAGAGAGAGATTTTCCCAACCAATCTTTATTTATTCTCCCTATCTTTTATAATGACACCAGGTGCAATTAACACAAGAACATTTTTGCAGCATTTATATCTAAAAGGTTTAAATTAGGCATGTAAGACAAATATGACATGGCTGATTAGGGCAAAATAAATGCATCCCTATAAAAAGAGTGAGGACTTTAGGCAATGAACAACAATCATTATCTATGATGAAGCCATTTATTCATTTTCAAAATCTAGTGGATATGAGCAAAATAGATCTGCAGTACTCTGGTGTCACTTGTTCAATCCATGCCTCCTTGATTGCTTTACAGAATGTCATGTACTGTATCATGTACTGTACACTGTATGGGTTCTTGACCACTACTGGCTTCTTTATCATTGTCCAACAGTTTTCTATTGGATTTAGGTTAGAAGATGCCCCAGGCCACGGCACCAGAAGCTGAATATTATTGTCACATATCCGCTTTTTCAGTTAACTGGTGCAACTAATGTACCAGATACTGTAAGCAAGAACTAATTTTTGAAATCTCTGTCAAATACATCTCTAGGACTATAATAAATACAGTACATGGCATACAGTATGTTGTCTCGGTACTTTTGACCACCATTGTAAATTTGCTGTCATAACCTTGCTTTGTCATTTATTGCCTAATGATATCTGCCTACACAATACAATAAAATAAATAAAAATAAGTTAAATTAAAAAAAAATGTAATTACTAAAACATTACAAATTTCTGAATTTAATTTTTGTTTATCCTTTGATAACATTAACACAACTGAATTAAAGCTCTATAAACTGTAAGCTTCCTTAATTCACCTGCATTAATTTCTTGTTTCCAGAAAATAGAATATTTATCCTACAGTATACAGTATACTGTCATACAGTACACACCAAATACGCGACCGGCACTAGGACCCGGAAGTAATGCGGTCGCGAACCAGGAAGTATAAGAGGAGTAAACAAACCTCAGTACGACACTCAGTCATGAGTTTCGGCCCATGTCGGTTCAGATTGTCCGTCTTCAAAGCTGTGAGTACTCACCAATTCTTGGGTTTTACTTTCTGATCTTTGAGTGTGTATTTTAGGACGCGGGTTAAATTTGTGTTTTTCCCTTGCTCCTTCTTCGGGAGAGTCCTTAGAATAAATCACGTGGTTATCCTATCCACTCGCCTATCACCGCGTTTGGGTTTACCATCCAGCCTACATTGGGCTAACCACTAAGCTACGTCTTCTGGTCACCGAGGTTAGTTCATGACAGAATGACTGAGACTATTACGGTGAACCCAGCGGATCACGCGCGCCTCTGCGGCGTGGTGGATCAGCATGCCGTGCTGGTTAATAGACTAACCGAGGAGATCGCTACTCTTCGCCGGAGCGTCCAAGACATCGCGGCCTTGCGCCGCGAGGTTGCCGAGCTCAGGCGGGAGAACGCGGATCTTCAGACGGCTGTTGCTAGCCTCCTGTCGTGGCGGCCGCGGCACCGCATCCCCCTCCCCCCCCTCTTCTGACATCTTTTTATCACTACCAGAGAAATGGAATGGCACGGACGGGAGGTGCAGTGTGTTTTTGATGGCGCTCGATCTGGTGTTTGAGTTCAATTCCACCAAGTAGTCCACCGATCGGCTACGCATTGCTCTCCTCGTTTCATTGCTCACGGGGCAGGCAGCTGAGTGGGCCACGGCAGTTCTCAAAGCAGACACAGACACCGCCCACTCATACAATGAGTTCACACATCAACTTCGGCTCACTTGAACACCCTGCGGGCGAGGTGGAGACCGACACCAAACTTTACCACCTGCGACAGGGAGGATCGTCCGTGAGTTGCTACACCGCCGAGTTCCGCACTCTCGCCGTTCAGACCACCTGGGGTGATGCAGCGCTCCGGACCTCCTACTATGAGGGACTGACTTCGAGGATTAAGGACGAACTAGCTGGACGAGAGCTTCCTGCCACACTGGAGGGAGTGATCCAACTCGCTCTTCGGATTGACCAACGCCTCATCTCTCGTCCGAAGCCAGCCCCTAGAACCCTGCCGTCAACACCCACCTTCGCCTCCACCACTCCACGTCCGTCGAATACAGCTATCTACACCACTCAGGGACATGTCGGTTCTCCACCTACTGCCGTGGGAGCCGGGGAACCCATGCAATTAGGGCGCGCATCCCTGACCGCTGCAGAACGAGAACAACGCTTTAGAGAAGGACTCTGTGCCTATTGTGGGTCGGCAGACGTCACAGCAGACGGCGTTTCCCTGCTCACGTCGCCAGGGAAACGCCCAAGCCACCTCCACCTCTCTGCTACCACACCTAGCGTCTCTCGTCTCACGGTACAGGTACACCTCCAGTTTGGCCACAAACGGGTCAGAAGTATCGCATTCATCGACTCCGGTGCTGCAGGTAACTTCATTGACTAATCTTATGCCAAAAAACTGGAAGTGGAGCTTGAAGCGTTATCCCAGCCTGTTCAAATTACATCAGTCGATGGTCGGCCTCTCTCCTCCAGCCCCATCACCACCCAGACTCAACCCATCACCCTCATCAATTGGCCAACACCACGAATCGGTCCAGTTTCATCTCACCTCCGTCTCATCACCACCCATCATACTCGGACACCCGTGGCTTCTCCAACACGATCCGCTAATTTCCTGGACCCAGAACAGGATCTTACAATGGGGCCCGACCTGTTCAGAACTGTGCCTACGGGCCTCGGCTGGGACGTGCTGTAGGGAGTCCGAGGCCCCCGACGTCGACCTCAACGCCAACCCCGCCGCCTATCAGGACCTGGCTGAAGCGTTTTGCAAGCGACGGGCGACTCACCTACCGCCTCATCGCCCCTACGACCTGGCGATTGATCTTCAGCCGGGTTCCACTCCTCCCAACGGCCATCTCTACTCCCTATCCACCTCCGAGACTCAGGCGATGGAGGAATACGTATCTTCAGCCCTACATAACGGCACCATCCAACCATCCTCATCGCCTGCCGCCGCGGGGTTCTTCTTTGTGAAGAAAACAGGTGGCGACCTACGCCCATGTGTCGACTATCGGGGGCTAAACAACATTCAATTCAATTCAATTCAATTTTATTTATATAGCGCTTTTAACAATGGTCATTGTCTCAAAGCAGCTTCACAAAAAAAATATATAATAATAATAATAATAATAATAATAGAAAATAAATAAAAACAAATAATAATAATAATTATAGAAAAGAAAATAATTGGAAGTGTGGATGTGTGAGAAAAATGTGCAGATAATAATGAGACGAATTAATGAAATTTCTCTGATGAGCAAGCCAAGGGTGACGGCGACGGTGGCAAGGAAAAACTCCCTGAGATGGCATTAGGAAGAAACCTTGAGAGGAACCAGACTCAACAGGGAACCCATCCTCATTTGGGCGATAACAGATAGAAATGATATAACATCTTGTGTGTTGTGCAGGTGAAAATTCAATATGACAGAAATTATTTAAATTGACATGAAGACCAGTTCAGCATAGGGATGAGTCAGTAGGTGCAGAGGGCAGATGAGGTCTGGATCACTGGAAGCACAGGAGCAGCATGTGTAGCTCCAACCATCATAAAGCTGAATCCAGCTGGAGCTGGTCCTTCTCTGGATGCCTCAGGAACCTCGCAGGGTCGGCCTTTGTCTACTGAAGCTGGCAAAATCTCCCGATGCCTCGGGATGGGTAGAGAAATACAGAACAGATGGGGAGAATTAGCGTAGTTGCCATTCGGTATAGGTGTACTGGAGTATGAGTACTGAGATGAGTTATGTGTATGCCAGATTAAAAAGATGCGTCTTGAGTCTACTTTTGAACTGAGAAACCGTGTCTGCTCCCCGAACACTGTCTGGAAGGCTATTCCAAAAATTTGGAGCTAAATATGAAAAAGCCCTACCCCCTTTTGTAGATTTTGTAGACCCCCTTTTGTAAAGTCCGGAGCTTTGTGATCTTAAGGCGCGTGGTGGATTGTAGCGCATCAGAAGACCGGTTAGGTATGTGGGAGCTAAACCATTTAAGGCCTTGTATGTAAGTAATACTATTTTGTAATTTATTCTAAACTGAACAGGTAGCCAGTGCAGGGATGATAATATTGGGGTTATATGATCATATTTTCTGGATCTAGTGAGAACCCTGGCAGCTGCATTTTGGATTAACTGAAGCTTGTTTATTGAGGATGCAGGACAACCACCTAGTAATGCATTACAATAGTCCAGTCTGGAGGTCATGAATGCATGAACTAGTTTTTCTGCATTAGATACTTAGGATAAGATGTTCCTAAGTTTAGCAATATTTCAAAGATGGAAAAAGGCTGTTTTTGTGATATTTGAAATGTGATTTTCAAAAGACAATACATAACTATTAAGAACCGACATCCTTTGCCGCTTACCAACTCTGCCCTGTACGCCCTCTCTGGTGCCACCATTTTCACTAAGTTGGACCTCCGGAGTGCCTACAACTTGGTGCGTATCAGAGAGGGCGATGAGTGGAAAACGGCTTTCATCACCCCCACAGGACACTATGAAAGCCTGGTAATACTTTTTGGACTTTGCAACGCACCAGCAGCTTTTCAACAGTTCATTAACGACGTCCTCAGAGACATGCTCGGCCGATGGGTATTCGTCTACCTAGATGACATACCCATCTACTCACACAGCCTTACCGAACACATACAACACGTCAGAGCAGTTCTAAAGAGATTAATCGCCCACCAACTGTACTGCAAGTTGGAGAAGTGTGCTTTTCACGAGCACTCCACCACGTTCCTGGGTTTTGTTATCTCGCCCAGGGTGTGGCCATGGACCCACAGAAACTAGAAGCTGTGCGTCATTGGCCCCTACCCAAGGCCCTCAAGCAGCTTCAACGGTTTCTCGGGTTTGCGAACTTCTACCGTCGCTTTATCCGGGGCTACAGTACAGTTGCGGCCCCCTTAACCACTCTGACCCGACCTTCAAATCAAAATCAAATCAAATCAAATCAAATTTATTTGTCACATACACAGTCATACAGTATGAAATGCAGTGAAATGCTTTTTGCGACCACAGGGTCGCGACGGCAGCCATTTCCCAGGCGCCATCATAGAAAACAAGGAATCAGATACATTAGGATAACGAGGGTAAAAAAATCCCCTCCCAGACTGTCCTTCGGAGAGGGCAGTGTGGGATCAGGGGTACAAAAAACTACCTCAGCAGCAAGCACAGAAAAACATGTAACAAGACATCAACATTGCAACATTAAGGGTACAGGGATAAGAATGTCCAATGTAGGCAAACAGCTCCAGTCCCTGCAGCTAAAGAGCGCTGGTCCCGATTCCGTCTGCCCACACCGAGGGGAATAAGCACACGAAGGCGTTGGAAATGGGGAAGGTAGAGTGTCTGTCTGTAGCTGTTCTGTGAGTGTGTAATAGTCTGCGCCAGGTGACCTTGAAGGGGGAGGGGGGTAGATTCCAGAGCGTCTCGTTATCTTGGTCTTCGGGGAATTGTTATGTCTCCAGCCACTGCCTTGAAATGCAGTAGCTGGAAAGAAGGGCAGAAAAAAAAAAAAAAAAAAAAAAAAAAAATGTCCAAATTTCGATCAATACCTGCCAATTTCACAGATATTTAATGTCCATCACTGGTCTCCAGGTCCGTCCAAATTCCGTTGTATAGCTGCCAGTCTCCCCAAGATGGTATCCAATTTGCGGTCCATAACCACAGTCTGATTACTGACAGCTCTCGTCACCATTATTTCCCAGCCAGCCAGTCTCTTGGGGTTGAGACTGACTGCTTTTAAGATTTTTCGATATCCAAGTAATCCACCTAATCCAATCAGCAGAATCCCAGTTATCAGAGTTCCGAATAGGTAAATATCTTCAACGTCCTCCAGAGACAGTGCGGCCAGGCACACAATGCGCCACTTCTCCCAACCGTCCATCGTGTATCCAGCAGCAAACGTCCCAGCAGGACAAGTAGGTTCCCCAGAACCCACACTTCTCGTCGAGAAGATCGTGTCAATTGCATTCAGAGACCACTTGATCAAATCCATTCCTTTTATTTCAAGAGCAAGACGAGGAGAGTCTCTGAATAGTATTTCACAAGACAGACAAGAGAAGCAAGCGGGGAGAGATAAGGGAGGGAAAGCAGATGCGACCGCCTTCGTCAAGAGCCAAGAGGGACCTTCGTCCCACCACTTCCAGCTCAACCCTACGGCCATATCCGCCTTCCATGAACTCTGCCACCGTTTCACCACCGCCCCTATTCTCCTTCAACCAGATGCAAACCAACCGTTCGTTGGTTCGAAGTGGACGCCTCGGATGTGGGCGCCGGGGCTGTCCTGTCACAACGAGGTCCAGATCAGAAGCTGCACCCCTGCAGTTTCTTTCCCAAAAAATTTTATTCCACTCAGCAGCGATACGGGGTAGGGGACCGCGAACTGCTGGCCATAAAGTGGGCATTGGAAGAATGGCGACCTGGCTCCATGGCGCCAGAGAACCATTCCTCATCTGGACCGATCATCAGAACCTCATCACCATCCGTAACCTTAAGCAGCTAAACCCCCGACAGGTGTGGTGGGCATTGTTCTTCGAGCAATACAATTTCCATCTGTCCTACCGCCCGGGGTCCAAGAACATCAAAGCTGATGCCCTCTCGCGACAACATGAAGAGGACATCCCTCGGGCGGACCCCGCGCCTGTCCTACCATCATCAAAGATCATCACCCCACTCCGTTGGGAACTGGAGACCAGGGTTCGCCAGGCACAGACTGCGGAGGACGAGCCGGCAGGTGCGCCGCCTGGACGACTCTACGTTCCAAACACCATGAGGACTGAAGTTATCCAGTGGGGTCACTCCACCCCCATCTCCGGACATCCAGGCACACAACGCACGCTCCAATTTATTCAACGTGCCTTCTGGTGGCCATCCATGGCCAAGGACATCAACGAGTTCGCCCAGTGTGCGCCCGGGCCAAGGACGCAAACCAACCAACCCCTGGGGAACTCCATCCGGCTCCCGGTTCAGGGCTCAGGCCCTGGACGCACATTGCCGTCGACTTTATCACGGGCCTGCCGGCTTCAGAGGGGAAGGACACCATCTTAACCATTGTGGATCGTTTCTCCAAAGCTGTGCACCTGGTGGCCCTTTCCGGACTCCCATCAGCTAAACAGACAGCCGAGCTGATACTAGAGCACGTAGTCCGACTGCATGGGTTCCCCAAGGGCATCGTCTCGGACAGAGGGCCCCAGTTCACTGCCCGGTTCTGGAAAGCCTTCTGCCGTCTGATCAACTCCACCTGTAGTCTCTCATCTGGTTACCATCCTCAGACCAATGGTCAGACGGAGCGGACCAACCAACAACTGGAGTGCTACCTGAGGTGTTTCGTGGCAGATCGTCAGCGCTCCTGGGCCCGCCACCTCATTTGGGCGGAACTTTCACACAACCTTCATGTCTCCACCGCCACCAAGTTAAGCCCATTTGAGGTGTGCCATGGTTTCCAACCTCCGATGTTCGATCCCCAAGAACCGGAGGTTGATGTACCGTCGGCCCAACAGTTGGTCCGCAGGTGTCGATGGATATGGCGTTTAGCCAACGCAGCCATCCAACGAGCCAACACCCGCTACGCCATCCAACATCGTGGTCAACACCCACCGGGACGATTGTACCACGTAGGTGACAAAGTATGGCTGTCTACAAAAAACCTACACCTCCGCACCGAGTCCAGAAAACTCTCCACCAGATTCATCGGCCCATATCGCATCACTCATCGCATCAATCCTGTCACCTACTGTACCGGCTCCAGCTGCCTGCGGCACTCCGGATCCATCCAGTATTCCATATCTCTCAACTCAAACCCTTCATCACCTCACCCATGATTCCACCCACCCACCCTGCTCCTCCTCCCCGCATCATAGAGGGTGGTCCCGCATACACCGTAGAATAAATCGCGTGGTTATCCTATCCACTCGCCTATCACCGCGTTTGGGTTTACCATCCACGCTACATTGGGCTGACCGCTAAGCTACGTCTTCTGGTCACCGAGGTTAGTTCATGACATATACAGCATTCCAAACTATTTTCTTACACGATTCTCTGTATACACACACGCTCTTCTGTTAATTCTGTAAGTCATTAGAGTTAGCATTAGCATTATACCTGCTGTTATGTTGTGTTTTTGTCTCACACAAACTCACACTCTGGCAGGGTGCTAATCATAAGAACTAAAAAAAATCTTAAAGACCAGATGTGCTGTTGAGGTTGGAGGAAAGGAATGTGATGCTGAGACAAATTCTCCATAGAGTCGAGAGACAGAAAGTGCATAGCACGAGAGCTCAACATGAATGGAAGAAGTAGAGTCTGAACTCTGATCTGTAAGGATCCACTACAGGGTGTAGAGAGATGAACGTAGCAAAGTACAGCTCATATCAAATGTACCGTAATCTCATTCACAATTGAATCTGACACATATTGTATATCATTCTTAGAGAGAAGAGCTTGTTCTTAACCAACAATAAACGTTTCTGGTTAAATTAAGAACAGGGGAAATTAGCAGTAATGCCCCAGGAGGTCTTCTAACAGTGGCATTTTATTAAACTCATTTGCTGTGTGAGCTTGTTCTTATGAGAGCAATGTGATGCTCTCAGTGCTCCGTCTCCCAGGCTCATTAACAGAGGGAATTTTGAGGAGATCTTCACTTCAGGGCACCCAGGAATAGTGTCTCACCTGGGAGTGCAAAGTGTGACATTGTTGAATGGCTCACTCAAATGGCACACTTACACTCATTTAATGTTGGCCGAGAAGCAGTAAGATGAATGTCAGAAGGAACACACGCTCATACAATAGATATTCAAATAATACAAAGAAAGCATAAAGTCTGTTCATGAAGATTTGTTGAGATATCTTGTCTGACCTATTTAAATGCAAATTCAAAATCCGAATCCTCTTAAAAAACAGTTTCAGACTGGCAGCTGTTGATGTCATACTGTACATCTCAAGTCATGATTCTGTGTAGGGAAGGGTATGGTCACATGATGGATGAGGATGAGAGGTGAGGTCACAGAGAATGAGTATGATTAAGTGATCAGCAGACTGAAGACACTAGTGTGTGGTTTTGTTCCAGTAGTATTTTAAATTGCTAATTATCACACACAAAAAAACAACACACTGCTCTCTCTGCAGCCTGCATCATTTGTGTCCATAATCCCAGCACTGCCTGTCAAGGATCTACATCCCTCTCTCTTAAAGCATAGAGGAAGATACTATATGTCACCATGGAGTCACGTTCATCCGTGAAATAATGAAGATAACTTTCACCAACATCACCATCATACCATCCCTGACCTGCACACTGAACAACAACAGCTCTGCTGTTGCTGAGGCCAATGTCCAAATGCAGGCAGATGTTCATTAGGCGTGTGGTACAGCTGCTGTTGCTGTCCTGCCTGTGCCACATTGACATCAGCATCATGAGGTCAGAGGTATGCCGAGTGCGGAGAGATGAGACCTTCTTTCATGAACTTCCAAATGAACACCTGATAGTATATTAGGAGTTACAAAGCTCCTCCTCTCATTCTCTAACAACCTTTTTCCATTCCTTGCCCTTTTCCAATCTCTCCTCCTTCAGAATGGGGACATTACTCTGAAAACCATTCCCACAGGTCAGATTTCCACATGTTCCTCTCCCTTTTCCCTTTTTAACCCACTTTTTCTTCTCATCCCACACAGGACCTCCGATGCGCTATGTCAGCCAAACGAACTAGAAGTTAATTGCAATCATAAATATTCATTAGATCGATGATTTTAAGATATAAGATGGTTTAAAGCATGGCATTGGATAGGGCACATTACGTAGGTGGGGGCATGAATGTCTACTAGTATGTGGTTTTCAGTGAGAACTTCATCTTCTTACCCTTTGAGGCGAGCTGTCATAAGACAAAGTCCTGACACACATCTTTATCTTTGATTGACAGTCAGTCCAGCCAAAAACTGTTCTTTTTTGTCTTATTTTTCTTGTATCAAGTGATGCAGGACCATTTAGATTAAGACAATACACTAAACTGTATCTTGTCCTGTTACTATTGTCTTTGCCTCTGTGACAAAACATGCAGATAGAATCTCATATTGTTAATATCAGAATTGATATTCTCTTTGATCAGAATTGATTTAAGCTAATGTTGAATAAAATGTACAGTATTAGTTCATTCAAAAGTATGCGTTTTAGTTGCAATACAAGTAGTTCTGCAAGCCCCTACTGGGTATGGATGCTGCTGGGGTGTATAAGATATTGACCTGGAAAAATGTGAGGTGAGATGTTAAGAAAGTAGAAGCAAATTTCATTACATGCTGAACCGTTGTGAACAGCTGGACAACATGCTGAACAGCTGTCTGCATCAGCCAAGTCCAAGATCATTTTCATTGTCATATGGAACCATCCCTACAGTATGTCACTGGGTTAGAAATCGCTAACCAGTGTCAGAGCACCGGGATGAGTCAGACAGGTACAGAGGGCAGTGGAGGTCTGGATCATTGGCAGCTTATGAGGATGTGTAGCTCAGCAGAAAAGAGACCGGGAGAGAGAGAGAGAGAGAGAGAGAGAGAGAGAGAGAGAGAGAGAGAGAGAGAGAAAGTAATAGCAAAGAAAAGAAGAGAAAAAGAGATAGGTTAGGTAGGTCACAGTCACATTTATAAAGTGAATGTATATTTAGTACCGTTGTGCAAGCAGAGACTCCAGCAGGACCAACTTTGACAGCATAACTAAAAGGGAGAGCCAGAAGGAAACACAGACATGAGGGCTCCCTGGGATTTAAAGCAACCAGTCACTCCACCATCAACAAACCCATGTGATCAATGAGAGTAGAGAAGACAGCATCCAAACACAGCAGTCCACTGTAATCTCTTCCCAAAATGTTTACAAAATGTTTGGTTAAAATAAATAAGTTTTCAGCCTAGACTACCAATTCATAGTACGGGGTACTAACAAGCAGCCTGCAACCTTTGATTAAAGTAGGCATGCCAATTTATGAAACATTGGCAGTTTATGTGTAAAAAAAAAGAAGTGAAATTTGCTTCTACTCACATTTTTCAAGGTCAATATCTTACAAAGTGGATATGAAAAGTATTTAGGCCCCCTTAAATTTTTCACTCTTTTTCTAAAATCATTTAAGTTAATTTTTTCCCCCTCATTAATGTATGTCTGTGAACCACAATCCTGCAGGAGGTGGCTTGAAGCCCACTGCAGTTGTTCCTGTAAAACTTTCATAAAGTTGAATCCCTGATCCTTGAAAATGAACAGATAACATGACACCAACTTGCAGAACAGACACATTTGAGTTTGGGAGTTATACAAATATGGGAGTTATGGGAGTTATACAAATATTCATTTACAAACACCACTTGCACATTATAGGAACTCAGCTGGGAGATATTGCCACATTACCTATATTGGTAGTTAATAATAATGATAGTTTTTACTCTTATAACAGTGTTCTCTTATTCTGCACAATGAAAGTCCTTGTTTGATTTGACCACCCCTTGTATATTAAACCTATGTGGATTGGCCACATAAAATCACCAGCACTTGTAAAGTAAGCATGCGTGTACTGTAGATTGTTTTCCATCCACCTTTAACCAGGGTAAATCAGTTACTGAGGGAGAATGAGTGAATGATAGGAAGCGTGTCAGTTTTCACCTCATAGGTAAACATAGTAAAAAGTAAGGATGCTCAAAGCATTGTTTTTGCCGAAGGGCTTGAAGAGCGTTGAGCTGCATAATACTGCATTAGCGCATGCAGATGTAGTTCAAGGCTGTGGGGTACATGGCATCTGGCAACAGCCAAGTGTGTATAATGCAGGCGTCAGATTTGACAAACATAGTAGATCTTTCTGAAAAATGTCCAGAGTCACTGTCCCCAGATGATTCACGTATTTAATCGGTGTGATGAAATGAACCCTCTGTCACAGCATTAGGTTTCCCTCTTTGTGCTTTCGGTGAATAATTTAACATATCGTGGTTACATTTCTTCTGTGAGTATGATGCAGATGGGGCATGTGGACAGGCTGAGAGATATTCCTTTACAGGAAAATAGAGTTACAGTATATGCATAAGTCCCTGAATGCTGCCTGGGATGCGGACACACACACACACACACACACACACACACACACACACACACACACACACACACACCACACACCACACACCACACACCACACACACACACACAACACCCCCTCCCCCCCCCCACACACACACACACACCCCCACACACACACACACATACACACACACACACACACCCCCCACACAGACACACAAATACCACAGAGATGAATTTAGTGAAAGTTTGCTGTAATTTCAGTGATCCTGCATCTCTCTCACCCACTTTTACTTTCTCACTTTCATTCTCCTCTCCTTTCACATCTCTCCTCTCTATTACCCTCTCTCTCTTTTCACCCCTTCCCTCTGCTTTCATCACACTCGCTCTCCCAGACTCTGCCTCCCTCTCTTCCAGCACTTGGCACTGCGATCATGCCTCATTCTCCTCTCCCTCCTCTCTCTCATTCTCCTTCACTCCTCTCTTTCGCCTGTCTTTTGTCATTCACATGTATCTTCTTCAAGCGGTTCTTTCCTCCAAGTCAGCACTGCATCAGCCAAGCTGCATCCTGCTAGTTCTGGACAAAAAGGGTTAAACAAAAATCTAGCTTTGACCTCTGTCTTCTCAGCACTTCAGTAGGAACCTGATTCGAAAGGACATGGCTTCCTGGTTTATATTTGGCTTGTCCTAACCTTGCCTCTCCGTGGATCTCTCACTCCGTGGGAAAGAGTTTAAGACTTTGATCAAAACGTCTGTAGCTGTTTCTGACTGGAGGTCTTATTGCGGTAGTCAGGGAAACCCCCTACCTTGGTATCCTAAGGGGGAGGGGGAGACTTACTGAAGCAGAAAACATAGTTGGATAAAAATAAAGAAGAACAGGAAGAGGAAGAAGAAGAAGAAAATTGAGAGAAAGAGAGAGGAACAGAGGGAGAAGTGGAGCAGAATCAGAAGAAGAAGACATCATTGTTGTCAGAGAGTAGAACAGCTTAGTGTCCCTCAAGCAGAGAGAGTGCGAGTGAGTGAGTGGAAGAGTGAGAGAGAGAAAGAGAGAGAGAGAGAGAGAGAGAGAGAGAGAGAAAATCAGAGTAAGTCACAAACAAGCAACGCTGAATGCAGCATGTGCCACGTTCTGGACTCTGTCACTTTATGAAGACGACAGTATTCTCTGAGCACGGGAACCTCCAGGACATTCCATCATCTCGGTGGGGTTTTTTTGGACACACAGATGCATGCAGCGCGAATAAGACAGGACATCGTTGGTATCTGTAAAAGCTACAAGCTTTGAATTAAGAGAAGCAAGTTCTACCTCGGACCTTGTGAAGTTTTTGTCCCCTCATCCTCCCATACCTCATTCTGCTCTTGCCAAGGATTCAGTCTGTTCTCTTTTAGTCATGCAGGTGTCCTTTGCATGCACAGATCATGGGCTCAAGGCGCCACGGAACAATGAGCCAACCAAGCAAAACACAACGAGTCCAAACACGACAAGTGCAGCCCGGGCTCGGTTCCGCACAGTGGCACTAATCGCTCGAAGCCTGGGAACCTTCACACACCGACACCACATCTCACTGAAGGAATCCACAGGCAAACTCACTGGCATGAAGTACAGGTATGGTACACGTCTATTCTACAGGGCAATATCACCAGTGTAAAAATCATAAATATATATATACAGTACACTACCAGTCAAAAGTTTGGACATACATTCTAATTATGTGGTCTTTCCTGATTTTAATATGCCAAATATGCAATAATCTTCTTTGAACAGTCAAGATTGAGATGCTGCTATTTATGCTCTGTAAAGCCTTCGTAACGGCTCTAATCTGAGATGTTGTTAATTGGTGATTTTTGAGGCTGGTAATTCTAAATGAGCTTCTCCTGTTCAGCAGAGGTAAGTTTTGATCTTCCTGGGATGGTCTTCATGAGAGCCAGTTTCTTCATGATGCTTGATGGGTTTTGCAAATGCACTTGCCAATACTGTTCTTGCAAGAACTATTCCAGAACAGCTGACGTTCGTGTCTTAAAATAACAACTGACTGTTACTTAATTAATTAATGCCATATGTGTTCTTCCCCAGCATTGTTCTAGAATAAAAATGTTATCCAAACTTGTGACTAAACTTTTGACTGGTACTATACAGTATATAGTATATATATATATATATATATATATATATATATATATATATATATATATATATATATATATATATATATATATTGGTATATATTTGACTGGTATATATATTTCTCTACAGAATTATTGGTCCTAAAGGCTTTCTACTTTATTACTAACATGTACACATACTTGTAATGTAACTTATGTAATGTAATCCCCACGTGTTCTAACAGAGACTCTTCTTTATCTAATCAGACATATTCTTCCCTAAGAAATATTAAAAACATAAAAAAGGACAGACAGGCTTCTGAAAAATTGGCGAATTAACTAATGCCATCCGTCATCTTAATAATGCCCTTAAAATGCAATATTCTTTTGTTGTTATTATGCAAAATATGCTTTTACACTCACAAATGTAGATTCTCTGACTGCTTTCATTTTCTCCACTTATGTTCCACAATAATATAATGGACTAACATCTATCATCATTACTGCATGTTATTTAATATCACTAAAGAGCTCAGTCCATGTTGTTTTTATTAATGGAATTCCACAAAATTTAGAACGACTCTATTCCACTGCTGTGAGCTGAATGCTATTATTAAACTGTACTTAAAAACAAAACTATTTACAGACAAACTGTAATAATGTAGCAACCGAAATGCTTTAAGTTTAGTAGATAATGTGTCAATGTGAGTGGAAATCAGTGTGTGAGTTGAGATTTATTACACACTCAGCAAAGATTACACTGAGATATAAGACACAATCTAGGTTGTTAATTCAAAACAAGGCTGGAAAATGGAACCTCTCATGCATGTTGAACCATTCTACTTACTGTCAGAGAGAGAGAGAGAGAGCAGGAAAGAGCAAGGGAGAGTGTGAGTGGGGGGAACACAGTGAGGGGGAGGCGTGAACTAATGGTTTTTCAAGTTGGAATAATTCATTGTGGTGTGCAATCTGTCAAGTGGAAGCACAACATTACCGTAAGCATGCAACTCAACAGTTTCCATAACAACATAGAGGTTGATGATGTGCATCATCAATCTCAAATTTCTATTTAAATATTAATTTAAAAGGATGTTTAATTGGTTAGTTTAAGTTTAGTTCCTCAATACTAAGTTACGAAACTGTATGAATATCAGTACGTGTTCTTGTATGGAAGCCTATTTACCGCATACATCTGACTGTGCAGATTTCATTAAGCCAGCATTCTAAAACACCAACATCATAATGTTTCCGTTTATTTACAGTAGGATTAGAATGAATTAAGAACTTTCTAGAAACTTGACAACAACATGCACATTACTGTAAAAGTCTTGAGCCATTCTTCATTTCTTCACACTTTGCTTTAAAAGCCCCAGACTTTCTTGTCCTTTTAATGTAGTCTTGAGGAATAGTTCTCCAAGCTTCCTGAAGGACGTTTTGCCTCTCATTCTTGGCGTGTTTTTGGCTCTTATTTTTAGTCCAGTCCCTGTACAGTACCTGAGCAGATCATTTAAGCATAAAAAACTATCTAACTTAAGATATGAACCAGCGAGAAACAGATGCAGATGATGGCAGATGATCAGGCCAGTGTTAAGTATACTGTTGATTTTGAATGCTGAGTGGTTGGAACAGACGAGAAGGGAAATGAGGTTGCTGCTGAGGTTGTTATATTTAATGCCAATGTTAAAATTGTTTCTTTAGGCACATTGCAGCCTGTCACAGCACAACATTGGTTCTTATTTCTTTAATTAAATTGAATTGAACAAATAAGGGGTGGCTCAAGACTTTTGCACATTACTCTATGCACAGTAATGTACAACACACCAACCTAAAGCTGAAATGTAAATAAGATATTCTCTTTCTCTCTCTTTCTTCAACACAATTTTGCTGTAGCATTGCACTGTATGTAATGAGTCTAGATAACATAACTATGTGTATTTTATATTATTTCACTAGTCACTGAACAATTCATGGTGATTCCTGAATAAATTAATGTATTGATTCATTCAATACCAGCTTTATATTAGTTAAGATCATATGGATCCAGAACAGAAATATACAGTATAGGAAGTAATACACCTTAAGGCAGCACAGTGGCGTAGTGGTTAGCACTATGGCCTCACACATCCAGGGTTGAGGATGCAAATCCCACCTTGGATCTGTGTGTGTGGAAAATTTAAATATTTTCCCGCAGTTGGTTTCCTCCGGGTAATACAGTGCAAAGACATGTAGATTAGGCTAACTGGCATTTACATATATTGGCCATCATGTGTGCATGAATGTGTGAGCATGTGCGCGCACACACACACACACACACACACACACACACACACACTCCTGCGAGAACATGACAGATAGTAACTTGAGATCAGGATTGAACCCAGGACCCTGGAGTATTGTTATCTGATGTATTCCTCATTTCTGCTATTTAAACGTGCAACATGAACACTGCCAAGTGGACTCCTAGGAATTTGGTGCTCTTGACAACCTCGTTGATGTTCAGTTGATGTTCAGAGTCATTGATGTTCAGGGGAGAGTTGTTGCTCTGAGTCCTCCTGAAGCCAACAACCATCCTTGTTTTATTAACATTCAGAGACAGGTTATTGTTGTGACATCAGTGCATTAGACTCTGTAGTTTCTGTCTGTATATTGATTAGACATTCTTGCTGATTAAACCCACCATATGGTTAGACCTACAATGTGATTTGCTCAGTGTGGTCTTGCTGGAGTTGCTGGTCGTAGGGAGGATGGGTGGTCATGGCATCTGTGCAGTGCATCTAAGGAAGCCATCACTGTCACAGGTAGGTGATGATGTCCTGTAGTTGGTGATGGTATGGATGCTCTGTCACATGCTCTGCTGTGGATTCTCCAAGTGTGTGCACACTTTGCCTCTCTGATGGCCGTACAGTTTGGACCTTGTTGTTCTTGTCCCCCGCTCTAAAGACAGCATCTCAGGTTTTAAGAAGTGTGCGCTCCTATGCAGTAATCCATGATATCACATTGGGGTATGAGAGGGTATTCTTGGAGACAGGGATGTTGTTGGTGCACTTGTTGATGTAGCTGTTCACTAATGACCTGTTCTTCTCCAAGTTGGTAAAGGTACGATAAGTCGCAGCCTCCATGAACATGTTCCAGTAAGGGTTCTCAAAAAACAGTCCTAAAGAGCAGGCATGGCTCCTGCTGGGAAGGTTTTCATCTGCTCCAGAACATATTGATCATCTGACAAGTGGTCTTCTGGAATTAGCATACAAGAATACAAGCAGCACAGATGAAGCTGGTAGTGCTAAGAAGCGCCAAGCAATAAGAATAGAGACAAAAGTGAAAATAATTGAGAAAATTCTTTTATCATCCACACGATTCTAAGGAACAAGTACAAGAACATGGAACATGTTAGTTTTTACTGCGTATAGCCAATTGTGTTAGAATCCTAGTACCTAGTTTGTTGGACTTACAAACAAATTGGACTTACGAAAAAGCTCTTGGAACGAAACTCATTCATATGTTGGGGATTTATTGTATAGTGGTGAATTTACATGGTTAATAAAATGGTGGCATTTAACAGTCACAAACTCCACCAAAGACGAGCAATAGCTAGAGATTAGCACAGAGTTCTTACACTATTTTGTGTTGATGGTAAGGCTCACGGCACCAACAGCACTGTGAGCCTTACCACTCAGATCTGTATTTCTGTTGGCATGAAATGGGGCTAACCCATCTAGCTGAATGGTGGTGTCTTGAAATCTGTTGCTGGAAGCAGCAGTCTCTGAACTCATAGCGTGTAGTCTGCTGGAGTCGGATGTAGTCCAATTTATTTTCGGATGTAGTCCAAGGATGGATGGGAGAGCCGGTTGGCTAGGGATTGTTTTTAACCTAGCATAGACCCCCACTTCCTTGCGCACTGCTTTTGATTCCTCTGTCCACCGGCATCCGACATTGCCAAGGACTGGAGGCCTGATCCCTACAGCAACTACCAGAACAGTAGTGAGCTGAGGCACCGTTATTAGGTGAGGAGCCCTGGGGTGCATTTACTGTTCTAGTTCATCCCAAAAGTGTAATGGTATAGGTTAGGGCTCTGTGCAGAGTGCTTCAGGTCTTTCACTTGAAATTTGTCTTCGTGGACCTTTGCACAGGGTCATTGTCATGATGGAACCAATTTGGTCTAGGCCTCTTAGTTTTAGCAAAGGGAAAGAGACATTCTATACAACTGTCTACTTCAATTCTGTGTCAAATTAGGGATCATGGAGCAAAAGACTCATTGCTACTAGATGTTAACTACTCTTAGTTTTAGCAAAGGGAAATCTTAATGCTACAAAGACATTCTATACAATTGTGTGACCAATTTTCACCCACATTGTGATAAAAGTTTTTTGAGGCTTTGAAAAGCCATATATGACCTTCACTCTCTCTTTGTAAAAATGTTCTCTATTTCCTTGACTTTGTGCCTGTGGTGGATGCTGTTAACCATGACATAGTTCTTTCTGTGTGTCAGGTGGGAATTACTGACCCATTATTTTACATGATGGCTGGTGGCAAACACCTTGCACTTGTCTTGTAAATAAAGTGTTATCAAGGGATCAGCACTTTTTCTCCACTTTTTTCTTCATCATTTTATCATAAGACCATCAACTATGCTTAGTCTATCGTTTAACTAGCTGTAATTATCCAAATAAGTGGTGTGTTGCAAATTCATACAAATGTATATAATAAGACTGTTGTTAATGGTTATTCGTTAGAAAAGGATACAATTTACTGAGGTCTAGGATTCTCTATGTCTACATGTAACAGTACATATACGTAGCGTATATGTATATGTAGTCTATATGTAGGCAAAAAAAGTATTATCATCATTGTATGTTCGCAGTGTCCACTCTAGGAATTCACATCTCACACAAAATCACATGAAATCATTCTTGCGGCTTGTGGCTCATGGCCATGTGGTGGAACAGAAAAGTGTTTGCCCTATGGGAGTTTGCAAGTTTGAATCCAGATGGTGCCATAGCCACTCATGGCCAGAAGTCAAAACAACAAAACTGGCCATGCTCTATGGGAGGGAAGTATTGCATACTCTCTCTCTCCCTTGTAAAACAGAGCAGCATTAGCCAAACGTCATGTACAATTAATCGCAAAAGGCTTCAATTTGTTACATGTAATAAACACATAGTTGGGAATGTACAGTATGTAGAGTTTGTCAATTTCAGTATTTGTTCATCTTTTAATAATTATGAGTTGATAATGCTCTAAATGAGATCATTTGTGCCTTTTTTAATAAAATTGTGCATCCCTAGTAGTCAATCACAGATGCATATTGCAATTTAGATTTTTATGTGTTTAATTGTGCAGCACTTTTGGCTAGTGTTGTTCTGTTGCTCTGGGAGAGAGAGTATGCCATACTAGAGCATGGCCAGTTTTTCTGCTTTGACTCCTGGCCAAGTATTTGCTGCTTCTTAGTATTTGACCATTTTTGGCTGGACAATACAAATAAAAGAAATATGCATCAACTTGAAAAGAGAAAATATTGACCTGAGCTTGTAAATTTCTGATTTATTTATTATTTTTTTATAATTCCTTGCTGTCAGAGCTGAGCAAATGCACGACTAACCAAGTTTCAGCAACAACTTGGTTTATCCTTTGATCTAGACATTTCGCTTTCCTAAAGCTGAAGTAATGAAAGTAAATTCCAACAGAAAATACACACACACGCACGCACGCACGCACGCACGCACGCACACACACACACACACACACACACACACACACACACACACACACACACACACACACAATTCTTTTAGTAGAGTCCAATGAGTTTAATGACATCCAGAAATACCTTCAAGTCTGAGTTCTGTATCAGTTCTGATTGTTAAATAAAAATGATTAAATGTGCTTTTCCACCAATACAGCATCTTTATAATCTTTGGGGGGAAAACAGACACAGTGAGGTTAAGGAGTTGAAACTGTTGATCAAATTCAAATTCAAATTTCAAATTCAAATTTTTATTGGTCACATACACAATCATACACAGTATAATATGCAGTGAAATGCTTTATACGACCGCCAGTGACCTTAAAAAAAAAAGAAAATAAAAGCTTGTACGTAAAATAAATAATCAATAAAAAGGAAATACTAAAGAAATAATTTTAACTAGTAAAATTAACTGTGCATAAGGGCATAATAAAATATTGCAAAAATATAGGATTAAAGTGTCAGTGGTTGTGCAAATATGCATGGAGGTGACATGTGCAATTGTCCAGATGTATGAGTATTTAGTGCAAGTGTGTATGAATGTGTCCATGATTGTCCAGTCAGTGTTGTGAGCTTAAAAGATGTTATTAGTCCTGTGTGGAGGTGTGATTGTGTGATTGAGAGACCTTATCGCCTGCGGGAAGAAGCTCCTCCTCAGTCTCTCTGTGTTGGCCTTTAGGGAGCGGAATCTCTTCCCAGACCGCAACAAAGAGAACAGTCCATTACTGGGGTGACTGAGGTCCTTCATGATCTTCCTGGCCTTAGTCCAGCACCGCTTGCTGTAGATGGAGTGCAGGTCAGGGAGCTCAGTGCAGATGATGCGCTCGGCTGATCGCACCACCCTCTGTAGAGCTCGTCTGTCCTGCATGGTGCTGTTCCCGAACCAGGTCGTGATGTTTCCCGTCAGGATGCTCTCTATGGTGCAGGAGTAGAAGTTCCTGAGCACCTTGGAGGGCAGTCTAAAGTCTCTCAAGCGTCTGAGGTGGTAGAGACGCTGCCGGGCTTTTTTCACCACGGTGCTGATGTGACAGGACCATGACAGGTCCTGCGTGATGTGAACACCGAGGTATCTGAAGCTGTCCACTCTCTCCACTGGGCTCCTGTTGATGACGGGGGTCTGGTAGTTCCTCTCCTGCTTTGTACTAAAGTCCACTATCAGCTCCTTTGTCTTACTGACGTTCAGGAGGAGATTGTTCCTCTGGCACCAGTTCTCCAGATTTCCAATCTCCTCTAGGTAGTCCGACTCATCATTGTTGGTGATCAGTCCGACCACAACGGTGTCGTCAGCAAACTTGATGATGGAGGTGGAGTTGGTAGTGGCCACGCAGTCGTGGGTGTACAAAGAGTACAGCAGGGGGCTCAGAACACAACCCTGGGGGGCTCCAGTGCTGAGAGTGAGTGTGGCTGAGACATGTCCGCCCATCCTTACTGCCTGTGGTCTGCCAGTCAGAAAATTGGAGATCCACTGACATATAGATGAGCTCAGTCCCAGGTGCTCCAGCTTGGTGGTGAGTGTGGAGGGAATTATTGTGTTAAAAGCAGAGCTGTAGTCGATGAAGAGCATTTTAACATAATTCCCTTTCCTAGTGTCCAGGTGAGTGAGTGATGTGTGGAGGAGATGAGAGATTGCATCGTCTGTGGAGCGGTTCTGACGGTATGCAAACTGTAGTGGGTCCAGTGTGTTGGGTAGTGAAGAAATGATGAAGTCTCTGATAAGGCGTTCAAAGCACTTCATCACTACTGAGGTGAGGGCTACAGGGCGATAGTCATTGAGAGAAGCAGGATGTGGTTTCTTCGGGACAGGAACAATGATGGACTCTTTGAAGCATGTGGGGATCACCGACTGAGATAAAGAGATGTTGAATATCTCAGTGAACACAGGTGCTAGCTGGTCTGCGCAGGCTCTGAGGATACGACCTGAGATGCCGTCTGGTCCTGCTGCTTTCCTGATGTTCACTCTCTTGAAGGCTCTCCTCACGTCGTGCTCGGAGATGATGAGCGCGTTCCCGGTGCTGGCTGTGTCTTCCTGTCTGCAGCCGTTAGTGCCGCTAGCATTAGCGCCGTTAGCATTAGCGCCGTTAGCATTAGCATTGCTAGCGTCTTTAGCTGCAGCCTCGAAGCGAGCGTAAAATGTGTTCAGCTCGTCTGCCAGAGTCGCGTCCGCGTTCGTCATACCGGATGCTGGTGCTTTATAGTCCGTTATTGTTCTCAGTCCCTGCCACAGGCTCCTAGAGTCACTCTGTTGAAGCTGTGACTCTAGTTTTCTCCCGTAGCGCTGCTTCGCCTCTTTCACCGCCTTCCGGACGTTATATGACGCAGCCTTGTACGGTTCCATGTCCCCCAACGCAAGTCCCGGTGCGAGATCTCAGAGCGTCGCGGATGGTTTTATCCACCCACGGCTTCTGGTTGGGAAACGTTCTGATAATCTTTTTCTCTACCGTATCGTCTGCCAGCTTTTCAATAAATCCCACAACCGCTTCCGTAAACACGCTGACGTCATCATCGGAGCTGTTTCTGAACATGTCCCAGTCTGCGTCATCGAGTGCGTCCTGTAACGCGGCCACCGATTGGTCCGTCCAGCGCGCGACCTCCCTCTGAACCGGAACTTCCTGTTTCAGCCTTTGTTTATATTTTGGCATGAGGAAGATGGCGGCGTGGTCGGATTTACCAAACGCTGGACGAGATTGTGCCTTGTAACCGTCTTTGACCGTGGTATAACAATGGTCCAGTGTCCTTTTGCCCCTGGTGGGGCAGGTGATGTGCTGATAAAAGTTCGGCGCTGCGCGTTTGAGGTTGGCACTATTAAAATCCCCCGCCACAATGAGCGCAGCGTCCCGGTGTTGTGTCTGGTGCTGTGTGAGCGCCTCATGCAGCTCGCATAAGGCCTTGTCTGTGTCTGCTTGTGGAGGAATGTAAACGGCACTGATTATGACCGATGGAAGATAAAATGGACGACACATGATGGACAGTAGTTCCAGGTTTGGTGTGCAGGAGCGTGTAAGAGGAACAACGCTCGCGCTGTTGCACCAGCTGTTGTTCACCATTAAGCACACGCCGCCTCCCCTTGACTTCCCCGAGTCCCGCGTCCTGTCCATGCGGTGAACCGAGAAGAACTCGGCCGGCTGTACTGTATGGCGTGGTCTGGCACCGCTGGGTTCAGCCATGTCTCGGTGAAGCAGAGGAGATTGCAGTCCCGAATGTCTCTCTGGAACTTTATCCTGGCCCTGAGGTCATCGAGCTTGTTCTCCAGTGACTGGACGTTGGCGAGCAGGATGCTAGGCAGAGGTGTGCGGTGTGCACGGGCCCTGAGCCTGTTCCTCACCCCAGCTCGTCTCCCTCGAGGTCTCCGCTTCGCGTCGCGTCCATTGTTCTCCCTCAGGATCTCACTCGGCCAGCTCGGATCCGGGGTTAAAAACGTCGAATTGTGAGTACATTGTATACCAATAGAAACAAGAGTGTCTCTATCATACCTAATGTACTCAATGGTGGTGATTTTGCCGATTTTAAAACACTGAAAACCACCTTAAAGAACAAAAACAAAGAAAAGGTGGTCGGAGCAGTCGTGACGGCAGCCGACCTCACCGGCGCCATCTTGGAAAACCTGATGATAGCAACAGTAACAGTAATGTTCAAATACTGGTCAGGACAATTTTACAGTAAGTGCAATATGATAATGCTGGTGCTGGAAACAGCAGATTAGAAACTCTAGAGAGAGACATGCCATTATGTGTGAGTACACCAGCATACATTGTCAGACAATTAATCAGTTGGTACTGTATGTTTACATGCACAGCACTATGATTTTAGCTCGAATAGGCAATTTAATTAGACTACTGTTGCTGTACAATTATACAAGCATGGCAGGAGAATTGATTTATTGACCAATGTACTGTATGTCCAACTCCACTACCAAAGGGGGCGATATGCCCCATTCATTCATTCATTCATTCATCTTCTATACCGCTTTATCCTGTATTTAGGGTCGCGGGGACCTGGATCCTATCCCAGGAGACTCAGGGCACGAGGCAGGGTACACCCTGGACAACGTGGCAATCCATCGCAGAGCACACACACACGCACACACACACACACACACTCTGGTCAATTTGGGAACGCCAATTAGCCTAATCTGCATGTTTTTGGACTGTGGGAGGAAACCAGAGTACCCGGAGGAAACCCACCAAGCACGGGGAGAACATGCAAACTCCATGCACACAGAGACAGGAATCGAACCTGGCCGGGAATCGAACCCGGACCCTGGAGGTGCAAGGCGACAGTGCTAACCACTACACCACCGTGCCGCCCTATGCCCCATTCAGCTTGTTGGTATTGTATTCCCCATTCACCTATAACATCACAGAATAAAACACTCAACAAACAAGTTAGCTAGCGGCATGGTGAGCAGTCAATTCATGGACAACTTTACAGCTCTGTACATATCGTGTACATATGCATTGCCTTTTGTTTAAATTAGACAGACGCTATTCATGATTATGGTGTTATCTAAAGACAACTTGGGGTCCTCCAACTGTTGTGCCTTTTGTTCGACTTCCATGTCAAAGATTAAAATTTTAGTCAGGTAACACAGCCTCATGTACTACAAATGTACTGATTGTCTATCCATTTCTCAAAGATATTATCGTACAGTTATGTACAAGACTACTGGAGTTTTTGTTACATTATGCAATTCGATTTTATTTATATAGCGCTTTTAACAATGATCATTGCCTCAAAGCAGCTTCACAAAATTAAAAGTCAGTTATGGAAATGTGTATGAGATATAAGAAAATTTTTTATAAATCATAATGCTCAGATTGTCAGAAATAAGCAAGCCGAGGGCGACGGCAGCTGTGGCAAGGAAAACCTCCCTGAGATGGCAATAGGAAGAAACCTTGAGAAGAACCCAACCTCATTTGGGTGATTTCAGATAGCAAGAATTGCTTTGCAGACATACTGTGTGTTACAGGTAGGTAGCTGGAAGTTTAATATAACAGAAGATTTCTAAGTTAACATGGAGTCCATTTCAGGTGCAGAGGGGGTCTGGATCACCGGGAGCTTAGAAGCAGCATGTGTAGTTCCTAACCATCATAAAACAGAATCCAGCTGAAGAGGTCCTTCTCTGGATACTTCAGGATCCTTGCAGGGTTGGCCTCTGTCTGCTGAAGCTGGCACAATCTCTAGATGCCTTGGGATTAGTAGAAAAAGAAAGAACAGGTGGAAAAGAATTAGCATAGCTGCCGTTCATGATATTAGCAGCACTAGATGAGAATGTGCATGACAAAAGTTTGGTCATCACATGCTGCATTAAATTGTATCTGCAGCTAAAACCAAATTATGTTGGAAAGCAGGGAGTTTAGTACAGACACTGCCACTTTCCCCAATTTAATTGTGCCTTTTAGCTTTAAATTCTATTTCTGTTTAATTGCAAATGTAAATGGCTGCCTCTGTATTTCCTGACACCACCAGAGCGGTTGGTTTGTGAGGACGGGAGGTGGTTTGGGAGTTGCCTCACTGCCCAGTGCTGCAGTACAGATGAGCACTCTCACAAATGTGTACATGATGGTGTGTGTAGGAGTGTGGCACAACGTATATGTGTTTTAGGGGTACAGCTGACACTGTTGAATTGCATACATCACACACCATATATCACACATCAACAGGTGTGTGTGGGTGTATGAGTGTAATTTTGTCCGTCTCTGTGTGTGGGGACAAATTGCTTCTCGGCAATCTTCCCACAACACAGCATTAAAGATTAAAAGAAAACAAGATCCGACAGGGTCATTTGACATCAAATTGTTCAACAACACACTGATCATTTTGACCATTTTCAATTTTGTCTGATCTGTAAGCCGACCGTGTTGCTTTTATTTTTTTTAATAACATTGTGACATCCTAAGTCGATCTTTTTTTTTTTGACATTTCCCCCCTTAATAACTGATCAAAGAAAATGTAATTTGTATTTACTCAAGTTATCTTTGTGTAATATTAAAATTAGTTTGATGATTTGAATTATTTTAAGTGTAAAAAATATGCAACAAAAACTTTTTCATAGCACCGTACTCTGGTGACCTGAAGACATGTGGGGTAGACTAATTGGTGTTACTTAAATGTCCGTAGAATGTGTGAGGGTGTCCCAAGCCCACTTAAAGGAGAAAGGGTTAAATGAAGGGGGTTAAAAAGCAAAAAGACCATGGAAATCGATAGAAGGTAAAGAGCCATCAGCACCAGTGGGCATAAAGTCAGTGGATAAGAAATGATATTAGATTTATTCATTCATTCATTTTCTATACCGCTTAATCCTGTGTTCAGGGTCGCGGGGGACCTGGAGCCTATCCCAGGAGACTTCAGGCACAAGGCGGGGTACACCCTGGACAGGGTGCCAATCCATCGCAGGGCACACACACATACACACACTCACACACCCAATCACACACTACGGGCAATTTAGGAATGCCAATTAGCCTAACCTGCATATCTTTGGACTGTGGGAGGAAACCGGAGTACCCGGAGGAAACCCACCAAGCACGGGGAGAACATGCAAACTCCATGCACACAGAGACTGGAATCGAACTCAGACCCTGGAGGTGCAAGGCGACAGTGCTAACCACTACACCGCATTAGATTTATTGTAATGTTATATTACAATAAAGTGAATAGATTTTTCTAGATTTAAGACATGTTCGTTTGCACCGACGCTTTGCACACTTTGCACGCTTGAGTCCATCAGCATGCACGCACACATTCATATTCTTGAAAACTCAAGAAAACCTTTTGAGGTCCTATTTTCTTCCACTGTGATTTGAATTGGAAATCAATCTCAGTGACAGGACAAATGAGCTGCCAACTGGAAACATGTTAAAAATTTCAACAAATCAATGGAGAAACATAAAGTCATGAAATAAACATCAAGCACCTCTTTTTGTTGAAAACTCCCTACACACACACACACACACACACACACACACAAACATTTATGTGGGAAGACTTAATCAACATAGTCTATACATGGCTATAAAAGAATAAGGGCTAAATATCCTAATAATCATAACTGCAAACGTAAATGATGTTCTTGTCCCTGTAATAGTGGTGAGTGAATCATGATATACTGTAGTGTCTGTCACTAAGTTTAATGTATAACTTTGGATAGTTTGTCTGTTGTCCTGTTTCTAACTAGCGCTCATCTATATTCTGCGACACTAATAATAAAAGACCAACAACAACAAAAAAAAGTGAATGTTTTTCCCCTACTTGGACATTCCTGTCATGTTGACATTTTTCTTTCATGTCTTTTTTTCATCTTCCCTGTCTCCTTTTTTCTCACTCCTTTCCTACTCTTTTCTTTTGTTTCCCTCCTTTTCACACTGCCCTTTCTCAATAGCATATGCCAGTCGATTGATTTACTTACATTGTGTAGCTGTGCAGCTCAGATGCGTGTGTTATAGAGAGAGAGAGAGAGACAGACAGACAGACAGACAGACAATATTGCTTTAACACAAAAGATCTCCATATGTGGAAAATAAATCTATTATATCAATTTGATGACTTAGTCATCTCTGAGTGACTCAGGCTAAGCATTCAGCATAACTCTGCCTCAGCTGACTGGACACTAATCAACCAGAATGATATTGAATTCCAGATTTTAATCCTCCTGATGTTCTATTCATTGGATTACTTGGATTTCACTTCAATCTGCTGGCGTCTGACACATGCTGCTATATGTATGATCATACTGTATCTGCTGTGAGTATAATACTGTACCTACAGTACTGTAGCATCTTAACTGTAATTTAAAATCTGATACAATCATAAACCCTTCGTGTAGTCTAGTGATGAAAAGTTTGTGCACCCAAAATCAACATTTAAAAAATGTACGTTTTTTTAAATCAAGTATTTAAAAAATGTACGTTTACTTGTTATTTTACAGTAAAAAGGCAATGTACAGTATACAATGAAAACAGACGGTCAGTGCCATGCACATTTGGACGGATGCAGTGTTTGCCTCTGTACACCACCACATAAGATTGGAAATGAAGCAATCAAAATGTGATTAAAGTGATTTCAGCTTCAATTAAAGAGTTTAACAAAAATATATATTATATCGCATTTCTTCATTTAACAGGCACAAAATAATTGCACAAACTACCACTCATAAATATACAGTATATTTATTAGTAATATTATGAGAAATTTTTAGAAACTAGAGGGTTTCTAATAACCTCCGCCTATGTGCAGATCCTGACACCTGTGTGCTACCAGTTCAATGCAGCCTTTCATACAGTATGTGCCATCGCTGGAGATGCTCTGCTATCTGATCCAGGGTTTGAGTTGCCCTGGCGTATCCATGTTCGCTCTAGACAACGGCACCTACTGGTACATTCAGTGAGGATGCTGCATACTGTTAAATTCCATGAGGACGCTGCCTATTGTTAAATTCATGTCTTTGGACTGTAAACAGGAATCAAACTCAGACCCTGGAGGTGCAAGCCAACAGTGCTAACCACTAGACCATTGTGCCGCTGAAAACACCAGCTATAACATATAAATTAGTTTAAAAGATTTTTAGTAAGTTTAGATGGTGTTAAAGGTACAGTAAAGCTGCCTTGCTTCCTTGTGCACGCACACAAACTCCATTATTTTCAGACATGAGGAGGGAATTGATCCCTCCCACCTGAAAGGGTTACACTACGCCACCATGCCACCGTATTATTGTCTATTTAACTTTTAAATATTATGACTTAATATATGTATTATTATTTTTAATAATAGTATGTTAAAATAAAGAATAACTATTGTTTTGTTTTATAACTAAAGTATTGTTCATTTAATATGGAGAATTTAGACATTAGTTAATTAATCAATTAATGTAGGAAATTTCACAAAGGTTAGTCAAGTCTTCATTCATGATTCAAGATTCAAGATTCAAAGAATCCACACCTAAACACATACATTCCAATGATATGCTTATTCATCTCTCAGTTGATCCTCTGGTCTAAAGCACAGACTTTAGGTCTGCTCAGGTTTACACAGACTGTAGGTCTACTCTCTTTCCCAAGAGTCTTCTAAACTTGTTACAGATTCCCTTAAACAGAGGGCATCTGATACTAAGCCTCAAACACACACAGAATGTGTGACCCATATAGAGGGACTTTATTCCTGCCGTACTACATAACACTGACATTTTCAGCATCTGGCTGTTGTGGGAATGACAAGCAAAACTTGTGAAATCACACCTTATTTCACACACCCACCAAATGTGACCCAGTTTAGCATGAACTCCATCAAAAACACTCCTTTCACCACATGTACTCCTCACTACAGTTGTGTGTGAACATCCAGTTTCGGACTGACACATTAATCCTGAACTGCTGTTATGTCATCAATATTCTGATTTTTAAAGGTTCAAATGTACTCTCTGAAAATATCCCTGGGGAGGCAGTGGAGTATAGTGGAATTATCAGTCATTCACAGCTCATGTAGTATTACTTTATCATTTTAAAACTAAGGAATGTTTAACTGAAAATTCCAACTAAGCTTCTACATATCTAGCAAATGTAGCTCCAGCTGTATCATGAATGACAGGTTTACATGAATGCTCTTGTTCTAACAGATACTGTTTCAGTATTTATTAGACCATATGTCCTACCATGGTCATACAAAATGGGAGTAATACAATGGACACCACTGGTCTCCACGGTCCATAGTTGGACTACAGAGGTTCCTAGATGGATACAGTAGATGGATGGATATACAGTGGAACCTTGGTTCACGAACACAAAAAAGTACAAAAAGTACAAAAAAATCGGTTTTACGACCGAAAAACGACCGAAAAATTAATCTAAGCTTTGTCTCCTGAACCCCCATCCCAGGCTTCTGCTATCAGCTGAACAAAAGCATGAGGCCATCACCCAGCATCATTCCGCAGTCACGAATCGTGCACATGCTACACCTTATGAACGATATTGCAGTGTCCCTTTTGTGCATTTATATTTAGTGCTGTATTATTTTTCTTTAAGACTTTTTCATACTTTATTTTATAGTTTGTTGTATAAGCAAAATAAATATTAAAATGTAAACTATTGTTACATGTATTTCTATGGAAAAAACTATGAGGCGCCGTATAGGGCTTAAATCAAACTTCACTCATGCACACACATATGAAACACTCACACATACATATATACAGTACTACTAACTGCTCACACAACTACATATGAAATGCGCACTCACACACACATACATACTACTAACTGCTCACACAACTACATATGAAATGCGCACTCACACACACATACATACTCTCCGCGCGCGCACATACATACATACTTTCAGAGCGCGCACATACATACATACTTTCAGCGCGCGCACATACATACATACTTTCAGCGCGCGCACATACATACATACTTTGCACACTTTGTAACCGGATGGCGTTTCAGTGTAACCGGAAGGCGTTTCAGTGTAACCGGATGGCGTTTCAGTGTAACCGGAAGGCGTTTCAGTGTAACCGGAAGGCGTTTCAGTGTAACCGGAAGGCGTTTCAGTGTAACCGGAAGGCGTTTCAGTGTAACCGGAAGGCGTTTCAGTGTAACCGGAAGGCGTTTCAGTGTAACCGGAAGGCGTTTCAGTGTAACCGGATGGCGTTTCAGTGTAACCGGAAGGCGTTTCAGTGTAACCGGAAGGCGTTTCAGTGTAAAAGCAAGTAATTTCAGTGTAGACGGACTTTTCGCTTCATTCTCCCTGAATGGTAGTACTGGTTTGTAAACAGCCTGCTGTTGGACAGTTTAGAAGACGGAGTAGGACAGTATAATGATCATCACTGCTCAATCACAAGGCTTATTTAGAACTGTCCACATAATGACTCAATATTGCAGCGGCAGAAAACGCAGGTGATTATTTGCAAAAAGAAAATTGAAGCACGGAATCTGTGGCTAATATGAAAATTACTGTTTTGTGAAATGTGTTTCCTCGCCTTCGCGAGGAATAACTAACTCATCGGAATCCCACGAGACTCTGAATCAGAAATTCAAACATTGTTCCGACCCTCCATATCACCCACTTTTGTTGTGATAAATAAATCACTCGTTGTCTTCTAAACTGTCCATTAACGGTCTATTTAAGAAACGCTACTACTAATCAGTGAGAATGAAGTTCATATACATTGAAATTACTACTCCCTACACCCTACTCCCTGCGCAGGAAATGTCTGATAAGGGAACTTCCCTCTACAAAATTCCACCATTCAGAACACCATGCAACGTCACTTCCTCCTAGCGTTACCATGGTAACACAAGCACCTCGGATACCTGTCGCTGCTACTGTGGAAATTTGACGCTACGGGCATTAAATATAGAAAATTTTTTGAAACAAAAATTGATACCATTAAAAATATATAACGTATTATTTATGTATTTATTTTTACAGATTAATAGCTTATATAATACTAAGGGCTTCTTAATTAAATTAAAATGATGGGGGATATGTATGTGCGTGCGCGCAAAGTATGTATGAATGTGCGCGCGCGGAGAGTATGTATGTGTGTGTGAGTGCGCAAAGTATGTATGTATGTGCGCGCGCGGAGAGTATGTATGTGTGTGTGAGTGCGCATTTCATATGTAGTTGTGTGAGCAGTTAGTAGTATATATGTGTGTGTGAGTGCGCATTTCATATGTAGTTGTGTGAGCAGTTAGTAGTATATATGTATGTGTGAGTGTTTCATATGTGTGTGCATGAGTGAAGTTTGATTTAAGCCCTATACGGCGCCTCATAAAAAACTGAACCAGTTTATGATCAAATTGAGTCACGACCAGAACTTATAAATTATGTTCATGAACCGAGGTTAAACTGCAATTTTTTTTTACATTTATTTTTGACAAATTCTATCAAAAACCTAAATGTTTGTAAGTGTTTTTAACTAAATATTGTCATCTCGACAATACGAATCACTCTAGAATCTCAAACCTAATATTTCATATTTACACTTTCATTCAGTGAATTTATGATAGAACTACAATATGGATGCTATAAGTTTTTACATTTTACTGTGTGAACTGTGTTCCCTTTCAAAAGCTACACTCGATGCTGTGTGAAAACACTATGGGAACATCATTTAGCGTTACTGGTTGTGAAGCATGTGTGTATCAAACACGCCATATTTTGGCTATATATAATGGTCAGGTGACGTCATCTGATGAAGTGCACCTGCAGGTTATAAATAGGTGTGAACCGGAAACATCCTCAGATCTTTTTGTCTTCAGGACTTCATTGTCTTTGTGTGTGTGTGTGCAAGCGAGTTTATACTGTAAGTGCCTCTGCGTGATAGATCTCTTTCGGAGGGCGATCTCCACACCTTTTGTTTCAAGTGCTTTGCGCGCGGCTCGCCTTCTTTAAAGAGAAACCACAAGCTGCGCCGCATTCCTTGGGGTTCACGTGCAGATCTGGCAGACGCGGATGAGACGGAATTCCCCCTTTCTCTCACGCTCTCGCCGGATCAGGAAGTTTTTCCGTCCACTTCTCATATGTAGCTGCTATTTCAGCTTGTCATGTTCTGACTGCTTTAGTTGCCCGTTCTTGGGACTTAGCGATTATGCTCGAAGGTCTGATTGACACCCCTTTTAAACCACTATAGTCAGCGCCTGTCGGGCTTCTGACCCTTAAGATGGTTTTTCTTATGGTTACTTCTTTCAAGAGAATTGGAGATCTGACTGCAGGTTTTGTCATCCTGCCTAGACTTTGCCCCTGGGCTAGTCAAAGCTATTCTGCATCCTCACCTGAGCATAAGTCAGAGCAGTCTTTTTTATGCCAAAGCTGTCACATCGGGTGAAAGATGTTATTGCCCTAGCCTACGAGGCGCCTGGTCACACATGCCTCTAGGAATCAGGGCTCATTCAAACAGGGGGATTGCCTCATGTATTGCGCTGGCAAGAGGTGCCCCTTTGCAGCAAGTGTGTGATGCGGCAGGTTGGTCCTCTCCGTACACATTTGTCAGATTCTCTAATTTGGATGTTCATTCTACTCCAGGCTCACGGGTCCTCGAGTCAGCCTCCCACAGCTAGGTCTGAGACCTCCTTGGCTATTGTGCGCACACGCAACACAACCTTGAGGGTCCAGGCACTTGCAGTGCGGCGGTATTGGTATTTTCGTTCTCATAGCGTTTTCACGCAGCATCGAGTGTAGCTTTTGAAAGGGAACATCTCGGGTTACTTTGCTGTAACCCTGTTCCCTGAAAAAACGGGAACGAAATGCTGCACTCCAATGCTGCACTGCTTGAATGACTGGATGTCCTTTCAGATGAAATTGACCTGAGGATGTTTCCGGTTCACTCCTGTTTATAACCTGCAGGTGCACGTCACCTGCATCAGATGACATCACCTGACCGAGGTTATATATAGCCAAAATTTGGCGTGTTTGATAGACACATGCTTCACAACCGGTAACACAAAAAGATGTTCCCATAACGTTTTCATGCATCATCTCGTTCCCGCTTTTTCAGGGAACAGGGTTACAGCAAAGTAACCAGAGACGATTAGTGTTCTTGATTTTTTTTTCAGAACAAATTAGCAAAAGAACATGCAATATTGATCAGTAGAAGTTGCTAGGTGTCATCATGGGCAAATTTGCATTTTTATTTATTCATCCTGATCATTGGCACATCAAATTAAACCTGATGTTATGGGAAGAAAGAAGATTTTCACTCACAAAATAAGTTAAGTTTTCTCCAAATAATAAATAATAGATTAACATGAACGCAGCATGCTGGCGTAGTGATTAGCACTGTGCACACATCCAGAGACAAGGGTTCAAGTCCTGGCATCGGAGTGTGCATGGTGTTTGTATGTTCTCCTTGTGCTTGGTGGTTTTCCTTCAGGTGCTACTATTTCCTCCCGCAATTCAAAGACATGTAGTCTTTAGTTTCTAAACTACCTGAAGTGAGTGGTGTGAAAATGGTCACAAGGTGCCAGTCCATTACAGGGCACACACATTCACATACTCATTTACACACTATTTAGGGAACGCCAATTAGCCTAATCTGCATGTTTTTGGACTGTGGGATGAAACTGAAGTACCCGGAGGAAGCACATCGAGCATGGGGAGAACATACAATCCCCACGCACACAGAACTCGGAGCCTAGAGCGCTAACCACTACGCCACTCTGCCGCCTAGTATGCAGACATGAAAGGTGTCAATATGTAATAATAGCTAAACCTTACATGCTTAATAATGTAAGAACTTTTTGAACAAACTTATAATAAAAATAATAATAATAATTTTTATCAAAGTTGCTAAGGGGTCTACAAAGCGGCGAAATCCTGTGATACAGTCTCTAAGCTCACATCACTGTCAGTATAGAGACTCCTCAAGGCTTTCCTCTCAGCTCTTTGGTTTCTTTCCAGAAACAGGCCAGTAGGTGCAGTAGCTATGATGAATTGCTCTTAGGTGTGCTAAGTGTGCATGGTGACCTGCAAACTGACTAGCATCTATTTGAGGATGTATTTCTGCATCATACTCACTGTTTCCAGCATACATGTAGGCTCAGGCTCCACTGTGAGTCTGATCAGGATAAAGGAGTTACCGAATGTGAGTGAGTGTGAGACTCTATCATTTTATCACGCAGTTTTCTACTATTTGTACATTTCTGTAAGTCACTCACATTTAAAATGTCAACATGACTCCAATATGCATTTAAATTACACACTGGGGAAACATCATGCTTAGTACTTTGATATCTTTTAAAGCTGCTTGACTCCAACAGAAATTGATTTCTATCCACTGATTATATACTGTAGCTGTAGGGGTCCTGCATTTGAGTCAGTACTTCTTTTTATTTTAGTAAATACACTCAGCAATGTGTACTTTGATTATAAACAATGTGTACACGATTATAAACAGTCTCTTCCACTCTTTATATGAGTGTGAATTTGGTATGCTGTGTATACTCCTGAGGACAGCACAGTGGCTCAGCACCCTTGCCTTGCATCTCCAGGGTTAGGTTTAGTATCTACAGTAGCATAGTTTGTCTGTGTGTTAAAGTTCTCTCGGTGCTTGGTAGGTTTTCTCTGGTTACTTCACTTTCCTCAGTGTCCAAAGATTTTTGTGTTCCCCTTAGGATGTGATTTAGTGTTTGACTGCTTGTGCTTTGAGATGGGTTGACACACCATCCAGCATGTCCATTGCCTTGTGTCCTGAGCTTCCTGAAGTTTTCAGACCCCCTGCAACTCCAAACATATAAAAAATATTTGATTGAAGTGTACACCCCTGTATATTGTGTAGTTTTAAGAGTCGCAAATGTACAGTAGATGGTGGGTTCAAAACCAACCCGTTCCACTACACACTGATACCTGGTTAAGTTTGAAATACTCCAACAACACACACATCTCTGTGATACTGTGTAGTGTTAACTCAATTAGCGGTTAAAGTAACTGTTTACTTTTTTTCTCTCTTTTTTTTTTACACACAAGACCTCTCCAATTATCATCCTTGTTCTGTAATCAGTCATTTTGCTCTTTCAACAAACTCATTTGTTTTTCCAGATGTGTTCATTTATTATTTTGAATTTACATCTGTCTTTAACAATGTCTTTCTTTACTTTTTTTAAAGACTTGGTGTTTATTCACCATTTACATTTTTTAGGTTATATGTCAACAAAATTTATAAATAGCTTTATAAATTCAAGTCATATTTGTGCTTTTTAGATATCAACTTTACTGAAACATAGAGTATAATATGTACAGGTTAAGTATAGGGTTGCATTTGCTCACAGAGAAGTGATATAGTACATGAGTCCTTGTGTTTGAGAATATTAATAATTATGGTTGTTTGCAAATGAAAGCAATTTGTTTTATGTGATGTGTTGCTGGTGTAGCTTTTATGTGGGAATTTTGCTTCTCTCTTGGTCTTGCATCACTGCATCACCTTCAGTACTTGTATAACCTGTATCTACGGCGTTGTTCACACTTTGCATCAGCGATCTTCAGTGACGTGACGTTTTTGAACAGAGACTGAAAAACTGCTGCATAATCAACAAATATGTCAGGCAAGAAAAGAGACTGTGGTAAAAACACTGCAAAACCAGACACAGCATTCAGTTACCATCTTTGTAATGTTTCATAACTGTCAGGTCCCATTACTGTCCCCTAAGGTACCACTGACATAATATAGCATCATCTGTTTAATATCCTTCCCACAGATAATAATAAAAAAAAATTTTTTTTGGATGTCCAAGGGAGGAAAAATCTATACGTTGCACCCTGCCTTTGAAAAGTATAACCAAGTGTTCTCTCCCTTAGCAAGCAAACTAAACCACTGTCAACACCTAAATATTTCAGTCTACACAAATCAGGTGTGATAGTAGAGCATTCATGCAGAAAGTGCTCCAATAATCATTGCATGTGGGGAAAAAAAATACCACAACAAATCATACTTGAATTGAAGAGTCATTAAATAGCTCACATTTACAAACGATACAGAGGAAAAAATTTTTCTTGTTCCCTCCAGCTGAGTTACATGACAAATTTTCAACTGTTTGTTTCATAATGATAATTGACAGAGATGAGAGAGCATGCAGCGTGCGTCACACAGCCTGCTGCCTTTAACAGGTGGCAGCTCAGCTCCAACATGGGTGGTGTGAATTTGGATGAACATACCAAAAAAAATGGCACAATTTCAAAAAGCAATTAAGGAAAAAAATAGCATTAAATAATTAAAGCCAAACAAAATGGTTGAAGTTTATGTTATGGAAGGTCTGAATATTAGACTGAAGATCAAAGCATGAGGCCAACTCCAATCATCAAACAATCATAAGCAAATTCCAACAACAGTTTTCTTATTCGTTGATTTTTGGAGTGCAGTGACATCACTGTGGTTTGTTTCATCCAGTCTGGTAACTCTGGATGTGTGTCACATCCTTCTCCGCAAGAACCTTCTCCCATATCTCACCAATGTGTTAAAAAACACAACCAGTAACAAAAATAAGAGTACATGCCTATAGAATGTGCAAACACACAGTAACCAAGTGTTTGTTTCCTTTCCTTCACTTACTTACTTCATTCTAAGTAGTTTTTTTTTCCTGAAGGTTCACAAATATTAATTATTACAATATTGTAGCTAAATACCAGAAAATGTGTCAAAATATGTGACTCTAAAAAAAAAAAAAACCAAGCAGCAAGAAAAGCCATAGTGCATGCTTTCAGTACATGCACAAGAACAACAAAATTTCTGATGAAACACTGCAAATTCAAAAAAAAGTAAAAAAAAAATTTTGGTGTCACCTACGAGATGCCACTGTCAAATTGTCTGTACAATCAAAATCACATCTGGAAAAAAAAAGCATTCAAATTTGAGTGCATTCTCTCAACTGCTTGTTTTATGGTTACACAATCAACATCAGCAAAAAGGATATGAAATATTGATATGAAGAATTATAAGTTTTATAGGCAGTATTTACCATAACAAAAGTCAAATAGCATAAACAATCACAACTGTATAAATATAGAAGTAGGTAATAGGATTTAGTCTTGAATTTCATGAATGTGACTCAGAGGCACAGCCTTGGATCTTTATAGTGCTCAGTTTAGTAACAGGTGCATTTGCAAACTACATGACCTGAATGCTGAATCTTGTGCAGTGAACTATTTAATGATGCTTGGGATATCACATGTTGTGTTATGTTTTGCATTTTCATTTGCATTGGTGTTGCCAGAAATGAACACAATTATACAATATATCCAGAGGTGGAAAGTAACGAATTACATTTACTCTAATTGTAGTACTCTAATTAAACTACTGTAATTGAGTAGTTTTTGTGTATTTCTACTTTTTAAAGTAGTTTTTAAAATCTGTAATTTTACTTTTACTTAAGTATGTTTTGTTTGAAGTATTATAATTCGCTACATTTTAAATCATATTCGCTACTGAGTAAAAAATAAATGAATGAAAATGCTAAAATTATTTTAAAAAATTATGCTTTGTATAAATGCTTTGTTGCGCTCACGTGTGTGTATCATGTCCTGGTCGCGCCGCTTCAGACTCCACTCCAGGTCTTCTGACTGTCCCCACATCGGCATCTACCTGACCTTCCACACAGTCGCTTCCGCCCTGAGAGTGACGTCATCGACTAGCGCGAACATATATAAACCAGAGAAAGAGGTTGTGATTTTGGTGTTTTGATATTTGGTTGTGTATTCCGGTTTTGACTTTTTGCCTCCCATTGACTTTGATTATTGCTTTGTCCCTTTGGTTTGGTTGGTCTTTGTATATATTTGTAGATAATTTCACTGTATGTTTCTGCACTCACTAGTAGTAGGGGCGTGGCTGCCATTTTTTTTTGGGAAGAGGGAATTTATTCACTGTTTTTGGTTTAGGGAGTCCGGGAAGGTACCTGCATTTTTGTTTGTGGGTTGTTGTTTTTTTTGCAGGTAATCTAGCTACTAAATATGAATACCATTTTGTTTATTATTTTGACCTGGGTCCACTCTGAATCTAATCCTCCTCCTGTTGTGTGTGTGTGTGCATCTTATACATATACTTGTTCAAATGCACTGGTCTCCCCAAGCTAAATGAGATATAGAATTAGATATGTTAGTAAGAATAAAACCTAGTTAAGTTTTAAAAAGAAGTTTAAAAAAAACAACTATGCAATTAACCTTGACCAAGCTCAGGATTGAATGGAGGATGCTAGAGTCTTGATTGACATAAATTGTAGAACCAGTCTAGCTCAGAAATTTAAAGATAAATAATAAATAATATAAAAATAAATCTGTGAAATTGTGGTGAAATGTAATGCATATTTAGAAGTTGCTACCATTGTAAGAACTTTGTAAACCTATTTTTACTACTGATAACAAGCAGAGATTTATTACACCAAGTAGCACCAGCTGTCACAGCATTTACAGTGTAACAACACCTATTCAAAAGTTTTTAACTGTTAGTAGAAACACGAGTTTGAATATTATTTACTTTTCCAAAAATAGTTTCATAAGAGTGGGAATATTTCTGTCTGGGCTGTATTGACTGACTACAAATAACAAAAACTGTCTCTGTTCTTCGGTGTTGGTGTGAAGCTTATTGTAGTCGTATATCAAAGCCACACCACGTTCCATTTTGCCCATTCTCATTATGTTGTTGTATTCCCAGTTGGTAAGGAAGTCTAGATGTTGAACAAAGTGTTCGGGTGACTGAAGTTCTTTAGACTGGATCAGTGGAGTCGACCTCCGTCCAGGGCGGAGTCGACTACTACAGTATGCGCGGAGGTACCTCCCGAGATCCTGGACAGTCCGCTCTGCCTGCCCATTAGATTCAGGGTGATAGCCCGAGGTTAGGCTAACAGTGGTCCCCAATTTCTGGAAGAAAGCTCTCCAGACTCGCGAAATAAATTGGGGACCACGATCAGAAACAATGTCCTCTGGAATACCGTAGTAGCGAAACACTGTATCGAATAGGGTTTCTGCCACCTGGAGGGCGGTTGGGAGAGACCCAAACGGAAGAAAGCGGCATCCCTTTGAGAAGCGGTCTACCACGACTAGAACTGTGGTGTACCCTTTTGACACGGGCAGATCCGTCACAAAATCCACGGCAATGTGGGACCACGGTCTGTTCGGTGTTGGTAGGGGCATTCATTTCCCAACTGGCAACTTCCGAGAGGTTTTGGATGTTGCGCAAACAGTACAAGACGAAACGACTGTTCTCACGGCTTCCCGCATGTTGGGCCACCAGAACTTGGGTTCTAGAAGCTTATACGTTCGCCACACCCCGGGGTGCCCTGATGACATGTTGCAATGCGCCTCAATCGTCACTCGTTCGCGCAGGTTCTCCGGGACGTAGGTTCGGCCCGGAGGACACCCCCGAGGGGCGGGTTGGGACCGCGCCTCCCGGGCTATCTCCGCATCGAGATCCCACCTCACCGGAGCCACCACGAGTGACGTGGGCAATATGGTATAGGGATCTGGATTTAGATCCGGCGCCGGAAAACAGCGGGATAACTCATCCGCTTTTTTATTTTTTGACCCGGGTCGATACGTAATAACAAAGTGGAAGCGCTTGAAAAACAGCGCCCAGCGGGCTTGATGAGAGTTTAGTCTCTTTGCTTGTTGGAGGTACTCTAGATTTCTATGATCCGTGAGCACTACAAAGGGGTGTTTGGCTCCCTCCAACCAATGCCTCCACTCCTCTAACGCCGTTTTTACTGCTAGCAGTTCGCGATTACCGATATCATAATTGCGTTCGGCAGGTGTCAGTTTTCGCGGAAAAAAAGCGCAGAGGTAGAGCTTTTCAGGGTGGCCATGATGCTGTGACAGCACTGTTCCCACTCCCACCTCCGACACATCGACCTCCACTAAGAAGGGCTTATTGGGATCGGGAAGTTTTAAGATAGGCACAGAGGTGAAAGCATGTTTTAGGCGCTGGAAGGCTGCGCGTGCCTCCAGCAAAAACGCGCGTAGTCATTGTGGTTTTCCCTTTAACAAACCTGTGAGCGGTGCTGCCAGTGTACTAAAGCCCCGGATAAAGCATCTATAGAAATTGGCAAACCCTAAAAAGCTCTGTAGCGCCTTCACTGACTTGGGTTCTGGCCATTCTTGCACCGCCGTTACCTTGGCAACATCCATCTCAACCCCCTGTGGCCCTATGCGATAGCCGAGAAATGCGATCTCACTTTGGTGAAATGCACATTTCTCCGCCTTCACATAGAGCCATAGAACCGACATGCTCAACATATGACCGCGAGTCATATCAGAATCATCAGAATATCATCTAAATATACTATAACGAAACGGTTCAACATATGCCGAAACACGTTGTTCATGAACCCCTGAAACACCGCAGGTGCATTGACCAGTCCATAAGTCCATTATTGTCATCTGTGTGACAATAATATCTTTAACTAACAATAATTAACATAAAAAATTGCCTGTATAAGAAAATAATTGAATTGCATTAATATTTGCATTGGAAATTTATTACTAAGAAGCTAATAGCCATGCATGTTATATGACTCGTGACTTAGTGAGTATTTTAAAGCCCGGGAGCATCCGCTTAATATGGTCTAACTATTCTGAACATTTTGAACATCACAGTGCATCACAGCCTACTGTTTATGAGGCTTAACAGGCAGAGAGTTTAAGATTGTTGATCCAGCCTCTAAATTCCCCAGATCACAATCCAACTGAGCAACTATGTAATGTGCTTGATAAATATATCCGATCCACACCAGCCCCAACTTGTAACCCACGTCCCCCCAAACTCCCACTGATAACATCCCACTGCCAGACACCACAGCTAACCCCCGGTGGCACAACAGGAACCTTACTGTATATTATAACATTATGGCAGATTGGTGAACGGTCAGCCATAACATTAAAACACATAACATTAACACTGATTAACCAATATATACAAGTTTACTGCTATACAGTAGGTCTCATCCAATGGAGGCCCACCTTGCACAGCACACCTTCAGAGATCTTATGGAGTCATGCCTTAGTGTTTTGTTGGCATAAGGGGAACTTGGGTATAATATTTTAAGGTTTATTTATTATAGATGATCAGTGTACACTATACAGTATACTGTACCTATGTGTACCTTCACAGATGATACAGCTTTGGCAACACACCACTTATTAGTATGCCACAGTTTCCACAGTGTTAAATCAGACTAAGGGGTACGTGCTACTATAGAGATAAAGTGTATTAGAAAACCTTCACCACCAGCAGAACACTGGCACTCTGATGAATAAAAGTAACTCTAAATTTCTTTAATGTGATATCTACTGCAGGGTGGTATTGTGCTATAAGTGCAAATGGGTGAAGACATAAAACTATTTAATGGCATTAATTCAACTGATGAAGAGTCACTGCAGGCGGCATTAAAATGCTGTGAAAAACAGAGAAAAAGGGAGCAAGACAGAAAAGGAGCGAGAAATAACTTCCTTATTTTTCACTAAGATTAAAACAGGGCAGCCTTTCTTAAATCACACTGTTCTGTAAAATCTACAGTAATGACCGAGATTTTCATCGGCCATTAATTCATGTCACTATTAAGAGCCGTGCAGATTGATATGGTGTTAAGATAGACTTAGAATTGCAACAGGACCACAAAACACACAACAAGCCCAGTTCTCCACAGCAGCAGGACGTGAGGAGCATCTATATTAGTGCTGATCCTTCCTAAATGCCAGTGCCGCTGCATTCCCTCCCTGCTCTACAGTGCTCATTTTATTTATGGGCCAAAGACAGATCAGGTCTCCTTTTTGCATTGGGTTTTCCTCATTGCTTTGTCATTTCTCCAAAACTCCCCAACGCCCCTGGATCCCCCTCATTGTCCCAAGCTCCAATCATAGTTCCAAGTCCCTCCCAATGTGCTGGGTCCCTTTCACTGCTCTCGCAGGTCTGTCACAGTAAAGCTCATGGGCAGGTTGCTCACAACAGTGATGCTGTCTTAAAGGTTTACCAACCACCGATTGAAACCCTACACTTGCCATGATTCTTTTCCTCAATAGCCCCTCCTACTCACAACCACACCCACTCTGCTACATGTGTCTTTATATTCAGGATTTATGAAAAATGTTATAAATAAAACTTTACAGTATTCATTTGACTGGGTGTGTGAGTGTGTGTATGTGTGTGTGCCCTGCGATGGATTGGCACCCTGTCCAGGGTGTACCCCGCCTAGTGCCCGAAGTCTCCTGGGATAGGCTCCAGGTCCCCCGCGACCCTGAACACAGGATTAAGCGGTATAGAAGATGAATGAATGAATGAATGAGTATTCATTTGCAATCACGTCAATGCAAAAGAAAAAAAGTTTCAGACCCAGTTGTGCAATAGTTTGCACAGTATTCCACTACACTGCACACTCATTGCACACTCATTGCAGATTTTGGGCGTATATCTGGTTTCATACTCTATTCTGCATACATACAGTATGTACCAGTCTATTTGTTTACAGTATATATTTCCATATGCTGTTTGAAAAACTGTTTTGAACATACAGTATCTATTATTATGGTTATATTTGTATTCAATGCCGCTTTCATCTATTCTATACCGATATTTATTTTTTGTGGCATTTATTGTGAACAGCAAAGGGATAATTTTATTGTACATGGAAACATGTTTTTTTCAGACTTGAACATGAAACTTGGTTGTAAACTTGAAACGTTTATCATTTGCAACAGCTTCATTCTGATCAGAATCACAGTGAATCCAGCGAGAACAGCGTATGAACCCAATGCAGGAGAATTCACCCCAGACAACTGTCCATCAAAGGGGACCATGTACAGTACATACCATATACAGTATACCAGTACCTCATGGACAGTGAAAGGAAAACCAAAAACCTTGGAAGTGACCACTCAACGTTTATCAGGGCTTTACAGCATCAGTGCTGCCTACTGTGCCATCTTATTTTATTTTATTTTATTTTATTTTGATTGTGTTGTAGGTGGCACGGTGGTGTAGTGGTTAGCACTGTCGCCTTGCACCTCCAGGGCCTGGGTTCGATTCCCCGGCCAGGCTCGATTCCCGTCTCTGTGTGCATGGAGTTTGCATGTTCTCCCCGTGCTTGGTGGGTTTCCTCCAGGTACTCCGGTTTCCTCCCACAGTCCAAAGATATGCAGGTTAGGCTAATTGGTGTTCCCAAATTGACCGTAGTGTGTGAATGAGTGTGTGAATGTGCGTATGTGTGTGTGCCCTGCGATGGATTGGCACCCTGTCCAGGGTGTACCCCGCCTAGTGCCCGAAGTCTCCTGGGATAGGCTCCAGGTCCCCCGTGACCCTGAATAGAAGGATAAAGCGGTATAGAAGATGAATGACTGAATGAATGATTGTGTTGTTTTGGCACTGTCGCCTTCTGGGTTCAATTCCTGCCTCGGGTCTGTGTGCATGGAGTTTCCGAGTTCTCCCCGTGCTTGATGGGTTTCTTCCGACCACTGCCACAATCCAAAGACATGTTAGACTGACTGGTGTTCCCAAATTGTCCGTAGTGTGTGAATGAGTGTATGTATGTGTGTGCCCAGCAATGGATTGGCACCCTGTCCATGGTGTACCCCGCCTCATGCTCTAAGGCCCCTGGGATGGTCTCCAGTTCCCATGTGTACCGGATTATGTATAGACAATGTGGTATATGTGGTATAGACAACGTTTGAGTGATGAGTAAGGTTTTTGTTTTGATGTTTTGGCCCAATTCTTTTTTTAACATTATCAGCCACTTTTCATTGTGTTAAAGCAGGGTTTTATGATCTAGCATCATAAACGCCAAAACTGACTTTTATTGAGGAAATGCTATTTCTACAAAGTCTCATGAATGGAATAAAACATAGAATTGCTATTTCAATTAACTTTCTTTGTTACACCAAATGAGTATTCAACCACCCTATGCCATCTTAACAGATTGATTTTTTTTTTCTGTCTCCATTTTTTTTTTCACAGGAATCTTGGGAAATCTGGATTGCGGGTATCATGTTTGGGGCTTGGTGAGTCTTTAGCCAATTATAAGACCATCATAAGTCTCTGGCTGTGAGCTTGAGCTCTTCATTTTCCAGTTCACAGCAGAGAGCTTCTCTCTTTTTTTGTGTCTCTCATCACTCTCTCCAAGTTCCCTGACTAATCAATGGCTTTATGAATAAGTGATGAGCCAGTTTGGAAGCTAAACCACAAAACAAAAATTGAAATAATCCTATTAGGTGAGATATAGCTCTCCTTTGAGTACAAAAGGCAACAGTTTCATACATAGATGAATGAAAGGTTCCTTCTCCTGTTTCAACAACTCAGATTTCAATCATCAACTTCCACTGTGTCTGGAGCATTGCATAATTCAATGCTTTAACTGACATCTGCTCAGCTAATCCTCTTGTTAAGCTTTCTCCTATTAATGTTTAATTTATAACCCATGACAGGCACAAAATGCTTTGCAGTAATTAGCTCACCCAGCTAAGACCGAGCCGTGCTGAAATGAGTCGATGGGAAATGGTATTGCATGTCACATTTAATTCTAGTTGTACTGAAAAACCAATGAAATAAAATTCCTGTATGGCGAATGAAAGCTTTAAAAGGGAGATATTAACCAAAAAATAATTTTTTGTCATTTTTAGACATTGCCTGCTTTTTATGCCTTTTCCATTTTTGTACTGGCCAGACCTTAAACAAGCCAATTAGATTTTTGTCCTATTTTGACCTCAAGAATTTCCTACATGATTAAAAGTTGTATCATACCTTGTATAACAAATACCCCCCTTTAGATAATGTCATTGTAATGACCTCAAGAGCAGGTTATAAGCTTTGATATAAAAATGTGCTCATAAGCAATTACAAATGAATAAATAATATATATACAATAGATCTAAGTGTTGGTGTTGGTATAATGAATCTAAAAAGTGTTAGTGAACTGTATGTTTTGAAGATGTTGAAGCAGTTATTGATTTCTAGACTAGGACATGACAGTAAGTATCTGGACAATACTAATGCAATATAAAATGGTTATCAAAGAAGTTTTTCAGCCTATGGTGGGCAGACTGAAGAGCTTTGATAATGGCCAAATTGAAAATAAAACCACAGAAACATGTTTACAGAATATTTCAAAATAAGAGAAATTGCACGCTGTGCCCACTGTAGCATCAAATTCATTCTCTTATCTGACTTGGAATCCAGTGGCTCAAAACATTGTGCTTTCAGATATAATTTTTTGCAGTTGTAAAGAAGGCTAAAGGGGTTCTTTTAAATGACTGTAGCCTTCCTATGAGTTCAAACCTGTGTGGGTGCTCTGCTTTGGCTTCTCTTTTCATCAAGAAGATGTTTCCACCAGCCTAACTTCCTCTCACTTATTATTGGAGTTTATTATGTACCACTGTAATTGATTTTAGGTATAGATGGTCAGAGAGAGAGAGAGAGAGAGAGAGAGAGAGAGAGAACACATACAGTATGAGGAAAGTCAAATATTATAATACATTAAATCCTGATGTTTGAGGAGATATTAAGTGGATCTGACAGGGACAGAAACCAGGACTGCTACAGTGATGACTCAATACAATACTTCCACCCAGGGCCACATACAAGTCATGAATCATTGGTGTTGTAGTCTTTAGGCAAAGTCAATGCAGAAAAAAACAGATGTCTGATGGTTATGCTTTTCACACTGATGTGAAAACTAACAATGACTGTAAAATTTTGACACAGTTCAAGATGGATTAGCATATACTGCACTAGTAATTCTTTTTTTTTTATTGAATGGGGTAAGTACATTATCAAAGTTACCAAAATGTAATTATTATCATCATCATCAAAAACTAAAAAAATACTAGCCATTACATAATCCATTAAATAGTCTGACTACTCTCATTTGTTATCAGGTTCTAAATCATTTTCTTATGTCTGCTATGGGATTCTAATCTTTTTCCCTCTTTCTTCCAGGAACATGGGTGACATTTGGGGGACAGATTTCTGATGAGGTGGGGACACCTAACAAGCATGCATACACATTCAACAACATTTTATTTTAAATAAAAGAATCATCTCTCAGCTAAACAGAGCTCATTCTCAGTGCCAGAAGGCACCAGGCTCTATAGTAGCACCACATATGAATCATTCTGTGGTGCTCTCTTACTAACAATAGCTATGTTCTGCGTGGGTTCTTGCTGTCTCTGACATTCAGTGGGGCATAGACACAGTCCCATTAGTCAATCATCCATCATAAAGGCTCCTGCAGAAAACTCACTGTCCCCAGAGGCGAGGTCTTGGGTGTCCAACAACGTCAGGGTGGGGCTATCTAATCAAATTAACGTTGAGGTTGGAAACATGGAACATCCCCCTTTTTGTTGCTCTATAGTAAGCTGTCTAAATTAATAATGTCTACAATTTTCGCTGTTGCCTTCATGGTCAAATCCAAACAACACCCTATAGTCACTGTCACTCAAAATAATAACACACAAATCATGCACATCATCGGAAGGAAAGAGGAGGGAGGGGGGGGGAGACAGACAAACAGATAGAGAGAGAGAGAGAGAGAGAGAGATAGCAAATTACCAATTTACCTAATTCTAATACCTAATCACCCAGTTATTATTATTATTATTATTATTATTATTATTATTATTATTATTATTATTATTGTAATTATTAATCCATCAGTTGTATTAGTTGTTGCCACGATGTGTATGCATTTGCAATATTGTATTTAATAGACTTAATAAGACAATGAAACTAATTTGAATTCAAACAGAGATAAAAAATAGAAGGGCAGATGTATACAGTCATGCAAAAAATATAAGAAATGAGTGTATGTGCTATTATTAGCTTTCACAGATGTGACTAGTTTATGTTAAATAACATAATTTTGCATCTCTGTGAACAATAATTTAATGAAGACTTTGTGCATGGACATTTAGAAAAAGAAAACACAGCTCAATAGACTGTGTGAATAATATTAGCTTACCACACCTAAGCTAAAGTGCTAATAGTATATCATTTCTTGTGTGTATAACTGTCTGAGTGTGTTTGTATGTAGGTAGCAGAGCAGCTAATGACTATAGCCTATGAGAATGGGGTTAACCTCTTCGACACAGCTGAGGTTTACTCAGCCGGAAAGTGAGTATGATCATTCAGTTGAGTTGAATTGATATTCAACACACACTTCTTTTTTCTATTTCAAATGAATAGTATCATTAAACCTGCACTACGCATGAACTTACAGTATCCCAAAGTCTGAACAAAACTGTCAGTTACTGTAATTGAAGATTTCGTAAAACTGGACTGGCATGATAGCTCGGTGGTGACACAAATGGCTAAACATCTACCCTTTAATCAGTCGAAGGCTTATCAGTTCTGGCTAGAAGTCTGTGAGAAGATATTTGAACTGATGTCTAAAGTGGCTGTAACTTAGTGCCTTTCTCCGAGCTCATTTAGACGGCCAGTGATACTCTGAGAAAATATGTTGGATGGATTCCCAGCTCTCATCAGCCTCCCAGGCCGGTCACTGTCATTCAGTAAAGCAGACTGAGCTTGCAAAAATGTAGCCACAACTGCAACTGAGAACAAAATTTGCACAATTAAATACCTAAATACATCCAAAAAAATTAAATGATATATATATATATATATATATATATATATATATATATATATATATATATATATATATACAGTGGCTTGCAAAAGTATTCGGACCCCTTGAACTTTTCCACATTTTGTCACATTACCGCCACAAACATGAATCAATTTTATTGGAATTCCACGTGAAAGACCAATACAAAGTGGTGTACACGTGAGAAGTGGAACGAAAATCATACATGATTCCAAACATTTTTTACAAATAAATAACTGCAAAGTGGGGTGTGCGTAATTATTCAGCCCCCTTTGGTCTGAGTGCAGTCAGTTGCCCATAGACATTGCCTAATGAGTGCTAATGACTAAATAGAGTGCACCTGTGTGTAATCTAATGTCAGTACAAATACAGCTGCTCTGTGACGGCCTCAGAGGTTGTCTAAGAGAATATTGGGAGCAACAACATCATGAAGTCCAACGAACACACCAGACAGGTCAGGGATAAAGTTATTGAGAAATTTAAAGCAGGCTTAGGCTACAAAAAGATATCCAAAGCCTCCCACACGGAAATAACCTATATAAACATATATGTTTTAATATAGGTTTTGATATAGGTTTTTAATATATGTGACATATATATAAAATATGTGCATATATGTACATATAATATAGGAAAACGGCCAATTTTATATATGTACATATATGCGTACATATATGTACCTATAGACTTATATGTGACATATATAAAATTGGCCGTTTTCCTATATTATATGTACATATATGCACATATATGCATACATATATAGGTACATATATATATGCATGTATATATGTGTGCATATATGCACCTATATGTTTACCTAGATTAGTAAAATTATTAAAATCCATAGCTGCTAGACAACATAAATAAAAGCCCAAAATGTAGAAATAAAATTTTTTTATTTTCTTAAGAGCAATCAACTAGTAAAAGAACAAAAATATAGCACAAGAACAAAAATAAGACAAAAAAATGAACAGAAAGAAAAAAAATATTTTGTGGATCTTCCCAGCTCCATGAGCTTTGAATTGATAGATGTGCCTATCTGCCCTCGGGTGGCTGCCGGCCACTTCTTCAATGTAGCATCTAGAGCAGACAAAAATAATAAGACAGTATAATAATAATAATAAATGATTATTTATTAAAACTTCAGACGACAACAATTAGTGCCACGAGGTAGAACAGGTAGATACTTCTCGTGTGTCCATCCACTTCACACATACAAGAGGTCCATCTGAACGGTGCTTGCGTGTCCTGATGTGAGGGGCTGGTGAAGGCAAGTGTGATGCAGACTCATTCCTAAAAACAAATAAATAAAAAAAATGTTAGCCTACAGTATACTGTTCAGAGTAAATGGATGTGCAATTAATATGGATGCACAATATATACAGAGAGGACCAAAAATGTATCCATACTTCAAAATGAAAAATATACACCTCTCTTCTGTAGGTCACATATATATATATGAATAAAAAGTCTGAACTCTTACTGAGACTAATCACTGGTGCAGAGAGATACAGTATGATGCAAGCTTAGTTTATACTTAATGTGTTTTATCCTCTCTACAGAGCTGAAATCATTCTTGGAAATATCATCAAGAAGAAATGCTGGAGGTATAAAACCACTAAAAAGAATTACACCAATATCGTACACCAATTAGCAATAACATTACAATGCAGAACATTATGTGTAGTATTGTATAGGCTATCCCTGTTCCACCAGAGCAGCTCTGGGCCCTCGGGGCATAACTCCACAAGACCTCTGGAGGTGTTCTATGGTGTCTGGCACCAGATCTTTTGGATGCTGCGGTTTGTGGGGTGGGGCCTCTATGGTACATTTCATGAGTCCTCAATCGAATTGAAATCTGGGGAATTTGGACTCTTTGCCTGTTAGGTTTTATGCGCAGCAGGCTGTAGTACACTAGGTGTACTGGTGCCTTCCATTCATGGCCATCATTGACTTTTTCCAGTGAATTGTGCTGCATTGGCTTTTCTGTCGGACCGGATCAGATGGGCTAGCCTTTGCTTTCTGCAGACACAAATGAGCCTTGAGTTCCCATGACTCTGTCAGCGAATTCCTGGTATATGATCAATATGTTAATGCGCTACTCTTTTGTGGTGTTATGTTATGGCTGATCAGTTTATATTGCAAGAAATCCGTGGATTGTTACATGGAAGTTGCCATGGTAATGTGAAATATGGCATAAATTGTTTAAATAGATTTTGGGTGGATAGTGTTTGGGTCACAATGAGTAGGATAATTTCATTTGTCTTGTGGTTGAACATAAACACAGATTAAATGATTTGATGTTTCTAACTCATTATGGTCCATATTGTGTGCGCAGGAGATCGAGTCTAGTGATCACTACCAAACTTTACTGGGGAGGAAAGTAAGTAAACTACTTATGTATCCCTTTGCAGTTCATGTCATGGAATGTCTATTTAATCGTTAAATTCCTTGCTTATGTCAAAGCAGCTATAAACAGTTATCCCTCCACAGTTTATCTGGATTGATTATCCCTCTAGATCACAGGATAAAGAAAAAGCATATATCATGCTATAAAGTGTAAAAGCAAAGTACAAGGCACTTTACCCAGAGGTTCTCTCCAGAGCAAACCTAATTTACAGCTTGACATGACATCTAAGGAGATCTGCTGTCATGGAAAATTATCCAACATCTGTCCAATAAGAAATGAGAATTGACATCACCATGATATAACTAGATTGAATCCATTTGAATGGACAGGTCATCCCAAGCCTATTACGTGTGTGCGAGTGTGAGAATTGAAGAATTTTGTGAGGTAAAAGGATGCTAATCTATATGCATTAGTCTCTAAGCTGAAAATCAATTCCATCAAGCAGGGTTGAAACTTATCCAATCAGAGCAGACACATTTTAAATTCTGTCTCATAACAGGGGATTAGGTGGAGGTTGAGCAAAATGAAGAGCGAGATAGCATTAAAATTCAAACAACAGGAAACACTGTTTCATTTCAGATGAAAAAGCATGCACATCTATTACTCAGAATCATCAGATCTGATTCAAAGTCTGTCAAAAGTCTGTTTTTGTTGTAGCAAGTCAGGGTGGATTTGTGTTATATGACCTTGAAGATGTCTTCCCACTCATCCTGGTGTCTTCACTAATCCCTAACTCTTCTGTTTAAGCTGAAATTGATTTGAGCAAAATGCTTTGAATCTCATCCAGATTATTTTGGGATGTTGTGTACAGTATGACAAACTGGTCATACATTTCATCACTTACTCAAAGCCATAAGAAGTAGGATAGAAATGTCTTATAGAGCAATTCCAACTGCAATTTCAGCCTTTTCATGTCTTCCTTGACATAATATTTGCAAATGTGGCAGTATGATATGCTCTTTTAGGTCCTTGTATAGCTAGACTCTAAAATATATGATTTAGAAGTATAATATAGCTTTCGTTTTTGTTTCGTTTGATGATGATGATGATGATGACACCTATTATTTTGCCAGATTGCATGGTTCAGCTACTTAGTTTTGATCTTTTTTAACAATTGCACTGTGCTACACACTATGGACAAATGTTTGTGAACACCTGACCAGGACAACCATACTTGCTTATTGAGCATCCTGTTCCAAATGTACCCCTGCTTTATTTTGTTTTAGTTTTTTTTTTTTGCTTTACATTATACATTGTCCATTCAGTCACATGCAATTAGTGAGGTCAGGCGTAGGGTGTAGGCGTAGGCGATGGGTAAGAAGTAGGGTTGTTCCGATTCCGATCCTGGTATCGGAAATGCTACCGATACCACAAAAAAATCTGGCATCGGAATCGGCGAGTATTTGAGTCCACGTACCGATCCGATACCATTTTCCTAAACATAACCTATTTATGCCCGCTAGCTTTGCTAGCTTAGCTTACTTACAGAGTGTCACGGCGTGCGCCTGTGATGGGCGTGCGTCCAAATTCATATCGCTCCTCGCTCACTCCGGAGCTCACTAGTTAGGCGGCCTCCCCCCTCTTTAGGTATGTGAAGGAGCAGGGCAGCAGAATCAGGCAACGGCCCATGAGCTATCGCCGATAATGATCCCGGAGCACAGGAACACAGCGGGGAGTGTAGCTCGGGGTCTGACTGTTGGGAAGCTGGACTTTGCGACGCGGTGATTTTATGAGAGACAGTGGCACAAGAGCGGGGCGATGTGATGCGCCCCAGAGACTTTAAAAAGGGGGGCACCTGATCTCCGCGAGAGGAGCGCGTGAACGAGCTGCGCGAGCTCCGGCAGCACCTTCACTTCCGCGTAGAGCCCGCCTTTGCATCCCTGCCGCCGAAGGGGAAAAGACCGCAGAGAGCCTTTAACCCTTTCCTTAACCATTTTTCTAAATAAATTACCCTTTTTCCTGTAAGACCTTACCTCGTGTCCGTGTTTCATGCTGTCGCCCGTGCACTTAGGGTCGAACCCGTTACAGAGGGCTAGTAGTATTTTACTTAAAAAAAGAAATGCTATAGTATATATACACTGTACAGATACACACCCAGGTATCGGATCGGTACTCGGTATCGGCCGATACCCTGAGCCCAAGTATCGGAATCGGTATCGGGAGGGGAAAAATGGTATCGGAACATCTCTAGTAAGAAGGTCTGGAGTGTAGTTGGCATTGCACTACATCGCAAATGGGGTTGAGGTCAGGGTTATGTGCAGGCCACCTGAGATCTTCTATTCCACCCTTGGTCATCCATGTCTTTATAGACCTCCCTTTTGCACAGGGATGGAACAAATCTGGACCTGTTAGTTACAGTGTCCCACATACCGTATGGGTGTACTTGTCAGGTGTCTACGAACATGTGGACATACAGTGTACAGTATATAACTACAGTACTAATTATTATAGTAAGTCCATGTGTTTTTTCTTTATACAACTGACCCAGTGCCAATCCAAAAATATACTGTTTTCCAGTAAAAAGGCAAACATCTGCAACTTTTTTCACAGATATAGCTTTTTTGTCTTGTAAAACATTTTTACTGCTGCTCTAAGAAATAAGTATTAGTACTCATAACTGACAAAAAAGCACAATCCTTTTGATTAACACAGATTTCATAATAAGAGGCAGGTTATTTTTATATTCACAGATGCCACAGCTTCATACAGCTTGTAGTGTTTCATAAGTATTCATACTGCTAGGGCATTGATGCATTTCTTTTTTAAAGTATATCCAGAGGTCCAGAAGTAAAATCAGAGGTGAAGTGGAATTCTAATAGTATTTGTTGTGAATATCATGACATTTAAACATCTTGTCGTCCCTCTGCTGAAAGTTATTTTAGAGCCCTGATGTAGCTAGACTGAAATTAAACGGCCATGTGAAACAGCAGCATGATGTGAGCCTTATTTATTTATTGATTTATTGCAAATGACCAGCTATTTAGAGAATAGTTGAGTAATTAAACAGTGAATTCGTTAAGTGCAGTATTTTGGGTTAAATTGCATATTGCCAGCACTCCTGGCAGCAAATCACTGCCTACACCCTACACCCACTTTTAAAATAAATCAGTCATTAAACAAACATGTCTTATTTTTATATCCACACAAACACTGTGGGCACTCTGGTGTTGGAAGTAGGAAGTCATGAGTCAGTTGTCTGAATGCAGACTGAGTGTATTTATGAAGGGGATGGATGTACTGTATACTGTAATGCCATTCAGGAAAAGCAGATGTATCATGAGTTTCTGTGTATTTCTTCTTTTCTTTGTGTGTATTTTTTATATTTTAGATAAAAAATAGTATTAAACAATGAAATGCAGCATTTTTTTTTTGTTGTTTGTTTGTTTTTAGAATTATGAAATGAAAAGTTTAATATGATGGTGAGGTCTCTCTCTCTCTCTCCAGAGCAGAAACTGAAAGAGGTCTCTCGAGGAAGCACATCATTGAAGGTAGACATTTTTCAGTCATAATTGTTGTTTTTTTTTTCATTGCATGTCACCTCTTTAACATTCCTTTCCTTTTTTTGAATGCTTGATCCATTTATACTGCTTAATGTGGCAAGAGCTGGCTAATCCTGAAAGCAAACAGCTAAAGACACTTAAAGGGGCTCTCTTTCACTGTTCACATAAAGACACTGATTTATGCTGCCTGGGCAAAAATATAGGAAACATACAAAAATGTATCATCAGCTGTGGTTTCATGCTTTAAAACTGTTATAATGTCATCAACAACTTAGCACTGATTCTGCTTGGCAACCAATTTATTCATTAACAAATGACAGTTGCTTATGGTCTAATGAAGACGTATCCATCCATCTGTTCAAGCCATCATTGCAAATGATGTCTGGCTGCAGTGACCTATTACATCACACCAGAGGTCACTGCACAGCACCCCAACATTCTATGCAAACTACAAGCACAAACTCAGTCATACTGTACACTACAGCCAAATTGGAATCACCCTTTAATGTATGTCTTTGGGAAAATCTTTTGGTACCTGGAGGAAATCTACAAAACTAACTGTTAAGTATGTTATACATAGCTGTCAAAATGTTTAGCCTCCAGGTAGGCAGTGACTCCATGAGAAAAAGTTTTTGGACCATAAAAAATATCCACCAGAGTTAACGTTATGCCAAGCAGAATAATTACCTGTTTGGGAGTAGAGCACTGCATCATACTGAGTCAGTAACCCTTCCTTATTTGACAAAAACTGGTTATTTTGTTTTGCTCTTTAGTTTTTTTTCTATGCTACCTATCACTGGCATAAGGCCTTCCATGGTCTTATCTTTCTAGCATTTTTGCACTTTCTGCCCACTTCCTCTACCTACGCTACACATGATCGACAGTAACACCAGGATACCTCGATGTGTTATTGGTTAACACATTTGCAATCATTGCAACTGTTTTTTTCCCCTATTTTCAGACCATGTAATTTATTAACAGCTGTTGGAACCATTTTAACCATTGCTATAGCTGTTTTAAAACATTCTCTGGCTTTTATCTTTAATTTTGTATATCCATTAAAAAGATAAGCTTTCCTGAGTTTTTGTAAGCCTAAAGTGCCCACACATAGAGAAAACATAGAATGAGTCTGTAGATGTCAGAGCAGAGGTCAGTGTGGTCGTAAGTGACTCACAGCGGCAGCAACAGATTGCCTGGTTTAGACAGCAAGTCGAACTGAGCTGCTTTGGTAGTCTCAGGTTTCTCCTTTCGCTCAAACATCTGAGATGCCACAAAATCCATGAAAATGTGTGTCCAATTATTACTGACCAATTAAAAATAATAATAACAAAAAATCTTTATAATATAATACATTATACATATTTAATTCATATTACTTATTTGTTGCACATATTGTTTTACAGTGACTTTCTTATCAGAGATTAAACTAGCATTTAGTTTGCAGACTAAAACTTTTTGCATTCAAATTATTTTATTTAGTGTTAACTGTTATTGAAAGTTACATTAAAATCGTGACATATCAACATATTAGTTAACCCAAGCTGTTAGTAAAATTAAATACTAAATCTACTACTGCTAAGGCAGTTGTATGTTTATGTTTATGATCAGCCATAATATTTACACCACAAAACATTAACTTATACTGTATAAATTATACTGTATGTAAATAAACTGGTGACAGGATCATGGATACCCACCCATGCCAACTGTCTGAAAAATCACTGTATCACTGAAAAAAGTAAGAACTCTGATAATAATAAAAAAGGAACCATAACACGCAGTGCACTACAGCCCAGCACACACTGGCCTCCAACTTCCACAGATTCCAATCCCTAAGGGTCCACTGCCAACATCTACAACATTATTATAATGTTTTGCATCGTAACGTTATGGTTAATCAGTGTATGTCACACAGTTATCAACCTACAGTGCATGCTTCTATGTAATATCTATTATGTAATATTGGCACATTATGAAATTGTTTATAGGTGGCACGGTGGTGTAGTGCAGGGTTCAGGTTCAATTCCCGGCCAGGGTCGATTCCTGTCTCTGTGTGCATGGAGTTTGCATGTCTCCCCATGCTTGGTGGGTTTCTTCCGGGTACTCCGGTTTTCTCCGACAGTCCAAAGACCTGCAGATTAGCCTAATTGGCATTTCAAAATTAGCTGTAGTTTGTGTATGTGTGCCCTGCGATGGATTGGCACCTGTCCAGGTTGTACCCCGCCTCATGACCTAAGTCTTCTGGGATAGGCTCCAGGCCCCCCGTGACTATGAATACAGGATGAAGTGGTATAGATGATGAGTGAGTGAAATTTCTTATAATATTAGCTCAGTTATTCAATTGGTCTGCAAAATTATTGCATTTTATTTAAGGGTTTTAGGTTTATTGGGTGCCTAACACTGCTATACTCAAGCAGCGATTATAAAGGGCCTAACAATTAATGTATCTCTTAGGCTCTGATCGTATGTGTTGTCAGTTAAATGGATATTTCTCCATTTTAACCTCTGTAAAATTTGGTGTTCCACAAGGCTCTGGTCTAGGTCCAATGTTCTTACCCACTTAGTCACAAGAGCAGGAGAGAAATCAGGTACTGATTCATTCTCAGTCAGCATTTCAATTTATCCCAAAGGTGAGGTCAGGCCTGTGTGCATGGTATTTAATTTAACCAAGAAAAAAAACTTAAAAAAAAAAAAAAAAACACTAAGTAAAGAAATGTTTATTCATGAACCCAACTTTGTGTACAGTTTTAGTTAGTTTTTTTGGGGACTCGTAAGTTCAGAGCGCAGAACCCATACAAATACATTCTAGGCATTTTCTTGCTTTCAATTTTCACCGTTTTGAAGATGGCTGTTATGATGTAGTGTGCACATTGATTCAACCATATATTGTTAAAGGTTTAGCTAAACCAGTTGAAACACATTAGTTTAATAAAGAAGCAATATTTTGCATTGGTTTGTTTGCCTTTTTCAGCCATTATTACAGCGTTAGCAGGTTGGAAATTTCTTGTTTATCCCTTGCGAATGCCAGAAATAGCTCTATGCTAATAATACCTACATGAATGAAGCCAGCAGATTCAGAACACTTCTGGAGACACACACACTTGGAAGATATGTTCACTCAGATTACTTTTGCTGTGGTCATGTGGGATTATAGAGCGTAAAGAAAAGAGACAGGGTGAGAGTGGTGCTTATTCTTGGGATTAATTAGAACAAACCACCCCTAGGTGACAACCATCACATTTGCATACACACACACACACACACACGCACACACACACACACATTCAAACATAGAGAGAGAAGAAAGAGTGCACGAGAGAGAGAGAGAGAGAGAGAGAGAGAAAGCTGTCTATCTAATAGCTACCTAATAAGTTTAGTCAACCTGTATGTTTCTCAATTACTATTGATACTATTGATGAAATGAATTGAATAATTTATTTATTTATCTAAAGTTGCATTTCCTTACTCTGTTTTGCTTTTTAGGTTTGAGAGGGTCTTTACAGCGGTTACAGTTAGAGTACGTGGATGTCGTCTTTGCCAACAGGCCTGATAACAACACTCCTATGGAGGGTAAGTGTGTGTCCAAGTGAAAATGTTCATAGTAAATTGAATTGCTTTATATCTAATTTAAAGGAACTCTTTCAACAGCATGTCAACAATGCTGTGACCATTATGGCGCTTTTCCACTGCATAGTACGGCACGACACGGTTCAGTTCAGCTCACTTTTGGGGGGTTTTCCACTGGAAACAGTACATGGGTACCTGGTCCTTTTTTTAGTACCACCTCAGCCGAGGTTCCAAGCGCGCCGAACCGTTACCAAAACGTGACGTGTAAACCCTGCTGGTCACTGATTGGCTGGGGAAAATCGTCATTACTGCGTCACTGAACTTGCGACACGAGACACAACAGACCCGCTATATTTAGCACAGCCAGAGAAGGATCAGATGCACCTTTTTGTATTAACCAAAAATTTTCTTTTGAAACAAACTCCTTCGTCTCGCTGTTAAAAACATCCACATGCCGAGAATGAAGAACACCATGCCGTCGATATGCTCCATTGTTGTGTGTTTGTTTGTGGCTCGTTTACGGTTATGACGTCACGGCAGTAGAGGCGCCGCAACTATAACGACACGTGAATAATCCCACCCACTCTAAAGCGTTACTGAACTGCAGTGGAAGCGCAAACAAGCCAAACTGAGCCGAACCGAAGTGAGCTGTACTGAACCGTGCTGTGCCGTACTATGCAGTGGAAAAGAGGCATAATTAGAGTCAGTGGAGGACAAGCTAGTATTACATTCATTATATCGTGCTAATTTGCATAATCACATTAAAGAAGCAGTTAGTACATTCAGGTCAATATGTACCTTTTCAGTTTCCTGGTTATTCACATTTCAGCCAGCATTTGAACAGTAGCTCCATATAGATTGTACACAATATATGCATTTGTTAAAAATACGTCCTGTGCAAGTCTATATTTTACTCTGTAGGATATTTACAGCTTAGCTAATTCTGAACATATGGAAGAACGAGGTCACTTGTTATATATAGAAATGTTTTCATACTAAATATATCACACCATCAGACAGACAAAGTGATAAAAGATGTGTTAGGAATTAAAACACTTCCTTTAACATATTGAGAAGAAATAAAACTAACCGTCATCTGACGTTTAACTCAAATGCTAAATTCATTTAATGTGCATAAAATTAGGCAGGTAGAATTATTTTAATACAAAGTGGGTTTTCTGATTTTATGCAGACAGACTGGGTGAGAGAACTTTATAATTCTTTGGTAATATTAATCAGGAAATATTCCTTTATTTTTTTACTTCATAATCTAAAAGTAAAACAATGTATAAATTTTTATTTATCTCCAGCATGTTTATTTTTATAAATCTGCGTTACAATGAACAATGTTAAAAAGTGCTATACAAATAAATTTTCTAATTTAATAAAATTTCTAATTTAATTGACCATATGGCTGATTTGATCACCAGATCATCTGGTCTCGACACTGGAGGTACATTTCATCAACAGCTAAAGTGCTACGGTACACCTTACCTCTATGGTGCACCTCATTACTTTAGCTGTTGGCCAAAGTAATGAGGCCATCACTTTGGCCAACAGCTAGGCCTTCTTCAGGTTCTTCAAGATTACTATCACTCCTGCTAGTGGCATGAGTGCAGCAGTCATCTCAGGCTTTCTATTCTATGGTGTGTTGACATTGAGTCATAAGATGATCCAGAAATTCTTAGAAATTTAAAAGAGATTTACATTTAAATCCATTTTTGTTAATTATGGAATTAATACCCATTTGGTCATTATACACCTACCCTGGCACATATGGATAACAAATAATAATGGAAACCAAGGTCTCCCAGGCTGCATCAGCGTCACAACTTGGAATCTGTGGTCTGATTGCTGTGGGCAGAGTCAGTGAAAGAGACAGAAATGCATGGCAATGTGGCAAACTATGTTCAGACTGTCCTCCTCTGAACCACACACCAGTTGATATTGCAAGAAAGCCACTAATCCCATGTAAAACAAAATTCTGTACTGATGGGTCGAAATTCTGATGATGGTAATGAAAATATTGTATACATGGCCAGATTTGACACTGAGCACCGAACAAATGTTTTGAATAAGCACTGCTAACCACTGCATACCATCACATTTTTCTGGTGTGTTATATGATAATTTAGGCTTCACTGGTTAACATGAAGAATCGCTGCCCTATATTTACCGTCTGACTCGCAAAGTCATGACTCTGCCCCTCACCCCTTCCTCTTCCCTCTCCATCCTCGTCTCATTCTCTCTCAGTCGGGATTAAATAAGAACCTGCAGGGAATAGACAGTATATTTTTGGGCTGATGCGAGTTGCAGTGAGAGTGAGGGAGAGAAAGAGAGAGCGACTGTGCTGCAGGATGACTGAAATAACTGCAGTCTCTCACCAGTGGCTCATTTCAGCCTCATACAGCGAGAGTGAGGAGAATCCATCTGGATGACTATGTGTGTCATTTGTGTGACTGAAACAACTGAAACGGAGAGACAGCAAAGAGACAGCAGGTAGAGATAGAGAGAGAGAGAGAGAGAGAGAGGCTGGACTCTGTCCTTCACATTTCACTACTTGCTGCTTGCTACCAGGCACACACACACACATGAGTGACACACATCTGCCAACCAAGATCTGTCCCAAATTCCACCACTCAAGGACTAAACATGATTCTCTTAAAATCAGTCCCAACAGTGCACAAGAGTTTTTTTTATGTACACATTCAAAGTAGTGTCCTTATCATCACACTGACACATTTTACTGGGAATTTATAAAGCCACACATTATAAATGTCTGTTTCAATGTCTAAAGCCTTAAGTGTACTTTAGCGAAACAAATTCCATGAGGCTTGGGAGATGCAGGAAGTTTTGTGTGTGAAAGAAAGTTCTGCTGAGTTACAGATGAAACAAAGTTATTGTGCTTGATTGTTTTCTCTGCAGTGTTGTCATATCGATTCTAAAATCCATGAAAATGTCAGCTCCACAAGATGTATACCAAGTCCAAGTTCATGCTGCAGTAAATGAAATTACTTCAAGGCTTCTAGCCTCCATCATCTCATGTTGTAAAAAATGTTTTGGGGTTATCTTGTGTTGTTGGAAGCACATTGTGTAAATAGTGGTTTAGCAAAAGTTAATGATGAGATGTAATCTAGGGTTCGGGTTAGAGCAGTAATATGGTGTGATATACTGTATACCTCTGAAGGTGTTCTGTGGTATATAGCACCAAAACTTTGGCAGAAAATCATTAAAGTCCTGTAAGTTACTATGTGGAGCCTTCATGGAATAGGCTTGGTCCAGCACATCTCACAGAGGCTTGATCAGATTAGGATCAGAATTAGGATGCCAGCAATTTGAATTCTTTGTTATGGTCCTCAAAACAATTGCTGAAGAATTTTGCGGTTTGACTGTGTGTATTATTCCGCTGCAAGAAAATAGTGTCGTTAGGTAATACTGTTGACCTGAATGATGTACGTGGACTACAACAATGTTTAGGTAGATGGTACATGTCAAAATAACATCCACATGAATGCCAGGACCAAAGGTCTACCAGCAGAGCATTGCCCATAGCATCACATTATATATGCCTTCTTCCCACAGTGCACCCTGATGTTTCTCTTCCCTAGGTACAGTGATGCACTACTGGGAATCTACTGTACAGTATGTGATGTTCAAATGTGATTCATCAGACCTAACCACATTCTTCCACAGATCCATAGTCCAGTCCTGATGACTACTGTAGGCATTTTCCATTGTGGACAGGGATCAGCATGGGTTATCTGATTTATGCGCACCTATGTAGCCCCATACCCAGTCAGATCCTATATTTGCCCATTTTTTCTGGTTCAAACACATCAACATTAAGAATTAACTGTTCTCTTGCTGCATAATATAACTGTAAGGTTTTATGCTATAATGTGAACTTTCCCGTCTGGGTTCGATTCCCCGGCCAGGCTCGATTCCCGTCTCTGTGTGCATGGAGTTTGCATGTTCTCCCCGTGCTTGGTGGGTTTCCTCCGGGTACTCCGGTTTCCTCCCACAGTCCAAAGATATGCAGGTTAGGCTAATTGGCGTTCCTAAATTGCCTGTAGTGTGTGATTGTGAGTGTGTGTATGTGTGTGTGCCCTGCGATGGATTGGCACCCTGTCCAGGGTGTACCCCGCCTAGTGCCCGAAGTCTCCTGGGATAGGCTCCAGGTCCCCGAGACCCTGAACACAGGATTAAGCGGTATAGAAAATGAATGAATGAATGAATGAATGAACTTTCCCATGGCTGTATGTCCACAAACACTTCCTATAGCCCGTATCCAGATGAATATGCATACAAATAGCTCTTGTCTGGTGGAAACCATGTGTCTAACATCATCCATCTGTCTCCAGGTCCCTCTATGACTTACATGTTAAAGACGTGTCAAATGCTTAATTACTGTACAGTATTTGCTGATAATAAACTGAGAACTTCTGACACATCATATATTCATATGTGTTTGTCAGACACTAAATAGCATTAATGGAATCAAAGCTCAGTAACTTACTGGATGTTACACACAGGAGTGTTTATTTTAAACACTGAGTCTCAGTTTTTAAATTCTATTTATACTGCAGTGGCTACAGTATGTTGCATTAAAATTTCAGTGACCTTGAATGTGTGTGTTGGGAGATGTAGCCCATATCTAAGATATTTGTATGAGTCACATTAGTTGAATCTGACACCACTGCGGGCCTGGATCTGAGCGAAACTACCTTCAGGAGCGATGATCCTTCTAGACCTCCCCCTAACATGTGGACCTGGTCAGATGGGGATAAGTGCTGTGATAAATGCTTCCTTCAGCTTAGTGAATGCCTGCTGTGCTATAGGATTTCCCCTCAATCGTTTGGATGTTCTATTTAAAAGGTGATTGGAGCAGCAATTTATGTAAACTTCCTCCAAAAAGCTGACCAAAAATTTTCAAAGCCCATGAAGAATTTAGCTTTTTGATCGATTTCAGTGTGGGACAGTTTATAACAGCTGCTATCTTTGCCTGGAAAGAAACTTTAGTGACACTTTAGTATGTTGTCCCATAAGTAGGTTAAAATGCTCTTGACATGACCAATGTGAGTCCTTAGGTCAAGGAGTATATTAGGATTTTGAGGATATGGGAATCACAAATTTTCTTAATATTTCTTTCAGAATATCATTTATGAAACATTCAATAACTGCAGGTGCTAAGGGTATTCTGTGGGGCATCACAATCTGAGGATATGGAAGAGTGGATGTATCCTTGCCAAAGCGATTCAGAAATTTATTCCTCAATAGCTTTTGTTTCCTTTTGTAAAAGGGGTTATATTTGGCTGTCAGGGGGAATAGCGCTTTCCTGAAGCTCAATAGTACAGTATAGTCATGTGGTTGGTGAGCAAGCAATTGCTTTGAAATTGCTTACTTCCTTTAAAAAGTTGAATTTAGAGAGAACAGCTGTTAGTGTTGGCAAATCTGTACCTTCGGAAGATTGGTGAATCATGTTTGTTTCATCCATGGGAAGCCTAGGAATGAGATATCCTCATAATGTAGTGCTCCAATCCTTAGCTAAATTTGTTCCGTGCGAATGAGTGACTGATCCTCCTCCAGTGGATCCTCCATCCAAGGCTTCAATCTGTAGCGGGTACTGTAGCAGAATTAGTTGAATTTGGTGTTCTACAGAAGAGCATTGATCAGACAAAAAAACACTTTTTCTAAACTCTTAGGGAGGGCTTGAGAAAGGAATAATTTTTTTTTCTGTTCACTAAGATGCATTGATCAGAGGGTGCTGTTCATTCAAATGTGGGTTTATGCCCATTGGTTTCTCACAGGGCAACTGTGGTGAAGACATGTTCCCTTCAGCATCCCTGTCCTCAGCAATTTTGACCGTTCCAAGTTGCACAGGTTCTGGATGTTTAAGATGTTGCTGTGTCACTGACAAGCGGTGACACCGGTGACAAGCCGGTGCTTTCTCAACATCAATCCATCATGATGGCTCGTCATATCAATAAATTCATTTAGGGATGCATTATCTCTTCACTCGTGTTCAGTCAGTATTTCTCAAGCGAGTCCTCTATGAAAGTCTCCCTTTACTGCAGCTTAGTTCTACTTGCTTCTTGCTGAAAGGTGCAAAAATTAAGAGCCTATTCAGCAATGCTATGTTTTCCCTGCTGCAAAAGCAGATTCTTAGCCACTGGTCAAATATCTGTTTCAAGATTTCTACAAAACAATCAAATGAGGCATTCTGGTTCCAAACAGCTGCAGCCCCCTTTAAGACGTTTCCAGTGATCACGATGATGAAGTGATTCTATCGTTCGCTGACATTTTCCTGCCCAAAAACGGAAATGAGCATGGTAGAAGATGTTGGAGCATTCGAGAATATTGGTGCAGTTACTTTCTGCATCATTGGTGGAAGCTGAGCATTTAAATGCCCTGGGAGTTGTTTAATCTTTACCTGCAAGATATTGTCATGGTTCATTTAGAACTTGGGCATGACTCAGAAGTGCTTCTCACGTGTTAAACTCTTCCACTGTGCCCATGGTTGGTGAAGTATACGATCAGGGATATAAAAAGACTAAGCTCAAGTGTTGGTAAATGTTAAATGGTTAGCTACAACTGGCTGTCAGGGATAACCCCTGGAGGGGTCTTCAGGAATTCTGTTTGCTCCAACATCCATGTTTGAGAACACTGTTTGCTCCACTGTCCAGATTCAAAGACATTGTGTTTGCTCTACCACCAAGATGCGAGGACAAAGTGTTTGCTCCACCATCTAGATATGAAGACACTGTATTCGCTCCACCACCCAGGTTTGAGGACTTTGCCAAGTTGAAATTCCGTCTCCACGTTAAGCCCCAGTTCCACCCTCGTGCCAAGTTTTAGTTCCGTTCCCATGCCAATTTCCAGTTCCAGTCTTGTATTCATGTATTTTCCAACCTCGTCTTCAAGTCCCCACTCAGTCCCAAAGCTCAGTAACAAAGCCTCAGTGTTGTAGAGCCTGGCCATAGGTTTTAATATTTATAGTCTCAATTTTACAGTCCAGTTTTGTGTCACAGGTGTTCTATATTAGTTTCTTAATGAGTAGTATAATACTGTAAACACTAGTCTGGAGTCTCCTATAGTGTCCTTGTCTCACATCTGTTCTTGTTACAAGTACATTTTATGACACAGGTCTTATATGTATTCCGAGAAGGAAGATATTTGCAAAATAGCAAAAATTCACCATGTGAAGGGTTTTTCCAGATCGCCACACATTTACAGAAATAACATGCTCATAAAATTGAGAAACGTTTGACACGACATATTCTCTGGCAGGATAAAAACAAAGTTAGATCATTCTAATCCCTTGGAGAGCACAAATGCTCAGCCTGTCAGTGTTAGTGTATCCTCTTACTTTCTGACAAGCCTGTTTCTGATTAGTGAGGAGAGTCACAGAGCAGTCAAATCCTCAAAAGCACTAAAATTAACCATGTAGTTGACCATGTAGTTTTATCAGAACAGGTAGATGACCTAAGCTGATTTTTAAAAAGGCATTCCAACTACTGAACAGAGTGGAACCGAGCTGAAAATAAAGAAAGAATATTATAGAGAAGACTAACCATAACCACAGGAAGTGGGGGTGTCGCATCAAGGGACTGTACCCCTTACTCTTACTAAGGCTACGTGTTGCATTGATGCAAGGGTAAAATCCTCAGTCAGACATAAAGATGCATAGTGCAGAGAGCTGTTTTTCTCTAAGGAAGGGAGAAAAAAAGCATATGGTGGCATCACAGAGCATTCTTTATTTACATTTTTTTTTTATCAAACACCTTGAATGAAAACATATCAGGTCTTGTTTCTGCATATTTTATGGACATAGCATCTGGTTTCATATTTAAACTCATGCATTGGAGTAGATAATAGTGATAACAGGACTAATTCCCCATTGTGACATATGCAAATATTAAGTTAGTGTTTGTGTGCAAATATGTTCCATAAAGCTCATCTTAAACCGGCTGGAAATATTTTCTCTGCTACAGCAAGTTATTAGTAGTAAATACAAGCTTCTTTCTTAGGTGGACACACATGTGCATACAGACACACAGACAGATTCTGTACACACACACGCACATACACACACATACAGTACATACATACATGCATGCATGCATGCATGCATACGTACATACATACTTACACACGGTGCTTCTGTAAATTTTCAGTGTGATGCTTTAGATGCTGGTTTCCCCTGACCGAGTGTAATAATTCACACAATTGGGTTGAATTTCCCTCTTTTGCACAAAATGCAAGGTGACATTCTCCAGTCCCCCTGGTGATTACGCTCCTGCATTTATGTGTTATTATAGTAGACAAATAATATTAAATAGTAATAAAAATAATTGACAAGAAAAAGTGCTGCACTCCCACCTTCTTATGATCATGAATATTAGAAAACATTATAATAACTAACACTGAATATAATGTTTTAATGCTTACAGATATTATATTGAATATATCATTAACTACAGCTTTAAGGAGATTAAATAAAGGTAATAAACAGGTAGCACTGCAGTTATATTCAAACTCCATCCATCCATCCATTTTCTTCCGCTTATCCGAGGTTGGGTCACGGGGACAGCAGCTTCAGCAATGATACCCAGACTTCCCTCTCCCTGGCCACTTCTTCCAGCTCTTCCGGGGGGATCCCAAGGCGTTCCCAGGCCAGCCGAGAGACATATGCCTCTTTTCCACTGCATAGAACGGCACGACACTGTTCAGTTCAACTCACTTCGGTTCGGCACAGTTTGGCGCGGTTTGCGCTTCCACTGCAGTGTAGTAACGCTTTAGCGTGGGCGGAATTACTCACGTGTCGTTTAGTCGCGGCGCCGCTACTGCCGTGACATCATCGTAAACGCGCCACAAACAAACACACAACAATGGAGCATATCGACGGCATGGTGTTCTTCATTCACGGCATGTGGATGTTTTTAACAGCGAGACGAAGGAGTTTGTTTCAAAAGAGGCCGACGGTTAATACAAAAAGGTGTGTGTGATCCTTCTCTGGCTGTTCTAAATATATCGGTTCTGTTGTGTCTCGTGTCGCAAATTCGGTGACGCAGTAATGACGGCTAATCAGTGACCAGCCATGTTTACACGTCACGTTTTGGTAACGGTTCGGCGCGCTTGGAACCTCGGCTGAGGTGGTACTAAAAAAAGGACCAGGTACAATGTACTGTTCCCAGTGGAAAGCCCCCGAAAAGTGAGTAGAACTGAACCATGTCGTGTCGTACTATGCAGTGGAAAAGCGCCAATAGTCCCTCCAGCGTGTCCTGGGTCTTCCCCCGGGTCTCTTTCTGGTGGGGTGTGTCCGGAAGACCTCACAAGGGAGGCGTCCAGGGGGCATGCTAAATAGATGTCCAAGCCCTCTCGATGCGGAGGACCAGCGGCACTACTCTGAGCCCCTCCCGGATGACTGAGCTTCTCACCCTATCTCTAAGGGAGAGCCCAGACACCCTGCGGAGGAAACTCATTTCGGCCGCTTGTATTCGCGATCTTGTTCTTTCGGTCACTACCCACAGCTCATGACCATAGGTGAGGGTAGGAACGTAGATCAACCGGTAAATTGAGAGCTTTGCCTTTTGGCTCAGCTCCTTCTTCACCACGACGGACCGATACAGAGCCCGCATCACTGCAGACACTGCCCCGATCCGCCCGTCGATCTCCCGTTCCATTATACCCTCACTCGTGAACAAGACCCGAGATAGTTAAACTCCTCTACTTGGGGCAGGATCTCACTCCCAACCCTGAGATGGCACTCCACCCTTTTCCGGCTGAGTACCATGGCCTCAGATTTGAAGGTTCTGATTCTCATCCCAGCCGCTTCACACTCGGCTGCGAGCCGATCCAGTGAGAGCTGTAGGTCACAGGGTGATGAGGCCAACAGAACAACGTCATCTGCAAAAAGCAGTGACCCAATCCTGAGCCCACCAAACTGTACCCCCTCAACGCCCTGGCTGCGCCTAGAAATCCTGTCCATAAAAATTATGAACAGGATCGGTGACAAAGGGCAGCCCTGTCGGAGTCCTACTCTCACCGGAAACAGGTCCGACTTCCTACCGGCAATGCAGACCAAGCTCCGACACCGGTTGTACAGGGACCGGACAGCCCTTAACAGGGAATCCAATATCCCATACTCCTGGAGTACCCCCCACAGGACTCCCCGAGGGACATGGTGAATGCCTTCTCCAAGTCCACAAAGCACATGTAGACTGGTTGGGCAAACTCCCATGCCCCCTCCAGGACCCTGCTAAGGGCTAAGTTCCAGGACCCCTGAATAGACTTTCCCGGGGAGGCTGAGGAGTGTGTGATCCCTCTGAAATTGGAACACACTCTCCGGTCCCCCTTCTTGAAGAGGGGGACCACCACCCCGGTTTGCCAGTCCAGAGGCACTGTCCCCGATGTCCATGCAATGTTGCAGAGACATGTCAACCATGACAGCCCTACAACATCCAGAGCCTTGAGGAACTCCGGGCGGATCTCATCCACCCCTGGGGCCAAGCTTTTTGACCACCTCGGCGACCTCGGCCCCGGAGATGGAAGAGTCCACCTCTATGTCCCCAGACTCTGCTTCCTCATCGGAAGGCATGGTGGTGGAATTAAGGAGGTCTTCGAAGTACTCCCCCCACAGACCCACAACGTCCCGAGTCGAGGTCAGCAACGCACCATCCCCACTATACACTGTGTTGACCGTGCACTGCTTTCCCCTCCTGAGACACCGGATGGACCAGAATCTCTTCGAAGGCCCGGTAAGACTCCTTCTTCAGCTTGATGGCATCCCTCACCGCCGATGTCCACCAATGGGTTCTTGGGTTGCCACCGCGACAGGCACCGACCACCTTACGGCAAAAGCTCCGGTAGGCCGCCTCGACAATGGAGGCGCGGAACTTAATCCATTCGGACTCAATGTCCCCCACCTCCCCCAGCACGTGGTTGAAGCTTTGCCGGAGGTGGGAGTTGAAGCTCGTCCTGACAGGGGACTCTGCCAGACGTTCCCAGCAGACCCTCACAATACGTTTGGGTCTACCAGGCCTGACCGGCATCCTACCCCGCCAACGAAGCCAACTCACCACCAGGTGGTGATCAGTTGAAAGCTCCGCCCCTCTCTTCACCCGAGTGTCCAAGACATGTGGCCGCAGGTCCGACGACATGACCACAAAGTCGATTATCAAACTGCGGCCTAGGGTGTCCTGGTGCCAGGTGCACATATGGACACCCTTATGCCTGAACATGGTGTTCGTCATGGACAATCCGTGACGAGCACAGAAGTCCAGTAACAACCCAATCACGCCCTTCCAGGTCTCACTGTCATTGCCCACGTGAGCATTGAAGTCCCCCAACAGAACGATGGAGTCCCCAGGAGGGACGTTCTCTAGCGCCCCCTCCAGAGACCCCAAAAAGGGCGGATACTCCAAACTGCTGTTCGGCGCATAGGCGCAAACAACAGTAAGGATCCGTCCCCCCACCCAAAGGTGGAGGGAGGCCACCCTCTCATCCACTGCGGTGAACCCCAATGTACAGGCTCGGCGCCTCTCACCGGTGGCAACTCTTGAGTAGAAGAGAGTCCAGCCCCTCTCAAGGAGACTGGTTCCAGAGTCCAAGCTATGCATCGAGGTGAGTCCCACTATATCTAGCCAGAACTTCTCAACCTCATGCACTAGCTCAGGCTCCTTCCCCAACAGAGAGGTGACATTCCACGTCCCTAGAGCCAGCTTCAGCAGCCGAGGATCAGACCGCCAAGGCCCCTGTCTTCGGCCACCGCCCAGCTCACACTGCACCCGACCTCTTTGGCCCTTCCTACAGGTGGTGAGCCCATGGGAAGGGGGACCCACGTTGCCTCTTCGGGCTGTGCCCGGCCGGGCCCCATGGGTGCAGGCCCGACCACCAGGCGCTTGCCAACGGGCCCCACCTCCAGGTCAAACTCTCATGACATAATCAGTAATCCCCACTATAGGACCCATTAAGTTTGCATACTGTCCACATTGTACAACTGAGGACACCATCACACACTATGTACAGACAGTCCTGTGACATCTGAACATCAGGAAGGAAAAAAAGCACAGGTCCTTAAGTACAGGTCATCATTTAACTCTATTATCCCCTACAAATGTATCCCCTACCCTAAGAGGATATGGGAGGTAACCAGTCTTTATACCAGTGGATCTCCAATTTCATGACTGGTAGACCATGAACAGTACAGATGGACACACCGTCCCTCACACTCAGCACTGGAGCACTCCAAGACTGTATCCTGAGGCCCCTTCTATACCAACTGTACACCTACAGTATGTAGAGCTGCATAGCCACTGGCTGCATAGCCACTTCAAACAGTACGTGCAAGTTTGCTGACCACGCTGTTGTGGTGAGACTGATCTCTGATAATGTTGAGAAGGTTTATCTGGAGGAGATTAAAAACACATGTCGATTGGGCAATTGTATTCCACTTTTACTTGCAAAAATGTTCCAGCTCTATCAAATTGTGAGGGAAAGTTTCATGCATGGTAAAATAGAATTTTGATATAATTTATATCACTGCTCTGATTCTGCATTTCTTACATTTTGATCTTCTTCTTCTGAAGCCACTTCTTTTGTAGACCTGGATTTGTGCTTTGGGTTATTATGTAGAAGGCAGACATTTTTCTTTATCTTCATTTGTCTTATAAAGGCCTGCAGATTTGTGCCAAAATAGATTGCTAATTGCAGCTATGCATCATACAGTGCTTCCACCACCATGCTTCACTGTGTGGTTTGACTGATAAACATCCTGGTTACATTGCGAAGGATTTTTCTTCTTTAGAATTATAGCGCTACATGGTTTTACGTAAAAGTTCTTGTTTTCAGCAGCCCATAATAGTGTTCCACAAGGTTTAGGGTGATTTATGCAGGCTTGGATGCTTTTTCTTGTCAGAATGTGCTGTCCTTTAGCCATACTGCCCAACAGCCCTGGACTTATGAAGAATAAGAGACTGTCAAAAGCCCTATTTCAAAAGGCTATGCATACCAGCTTATTGTACGTTTTAGGATTTTTATTATTGTTTTCCTCTGAATAGTTTCTATTTACTTGAACATTTTGGCTGCTATATAACCGTACGGCTGGAAAAGATCTGGCATTCATCTTAGTTACATTTTTGTTTGTTTGTCTTAACAGTGGTGTGTAGACTTTCTATATGGTATATACTGTATACTGAATTTCTAAAAAAAAAGTATTCTAAATTACACAAAACATTTTTTTCAAACGTTTCTTTCCCCCTCACCAAATCACTCTTTTGCTATTTCTCTTTTTCTGTAACTCTTCTTCTTGTCACTGTGTCTCTCTCTACATATTTCCAAATTGGCAGAGAAAAAAATAACAGAGAATTTTTATTACTAGAACACTGATTAGAACATTCATTATGTATTTGGCAGATTATCAGAGAATTAGACTGTTACATTCCTACTTCTTAAAAAACATCTAGTGAAATGATTATTTTCATCAGCATGTCTCACAAACATTTCCAGTTTATAAAAAAAAAGTGTTTATGCATGATGTGTATAGATGTTCTTAATCTTCTTGTGCATATTCATGAATAAATGACAACAATCCTGTAGGTTCTAGTAAAGATGGAAGAAAATAGCACACTTTTTCAGCTTTTTCTTTCTAGCCTCGGGTTTTCTCATAATAAATTTATATATTCGCTATCAATAACATTTTGGAAGCAAAAAAACCTAATAAAATCACACTTTGGTCCAAGTTTTTCAGTGGTTGCAACATTTCACATTAGTAAATAATATTAAAGATCATTCAACCAAACTGAACACACATTCTGGAACTGCAGTTGGAAATAAAAACATAATGTTAATTTATTATTTTACTGATTTCAATGTGGCATGGTGGTGTAGTGGTTAGCACTGTCGCCTTGCACCTCCAGGGTCTGGGTTCGATTCCTGGCCAGGCTCGATTCCCGTCTCTGTGTGCATGGAGTTGGCATGTTCTCCCCGTTCTTGGTGGGTTTCCTCTGGGTACTCCGGTTTCCTCCCACAGTCCAAAGATATGCAGATTAGGCTAGTTGGTGTTCCCAAATTGACCACAGTGTATGAATGAGTGTGTGTGTGTGCTCTGCGATGGATTGGCACGCTGTCCAGGGTGTACTCTGCCTCGTGCCCTGAGTCTCCTGGGATAGGCTCCAGGTCCCCGCGACCCTAATACAGGATAAAGCGGTATAGAAGATGAATGAATGAATGAATGATTTCAATGTTAATTCAACAGTTCTCTTAAAGTCTAAAGCCTTGTGATGGCCTAATTGTTGTGTGCGTGTGCGTGTGTGTGTGTGTGTGTGTGTGTGTGAGAGAGAGAGAGAGAGAGAGAGAGAGAACTGCATTTCATAACAGAATATACAAACATGTGATAACATTTGCTAATGTTTTATAAATGTATTACTTTTTCATTCTTTATTATTTCATTATTATTTCAATATTCATACAGTACATAATTATACCATTTTCTTCAAGCAGTGTAACATTTTGTCCAGACTATTTCTCCTACTGATGAAATGGCAATAAAATGGCAAAAAAAAAAAACTGAATTATTGAATCAAACAGGCATAAAGATTACTTAATATTTCATATAAAATGAGGTTGAGAACAAAAAAAAAATACAGATAGCATACTGAAGATCTTGACACTGATTCAGTGCAATTTTTGGAACTTCAAAGTTGTAATGACTCAGGTGTGGAATAAATTATATCACGTGCTGAGAGTTGACCTGCATCAATCCTATTTTCACACACTAGAAACAAAAATAATTCATAAATTGCATTTTCAGTAATGAATCCACCGTGAACACTACTGCTTCAAGAGGCCTTAAAGTCAGCAGGGTATAAAAAAAATACCCAAAAAAAAAAACCAAGACCGTACACAGGAAAGACCGTGTCATGGTGTAATGATTGGGAAGCCTCTATAGTTTCCTTTCTTTAGACCAATATCACCCACGCACACTTACACACATGCACATGCACACACAACCCTTTCAGCAATACTTTATCTCCCCCTTGCCTCCTACACACATTATTACACAGTGACAGGTCATTTCATGCACACACTCATACACACTCACAGGGGGACTGCAGTCTCTGCATTGCAGCTCTGAAATACAAATATTAGCCTCTTGTTCTTTGGTCATAAGGAAATTTCTTTCAGGTGAAAGAATTGTCACCCACAAGACAGGTCATCTTCAATAAATGTTAATTGGGGATTTTAGCAGATTTTATATTAAATTCATATGAAACATCAAGCTGTAAATTATAGATTGTATCATAAGTAATAAACTGTAATGCCTTGTTAACACCTTATTTAAAGAGTACTTACAGTGAGCATACTGTACATAATGTTCCTAAGCATTAAATAAATATGATAGAATTTCATAGAAATTACTTGATTGAAGTAATTAATTCTCCTGACATATGAACTTTATAAATAAAATTCATTGGAATGGCACTTTATAATAGATGTTTATAGATAGTATAACACTACAATATAGGCACTTTATAACAGATGTTGGTAAGCCATTTAAAAGCTGTATTTACTGTATCAACATCTTGGAGTGACAAGGAATTCTCACAGGTGCTCTGCTTGCATAAACATCTATTATAAAGTGCCATTCCAATAAATGTAATTAATTAATTAATTAATTAAAAATTTCATATTTGTCCATATGCCAGGAGAATTAATTACTTTAATGTATTTAGACAAAACGGTTCAGTCCATCCAGTTAGTTGCATTTACAACGCTGTTACAGTGTGTTAAATAATATTTAACAACTTAAAGTGGCATCAATATCTTGTTAACAAATATCATTTTGCAATATAAGGGTAAAAATTATAGCACCTTCAGCATCAGTCTACCCATAATGTAATTAATGTGCCTTTTGTGCCTTTCATGTAAAATCATATACTGTACAGTGTAACATCACGCGGTTTTTTTCATAATCCTTTAATAATTTCACAACCACTGTTTTATGAAATATTTATGCACGTGTTCCTACTTTTCTGTAGGAACAAGTATCTCTCTGCTGGCACTCAAAGAACGGTCATGCTGTTACCCTCTTGTAAATTGTTGGACATTTTATTTATGCATGAACAACACAATCTATACTGTATTACTGTTTTTATTGTAAGTAGCTGCTTATACACACACACACACACACACACACACACACACACATATATACACACACAGACCAGCAGTGCTATGATTCATATGTGAGGGTGGATTGGAAATCTCTTACTACAGTCAGATTGCCTTGTCACTTTCCTTTTATTTACAATGTAATATTGCGGTGAACTGCAGACTCATGTTACGTCTCTCAGTATTTCTCAAGCTATTTAGAAAATCCAGACATTTTTACTTATTGTTCCTGCTGCTGCCTGGGTCAAGGTGTGAAAGAACACTGCAGTGCCTGTTGCCGCAGTGCCAGTTCAGATTACAGCAGCCTTGTGACTCTACAGGTTTCTGATTGTGTGTGTGTTTTTATTCCATTTGAATAGTAGTAGTCATACTGTAGGTGCTGCATCAATCTTTGTTCGCTGTGTGTGTGTGTGCGTGCGTGCGTGTGTGTGTGTGTGTGTGTGTGTGTGTGTGTGTGTGTAGTTCCTCACTAAAGTAAACTCGGGAATGAAATGACATGCAAGCACTCTGTAATTTGCAGCAGGGAAACATGGCTGAATGCACATGCAGAACCCCACAGGACATTTTTGTGAGGGTTTGATAAAAAGTAATACCTACATACTCTATGGCCGGATATGTAAAACACCTCCAGCATATTTCAATTCTTCCATTCTCCCACTTCTGCTCTCTTTCCATCTCTCTATATGCTGATGCATTGTGCTCAGCAGACGTCATCTCGTTACTTCCTCCTACTGTTCTCTCCCACACATACACACACACCCCTTTTGCTAATGAATGAGTGGGAGAAGACTCTCATTTCCATTATGTGCTGCTCTAGCTTCAGCATGCCTCTTAAACAAAGCCTGCTATTTCCTCCTCGCTCATTTTCCATCACCTTCTCTCGCCCAAGTGCACACGCTTGTTGAGGATTAAATTGATAATTAAATCCTTTTCTCAAATACAGTCTTGCTGTGTTGCAGCTGTAGTCATTCCCCTGTGGACTGTGGTGGAAAAATGGATCGCAAAGTCAACAAAGCACATGGTTGAGTAACAGTCAAAGAAAAATGCCTTGAGCGTGACCAATGCAGCAAAATAAAACAACACAGGCACGGGGCTGAGATGGATTTCTATTCATATGGGGGTTTTGTCATATAGTGTGCTACACTGCTTTAAAGCGGCACTAAGAGTACAAATCTTACACTCGTTTTTAGGTTTTTAGGTTGCATTAGAGCAACTTTTTCAAATTGGTTATTATTTTTAGCAAAACTATTTCAGATCTTCTATTTAAAATGTTAACTGTTGTGTTTAAAGACAGAAGCCCCCCCCCCACCCCACCCCCGCCTTACTTTCTAGACATTCATGATAGATAGCGTACCATTAGCTTGCAATTACTAGCCTAATGGTGTTGCATTTGTTTACATTGTCAAGTACTGAATGCAGTTGTCTAATGTCTGTAAGATTTATAGTGGCCACAAATGATTTGTTGTAATTTAACAACCAAGTTAACAGATGCACTGATACAACATATAGAATGTGCATACAGAAATCCGCACCAAAAGAAAATCTAGAGGTTGAACACAGTTGAACCCTTTTATTATGGCACATAGTGCACTGGTTAAAGTGTTTTGACATTTTATAAATCATGTCTGGGTACAGCCGTGGACAAAAATTCTGAGAAGGACTCAAATATGAACTTGAATTACAAATATATTCAAAATTTGCTGCTTAAGTGTTTTTAGATCTTTTTGTCAGATGTTACTATGGTATATTGAAGTATAATTGTATGTAATTATACTTCAGTATACCATAATAACATCTGACAAAAAGATCAGCCTATAATTTGTAGTGCTTGAAGTTTGTCAGAATTTGTGGGTTTTTGTTTGTTCACCCACCTCTTGAAGACTGACCACAAGTTCTCAATGGGATTAAGGTCCATAGAGTTTCCTGGACATGTTTTGTTCTACAAGCCACTTAGTTATCACTTTTGCCTAATGACAAAGTGGTTCATCTGGGCATTGTTTATTACCAAATAGTTTTTGGATGGTTGGGAGAAGTAAGAACGCTCTCTAGGCTGAGAAGCAAAAGAAAACAACTTTACCCCAGTCCTCAGCAGTCTAATCTCTGTCTGTCCCTGATGTTTTTCCTGGTGAGAAGTGTCTTCTTTGTTGCCATTCTTGAAATGTATGCTAGTGAGCGCTACCATCAGCCCTGTGTCATGCCAACTGTAAAACATCCTGAGACCATTCGTGTAATGGTGCACTTGGAAGTGTTCCCTCATAGCTCCAGTATGAATAGTTGTCCTGTGTGTCTGGAGTTTCACATACTCTTTCTTTCATTCTTTTCTTACATTCTGGCAGGTAATGTGACTACTCCAAATTGCCCCTACATTCACACACTAGAGGTGTATGAATGTATGTGCGCATGTTGCCTTGCAGTGGACTGATGTTGTATTGGCATTACATTTACATTGTATTGGCAGTATATTTCCTGACATCCAGTTCAGTTTTCTTTGGTTTAAAGTTCTTCCATGAATAAGAATTCCCATTGTTTAACTGTAAAAAACCAGCAGCCATGGTTGCCAGAATAATTCCATAGAAAATAAAGTAGAAACGTAAACAACTTTATAGAACGTCCTTTAAATTAACAGTTTTAAGTTCTTTTAAAAATTATGTTGTTTCCACAATAAATACAGGGATCTGTGGTTGCCATAATATTTTCATTTAAAATACAGTACAAATAGAAGTAACATTACATGTTCCATTTTTAACATTGAAACCAACAGCTTTTTCCTGGTGGCGAAGTGATACAGTTTAGTGGTTAGCACTGTAACTTTACACAGCCCAAAGACTTGCATTAGGCTAACTGGCATTTCCAATCTACCTATAGTGTGTGACTGTGTGTGTGTGTGTGTGTGTGTGTGTGTGTGTGTGTGTGGGCATGTGTGCCACATTCCACATTCAAATATCCTGGTGTGAGAGCCCCAATGTGGTTGAATTAAAACTAATTTCCAAAGTGGACCAAAATTCCTCCACAAAATTCCCTTAATAAATAAAATTATCATTTAAAAATTATATTTTGGTGCCCCAGAATGGCAGAGCAGTAACAAGCTCACTCTTTCACCTGGATTTCTGTCATGCACACCCAATCTGCGGCCGGCACTAGAACCCGGAAGTAAGACGGTCGCCTACCAGGAAGTATAAGAGGAGTAAACAAACGATGGCTTACCGCTCAGACATTGAGTTCGGCCCATGTCAGTTCAGGTTGTCGTTTCAGCAAACCGTGAGTACTCACACTTTGGGTTAGCTTTTGCTATTGTGTGTGTATTTATAGGACGCGGGTTAAATTTGTGTTTTTCCCTTGCTCCCCTTTCGTGAGAGTCCTTAGATTAAAGTCGCGTGGTTATCCTGCCTACTCGCTTCTTATCCGGGTTTACCATCCACGCTACATTGCGCTAAAGCTACGTCTTCTGGTCCCCGAGGTTAGTTCACTCCTGACAGAATGACTGAGCCCTCCGCGGTAAACCCAGCGGATCATGCGCGCCTCTGCGACGTGGTAGATTAGCATGCCATGCTAATCAACAAGCTAACCGGAGAGATCGCTACTCTGCGTCAGGGCATCCAAGACGTTGCGGCCTTGCGCCGCGAGGTTGCGGAGCTCAGGCGAGAGTACGCGGATCTCCGTGAGGCTGTTGCTAGCGCGGCTAGCAGGCCTCCCGCCGCGGCGGCCACGGCACAGCATCCTCCCCCCCCCCCACTGATGTCTTCTTATCAATACCAGAAAAATGGAACGGCACGGACGGGAAGTGCAGAGTGTTTTTGACAGCGCTCTATCTGGTGTTTGAGTTCAATTCCACCAAGTACTCCACCGATCTGCTACACATTGCTCTCCTCGTTTCGTTGCTCACAGGGCAGGCAGCTGAGTGGGCCACGACAGTTCTCAAAGCAGACACGGACACCGCCCACTCATATAATGAGTTCACCCATCAACTCAGGCTCACTTTCGAACACCCAGCAGGCAAGGTGGAGACCGACACAAAACTCTACCACCTGAGGCAGGGAGGATCGTCCGTGAGTCGCTACACTGCCAAATTTCGTACCCTCGCCGTCCAGACCACCTGGGGAGATGCAGCGCTCTGGCCATCCTACTACGAGGGTCTGGCTTCTCGGATCAAAGATGAACTAGCCGGGCGAGAGCTTCCTGCCACATTGGAAGGCTTAATTCAGCTCGCTCTCCGGATCGACCAGCACCTTCTCTCTCGCCCGAAGCCAGCTCCTCGCACCCTGCCACCAGCACCCACCTTCGCCTTCACTACCCCACGACCCGCAGACTCCGCTACCTATACCACCCCTGGACATGTCAGTTCTCCACCTCCTGCCATGGTTGACACAGGAGCCGGGGAACCCATGCAATTAAGATGCGCCTCCTTGACCGCTGCAGAACGGGAGCGATGGTATCGAGAAGGACTCTGCGCCTACTGTGGATCAGCAACACATCACGCTTTGTCCTTTCCTACCCGGAAAACACACAGGCCCGGTGAGATGTGAGAGGCACTCGCCGGGTTACCTTCTTCTCTCCACCATCACCGCCACCTCCTCCCATCTCACGGTCCAAGTACACCTCCAAATTGGCCACAAACGAGTCAGAAGTGCTGCATTCATCGACTCCGGGGCAGCAGGTAACTTCATTGACTCTTCTTATGCCAAAGAATTGGGGGTAAAACTCAAGTCGTTTTCCCAGTCCGTTCGAATCACATCTGTTGACGGTCGCCCCCTATCCACCAGCCCAATCACTACCCAGACGGAACCTCTCACCATCTCCATCAATCAACACCGAGAACAGCTTCGCTTCTACGTCACCTCCATCTCTTCACCTCCCATCATCCTTGGACATCCCTGGCTATTACAACATGACCCCCTCATCTCCTGGACCCAAAACTGGATCCTCCAGTGGGGCGTGACCTGCACCGAACTATGCCTACGGGCAGCGGCTGGGACGTGCTCTAGGGAGTCCGGGGCCCCCGATGTCGACACCAACTCCATCCCAGAGTCTTATCGGGACCTGGCAGAGGTTTTTTGCAAGAGGCGAGCTACCCATCTTCCTCCACATCGTCAGTACGATCTTGCCATTGACCTCCAACCTGGTGCCGTCCCACCCCGCGGCCACCTCTACTCGCTGACATCTACAGAGATGCAGGTTATGGAGGAGTATGTGACCAACGCCCTTCGCCAAGGCACTATCAGGCCCTCCTCCTCACCTGCCGCCGCGGGGTTCTTCTTCGTGAAAAAGAGGGGCGGTGAACTTCGCCCCTCTATCGACTATCGAGGGCTAAACAACATAACTATCAAAAACCGACACCCATTGCCTCTTACCAACTCAGCCCTGGACGCCCTCTCTGGCGCCACCATCTTTACTAAGTTGGACCTCCGGAGCACCTACAACTTGGTGCGCATCAGAGAGGGCGATGAGTGGAAGATGGCCTTTATCACCCCAACTGGGCATTATGAGAGTCTCGTCATCCCCTTTGGACTTTGGTCCTAAAGAGATTACTCGCCCATCAACTGTACTGTAAGTTGGAAAAGTGTGCTTTTCACGAGCGCTCCACCACGTTCCTGGGTTTTGTTATCTCGCCCCAGGGTGTGGCCATGGACCCGCAGAAGCTAGAGGTTGTGCGTCATTGGCCCCTACCCAAGACCCTTAGGCAGCTTCAACGGTTTCTCGGGTTTGCGAATTTCTATCGTTGCTTTATCCGGGACTACAGTACAGTTGCTGCCCCCTAACCGCTCTGACTCGTCCCTAATCTCTCCCTTTTCACCTCAACCCTGCAGCTGTCTCCGCTTTCAAGACACTTTGTCACCGCTTCACCACCGCACCGATTCTCCTTCATCCTGACGTCAGTAAATCATTCGTTGTGGAGATGGATGCTTCAGATGTGGGCGCTGGAGCCATCCTCTCCCAACGAGGTCCAGATCAGAAACTACACCCATGTAGTTTCTTCTCCAAAAAATTTGACTCCACTCAGCAGCGATACGGGGTAGGGGACCGCGAGCTGCTGGCCATAAAGTGGGCTTTGGAGGAGTGGCGTCACTGGCTCCAGGGCGCCCGAGAGCCATTCATAATCTGGACGGACCACCAAAATCTCATCACCATCAGGAACCTGGAGCAATAAAATCCACGACAGGCGCGGTGGGCGTTATTTTTTGAGAACTATGATTTCCACCTCTCATACCGCCCGGGGCACAAGAACACGAAGGCGGACGCCCTCTCACGACAGCTGGAGTTGGACTTTCCCCGGGCGGACCCCACGCCTGTCCTTCCCTCTTCCAGGATAATCGCCCCACTCCAACTGGACCTGGAAACGAGAGGTCGCCAGGCGCAGGCCACAGAGACCGAACCAGCAGGTGTGCCACCTGGACGACTCTTTGTGCCCGACATTATGAGGTCAGAAGTCCCCCAGTGGGGACACTCCTCACCCATTTCAGGACATCCGGGCACACGACGGACCCTCCAATTTCTCCAGCGTGACTTCTGGTGGCCATCCATCACGAGGGACGTCCAAGAGTTCGTTCAGGCATGCCCAGTGTGCGCCAGGGTAAAGAACACCAATCAACCGGCCCCAAGTGAACTGCAACCACTCCCAGTTCCTCGACGGCCCTGGACGCACATTGCCGTCGTCTTCATCACAGGCCTGCTGGCCTCCGAAGGGAAGGACACCATCCTAACAATCGTCGAGTGGTTCTCTAAAGCTGTGCATCTGGTGGCTCTCGCCGGACTTCCGTTAGCCAAAAAAAACAGCAGAGCTGATTTTAGAGCACGTAGTCCATCTGCATGGGTTCCCCAAGGACATCGTCTCGGATAGAGGGCCCCAGTTCACAGCCCGGTTCTGGAAGGCCTTCTGCCGTCTGATCGACTCCACCTGCAGTCTATCATCTGGATACCACCCACAGACTTTCAAAAACGGTCAGATGGAGCGGGCCAACCAACAGCTGGAGCGCTATCTGAGATGTTTCATAGCAGATCGTCAGCGCTCCTGGGCTTGCTACCTCATTTGGGCTGAGCTGTCACACAACCTCCACACCTCCTCTGCCACCAACCTAAGCCCATTTGAGGTATGCCACGGTTTCCAACCTTCAATGTTCAACCACCCAGAACTGGAGGTTGATGTACCGGCCGCCCAACAGTTGGTCCGCAGATGTCGGCGGTATGGAACACAACCAACCGGGCCATCCAACGCGCCAATTCCCGCTACACTTACCACCACCGCCGTCGACATCCCCCGGGACGATTGTACCACGTAGGTGACAAGGTATGGCTTTCTACAAAAAATCTCCACCTTCACACCGAATCAAGAAAACTTTCGCCCAGATTCATCGGACCATACCGCATCACCTACAGGATCAACCCTGTCACCTACCGGCTCCAGCTGCCTGCGGCGCTCCGGATCCACCCAGTATTTCACCTTTCTCAATTCAAACCTTTCACCACCTCACCCAGGACAATTTCCAGGTGATGCTGTAACCTAGAGAAAGCCGATTGGTCAAGCTCTCTTAGATCTAATCAATAAAGTTTGGCTATGAGCTTAGGCAATAGGAAGAAGTGGATACCAAAACACATGATAGTCTTCATCCTCCCTCGTTGGTAGTTGATGTTGGCGTGCCCTAATGACGTGTGGGAATTAACTAAATTAGGCAAAAATAAAAACAAGAAACGTCCCAAGAAAAATATTAATATATATATATATTTTTTTTTTTAAATCCTGCCCTTTATATTTGCTCAGGTTATATATGTGTAATAAAATCATTTATGAGTGACAAATATGCAAAAAAAAAACCGTCACAAATACTTTTTTATAGCACTGTACATGATGCACCCTTAACGCGTCCCACTTGGCCACTGCTGCGGATGAAGTTTATAGCAGATCAGCTTCTACTGGAAGGAACATAATTATCTCTCCCATTCTTGCAGCATTTTTATGCTCAGTCAAAGCAATAAATGATCATTTAAAACATAATTTCAAACTTTTTACAGTCAGTTGCTGAATGACTTTCCATTGTGCTGTTTTAAATGCACATTTACGCACATTACGACTTGTTGAGAGCCCAACAGAAACAAGCTGTAAAACTTGCGTAAGTATAATGCTTGCACTCCGCCTATATTTTGTGACTCCGCCATATGCCATGAACTTGCAAAAACTGAACTTGCTCACAAGGCAGAGCTCCCCTAGTCGAACACGGGTGTTTATTTTTGGAGAAGAAATTACATTTGCATTGAAAAACAATGTAATATTAGGGTTACATTTAAAATGGCCTTAACATTACCAAATTACTTTTTAATGTAGACTTTCAAAGATACATTTTATCATTTGAAATTGCTTAATACATAGTATGATCTAAAATTAAAGAACTAATAGCTAATTGTCCAACGGGAGAAGAAAAAGAATGCAATTCCATCACCACTCATTTTACAGTATGTGTACTCTCAAATTAAATTGATGCTTGAGAATCTGATCCTAATAATTACAATACATTTTGTTTTGACTTCCAATAAATAAGCTGTGACATCCTAGCAAAATATCTAACTTATTTGTATCATTCATCTGGCCAAACTATTAACAATATGCTTTCTTGCACTTAGCTATGCCAAGCACATTTCATTTTGTACAGTGAACATAAACAGGAAAGTGAAGGCTATAAAACAGTTGGCATTATATTCCTGCTACTGTACAATATCTGTTATCATTCAAATGATGTTCCCTGTTGAGGTAGGGTTCCTCTCAAGGTTTCTCCCTATTGCCATTTCAACACGGACACGAGGCGAGGTCTTACAGGAAAAAGGGTCATTTATTTAGAAAAATGGGTAAGGAAAGGGTTAAAGGCTCTCTGCGGCCTTTTCCACTTCGGCGGCAGGGATGCGAAGGCGGGCTCTACGCGGAAGTGAAGGTGCCGCGGGAGCTCGCGCAGCTCATTCATGCGCTTCTCTCGCGGAGATCAAAGGCGCCCCCCTTTTTAAAGTCTCTGCGGCGCATCACATCGCCCCGGTCTTGTGCCACTGTCTCTCATAAAATCCACAGCGTCGCAAAGTCCAGCTTCACAACAGTCAGACCCCGAGCTACACTCCCTGCTGTGTTTTATAGCGCCAGGATCATTAGCGGCGATAGCTCATGGGCCGTTGCCTTATTCTGCGGCCCTGCTGGTTCACATACCTAGAGGAGGGGGAGGCCGCCTAACTAGTGAGCGAGGAGCGATATCAATTTGGCCGCACGCCCATCACAGGCGCATGCCGTGACACTCTGTAAGTAAGTTAAGCTAGCAAAGCTAGCGGGCATAAATAGGTTATGTTTAGGAAAATGGTATCGGATCGGTACGTGGACTCAAATACTCGCTGATTCCGATGACAGATTTTTTTGTGGTATCGGCAGCATTTCCGATACCAGTATCGGAATCGGAACAACCCTAGAAATTTCCATAAATTTCTTTTGATTCTGTAAAGCTGTTTTGCGACAATGACCACTGTTAAAAGTGCTATCCACATAAAATCTAATTGTATTGAATTGAATTATATGATAATTTTGGAAAACACAATACAATACGGTATAAATAAAAAATTTTATTTCTAAAATGTAACAAATGTAATTTTATCTTGCTTTTTGCATTATAGCTTTTTGCATTATAGCTTTTCTGTGTTTGCTCAACAGTAATTATGCATTTATAAAAATAGATTTGATTATTTTACCAAATTCTAACAGTCTATAACAGTTTCTTTACTAAATGTTACTGTAAATTAATAAGTTTCTTCCCTAATGGTCTTGCATCATGTGTAAGGATCGGCCTGTATTTCTCAGCACTGAGCAAACCATCAATTCTGACCAAATCTCCAACACCGTTTGCAGAAATCCAGCCCCAAACTTGCAAAGAACTTACACCATACTTCACTGTTTCCTGCAGACACTCATTATTGTTCCGCTCTCCAGTCCTTCAGTAAACAACCTGCCTTGTGCTACAGCCAAATATTTCAAATTTTGACTCACCAGTCCAGAGCACCTGCTGCCATTTTTCTGCACCGCAGTTCCTATTTAATACATAGTTGATTCACTTAGCCTTGTTTACTCATCAGAGGTATGTTCTTCCATGAAGACCACTTCTGACCAGACTTCTCCAGACAGTAAGTGGGTATATATGGGTCCCACTGGTTTTCACCAGTTATTTGCTGATGGCACTGCTGGACATCTTCCGATGTTGAAGGAAAGGAAGCCTGATGTGTCTTTCATCTTCTGCATTACGTTTCCTGCGTCTATGGATCTTGTGCTTTTTCCAAATAACTTGAAACCCCAGTCTGCTTTGAAATCATTGCTGATATAACATAACTGCCTTGCATCTTGTTGCTGCACTCAGTCTTGCCATATATATGAGTCTTCCACAATCTAACCTTAGTAGCAGAGTTTTGCTGTTCCTCACCCAGACTTACGTCTCCTACACAGCTGTTTCTGTTTCAGTTAATGACTTAAATTTAACCTACATACAACCTAATTATCATTAGCACCTGCTTTGTATAACTGGCAAACACCTGACTCTGATCCTAAATATATACATAATATAATACCATATATATATATATGATTGTCTTAACGCTATAAAATTCAGAAAACCAATATACTAATTTAAATTGATAGCCAGGTTCAATTTAATGAATAGGTAAATTTAATGAAGCAAGAGCTAAATCTCACTGGCACCATTATCAGCTGGTAGTTGTATTCAGCGAGGATTTGTCCTCCTTGCATAGTTACACAAGAATGTTTAATACTATTTGACATGCAATCTGGCTATCAATTTAAATTAGTATATTTGTTTTCTGAATTTTATAGCATTAAGGCCATCAGCCTTTAAGTCTGTCAAGTTTTCTGTGTGTGCTTAATGTCTCAGGACTTCTGACTGCCCGGGGTAGCTTAGATTCCGGAAGCTGATGCCACCTAGAGTCCATAATAAAGAAATGTTATTGGCAGCTATTGGTAATGTTAAAATAATTATTGGCTAGGGACAGTTTGCTAAAAACATATAACATTTTGTTTAATATTAACTTGAAATTTATTGAAAACCCTGTTGCATTTGAGCCATTTTGTTAAATTACATAATCATTCACATTATCACATAACTATATCGTAAAATGGAAATGAACTATAAAAACCAGGACCTGTAGAATACTATAACTATAGTATATTAAAGGTCCTGGTTTTATACAGTTAAATCTCATTTTACAAGATCCTGATTCAGAGCTAGTCTTGTGAATTAAAGTCCACTTCTGATGAAGTGTGCTTATTAAGTGCAGTGAACAGGCTTATGAGTGCGAAGTTGTTTCGCCTACAGTTTTGATCTTTCTGATAAAGAGAACAGGTTGACGGGGAAATAAGCCATATTATGCAAAGCCTTAATCATATCATTTTGATGTTACTTAATTTCTCACAAATACTGACTTAAGATTCCCAAAATTCAGCAAAACTCCTGTTTAAATTAATGAATATTTCAATTGAATAAGTCAGTTAATTACAAAAGCCTTGTAAAATCTTTAGCAATATAAATGTAAAGGTCGATTATTGAAAAAAAGAAACTTCATGTGTGATTGAATACATTTCTGAATCAGTTCTCGGGAATACGGAGAATGAGGAACATAAGTGTAAGACATGATATTTTCTTGCTTTCTTTTTTCCCAGAGATCGTGAGGGCAATGACTCACGTTATAAACCAGGGAATGGCCATGTACTGGGGAACATCACGCTGGACCGCCATGGAGATAATGGTCAGTGGAACTTTGATTTGAAATGAACCTTAAATGATTAAAAGAATCTAATTATGTGTCACCCAAAACATTTTGATTGTTTTACTATTAATATCTTACGGTGCATACACTCTTTGATTGTTGTTGCTGCTTGTGATAATCTTTGATACACTTTGTCTGCTACTGTAAAAAGATATTTATTCAATTTAATTTCATTCAGTTGTATTTATATAGCACTTTTAACAATGGCCATTGGCGCAAAGCAGCTTTACAAAATAAATAAATGAATAAATTCTGGAAATAATTTAATAGGAGGCTGTAAGTTCAGTATAGCTTATAGGTGTTTGATAGCATAACTAAAAGGAGAGCCAGTTCATTCAAAACCATTCAAAAGTCATACCACTGTCAAGAAACCTGGGTGATCAATGAGAGTGGGGAAGACAATATCAAAATATACCAGTTCACCATAATACATCCATGAGACCCCCAGATCTGCTCCTTTTACTTATTGCTAAACTATTCACTAAAGGTTTGGCTAAATACATAGGTTTTCAGTTTACACTTGAACACTGAGCCTGTGTCTGAGTCCCGAACATTAATTGGAAGGCTATTTCATGAAAACGTAGGAATAAAATTTTCCTGCCACATTTAGTCACAATATATTCCTTATCATAACAATAATTTTTAAATGAAAGAATGCTATCCTTGTAATATTATCTACTGTACATGAGCTTCAAATGAATCATTTCACTGAGGTCTGTTACTGCTGTACATTATGAAACAGAAAGGGCTTCCAGAGTTACTGTGTGATCAGCAAACTTACTTCTAGTTGCATGCATTCCTACTATAGGTACTTCGATCTCGTCAGAATTAAGCAGAAGGAATTTTAATTATCATTAAACTAATTAGTGACCTTCACACATTCCTTAATTTTATTTAGCTGATGGGTCTGTAAATAAGAATTTGTTGAATCGACTGAGCAGACTTATTAATCGAGGTTATGTTTGTTATGTTAGCATAGAGAACTTCAAATGCATCAAATACATTTTTTTCCAAAATTACATTTTTTTTTTACAAAGGTTACATTATCACTATAAATAACTGTGACACCTTCTTCATTCCCTCCTCCACTTAGCCGAGGATAATGTATGTAGCTGTATCCAAGAGGACTAGCTTCATTTAATGTGACATACTCGTCATACATTATAATGAGCATATCTCAAATCAAAATGCTTGTACATCATTTCATTGAAATTTCTCCCTTCATTTGCCTTCCTGATCCTCCTTCTCTATAGGAGGCATATTCTGTGGCAAGGCAGTTTAACCTGATCCCTCCAGTGTGTGAGCAGGCCGAGTATCATTTCTTCCAGAGGGAAAAAGTGGAAGTACAGCTGCCTGAACTTTACCATAAAATTGGTATGGCTACATTAAGCATTTTTTATGTCAATGTTAGAATATCTTAATGTGTGTTACTGAGATATGTATGACAATGATGGTCATTACCCTTTGTCAGACTATTAGAGAAAAAAAAAAGAGGACATTAGCTGCTGGAAGAGCTGCTTGGATATTTTATCAGATAGTAGAGAGCCAGACAGACGTCTGTATTAAAAAGAAAAAAGTTTTTTGTGTGTGTTTTTAGCTACTAAATCTAACTTTGTAATTATCATCATGACTGCAGGTGTGGGTGTGGTATCCTGGTCTCCTCTGGCATGTGGAATCATCACAGGAAAGTATGAGAATGGTGTCCCAGAATCCTCCAGGGCAGCAATGAAGGTGGGCCTACATGATTACATAACTGATAGTATTCCATTAAGTACGTTAACTCAATAAGCATTGAGTTATTTTAGGAAGTCCATCTATTTTCCATCAATTTTGGTTCCACCCCAACTGAGTTACTACTGCAACATGCTTTTGGGCAAACCTACTAGTTGAACCAAGTAGACAGACTCAATAGACTTAGGATTTGCATCGGAACTGTTTGACAGCAAAATTAAATCTTCTTTTTCAATATTTTGACAGTTTTAAGATTTTTTTCAAGGGAATCAATAAGTTTTACTTGCTGTTGGATATTATTTTGTGCATGTATTTTATTTTGTATTATTATTATTATTATTAGTAGTAGTAGTAGTAGTAGTAGTAGTAGTAGTCACAAGGGTATAAGTAACAAATGCCAAAAATGTAAGTCAAAATTGTTTTGGTTAGACCAATGTACATTTTGGATGATTTTGCAAAATGCTATAACTCCACCTCCCACAGATTTGTTCCAATGGATAAATCAGCCTGTACAGTAGTTGTGTTTGTGACCATGTATATAGCCATGACATAAATATAATAATTTTCACATTTCTAGCATTCACCTTCTTACATTTCAAGAAGGGCAGCAAAGAAGCCAATTCTCTCCAGGATTAACCCTTTCTCATTATTTGGGGCATCCAACAGTAAAGCATCCTGAGACCATTTATGTGTCGGTTACTCCTCAGCCAATAGAATAGGCTCACTCGCAATTTAGCCTAAGAACACAGCCATAAAAAGTTTGAATGGCCAAGAACAATTTTTGTGATGAACAATGCCTTTTCCAGCATGATGGAGCACTGTGCCATAAGGAAAAAGTTATATCAAGTGGCTTGAGGAACAAAAGATAAAAATTCTGGGTCCATGGCCAAGAAACTCCCCAGACCTTATTCCCATTTAGAACTTGTGGACAATCCTCAAAAGTTGAATGGACAAAACAAAAACCCACAAATTCTAACAAACTCAAAGAATTGTTTATGCAAGAATGGCCTGCCATTAGTCAAGATGTGTCCCAGAAGTTGATTGACAGCATACCATGGTGAATTGCAGATGTCTTGAAAAAGAAGGGTCAACACAACAAGTATTGACTCTTTGCATAAACTTAATTTAACTGTGGATAAATGTCTTTGACACTTATTAAATGCTTGTAATTATACTCGTCAGTATTCCAAAGTTACGTCTGAAAAAAAGGAAATATATATTTGTCTCATTCTCAAAACTTTTGGCCATGGATGTAAATATGCAACCTAGTATGCTATGTTGGTTAAGTTTTAATTAATTAATTAACAAAACTATCAAACTATAGCAAGTTCATTCTAATTAGTTTTTGTAGAAAAAAGGGTTCAGTTTTGTTGCACATAAAATATTTTAATTACAAACATTATAGAATATTGTAAAAAAAAAATAATAATAAATAATAATAATAATAATAATAATAATAATAATAATAATAATAATAATAATAAAAACTTTACAGCATCATCAGCTTCAACAACTACAAGTTTCAGTTTCACTTTGGTTTTGGAAGACAGCATAATATCTACATATATACAGTATATCTGTGGTCTTATCATTTTATATTCAAACTGAAAAATGAGAATTAAATTACAGAGGGCCTTACATTAGGCCTGGAGCCTAACCCAGAGTCTTAGGGCACAAGGACACCTTGTACACACTCATTCACACACTATGAGCACATTAAAAATGTCTTGCACATTTTATCCATTAGCCTAATCTGCATGTCTTTGGACTCTGAGAGGAAACAGGAATACCCGGAGGAAACCTACCAAGCATGGGGAAAACATGCAAACTCCATGAGGCAGAAATCAAACCCGGCCAACACAATACTCAATCATGCCATTTTGTAATTTATTATACAATATATAATTCACTATGAATGATGGGATTAATCTTAATCATCATCATCAAGAGGAGAAATTATCATCATCATCATCATTATTATTATTATTATTATTATTATTATTATTATTATTATTATTATTATTTAGAAAATGTATTGTCTTTTAAAAAATCCATGTCAAATATTAAAATTAAACATACACAACATCTGCTGTGTTTTTTTTTGGTTGTTTATTCTATGTATGGAACCAGTCCTACCAGTGGCTGAAGGATAAGATAGTGAGTGAGGACGGAAGAAAACAGCAAGCTAAGCTAAAGGAGCTGAGTCACATTGCAGAAAAGCTTAGCTGTACACTGCCACAACTTGCCGTTGGTGAGACAAAACCCAAAACCCCACATTTCCCAAGCTGCTTGTATTTCACAAAACTGTTGTTACATTATTACTCTCCCCCAAAAATTATGATGTAATTATGATGTATATCTTGTGGTTGAAGATTTTATGTCTCCTCAGAAGCTTCTGAAATGTTCATTTTCTTTCTTTTTGTTTATAAATAAATTATCTTTAATCTAGTCTCATTACATCTGGGACATGACAGTTAAAATCAAATAACCTTACAGCTGTTTATACTTTATTAATCTATATTTCAGTGCGACAGTCCAAATCTGGGATCAGGCTTTATTCATGTTATTCTATTAAGATGTTAAAGACAAGCTGATCCATCATCTGGATTATTTCTCTTAATAGCTCATTTTAATGCTCTTATGGTTAATGCAAATGAATGGGATCTCTTTACTGTAATTGAAGACCTAGATACTGTAAAGACATTATTAAAAACAAAAAAGTCTTGTACCTTTTAGTTATTTTATTGATTTATTTTTAGAATTTTTTATTTTTTTTATTCTTTCCTTTCTCTCTCATTTGCAGCATGGTGTTTACGGAACGAGGGGGTGAGTTCAGTTCTACTGGGGAGCTCCAACCCTGCACAACTCACAGAAAACCTCGGTGCAATACAGGCAAGAAAACTGCTTTCATTTGATCAACATCAACATTTTACTCAGCCATTTCGATCAGCTATAATATTAAAAACACATACCTGATATTGTGCAGGTGTGCGTTGTGCCAGCAAAACAGCTCTGATCCACTTAGGGGTGGATTTCAGTTGTGAAAGTTGTGCTGTGGTATCTGGCACCTACACATTAATAGCTGATCATTTAAACACTACAAATTGTGACATGTGGGACTTCTTTGTCCTTGTTTTATTGGACTGAAATTAGAGAACAAGTCAATACAGCATCAACATAAATAGCATAACGCAAAGTTTCCCAGCAGGGGATTGGCAACCATACTGCCTCTGCCCACTTGCCCTCTTCTTCTTGCCTTCCTGACCGTCCACATGATGTAAAAGAAAATGTGATCTACTGTATCAGGCGAGGGGTTTGCAGATACACTGCCCCATGTACAGGTGCAAGCTGCTATGCTCCGCTCTGTGGGTTCTGACAGCATTCTATCAGAGCCAGCATTACATTTTTCATCAATTTGTGGTATAGTTCGTGTTCTGTGATATCAAACCAGAAGGGCTAGCCTTCACTACACACAACCATCAGTGTGCCTTATGACACTCACTGGCAAAGTGGTTATCCTGCCTTTGACTACTTTTGAAAGGTAAAAACTTCCATATGCCATAAAGACCCAGAAAGACCTACTATTTTGAACCTTGCCGTAGCCCATGTCCAAGTTGTTCAGATCCTTAGACTTGCACATTTGTTCTGCTTCCAACATATTAAATTTAAAAATTGACTGGTCACTTGCTGCCCAGTGAATCACCTCTGCACAATGTTATTCACATCATCTGTCAGTGGTTTTAATCTTATGGCTGATTGGTGTATTTTTATTGCCGTCCACTTTGTACTTTACATTTGGGGACAGTTGGAAAATCTACCATCCATTCAAAGTTTTTATGTTTGATTTGATAATGCCTTTGTCTTTACATATTTAGAAATATTTATTGTTGTCAGTATTAAAAATGTAGTTGTTTTCTTCTAATTTTTTATTATTCAACTTTTTTTCAGGTGCTTCCAAAGATAACACCTCACATTGCCTCAGAGATTGACAAACTTTTGGGTAACAAACCCCACAGTAAGAAAGACTATCACCACTGAGGAATTCTAGGACTGAAATGAAGTGTCATTCTTGACATATCAGTGTCTCTCTCACCGGCTATGTGGCATTACTATAGAACATTGCTGTTATATTTACATAATGGCAGTATATTCCACCCGAACCATTTCAGTGTGTCTTGAGTCTGTCAACAGAGCCATGCATGCTTAAGTGTGTGTCCGTCCAACTGAAGATCTCTGTAAGAAAAATGCCTCAAATTAGTAGCCCATATTCTAAACAGTCCCTTTCTCTAACATGCATAATAATAAAATATAACAGATGGTCATCCCTTATTTGTTCCATTGATTGATTTGGAAGACAAATCCGTTGAATCATCATGTCTACGGATAAAATGTTTAAATGTGGGTTTGCATTATGTGATTGTGATTGGCTGTTCAAGCTGGGATAGCTTTGAACAGACGGACAAATACTGTGCTTTTCAAATTGTCTGACATTTTACCCTTAAAATCCAACTAGTGTATGCCTGTTACCTATTCACAGTTGTGCTGTGTCCTGTTTAACCATACTGTAGATGGATATGTACCTATTCCAGAGAATCTGCTAATTCTGCTGCTGGATTAGCAATTTAAATTCTGACAGTGTTTTATTTAATGGCTTTGCTTGCTAACACAAATGGTCATGCTGGTGTATTTAACCTGTGATTAAGCTGCTCCTGAAAGTTTCAGATTTGAAGAGAGATGTAGTACGATACATAGAATAATGTAATTTATTTAAACCTGACTGTTCCAATGGAATGGTCAAAGTGTTTACAGATTTGTGATATAGGATGTAAAGAACTTTACAGTTTAATTTGCTTTAAGAAATAAAATAAAACAGTTCCTCCACAAATCGTTGAGTCATTTTTCTCATTCGATAAAAAGAACAGTGGCATCCATATTGGTCCACAAAAATACACATGCTGAATAATACAAATGTGAAAGAAAAAAATAATAAATCCAAATGTCAGTGTAAAAGCCCATCTTCTAAAGGCAGGTATTGTGTTACTGTAGATGATAGGAGGCTTGTAACTGCAGCTAGCAAATGTAGGATTGCAGAACTGGAACTCTACCTTCAGAACTGGTATAACTTTGGTGTGGCTTGTAAAGTGGTCAGAACAATGAGTTTTTACATACAGTGGATGGAAAAAACAAAGCACAATTTTTTTTTTTTTTTTTACTTTTAGTTGCCCTATAAGCTGAAATAAATCTGCTTAGTAGGCAAAAACTAACAACACTTCTAATATTATTTAAAAAGAAACAACTATAATATAATTGTTTAATAAATTTGCATCCCTATAAATATAGTATTCCTAGAACATATTCTCAAATCACCAATTGCCTTCGCAGTCACATAGTCAATAAACTAAATAGATTGAATAAAAATCTATTTTAAAATTGAATGTTGGAAAGAAAAAAGCAATGGATGCCAGTACAGCACTCACAAAAATCACTAAAACAGCACCATCCCATGGTAAAGCACGGTGGTTTCTCTGAAAGGCCTACAGAACTGTAATAAAATGTGTACTGGTCAGCGCTACATTGTCACAGTGTATATTGTGTCGTGTTTGTTACTGTTTGCACATTTGCGCGCCACTTTCTGTTGTTGTTTTTTTGTGTCTTTTGTGTAGTTCTTTGCTAATTTTGTTAATTTATGTTGTACTGTATGTAGCACCTTGGTCCTGGAGGAATGTTGTTTCGTTTCACTGTTTACTGAATTGTATATGGTTGAAATGACAATAAAAGCCTACTTGACTTGACTTAAAAATGTTTGAAAGCGGGGAAATAAAATCCTTTTTAACAGACCTTGTCCCTAAGTGTTAAGGCCTAAGTCTCCATGGATTATCTATCTCCTTCCACCTCCTCTCCTCTCTCTGGTCTCAATCACTACAGCCATGATTCTTTTCAAAGGTAAAGTGCAGATCACACATTTTCCTTATTAAGTTAACCAATTTGAATATTAGCTGAAGCTCTTGACTGTATCTGCGTGATTTTATACAACATGCTGCGGCCACATGATTGACAGAATGGATAACTGCATAAATTCATAAAGATTAAAGTGAAGAGTGAATGTAGTTTTTTATCAGGGGAAAACACACTTCGAGATGCCTAAAGTGCAATTTAAGATGGTAAGTCATCAATTAATCTGTGACATGCTAAAATGCAATCATACGAATAACAACCATATTGAGTTTACCATTTGTCTGGTAAACATTTTAGACCTTTGTGACATTCAATTCAATTCAATTTTATTTATATAGCGCTTTTAACAATGGTCATTGTCTCAAAGCAGCTTCACAAAAATTAAAGAAATTTAACAAAAATAAAATAAAATAAAATAAATAAATAATAATAATAAATAAATTTTAAAAATAAATAAATACATTAAAATAATAATAATAATAATAATAATTATAGAAAAGAAAATAATTGGAAGTGTGGATGTGTGAGAAAAATGTGCAGATAATAATAATGAGACGAATGAATGAAATTTCTCTGATGAGCAAGCCAAGGGTGACGGCGACGGTGGCAAGGAAAAACTCCCTGAGATGGAATTAGGAAGAAACCTTGAGAGGAACCAGACTCAACAGGGAACCCATCCTCATTTGGGTGATAACAGATAGAAATGATATAACATCTTGTGTGTTGTGCAGGTGAAAATTCAATATGACAGAAATTATTTAAATTGACATGAAGACCAGTTCAGCATAGGGACGAGTCAGTAGGTGCAGAGGGCAGATGAGGTCTGGATCACTGGAAGCACAGGAGCAGCATGTGTAGCTCCAACCATCATAAAGCTGAATCCAGCTGGAGCTGGTCCTTCTCTGGATGCCTCAGGAACCTCGCAGGGTCGGCGTTTGTCTACTGAAGCTGGCAAAATCTCCCGATGCCTCGGGATGGGTAGAGAAATACAGAACAGATGGGGAGAATTAGCGTAGTTGCCATTCGGTATAGGTGTACTGGAGTATGAGTACTGGGATGAGTTATGTGTATGCCAGATTAAAAAGATGTGTCTTGAGTCTACTTTTGAACTGAGAAACCGTGTCTGCTCCCCGAACACTGTCTGGAAGGCTATTCCAAAGCGTTGGAGCTAAATATGAAAATGCCCTACCCCCTTTTGTAGATTTTGAAATTCTGGGAACTACCAGAAGTCCGGAGCTTTGTGATCTTAAGGCGCGTGGTGGATTGTAGCGCATCAGAAGACTGGTTAGGTATGTGGGAGCTAAACCATTTAAGGCCTTGTAATGTATGTAAGTAATACTATTTAGTAATTTATTCTAAACTGAACAGGTAGCCAGTGCAGGGATGATAATATTGGGGTTATATGATCATATTTTCTGGATCTAGTGAGAACCCTGGCAGCTGCATTTTGGATTAACTGAAGCTTGTTTATTGAGGATGCAGGACAACCACCTAGTAATGCATTACAATAGTCCAGTCTGGAGGTCATGAATACATGAACTAGTTTTTCTGCATCAGATACGGATAAGATGTTCCTAAGTTTAGCAATATTTCGAAGATGGAAAAAGGCTGTTTTTGTGATATTTGAAATGTGATTTTCAAAAGACAAGTTACTGTCTAATATTACGCCCAGGTCTTTTACTGCTGAGCTGGTAGTAACAGTACATCCTTCTAAGCGCAGGCTGAATTGTGAAAGCTGTTGTGTGCTGGTTTTTGGGCCAATAAGTAATATCTCTGTCTTATCTGAATTTAATAAAAGAAAGTTATTGGTCATCCAATCTTTTATGTCCTGGACACACTCAGTTAATCTAGACAACTTAGGTATTTCGTCTGGTTTAGTTGAGATATATAATTGGGTATCATCAGCATAACAATGGAAACTAATCCCATGTCTTCTAATGATGTTACCCAAGGGAAGCATGTATATTGAGAACAACAGAGGTCCTAAAACTGACCCTTGTGGGACCCCATATTTCACTGGCATTACACCAGACGGTTCTCCATTTAGATCTACAAAATGGTAGCGATCAGACAGGTAAGATCTAAACCATTTTAATGCCTGTCCCTGAATACCTATATAATTTTGTAAGCGATCTATGAGAATATTATGATCTATAGTGTCGAATGCAGCACTAAGATCGAGCAGGACTAGCAATGACTAGCCTTGGTCTGAAGCTAAAAACAAGTCATTTGTAATCTTAACTAGTGCAGTTTCTGTGCTATGATGGGGCCTGAAACCTGACTGAAATTCTTCAAGGATGTTGTTATCCTGCAAGAATGTGCAAATTTGAGCTGATACTATTTTTTCTAGTATTTTTTTATATGAACGGAAGGTTTGAAATCGGTCTGTAATTTGTTATTTCATTCGCGTCCAAATTAGATTTTTTAAGAAGCGGCTTAATAACTGCTAACTTGAAAGGTTTAGGGACGTGACCTAGATGTAATGAAGAATTAATAATGTTTAGAAGTGGCTCTCCAACCGTAAGCATCACTTCTTTTAAAAATCTGGTTGGGATTGGGTCTAACAGGCACGTTGTTGATTTAGCCGAGGTGATAAGTTTATACAGCTCTTCCTGTCCTATACCTGTAAAGCACTGAAAATCTAAATGTGAAGCTATAGGCTGAACTGGATCGTGAGATACTATTAGAGGTTGAACCTCCATTATTTTCTTCCTGATATTATTGATTTCATTAAAGAAGTCCATAAAGTCTTCACTTCTAAACTGTGATGGGATACTCTCTGCGGGCATCTTAGGTTTTGTTAGGCGAGCCACTGTACTAAATAAGAACCTGGGATTGTTTTAGTTTCTTGCTATCAGTTGGCTAAGATGCTCAGTCCTAGCAGTTTTTAGAGCCTGTCTATAGCTGCACATACTGTCTTTATACGCAATTCGAAAAACTTCTAATTTAGTTTTCCTCCATTTTCGCTCGAGGTTACGGGTTGCTCTCTTTAGGGCGCGAGTATGACTGTTGTACCACGGTGCAAGTGTTTTATCTCTGACTTTTTTTAATCTGATGGGAGCAACAATGTCTAATGTACTGTTAAAAATAGTGCCCATGCTGCTAGTCACTTCATCTAGATCATCTGCATTTAGGGGTCTAATAAGAAATTGGGACAGATCCGGCAGATTACTTGTGAATCTGTCTTTAGTAGTGGGATTCATATTTCTAACAGATTGATAACGTGGGGAGACACAGCTAATCTGTTCTACGGGTAGAGTATATGTCAAGAGGTGATGATCTGTGATATCATCACTTTGAGGTATGATCTCTATATTAGAGACATCTATACCATGGGATATAATTAAATCTAGCGTATGATTAAAGCGGTGAGTTGCTCCAATTATATTTTGTTTCACCCCAAAGGAATTTAGTAAATCCATAAATGTGAGTGCTAAAGCGTCGTTAGCATCATCTACATGAATGTTAAAATCTCCTACTATCAACGCTTTGTCAGAGTTAACCAATAGGTCTGATAGCAGATATCCAAATTCTTTAAGAAAATCGACATATGGCCCCGGGGGTCTGTACACGGTGGCCAGGGTAAAATATAGCAAGGGTTTATTACGTATTTCATTTAGTGCAACATTAATGATAAGCACTTCAAATGAATTAAACCTGGGCCTTATTTTCTGAGTAACAGTGAGTACATCATTGTAGATAGTGGCGACACCACCACCGTGACCAATTAGACGGGGCTCGTGCTTATAGAAATATCCTGACAGAGTAGACTCATTCAGACCAAAATATTCATTTGGTTTAAGCCAGGTTTCGGTGAGACAGAGTGCGTCAAGGCAATAATCTGAGATAATTTCATTAACAATAAGTGCTTTAGGCGCAAGGGATCTAATGTTGAGTAGTCCAAACTTTAGAGGTGGATTTTGACTACTTATTTTGACCGAATGAACTCCCATTTGCTAACTAACTGACATTATGCACATTTTTAATGAAAGTAACATTAACCTTGAAGAATTTGGATTTGCAGGCTGTGATGAAACCGTTGACATCCTAATGCACATCCAGTGACCTGTACTTTCCCTGAAGGTTGTGAAACATTCTGTGAGGGCCTTTCTCATTCATTCTCTTAGCACCTCCACGGTCCAGGTTCGATTCCCGGCCAGGCTCGATTCCCCTCTCTGTGTGCATGGAATTTGCATGCTCTCCCTGTGCCTCTCACAGTCCAAAGACATGCAGGTTAGGCTAATTGGCTTTCCTAAAGTGCCCGTTGTGTGTGCCCTGCAATGGATTAGTGCCCTGTATCCTGCCTCATGCCCTGTCTCCTGGGTTAGGTTACAGGCCCCAGAGACCCTGTATACAGGATAAAGGGCTACAGTAGAAGCGTGAGTAAAATCATCTTTGCAGCTAATGATTACAGCGGTATTAATATGTGATTGTGTAAAGGATTGTATTAGAAATCTAGCATGCAACACGTGGGGGGGGACTCACCCATACAGACTAGATTTACTTAGTAATGCTTCATATAGCAAAAGAAACGCTTTTCATTTTTATTCTCATCGAGAGTTTGCATCTTGAATCAAAGAAAAAAGCCACGCCTACTGAGGTTTGTAATTGGTTGATTTGCCGGTCCTGTTTGTCGTCTCGGCTATTTTATTGGTCGGTTGTGGCGCGTCATGTTAATTCGTTTGTAGCAGCGCCAAACTCTACAGGTTGCTATTGTCCGTGTATAAGTAATTTGTATGTGTTAACTAAAGCTGGTGTTTTGACTTTTGTTGTTTGTGTTGTTATTAGATGAGAACGGCTTTGCAAGAACATTGTAATGTCAATTTTAATATCTCGTCATTTAAATTTGAGTGAAGAACGCGTTTCGAGAGAGCAGTAGCTTGTCGTGGCGGCCTGCAGGGAAACGCTGAAGCTCAGCGTACACAGGCGGTGTGTTTATTTATCTCAGTATCACCGGTGAGTGAGGAGAGCTCACCGCTGCCCCTGAATCCGCACGACGGGCTTCCTGAAATGAAGAATAGTTTTTAGCTTGTTAGCTAGTTGGCTAATTTGGGTAGATACCGGTATTTTCGCTAGTTTATCTTTGCATGTTGCGTCTCTTCGTTTCTGTATGGTACTACCAATGTTATTTTAAAATAATAATGTGGTTAATGGTGTGTTTTTGTGTTTTAAGTGCAAGAAATGTCGCTGTGGCGTCACATAGTTGATAAGCAGAAGGCTAGCCATGCTAATGGCCTGGGCGACTGTGTTTGTGCCGTTGCTAAGAGTCAACCCGCTGTGCTGGGACTGGACGAGACTCCGCCCACACGTTCCCCAGAGGAGAGCTTATTACAGCACACTCCAGTGTCCACTGCAGGTAAGATAAAATAATCACGTTTCACCTGTAAGTGTGTGAAAAGGACGACCATGCATGATAGATAGACGGATACTTTGTTTTATATATACACACTATGTACAGTATATACTTTATATACAGTGTAATTATTATACACAAGAATTTTACCTTAAAACCTATCAGTAAAAATGTATATTGATTGTTTTAACCCTTGGGGATGAATACTCGCTGCACAATTCCGCAAATTTTGGAAAAAGATGATCAGCATGCACTTGGTCTGTGAACCTGACTTGCCTTTTCCGGTTGAAGAGAGGATGGGCTCTTCCACAGTTGCTTTATCTCAGGGCTGTACCAGTTCATCCAAGTTTCAACACGGGTAACGGTCCTCTACATGAGGGACTGGTCATCCATGGGAGTTCATGGCAGACTAGGACACAATGTTCCTTCATTCTTTTTTTTTTTTAAATACTACATGATGTTGCTAATTAGTAAACCATGGAACATAAACGATGAGGGTGAATTCCAGATTATTAATTGAGCGCTGTTATACTGTTGCATGGGCATGTAAGTGTATGTAATAACCTGCCCTCTTAACCCTGTGCTTACTTCACCAGCAGTGATGAAGGATGCTCCTTTATCACCCCTTTGCGGTTCTCCCTGCAGTTGTGGAGCGTCCTCTCGTTCTTCGTTAAAGAGCTCACTGCTTGAGCAGCTGCTCTCTCAATGTCCCTGCTCTGGGAAGAAAGGGCTCAAGCTCATACACAGCCCTACTAAAGCCATCATCACTGTTGACCGTACTACAGCACAGGTACAGTATAAAAACACCATGACTTTTTATTGGATTATTACAAATCACTTAATAATATAGCCATCACAATGTGCTGAAAAAGAAAGCGTGCAATTATACTGACAACACATTAATGCACACATCAGTTCACATGTCCACAAAAGTGTCAACAATAAAAATTTAAACAACAAATTGCCCGCATAATGGCGTATTGCACAGTTCCCTGGACTTTGCTGTTCAGTTTTTAGTTATGAGTTTTTACATTGGTTAAGTTTGCACTTTGGTGTTCTGTTCTTTCTGCCAGAGTGTAGGACATGAGGTGGGTCAGTCACTATTTTCTGTGCTCTCTTGAGTGCAAGCTATTCATAAATGAAACAAAAAAAAGTCCCCCCCCCCCCCCCCCATGACCTTCATGCCATTCATAACAGTGGAGGAAAGCGATGAGATATTTTAACTGAACTGGATGATTACCAAAGCATGTTTATATCTCATAAGTGTGCATTCTAAGGTTTTGTTGATCCTATTGAATTAGTTTTAATACCAAAAAAATACCTGGGGTATAAACAATCACTGGGCTTTTTACGTAACTATTATGTGTATCTATATGAATACCCAGCATTAAGAACAGTCAGATAGAAAATGGATTAAAAGCAGTGCTGTGGATAATCACCAGAATGTACAAAAAAACAGAAGAGGGTATTAGATCTGATGACTGCACTAACACTTATATAATATGCTTATGTGCACGCACACACACACACATCCAAACTATGAAAAGACATGTATGTAAACAAAGTCAGAACAGATTGTACTTGCCATAAACACAGACAACAAGTGAGAATGCAATTTTTATGAGCGTGAGATGATTCTCAAGCTCATAATGTAAAGACTAGGGGTGGGCGATATACCGGTATACACGGTTAACCTGTAGAAATTTGTCAACCGATGGAGATTTTGGTCTATCGTCTTAATCACGGTCGAGATCACGTGACGTTGCACGTTACGTAACCACGCAATACACATTCACTTCTATGGGAAGCCAAACACATCTAAAGTGGGACGAAACCGTGGCACCCGATTGAGCCGGCGTGGGCAGACCAAATATCCAGACCCGGTGAATCGCGCAGCGCCGACCAACTTGAACAGCACTGCTTGAATCACAAACCTGCGCGACGCTGATAGAAATAGACCGTGCCGACCATCAAAATACATTTTACCCCGCTGGGAAGCGCACATACAAACCAGGCATGGCAAGGCGGAAACAATATTAAACAGTCCTGGGATTTTAAATAAATTGTTTTTAAATAAACAGGTTTGTGATTCGAGATATTTGGTTCAACCGGGTGTAAAAACGAGAGCACACAAAATCAGCTGTTTATTCTCCTTTATTCACAAAAACAAACAAACTCCAACACATGCGACACTCTAGAGCAGGAAGTGCGCATGTGCCTTTTGCCCTTCTATGGCAAGCCCCGAGGGGATAAAAACCTCACACACACACATGCACCTCACTAGCGCCTGTGCATCTAACATTAGCACAATATAACAATCAAATTAGGTTTGTTAGACATCCAATCGAATATGGCCAAAGTAAAAAAAATGCTGCAAATAAATACATTTACATTATGTAAAACTGTTTCTTTGTGTTTGAATTATTTATGCATTTTCAGATACAAATTGCTATATTGTGATGTATCGTTATCGAGGTAGAAAATTGCTTCTACTGTGATGGAGGATTTTGGTTATATCGCCCATCCCTAGTAAAGACCATATACTTTGTAGTTTAAGATGATCATGTGTTTAACTGCAAGGAACAAAATGGCATGAATGGTGTTGTGCAAGCTGCAGACTAAGATTGTCTTTGATGAAATGTGTATTGAAGGTGGTTGAGGTGAACAAGGAAGCCTGCAAGCTCTTTGAATACACACGCTCTGAGCTGATTGGGCAAGTGCTGACCTTTCTCTTGAAGACTAGTCAGATGACTGAGGATGTCTTGGGAGAGGAAAGCCTGAGCTCTTCAGGCAACTTGCTTACTATCTCAGGAAAAGTGGTAAATACACATTTATTATTTTTCCCCCAAATAATAAATCTCATACATGCATGGGGGGGGGGGGGGGGATCCATTCGGTTTGTCAGTGTTTAATATACCTTGAAAAAAATGTGTTCCTCTTTAGTAACTGAATTATCCTGGTCAGGGGCTATTCCACATATGAGGCTAGAATATGCCCTGAATGTGATGTCTGCCCATTTCAGGGAACCGAGCACAAACACGTTGCAGACTCATTCATGGCCGAACAACCTGCTTAGTCTTTGTAGCTTAAAATCCACTCTACCTTATAGAGCGAGCCATGCACTTTTATTGTCATTTACCTCTTAATTGTAGCTGTTTAACATTTTGGTGTTTTCTTTTCTACTTGCAAACTTCTTCCTTGCAGGTGAATGCAATAAGTAAACCAGGTTTCGAGTTCCCTGTGTCTGTGTGGACACGTTCACAAAATCACAAAACCTGCGAACTTCTTTTGGAAAGAGTGGAGAGGATATCGGCCCACTTCTCCTTCTCTAAAGAGGTCAGATTAATGTTTTTTGAGTGGTTTGTATTGTCTGCATGATTAGCTTGTACAGCACATTATAGGATCCATGTTACCACATAGCTTTAGCATATAGGTTGCACACTTAAGTTTGAGCACATGACTGTTTTGAGTTTGATAGAAATGTGCTATGGTTCAACTGTTGTACACTAGACTGAATATTAGTGGTCAAAATAAATAAGGACAATAATGAGTCATGACCATGTGTAAATAATTGTTGGAATGGAACCAGTAGCTCCTAGTTAGCTAGTTAAATAGTAATAAAGCACAATGATGGTAATAGCAGTAGTACATTTTACATAAATAATGTATGCTTTAGGGTTGGATTCTCGGCTGTGACTCTACCTTTGCACATCTCCATGGGTACTGTGATGCTGAAGAGTTGATGGGGGTTGCAGTCACATCTCTGATGCCAACGCTTCATGTTCCACTGCAGTGTCAATCCATCCCGAAGGTCTGAGGCATACAATGACTTACAGCTGCTTGATCAAAAACATTAGTACACATGCACACATTATCTCTCATAGTAGTTTATTTCCCAGCCTATTGTATTATGATTGTTTGATGCTGTCATTACAAGTACCAACCATTCTAAATAGTTTTTAAAGTACTTCTGTTCGTTTACGATGATTCTGAACACAAGTGTCCCCTTTTAGAAGCGTGTTTTCAACATGGCAGATAACTTCTTTTTGTACTGTACATGGATTACATGACTTGGTGTGTGTCTTCCCAAAGATGATGCGTGTGCAGAGGGTGTGTGTGCAAGGCAGGAGTGGCACAGAGCTGTACATGTGTGTGCGACTGCGTGCCGCTGTATCCTGTGTGAAGCCATTGAGCCAGATGGGCAAATTCCCCTGTGCTGAGTCCAGTGAAATTTCACATGCAGTGTTCAGTGACACAGGAGCAGGTCTGTGTTTATTCTTTGACTCATTTTTCCGCAGGCTATGCCTGATTGTGAACTAAATTACATGGTGCGCTTTCACTTCTTTTTAGTGGCAAATGCTTTTTTTTGCGGAAACTCCAAAGCTAATGTCTCAGATTTTGCTAAAGTAAAGAATTCTGATTTCTTGCTGCAGTTGGTCTACATTTAAACCATTAGTTCTGTTGTTCTCTAGTTGTTCCTGGTGAAGACAAATGTTCGCTCATCCCAGATGTGGTTTATTCTGGGTCACTCTGGACTTTTGTTTCCTCCAGCTGCCTTTTGACACTATACCCTAATGGCACCATTAACAGTATCAACAGCATCTATTGTCCTCTGCTGATGGGATATAACATGACTGAGATTGTAGGCAAGGTAATGCACTAAAATGCGTGCTGTCTCTTGCAAAGAAAAACATGCATGTCATAGAAATACATTTAAAAGGGAGGGGGGGGGGGTGAATTCAGACAAATCATGCATTTTGTCAATTTACTGGTAATTTTGCTTTATACAAACCACTTAAGTATACAGTATTTTTAATGAAATATAAACCATATATAACCATATATAATGTGTGTTTTTATCTCTGTGCATGTGTATAGATGATCACCTTCCTGATTCCAGCCTTTTACAAGGCTATGTGTTCCTTCGACAGAAGCCACAGTCTGGTATCTTATCAAGAAGACAGCTCAGCGTCTAATTCTTCTAGTAGCCACTCGGGTATATTCGGTTTCTCTGAGAAATCTGGTTTCAAGTGTTTCTGGAATAGGTTTCAGAACTATTGTGACCATGACCAGTATAAATTGTTTACTGAAAAATGGATGAAGGAAAATTTCTGTTTTATTTTATTAGCATTTATTTTACATGAATTTATTTTCCAGTTATTTACAATTTAATCAGGTCATAAGCATATTTGATAACAATTAAAGCACCACCACCAAACACTTGTTAACACAGACATATTCGGGTTGTCCAGATACTACAGCTTCAAACTGTATTTATACCCAGGAAGGTACTCGATTGCAGTGGTAGCTCAGAGGACTAAGTTACTGATCGGAAGGTCAGTGATTTGAGTCCCAGTAGCCATTGGTGGGCCCTTGAGCAAAGCCCTTAATTCTATCTGCTCCCTGGCGCTTTATCATGGCTGACCACCCGCTCTCACCCCAGTTACACTGGTATATGTAAATAATTATCGTGAAAGACAGAGATACGTGCTGTTCAAATTAAATTGAGCAAATTAAAACAAAATTAAGCATTCCTTTTACTGAAGTTATATGTTAAACTCTTGAATTTGAAGATGTTTTTAATTGGTTAAATGATACCCTTGGCTTTTAAGTGAACGGGGTAATATGCATCCAACACCACATGATTAACATAATGCATTAAAGAAAAATAAAGTTGACTGCCTCATGGACTAATATTTTCTTTCTCTGCTCCACTTAGACTCCAGCAAGTGTTCTGATGAAGGTGGAGGCAGTGTTTTAAGCCCCTCTGCTTGTCTTATCTCAGGAAAAGGGAATCAAGAAACATGTAGTGAGTACTTTATTTTCCATTGGTTATACAGTTGCTCAGATTAATCAGATTAATTTACCGGGAAGGAAGAAAAGTTAAGTTGGGGGGGAGGGGGGATATATATTAGACAGGAAAATAAAATTAAAGAAACAGAAATGTAAAATTCAACAAAAAATAATTATTTTCTATTTAATAAATAAATAGAAGTAAAATAGAATAAGTCACAATTTCATTGCTATAGAGATGAATTATGGGCAGTTCTTCCACATTTACTGGATATGGCTCATACATGGCACATGTTTACTTCTGAGTGCAGTTGATCATCTGTAATGTAGATTGTATGAGGAATGCACATCATTCTCATAAACCCTGGTAATGAGAAATAATGAAGCAAACATTGGCATAGCTTGGTATTATGGCCAGGTTGTCTGTATAGGATGTTTATATGAAATTAACCAAATAAATAATCTTTTTGTACTGTGTGTTATTGGTAAGGTTCCATGATTGTGCTGGCCAAAGACAGTATGTTGGTGAAAAAGAAACGAGGTGCTGCAAAAGGAAGGCGAGCTTTTGCTGCGAGCAGACCCAAGCAAGAGCATCAAGCTCCTTCTGCCATTACTGTTCCTGCAATCTTGCCCATGCCCCCAAACAGGTGAACTACTAACCTCTTGCTCATGACCAAGGTCAGGCAGTATGACTCTTGAAACCATAGCATTAAAGAAGAAAGATGGCTTACCATACACACCTTTGCTGAAATTGTTACATATTCTATGTTATGCAAGAGTCATTCAATTAGATGGGTTCTGAGTAAAATGTAAAAAAAAAAAATCGAATGATGTAATTGTGTCTTCATGAAAAGAGTGGAAACTGTGCTTTGTGTTTGGTGTAGCTGGAGAGCTACACCAAAACAATTTTAATGATTTGTTGTTTTGTCGTTATTTGTTTCGTGTAGTTTGGAGGACACTACAGAACTGTGCAAGGAGGCAGCTGCAGTAATAGGCCAGTGTGACAAGTCCATTCCCGACAGTTCCACCACAGCTCTACTGCATACCTTCACCTTGCTTGAGTCCCAAGAATGTTCAACCCGACTTCAGAACTCCAGCTTTGAGGTGATCTCCATTGGCAGTCGCTCATCCTCCGGGTTCTGTGAAAAGTGGGCGGGCCCTGAAAAACCAGACAACACGCAACAGGAAGTAGAATTGGAAGATTCAAGCAGCTGCTTCCTTGACCTGGATGCAAATGGTGATGCCATTGCACTTGCCATTGCAGAGCTGGAGTTAAGTGACTGTGACACGGCTGAGCTCCTGCGAACACCATCACCTTGTGTTGTGGAGTCTGAGACTGAAACAGAGTTCCCTGACCTCCCAAAGAACAAACTTGATGAACAGGAATGTTCGAGGACAGGTGTTGGCTCCTCACTGAAAAAGCGGTCACTTTTAGGGGTAAATATTGAGCAGTGGAACAATGAGTTGAAAAGTTCTGAACAATGTACATTTTCAGAGCTCTGTAAAAGTGGGATGCTTTTATCAAGTAACAGACCAGCAACCTCCACCCCAAAAAAGCTGTTGTCCAGTCCTGCTACCACACTCTCCCCTCTCACACTGATGCAAGAGGGCAAGTTTCAAGCCAACTGCTATCACAGAGATGGAACACCTATTGGTATACTGTGCTATTTTTATTATTGTAACTTTTTTTTTTTTAGTTTTATAATTTTATTTTTGTTCCATCTGTAGCACAACAATTTTTTTGTTGTATTTAATATTTCCCCTCATTTTCTACTAATCAAACCACATCAAGGATTATTTTTATTGAAATTAAGTGTATAGTAGTAGTATTAATCTCTGTGGGTCTAATCTGACTTGTATACTTATTTATGTTATGCAGAGGTCCAGTGCGATGTTCGCAGAGCTGCTCTCTCTAATGGTGGTGCTTTGTTCTGTTTGTGGCTGAGTGGGAGCCATCTTTTCCTCCACCAGCAGGAGTCACTGCAGAGCATACAAACCTCCAGAGCGGAGTCCTCCATTGAGGATGGCCCAGACTCCAGCTTGCGAGAGGTAATCATTTGTAAGGCAAATAATCTCTCTTAAAGCAGTGGCTCCACTATTTAGCTGGAGATTTCATACAAGATGTTTTTGGATGCTTGTTTCCCTTTGGGGGGAGAAAAAAAAAGAGTCTCTGCTTTCCCTTTGCCCTTTTATTCAGGTAATCAGCGAAGCAGACTATGGTAAGAGTCTGCGTTCCTTTATGAACCTGGAGCAATCTGGAGCATGTGAAGGACAGTTTGAAGAAGACTACCATCCACTGCGTCCCTTAGGAAAGGGAGCCTTTGGTGTTGTCTGGCTTGCCTCACGACGTCGTTATCAACAGGAGGTTAGAAAGTAGTGTTTTCTGAACTGAATGGCTGAGAGGCTTAAGGAATCAAGTCTGTCTCTTGATTTCAACCTCTTATTTCCTCACAGGTGGTAGTGAAATTTATTAGGAAGGACAGCGTGGTGGAGGAGTGCTGGGTAATGGACCCGGAGCTCGGTAAGGTCACTCAAGAAGTGGCCATACTCGCTCGGTTGCGCCACCCAAACATTGTCAAGGTACACAAGTTTTTCAGATGAAAACCATAAACTAACCCAGGGATAAAATTTCCAGGTGTAAATCTGTAGTAATGATTGGATCACAGTGGATTGAACTGATTGTCATACGAAATAAAACAATGCCATGCATCTTGCATACACTTAATTTTTTACGGTTTTCCAAGCAGTGTTTCCCCACAGGATTAGAATACAGTGGAACCTCGGATTACGAGCATAATACATTCCGGAAGCGGGCTCGTATTCCAAAACACTCGTAAACCAAATTTTATTTTCCCATAAGAAATAATGGAAACTTTAATTATTCGTTCTACAGCCCAAAAAAAATAAATACATAAAAATAATTACTGCAAAAACAAAACAAATTAACATGCACTTTACCTTTTAAAAAAAAAAAAAGTAAAAAATAAATCCAGACAGGTAAGTGTTTCCGTTTGTGTACGTGTGCGTGAGGCTAGAGTAAGTGTAGACTTTTGCTTTCAGCCCCTCCTGTCTCCCCATTCTCATCTTACACAGTAAAACGTTCTCCTTTCGTCTGAATTAAACACACACATCAAGACTGTTGTTCTCTTCTAAATTATTAAAGCTTCTCCGCTTTATTTTTAATGTTGCTCGCGGCAGTGTAACAGCCCGTTAATTCATGCTCGTGTAATGATGAGATGGACAAACTGCTCGATGCCCCCGTTCTTTTATTTACGGCATTGTCGGGCTATAGTCCAATCTTTCGGGTGGATCCTGCACTTAAATCCAACAAAAAAAACTACTGAAGAACAAAACTCAGGCTCTATATCCTAGCTTGCATCTCGCATTTACACACACGGGAGTGCATTACCCACAATGCCTCTCCTTCACTGGACTACACTTCCGTAAACAGCGGTCATAAAACAGTGTAGTGGGAGAGAGACGTTAATTTATCTGAAAATTTGCAATAAAGCTCTGAGCTGAGAGCAGAGTGTGTTTGTTTCTGAAGGGGGATTCTCTCACACAGCTGGCACACTGTCAAATTACGCTCACGCACACGCGCACCGCTATGAGCTGAGGAAGAATTATTTTTTTTTTTACCTCTGTATTGAGAATTTCTTTTGCTATACGCGCGCACGTGTTTTTTAAGAAACAGTACACGTGCTGTACACACGCGCTTCCGAACACAAAATAAAATGTGTTTTACACACACACGGGGTCAGTGTTCTAGTGAACAGTACACGCTTGCACGGATGTTGATTATACCAGTAAGAGACGAGCACTAAGACCCAGGAGAGACGATTACCCACAATTCTGCAGTGCAAGAGAAAAAACGTTGGCTCAGTTGTGATGACGTGACGCTCTGCGTCAAAACAAGAAGTGCATGTGTGATACTCTGTGCTCGTAAACCAAGACAATGCACGTTTTTCAAGTCAAAATTTATTAATCTTTTGCTCGTCTTGTGGAACACTCGTAAACCGCGTTACTTGTAATCCATGGTTCCACTGTATACTGTACTTGTAGTGTTTACCTGCCAGAACCAACGTGGTCTACTACATACAACGAATAAATATGACCTTTGACGCAGTATTTTGATTTATTTCAGCGATTCAACCTACAAACCCTCCCCTCCATCTACCCATATGTGAAGATTAGTTATTAATTTTTTACTTTTTTATCTATTTGCATTGTCAGACCATGTACCCTTTAGAATCAAAGCGTTTTTTTTTTTTTTTTTTTTTTTTCCCAATGATGTATTTCTTTTTAAATGTTTCTTTTCCTCAGCACAACCTAGGCAATATGAAGTTTATTTTATTTTAACCAACTATAAAACCATGACTAAGCAAAAAAAAAAATCAGAGATGTATATTTTTGCTAAATCATTCCTGGTAGCAGTTACATTTGTTTCAAAAGGAATGATAATTTTGGTCTACATGATGTATCCAAAAATCCAAACGCACCCAAATGTTTGTTTGAAGGCCTCCCCATCGACACGTTAGCAGGACTTTTGTATAAGCAGTTTTTAAAAAAAAAAATTCCTTATCTCTATATAATGGGAAGAATTAATTTAAACTACCTCACATGATTGTGCTTGTCCGTATGTCTGTTGCTTGTCATATTTGGTCTATTTTCTCTCTGCAAAGGTGTTGGAGGTATTTGAAAATGAGAGCTTCTTCCAGATGGTGATGGAGAAGCATGGAGATGGCCTTGATTTGTTTGAGTTCATTGACATGCAACCCAGGCTGGATGAACCACTAGCCAGCTACATCTTCAGGCAGGTGGGTGTGTGTAAGATGGTAAATGTGAAACCCACAGTGGTGACGAAAGGGAAATTCTGTTTTAATGACGCTTTATTTATTTATTATTTTTTTTATGGCAGGTAATGAGAATTCATTTATTTTATGCAATGAAACGGTTATATACATCAATATTTAGCAAGAGGGTCCTTTATTCTTCAAAATATGCTGGATCTGTAGTTGGATATAGAGCCAAAAAGACATTTGCATTACTCTAGTGTCACTTGTCCATGCCTACTTGATTGTTTCCTGATGACCATGTGCAGAAGATGGTTTGACTGCTTTCCTCCCTAATGTACAATATTGTTCTTTTGGGTATATGTCTTAAGATGACCCAAAAAGTGAGTAAAGCTCCATATCCATATAATAACTTAATTTAAATCACATAAATGCTTTGGACACCCCTGCACATTCTATTCTGAATCACATGAAGAATGTGCTAAATGTATTAGTTTAATGTAAGTGAAGAAAAACTAATATTAGCCTGTTAAAAGAAATAGCAGTGTCATTTATCTTTACAAAGTGATGAATTTACCAATTAAACTTCAAGCATTTTTGTTTAAACTTTCTTGTGCATCTTTGAACTATTTAGTCGTATAACCATGGTTTCTGAGAACGACTTCAGATCTGTGATAATTGTACTACATGCCTCTGCAGTTCTTGGTTTTCCCTCAGAAACAGCATTTTAACTGTCAGCAAACAAGTTTTCTATTGGATTAAGGTCTGCGGATTAGTCTGGCCACTCCATAACGTCAATCTTGTTGGTCTGGAACCAAGATGCTGCTCACTTACTGGTGTGTTTGGCGGCGTTGTCCTGTTGAAACACCCATTTCATGGGCATTTCCTCTTTGGCATAAGGCAACATGACCTCTCTAGGTATTCTGACGTACTCAAATTGATCAATGATCCCTAAAATGTGATAAATAGGCCTAATACCATAGTACGAGAATCATCACCATATCATGATGCTTGTGCCTCGATGCTTCACTGTCTTTACAGTGTACTGTGGCTTGAATTCAATGTTTGGGGGTCTAGACCCCAAAAAGAGCAATCTCTTTTTTGATTGCTCAAAAATCTTTTTTGATTGCCCCCCCCCCCCCCCCCCCCAACAGTGGGACTTTGTGGGGGCTTCTTGCTGATAGTTTGACTTCACATAGCCGTCTTCTAATAGTAACAGTACTAACCGGTAACTTTAGGTGTTCTTTGAGTCAATTTTGTTATTCTTTGATCCATTCGATTGGTAGTTTTCTTCCACGTCTTTCTGGTTTTGGTCTCTATTTTAAAGTTTAAAATGGTTTGGTATCATTTTAGCAGAGCAGCCTATCATTTTCTGCACTTCTTTGTATGTTTTCCCATCTCTAATCAACTTTTGAATCAAAGTACGCTGTTCTTCTGAACAATGTCTGGACAACCCATTGAATGCACAGGACAACCTTTTCTCCATTTATCCTTAAATAAGGGGATCTTGTCTGGCACCTGTTTTTCACAGAATAATTGATCTCCACACTGCTATTTTTTTTTTTTTTTTTATGTTTTTCTTCACTTACATTAAACAAAATGCATTTAGCACATTTTTCTTCATGTTGTGATTCAGAATAGAATGTGCAGGGAGTCCAATCCATTTATGTGATTGAAATTAAAAGTTATTATATGGATATGGAGCTTTACTCACTTTTTTTCAACACACTATTTTATTAATATTTATTTAATTATTACAGGATTTATTAAACAGAAAGTAATTGTATGTGTGCGTGCAGTTGGTGTCCGCAGTCACTTATCTTCGTGGGAAAGGCATATTGCACAGGGACGTTAAGGATGAAAATATAATCATAGACGCAGAGTTTCATATCAGACTGATCGATTTTGGCTCTGCAACCCGGCTGGAACCAGGCAAGCTCTTCCATGTGTTCTGCGGGACACTAGAATACTGCTCACCAGAGGTGCTGCAAGGAAACCCGTATGTACACCGCTGTTAACAGCTGTTTCCCTACACACATAACTAAATTCATCTTACAAATACAGATATAAATTAAATACCCAAAGATGATTTTCTATTGAAGATGGAACACAGTGTTAAATGCATTTATGTTAATTGTATCAGTGGAGTCACCATTGAACAATGCCTGGGCTTGGAAATATGCTTTGCATTATTGAAAATGCATCAATAATTTTACCATATCGTTTACACTGTGTACTTCCTAAAATCCTACTTTTTAGAATTTCTTCTGATTAGTTCATTAGAAACTAAAGTTCTCGTATTTTGTGTGTAGGTATAAAGGACCAGAACTGGAGATGTGGTCTCTGGGAGTACTTGTATATACGCTGCTGTTCAGCGAAAACCCCTTCTGTAGTGTGGAAGAGACTATCCAAGCCAAACTCACCATCCCCTGTGACATCTCTACAGGTAACTGACTGAGATACAGATGCATGCATGTATGCTCACACAGGTATGCATGTGCCAACTCTAGTGCCTCATTTGTGGGGTTTCAAATTTTCTCTTACAATTTCAATGAAAACACTGGATGATGTTTCTGTTGTGCTGTTATCAAATTGGAAACAAGCTTCCATGATCGGCAGTTTACAGTGTAGAAATGCCCAATTACAAGGAGCCTGAATAAGAGCTTTGTGAGCTCTGAAGAATCTTAAACACTAACAAACCGTTAAATTGTACAGCTTTTTTGCATAAACTAATGTGTTTTGTAGTGATACTGGAAAGGAAAAAAGTCCCTAAAATTAAATGGGGAAGTAGACTCAAAAGGGAACATAATTTGGGTGATACTGGATAGCCATAAATTAATCTCTTCTATAACTGCATGCTCTGTAGTTGAATAACAATGTTTGTGCCCTGGTCAGACTGGCAGCCAAAGTTTTTCATACTGCCAACCTGTATGCATTGGTTGCTGTTACAGTGTACCTACATCTCTGGTGTTAAATCACATGTATTATGTGACATTAAATGCTAATTTCTTGCACAAATCCATGTCCATCCCACATGATCATGTGCACATGAACTTTGGCATTGTGTTGTAAGTGATGTAATAGACCTCCTTTATTTGAGTGGATAGAGTGTTCAGAATGAAACGCATCTCAGGGTGTGGTGTAAATGGGATTTGCAAACATCGGATTCATTGTGGATTTTTACTTTTCTACATAAAATCAAACCGATTACAATTGTGATGTGCCAAAAATCAGATTTGGTCTGTCAGTCTGAACAAGGCCCGTACAGGTAAGTGCACTTTGGTGAGGTTACCCATTGTTCACTGATGGAGACTGGTAAGAAAACCATTCATGGCAATTTCAGTCCTGTTCGACTATTCAAGCGTGTGTGGTCTTACCCGGACCAGATGAAGCCATCCTCAGCAGTAGTTAGTGTGTTTGTCTCCATGTTTATAGATTTGTACAGTCTGCTGGCTGGATTGTTGCACCGAGAGCCAACTGAGAGAATGACTCTGGAGGAGCTCCTACAAGAATCATGGATCAGGCAGCCCATTAACCTAGGAGAGTACAGCTGGAGTGAAGTGTTCCGCTGCAACCATGGTAAGCATATGCGCACCATTCAGAGCATTGTCCTGTACCCATTTCACATCTGGAGGATTAAAAAGCATCTACCAGCAGGTCCCAAACAAAGCATGTTTCTCAAACAGATTGTGAGAGAACTCCCTAAGAAGTGAGGAGAGTTAAGTGTTAAAGGAGTGGAACGTTTCTCATTTTATTTCCTTAGCTCCTAAGCTTTTCTGTGAGAGCCTCTTGTAAAAACTGAGACTGCTCTTGTAAGGTAACTACTGTTGTTTTTATACAGCTACACAAACATTTGAATGTTTAAGTCAAATGTACACTTCAAGCAGCTCCAAGTGTTTTACATTTGCTTTAACACACCATGTATTTTGCAATATTATAAACATTAGGTTTTTGAGTGAAAGTGTGCGGTTTTGGTCTTTAAATGGATATGAATGGTCTCTTTTGTGCTCTAGACTCTGCTGAGCAAACTCCCCATGATCCAGATGTGCAGCAAGAGACCAGCACTCCTGGGTCTACTGATGAGACACCTCTCCAGGACGAAGATAATGAATTAGAGGAAGATGAAGAGCAAAGGAAAACTATGGCAGCGTTGGAGTTTGAACTCCTTAAGTATCTAACTGAAAAGTGAAGACCAAGGAAACTTCAGTGCTGCTTTTGAACTGAGGCCTGCAATGGGAAAAGGTTAAAATGATGAAAAAATAAGGTGAAATAAAAATCACTTGTGTGCCGCTGCTCATTCCAGTTGTTCGTTGTGCTTGAAGACTTTGGCTACCTGAACATTGAATTAACTTCAATGCATTCTGAAATTTGATGTGCAGCAGATCATGGTTCTTTATTGAGATGAATGTCATACAAGGCAGAGGGAGGATGGACTACCCAATGGTGCAAAACTGCCTTTTTAGCAGTGGTTATGTACATCACAGATAAAGGAAGCATTTTAATGTATTGTAATGCTGGCATGCTTGTACTCAGTTTTGTTTTTTTTCCCCTGCCTTACAGTCCATTTTTGAAAGATGAAGTAAAAGTTTCTAGCAACATATTAATGCTGGAATGCAGCACAATAATAATAATAATAATAATATTAATGTGCCGGTTTTGAAAGTACGTAGATTATTTTATATATACATGTATCCTTTGATCTTAAGATATAGCCTTAATGTGTGGTTTAAAAGAGTTGTTTGGACAACTAATTTTTTTTTATTTTTTTTTAAGGTAAATTATTTAAATGTTAAATACCAATGACATTTCAGATAAATAACTCATTTTTATTATAAACTACATTTTTATATTTAAATTGATATGCGTGGTTTCAAAATGATTTTTAATCTAAATAAAATAAATCAAAGCATTTTGAAGTCACTTTTTTTCCCGGAACGAGGTTTATAACGAACTGTTTTCAGGGGGACACATTTGAACGACGGACCAATGAGTATCCGAGCGCACACTGCTTTAGGGGTGAGTGAGAAACCTGCAGACGATTTAAAACTAACCCTGCTTTATGAGGTTTAATGAGGTTTTTCAGACAGATTTTAAAAAGGACGTGATCTAGAAACCGGAAGTGGAGGGAAGTTGAGCTGGAGCCAGTCAGCGACGAGACATTACTGCTATGTACAGGATGCTTTTAAAGCCGTTAGGAGTTTATTAAAGAGTTCAGTTTTGTTCTAAGGTTTCTTCACTGCAAGCTTAGTCGGAATTGAGATGAGCACTGTTTAATCGGCGAGTCAGCAGTTCTGCCCGCGCAGAAGCAGTTCAGTCTAATGTACTTCCGGTTCTGTAGCTCATTCACATTTCTGTTCCATACACACTTCGTGCTATTTTATTAACTAATAAAAGAATGAACTTCGATATGGTAAAGTCTGGCTTATTCACAGTCAAGTTAAAAATAGTGTTTTCCTCTTGTTATTAGAGGAAGAAAACACTAACACTCCAACACTACAGTGTTCATTTTGGGTCACAGTTATAACTGAATAAATGATCCCTAACACCAGCTACTAAATGTGTTGCCATTTTCTTTTTGCTTTTCCGGACAGATTCTACGATGGACGTGGAAAACCTGCTTACCAAAATGTGTCCCTGTGAAGGAATTACACAGGGTGCCATTAATTCTTCTCCAGCGACCATTCTATTCATCAGAGGCGGTTCCACCTCCGACCATCCAGCAGGGCAGGAGGGAGCTCACCATGGAGTCTTTATCTGAGATGGGTTTCTCGGAGAGCCAGGCCGAGATGGTCTACGAGGCAGCAAATAAAGCGCGCTGCAAGCATGGCTTGGCAGCGTTGACCATGCTCTTCGGCCTCGGCTTAAACCCAGCCAGTGTGCTGAAGATCCTGGAGAAATGCCCTGAGCTGTATTCTCTTAAGGAAGCTCAGTTGCAGCAGCGGGTTATGAATATAAGGAAGCTTGGCCTTGTTGAAGGTGAACAGCTTTTCACTTCCTTTGTGGCCAATGCCGATTTGAACTTTTCTCCCAGTTTGTCGTTATTCTAGCACAAAGTAATTAATTGTAACTAGTTAATTATAAGCTTGAACTTAAAGCCCCATCCCTACCAAAATATCATAAGCGCACATACAGCCATATAATACACCTATCTGACATTTATTTCGTGGGAAAACAGGATTTCGGGTTCAAGCCTGCATCAGCGAGGATCTGTACGGGAGAGAGTTCAGCCACAACTGATTTCACATGATTGTTATAAGATCATTGATTTCTTGGACTCAGTGAAAAGTTTTTTTTTTTTTTTTTTTTTTGGTAGTGTACATGCTGGAATAAGATTAATAGCACCATACAAATGTATTTGTGTTCTGACCTTAAGCTTTAAAGTCAGAATTCCAAGACTAATTTCAGGTTTTCTGAGATTAAATTCAAGATTAAATTCGTTTTCTGAATTTTAAAACTCAAAGCTCAAATCCTTTTTTTTTTTTTTTTTTTTTTTTTTTTTCAGTGAATTGTACCTTATAAATCTCTAATAAATGTGATGTAATCTAATTAGAAATGTTATTATAGGTTTGTGTTCATCACACTGCTGTATATTTGCAGACTTGATTCAACACGTATACTGGTTTAAAAAAAACATGTCAGAGCTGAGTTTGCTGGAAGCGTGTCCAGACATCTAACTTGTACTTGTGTATACATAAATTCCTTCTACAGATGCTTTCATTCACCTTTCAATGACATTTTGGAAACTGCCTGAGTACAGGTCCTTCACAAAAAATTAGCATATTGTGATAAAGTTCATTATTTTCTGTAATGTACTGATAAACATTAGACTTTTATATATTTTAGATTCATTACACACAAACTGAAGTAGTTCAAGCCTTTTATTGTTTTAATATTGATTGTGGCATACAGCTCAAAAACCCAAAATCCCTATCTCAAAAAATTAGCATATTTCATCCGACCAATAAAAGGTGTTTTTAATACAAAAAAAGTCAACCTTCAAATAATTATGTTCAGTTATTCACTCAATACTTGGTCGGGAATCCTTTTGCAGATTCTAGTGTCTTGTGTCTCTCAACTTTCTCTCCACAATATCCCACAGATTCTCTATGGGGTTCAGGTCAGGAGAGTTGGCAGGTCAATTGAGCACAGTAATGCCATGGTCAGTAAACCATTTACCAGTGGTTTTGGCACTGTGAGCAGGTGCCAGGTCGTGCTGAAAAATGAAATCTTCATCTCCATAAAGCTTTTCAGCAGATGGAAGCATGAAGTGCTCCAAAATCTCCTGATAGCTCACTGCATTGACCCTGCCCTTGATGAAACACAGTTGACCAACACCAGCAGCTGACATGGCACCCCAGACCATCACTGACTGTGGGTACTTGACACTGGACTTCAGGCATTTTGGCATTTCCCTCTCCCCAGTCTTCCTCCAGACTCTGGCACCTTGATTTCCGAATGACATGCAAAATTTGCAACCTGTAGCCCATTTCCTGTACACGGTGGCTCTGGATGTTTCTAGTCCAGACTCAGTCCACTGCTTCCGCAGGTCCCCCAAGGTCTGGAATCGGTCCTTCTCCACAATCTTCCTCAGGGCCCGGTCACCTCTTCTCGTTGTGCAGCGTTTTCTGCTACACTTTTTCCTTCCCATAGACTTCCCACTGAGGTGCCTTGATACAGCACTCTGGGAACAGCCTATTCGTTCAGAAATTTCTTTGTGTCTTACCCTCTTGCTTGAGGGTGTCAATGATGGCCTTCTGGACAGCAGTCAGGTCGGCAGTCTTACCCATGATTGCGGTTTTGAGTAATGAACCAGGCTGGGAGTTTTTAAAAGCCTCAGGAATCTTTTGCAGGTGTTTAGAGTTAATTAGTTGATTCAGATGATTAGGTTAATAGCTCGTTTAGAGAACCTTTTCATGATGTGCTAATTTTTTGAGATAGGGATTTTGGGTTTTCATGAGCTGTATCATCAATATTAAAACAATAAAAGGCTTGAACTACTTCAGTTGTGTGTAATAAATCTAAAATATATGAAAGTCTAATGTTTATCAGTACATTACAGAAAATAATGAACGTTATCACAATATGCTAATTTTTTGAGAAGGACCTGTATTTGTGAATTGAAGCAGAATGGCTGCCTGAGGAGGTGTTTGTGCAGCTTGTGAAATCGGCTAATAAACCTTGTTCTCTGTTTGTCAGGCAGTTTGCAGAGGGTGATAAGCCACTACCCTCAGATCCTGTCGTTTCCAGTTAAAAGGGTGAATGCTGTGTCTCGGCTCCTCAGAGAGAAGTGCCAGTTCAGTGCTCAGCAGATGGCAGACATCCTCCGAGACTCGCCACATGTAGTGGGGGAAGAGCCTGCACGTCTGGAGTACATGTTTCAGGTGGAAGAATTTTTTGTTTTATTCGGATCGGCTTTGTACAGCATTGCCATTTCAGGACATGACTTTTTGCTTTATTTTTTTTAAGTGTTTGCAGGTAATTTATTTGTTTCTATCATTTTCAACATACAAAGCTACCAGATCAGATTTCTTCACACTTTAATTGGCAAAATTTACTGGACAGAGTAAAAATATCCATCCTGTTGCTATTTTATGCCAAGTGACATGGGAAATGCACCTGTGCCATGACTTTTGGGGGTCGGACATTTAAAAAAATAAATTTTGGTAGAAATCTGTGTGCTTATTTGCTATGCATAATAAGTCAAAGTAAGAAAATCGCTCATAAGTGGCCAAACATTTTCAATGACCCAGTGACTTTTAGGAGTTGGAGCAATTCATCAAGATTCTTAAAATAGGAAATTACTGTTATCTCCACCAAAATGTAGTAGAGCCTCAGAGGTGTCCTAACTGGTTAGAAGTTCTGAGAAAATGGCTTTCACGCTAAGCTGTGTGCGGAGGAGAGACGTTTTGGTAATATTGGTTGACACGGAGCTTATTAGAAAATACTTTTAAGCAAATACCGATACTTTTCTCACAATTGCCTGCGGTATGCAACGTCTATCAACGAACATTTTGTATGCTGTCTGGCAGGGCAGTGCTACTTTGTGAAAAAACATGCAGCTTTGAAACAATGAAGCCTGGGTTTGTCACTGCCGACAATGTTGGAAATAAATAAATCAAACTTTGCCCTTACAGCACCGCATATCATGCGAAGATTCATATGTTTCCCCACCATGTAGCATAAAGTAAACGAAAAGCAAGCATCACTTCTTTAACGCAGTGTACACTCATTTTTCACACTCCTCAGGGATACGTGCAGTCAAGTGGCATTCGTAGTTTGACAGATTTATTTATTTATTTATTTATTTTATCTTTATCTTAAGAGTAGGGCAGATTTTCCCTTTAATTATCTCTTTACATTTTACCTCCTCTACAAGCAAAACGGTCTCATCGCCTCTCCAATTTCGCTTTCTGTTCGTCATTTTGATCAGATGATGAGAGTCTTACACATCTCTATTATTGGGCCTTGAAACAACTGTGATTGGAGCAGTCGGATTAGGATAAAGTCATGCAGCCTAGTCACATATCCAATAGTTTTGTCTATGTGCATAAAGCTTTCATTATTTAGATTTTCCACCATTTAAACTACAAAAAAAACTGTCAAAGCTACAACACCCACTATAATGTAAAGCTTACTTTGCGGATCTCAGTGTCGTAAACGGTGACATCACAGACTTTCCTCTGAAAAGTCCTACTCTTTACTTAAGAGTAAGAACCTGTATAAATAACTTTAATGTCCTGCTCTGATGTAGGAGAATTTTTAGTTTTACTTTGAGCGCGATTCCTAGGAGTGATTCTGAGACACTTAGTGAATACAGGCCCTTGTTGTAGCCATGTGGGAACGTTGCCAGGTTCCGGTGTTATATGACATCAACAAATCAATGAAAGGGATAATTGTCCACTAAACCAGTCAGCTTTAAAACCACAACAAATTATTAGTAACATATTTATTTACTTCTCTATTATCTGTCTCTGGCTTTTTATGGTAGTGAAGATGATTTAAATTAAATTTCTCTCAGTCAGGACGCCAGACAACAAACCAGCCAGTAGAGAGCAACCTGCACTTTGTACTGAGAGTATTTTCCACCCTTTACTATGAAGCAGATTTTATTGTACCTGCCTAACTCTCTCTCTCATATATCTAATTGCAGTATGTATATTTCCGTATGGGCTGTCGCCAGGCTGAGATGGTGAAGGCGAAGCTCTTCAGACTCTCCCTGGAGGAGCTGAGGTGTCGTCACAGCTTCCTGGAGCGCCTCGGACTTTACCAAACCCCTGACAAGAAAGGGCAGACACTTGTACTCAATCCACGCCTCAAAGACTTTCTCAACGTCTCTGAGGAAATGTATCTCGCCAATGTTGCCCGTGCCACGCAGGAGGAGTTCAATGTGTTCAAGAAACTCGTGGCACGTGAGCAGGAGGAAGAGGAGCAAGACGAAGAGTACAGCAGCGATGAGGAGGAGGAGGAGGAGGATGATACAGAGAGAGACGATTCTTTCCAGTCTAGTTCCAGAAAAAACAAACCCAAGAGCCAGTGTGCCTGAGAGACACTGAGGCTTAACATTTCTGTTTGTAAATGTAGTGCTGTAGTATGCTTATATTGATTTCATAATAAATATATATATTTTTTTGTGCTTGTATTTTATTGCTTGTCTTCTTGTAGTCTTGTGTAAATTGTGTTTGTTTGTGAAAAGCAGGAAGTTGAGCATCACAGAATCAGGGATCATAAACGTATCATGATGTTTGCTTAAACAAATCGCGTAGACACCAGTATATCTTCTCCTGTGCCAGTTGAAGCACTTCGTTGTTTGGGAGTAAAGTGATTTTGTGACAGGAACTTTGGCTAAAGTCGCGGTGTGTAGCCAGGGAGCGTCTGGAGAGCTGTGAGGAGGTCGCGCGCGGGCGCGTTCACAAGCGCGGGGAGCGCTGACGCACTGATAGGGAGAGAGCGCGCGCGCGCGTGTGTGTGCGCGTGTAGTGTGTGCGCGTGTGTATCGATTCGCAGTTTGATGTGAATGAGCGGACAGAATGGATGTATGAGGAAGAGGTAAGAGAGTCATTTCTATGGAATTGATCTGTCTGTGTGCGCGCGGGTGGTTTGCCAGGCTAAAAGTGAGTGAAATCGATTGAACTTGGTTTAATGGGGCTTTCAGAGGATCATTTTGACCCAGTGGAGTCCACGCAGCATGTGGCGTCATTATTTCATCTCTCTTTTACAGTGTTCAGAAAGAACCTACAGTAAGAAGCTTTGTGTGTGTGTGTGTGAACGTCGTGAATGAATCATTAAGACAGACTTAAAGAAATTCTCCTGCCTAGTAATAAAAAAATATATAATTTCACGTTTGTCTTATAGTGATGTTTACACACAATATCAAAATGTAGCAAAATAACTACCTCAACAATGAGGAAATACATTAAAGGAAATACACTGGCTCTACAGTATAACTAAAATAACTAGTAACTCTAATTACTCTACTCTCATATTATTATGTTTTTGATATTACTCTAACATCACTTGAGCACTCTCGTTGTACCCTAACCCTAGGATTTAAAAAATAATAATACAAATCAATAAACAATCAAATTTGTACCATTTAGGCTGCATTTTTAAGGAACACACGTGAGCATCAGACCCAGCTATACACACATTTACACCTTTACATCCGTGTTTGTCCTAAATTTGTCCTGGTCTTATCAGAAGCGGATATTCAGAGAGGGTTGGGTGATGGAGGGGATTAGTCACTTGACCATATTTTGCCTTATTAAGGTCAATATAACTGCAGATAACACAAGTCTCTGTAAGATAAGAACAGTATCTCAAATGATGTACATTTATATGCTGATGCGTATCTTTTATGCTGCAATATGTCACTTTATTGTGCCTTTGTGTAAGGTATAATGTGTGAGGATGTTAACATTAAGAGTGACAATGAAAAACTGATGTTTTAGTTTTTCATTGTCACTAATGCACATTGTTGCTAATGCACAATAGACTGGTGTACATTATACAAACTAGAACTGCAACGATAATTAATTTTCCGGAAAATTGTTTCAGATAATTATTTAATTATAAAGGCCATGTGTATTTATATGCCATATTTCGGCCTCTTTATTTGACTGATGCTTACAGTCTATGCAAATGACTTACAGTCGAGACAACATCCAACTGACCAGGTTTACTTGTTAAGAGTCATGTGTAAAAGCACAGTAGCAGTCTGATGATGCTAAGCTTCGACTTCAAATAGTTTTTTCATTGATTGGATGCGAAGGGGCACTAAGAGGCTAATGTTATAAAACAAGTAATAAAAGTATAGATTAACAGTTTGACAGCAAAATGAGTTAAATCCATTTTTTTCAGGTTTGAGTCACAACAGTGTTAAAAAACACAAATGCCAAAATATTTTGTTCACATTGTCTGGGTTATATACAGTAAATGTGAGTGTTTTGGGATTTTTTTTTTTTCTTTCAAAATGCTCTGCCTACCATATTTCGGGCACAATAGATAAATTAACCTTTTAATAAAAAAAGAGTTTTAATTAAAAATATAGCTTTATTGCAAACTTGTGCTTTGATTGATTTTGTTGTGAGTTAAACAGAAAATAGTGGCAGCAAATTAGATCAAGGACAAACCATAGGAAGATAAGTTCTGCTCCACACATAATCCTTTTAATTATAAAGATTGTTGATGATCATGAAAACATTGTCCCCAATTAACCTCCTCCTGTACCTGATTTAGTTTCATTTTGTACATGAGACAACTCTGTATTATAGGACGGGTGTCAATCGTCAACGTGTCCATCAGTCAACGCCTGAGATTTATAACATTACCTAACAGTAAACCAGACAAAGCGAATGCATCAGCTTTCCACACACAGCACATGCATCTCATGACTCTTGTCTTACATGTTTTAGAAAGTTATCAGCACAGTGCTTTTATTACTGTATGCCACATAGTTTTATCAAGTGTATAACATTGTGTTTGAAAAATTCCAAAACACATAACAACCACGATTCACCCTGAGGAACAGGATATTAAGTGGCACATACCTGTCCTTTATTACTGCTGAAGTCACTGCAACAGCAGTAAAAGAGGGTAAACATCCTTTTCTTGGCTTAAACATTCTCCAAAAACCCTTTAAAAACATTCAAACCTTTTGGAACAGCCAATGTGTTGTACAGGAAGTATCTTCCCATAGGTGGTGACATGACCGAAAGAAGTGATGCGTCAACCTTTGTTTAAAAATCTGGCAGCATAAATGTTACTCTTTGCTCAAAACATGGAAATGTAAAGCTCCTATGGGTTTTATGGGTTTTTTAAGTCAGTGTTTATCACATGTCAATCTGATCATAAGTTATTCAAATTTAAAAACTTTAGACAATACAGAAAAATTAAACCAGTCAGTTTTGTATCCAGTGCCCTTTAAGCCACAAGAAAATAGATTCATGTGAAGTAATCAACGTCAACAAAAAAGTATGTACTACACTGTTCCTCTGGCGCTGCTCGACTGGGCCCACTACTGTACCTCTCAGGGTACAAGGACGGCATGCTTTTACATTCATTTCTGTTCTGGAATTTAGATGGTGGAACACCTTTCTTCTAAATGTCTGAGCAGCAATGGCAATGTCCTCAAATGTTGTCTAAAGAAGCAACCTCCTAAACAGTATTCTAGAACGATTATACACTTAGTCAGTAATCTAATGAACCGGTATCAGGATATATTTATTAAAGGAGTCTTCAAAGCAATTCTGTAAGTCGTTCAAGGGCACCTGCCAAAGGCTGCAAATGTAAAAATAATAAAATAAAATAAAAACCTTCACGCCAGTGTTTACTTCCCTGGGTTTTTGTCCTTTAGGTGGAACCTGAACCTGTGCATCCTGAAGACTCCTATCAGAAGAGAAGACAGTAATCCCCCAAGATGAATAATTCTAGCCTCTCTGAAGTGTCGCAAAAATGGCACCTGGTCATGCAGAGTCAAAGAATGAATTTCCTTCTCATCCCTGCTGCTATTCTCACTACTGTCACTCTGGTGATAAGTCCATTGCTCCTCTTCTGCATCTTCAGCAGTCCATCTCTCCGACAGGAAACGCGCTACCTCCTCCTGGCCAATACACTTCTATCGGACATCCTTTTCCTCACTTTCAATCTCACGAACATTTCCTGTAATGCGCTGGACATGGAAATGCACTACATATTCTGTGAGGTGATAATGGTCACCACTCTGACTACATACAGCTCCTCTGTGTTAACTGTCACACTGATGGTCATTGACACGTTCATGGCCGTGCGTTGGCCTCTGCGCTACGCTGAAATCCTGCATCTGTCACGAGTGAAGAAAATAGTCGGGTTGGTGTGGGTCATAGCCATGATGTGTCCACTCTCACTGCTGGTGGTGACGGCGGTCGGAAAACCTGAAAAACCAGAGAAGCTGAAGGTGTGTCTGGTGCTCCTCATACTGGAGTCAATGGAAGATGCCATTGGGATCAGCCTGCATGTCTATTTCAGCGTATGGGTAATTTTCTGCATTATCCTGATCCTCTACTGCTACATCCGTCTCTACATGGTCACCAGAAGCTCTGGGATATGGCGCAATCGCTACTCACGAGCCCGGCAGACTCTGCTAGCACACGCTGTGATGTTGCTAATATACTTCACACCCGGTCTGGTGTTTACAGTGGAGCTTGCTTGGTTTAAGCAATTATCTCATGATCTTAACCTGGCGGGTTGGATCAATACAGTGAATCTGGCTGTGCTGATGGTTGTGCCTCGGGCGTGCGCCCCCTACCTGTACGGTTTACGTTATCGGGAGGTCTATGAGACGGTTCAGCAGGTGCTGTGGAAAAGATGGCTTAGCCAGAGCACCAACAGTTCACCAACACCAGCAAGCTATTAACACTAACAATTACAACGAAAGATTTACACGGTCAAACATGAATAGTGCAGTAAGTTTCTTGCTCTGCTAAAGTCACCTGTTATATAAAGGAGGGCCAAAAAAGGATCATGTGACATTGACTGAAAAAAAACTGTTAGGATTATCTATGGTTAGGATTGATATTGATATTTATTTAGTAACAGATTGTTTGCCTGAAAGTTTACATTCTGCATAAATTACCATCTGTGAAGAAAGTTTTTTTTTTTTATTAAATAAAATCACCTCACTCTATTCATGTTGCTGTTAAGATCTGCTGCTACAATTATAAAGACTGTCCTTCTTGTGTTTAAGATATTCAAATATACTAATACCAAATGTCCTTTTAACACATCTAGTCCTGTTTGAATTTATAGTGTATAATAATATTATGATAAGTTTTAAGTCTGCATGATGTCTCAGGGAGTTTTTCCTTGCCACTTCAACCTCTATATCCGTATTTCCATAAATGAGCCCAACTCCAGTATCAAGGGCAAAATACAGGTTAAGGATATGACCAGCTGGGACTACAACATCATACAGCTTCTTAAATGATCACATTCATGTTCACCATCTTACTGATCACATACACCTGAACTCATTCTCTAATCATAGCTATAACTTTATCTGCATTACAAACGGGAAATTACAGCATTAGAATTTTTTCTTGTTTGGTTGGTTGCTTTTTGTTAACTGGTCACATTTGGCACTCGTTCTTCACTTAAAATGTCCTTATCAGGCACAAAAAGTATTTGCACAAAAATGCTTGTCATGAGTAATAATAAAAAACCAAAGCATGAATATAAAGATGAAGGGTCTAATGTTACCTATTTTGAGTAGCTGTCATTTAAAATGAAACCCTTTTTAAAATTTTGCACTAACATGTTGTTGTACTAGATTTTAGAATGTACGTGTCATTAATCCTCGGTCCAACAAAGCGGTAGTTTAAAAACATGACCTACTTGTACCTTAATTTGTGTTTTTAATAAAGACTTGGCAACGGGCTTTAGTTTATGTACAGAAGTAGATTAAGTTATACAACAGGCCTAGTTATGGCTAAGCTATCTGTTTTTATATCTCCGTGTAGAGAGAGAGAGAGAGAGAGCTCTGCTCCATTTACCTGCAAAGTGATGTTTACCCTCATCTCCACCTCCATGGAAACATGACCAAAAGCGTTCAATATCACCTGGCTCACACGCTTACCTGTCATTCTGCAGTGAGGAGAAGCGCGACCTGCTCGTGCTGAACACTTGCTTACGCAGATTTAAGTAGTAATGGAGGCTCTTCTGCAGGGGCGAACAGAGAGGCTCTTCATGGCTGCGGAGGATTTCGCACTGTCTCTTTTGTGTACATTTGTGGACTGGTACAACAGCTCGGGACAGGCAGAGCGTCTCGGTAGACAGTTTGCCCAGACTAACACCTCTCGTACTGCAATGGAACTGTTTGTTCAAGAGTGGCACATTTTTCTGCCTCCTCAACCAATGAGGGTAATCCAGATCTGCCCCATCCTAGGATTTCTGGCTGTATTTTTAACCACGCCAATTCTCCTAGCCCGGATCCTGTTCAGAGCTCACCTGCGGCAACAGACTCGCTACCTTCTCCTGGCCAATGCCTTGTTTAGCGACCTCCTCTTTGTGGCTCTCTACATGCTAACCACCTGTTTGAATACAGCTGCTGTGCTGATGTCAGACGTGGCCTGTGCTGCCATGCTCTTCCTGATGGGTATCTTTTACAGTGGTGGGCTCTTCAGCGCCACCGCAATAGTGCTGGACACGTCCTTGGCGATATTAGCACCATTACGATATGCTACGCTGTGGCCAATCTCCAGAACCTATGCTGCTCTCTTCACTATCTGGGTTGTGTCTATCTTGTTCCCTGCTGCCTCTGTGGGTCTCTTTCTGTGGTACCATAGGATGAGCCCCTGCACCCAACACATCTGCTCTCTACCTTTGGTGCTTGTTTTAACTGTTAGCCACTCGAAGCCACTCCAGGTGTGCATGCTGCTAACTGTCACGGCTGTGCTTATCACCTTGCTCCTGGTGGTCGCTGGTTACGTGATACTTTACTGTCATACCAGCAAATCCGGCGTGTTGCGAGGAGAGCGGTCATCCAGGGCTAAAGGAACGTTTCTCGTTCACTACCTCCACCTGTTCTTGTCTGTGTGTCCCATGTTGCTTCTGATCATCGAGTTGTTGTTGTACAGCTACAGTAGTGAGCTACATCCCAGTACAGGTCTCTGGGTGTCGCTGGTGCTATGTAACATCCTGCTGGTTTTGCCCAAAGCCCTGGCACCCTACCTGTACGGACTCAGGTACAGGGACCTGTGTGGGGCTCTGCTGGATTTCTTTAGGCTGAATAGACCTAGGGCCATCACACCTGTGATATGACTGCTAATTTTTCGTTTGTTTGTTTGTTTGTTTTAAGATTTTTAAGATTTTATGTATAAAAGGGTTTAATCAGAAATGTTACTTTCCTTTGACTTAACCTGCTAAATATTTAACCTGCTGTCTAATTTGGATAAAATTCTGAAGCTGCTAATCATGGGCTATGTTTAAAAAAAATATATATATATATACTTGTACACTGCCCCAGTACTATATCCTTTTCCTTGTAGAAGTATGCTGCGTACTTTGCATTACTTGGTAAACAACCAACAGTCAAATTCACCCATGCAGGCAGTTATTAGAGACTTTATTGTTTAGTTTTTTTTTGCGCTCCAATTCTTTCTAAGCTGTTAACAAGTATACATATCCTCTGTTTTGTCCCATTCTAAATCCTAGATGTGTATTGCAACAAGACTGAATAAAACCAGATCAAGATTCAAGGTTCATTTGTCACATAGTGGGCACAAAGTCCAAAAACTAAAAGAACATCAAATAGAATGAACTGTTGTGAATCTTTCTACTGTTATCTTGTTCACATTCCCAATATATAAGCCAAAGTACTTTTTTTTTTTTTTTTACATTTACCTGCAAAATTGTGATAATATCGTGGCACTATAATAACTTTCAAGTGTTTAACTTCTGCCATTTGTTCTTCTTTTCCTTTCTTCTTTTTTTTTTGCACATTTTGTGTGATGTGAATAATATACATGGTTTACTATATTATATTAACTAGAGACTATACAACAGACTGGTGACAATGTAGAGGAAAACTGGTGTCTCTGTTGTGGTGTATTGAGACTTTTACCCTCATGGTCTACTTGTCCCCTTAGAAGGAAGAGACATTGTAAATTATTATTAATTGTATTTATTCTGACTCTGTGCTCATGAGGATCACATGGACTGATTGTGTGATTTACATGTCACCAGGTTCATTGATGTCATGCTAATATATAATATGAAGCTTTTTTTCGGGACCAGATCAGCAATTTCAGCGATTATTAAAGGATGTGTTTTTGAATATGCAGTTTTTTTCTATAGAATAAAGTGTTCTTTTAATAACAATAAATTATGTGATCCTTCTGTGCTGATGTTTTCTCTAAAGATTAATTTACTGCTTTTTCCCCACTTGTAATTGTACTCATGTGATTATGGACAAAATTAACTGCTGGTATTAAATTGGTATTTTTCTTTGCCACTGTCAATTCTGACTTGCTTGTTAAAGAACAAAATTAAGGACTAGAGACGTCTACACCTGAATAGTATGTTTTCACCCAAAATATGTTTCATATTTTATTTGCTATATTTCATCTTGTACAATATATATATATATATATGTGTTTGGGGTACTCCGGTTTCCTCCCGCAGTCCAAAGATATGCAGGTTAGGCTAATTGGCGTTCCTAAATTGCCCGTAGTGTGTGATTGGGTGTATGTGTGTGTGCCCTGCGATGGATTGGCACCCTGTCCAGGGTGTACCCCGCCTAGTGCCCGAAGCCTCCTGGGATAGGCTCCAGGTCCCCCGCGACCCTGAACACAGGATTAAGCAGTTCAGAGAATGAATGAATGAATGAATGAATATGTGTTTGTGTGTGTGTGTGTGTGTGTGTGTGTGTGTGTGTGTGTACAAACTATATATATTTAAGCCTTTCAGCAATTTGAGCTGCAGTAGTTCTTCTATTGGACCGGACCGGTGGGCCAGCCCTCACTCCCCAACATGCACAGTGGCCCTTGGCTGCCCACGACCCTGTTATTGGTTTACTGGTTTTCTTTCCTTGGACTACTTTTGCCATTTTTGGGTTGGCCCTTATCACAGTAGCTACAGTTACAACATCTGCTTACTATAGCGCCCAGAAATGGTGGGATATATTAGGCAGCAAGTGAACCTTTTGTCCCTGTAGTTGATGTGCTGGAATCAGAAAAAATGGGCAAGCATAAAGGTTTGATAAACATGGACAAGGGCCAAATTATGATGACTAGGTGATTAGATCAGAACACCTCCAAAACTGCTGGGCAGTGAAATCCAATTAAATAGAAGAGCTACTACTGAAGAAATCAGTGAAAAGGTTAATGCTGGTTGTGATAGAAAGCTGCCAAAACACACACTGCATCAGTGTTTTGATTGCAGAAGGGGGACCTGCTCAATATTACGTTGCTCTTTCATATATACAGTATATAAAATCAGCCATAACATTATGACCACCTGCCTAATATTGAGTAGGTTCCCTCTTGTGCCACCGTAATAACAGTGATGCACTCTGTGTTCTGACACCTTTTCCTCACAGCATTTACATTTAGACATTTACATGTAGACACTTTTATCCAGAGCGACTTACAAAAGTGCTTTGTAGTTTCCATCATTGGATAGATCCTTACACTGTTACTAGGTTACTAACTAAGTGCCATCAGTCAAGCATTATTGGAAAGTTTTGTTGTTGTTGTTGTTTTCACAGAAGCATGAATCGCCCTAACAAGTAAATATCATCACAGTGACATTTTATCACTTAAAGCGTGGGAGCTCGTCTTCATGAAGATCTTTGATGTCCTCTTAATTTTTTCTGAGCATGTTTTCATGCTACTTTCCAACTTTTTAAGTAGTATTCAAAAGCTATGACCCTTTGTATTGAAAATCACACCTTCAAAATCATGCCTGGTGACAAGAGACACTGATGTTAAACACTGAAGCATTTTAATGCTTAATTAAATAATTAATTCTATAGTCTCCCTATAGGTCTGCACATAGTTGGACACGTGATAATTTAGGCATGTACACAGACATGCAAGAAGTAAATAGACACCCATAGTTTTATGATTAAATGTATGCACCAACATTTTTTTCAACAAGATTTAATTTTCTGCTACAAGCTCTCCAGTATGGCTTTTATAAACAGCAGGGATAAAAAGTGACATTAGATATCCAACTTTTTTCTTTTTTGTTTAGGTAAATTATACAGTAAAAATAAGCATTACTATTGTCAATAACACAAAACTGTTGCCAATGTTTTTCAGAATATACATTGAGATTACTGCAGTGCTGATCAATAAACGTCATTATGACCAGGTGTTCTACAGGGCGCTACAGGAGATCTTTTCTCCCAAAGGCCATAAAATTATATAACTGATCAGTGCTGTAATAGTTTCCCTACGGGATGGGGACGGTCAGTAGTTACTGTTCAGTAATACCTTAGTACACTACTGTTCTCACAACTCAAGATAAGTGCAATATCAGATTACCGATACATTTGTGCAATATTTATTTTCATTTACTCTACATTTCAAGTGCAATATGTAACTTACTGTGTGCTATATTTAATTCCTATTTATTGTTATTTTTCTTTACATTTTTTATTCTTTAATTTTATTGTTTTTTTCCTGTCTAATGTAATTTTTTCTTTTCTTCCCGGTAAATTAATCTAAGCAACTGTATAACCAAGACCAGGGTCTGGGTTCGATTCCCCGGCCAGGCTCGATTCCCGTCTCTGTGTGCATGGAGTTTGCATGTTCTCCCCGTGCTTTCCTCCGGGTACTCCGGTTTCCTCCCACAGTCCAAAGATATGCAGGTTAGTCTAATTGGCGTTCCTAAATTGCCCGTAGTGTGTGATTGGGTGTGTGTGTGTGTGTGTGTATGTGTGTGTGCCCTGCGATGGATTGGCACCCTGTCCAGGGTGTACCCCGTCTAGTGCCCGAAGTCTCCTGGGATAGGCTCCAGGTCCCCCGCGACCCTGAACACAGGATTAAGCGGTATAGAAGATGATTAATGAATTTCTTTGAATCTTGAATAAACTTCATCTATTCTTTGACAATGTTTATATAAACAGTCAGCACTAAACTGTAGTGTCGCTATTCACCACGGCGAGGCGCTGTTGAGCCAAAAATTAATCACTATTTACTAGTATGACTTGTGCTTGGGCACTGGTGGTTCAGTGGTAGGTGTTTCAAGCGGAAGGCCCGGGTTCGAATCCCAGCCAGTGGCCAGAGCTCCCCTCCCCCCACTGGCCTCAGTGCCGGTCCCAGGTCCGGACTAATGGGAGGGTTGCGTCAGGAAGGGCATCCGGCGTAAAAGCTGTGCCATGTTGTTGTGCCGGGAGCAGCCGAAAGACCAACAACTATATAAACAACTTGTATAGAAATTGGTTTAATGTTCTGTATTTGAATCATTAAAAGTGACCTAATGGGTTTCATATTAGTAATAATATCAGTTTAATGATACAGACGGGTTCTTGGATGTACTGAATCATGCCGTCGTGTTTTACATAAACAGCATTTAAACCCTTTACTATATATCGATCAGTTGTTTTTATGTTTTTGGCGGATTATGGCTCCTAAGCACGAGGGGGGGGGAATCAGCATTTAATCCTATCACTGGAAATAAATAAACGCAGGCTTCTTCAACCGTTGTGTGCTCGAGCCGCTCGGTGAGACAACCCTCCGCCCCGCCCCCCTCCGTCGGTCAGTGTTTGTTTGCAAACAAAGTCAGTCACATTGGCGGCCTTGACGAAAAGAATTGTGGGTAATGTTGTTCTTGTGCCGTTCCGGCGCGCCCCGGTGTTGCTCTATAAAACTACATTTCCCAGGAGTTGCGGCTTCCAACAGCTGAACGTTGAGACATTTTTTCTAGAATAATTTCTCATAAAAGCTCAGCGCGTTATTGTCCCAAACAGACTCCTTTATATGGCTGCAGGTATTAGATATGACCCGGGAAGGATATATCTATATATTTTGTACTAATGCATCAAATTATGCGAAGTAGTACGGCTTGTTAACTCAGTTATGCTCTTCGTCTCTCCTGACATATGGACGCGCTCTTTGTTTCTTTTGTTTGTGTAAGTAATAACGTATGAAGTTTGTCTCCTAGGTGTATAAGGTAAGTTCGGCAGCCGAATTAGTTTTCAGTCTAAACTTGTCTGTGTGCTGTGTTTAAATATAATCCCTATATGTTCCCGCAGTTTATTATCACGTGTGTAATAAACTGTGTCTCTTTGTTATGCTCCGGTCATGAGCGCGAGCGTTTCAACAGGTGACTCCAGCAGCGCGCGAGGCAGGAACTGCATGACTTCATCACAAAGTCTTAGTATAATAATTAGAGTTTAGGTTAAACTCTTTAGGTTAATTACTTCAGTGATATTAGCCTACTAACCAATGTAGTAAAATTATAGTTTAATCATTTTATTACTTTCATGTAAAATCTTTTATTTCCCCCTCATCTTTTGTTGTCTTTGTTCTTACACTGCACTTAGACAGCAAGGATTACTCAGGAGCAGGTGCAGTAGGTGATTTTCACTGAAAAGCAGAAGTAGTACACATAGTAGGATTTGTGCATATTGTTTTCTTATTTCTCTGGAAAAGCAGGCTCTTTTGTTTTGATTTCTTGCTCCGTGAAAATCAAACCCAGGTGACCTGGTGGCTTAGTGGTTGTCACTTTGCACATCCAGGTTCCAAGTTTGATTGATTCATACCTGTGTGCATGGAGTTTGCATGTTCTTCCTGTGCTTGGTGGGTTTCGTCTGGGTACTCAGGTTTCCTCCCACAGTCCAAAGACATGCAGATTAGGCTAATTGGCATTCCCAGATTGCCCGTAGTGTGTGCATGAACATGAGAATGTCCTGTGATGTCCAGGTTGTACCCCGCCTCGTGCCCTAAGTCACTGGGATAAGCCCCAGGCCCCCCTACAACCCTGTACACAGTTTAAAGTGGTATAGATGATGAATGAGTGAGTGGCTGTATGGGGTAAATGTAAAATCTTGATATCCAAGAAATGCCAAATGTAAAGCTTAATCATTCAAATAATTAATAGTCAATACTATGATTGCTTAGCTTTTTCTAATGATCAGCTTGTTGATTTAATAAAGAAGTGGTTATAGGTCATTTAAACTAACCTATTAACCAAATTAATTTCATGAACTATGCCACATTTTTTAAGTGGCTATTTTATTACTGTTTATTACCATGTTCAGTGTCATAAAACATGAACAGCTATGATGTTTAAACCATATTTTATGATTAACACTATAAAAACATGTCTATTGTTGTCTTTTGTTCTTTTATACAAGTACGTATACATACTCCTCTTTATGCTGTTTGATTTTTAATTTTAAGGCAATTATTAAGGTAGGGGTCACAAAATGTGCTTAAATCAACTGCATTTATATACATGTGACCTTCTATTAATATTAGTAAATATAGTGCATGTCTCAAAAACAACCTGGGTGGAATATTTCCAAGAAAAAAAAAGTTGTGCAATTTGCTCTCTCCCTCTGAATGATGCATTATGCAATCTTAGCACGTGCTCGTGTTATTCTGCTGAGACAACTGAGACGACTGTTTTCATTTTGCTCTGTATCACATTAGGTTCTCTTTGTTCATGGCTTTGATAAAATACACAAGCACAACAGGTCAGAGCGCTGAGTTCAAATATTATTTCTCTGATGTACTCAGATAGTGTTAGTGTGTAGTATGCAGTTCATTTAAGTTTAGAATACAAAAATCTTTTGAGCACAAACACAGCTACTTTGATGTGTTTCTGAGATTATTTGTATGGCCCTGAGGAGTTTAGTGTTCCAACGATACCCGTTTTTGTGTGTTACATACACTGTACACCCCTCAGGTAAGATTTTGTAAGTGGAGTCAGGTGTGTTTGAACTTTATGGAGGAATATTTAATGTGAAACACCAATAAAAGGAAAATGTAAAAAGTTAAAGGCAAACAGTATTGTCAAAGTTAATAGTAGCAGTCGAATATTTGTTTAGCTGATAATTAGACATGTACTTGTGTAGAGAAGGATCATTTAGAAATACCATTAAACCTTTTGTAGTTTCATCCACCTAATAATATAAAATAAGAATATTCATACTTGCAGTCAAAGCTTTTATATAAGCCTATGCCCTTTTTTTTAACAGTATGTACAGTTTAGAACAAATTGTTGTTTACAGATAGATTTGCATTATACATGTGTTTAAGATTAAAAACAATCCGTCTAAAGTTTAGAGGGCCGTATAATTATTTAAACTATAGGTTCTGTAAATCAAATTTTATAGATGATATTGAATTATTATTTGTCATCTATCATGCTCAAGTAAATATTGATATTAGAATAAAAACCAGGTGGAAATACCCAGTTTGATCAACATTGTCAGGATGCTAAGATATTGACACACTTTATCACTATGCAGGATTTGTCAGCGATTGGACCGTAGTAGCCTCAGACAGCAGTCATGGTGTTGATACTGGGACGACGTGCGAACCGAGAGGATCCAGCAGTCGTACGCGACTTGCCTGTTGTCAAGCGCAAAGTATTTGAGATGGACCCCAAGAACACGGACGACACCATGGATTTCTCCTCAGGCTCGTCACATGCTGAGAGTGTGCTGCACATCTTTGATGAGTTTCGCACGAATCGCCTGTTCACCGATGTTGTGATTGGTGTGCAGGGACGAGAGTTTCCATGCCACCGTGCCATGCTCTCTGCCTGCAGCGTCTACTTCAAGGCCATGTTCTGCAATGACCACCTCGAGAGCCGGCAGACCCTGGTGGAGATCAGTGGTGTCCAGGCTGACGCCATGGAAGTCTTGCTGCAGTATGTCTACACAGGCCGTGCCACAATTACCACACAAAACGTGCAGTACCTTTTTGAGACATCCAGCCTCTTCCAGATTGGAGCTCTGCGGGACGCCTGCGCCAAATTCCTGGAGGACCAGCTGGATCCGTGTAACTGCCTCGGGATGCAGCGCTTCGCAGAGGTCCACTCACTCAAGCAGCTGGCTGGCCGCTGTCGAGGCTACGCGCTGCAGTATTTTCCGGAGGTGGCACAGCATGAGGAGTTCCTGGATTTGCGCAAGGAGGAGCTGGAGGAGTACATCGCGAGCGAGGAGCTGAGCATCAGCAGGGAAGAAGTAGTGTTCGAGGCCGTCATGAGGTGGGTCTACCACAGCGTGGAGTACCGAAGGCCAATGCTGAAGGAGCTCCTCCAGCACGTCCGGCTGCCCCTACTGCACCCCAACTACTTTGTACAGACGGTCAGTAAAATCCCTTAAGCTACAAGATATTACTGATTTCACGCGTGCAAACACAGTAATAATCCGATTCCAGTTTCTCATCTATCCGTCAGTCTCGTACATTAAGTCATGAGTTCAGTGTAAGGACACTTTTTATAAGACTGATGGGATGAGCATAGGACAGGATTTATGATAACAGCAGCAGTTCTTAGATACAAATCTACAGTTTTCAAGTGAGAATGTTAAATGAAACGAGGAAGAGTCTCAGGCACAAACTTTGAAAAGCGGCAGATACAATGTGCAATGTGTTATTACATTATAATGCATTTTGTATGATACCTTTATTATGTGTTGTAATTTATCAGAGTATGTAAGGTCTGTCTTACAGCCTCTCGTCTCCCTTTGGCTATGTCTTATGTTCCTTTTATTAACTTCCTGGTGCATTTTTGTGACAGCATGATGTCCGTGTGCAATGCTGTTTGCATGTAATATTATACGGAATTTAAAATCTATTTAAAATGTCTAATCTCACACAATCTTTCTTATCAAAAAAGCCACTTGTTCTTTGAAGTGCAGCTGTTATAATGTTCTCATGTCTTGTATTAATGTGTATTAAGGTCATACGTACAATGTGTTATAAATACAGTGTTTTCGAACTCATTTTATGTTTTTTATATATTGTTTTGGTGCCTGTTTATAATTTTTACCCCACTTATATAACCTACAAGGATCGTCAGTCTATTTTACAATGTACAATATCAACATCGCAGTGTCTGACGTTCCTCTGATGCTTTGTAATGTTTTTTTGGAAGGTGGAGGGAGATCAGTTGATCCAGAACGCTCCTGAGTGTTATCAGCTTCTGCACGAGGCCCGACGCTACCACGTGCTCGGCAATGAGATGATGTCACCTCGCACCAGGCCACGCAGGTACACTATGGATACTATACTTAAACCCGATGAGAACGTAATCGTGTTTACTCTCGATTGCATTGCTTTACTATGATTTAAGCACATTGGCTAAGAAGAGCTGGTATAAACGCCAGCAAAAAACATTATGAATAAGCACGATGTGAGGGATAATGTGTGGGAGATCGTATCAGTTTTAGTTTTATTTCCTGAAATAGAGGTGTTCAGTTATAAAACTGTCAATAGAAAATGTTGCTGGTGATGGTTGCATGAGTGTGTGTGAGCATGTGTGTGTGTGTGTATACTGTATGTGGTCAGGTAGATTAATTGTAGTCAGATTTTTTTGTTTGTTTGTTTTTTGAGTGAGTGTGTCTATATATGTAACCCGGGGTTTTATTTTATTTATTTATTTATTTATTTATTTATTTATTTATTTATTTATTTATTTTACATATGTGTACTCGTATGGATGTCGCTCTCTCTCTCTCTCTCTCAAGATTCAAAGGTACTTTATTGGCATGACAAATACATATATATAATAAGAAAACAGGAGTAGAGGGTAAAAAGAAAAGAAGAAAGAAACAGTATAGAAAGAGTCACAATAAATAAATAAATATACTGTATATAAAATAAAAGAGTACAGACATTTAATCAGGGACCAGGTGACTCATGAACAAAAAAAGGAAAGGGGGAAAACAGCTACAGTATGTACATAATAATAATAATAATAATAATAAATATTAATAATAACAGTGATCAGTGCATATATACAGAATATATATATGATATGATCACACACACACACACATATATGTGTGTGTGATATGATATGATATGATATAATGTGGTGTGTGTGATATATAATATGATGTGTGTGTGTGTGTGTGTGTGTGTGTGTGTGTGTGTGTGTGTGTGTGTGTGTGTGAGAGAGAGAGAGAGAGGGAGCGCTGTCTCTCTTCTCATTTGTTTACTGTTTGACATGACCTTCTCCCCAGTCTTGGGCTGTGTCAGAGTCAACTCGATTGTAGTTCTGTTCTCTAAATCTCTTCACTTTTGTCATGCAACTTGTCATTAACTGCTGTGTCTAACTACTGTGTTTAACTATCCAAAGCAACACACACACAAACACACACACACACACACACACACGCGCACACAGCCATACACTTTTTTTTGCTGAATTGAGCCCAGACTGAGTGTGATTAGATTTAATCATGCTACCAGGTTCAACTGCTCTTTCACTCCGCTCCTCTCTCACCTCACGGGAAAACAACTGTTTCATTCTTTTCTGTTAGATCTAGTAGTGATTCAAGAACAAATTGGAGAACAACTAGTTCCTTAAATCTCAACAACCTGTAGCAGTGGGTTAGAGTGCTGTTTCTGTGACCTCTCACACTGCTTCATTCGACTTCCTAGTTGTCTACTAGGAAGACATTTTAAATGCACCAGTACCGTAAATGCATTTAGGGGAAAAAAATGCTTACTTTATTTTACTATTTGATATTTACTGCCCTTTACTGCATTTTACTGTGCATTTTACTGCCTTTGCTTCTTTTATAACGTAATGTCAAGGATTGTCTGCTACTCAGATTACAGCTAATGGAGATTCTCCTAAATAAACAAATGTCAGACCTTTTCCATTGGTCTTAAGTTTTATAGTCTAACATACTTTCTTTCTCTAATGCAGGTCGACAGGGTTTTCAGAAGTCATCGTGGTGGTTGGAGGCTGTGAGAGGGCAGGAGGCTTTAACCTGCCCTACACAGATTGTTATGACCCTTTTACAGGCGAATGGAAATCACTGGCCAAGCACCCGGAGTTTACAAAGTCAGAATATGGAGTGTGTGCCCTGCGCAATGACATCCTGGTCTCAGGTGAGCTGTCTCACACTCGATAGGTGTGTTTCCATACATCAGTTCATTTCAATGACACTTGAATCGGAAATTTGAATAGTAAATACTCTGAATAGGGAGCAGCACGATTATAGAATCATAATCAAGATAAAGATATATTGACTATGCTGAATGGTGTCCAACTGGTTCTCTATCATAGTTTGCATTATATTAACATACTGCTCTGCATTAAAGCATATGGAGTTTCCTTTAGTGTAGTGACCTGACATAATTACATGTGTATTATGTTGATGTGCTGGTGCAGCAGGTTGTGTTGGTCCCTGGTTCAATCCTAAGGTCAGGGTCGGGGTACTGCTCCTCTGTTTCACACCTCATCCCCAGTGCCCCCACACCCACCTCCAAATCTGCCCCTGAGTCTGTCACCTGAGCATGATAAAGATTAGTTATGGCATGTTATTTCATCTATTTCCATGACAACCAGGGTTACTATATACTGTATCTCTATATTTAGCAGTGTTTACTCCTATTTTCTCTCTTTTAATTCTGTTTCGATGTTAATGCATGTATAGAAGCATGTGAACAGAAACCCCCTTAATGTCAGTTCTACATTAAGTGAGAACATAGATCTGGGGAACCCCTATCCTACAATTCATCTGTTTTGTGTGTTTCGTTTTATCTATGAGGTACATCCTCTGGATTCCAAAAAGGAAGTCCCATCGCATTAGAGGAAGTAATGGTTGTTCACAAAAACCAAATAGATGAATGTTTTGGTCTGTATGCATGGAATGTTGTGTGACCTGGTCAATTCAGTCATTAAATTGAACTACGGAATTAAGGAAGGTCTACATTTCTGCTTTGAATTTGAATTAGATGTCTGTTAGTTCCCTCTGCATTAAGTGAGAAGTCAATGAGCACCACAGTGAAAGAAAACATAACCACTTCAGGGTTTTATTTTTTTTTTGTGCCTAGAACTAATCACCTACAATTGTATTTGAATATTTGAGTTTTTTTTGTTCTTTCATTCAGGAGCTAGTTCAGGAGAATGTCGCAATGTCACAAACAGGCTTTCATGTTTTTGTCATACTTGTAGTGGAATTACTTAAACCTTCAAATTCAGCTAATAAAACACAGCTCTACTCGTGAGTTGGCCTCGGGTTTGCTTTTTTTTTTTTTTCTTTTTTCCCAGAAGCAGTTCATTTGCAGAGGAACCTTATCTTTGGCTGTCTTCTATTTATACAAGATTTTTGACTCTGAGGATTTTCAGGCACGTGTTAAAACAGTTCGTGGAAAAAAGGAAATCACATCTGTTTCTTTGAGATCAGGAAAGAGCTGCCTGTGAATATTCCCTTTTGGCACGGCCTAGAGTAGTGTTGGTCTTAAGTTAACTTGGATTAACGTTTTATGGGGTTTTTTGGGGGGTTTGCTTCAAGCTCTGGTCTCTTCCTTCCTGTAGCATTCCAAGTTTTTCCTTGGAATGCGTTTATTATTAGTGATATCTTAATGTTACTTCCCCTCAGGCACTGAGAAGGGACAGAGTGCTTTCAGGATCAGATCTGACACTGAAAGATCAATAAAATGATATTTCCTGGTTCTAACTGAAATAAATATACAAGCTCTGACTCACGCCGTGATGACATTGAACAGCCTGACCTGATTCACCACCTGAAATATGAGGAAACTGTTTGTGATCATTCCTCCTGTAGTATTGTCAGGTTTATAATTACATTTCCCCAGAACACACAGTTTGTACGGGCTTTAACAAGTTACATGGATGAGGTTTAAGGTGATGGAGATAAAGTAAAGGAATGAGGCTTAAGATTGTACATAAACTGTAGTGAGCTCTGGTTTACGGAGTTCAAAATAAAACTCCAGTTTGCTTATGCCTTCCAAGAATAGAGTTTCTGTGAATCCTCCACATTCCCTTCCTCCTGCATTATTGAAGCGCCTTGGGCACAGAAAAAATTAAAAAGGCAGGCGGTCAGAAATTCTGTTTTTACATATGTATGGTTTAATCTTAGACTCTTTTAAAATTCTCCACGTTTTATGTTTCACACTAGTCTTGGTGAATTCAAATGTAATCAAATCCTTTTCCTCATCATATTGGCTGAAAACCAAAGATGTACAACAAAGTACAATTTTGTAAGATGCACAACCTTACAAAATTGTATTTCTTTGTCTTAATGTTAGGCAGAGAGTCCTACCGTACAGAAAGACAGGCAGACATGTACATGGGGCTTCAAACTGGAATAATAATATCACTAAATACATTAAAGCTTATCAGCTTATTTTTTGTTTTAACCTTTTAACTATTTCTAAAAACTCTTTACCCGTCAACGATGGATACTAACTCTAATAAATAAAAAAACCCATCATGCTACATTTTAATTTAATAACTGAGTATTCAATATATTAGAAATTGTGATTGTACATAAGACACAAGAATCCCTTGCTTTAACTGTTCAAGTTCTCACTTATTTGTCTTTTTTTCCCGGCTGATCTGAAAAATAATTTAAATCCATGACTCAACCTGCACCTGTAACACTCTGTGCTATGGTTTTTAAAAAAAAAAGTTAACCAGTCATATAAAGGCCGTCAGAGCATCACCTCATTTACTTTAAACATTCAAAACAAAGCCATCTTGTCTCACAGATGATTGACAGGCTGGTGTTTAATGTGCTTCCTGTGTGAATTATAGCTATTTTAGGCTAGACACCAGCTCTGAGGTGACGTGAGGAGCTTCTGTGGGAGTGTGTTCTGTAAAGGCTCTGAAAAGGTAATGCAGTATGTCTGTATGGTCTTTTATGTTGATCCTGCTGCCACATAACAGACACTCACTCCGTTCTTGCTGTCCATTTTCAGTAATTATCTGTGACAGGTGTCTGTGATCTGAAAGCCTTGAATAGAGTTGTCTGGTAAGTTGAAAGCAAGTTCATCTGCTCGAGTTACAGATATCAATCTAACTGTGAGAGGGTCAGGCAGCAAATTGCAGTCAAAATTTCAGTCTATAAATGACCATCTGTGTTTATAACTGAGCGTGTTAAGCATTGTTATTATTTTACACAATTTTTCCACTTCTTCTTTTGACTTCCATGTTGTGTTTTTGGTTTTCCAGTTGTCAGGGATAGTCCTTTTTATGCATGCTGCTTACTTTAGGTTCCCTCCTGGTGAAAAACAAGGACTTTGCTCTGTGTGTTCTGTAGCAAGTGCATCGACTCTACAGATTGAGGATACAGATATTGACTGAGAGCTGGAGTAGATGTGTGTGAGAGAAAGAAAAATAGAGGCTTGTGTGTACATATTTAAAGGGGAACATGCAAAATTTTGATTTTGTACTTGAACTTTTTGTTTGTTTTGGGTATTTTTGGAAACCAGTCTTAACGTGGGTGGTGTCAGAGCAAGTAGTAAACTCGTGATCTAGTGTCCCAGTGATGTACTTGGCTTGCTCATTAGGGACAATTGATCTATACACATTTTTACTTGCTCGCACACATTTCCATAATCTTCTTTTCATTTTGTAAAGCTACTTTGAGACAATGATAAGCACTATATAAATATAATATAACTTAATTGAATGTACGATGTCTAATCAATTAATTAAATACTAATTTAATTGTTTTAGTAATTGCTACTTAGCTAACTGTCAATTATCCCTATTAAATTCAATGTTCAAATACAACACCAAAAAATAGATTGCAGTACAAGACATAAATGATGTCTCATAGCAGGATTATATTTACACTCACCTTAAACACTGGATCTTAACAGGTCAAAGGTTTTTAAACATTGGTTTCACATCGGTCTTAGGTTATTATATATCATGAGCTTCAATCAGATGAATCTTGCTGTTAAAGCATAAATAATAATATTGTACTGTATGTGTCTGTGTACTTTAAAGATATAACCTTTAAACATTGAACTATGTGGTACTCAAGTGTTGTGAATCATATGGAAATCTACTCTACTGTCAGGCAGTTCCAGAATCATGCCTGGTTTTTCCAGAGGGAAAAGAAAGAGAACTGAAGTGGAAGAGAAATGCAACAGAGGGGAAGTGTCGGGGCATGTCTCAGTCGCTGGGATTAACGAATCACCAAATTGGCACAAAAGAGCTGCGTTGGAGGGAAAAACAGCGGTGGACATGCTCAGTCTAGCACAGTTGATAACTGAATGTTCATCTGAATGTTATTGTAGACAGTTTTGTATTATGATCATTTGAGTGCTGATGCATTTCGTTTTTTAACTAAAACTGGGATGAACAGCTTTTAGAATGATTAAATTGCGAGAATTGATATGCAAATAAAACACTGATGTTATAGTTCCATGGTTAGATCCACATAATTCATACCTTTAGAGAGTCAAATCCAAACAAATATCCTGCAACCGTCACTTTACAGCCCTGTGATTTCCTGAGGAATTTGTGGTCATTAAAAACATGGACTGTTGTTTTACAGGGGGACGCATCAACAGTAGCTATGTGTGGATGTATAACTCTCAGCTGAACCTGTGGATCAGGGTGGCGTCGCTCAACAAGGGCCGCTGGAGACACAAGATGTCTGTTCTGCTCGGAAAGGTAGGAGAGGAACTAATGAGAGTCTTAGAACTGCACAAACATTGTAATATATGCAAAATGTCTAAAATCCAATCCAAAATTTTTTTTTATGTAAAATAGAGACCAGTTAGGTTTGAAAATGTTTTACCTGGCAACACTGGTTATACTGTTCTGTGCACCACAAACTGACTGACCTCTGATCCTGGTAGAATTAAATGCCCAGATCACACATGACCATCATCCCCCATATGGAGATAGCAATGAACATAACCATGTTCATTAACAAAGACTTGGTCCCACCCTTGCCTGTTATTATAGCCTTCACTCTTCTGCGAAGGCTTTCCACAATTTTGGACTGTGGTTTTTAGGAATTTGCTCATTCTCAGACAAGGGCATTAGATCAGAAATGAATGTGTGAGGAGGCCTTGTGCTCAGTCAGTGTTTCCAGTCGTGTTTATTGGGGATCTAAATTATTTTTCAGTGTTGTTTTTCGAAATCATGCATGATGCTTTAGATGTACAAAGAATAGTCACAAATCTTTGCATAATAAACCAATTAAGGAAAATGTTCTATTTTTAGTACATATGCATTATTGATATAGGTTCTATTATATTATATTTGTTGTATTATTAAATGAACTGTACTTCAATTGTGATGAATATATTTAGATGCTAACACAGTGGGAGAGAGAAATGGTTGTAAAAGAAATTAGGAAATGGGAACATTTGTTTCAGTTGTCTGACTCCGTGCCAAGATGCTCACATGTGTGAAAGAAGCACATGTTTGTCTTTCTTAATTATTCCTGCATTTACAGCACTTCGCTTGCTCAGTTTTGTTAGGAGTGTTACTGCCAGACATGCTCATGCCCATTAGGCTAATATTACAGTTCCTGGAAAGGGGCTGTTTTTGCCTTTTCCATGAATTACTGCATCCAGCACTGGCTCTTGTGCTAGCACTCCTCCTCCTCCTCCTGCAGTCTTGTCTCATGTCAAGTTATACATTGGAAAATACATTGTGTCTTGTGTAAAGGCTGTTCAGGTGTGTGTCTGTGTGTGTGTGTGTGTGTGTGTGTGTGTGTGTGTGTGTGTGTGTGTGTGTGTGTGTGTGTGTGTGTGTGTGAAGCAGCACAGCAGTGTAGCGGTCAGTGCTTCAGCTTTACAGCTTCACTGAGCTCAGCTTACTGTCTATAAATTTCCACATCAAGGCATGGGTTTCTCCTTGGTTGCTCCATACACAACACACCTATATGGTAGTTGATTGGACTACTGAAAAGTATGAACATGTACAGCATTCAATAGTTAATTAAGTCACAATGCTCCATAGATTCTATACGGGGGTTTAGGTCAGGTGAGTTTGCTCGCACCAGCAGATAATGTGGCTCCCCAAACCACCACTGGTTGTGCAGACTTTACACTAGACCAGGGCTTGACATTGGCACCCGCCCACCCCCCAAATGCGGGCAAAATTTGGCTTTAGTCTCACTAGCCACTTTGGCGGTTAGTTTATTCTTTGGTATGACAATATATTTTTGTTGTAGTTTTCTCTCTAGTCATCCGATATAATAAATGCATTGCAACGTAATATTACGCGCATAAAACGCGCATGAATGTAATGAGGACTTCAGTGCCTCTCTACACATGTTCACACATGCAGTGCTCGCCTGCACACACACACACACACACTTTTACTTCCTGTTTGGTGTGTGTGTATGTGTGTATCATTTCCTTAAAGGGTTATTGCTTCTCAACAGGATGAGAATGTTTGCCCCTTTCGCATAGGTTATTTACTGATTTTATATATAAAAAAAAAGTAATCACTATTAAAATCTATTTAGATTTCATGTTGAATGATAGAAAATTCATCAATTGATTGAATTACCTCACACTATAAAGAGTCAACACAACAAGATAGACCAGAGTCCATTGTCCTAACTCAGAATTCTGATATAATAATACATAATGAATAAGAATACCTGATAATAGTACACAACACACTAAAATGATAAATGTTCTGAGTTGCTGTATTTTTAATATCAGAATGAGTTCAGTTGTAAAGAATCTGTTATTTTTCAATTTCATGTGGTAAGAGGCTTGAATTTAAGTTCAATAAGCAGAATATACTGTTCATGTTTGCATGTTTTTATATTGGGATCTTAACAGTACTGAATACTTGACTACTACTGTAGTGATACAGTGTATGCTGTCATTTATAAGTAAATCTAGATATAACAAACATTAACGTATCATGGTGAAGAAGAAACTGCGATTTTCTGGTAACAAAATTGTGGCTAGTAAAAAGGCTGAATGGCGAGTGACTCCGGAAATCCACCAGCCACATTGACCAGTGAGCAAAAAAGTTAATGTCAAACCCTGCACTAGACCTCAAGCAACTTGGATTCTGTGCCTCTCCTCCCTTCCTCCAGACTCTGACACCTTTCACCTGCAAAGAGGACTTTGGCCCACTGAACAACATTCCAGTCCTTTTTGTCCTTAGCCCACATAGGACAACTCTGACGTTGTCTGTGGTATAACAGTGGCTTGACACATGGAATGGTGGCTCTTGAAGCACGTACTCCAGCTGCAGTCCAGTCCTTGTGAATCTTCCCTCAATTCTTGGATGTGCTTCGTTTCAGCATCCTTTCAAGGCTGCGGTTATTCCTTTGCCTTTGCACATTTTTCTACCACATTTTTTTACGTCCATTTAACTTTCCATTAATGTGGTTGGATACAGCACTCTGTGAACAGCCGGCCTACTGCACCAGACTAAGAGACCGTTTAAAAGCTCAGGAAACCTTTGCAGGTGTTTTGAGTTATCCGATTACAGTGTGACACCTTGTGTCTCCAATATTGAACTTTTCGAACTGCGTGCTCACGCACCGTTATGGACGTATAACACACTCGGAGGAAAGCGCTAGCCGCTTCTTCCGCGTGCGCGAGCTCACACGCCCCTGATTGGCTATATTAATGTGGGAGCACAAAGTACCTCTCATCCCTCCCCCCTGAGAGAGCTCGGCCAATCAGCTCTCTCTAGACCTCCGGCTGTGAGAGGAAAACAGCATCACCCGGGGATCGAACCAGCAATCTCCGGATGATAGGGCGAGCACTTTACCACTGCGTCACTCGGAGGCCCCATCCAGAAATCTGACTAAAACCAGAATGTTTCTGTTCTAAGTTCCACAATATTTTTCTTTGTCTTTCTCATTTCTCAAGTCTATAACGTGTGTGTTCTCTTTACCGTAGCTCTGTGTGTGAGCATGCTGTGTGCTCTGCAATGTGTGTCACACTAAACCCTCAACTAAATCAATTAAAAACACTAAAAGTTCTGTTACTTTCTTTCTGTACTGTTGATCATCATGATGTTTCATTATAACATAATGGTGTATCTATTCCTATTCTTTGGAGAAAGACATTGTGTTACAGCCCTAAAGTAATAGAATAAGTAATAGCCAACTGTGGAAATACGCAGTTGTCTTTTGCGCTAATCATAAAACTCATCCTTGTGCACATACAAAGACAATTATTTGTACGTCATGTTTTTTTATTCATCCTTTTATTAGGAGAGTATTTACCTTTTTTAAAAAGATACTTTAGGCGGCACGGTGGTGTAGTGGTTAGCACTTGTCACGTTGCACCTCCAGGATCCGGGCTTGATTCCCGTCTCTGTGTGTATGCATGTTCTCCTCGTGCTTTGTGGGTTTCCTCTGGGTACCCCGGTTTCCTCCCACAGTCCAAAGACTTGTAGGTTACGCTAATTGGTGTTCACAAATTGCCATAGTGTGTGTGTGAGTGTATGTGTGTGTGTCCTGTGATGGATTAGCACCCCGTCCAGGGTGTACCCGGCTTGTGCCCTAAGCCTCCTAAGATAGGCTCCAGGGCCCCGTGACCCTGAATACAGGATAAAGCGGTATAGAAGATGAGTGAGGGAGATTTAGTGTCAGTGCTTTGTACCATTCAGCTGGCAGTTTTTCAGAGGATGTTTAATTTGTACTGTGCCTTTTGTCCCGGTGTACCCCACATCTGTATCGGTCTGTGCTAATCTACTGCACCGATGCAACCTTATAACTGGACACTTGCTTTGTAGTCCCTTCTTTGTGAATGTTTAGTTTTTTATTCAAATGTTTATTCTTTTAATATTGTGAATATTTTGTGTAGTGTATGTTGTGACAGGAATAACATTGCGACAGTGTTGTTTTTGTTTATGAGCATTTGCCATGGTACTGAGGGACCCCAAAGAGGTCATAAAGAGCAGAGGAGATGCCCAGCGAGATGTATTCACTGCTCATTAATTTGACAGTAATAGTACATGGCTTTTCCAGTAAGCTTTCAAAGCTGTTTGAATTTGTAAAGCCGCATATCAGCAGCCTGTTGTAGGACAGTTTTTGCCTCCAGCTTAGTCGCTGATATTTGGACTGGCAGTGTCGGCCCTGTGTATCTCATCAGTGTGATATTGATTTTTACTCTGCACAAAGTCGTTCTACATGCAGAGCATTTTCAAGGTTCACAAATTAGTGAAGCAATAGCAGGTGAGTTTGATATCAGATCCGAAACATTCTGTTCTGTTCACACTGTACTCTGAGACAATGCGGGGTACTGGCATTGATACTCCCTATCAGCAAGTATGCATAGAAACCCATAGAAGTGCATCACTGATTAGTAGATTCACAAGAGAGAAACAAGCGAGACTGGTGAGGCAACAACCCACGAGATGTTATGACAAGTGACGATGAGAACTAACTTGTTCTACAGATGTTTTATGGCATTAATTGGAACTGTAAAAGGTATGACGTGTCTTGGCTTGAGACTGATGTTTTCTTAATGCAAACAACAACCAGAAACACAAAACAATCAACACGCATGCTAACAAACAAAAAAGAATGGAGCACTGACAAATCTATTGAGTGCGTGCGTGTGCACACACATATATGCATGCAAGTGTATAGAGTGGATGGATTTGACCAAATGAAAACCTGCAGAAATATATAACGTACACTAACGAGTTGTCAGATGCGTTATGAAGTCTTTACAGAGCAGAAGTAGCAGACACATCTCAATATCAACTGTTCAAAGGAGATTAATGCATTTTTTTGGACGCCTTCGGCATTCCTTTATAATGTAGAAAGAAGTAAAAATCAGGAACGATCACGGAGTTAGAAAGTGTTCTAAAACTTTTGAACGGTAGTGTATATAACAATAGTAAATACACAAGCCATACTTGCCTTATTCTTTTATTTGTCTTTTATTTATAAATTTGTCTCTCATTCGTTATAACTGGCACAAACAGATATGTCTCACTAGTGTGTGAGAACGCTTTAAAAAAAAAAAAAAAAAAAAGCAAGGTGTGCAATGTAGAACCAGCCCAGGCAGAAGACCAAGGCGAGGGGAGGAGGAGAGACAGCAGGAGTGTGTGTGTGTGTCCACGTGTGTGTCTATGCGTGTCTGTGTACAGTACATACGCTTGGGTCCATTTCACAACAAAGATAAGTTGCAATAAACACCCACACACAAGCAGCAGCTGAAAGCAGCTACAGTAAAGGCCTAGCAAAGCATCTCAAGGGATGTAACTCATGACTCATTTGATCATGTCCATGTGTTCCAGACTTTAGCCAGGCATTGACTGTAAAGGTTAAAAGCACTCCTCAAGCCTTAGTCTGTCCCATAATTTATGAGCCCCTAAAATGGTGTATGAAGGGTGCGTGTATGAAGATTCTTGAATGGTTAATTCCAAATTTTGTTAGTACCCCTCTTTTAATTTTTTTCTGTTTTCCATTATCAGTTTCTCACATCATTGCGGAGGAATTTTGACCCATTCTTTACATCATTATGGTTTTGGGGCATTTGCTTATATACACCTCTCTTGGGATTCCACCACAACATTTCAGTTAGATTGACGTCTGAACTTTGACTAGGCCGTTCCAAAAGATTGTTTTATTTTTCAGCTGTTCAGCCAAAATCATCACCCCTTCACCGCCATTCTTAGGTATGGGGAGTTTCTGCTGAAATGCTGTTTGGCCTTAATGTCCAGCACAATGTTTGGGAAAATCAAAGAACTCCACTTTAGTCTCGTTTATAGAGCGTTGTTTCACAAGTCTTGTGCTTTGTTCAGGTACAGTTTTGCAAACCTCAGTCGTGCTTCCATGTTCTTTTTAGACAGAAGAGGCTTTCTTCTGACACCCTTCCAAACACTTACGTGCTCAGTCTTTTTCTAAATGTGATGTCATGGACCTGCGTCTAAGATATATCTGGTGGGTTTTTTGTATTCTTTTGAGCATTGCACAGTCTGACCTTGAGGTAAATGTTCTGGGATGTCCATACCTGTGAACTGTCTTGAATGCTTTCCACTTGTGAGTAACCTTTCTCGCTGGACGTTGAACTCCAAATTGTTTGTAAATGGTTTATACCCCTTTCTAGACGGATGTGCAGCAACAATTGCTTTTCTAAGATAATTGCTTATGTCTTTCCCTCTTGACGTTCTATTAACACATACCTTTATGCTTCTGACCAGCAAGCGTTTGCTTTTATTGAGGTCTGCACACCGGCTGATGATGATGATCAGCAGTGCCTGGAAGCAGCGTACCCTCCGAAATCCTGTGGAAGCAGTAAGGGGGTACTTAGTATTGCCATTACTAACTTGGTTTAACTTTTGTTAAATAAATAATGGCACAGTTAAATAAGTTAATGTTGTATGATCAGATGATCTTTATTATGTTTTTATACACACACAAAAAACATGGAGTTAAAAGAGGGGTTCTAACTTTTGAACTTTGACTTTGGTTAAAAAACATCTCTCACGATAACCTTTAATCGGACATAAGATTAGGTAATGTCACAACATTTATTTTCATCCAAAGTCATATTAATTTCTGTACAAGATTATTTATTATGATGTGAAAGTCAGAGTGCTACATAAAGTCTTCACCAGTACATCCCAAAGATTCCCAATAGGGTTAAGGTCTGGACTATATGGTGGCTAATTCATGCATGAAAATGATGTCTTATGCTCCCTGAACCACTCTTTCACAATCTGAGCCAGATTGTGGCATCATCATCATCTCGAAATATGCTCGTTCCATCAGGGAAGAAAAAATCCATTGATGGAAAACATGGTTATTCAATATATTCAGGTCGTCAACCCACCTCATTTGGGCAAATAACGTGGCTGAACCTAGGCCTGATCAAATGAAGGCTTGTACGGTAGGCGTTAGACATAATGGGTGCATCGATTCATCCGCATTTCTGTTGCGCCACTTGGGAGAAACATCTGGCATAAACAAATCTGTTGCGCTTAACATTTCCTCTTTTCTTCCCCACTTCCCTGTTGGTTCTTGCTGCCGTTACTTGCACATTTGTAGATTTTGTCAAGTTCGCACATGTTCGTGTTAATAAAACCTGAGGCAGCATAACCGAGCCGGGGCAAAAACAAGAACAAACTCAGGATTCACTTTTTTGCCACTTAGATCCTATTTTTCTCCCTTTAACCATGTCTCCACTACGGGTGTGTATCTCACTGATTCTGAGGTAGATGTTACATGCAGTGTGTAACTCTGTAGAAAACAACGATTACAACATATTTCCATTGTTTGTATTTATGTGGGAAATAGTACTACTGTAATTCTACAAAACTTTAATACAATATTTTGACGTATTTGATATTTCTATCAATTACACATTTTAGAGATGCAGCCTATTAACCCTTCCTTTATCTACCCATATGTAAGTGAAAGAAATTAATAAATAAATGCTGTTTGGTGTAGAAATAATGCACTGTTTATCAGAGCACTTAATCTTTCTGAGTTTTTCAAACAAGAGCTCCAACGACCTCGCATATGGCACTGCTTCTGACCCAGGTCTGTTTATCGGTATTTTCAGCCATGCAGCCAGATGTTCCCCTTTAACCTGGTAAACAGATGAAAACACTGGTTTAAATTAAGCAAACTTGATCTGTGATATTAAATCCAAAATACTGTATATGAAAGTGCAGATAGTTACATCATTTACCAACAGGTAGCTGGAGGGATGGATTAGGTTAGTTGGATCTTTGATGCTAATTGATCGCGTATGGAGTCGTTCTTTCAGACAGATATTTAAAAGCAGTGGGCAGATATACTTGTGTGGCCATCGATATTCTTCAGCTGCCCACCAAAGTTTACTGTGTGTGTGTGTGTGTGTGTGTGTGTGTGTGTGTGTGTGAGAAACACTAGTGTGTACTGTCTATGGGTTTCTCTTGTGTTTTTGGAGGTTAAACAGAAAGTAGCATTAGCATTTGTTGCACCAAGCGCAGCAGGCTTCAGGTGAATGTTACCCCATGCTACCTTCATAGGTGTGTAGTGCAGTTTTACAAGTTTAGCTACAGCAGCGCTTTTGGTAGGACTTCCGGCTGAGACTTCTGTTGAATCCGCATTAACACACACTACCGTTCAAACGTTTGGGGTCACTCTCTAACTCCATGATCGTTCCTGATTTTTATTTCTTTCTACATTGTAAAGGAATGCTGAAGGCACCCAAAAAATGCATTAATCTCCTTTGAAAAGTTGATATTGTGATGTGTCTGGTACTTCTGCTCTGTAAAGACTTCATAATTCCTCTAATCTGAGGTGCTGTTAATTGGTCATTTTTCAGGCAGATAACTCTAAATCAGTGGCCGGGAGGGAATTAGTGGAAAATAATAGGAAAGTACCTATTCTAATTCATGCTTTTCTTTATTGATAATGAAGAGCGTACGCTCAAAACTAAACAATCACACACAAATAAATGGATCATTAATAAATTGAATTGAAACCTGCGCGACCCACTGGGCAGCGCTGCGCGACTCTGATAGAAATAGACCGCGCCGACCATCAAATAAAATTTTATCCCGCTGGGATGCACACGTACAAACCAGGCATGGCAAGGCGGAAACAATATTAAACAGTCCTGACTTTTAATAAATTGAGGCGCGCAGGTTTGTGATTCGAGCGGCGCTACACGATCTACCAGGCTGCGCAAATAAACCAGATCAACTCTGCGCTATCCGGATAGTCGCACTGCGCTGTATTTGCGCAGATATTTGGTTCAATCGGGTGCCGCGGTTTCGTCCCAATATTGATGTGTTTGGCTTCACATACACTTCGACAATGGAAGAAGACGGTGCAGCAGCAGTGAGTTTGCTTACATGTGACAAAACCAACAACGAGGAGATTGTAAAGAAAAAAGGTGCATCGTCTGTGTTGTGGAATTGGTTTGGATGTAAGAAAAGTGATACGAATGAGATGAACGTGATTTGTAAGGTACGCAAGTGCACTGTTTTAACAAGTGGTGGAAACACGTCAAACCTTTTTTATCATCTGAAATCCAAGCATCCAAACGAATATGGCCAAAGTAAAAAAAAAATGCGGCAAACCTCAGCAATTCACAGTTTATATAAAATTACATTATGTAAAACAGTTTCTTTGTGTTTGAATTTTTATTCATGCATTTTCAGATACAAATTGTTATATTGTGATCTATATCGTTATGGAGGTAGAAAATTGCTTCTACTGTGATAGAAGATTTTAGTCTTGAATAATGAAGTCTATCTTGAGCTTGGATTCATGGTGGGAGCAGAACAGAGACCCGTGTGTTTTTTGTGTCTTAAATCGCTGGCAGCAGACCGCATGAGACCCAACAAATTAGGAAGACACTTAGAAGTCTAGTGGCCTATTAATGTGACTGGAGTATGTTGTCTCTTTCAAAGAAAGCTGGCAGAATACAGACAGCAGGAGAATCGCATGGTAAAATCTGAATCAGTGGACAGCAAAGCACAAGTGGCTTCATTCAAAGTTGCATACAGAATTGGCCAGTGCAAAAAAACTACAAACGATTGCTGAGCAGCTAATAAACATGGGGTCAATTATGCAATGATAAGTGACAACGTAAGCCTTTTATAACAATTGCACGTGTATTTTATCTGTTTTGAACTTCGTGTTGTTTGATCGTATTGGTTTAAAAATTGATATTTCAATAAACAGTAAACTTGGCGGATTTCGTTATTATTTTGTTGACAAGTGGGCCTTGAAAATTTGCTCAGCCCCTTAAGTGGGGAATGACAGAAAAAGTTTGAGGACCAGTGCTCTAAATGAACTTCTCGTCTGCAGCAGAGGTAGGTTTTGGTCTCGTCCTCCTGGGACGGCCTTCATGAGAGCCAGTTTCATTATGGTGCTTGACGGATTTTGCAAATACACTTGACAATACTGTTCTTTCAAGAACTATTACAGAAAGGCTGACCTCTGTGTCTTAAATTAACAACTAACTGTTGTTTTTGTTGTTGTTACGTAATTACCTAATTCCATATGTGTTATTTTATAGTTTTGAAATCCCCAGTATTGTTGTAGAATGTAGAAAATAGATCACTAAACAAAAACAAAGAAATTTGCAAGTGACCCCAAACTTTTGAACGGTAGTGTATGTAACAAAGTTTATAATCCACACTCTTTTTCTTTCGCATGCACTTGAAAACCAGAGAGCCTGCATCAGTTTCAATGGCTGTAACGGCTTTAACCGTTTCTCTTTTATTTGAGCCAGCTCTAGCTGCTGTATTAGGGACCACCTGATTCTTTTTGAATAGTTTTTTTTTCTTTAACGGTCTAGTGTGTCTCTCTCTCTCTGTCTCTCTGTCTGTCTGATTATGTCTCTTTATGTCTACCTGTCTCTGTTGTTGGTATTTGTTATCTCCGCATCTTTCTCTCTTTGTTTCAGTTTGGCTCAACAGTGTTTTAATCATCATCATGAATGTCACATTACTGCTAAAGCAAGTAAATAAATTAACAGATTGTAAAACTAATCAAACATAAACACAGCATTAAATCAACCCATATAAATACAAACTTAAATAAAAATATATAATAAATAATCCAGTAAAGCAGTACATAGTGAAGTGGTTAAACAGCTTTGCTCCACCATTGCTCATCATCAGCCAACTGTCAGAAATCTGATCTTGTGATGCTGACCCTTTTCTTTTGTGTTAATGTTTCTGGCAGTGGCAGAACATGCCCTCTGTCTCGACCTGACCGCTTTCAAACCGAGCACACAGTCTCTGTTCTCTGGCCAGCCAGGTTCTCCCGTGTCTGCCCTTCACCATAGCCGAGCGCTCACTCGGCCAGCACTGCGTCAGGAGCTCTCTCTGCTTCATATCTCTGACACTGAGGCGATTCATTGTCAATTCATCCGCTCTATTTAGAGCCTAACAGCAGTGTAATCTAGACTGGGTTTGGACTTCCCCGGTGCTCCAGATACGCTCTTCTCATCGGTTTAATCGTGTGTTTGACTCTGATTCGACACTTGTGAGTAGTGCTGCTCTGAGACAGCTGTGCTTTAGGGGTTAGTGAGTCTCAGGTTTCTGAAACGACTGTGGTAACACACAAGACCTCAGGTCTAAACCCAGTGTCTATACATTACTTTCTCTGTCTCTATGTATCTGTCTTTTTATCTGACGTCTCTCTCTCTCTCTCTCTCTCTCTCTCTCTCTCTCTCTCTCTCTCTCTCTCTCCCCTTCACTGCTTCTTGTCAGACTAGTTTCCTATCTAATGTTTTTTTCCCTCTCTCTGGGTTATCATTACAATTCAGTCACATGTACAGTGCAGAGGACAATGTCAAAGCTTTGTGTGTGTGTGTGTGTGTGTGCTTAACAGAGCTCTCATTTGTGTCTCTGCTGAGTGTCAGGTAGCAGCTGCATAAGATGAGCCTGATATGTTTATTTTAGGTATCTCTTATAATAAATCATTGCAAACAGTTTCTCATAAACAAACCCATGTACAGTTCCATGAAAAAGTATTTCCCGATTTTTATTTTATTTTTTGCTTATTTGTCTCTTACATTATTCATATCATCAAACTAATTTTAATATTACTCAAAGACAACTCAAGTACATATAAAATGCACATTTTAAATGATGAATCTAAATGTTTTTTTAATTAAATTTAACCAGCGAAAATTCCTAATAAATTTAAATGTACTAAAATATATTTTATTGTCACATGAATGAAAATTAATAGTAATATAATTGGCACGCTGCGACTTCCTGTTAGTGATCCAGCTAATATACTGTATTCCACATTCTCCAAACAAAAAGCATGAGGCGGGGGAAAAAACATTCCCTGTTTTTGTCTTTTTTTTTTTTTTCTTTTTTCTTTTGTCCAGTGCTTAAACAGGCCTATTAATAAACTTGAATTTGCCACAGAAGTAGTAAGATATGGGAGCTAAACGCAGGAATGCAACAGGTAACATGTTGACTGTAGCAGCTAAAGAGCATTAAACCAGTGTGCAGCCTGTGCGCCTGATGTGTGAGTATTATTCTACACTTGAGAAGCGAAATGGGTAAAGATTGTTAGTTTATGTGTAATAACAGGTTTATTATGCTCGATTGTAGAACTGTTATTTGTATTCTTTTTCTGGCCTGGCCTGTATACAGCATGTGATCTCTCATGTGGTGTACTTGTTAGTCAACACAAATAGCCCTTGTACAGATTTGTTAAAAGTATCCAGTTCTCTTGGCCAGAATGTGATGTACATGGAAACTGCCCATTATGTTTGAGTTGTGTAAGGGAGGATTTGGAATTCGGAGTAACTCAAGAGGTTGCTTTTAGAAGTTGTTTTATTAGCTTTGTGCAAGAGAACACCTAGACTGGTGAAGGAAGGACTGTTTATAGATGCTTTACTGTAAGTCAGTGGTCTCCAACCTTTTTTTTTTTTTTTGCACCGCTGACCAGTTTTATGTAAGACAGCTTTCTACAGACCAGACATCTAGTGCTTATGATAAAGCATAGTCCATAATAAATACATTGTACAATAATGCGGAAAAAGTGCTCGCCCTATCATCTGGAGATCGAGTTCGATTCCCGGCTGATAATGTAACCTCTCACAGCCGGAGGTGTATTGGCTGATTGGCTGAACTCTCAGACGGGAGGGATGAGAGGTACTTAGTGCTGCCACATTAATCACGGCTCTATAGCCAATCAGGGGCGTCTGTGAGCTCACGCAAACGGAAGGAGCGGATAGCGCTGTCCTCTGAGTGTGTTACGCCGTCCCCAATGGTGCATGAGTGAGCAGTTCTAAAAGATGCGGTCGGCTGGCGTCACGTGGTTCGGAGGAAACATGTGATGGTCTTCGGCCCTCCCGACTGAGCGGTAGTAGCAGCTTAATGTGAGAGCCCCCTAGTGACGCGGAGGAATTGGACACGACTAAATTAGTGAGAAAATCGGGTTATTCTTTATGCTCTGTAATTTTATTTTCCTTGCTGTTACTGCAGACATCCATGTACTAAAAGAATAGGTTGTTAGAAAAGGAAGCAGGGTTTTCAGTTCTTCTGTGACGATCTCAGGTTATTCTGCTTTGATTTAATCCAGAACATCTGCAGAGTTTAAGTTGTGTCAAACATACTTTTAAGGTCACATCTATTATACAGAGCAGCCTTTGAGAATGTGATTCACCTGTTACCCGATAAACTCTTAATTTAGGTAGGACTCTTTTTGGCATTTTCTTTTGAATGCAGCTTTCTTTTTGTTGGCAGTCTCAGAGTCTCATCCTCTGTGTCATCGTTGGGTATTTTCACTTTCTCAAGGAAGCTTTCCAGAGGCGTTTGTCTCTTACTCAGATAGAGGTAGCTTGTAACATTTAGCTTTATTTTATCAGCTATCAAAACCGATATAGAGAGAAGTGTGGGAAAGAGGTACAGACGTAAGCGTAAGGCATGAGGCAGGTTTTTAATACATTTACAAACTCTTCACCAATTGCTGCGTTACAAAAGGGATAAAACACTTTAAACTGTGCTCTTCTAGAGAAGTAATCAGTGCTGGGGAGAGTTCACAAGATACAGCATGGGCTACATACAAGAACTTCCATTCCCCTGACAACTGATTATGATTGTTATGATTCCTCTGACGAGTGATTGTGTGAAGGAAACACTCTGTTTAGTCTCTGCCAGTTTGTTATACCAAACCTTACTTATTGTCTTCCCAGATTTTGATCCTGTACCTGATTACTCGTGTTCTGATTGCGTCATGTTGCAGTTTATGTAGTTTGCTCATCAGCTGCTTCTTACTGCCGATTTTCTCTGGCCATGTTTCCTGGTTTTTTATTTTATTAAGGTTTGTCGACCTGCAATTGTGTCCGTGTCTTAAACAGCTCTTTTTGTACAGTATAATGTTATAATTGACAGCTTTGCTCTCTTAAATACCATAAATGTAAAATTTTAATGTTTTTGTAGTGTTTTAGAATATAATTTTATACTTTATTGAATAACTTTATTGAAATTTGCTCATATATTGTACTACATCCAGCTCAGATCATGTCTTCTGTCATGGTTGATTTTCTTTCCGTTTCACTCCTTTTTCAGTTGTACTGTTTCGGTGTTTATAGCTTTAAAACCCATGTTTTGAGGCTTTTCCAACCCACATTCCTGGTGAGCTAAACAAGCAGGAAAAGGGTTTTTCAGTAGCAACCGATTTATTGTGTGTAAGAATGTTAATTCATCATAACTTGCTCAGTGTTTAGTTACATGAAAGTTAAAACAACAAAACGGCACACTAATACTTACAAGCAGTCAATATGCTGCTTCTAAAAGCAGCACTTTAGGATGAAGTTAAGTCACAGACCGTCAGAATATATCTACTCATAAGTTTCAGTACTGATGCAAATCCACTTCAGGCAACATGATGGTGTAGCAGTTAGCACTGTCGCCTCCAGAGTCCAGGGTCGATTCCTGTCTCTGTGTGCTTGGAGTTTACATGTTCTCCCCGTGCTTGGTAGGTTTCCTCTGGAAAAGTTTTTTAGTACTCTAGTTTCCTTCCACAGTCCAAAGAGATGCTGATCAACTAATTGGCATTCCCAAATTAACCATAGTGTGTGTATGTGTGTGTACCCTGTGATTAACACCCTGTCCAGGGTGTACCCCGCCTCATGCTCTAAGTATCCTGGGATAGGCTTCAAGCTCCGCATGACCCTGTAAACAGAATAAATCGGTATAGACGATGAGATGAGAATTGTTTTTCATTCAGGGAATGGTTTGATGCGAAATGAACAACTTTGAAGACAGTAGAACCGTCAAAGCATTTCCAATGTGAATAAACAATTACCAGTGTTTCTTTACGCCATGAGTAAATGGTATTAAAAAGAGAGCGCTTGTTGTCCTTATTTAACAGTAGAGTGTGTCTAGATTTTTGACATGCTGTAGAACTCTAATGCTGAACAAATGGCAACTTCTGGGTGGATCCAGAGGAGGATCTGTAATAAAAACTTTCCCTCAGGGATACTGTAAACATTACAAATAACAGACAAATCCAAACAGCATGTTTATAAAGGAAAGATTTAAGTAAGAAAACCATTTTGTATAACTTTTATCTGCTATTGCATGTAAACGTAAGGGTTTTGTGCTTTTGCAGCATTTCGACATTTTGGGATTCAATTAAAAAAATTATAAAATAAAAAAGATTAAGGTTATGCAGACCAGTACCTTTTCTTATGGCATCCTGACAGCACATGGACACCAACAGTCATTCCACACACAAAAAAATAAAACAAACCTGCAGCAACATTAATCACGTAGCACTTTGAGCAACACTGAAATGTTTCTGCTACGCTGATAAGTAATAACAGCTTTGCTTACTGTTCTGTTCTCCTTCACTTTGTCCTTGTGTTTTAATTGTGTTGCATCATCAACGTTTGTTTGGGAATCTCTGCTCACTGCATCTATTTCGAAATAAGCTGGAGGGGTTTTGGTGTAACCCATTACACCCATACCCCATGCATGCACATAGGACTGAGATCTGAAACTCCACTGTGGCAGAACGAGAGACATTTCTCTGGAACATGAACCAGATCATATCTTTAACCCATTTCTTCTGTTTGTTTATTTTCTGTGGATTCCTGTGTGTGCGCGTGTGTGTGTGTGTGTGTGTGTAATCCATCAACCAGTTATGCTATATTTTTATACAGTTGTTAACCAGTTGTTAGGAAGCAGTTCCATAGCATAGAAATGGTATTTCTGGTAAACCCCAACCGTTGCAGCAAGTTAAAGCATTCTGTTGGCCCTCTCTCTGCTAGCATAGTCTAAATGGGCATGCTAGTGTGAAGACAGAATGGTCAATCAGACTGTGTAAGTGCATAGCACCCTTTAAGAAGATGCGAGTGAGGTTATCCATGATAAAGTTAAGTTCTGTTGAAAATAACTGCATTTTACCTTAGCACATTTTTGTATATATTTTTTTAAATAGTGAAACATTTCTTTTGTCAGTGAGTATACAGTATTACTTTAACTGCAAATGCAGCTTTACCCTTTTAAAGTTATATTTTTATACAGCTGCCATAAGATAACTTTGTTATCCAAATAAAATGAATTGATGCTTAGTAGTCTTGTAAAGTGACGACTTGTAAACCGGGATCTACTCATTTCTTCTCCTCCTGCATTAAACCACAATAGTTTACAGGCTGGTATCTTGATTTGCCTCTGCACAGAATGGAGCAAACTGGTTTTCAGATCGAATCAGGAAAAGTGCAAAATCTCAACTGGTTAATCCTGTTTCTCACCACAGCGTCCGATAGACAATGACCCATGCATAAATAACATAAGGAATGCCTTGATTTTGGATGTTTGAATAACATGAAATGGTGAATAATATTATAGTTCTGTTACTACACATAACATATGTACCTGTGCTGTACTGTATGCGTGACAAGCATTTGAAACTACATTAAAACACTCAGGAGGTTCAAACTTGAAATTTTCATTCCCTTCTTATCAGCTGAAAGATGTTGAATTCTGTGGAACTCAACTTGATTGAGTTTGTACTGCCATACATCAGTGGGCATACCGGCGAGTGAGTACGCAGGAGATAGCCATCTAACGTTATTTTACTTTTGTGTGGGTGAGAGTAATTGTAGTCTCTGTGTGTGTGTGTGTGTGTGTGTGTGTTTTACAGTATGCTTTATGCATTTTGTAAACGTGTCAAACAAGACATTACAAATATCAAAAAGAAATGTCTGCCACTTTTTTAACCTGAGGAAACATTTGGCTGGTGTTATATTGCTAAAGTACCATTTGCCATTGCAGAAAGATTAAATTGTTGGCTTTCATTGAGCAAAGAAAACGTTAAAGTTTCTGCTATTGGGTTAAGAAGTATTTTAATAATACATTATTCTCACTTGTGAATAATCTCACTGTGGAATGTTAAACTCCAAATTGTTTTTTAACCCTTTCCAGCAATAATTATATAATAAACTGCCAATAAACCACCAAAACATTTGCTTTAATAGAGGTCTACACCTGCACATGGTCAATGAATTAGGGGCTGATGATCAGCAGTACTTTACTGCAACTTATCTTAAATCCTGTGGAAGCAGTAAGGGAGTGGTTAGTATTGCCCACGTGTTATTACAAAAATCTGTACAAAAATCTGTCAGTCAGCACCAGAAATGTCAAATTCAGAAGAAGTTGACAATGACATTGAGTTAACATTGCATGATGCAGCCTCCTTGCATGTCCAGCAAGTCCAGCTGCAGCCAATCATCATTAAATAGCTCAATGACTTATCGTGTAACCCTGGGATACCTACTGTAGGGCAACCAGCAGTGGAACCTGTTGTTAGGAAGCAGTTCCATAGCATACAAATGGTATTTCTGGTAAACCCCAACCGTTGCAGCAAGTTAAAACATTCTGTTGGCCCTCTCTCTGCTAGCATAGTCTAAATGGGCATGCTAGTGTGAAGACAGAATGGTCAATCAGACTGTGTAAGTGCATAGCACCCTTTAAGAAGATGCGAGTGAGGTTATCCATGATAAAGTTAAGTTCTGTTGAAAATAACATTTTTGTATATATATTTTTTTAATAGTGAAACATTTCTTTTGTCAGTGACTATATTACTTTAAAAGGGTACAGCTGCATTTGCAGTTAAAGGAATCCTGCAGCAGGACCAGCAACCATATATCCCGCATACTCGTATTTAGATGTAGCTTAGTATTAATTAGCTGCATCAACAATTATGATGGTAAGATATCTGTGTTTGTGTTTGCAGGCATACGCAGTTGGAGGATATGATGGTCAGAGTTGCCTCAGCAATGTGGAAGTCTATGACTCCTTCTCTAACCGCTGGACGGAGGTGGCTCCTCTGAAGGAAGCTGTAAGCTCTCCAGCTGTGGCCAGCTGTGCTGGAAAACTGTTCGTCATTGGAGGAGAACCAGACGAGAGCAGCTGCACAGATAAGGTGAGCTTGTTAAGTGATGTGTGTTGGTGTGTGTTAGGAAAAGTTTTTTTTTTACCGCTTTTGCAAATGCTGGTTTAACTCTTGTTTAAGCTTAGTTGAAGTCAGTGAGGCTGTCATGTACAGTACTAGTCAAAAGTTTGAGCACAGGTTTGGATTTATTTTTCCTATATTATAGAACAATACTGGTTATGAAGTAACAACAACAGTCAGTTATTTTAAGACACCTAATGTCAGCTGTTCTGGAATAGTTCTTGCAAGAACAGTATTGTCAAATGCCTTTACAAAACCCATCAAGCATCATTATGAAACTGGCTCTCATGAAGGCCATCCCAGGAAAGCAAGACCAAAACCTACCTCTGCTGCAGAGGAGAAGTTCATTTAGAATTACCAGCCTCAGAAATTAACACACAATTAACAGCACCTCAGATTGGAGCTGTTATGAAGCCTTTACAGAGAATAAGTAGCAGCATCCCAATATTAACTGTTTAAATGAGAATATTGCATATTTTTTATGCATTTAGCATTGTTTTACAATGTAGAAAGAAATAAAAATCAGAAAAGACCACGGAATTAGAAGGTGCATCCAAACGTTTGTCTGGTACTGTATTTACATGTACATTATGTGAATGCATACAAATAACTGAATATTTTTTTAACTCCGGGGAAACAAAGAGAGAAGGACCTACTGTAAGAAGAAGAGAAATGTGCGCATTGTAATAAATGAGCTGAAGACCAGCTGCTCTTCTCAATAATCTCGTTTCCCTTTGAACTTGGTGTCGTGTTCAGAAAGAGCCACTCGTTTGTAGTACTCTACTTCTGTAACCTAAGCTTTCCATCTCATTCTGAAGTCAACGGAAACGACCATATTGGCAGTGAAACACGCACAAATGTGTGCATATTCACTGGGATCAGATAACCACTCGCACAGGCCAACTACTTGTGTGTATTGTCTAGAACGTTAACTGCTTTCGGTTCATTTGTTTGAGTCGGTCATTATTTATCAACCATCTGCTGCTGGGAAAGTGCTAGAAAGTGATGAAGACAAGCAAGTGATGAAAGAAGATAGGAATGCTAAATGAACAAGAGATGGGGCATGAAAAAGAAATACCAATACGACAATACGAAGTTTTCCCCTGAAGGGTTTTTTTTTAAAGCACACACTGGTTATTCCTATTTGTCCTTCCCTGTAAGTGCTTTGTATGTTTAAACTTATTCTGCAGTACGTAAATCTGTGTATGGTTTTGCCTTTGAGCCTTTTTAATCTCTCAATCAAAGCTTATTATTGTTGCCATGGCTTCAACATAACGTGAACACATTATTGTACTTCCTCATCCAATCGTAGTCGGGTTACTTCTTGTGGCCTTGGGCTGCCGTTTTCTATGGAAATTTATCAAGAAACACGGCATTGTTTCCTCAGTTTCACAAAGAGACATGTATAACTGAACTGTGTGTATGGAGTGTAATGAAGCATTATAGGGTTATTGTAAAAGATCAGTCAGTGAGTGGAGGCGGTCAGTCTCTGTTGTTTTGATAAGAGTCAACATGTGAATTATTATTTTAATCCTCCACATAATGTACATGTAATGTACATTCACATAATGTACATGTAAATACAGTACCAGACAAACGTTTGGATGCACCTTCTAATTCCATGGTCTTTTCTGATTTTTATTTCTTTCTACATTGTAAAACAATGCTAAATGCATTCAAATATGCAATATTCTCATTTAAACAGTTCAAATTCAAATCCAAATTCAAATTTTATTGGTCACATACACAATCATACACAGTATAATATGCAGTGAAATGCTTTATACGACCGCCAGTGACCTTAAAAAAGAAAATAAAAGCTTGTACGTAAAATAAATAATCAATAAAAAGGAAATACTGAAGAAATAATTTTAACTAGTAAAATTAACTGTGCAATAAGGGCATAATAAAATATTGCAAAAATATAGAATATAGGGTAGAGTATATATGTATATAGAATTAAAGTGTCAGTGGTTGTGCAAATATGCATGAAAGGTGACATGTGCAATTGTCCAGATGTATGAGTATTTAGTACAAGTGTGTATGAATGTGTCCATGATTGTCCAGTCAGTGTTGTGAGCTTAAAAGATGTTATTAGTCCTGTGTGGAGGTGTGATTGTGTGATTGAGAGACCTTATCGCCTGCGGGAAGAAGCTCCTCCTCAGTCTCTCTGTGTTGGCCTTTAGGGAGCGGAATCTTTTCCCAGACCGCAACAAAGAGAACAGTCCATTACTGGGGTGACTGAGGTCCTTCATGATCTTCCTGTCCTTAGTCCAGCACCGCTTGCTGTAGATGGAGTGCAGGTCAGGGAGCTCAGTGCGGATGATGCGCTCGGCTGATCGCACCACCCTCTGTAGAGCTCGTCTGTCCTGCATGGTGCTGTTCCCGAACCAGGTCGAGATGTTTCCCGTCAGGATGCTCTCTATGGTGCAGGAGTAGAAGTTCCTGAGCACCTTGGAGGGCAGTCTAAAGTTAATATTGGGATGCTGCTACTTATGCTCTGTAAAGGCTTCATAACAGCTCCAATCTGAGGTGCTGTTAATCCTCCAGGTGCTGGGCCAGGGGTAGCTCAGTGGTTAAGGCTATGGTTCGGAAGATCCCAGGTTCAAACCCCACAACCACCAAGTTGCCACTGTTGGGCCCTTGAGCAAGGCCCTTAACCCTCAACTGCTCAGATGTGTAATGAGATAAAAATGTAAGTCGCTCTGGATAAGAGCTTCTGCCAAATGCCTAAATGTAAATGTAATCCTACATCTGTGTGTATATGTACTGCTGTGTTTTTAGGAGCATTGCTATGAGTGTGTATGTTTATCATGTGTCTCTGTGACGCTCAGGTGCAGTGTTATGACCCAGAGACAAACAACTGGCTGCTGCGCTCCAACTTTCCCATGTGTAAGCGCAACATCACGGCCGTGTCTCTGAACAGTCTGGTGTATGTGTGCGGCGGCCTCACCAAATGCATCTACTGCTACGACCCGGCGCAGGACTTCTGGATGCCTGTGGTCAACATCTTCAGCAGACAGGTACAAACACACAGTCCTCCAGATGACAAGAGAGGCATCTTGTTAACACACACTCTGAAACACAAATATAAAGATAATGATGATTTGTCCCAATATGACCTGCTCACACGATGTTCAGCATACTTAAAATAGGACTTTACAGAACCTGTGAATAAAGGCTTTAATAAAACTGTATTTATTTAGCTTTTTTATTTTTCTTACCTCTGAAAGCTAGTGTTAAACTGGATGGTTTTGGGATCTCCTGAGTGGCACAAAAGAAAAACGTTGATCCTATGATCATCCCTATCTCGGTGAAAGTGAGAGCATTAATGACGCTTGTCAGTCATAGGCAGGTGTCCGCTTTTGTACATTCAAGAAGGCCTTGAGTACTCAGCTACCCTGGAGAAAGCATGAACAGTACTGAACAGAACAGAAAAAGATTCATGTCTGACTTTACATGTCTCAGAGGAAACACATGAACACAAGAAACAGAGGTATAAATAACAGTTCCAAGCACCAAAATTGCAGAGGCTCTATAGAAATTGCACGTTGGAGATAATTAACTCACTGATTCAGCATGCTCCCAAAAATCATCATGATTTCCGGGTCAACCAGGCATATATTTGTATCATTTATCACTTTAATTGTATGATTTTTTTTTATATCATAACAGTTCTGAAGGATATGATATCTATGAGTTCTGCTGTGTTGCAGAGGCTCTTATCTTGATCTGTAAAAATGAAAGGAAGAAACATCTTTCAGCAATGCGTTGTGGGTGTGTTTAAGAGTGCCAACAAGTTGTAACTTTCTTATCATTATAGTACATAATGCTTTGAACCCTTAATCAGTGCCTGCAGCCATATTCTGCATTAAAAGCATTGGGATTATTTATAGTGACACTGGGGACAGGAACAGACTGCAGTGAGAGACCAAAGCGGTAACTAAACTAGTTATTTATGGCTAATCGTACAGGAAGTTGGAAACACTCATTAAACTCATTGTCACTAACTGATTTTATTTACTCTCTTATTTATTTATATATGTACAGTTTCTGTATCCAGGATTTTAGCTGATATGACAATTGTTTGTGCCAGAATTATCAAACACATTTTCCTAAGAATCTGTGAAGGAAATTTTAAGTCCATGTGTTGTAGGTATGCCTGGGTAATCTGTGATGGATTTGACCATTTGTGTTACTGTATGTGTGGGTATGTCTGTATAGGAATGCTGTGGCATGTCGGTGTGTAACGGAAAGATCTTCATCCTGGGTGGGCGGGGAGAGAACGGCGTGGCCTCTGACAGTATCATGTGCTACGACCCTGCCTCCGGCATTCTGACGGGTGTCGCTGCCATGCCCCGCCCCATTTCCTGTCACGGCTGCATCACTATACACCGTTTCAATGAAAAGCCACATCGGACCTGAGTAACACACTGTACACACACACAATACAAACACAGCAGGATCTGTTAAAACACTAAAATCAACTATCTGGACTGGACTGCTGAACAGATGAGTGTGTTTTGTTCAGCTTTTCTTCAATTTGATTCAACAATCTTTAATCTCTATAAAGAGTTGATCTCCTGCTTTCATGTCACTCATAACAAACAAAAAATTCTCACACTTTTCTTACCCAAGTAGTCCACCTCCTCTATTTCCGTCCTGTCTCTTATTGTTCTGTCTTTGTTTATACATAGTTCTCACATCTATGTCACAAACCATGAGACCTAGTTGGAGGCACTTCATTGACTATTGGCCACTGCACCTGAAAGGCAGGTTTAGACCAGTGTCAGATGTGCACCTACAGTGGTGTGAAAAACTATTTGCCCCCCTCCTGATTTCTTATTCTTTTGCATGTTTGTCACACAAAATGTTTCTGATCATCAAACACATTTAACTATTAGTCAAAGATAACACAAGTAAACACAAAATGCAGTTTTTAAATGAGGGGGTTTATTATTTAGGGAGAAAAAAAAACCCAAACCTACATGGCCCTGTGTGAAAAAGTAATTGCCCCCTGAACCTAATAACTGGTTGGGCCACCCTTAGCAGCAATAACTGCAATCAAGCGTTTGCAATAACTTGCAACGAGTCTTTTACAGCGCTCTGGAGGAATTTTGGCCCACTCATCTTTGCATAATTGTTGTAGTTCAGCTTTATTTGAGGGTTTTCTAGCATGAACCGCCTTTTTAAGGTCATGCCACAACATCTCAATAGGATTCAGGTCAGGACTTTGACTAGGCCACTCCAAAGTCTTCATTTTGTTTTTCTTCAGCCATTCAGAGGTGGATTTGCTGGTGTGTTTTGGGTCATTGTACTGCTGCAGCACCCAAGATCGCTTCAGCTTGAGTTGACGAACAGATGGCCGGACATTCTCCTTCAGGATTTTTTGGTAGACAGTAGAATTCATGGTTCCATCTATCACAGCAAGCCTTCCAGGTCCTGAAGCAGCAAAACAACCCCAGACCATCACACTACCACCACCATATTTTACTGTTGGTATGATGTTCTTTTTCTGAAATGCTGTGTTACTTTTACGCCAGATGTAACGGGACACGCACCTTCCAAAAAGTTAAACTTTTGTCTCGTCGGTCCACAAGGTATTTTCCCAAAAGTCTTGGCAATCATTGAGATGTTTTTTAGCAAAATTGAGACGAGCCTTAATGTTCTTTTTGCTTAAAAGTGGTTTGCGCCTTGGAAATCTGCCATGCAGGCCGTTTTTGCCCAGTCTCTTTCTTATGGTGGAGTCGTGAACACTGACCTTAATTGAGGCAAGTGAGGCCTGCAGTTCTTTAGATGTTGTCCTGGGGACTTTTGTGGCCTCTCGGATGAGTCGTCTCTGTGCTCTTGGGGTAATTTTGGTCGGCCGGCCACTCCTGGGAAGGTTCACCACTGATCCATGTTTTTGCCATTTGTGGATAATGGCTCTCACTGTGGTTCGCTGGAGTCCCAAAGCTTTAGAAATGGCTTTATAACCTTTACCAGACTGATAGATCTCAATTACTTTTGTTCCTGAATTTCTTTGGATCTTGGCATGATGTCTAGCTTTTGAGGTGCTTTTGGTCTACTTCTCTGTGTCAGGTAGCTCCTATTTAAGTGATTTCTTGATTGAAACAGGTGTGGCAGTAATCAGGCCTGGGGGTGACTACAGAAATTGAACTCAGGTGTGATAAACCACAGTTAAGTTATTTTTTAACAAGGGGGGCAATCACTTTTTCACACAGGGCCATGTAGATTTGGAGTTTTTTAAATCCCTTAATAACGTAAACCTTCATTTAAAAACTGCATTTTGTGTTCAATTATGTTATCTTTGACTAATAGTTGACGGTTTTTGATGAGCAGAAACATTTAAGTGTGACAAACATGCAAAAGAATAAGAAATCAGGAAGGGGGCAAATAGTTTTTCACACCACTGTAGGTTGGTGCCCTTCTTTTTTTCTTTTTTTTTATTGTGAGGTTGCTTCTAGATTGAATGCTTGGAAGACTTACTCTTGATCAGAAGTTCAAGTAGGTTGCTATGGCGAACAGGAGAAGCTCCATTATTCCTGCTTATTCCAAAGAAACCAGATGTACAACAATGCACACTGTTACTAAACCACATCAAAGGTCCATAATCTCCTAAATATTCTGCTCTTTAAGGAGAATGCAAAATGACTGCCAATGTTTGACTGCCAATCAGAGTACAAAAACTAATGATTTTACAGAAATCTATTTTCTTTGGCATGTTGTAAAAATCTGCAAAATGAAAAATGCTTTCATGAATGATTTTAAAAAAATGTTTTTTTTTTTTGTTATAATGTCTTTAAATTATGCCTTTTAGTCTAAAAGACAGTTCTGCACTAAAAATATCAGGCACGTTTTTGGTGTTCAGCGTGTGTAAGAATGCAGTGGACCAGATCACATGATTTTGGTGTCATGGTCTTTCTACTTTGTATTGAGAAACCGATTCCAAATACAAATGCCACACGTGAAATCAACTCTACACCTTTTATCTGGTTTGTTAAAAGTGAAATAAAGCATTAATGTCCTTGTCATAGAACAGCTGGGCAGCTGTTTTGGTCCCTTAAAAAGGCGAAAGCTAATTATTTGTCTATAGCTACAGTATATAGGTGATTAAATTATGTATTATTTGTGAATGGTAGCCTGTACTGCGCATATGAGCCTCTATAACTCTAACTGAACACAAAAATCAACATATGAAGAGAATTGAATTTACATTTACTCATTTGGCAGACGCTCTTATCCAGAGCAACTTACAGTTTTTTTATCTCATTATACATCTGAGCAGTTGAGGGTTAAGGGCCTTGCTCAAGGGCCCATCAGTGGCAACTTGGTAGTTGTGGGGTTTGAACCTGGGATCTTCCGAACCGTAGTCCAATGCCTTAACCACTGAGCTACGCCTGGTCTGAATTTGCACAGATGCTGTTGATAAAACTGACCAGCACTATTAGTGTATTTTGCCATGAGTTAACATCTAATCCACCTAGCCACACAAGCTAGCTATCTATATCAGCTTATTGAATATGGCAAATGTAAACAAAGTTATGAGGCACAAATGGTTACATAATGTGACAGTTTATCAAAAGGCAATGTGTGAAATGATCAAAACTCGTAAAGCTTTTCAAAGCTTCTCCATAAAGATGCCCAAGGAAAAGGAGTTGCCCATATGTGTGACGTCATATGATAACTATGTATTTGTTTTGTTTATTTTTAACCCAAGACGTCTCACCATTATCTTTTTTTCTATTCTGTTTTTATTTGCTCTGTTTCAGTTATTTCTCTCATATTTTCCTCTTATTTATTACTGTATAGTTATAAGAATGTAAACCACATTTTTCCCGATTTGCAATGTGTGCATTTCTATCATGGAACACACAGCACCACGCTCAACACTCCTGCAACACTTTCATGGTATTCTGAGCTTCTATACAAAACAGTAGCAGTGACAGTCATATATAAATAAACTGCTCTGTTAGTCATTCATTTTAAAACTTTTCATAATTTCTTTTTGACTTGCTGTTATGTAGCATTATATTACTCACTTTTCTATTAATCTATTCATTTTTAACAATCAATTCTGAATCATTTATTAATCCTACATTATGCATTTATATTTGTATTTAATAATATTTTAATATTTTATTATATGTATTGTTATTACTATTGTATTTTGCATTGTAAGAAAGTACCATAACATATAGCCAATAGATGACCAGTGTCAAAATGTGTTAATTTGAACACTTACTTTTATTTTTAACACATAATATTGATTTTAAATTGCGTTTCTTTTACTAACTGATAGACGTACAACTGTTGGCACGCACAGCGCAGTTCTTTATTGAAACGTTTCATTCAAATGTGATCACGTGGCCAATACAGAGAGACAGACTTTTGTGAATTAAGTGGTATATTTGCTGTGAAACTTTACTTTTTCTTTTTTTTATTTAAGCGTGACTGTGTCTGTAACCAATAGGTGTGTTTGTGTGGGTATTTGTGTGTGTTTGAAAGGAACCCCAATCATGCACTTAATGTCATGTTATAATGTGTGTCATTGTTAGTGCTATGATATTTTGATGTAAATAAGTTGTTTTCTATTTGGGTATTTTTTTAACTGTAATATATTTTTAGAACATTTTATATGTGTGTGTTCTGTAAACCACTTTGCTTGCTTTTTTTTTATTTATTTTTTTAGAACTAGCACCCTTTTTTATTTTAATTTTATAATTTATATCTATATAACAGAATTCGCACTAAGCAAACAATGTGAATTCTGTTATTTGTTCTTGTGTTGTTTATATCACAGTTGTGGTATAATGGCACTGCTGCTTGAAAATTATACCTCAAGCAGCTTTAACTTTTCTCACAGTCCCTGTAGGTTTAGAGGAATAAGGTGTCAAAGTGTTTGGTGGGCGTCAAGTTATTTTTTGATTATTGGTTACTTGCATTCTGAGCTGTGTTTCTGCATTTTCTTAGAGGACTAAAATGAAAAACAAATGCTTAGAATCACATAATTTCAACAGACAACCGTTCTTGTAAAATGTCAGAAGTGAACATAATCATTACTAGAGCCAAGTGTCAGTTTGATTTATCCAGAGGAATCCCAGCACATTCTTGCTAATTCTTGGCACATGCTTTTGCCCCAAATTTTCTGTGGTGCACACTGTGTGTGTGTGTGTGTGTGTGTGTGTGTGTGTGTGTGTGTGTGTGTGTGTAATAAAATATGCAGAATTTTGTTGAAAAACTTCTCAGAACTGAGTCAATGGGTGGATTACCTAGATGCCTGGCCTGATTAGAGCATTTGAATAATGTAATAACCATGTTAATAGATAATAAGAATTTGTTTAGCATCAAGAAAAAAAGTCTCTATGTGACAATGGATTCAGTGCAACAGGTTACGTGATATTGAGTACAGTGATGCGTAGCCTCAAATGTGGAATGAGCTTTCCATTTTTTACTTTATATACTGTACATGCAGGACCTAAAGAGTGTGTGTGGGGGGTTGGAGGGGGGAGGGGTTGTGTTTCTGTGTCATGCTTGCAATCCTGTTAATAAACTTAATAGTTTTTCTAAGAATGTCATCTAACATTCTGTGTCTGTGGTCATTTCATGTCAGTTCTAGATGGATAGATTAAACATTTTAACTTTAATTTTCTACTATTCACGCATTGATGAATTAAGCTAGTTAGAATATGACACTTGGTGGCAGACCATGCAGTATTTAGGAAAGTAAAATATTGCGAAAATATAAAAGTAGTAGTAGCAATTAGCATTTAATATTTGGCTGTATATTCCTGCTTGTAATAACTACATCAATCTCGAGACTTAATAACCTCACCAAACTGGTGCATTCTTTTTGTGATACTTTTAAAAACTTGGTCAAAAGTGCTTCTGTACAACAGAAAATTCATGTGAGATTACATGAAGTTCACTAAGTTGAAATTAGTGAACTTCATGTTATCTCGCATGTATTTTCTGTTATACAGAAGCTGTTATACTTTTGACCATATAGCACATAGAAGGGGGTTTATTTATAGTTGTGTTTCATGGTGTCACCCAATGAGGAGGGTTTTCATTTTTTAGTCTGGTTCCTATCAAGGATTCTCTGTTCTATTTTCTCAGGTAAATTTTCCTTCCCACAGCTTGCTCAGTAAGGACAAATATAAAGCTATAAAAGGTCAAAAGCTGCAACTGTATGACAGGAAATTAAAATTTAGTTAGCTTCAAATTTGTTAAAGTTACCATCTGTTCACTGATGGTAACTTGGGTACAAAACTGTTCATGGCAATTTCAGTCATAAAGGTCATGAAGTCACAAGGTTTCATAGCAAAACTGTTTCTATCAAATGCAGTACAACAGCATCCAAACCCACTAGTTTCCCAAAACATTCATACCCCTAAACTCTCCAGATAATTTTAATTGACTTTACCTAATGTGTTTACAAAGGTCTTGACTAAACTTATACAGTTTCAGCCTAGATGTAAAACACTGAAACTATGCATGGATCCCACATAATAAATATAACTAAAATAAAGCTCTTACCACTGCTGTAATTTTCATTATACGAGGTACCAACAAATAGTCTGCACCTTTTGATCAAAGCAGGCCTGACACATAATAGAATACCAGCAGCTCATTTAGGTAATGTGGTGCAAAACTACTGAACGCTTTATTGGTCAAGAGAAGTACTGTATAACAATCAAAGGGAAATTTAGTGTGGATAAAATAGAGGTCATGTGCTCATCCCTTCTAATGACCCACAATATGTAGAGTATAACAGAATGTCGACTCTAATAGTTCATTCAGCTTTGGGACCAGATAATGATCCAGATCTGCATTATTAGTGGGTCCTACTACTGTACGTAACCCCTATTGAAGCGAATGGTTTACAGTGTTTGGTTTACATTTGAAATTGTTGTAATGCCTATGCCCAATGATTGCGCAATGACCAATTAGCAATTTTCCCTCTTCTATCAGCTTCAAAATGGCTTGCATTTTTTTTTTATTGAAAAATTTATATTTCTCTGGTTTGCATGTTGGTTTATCATTTTTAACAACAAATGCAGCCTTCACAGATGAAATCCAGATCCCAAACCAAGATATTCAGTAATATTAATGAAACAATCAGTCTACAACAAGCCACACCTGTCCAACCACAAACATCTATGAGTCACATGTTACAATACTTTCGATCACTTAAACAATTAGTGGTTTCTAACAAAAAAAGATACCTTATGATTTTTAACACATTTTGATTTAAATGTCATGGATTGGAAGTTGAAAATGTATATTTTGAGGAGAAACAAGAATTGTCATTGCTGTACTTTCAGAAAGGACTTTATGGGACCCATAAGGACAAGCAAATATTTCCAGATAGTTGCAAAAATATAGTCACACGTACTGCAGTATCTCACAATATTCCGCAGCTCTTCGTCATAATAGAGTTAGAGTTCATACTCTAGGCACTAATCATCCTTTCCGACTGCTCATTGAGGCGTTGGGCAATATGTGATTGATATGAATGCATGCCATTTACCTGGTAAGTCTATAAAGTAATTTCAGTGGAAATGCAAGGCTGGATTGCCAGACAGGTTACAGAACAATTCAGTGATTAATATAATAAGGATGACTGGAATTCTACCATTTCAATCTGTGTTCTAGTGTAAAAAGTGTGAAACCTTCTCTACCTGTTTCAGCACAGTGCAGCACATTTAAATCTTTGTGTCTTTATTAAAAAAAAATCTTAGTGGTTAGTATTGTTTCCTTCTGGAATATAGGAATCAGGGTGAAATCAAGTCAAACACAGACAAGATAAAATTTGCAAGGAATTGGACAGCTCTTCCATCCCCACAATCCACACTGTCAGTACGATTGTGACAGACATAAAAAAAAGCATGTCTTCTTGCCAGTCATCAGTGCCAGAGCTCTTGTGCTCTTTTCTTGGGAATAAATCCCTAGCAATGGTCTAAAATCCACTGGAAAGCACTTTTCAGAAGTGTGGAGGAAAGGAGAGACCAGCTCCGTATTAATGTCCGTGGGTTTCATATGGAGGTTTTGGTGCTTAGGTGGCCACATACTTTTGGTCATGAAGTGTAAATAAACTAGTTGTAAATGTTGCACAAAAGAAAACCTGGTTTAGGCGAAGGTCTGGTCCAAGTATCTCCAGCCTGAATACACAAAAAAAGAGTCTGGGTTCACCAAATTCACCAAATACAGTATTAGTTACAATTAATATTAATATAATAGAATTAATATAATATAATAAAATGAATATAGTTCAAACTAATTATAAAATTGTAAGAAAAAAAAGATTTTACATTTTATATATTCACTGTAAGTTTCATAAAAGCTGGTATTACATGTTCATTATTGTTATTGCTTTTCTAGTTTTTGTTTCATCATCTACTTTCTAGCTGTAATCTTATGGTTTTAATTGAATGCATACCTAAAAAATAACCTGTAACAATATCACAGAACTTACAGAGCACTTAAAAATGCAAGTGTGTGTGTGTGTCATGAAGGAATTATCTAGAGCCTATAATTTGGAAAGTGGAATCAGAAGATGCCACCAGATGTTAACATGAGATTGGAGAAAAAAAGATCAAAAGGAATGTAATAATTTCAGGATTAAGATGACAATAATAGAAAATCATGTTTTTGTAAGCTGTGTGTTAGTGATTTGTTCTCCTGCACACTGTTTTAATGTGTGAGCAGGTGGCTATGTGTGTGTGTGTGTGTGTGTGTGTGTGCTCGTGTGTCAGCAAGTAAAACAGACATGAGCTATCGTAATTGCACAGGTGTAGCTATATGGTGGGGCAGATTACTGCAGACAAAACATCCATTTTGCCTTCAAAGCAGGTGTGTTACAGAAGATAATTAAACATGGAAATGCTGTGATAGCAGCCCAGGTGCAGAAACATGGGGGTGGATGACTACAAGCAACTTTACAAATACAACATTCTTTGCTGTCTTTGAGACATTATAACAGCTAATACGTTAAATGAAAATGGTCCATACTATATATACAGTGGTGTGAAAAACTATTTGCCCCCCTCCCGATTTCTTATTCTTTTGCATGTTTGTCACACAAAATGTTTCTGATCATCAAACACATTTAACTATTAGTCAAAGATAACACAAGTAAACACAAAATGCAATTTTTAAATGAGGGGTTTTATTATTTAGGGAGAAAAAAAATCCAAACCTACATGGCCCTGTGTGAAAAAGTAATTGCCCCCTGAACCTAATAACTGGTTGGGCCACCCTTAGCAGCAATAACTGCAATCAAGCGTTTGCGATAACTTGGAACGAGTCTTTTACAGCGCTCTGGAGGAATTTTGGCCCACTCATCTTTGCAGAATTGTTGTAATTCAGCTTTATTTGAGGGTTTTCTAGCATGAACCGCCTTTTTAAGGTCATGCCACAACATCTTAATAGGATTCAGGTCAGGACTTTGACTAGGCCACTCCAAAGTCTTCATTTTGTTTTTCTTCAGCCATTCAGAGGTGGATTTGCTGGTGTGTTTTGGGTCATTGTCCTGCTGCAGCACCCAAGATCGCTTCAGCTTGAGGTGACGAACAGATGGCCGGACCTTCTCCTTCAGGATTTTTTGGTAGACAGTAGAATTCATGGTTCCATCTATCACAGCAAGCCTTCCAGGTCCTGAAGCAGCAAAACAACCCCAAAAAAAAAGATACCTTATGATTTTTAACACATTTTGATTTAAATGTCATGGATTGGAAGTTGAAAATGTATATTTTGAGGAGAAACAAGAATTGTCATTGCTGTACTTTCAGAAAGGACTTTATGGGACCCATAAGGACAAGCAAATATTTCCAGATAGTTGCAAAAATATAGTCACACACACTACCACCACCATATTTTACTGTTGGTATGATGTTCTTTTTCTGAAATGCTGTGTTACTTTTACGCCAGATGTAACGGGACACGCACCTTCCAAAAAGTTCAACGTTTGTCTCGTCGGTCCACAAGGTATTTTCCCAAAGTCTTGGCAATCATTGAGATGTTTTTTTAGCAAAATTGAGACGAGCCTTAATGTTCTTTTTGCTTAAAAGTGGTTTGCGCCTTGGAAATCTGCCATGCAGGTCGTTTTTGCCCAGTCTCTTTCTTATGGTGGAGTCATGAACACTGACCTTAATTGAGGCAAGTGAGGCCTGCAGTTCTTTAGATGTTGTCCTGGGGTCTTTTGTGGCCTCTCGGATGAGTTGTCTCTGCGCTCTTGCCACTCCTGGGAAGGTTCACCACTGTTCCATGTTTTTGCCATTTGTGGATAATGGCTCTCACTGTGGTTCGCTGGAGTCCCAAAGCTTTAGAAATGGCTTTATAACCTTTGCCAGACTGATAGATCTCAATTACTTTTGTTCTCATTTGTTCCTGAATTTCTTTGGATCTTGGCATGATGTCTAGCTTTTGAGGTGCTTTGAGCTTTTGTCTCTGTGTCAGGTAGCTCCTATTTAAGTGATTTCTTGATTGAAACAGGTGTGGCAGTAATCAGGCGTGGGGGTGACTACAGAAATTGAACTCAGGTGTGATAAACCACAGTTAAGTTATTTTTTAACAAGGGGGGCAATCACTTTTTCACACAGGGCCATGTAGATTTGGAGTTTTTTTTCTCCCTTAATAACGTAAACCTTCATTTAAAAACTGTATTTTGTGTTCAATTATGTTATCTTTGACTAATAGTTAACGGTTTTTGATGAGCAGAAACAATTAAGTGTGACAAACATGCAAAAGAATAAGAAATCAGGAAGGGGGCAAATAGTTTTTCACACCACTGTATATATATATATATATATATATATATATATATATATATATACATACATATATATATATATATATATATATATATATATATATATATATATAATCATGCATTCATAAGGTGTTCCTGATGTAAAGGGTGGACACCTGACCCTATTGTATTGAACGTCACTGGAACGTCACTTAAACTAAAAGCCCAGAACCTGTTCTACCATGACAAGGCTGTAGTAATCTGTACAGAGCGACTGATGTAAACCCCATCTTACTCTTTTTGCATATAAGCTGGAATGTAGACCGAGCACCTGTCCTGTTCACCCAATATCAGTGCGTGACCTCACTAATGCTTTTGTGGCTGGACGAACACATCCTAACAGCCATGCAAATCTGGTGGAAAGTTTCCCCGGAAGAGTGGAGGTTAACAAAGGTGGTCTGCATCTGGAGTAAGATGGTTAACAACACATATGTTTGTGCTGGTCAAATGTCCACAAGTGAAAATATAGTTGAACATATAGTTTATTAGGAGTGGCTTTATTTTCTGCCTTCAACATAATATCATTGTATTATAATCAAACAAAAATGGAGCATTCGTATAGGAGGATTTTGTTTCCCTGTGCTGGCAAATTAAACATAAAACGAGCATGAAGTTGTAATTATATAATGTAAGTATGAGAGGTTTTCATTAAAAAAAAATTATACTGATCAGCCATGACATTAAAACCATTAAAACTTAGGTCGAGTTCCCTTTGTGCAACAGTGGAAGCTCTGGCTCTCCAGGGTCGATGTCTGTGTGCATAGACTTTGCATGTTCTCCCCGTGCTTTGTGGGTTTCCTCTGAGTAATCTGGTTTCTTCCCACAGTACATAGACAAGCAACTTTGGGATGCGTCTGGTGTCTGGGGATGGTTTCATTCTACCATGAAGACAGTTCAGGCCTCGACTGGTGTTGACAGCTGTTTCTCTGAGGACTTGACTTAGCTGCAGTTGCTCGATAGTTCGATAGCAGTTGCTCGACAGGACTGGAATTTCCAACAAGTCTACCTGAGTCTCCAATAACTACCTGGACTCCATATTAACATCAATCAACATCAACTGTTATAGCTGAACTGCCTGCCACTTAACACACTGTATGAATGCAGATCAATTCCTGCTTTCTGTTTCACTGAGGATGGGTTCCCTGTTGAGTCTGGTTCCTATTGCCATCTCAGGGAGTTTTTCCTTGCCACTGTCGCCCTCGGCTTGCTCACAAGGGACAATCTGACCATTTTGATTCGTACACATTCACATTCCATACAAACTTTAATAATTCTTTTGATTGCATAAAGCTGCTTTGCGTAAATGACGATTGTTAAAAGCGCTATACAAATAAAATTGAGTTGAATTGAACTGAATTGAAGTTAGACTAATCGGTGTTCCCAAATTGCCTGTATTGTGGGAATGTGCATGTGAGTGTTGACTGGTGATCCTACTACGGTTGTAAAAGTGGGTCAGTGATAGCTTGGTGATTAAGACGATGATCTGCTAGATCCCAGGTTCAAACCCCACTGCCACCAAGTCGCCACTGTTGGGGCCCTTGAACAGGGCTCTTAACCTTAATGTATAATGAGATAAAAATGTAAGTCGCTTCAGATAAAGGCATCTGAAAAATTTTATGAATGTAACAATGGTAATGAATACAATGGTCTCTATTATCTTACTAGTTCGACTCCAGAGGTTCCTTGATGGAGGAATAAAACTGAACATTCACAACGTTAAGCTGAATCCATGTAGTAGGTCATAACTAAAATTGGTTGAATTGGAGCGCCATCTTGAGGACATTCCTGAAATGTCGAGGCCTAATTCTCCATGCTGTTAGCACACATGGAATAATACTTGCTGTTAGCCTGGGGTTTAGCTAGCGTCCATACAAAACAAATCATAAACAGTGTATGTTATCTCCTGCATGTTGTCTAAGAGGACAAAATCTAAAGAAGCTGCACTGTTTGGAAGAGCTGCATGTAGAATGAGCTCGCTGTTTGTTTAACTTTACCCGCGTTTAAACCCGCTGCTGTTTCCTGTAGTGTGACAGGTAACGTTACCTCCAGTGTTATTCAAGGATTTTTATTAGCTTTATTTATTTCACATATATTTCACTATAGCTCCGACTGCAATGTGCATTTAAACTGCGAACAGGAAAGTACCAATTGTAAACTAATGTGTCGCGCAATTCCTAAAGTATATTTTATTACGTTCTACTGTATTGTCGGCGAAGTAAAATGCTAGCTAGGCTAGGCTAAGGCCGCGGGGCTTCACCGAGCTTTCCTAAAACGCGTGTCCGAGTGTGCGTTACTTCGGCTGGGAACAAAGTGTTGAAGCTTCGCTAAATCGTCAAAGCTAAATTACTGCACCAGTGCAAGGTTATTTTTGTTGAATTGTTGTGCACAAATAAATGCCATTAAAATACTGAACACTTATGTTTATTATTATTGTTTGTTTTTTATGTGTGTTTTAATTTTGTTTTTTACGTTTAAATGAAAGCAAAAGCTGCATGCTAACAGGTAATTACATAGCAAGCTAGCTAACTAACATCAGCAGGCTCAGTGTGAGAGACTCTGTGAGCTGTGTGATTACTAGTGTTAACCACAACTCGAGCAGGTTTATTTTTATTTACTAAAATCCATAATATTTCATTGTTTATTGTAATATAAAGAAACTGTAAATATATACTGTTAAACTATGTAGGCATGAAGCTGCTCATTAACTCTAGCTGTTTAAGTATTTGCAGATCAGCAGAAATGTCAGGAATTAAACGCAAACTGGAGGATAAAGATCCAGACTATGAGGACATCACCCAAGTGCAGCAGAGCAAGAGGAGCAAAGTACTTGAACAGAATGGTAAACCTTATTGATTTTGCATTTAATAATAATAGTGTCCACTGTGAAGTACAAGGCAGTGTTTGGTGGAGTATTTATGTGGATGGTAAAGACTGCCAGTGTGTGTGTGTTCCAGGGACAGGAGTGTAGCAGGTGCAGCAGCATTGCTAAGAGATAGAAATGGCATAAAACTTGATCCCGCTCCCTCTTTCGGTTATTTTTCTTAATCTTTAAAATTTGGCTGGTTTTGTTTGAAACAAATTAGTAATTTAAACCACAGTTATATGGACCAGAGTAAAGTAGTTAGTGTATTTTAATATGTCTTGCACTGAGGAGAGGCTGGGGAGCACTCTGCCATAAAGCCCTGACTGGTGGAGGGCTACAGTTATGGTTGACTTTCTCCCATCTCCAGACTGCATCTCTGGAGCTCAGCTACAGTGATTTTTGGGTTCTTCTTTACCTCTCTCACCAAGGCTCTTCTCCACCAATAGCTCAGTTTGACCAGACGGCCAGCTCTAGGAAGGGTTCTCGTCGTCCCAATTAAGGGTTATGAAGGCCACTGTGCTCTTAGGAACCTTAAGTGCAGCAGAATTTCTTTTGTAATGTTGGCCAGATCTGTGCCTTGCCACAATTCTGTCTCTGAGCTCTTCAGGCAGTTCCTTTAACCTCATGATTCTCATTTGCTCTGACATGCATTGTGAGCTATAAGGTCTGATAAAAGACAGGTGTGTGGCTTTCCTAATCAAGTCCAATCAGTATGATCAAACACAGCTGGACTCAAATGAAGTTGTACAACCATCAAGGAGGATCAGAAGAAATGGACATCACCTAAATTAAATATACGAGTGTCACAGCAAAGGGTCTGAATACTTAGGCGCATGTGATATTTCAGCTGATCTTTTTTAATAAATCTGCAAAAATGTCCACAATTCTGTGTTTTTCTGTCAATATGGGGTGCTGTGTGTACATTAATGAGAAAAAATTTTACTTAAATGGTTTTAGCAAATGGCTGCAATATAACAAAGAGTGAAAAATTTAAGGGGGACTGAATACTTTCTGTATCCACTGTAGATAGATGTCGGCCGATCTCTTATCAGAAATAAGGAGAGACCAATGCTTCACCAGGCTATGACTAAGAAACTATTAAATACAATATGCTATATGAGGTGAATTATAATACAATCATAGGGCTTATGCGATTAATAAGATGAATAATAAGATGAAAACTAAATGATACCTTTATTAGTTACATATCACATTATGAGTTATCACAACGTATCTAAATCGCTGGGTTTATTTATTTATTTATTTATTTTTAAGGGGTCCAATCGAGAAGCCTTATTGGTCCTACAGGGTTCTAATTCAAGTCCTGATGCGTAATTCTACTTGAATTTTAAAACACCACAATGCCACTGTTGTCTTGGGAACAGTCTGAAAGCCGTTTGCCTATTTTGCAGTGACATGAAACACAGCATAATTTTTTTTGTCTTAAATGTCAACAGAACGGAAAGTAAAAACCCTAGGGGGACTGAGTACTTGTGTCATAAATGTTACATGTCATTAAATGTAATTGTAAATGGTTAAAATAAACCACAAATGTCATTCAGTAATAGTTTGAGTGGTAGTTCTGAGGTTTAAAAAGAAAAAAACACTTTGGGATATGCTGAAAATAATCCACTTTGGGGTGGTAACTCCTACTCTTTTTCTAGTTAGACCACATCATACCGTGCCATTCTGGATTACTTTCCTATAACAGCATACTGTATACTTGAATGTGTTGTTCCTTACACAGAGTATGTTACAGTGTCAGTTTCATTTGATGTTATGCCACTATAAAGTTACAAGGCTGGAAAATAAGGTAAAGCTTTTTTTTTTTTTTTTTTTGGTTGTTTAGCACGTGATGCCGCAATACAGAAGATTGAAGCGATCATCAGAGACCAGTTTGGCCTGGAGATGAAGAACAAGGAACATGAGATTGAGGTCATCAGCCAGGTAAAACCTGATTTTTTTCTTTCCTTCATTTATCAATCTGAATATTGTAGTTGGTGTTAAAGAACTTGCTGGGTTATTTGAAACTGATTATTACTTCCAAATTTAAGTATTCAGTTTTTCTAAATCATTTTTTCCCCTTCCATTTTTGCTGATGTTCCAAATATCAGTTTCAATCTTGTCATGATTTTCAATGTTGTATAGGAAAGTTGCTGGACAACATTTGAAAAACATTTAGATGGAAACATCAGACCTGGGGGGTGTTCTTCGTACGTCGCTTGAAAGATCCGGGATGAATTGACACATCTAAGATGAGATCATCGTGCTAATTAAGACCTGGCTAAGTTGGTTCTTCGAGCACACCTGTTGTTGATGATTAGTATGGCCGGATTGAGTTGTCTAGGATTATTGCGCGTTCGTGCGTTGGTTTAAAAGGCGATATGCATCGACAGTAGAAACACTGATCACAAGCCCTTTGATTGGTTGACGAAATGACAAAAGAACGAGCTAAATTTTTTTGTAACACCTGTTATGCGCTGAAATGCTCCCCCCACGTGTTATGCGCTGAAATGCTTCCCTGCCATGGATCCCCCCACCACCACACACATAATCGCTATCAAATATTATATTAAAACATAATATGCGCATATGTTTTACAAATTACATGAGACAATAAAATAAAATAAGAAATATGAAAATAAATATGTTGTATATGGAAAAATAGAAAGATGAATATTTTTTTCAAAAACGTATACTTTTATAGTGTTTACTTTATAATAAAACTAGTTTTGTCCAATTTTTCATTATTTTTTTATTTTATATATATATATATATATATATATATATAGATATATATAGATATATATATATATATATATATATATATATATATATATATATATATATATATATATATAGATATGTGTGTGTGTGCATATTCATAACGAACCCCTGAAAAATAAATGTGTTACAAAATAAACATTATACAAGAATTTGAATTAATGGTCTTGAGGGCTGTCTCGTGCCTAGAATTTATTATAATAATAAAAAAAATTATGTTCTAATATAATATTTGATAGCAATTTTATATAATATATATATATATATATATATATATATATATATATATATATATGCATGCAAGATACTTTTCTATCCCCACGTGAGTCAGTCCACATCAGCGCTCTTTAACCAATCAGATGTGACCTCACCATTTCAACCAATCATAACCCGGCAGGAGCACCTGTTTAATCCTGTTTACATGAAATAAACCTGCTACCGAGCAGGTTCAAGCTTACGGACATGTTGCTATGACAGCAAATGCGAGATGAGCATCGAAGAACGAAACAATCCAAGATCAGGACAAATCCACAACAATCAAATCCAGCTAACTGAGTTAGCGACGTACGAAGAACACCCCCCTGGAAGTTCACAGTGCAGAATTGCATAAAATATGTTACAAGGCGCATTTTTGCGATGAGTCAGTTCTGTCCTAAGAGTTTAAGGTTAATACGCTAGCAGATTTGTTTGGCTAATCTTATGTAATGCAGTATTAACAACAATCAGCAAACCCTTAAACATGGAGCTTAACAAAATAGTATAATTAATTTGCATGATTTTATTACCTTCCCCCCAACCCCATTCACTGTAGCGTTTAAATGAGGCAAGGAGGATGATGGACAAGCTGAGAGCCTGCATTGTGGCTAGTTACTACACCAACGCTGGCTTGTTGAAAGTTTCTGAGGTATAACTAAGCTTACTTTGATGTTATAGTTATTGCCTAATATAAAGTTTTAATTGCAAGAAATTAGATTTCAGATTTTTATTCCACAAAACTTGAAAGTCTTAGAATTACTCTTATTTCTCCTCAAGTCCTCAGTGAGTGATTTCAATCATCCAGCTATCAAGCGCTTCCTGGAGTCCCCGTCTCGCTCCTCGTCACCTTTGAACCAGGGATCTGAAGCACATTCTGTAGGCCACTCTGAGACAGAGTCCTTGAGCCAGCCAACAGAGCCAGGAGAGAGAGACATTCAGGGGTGGAAAGATGAAGAATTCAGGCAGCTGGAGCGCAGACCGGGACGCAATACAGGCAAGGTGAGGTGGCTGAGGTCCTGTGTGTTCATCAGTGCTTGTCAGTCGGTGTTCTCTGTACAGGTTTATGCCATCCAGGTTGTCTTTTGATTAAAATTGAGAATAAAACTATATGTCTTGGATACAAATAGGTATATGGATATTAGGGGTGATCTGATCAGAGTGTAAAGGGGCGATCACAGAAATCAGAATCTATGTATATCATGTAATATTTATTTATTAACATTTTTGTAACAGTAAAAACAACTATTCTAATCAGCAGGGCCCAAATATAATTAAGATTTGAAAAATTTGTAATTTTATTTATTCGAAGGCAATGTATGCATTCTTTGGCTATTTCATGCAGATTATAAAGAAACTGAATAACCTGTGTTGAATAACACAATTGAATAACCTGTGCTCAACTAAAGGGCAAAAATCCTCCATTCTTTAGCTAGCATTTACAAATAAGGGGCTTTCACAAATTCCAAAATGTTTATCTAAAACGTGACTGTCTTGCTTGCTATACTCACTCGTTATAACCTGCAGTCCATGGAACAAAGCTGTATCAATGAATAACAGATTTTCTGCACCAATCATTTTAAATAAACACAGGCATCAGTCACTTGGTATTTGTCGAGTCAAGCATGGTCAAACTGCGAGGGCAGGTACTTCTTATAAATATCAGAATTTCAGCATTTGTAAGACTATTTCTCCAAAATGCGTGCAGCTGTGCTGAATATTTGCTCTCTGTCAGCCTGCATGCATGGAGTGGTCAGGTAAACCCTGTCTCAGCCAGAGCTGGGTACTGCTCTTTATTTCTCTTTCTTTCTTTCTTTCTTATTATGTTTGTGATAAAGTCTTTTTATTCTTTGCAGAGTAAGACTTGAGTGTTTTGATGGCTTGTGCGTGAGGGTTGACAAGCTTGGTTTAGCTGCTGCCTCTGTAGATAACAATTCATACTATAATTATTAATGCTGTGGCGAAAAATGTTTCTTGTGTTAAAGCTTTTGGCAGACTTTCCTCCATGTGATTTTGCTTTAGAAAAGCTTTAAATCTTGCAAATTTGACTTATTTTAAAGAAACTCTGTAGTATTCCCTGTCTGCCGATGGAATGTTTATGCCCGCATTTTGTGTCAACACAATATTGATTTATGTAACTGGACAGTTGAGAGAACTGATCAGTAAGAAATGTTATTTATGAACTGATTTCGTTCAGCAGCCAATAAATTGGAGCACTAAAGGGTATATAAGAGTGTGGATTAAGTAAATTGGAGCACCCCCTAATAATTAATAATAAATCATGTACAATATGTAAACCCTAGCTTTTCGATCATATATCTGCCTTCAATTGTTCCTATAGCTTTGGTTACGTTATTGGAACAATTAAAGGGCAAAGCTATGGGGCAGCATGATGGCCATGCTGCATTGAAATGTATACGTGTAATAGGGTAGTCGATTATCAGTATAAATAAATAAAAAATTATTTTTCTCTTAATATATCTGTCGGTACAGGACACATTCGGTGTGCCGTCATCTATAGACCAGCACATCACATTCCACACTACAGGAGAGGAGGCATCACGACTCTACGTGAAGAAAACCATTGTTGTGGGCAACGTTTCAAAGTAAAGCACCCTCATGATTTATGTCTTTGCTTGATGTTCCTAGTGTTGGTAATATTTAATATTCTAACTGATTTTCAGACACATTTCAGCTCTTTGTGTAACCACAAAGGATTCTCCAGGATGATTTATAGCTTTATACTGTATATGTAATAATTCCAAGAAAATTCACATTGGTTATATTCTTATTGTGATCACATAAATATACACACATTCATTGGGACACATGCTGCTAGAGCAGCAACACAAAAGATAAAAGTCTTGTACACAACATAACATTTATGTGTAAAGAATCAGTAAAGTGGGCCACATATATAAACAGCTCAATAAGAACCCACATGATTTGAATAGAGAGATAAGAGACGAAGTAATTATTGCTTACGTATCAGTTTCTTACGACAAACTGTGTAGTTGGAAAACATGTACAACTGAACTGTAAAATAGTCATATAGATTATTTAACAAAATTTACTAAGAAAAAACAGCATGATTTTGTTAAATTTGGTCCTTGTTATTGAACAGTAGCTTGATACAGGTCAGAAATTAGTTGTGTTGAAGAAGTTCTCAAAATGTATATGTATTTATTCAGGCTACCTTACATGAATTTAATGGACAGTGCTACCTCGGCGTATCGCCACCTTAGTATTTTTAAATTGTGCAAGAAATGTGCGACCGAGCTTGTTGCAAATACATTCGGTTGTGCTTACAGAAGCCAATCAAACCTTGTCTGCATCAGTGGAAAGCCAAGCGAAGCACCATGGATTTCAAGAATGTTTATAACATTCGTATTTATTTATTTATTAATTAATTAAATGAGATTACACAACACGGGACTTTTATCTCGTCTGCTTGTATAACACACTAAACAGCACTCAATATACCAAACCCAAATGTGTATTATACAAAACAGACACTGCCGTGCAAAAAATATGACTATTTACAACTATATACAAAATGTTGTTGTACAGTATATGTGAACAGTGGAACCTCGGATTACCAGCATAACCCGTTCCGGAAGTGGGCTCATATTCCAAAACACTCGTAAACCAACTTTAATTTGCCCATAACAAATAATATAAACTCAAATTATTCCTTCTGCAGCCTCAAAAAATAAATGCATAAAAATAATTAATACAAAATATAAAGTGTGTATGATGTGCGTGCACACACACATTAACGGAGAGACTGTTTTATCGGAAAAATTAGCAAGGAACATTGCTAGTCACACTCATGTGAGCGCATACTAATGGAATCACTGCTGTAAAGTGAAGGCGAGAGAGACAGTGTGTGTGTGTTGGTATGAGTGAAGAAGCACGGTGTCAAATTACACGCGCACACACACACACACACACACACTCGCCTACTATTAGAAATAGTTTTGTTTTCTATATGTCTAGCAATTAGGGTGTTTATATCTGTCTGAGAGGCTGCCTTCAAACCCGTACACACAATTTCATTGATTTGTGCGGCGTAATAAATTAAAAGCTATTTAAAATAGTAAACTTTATCATAGCCAAAAGTATTTGAGACCAAACCTCATGTCCCACATACAGTAAATGGTGGTATTATGTCACTTTTTGTGCATTTGTCAAATTATCCATCTGTCATTTTTTCCCCTATTTATCTCTCTCTCAGGTACATAGCTCCTGATAAAAGAGAAGAGAATGACCAGTCCACTCACAAGTGGATGGTGTATGTTCGAGGTTCTCGGAAGGAACCCAGCATTGACCATTTTGTGAAGAAGGTGTGGTTTTTCCTGCACCCCAGCTATAAACCCAATGACCTGGTGGAGGTTAGGTAGGTGTTCAGCTGTACAAACTGGATTTTTTTAGAATGCTTAATGCAGTGTTTCTCAACTTCAGTTTCTGAACAACGGGTTCTCAACAAATATATTTTACCTCAGTTACCTCATTTACCTCAATAGGTTTCTGTATTATGAAAGTGTTGGCCTGTTCACATTTATTAGTTTGAGGATGGTGTTACATTTACATTTAGGCGTTTGGCAGAGGCTCTTATCAAGAGCGACTTACATTTTCATTATACATTACACTTACTCATTATACATCTGAGCAATTAAGGGTTAAGGGCCTTGCTCAAGGTCCCAACAGTGGCAACTTGGTGGTTGTGGGGTTTGAACCTGGGATCTTCCGAACCATAGTCCAATGCCTTAACCACTGAGCTACCCCTGGCTGGTGTTACAGTCTGGTTGTGTCTGTAGATATATATATAAATCCATTTATCTGTAATGTTTGCTTATGTAGACATAGGGGTGGGCGATATACCGGTATACAGATAGAGATTTTGGTCTATCATCTTAATCGCGGTTGAGATCACGTGACGTTGCACGTTACGTAACCATGTCGGTTTTGTCACATGTAAGCAAACTCACTGCAACTGCACTGTTTTCTTCCATTGTCGAAGTGTATGTGAAGCCAAACACATCAAAAGTGTGACGAAACCGTGGCACCCGATAGACCAAATACAGGTGTAGACCAAATATCCAGACCCGGTGGATCGCGCAGCGCGGACTAACTTGAGCAGCGCTGCTCAAATCACAAACCTGCACGACGCTGATAGAAATAGACAGCGCCGTACAAACCAGGCATGGCAAGGCAGAAACAATATTAAACAGTCCTGACATTTTAAATAAATTGTTTTTAAATAAACAGTGGGTTGCGCAGGTTTGTGATTTGAGCAGCGCTGCTCAAGTTAATCCGTGCTACGCGATCCACTGGGCAGCGCGAATAAACCAGATCATCTCTGCGCTATTCAGATAGTCGTGCTGCGCGGTCCACTGGGCCAATCGGGTGCCACGGTTTCGTCCCACTTTTGATGTGTTTAGCTTCACATACACTTCGACAATGGAAGAAGACGGTGCAGCAGCAGTGAGTTTGCTTACATGTGACAAAACCGACAACGAGGAGATTGTAAAGAAAAAAGGTGCATCGTCTGTGTTGTGGAATTGGTTTGGGTATAAGAAAAGTGATACGAATGTGACGAACGTGATTTGGAAGGTATGCAAGTGCACTGTTTTAACAAGTGGTGGAAACACGTCAAACCTTTTCTATCATCTGAAATACAAATCGAATATGGCCAAAGTAAAAAAAAATGCGGCAAACCTCAGCAGTTCACAGTTTAAATAAAATTACATTATGTAAAACAGTTTCTTTGTGTTTGAATTTTTATTTATGCATTTTCAGATACAAATTGCTATATTGTGATATATATCGTTATCGAGGTAGAAAATTGCTTCTACCGTGATAGAAGATTTTGGTTATATCACCCACCCCTATGTAGACATCTGCGAATATAACCATACTGTACTTTGTATATACTGTAGTGCTTTCTATAATTAAACAGTAATTATGTGACTGCGTGTACCTGCTAAGAGAATTACTTCTGTGTGTTTGTGTGCAGTGAACCCCCGTTTCACTTAACACGTCGTGGCTGGGGTGAGTTTCCAGTGCGTGTGCAGATCCACTTTAAAGACCAGCGGAATAAACGTATGGATATCATCCATAATCTGAAGGTCAGGGTTATTACCAATCTTGGCATTAAGCAGGAAAACTTTCTTTTCTTTCTTTATCGTTCACTAAGACCCTCTATCTCTAACTAAATCTTTTTTCTTTTGCCTATCCAAGTTTTCTGTGCATTAAGTGAGTTTTAAAACCTGAGAGAGTGAAGGCTGACACACGTCTCATCAGTCACACAATGCCAACCTTGTCAAACTACGGCTCATGCTTTGTCACAGGGCATTGTAACTCACACGGCGGGAAACAGTATCAGCCCGCTTGTGCTTACATAGACGATACCCACAATTGCCTAGTTTTACTCTAAGAAACCCCTACTTATGTAGCAGTTTAAAGGGACAAATTTAATAAAATAGAGATGAAAGCATGTTTGTTGGTTTTCACTGTGGATTGTTTTTCAGCTTAGAAGATCCGTTTCCTTGACTGTATGTGTTTGTTTTTGCTTTTTTTTTTTTTTTCCTCCATCACTTGCTGACTTTTTTTTCTTTTTTCCTGTGCCTTCACAGCTGGACAGAACATACACTGGGCTGCAGACTCTTGGAGCAGAGACGGTAGGAGAACATAGCTAGGACTGGAGATAGCTCGTTGTGATCATGTTAATTTTTGACACATTATTTATTTATTTATTTTGGATTGGTGTGTTTCCTGCAGTGGAGCTGACATAAAACTTTAGGAAAAACACCAATCAAGTTTGATTGGTGTGTTTTGACCAGGCAGTGACCTGGGACTCCTGAGGCAACCATGCTTGCTTAGTGAAATTTAACGGTCACGGTTTTGTTTTCTTCATATATAAACAGCTCAATAAAAACCCACATGATTTGAATAGAGAGATAAGAGATGAAGTTAAATAATTATTGGTTACATATCAATTTCTCACGTCAAACTGTGTAGTTGGAAAACATGTACAACTGAACCAAATGTGTATTATACAAAACACATAAAACTTTAGCTACTGACATAAAACTTTAGATAAACACCAAGTTTGATTGGTGTGTTTTGACCAGGCATTGACCTGGGACTCCTGAGGCAACCATGCTTGCATAGTGAAATTTAACGGTCATGGTTTTGTTTTCTTTGTAATCACTCACTGTGTATCCTACATTAGAGTGGCAACTTCTTTTGAGAAGCTTTCATTTAGTTTTTAAATTGTAAGATTTCTATGATATGCATGTTGTATCATTACACCTGAGACGCATCTGATTTTGCAAAAAAATAAAGTTAGTGTTTACAGAAGAAGTCACCTTTCTGCTGCATAATTACCAGATTATTATTAATATTGGACATTTAATAAGGCTGTGCATAAAAATGGGGTTTATTTACAAGAAAGAACCGCACCTAAAAAATGCCAATTTTTGTAGTTGCTAATACAGGTAGTTGTCGTCTTCAAGGCTATTCATAATGTGCAGTATAACAGCTGCAACACCGTCAGGCTCATTGCAGCATTCAGACTTGCCACAAAGCTTAATTTTCGATCCATATGCCATGATGCCTTGGAGACTTTATGCTAAGCGCACAAGGGTTCTGCTTCTTCTGGATTAATAATTTTGATCATTATTTTAATTGCCTCCTGTGAAACTGCACAGAGGGTGAATAGCATATTAGATGTCACTGTCCGTAGCCTAGAGGAAGACTGCTGTGCAATTTCTCCTTTAAGAAAAAAGATGATTGCAGACTTCCAGACAAATCCCTAACGTCAGTTGTTTTAATGTACAACCATTGCTTTTTTTTTTTTTTTATATGTTCCTTTTTTTTCTTATAAATATTGGAAATATCTGCCCCTTGAACCATTGTAATTTTTTTTATATTATGACTTTACATTTTAAATTTTAGATTTTAGATTATTAATTTAAACAGTGACCCAAAATGCCTTTGTGACAAGACCATCATATCCTACTTTAAGTCACATTTGTCACTTTTTGATAGGGACCAGTTTGGTGGTGTTTTTCGCATTAGAACTCAGTTCATCTTTTCTATTAGGTGGTGGATGTTGAGCTACACAGAAACTCCCTGGGTGAGGACTTCATCCCCTACCCTTCTTCCTTCTCTTCATCATCATCTTCGTCCTCTCAAATGGCAAGTTCAGCTGCTTCTGGTGCATTGCCTGGAAAATCTGCAAGTCAGAATTCCTGTCGTGCTGTGTCTCCCTCTCAGCTGTCTCCTGACTCGAGCTCGGAGAAAGGTACGGAGCTTAAAATAAGATGTGCTGCGCCCAGTCATCACTCATCACTTTGCATCCAAACTGTGAAACATAAGACAGAGTTAGTTTGTTAATGTAAGTTGATATAATTCTGGCACTTATTTCTTGCATTTTTGTTTTACAGTTGATTCTATGTATGTTATCAACTTTAAGACAAATTTAGGCTCACATTAACTTGTAAAACTGGTTCAGAAAGTGCAATTTCCCTTTTATTAAAAGCACTTATTTAGAGTTTTACTAGAACATGAGTGTGGACAATGAATAAGTCCCTAAATGCAGTGGTTTGGATACTTCAGGTTGGAATCATAAATATTAATTTAAGTTTGGAAGGGTCCAGCTAAATACAGCATTACTGCGGTAGTTATTTTCTCTCTTTTCTATCCCAGGTGAGATGAGAGCGAGCGAGACGGTGCGATCATCATGTTCTGAGAGAACTGGGTCACAAGCCAAAGGTGTGGAGAAAATCAGCCAGGGCTCCCATATCGGCTCAGCATTTCAGCCAATCACAGCCAGCTGCAAGATCATGCCCCAGGGCCAGACACCCAGTCCTGCCGAGTCACCTGGAAAATCCTTTCAGCCAATCACCATGAGCTGCAAGATTGTATCTGGTGAGGTACCATGGGGAAAAGAGTTTGTATGCCAAAATTCACAGAGTATTTCTGGTGAAACAGGACTTTTGTCAGTGGAATTGTATAATTGTTCATTAGGCATGATCATGAATACAAGAGCCCAATTTTCAAACATTTTTCCAGAGTGGATTTTTCTAGTACGTACTTCACATTAGAATGCAGTGTATGTTGAATTATTAAATATTAAACATATGTTTTCATGGGTATATAATTTGTAATACTGAATAGTTTTGCCAGTTTGTATGAAAAATGTGTTTTTTCAGTATAGTTTTACTGTTTGCTGTACAATTTGTAACTGAAAATACTGGTTGTTCTCTTCCTCTCTTTAGTTTGCGTGGTCTACAGATTATAATTGTGTATGTGTGTGTGTGTGTGTGTGTGTGTGTGTGTGTGTGTGTGTGTGTGTGTGTGTGTGTGTGTGTGTGTGTGTGTGTGTGCGCCTGCATGCGCCTGCATGCATATTTTCCAGGCTCCCCAATTTCCACCCCTAGTCACTCTCCCTTATCTAGAACTCCCACCTCCACTCCTGTACACATGAAGGCCAGCTCATCTGTCAACAACCCTTACCTCATTGCTGACAAGCCAAGTCAGGTGATCAGCATGACTACACCCACTACAGGTATTCAACTAACCTATAGTTATTTTTGATAATTATGTAAACTTTTTGTATGTTTTTTGCACAAACAATGTGTTGTATAAGATGATGTTAATAACCTCATTCTGAGTCATTCTAGAGACATGAAAATCCCAGGAGGTCAGCAGTTATAGAAATAAATAAACCAGCCCAGGCATATATGCATGAAACTGTGGTGCTTTTTTTGTTCTGTTATTGTGTTTACATGTGTGAAGCTATGAGATAATGAGGTGAGAATGTTAATTGTTTTCTTATTTGTTTTTCTGCAGGAAGTCCGTCAACAAAACACAGTGGCGCTGCACAGGGCGCTCGCTCACCTGCTCCCAAAGTCCACTCAAGCAGCTTCCTCTCATCTGGAGTCAAGGTAAGAGAGGGGGGAAAAAGACTGTATTTTCAAGCAAATAAATATAAAAAAGAGAGAAAACGTCTGCGAGAGAGACAGAAGTTTGATCATCTACGTTTTATCGGTAGCATTTACTATTTTCAACCGTTGCTATAGCGTTGAGAGAGCTACCAGAACTAGATACAACATCTGGTACTAGTTGCTTTCATTTTGTCAATGCTTCATCATTGACTAGAATGTTTTAGATGTTCAATGAAAGCTAGAATGTGGGACTATGATCTCTTGCATTATTAAAAGAAATCAGTTAAGCATTAATTAGCCATCACACTGATAACCCAACTGTATCTCGCCACTTAATATATTTCAGACTATTTGTATTTGTTTGTTAAAGAAGCTTTTTTTTCTTTTTATGTTGGTAATAAAAATATTTGCAAGACAGTTTTTGGAGTCAAAGCCTGTATGCTCACGTCCAGATCTACAGAAACGTGTAAATATTTCACTACTGAGTAGTCAGTTTGTCATCAGGTGCATTTTTTGTTTTATTAACTATGATGTTAGAGTTTGTTCTGCCCCCAAATAGATGCTGTTTTGCTTTCCCCTCTCTTTTCTCGCTGCCTACTGAAATTTCATTGTTAGCAATGTTGGCAGGTTCTCATTATGACAAAAAGAGAAGGTGCATAGGTATGTGACAGTAATTCCCAATCGAAGCATATTGCAAGCACAAGTGTGAAATTGGGAGGGGAGAGTCTGCTGCAATATGCCAAGAATCATCCTACTTACTGCTTTAGTTATTCATAATAGACAGAAAAATCTGCTAAGATACATGACAGTAAATAAAAATAAATGCTTCCTTGCATACTTCAAACACAAGTCACAGACGATTGTTGCTGTCTATAATGATGGTGAAGCTGTACACACAGGATAATGCACCACATCAGTGCTATCCGTATTTTTCTCTGAAAATCATTGTAATTGTAAAAGTCCCTAAAGGATGATTTTAGTTCATCATCCTCTACAAATCTCTCTGATTGATTTGTTTAACCTTACATGCTTCTCCTAGGAGATTTTAGTGTTCATGTTTGTGCAGCCAGTGAATTTTAACTTCTCTGTGAATGTTAAATGCTTCATCTCTCGACCTATGTCACATGCAGTTTGTTACCTGGAGAACCTGAGAATAATAAAAACGCTGACAACATAAGCACTTTCACCTTAATAAGCATGATTGATCACTTTCCAATCCCTGAGACTCCAACTCCATCTCCAGATCCGCCTTCACGTTATTCTCACTGCTGCCCTGATTTAGCTGCTCCTCTCTCTCTGTGTATAAGTGCTGTGACTTTCACACATCTTACCCATTTGTTTGCTTCAGTCTGCAGTATGAAAGCAACTGGTCACCAGTAGAATGATGGCATTACAATGCATGGATGATGTGCCATTTGACATTGTTTTAACATTTTCCAAGCTGTTCATTTGACCTTTAAAAATGACACAACTTATAATATCTCTCTGCAGTTTTAGCATCACACTTGTCATAATCACAATCGTGTGATTATGTTCACCTTACCTACCAGTTCAACACAATTCCTCTCAGTAATTAGCCGTCGCTCTGAAGGCCTCCCACTGCCATGCTGATCAAAACACCCAGAGCTCACCTTCACCATAGTGTCTACTCCTCCAGTCAAGACACAAACTTTCTTCTCTATGGTCACTCTCAGTGTTTCTTTTAGCTATGTTCTGTTCCCTTGACCTGAAACTGAGTGCATTAATTCCAGTTATTAAAAAGCCAGGGCTTGACCCAGAGGAGTTCAGTAATTACAGACCTACTTCCTACCTGCATGTTCTGGGTGAGCCTCTTGCTGGTAGCACTACTCGGAGAAGACGACGCTTTTGATGAGTTATAGTCAATTTAAGGTCATAGTACTGAAACTGTACTATGTATGGGTTGAATGTTGTAAGGGTTAAAATTTATTTCTGTTTACAACTGGTTATAGCTTCCTGGACCTAATAGTTTTGCTGGACCTGCCCTTTTTTATGTTATGACAAACTTTAAATAGGAAGTGACCTTATATACGGTAGGTTTTGATCTGACCTCTGTGACCAACAGCAGTTTTTGTAGGAATTTCTGGTTAGACATGTCTCTCCACTCTCATTGTGTTTCGCCCCAGACTTTGACCCTGGCCTGATGTTATTCCATATATATATAAATATATATATATATATATATATATATATATATATATACATATATATATACACACACTACCGTTCAACAGTTTTAGATCACTTTCTAACTCCATGATTGTTCCTGATTTTTATTTCTTTCTACATTGTAAAGGAATGCTGAAGGCATCCAAAAAATTCATTAATCTCCTTTGAACAGTTGATATTGAGATGTTTCTGCTACTTCTGCTCTGTAAAGACTTCATAACGCCTCTAATCTGAGGTGCTGTTAATTGGTCATTTTTCAGGCTGATAACTCTAAATGAACTTCTCATCTGCAGCAGAGGTAGGTTTTGGTCTCGCCCTCCTGGGATCAGCTGTCCTTCCTGTCTCCCTGTAGCGCTGTCTTAGGCGTCTCACAGTGCGGACATGGCAATTTATTGCCCTAGCCACATCAGCAGTCCTCATGCCTCCCTGCAGCATGCCTAATGCACGTTCACGCAGATGAGCAGGGACCCTGGGCATCTTTCTTTGGGTGTTTTTCACAGTCGGTAGACAAGTCTCTTTAGTGTCCTGCGTTTTTAGAACTGTGACCTTAAATGCCTACTTTCTGTAAGCTGTTAAGATTTTAACGACCATTCCACAGGTGCATGTTAATTACTTGATTATGGTTAATTGAACATGCATGGAAAACATTGTTTAAACCCTTTACAATGAAGATCTGTAAAGTTATTTGGATTTTTACAACATTATTGTTGAAATACACAGTCCTGAAAAAGGGACGTTTCTTTTTTTGCTGAGTATATATATATATATATATATATATATATATATATATATATATATACACACACACACACACACACACACACACACACACACACACACACACACACACACACACATATCCCTTGGTAAAGATTTCATCTTATCTTTTAGGAAAAAAGTTATTACAATTCTGTTCGGTGTAAAGTGCTCTGTTGCAGTTCCTCTTGCTGAAAACAATTAAATTTAGTTTTGGCCAATTTAAACCTAAAACCTAAAGAAAATTACAGACAAGTTATAAGTTTTGGAGTTACTCAGCGCCTCAGCATTAGTGTGTGTACAAATATGAACACTTTATTTGTGTCTTGTGAAAACATGACACAAAGGGTCTCAGATCATTTCACGTTTTGTTATACAGCACAGAACTCCCTGCTTGCTCTCTTTGCATACCTGCAGTTTTCTTTAATGCTTCAGGTAAAGGCAACAGGTTTGCGTTCTCCCCTGAAAAGTGTCAGTGGCTGCATGACCAGCTGATCGAGCACTATAGAATTATAGTGCTTATTAATTAGTTGTATTATTATTATTATTATTATTATTAAAAGCATCATTTTTTTTTGTATTAGTTCTGATATTTGACAATTTTTGACTTTGCCCTCTTTGTTTTTCATCCACGACTGGATGATCAGCCACGTCATATAAAATATTTCTGAATGCAGTTTTCTATAGTTCAGGTGTTCTTGGTTGGAGGATGTCGCAGTATAATGTTAGCTGGCACCTATGCACAGATGCTGTGACAGCTGGTCCTCCCTGACACCTTTTGCTCAATATCTAAGCAGGTGTATTGGTTTCAGACTGTTGGTGGAGACTAATGATGACCCAAATGCTGTATATGCTCATGGCATGTCCTCTCACTTCATGTCTGTCCCACAAAATGAGGAACATATTATGGTTTGGGCTGAGATTCTCATAAGTGTGATATTTCTAGAAGGAAGAATTGAATGGTTGCAGGATGTACAGTATATGGAATATCGTTGGAACTAGCAGATGAACTGATTAGATTTTCAAATTGATCCAAACAGCATCAGGGCCAGACACCTGAAAACTAGTTATATTAAAAATTATTTAATAGCTTCCTGCACATTTGAAGAACATTTTATAAGGCTAATTCCGGCCTACAATTTGGTAACAATAAGCACTTAGCTTTAGGCATCCCTACCATTGTTGTTGCTGTCGAGTTTAACTTATTCGTTTTTTTTTTCTCTGTTTTAATAACTTCACATTCTTCAATTTCTCTCTGTCCTTATCCTTATCTTCATCTTAATTTTTTTCTTTATGCCTTATATCCACTACAGCCTTCTGACTCTGCTTTTCAATAGAATGACTAGGGAATCTTCTTCCTCTATCTGGGACAAGCTCACAGGGTGTTGCAGTGTTTTTGGTCCCCTGGCACCACAGCCTATTTTCACGCACAGAGATATTAATAGTCCCCGCCAGGCTGAGTGGTGAGCTGCCTTTAGCAGCTGTGTGTGAGTGTGTGTGGGGGGGGGGGGGGGGAGTATTGAATTGCATATGAGTTTTTCTAACTGTGGCCTGATGCTTCCTCTGTACTCTGCAAAAGACTGCAGTTTTTCTCAGACAGACATTCACAGTGTCTCTTGGCCTGATCCTGCGCTTGCATGTGTGTGCCTGTTGGGTATATTTGTAGAATTTCTAGGTGTGTCTAAGTGTGTCTGATAATGCACTCATGCCAATGTGATGGGATAAAAAGGCTGAAACACACTGTAATGTGTTTATGTAATTAAAGTCATGGGATATTTACTAGCTAGGGTCCCCATAAACACTTTAACCCATTGATATGATGCATACACAGTAGTGGTGTAATGGACCACAGCTTCCCCACAGTTTAGCACACATGAGCTCATGGTCCTGGGTTCGATTCCTGCGTCGTGTGTGTAAGTTTGCATGTTCTCCCAATGCTTTGGTGGGATTCTTCTGGGTTCTCCGGTTTCTCCCACAGTACAAAGACATGTAGATTAGTTTAATTGGCTTTCCAAATTACCCATAGTGTGTGAATGTACATGTGAATGCTGACCGGAGGTCCTACCAAAGTTATACACAATGGGAATAAATACAGTGATCACCATTGGCCTCTATGGGTCCCTAGTTGGACTACAGAGATTCCTAGATAGATGGATATTTTGAGTTGCTTAAACTCCTTTTTAAGAGCTAGCGCTGTACTTACCATGCTTGCCAGATCGCACTGACGAAAAAATATACACACACATCTGACATGCAGGAATGAGGTAGTATATCATTGTGTATGGAAAACTGAGCATGTTGGGAAGACATTTTGTGTAATAGTGTGCTAGTAACTGAAAGAAATAAGTATATTTATATAGGCCGTGACACTTCACTGGACATCAGAGACCAGAAAAGATTATAGAGGCTAATGGTTGCAGATATAAACAACATCCCTTAGAGTAGCACCACTGTCTCAGTCGATTATATTTGCTCATTTGGTTTGTTAAGATAAAACGGAGCAGGTAAGAGTTATTGTCCAATATGGCCTGTAGTGTTTTAAGTGTCTTTTGTTCGACTAAAGTCTCTAGTGATTCAAGATTAATTTCCACAACTGTGCCTGCTTTCCTTAGCATCTCATTAAGCTTAGTGATAATAGAAGTGCTAGAAATCATACTGCAGTTTAATTATATATACACATACTTTTTCACTTTAATTTCACTACCCAAATAAGTCAATATGATTAGAAATAAGGCAGAGAATTCTTATTATTATTTTTTTTCATTTCACAACAGCAAATAAAATTTTTCATCCACACAATAGTAAATGGAAAAAAATAGCCTGTTCACATCTTCAAAAAAAAAAAAAAAACAGACACACACGTAGCTACAGTTGGTTGGACAGAAAAAATCGAACCTCCTGGACTCCTGGTTTTAGACCACAAAAATTAATTAGTATTGCGCCTCCTTTTGCGGACAATACAGCATCAATTCAACTTGGGAATGACAGATACAAGTCCTGCACAGTCGCCAGACGGATTGTGAGTCATTCTTCTTGTCACTACTTGATGCTGGTTGAGGAAAACGTTTCCTGGCTCCTCCAAAACACCCCAAAGTGGCATAATAATATTTAGATCTGGTGACTGTGCAGGACATGGGAGATGTCCAACTTCACTTTCATGTTCATCAAACCACTCTGTCACCAGTCTCACTGTGTATTGGTGCTTTATCATCCTGATACACCGCGCCGGCTTCAGGATACAATGTTTGAACCATTGGGTGCACATGGTCCTCCAGAATGGTGCGGTAGTCCTTGGCAGTGATGCACCCATTAAGTATTGGGCCTGGGGAATGCCATGATATTGCAGCCCAAACCATCACTGATCTACTCCTATGCTTCACTCTGGGTTGTATGCTTCTTTGAGGCTTCTCCACACTGTAACTCTCCTGGATGTGGGAAAGACAGTGGAGGTTTAGCATTGGCATGAGTGACCAAAGGTTTGGCTATAGCCAGTGGTGTCAAAAGTATTCACATTCATTACTTGAGTAGAAGTATAGATACTAGGGTTTAAAAAGACTTCTTTAGAAGTTGAAGTATCAACTCAAGCTTTTTACTCAAGTAAAAGTGTAAAAGTACTGGTTTCAAAACTACTTAAAGTATAAAAGTAAAAGTAACGTGAGGGGGAAAAACGCATTAAGGATAAAAGCTTAGGCTGTGCCACGGGCCTATATACTACTGTACACTAACACCTCATTAAAAAAAGAAAAATGTGTTGTTTTTTTCTTGTATTTTTTAACGCCCATAGTGATCCCATAATATTTGGGATACTGTATATGGCAATTGAAAAAGAATGCATTTTAGTACAATGCAAATACATCAAAGAACCAGATATGTGTACTACTGAGCATTAACATGTTTTATGGAGAAGAAGATATGATAACTAGTTGCCTATAAGTATTTTAATGGTGCAAAAGTCCAACTTCAGAGGTGTCATCAGTAACCTTTATTGGAATGTGATTAATAAAAAAAAAATATATATATATACAGTATACAGGTCCTTCTCAAAAAATTTGCATATTGTGATAAAGTTCATTATTTTCTGTAATGTACTGATAAACATTAGACTTTCATATATTTTAGAATCATTACACACAAACTGAAGTAGTTCAAGCCTTTTATTGTTTTAATATTGATGATTGTGGCATACAGCTCATGAAAACCTAAAATCCCTATCTCAAAAAATTTGCATATTTCATCCGACCAATAAAAGAAGTGTTTTTATTATAAAAAAAAGTCAACCTTCAAATAATTATGTTCAGTTCTGCACTCAATACTTGGTCGGGAATCCTTTTGCAGATTCTTGTGTCTTGTGTCTCTCAACTTTCTCTTCACAATATCCCACAGATTCTCTATGGGGTTCAGGTCAGGAGAGTTGGCAGGCCAATTGAGCACAGTAATACCATGGTCAGTAAACCATTTACCAGTGGTTTTGGCACTGTGAGCAGGTGCCAGGTCGTGCTGAAAAATGAAATCTTCATCTCCATAAAGCTTTTCAGCAGATGGAAGCATGAAGTGCTCCAAAATCTCCTGATAGCTCGCTGCATTGACCCTGCCCTTGATAAAACACAGTGGACCAACACCAGCAGCTGACATGGCACCCCAGACCATCACTGACTGTGGGTACTTGACACTGGACTTCAGGCATTTTGGCATTTCCCTCTCCCCAGTCTTCCTCCAGACTCTGGCACTTTGATTTCCGAATGACATGCAAAATTTGCTTTGATCCGAAAAAAGTACTTTGGACCACTGAGCAACAGTCCAGTGCTGCTTCTCTGTAGCCCAGGTCAGGCGCTTCTGCCGCTGTTTCTGGTTCAAAAGTGGCTTGACCTGGAGAATGCGGCACCTGTAGCCCATTTCCTGCACACGCATGTACACGGTGGCTCTGGATGTTTCTACTCCAGACTCAGTCCACTGCTTCCGCAGGTCCCCCAAGGTCTGGAATCGGTCCTTCTCCACAATCTTCCTCAGGGCCCGGTCACCTCTTCTCGTTGTGCAGCGTTTTCTGCCACACTTTTTCCTTCCCACAGACTTCCCACTGAGATGCCTTGATACAGCACTCTGGGAACAGCCTATTCGTTCAGAAATTTCTTTCTGTGTCTTACCCTCTTGCTTGAGGGCGTCAATGATGGCCTTCTGGACAGCAGTCAGGTCGGCAGTCTTACCCATGATTGCGGTTTTGAGTAATGAACCAGGCTGGGAGTTTTTAAAAGCCTCAGGAATCTTTTGCAGGTGTTTAGAGTTAATTAGTTGATTCAGATGATTAGGTTAATAGCTCGTTTAGAGAACCTTTTCATGATATGCAAATTTTTTGAGATAGGGATTTTGGGTTTTCATGAGCTGTATGCCACAATCATCAATATTAAAACAATAAAAGGCTTGAACTACTTCAGTTTGTGTGTAATGAATCTAAAATATATGAAAGTCTAATGTTTATCAGTACATTACAGAAAATAATGAACTTTATCACAATATGCAAATTTTTTGAGAAGGACCTGTGTATATATATACTTTAATAACTCACTTTAATAAGTCACTTTTTATGCATATTTGCACAACCACTGCCACTTTCAAATATTTCTATATCTCTATATTTTGTAATTTTTTATCGTGCCTTTATTTGTACAGTTTATTTTAATAGTTAAATTTATTTTCTTTAGTATTTCTTTTATTCATATTTATTCCTTACGCGTAAGTTTTTATTTAACATTCTTAAGGTCACTGGCGGTCGTATAAGTATTTCACTGCATTTCGTACTGTGTATGACTGTGTATGTGACAAATAAAATTTGAATTTGATTTGAAATATGTATATTTTATATATATATATATATATATATATATATATATATATATATATATATATATATATATATAAAAAATGTTATCTTCCTCGCTGGTGCTTGGTTGTGACATTTCGCTCGAATCTCGAGTCTCTATCACGGACATCTTCGTCCACTTATCACAACGTTATCAACGAAAATGCAAATTTATTCAAACGTCCTTGCTGGGAGTAACGAGGCGATTTTTAAAATGTAAGGAGTAGAAAGTACAGATAATTGCATGAAAATGTAAGGACTAGAAGTAAAAAGTCGGCTGAAAAATTATTACTCCAGTAAAGTATAGATACCCAAAATTTCTACTTAAGTAAGGTAATGAAGTATTTGTACTTCGTTACTTGACACCTCTGGCTATAGCAGCCCGGCCACATACATTGACCCTGTGGAGCTCCAGACAAACAGTTTTGGTGGAAACAGGAGAGTTAAGGTGCACATTTAATTCTGCAGTGAGTTGGGCAGCTGTGGTTTTTTGGATGCAATCTGTAGCACCCGGACATCCCTTTCAGCTTCCTCTTGCGTCCACAGTTACTCCTGTTGGATGTGGTTCTTCCTTCTTGGTGGCATGCTGACATTACCCTGGATACCATGGCTCTTCATACATCACAAAGACTTGCTGTCATGGTCACAGATGCACCAGCGAGACGTGCACGAACAATTTGTCCTCTTTTGAACTCTGATACGTCACCCATAATGTTGTGTGCATTGCAATATTTTAAGCAAAACTGTTCTATTACTCTGCTAATTAAACCTTCACACTCTGCTCATACTGATGGAACATGCAATCAATGAAGATTGGCCACCAGGCTGGTCAATTTAGTCTTCGAGGTTTCTTGGCTAAATTTGACCAGTGTTTCAGTTTCTTTGTCTAACCCCTGTAGGTACAGTAGATGATCATCGCTTATTGCTGTGGATATGACCTTAATGCAGTACCATGAACAATTGAACATTTCATTGACCCACTAGTTCACTGACGAGGGTTGTACTGTAAAATATGCTCAGGCATTAAAACTGAGATTTTTTTCTAATGAAAGAGTTCTCCATGTTGCAGACTGGACAGAGTAGAGGGATTATACATGGGGTAGTGTACATGCGCGCGTGCGTACAGTGGGGAAAGTATTAACATAATAAAAATGTATTAACAGAATTTAATTATTGTTGTTAACGATATTATTATTATTATTAAAGACATTTTTGAGATTTTCAATTAATTGCCTAGCCCTAATCATGCTTCGTATTACACTTTTCATTTTACTAAACATTGGACATTGTACATTTTGTATTAAACATTATGGATAAACATTTGTTGCTTTAAGTGTTTATAAAGTTTTTTTTGTTTAATTTTTTATGCAGAGTTCTGACTGTAATCACAATACACTGAGGTTGTTCATACTGTTGTAGGTGATCATTAAGCAGGAGCCAGGAGAGGTGACGACTACAACGTCTGCACAACAGCAGGCTGGAACTACAGCACCGGCTCAGCAGCAGCAGTATGTGACTGTGAAAGGAGGTCACATGATCGCTGTGTCACCACAAAAAAGCGGGGTGGGTTCAGGAGGTGGAGCCACGCCTACCAAGGTGATCATTTAGTCCCATTTTGTTAATGATTTCAGTGAGTTAGAAGTGTCGTGAAACATGATCAGTAATTATCTGATTATATTCAGAATCCCCCCCCCCCCCCCCCAAAAAAAGTAAGTCTGCCCATGTTAGTTCAGTTGAGCTTTTAAACTACCACATAATTTTGTATTACTGTGTATGTGTACTGTATAACACTTAGTTATTAGTTTGTCCATTAGTTTGTCTCTAAGTTTTATTACAGTCCTTTTTTTAAATTTATTTTCTCATATTCTCTCTGTTTGTAGATGGTGGGGATTCCAGTTGGCTCTGCGCTACAGTCTGCAGTAAAGCAGGTGGCCATCAGCAGCGGTCAAATCCTGGTTGCTAAATCCAGTCCTGCTGGCTCCAAAGTAATGGGACAGAAGCAGGTGGTGGCTCAGGGCGTAGCTAAGGCAATTGTCAGCGGAAGCGGAACAGGTACTGGCAGTGGGGTGTCTGTACAGCAGGTGCACTCCGCTTCCAAATCAGCTGGAGGATCAGGAGGTGGTGGCAAGAGTGGAGGTCAGAGTTCAAAACCCTTTTGTTTCCTCAAAACAAAATGCATCAACGAATGTGACACTGGTGCAGAATACAACATCCAGTTCATTTTCAGCACTTAAAAGTTATTGAAACCACAAACCGAGAGTTCTTATTTATTAAAATCAGTTTTGCTAGGCCACTCTTTCTCTTTTTAATTGTAAGAGGATATAAAGGATGCTGGATCTATCCTTGTGTTTTAAAGAGGAGAGATGTCAAAACATGCAGCTTTTTTATATTCACATAGTGTGTGTTGTATAGAGACAGTAAGTATTTTGGGAAGACAGAGTGTGGATATGCGAGATACGGAGAAGGACTGAGGGTGAGAGGAAGACTAAGAGATGTGGAAAAAGCTGAGAACTTGGGGAATGAAAAATGTGGCATTAGTGAGTGAGGTGTTGATTAGAAGAAGCAGTATCGCACCGCAATATTGCTCATATCTCTGTGTAACTTCAGGTGGAAATAAGATTACGCTTGATGAATCTTACCAGTGCATTTAAATGGGTGTATTTGTTTAAGTGAATAAATGTTGGTGAGGAAAGGCCTGTAATCTTTGCTATTTGCTTTTTACAAATCTTTAACAGTATGGCTATCGCATGGCATTATCATTTTCACCACTTTTTACCTTACTATAATGCAGCAATAGTAAATATTACAGTAGTGTGTTTACACGAGGTTGCAGTGTGTAGTATTGCTGCTTCGTGTCTCTAGGGTTCCTGGTGACAATCCCTGCCTCAAGTATCCGTGTAGATCTCTTTTTTTTTTTTTTTTTTTTTTTCCTTCTGCTTACAGGCCAGAAAGAGAATTGGCTACTCTAACTAACCCTAGGCATTGATGAATGTTTAGTGTTTGTATGTGCGCATGGTTACCCTCTGATGAATTTTTGTCATCCAGAGTTTATTCCTTGTACTCGGTGCTCCTGATACAGGCTTCGGATCTTCCATAATCCTGACTAGGAATAAGTTTGTACTGAAAATGAATGATTGAATAATAATGCATTATTTTATCACTGACCCTTTTTTTTTTTTTTTTTTTTTTGTGCTCTTTGCATTCACCTCAGTAATGGCAACGCTGCAGTTGCCGGTCAACAACTTGGCAAATTTGGCTAACCTGCCTCCGGGTACCAAGCTGTACCTGACGACAAACAGCAAGAACCCATCAGGCAAGGGCAAACTCCTGCTCATCCCACAGGGAGCCATCCTGAGAGCCTCAAATAGTGCAGGTCAGGGCACTTTCACACACTCTCACTCTCTCTCTCTCTCTCTCTCTCTCTCTCTCTCTCTCTCTCACACACACACACACAGGCACTCAAGTATTTTGTACCTCAATGTCACTCTAATTTACTCTCTAATAGACCATTGTTGATCTGTAACATTGAATCTGCGTGGTGTAACACATGGTCTATTTTTATCCGGGATACAACAATACCACTTTTTATCAGACTAAATGCAAGTACTTCCATTTCATACATGCCGATACTGAGAACTGATACCAGTATGATATGATGCCAGATGTTGTCCCAGATCACAGTGCGTACAAAAAGTTTCACAATGGGGGACCTTGTCATTTAGTATATTAAGGTAGTCAACTGACCTAATTTTTAGGGCAAATAATGTTGCTGAATCTAGTGGTTTTCATAAGGCTACACAGCTGTTAAGTGTTAAATGCTTTTACTTTACACAACTATTTGACATAGCCATGGGTTCTGCTCTTGTTTTTTTACGATTAGATTTCACGCTCATTCTGAATGTTTTTCTGATCACGTTTCTTCCTCGAAGAAGAAGGTTCACCACTTATCCTTTCAGATTTTAATTATTCGTTCTTAACCCAATTTCAGTAGTCTCAGCAATCTCCTTTTTTATTTTTTTTGATGCAGGACATTAGTTTGACACTTTAGAAACAGAGTAACATCTTTGCCGCACATGTACAACTGCTTCAAATAACGTTAAATCATCATAACCATATTAATCACGGGAGAAATTGTACAATAAAAGTCTCTAGCCTATTTGCTTGGTTAAAACCAGGTGGTAACTTAATGCCCATCACCAAAAAAAAAAAAAGTTTAAGATGAGGGTATATTCTACCCTCATGCTCTTTCAGTGGGAAATAGAATAAAATGTCCTCAATTTCAGTAAACTGAAAATTGAGCTGTTAAGACACCATTTTGCATATTTGGCATATTTTCCTGACCTTGTGTACCTAAAAGAAAAACAGCATGAGAAGAGAGTAAAAACACTTCCTAGCTTATAGTTAAACCCCAAAAACAGCACTCACTGTGTTTTTCTTTCTGTCTAGGGAACCAGTCTCAGAGTTCTTCCGGTTCTGCTCAGTCGTCTGGGAGCAGCTCAGGATCCAGCAGTCTGCCCACCAGCCTGTCCTGTACTTCTTACATACTGAAACAGACTCCTCAGGTGACCTACACATCCTTACTAGGACTATCAGAAAACAGCTCACATCCTATTCAAATATTTGATTTAAATATTTAAAGAGAATGATTAATTTACTTTTATAAAACATAAATGTTTTCTAAAAGTAAGCATTTATGTTATGTAAATGTTTACATGGTTACTTACATTTAAGTAAGTTTTCTTGCATAAATGTTATAAGCAACTGCATAAATGTGACACTGCCTTTTAACTTTTATGTTCAGTATGGTTTATTCTTCTGTTAATAATATAAACTGTGTGATAAAAGCATCATCAAATACATTTGTTGTAGACTAGATAATTTCTTTTCACTGAATTGTTCATGGGCATTTTTATAGACAGAATGCAAGATAAAAAATAATCGGTTACACTTTGTAATAAAAGTCAATAACCATAATACTCATATACTATTTAACACAGTGACCCATGCAGTTAAGCTTCCTACCTGCAGTTGTTCATCACTTTACTCTTTCCTACATTTTTGCTGTTTGCTTTAACAGTCAAATTTCATCAAACACAGACCGTCTCTTGCTGTCACTGCATTACACAGAGATTTACCAGTTCTTACTGGTTTGCCTTAAGCATGACTCCACTACAGCAAAGAGCAGCTTGACGGTGCTGTCGTTTTATTTATCATGTGTGAAGGATCTTCCTGACTTCTGTAACGGTCGCTGTGGGAAGCATTTGTCCTTCAAAGGTCACATTTGTATTTCTTTTTTTCGTCAGGCATGATCTTGTGAACAATAAGTGTATTATAAAGAAATATTGTTTCTCGTTTTCCTCAGCAATAAAATTTCTGCATGAAATGTGTCTGATTAGTGGATACGGATGAACAGTGAAGCTGTTCCATTTTCAGTCACACAAAAACATGAGTGTAGACAGATTCAGTTATTACCTGAACTGTGCTTCTCCATTTCTTTGTGTTCTTGGTTTAAAAGTTGAGCGTAATGGATAACCATTAAATGTTGTATTGTTTTTCACTTTGCTCTCTGATGTTGATCTACAAATTACATAAAAGTGTTTCAGGTTTTGGCTAGGTGATGCGCATCTGTGCATCCTTCCTCACACCTCATATGTCTACAGCTTTGAATGGAGACCATTTTCTTCTACATGTCTCTATTTTTAACTGTCAGTCTGTTTTTATGTGATATTTTTAACTCTTTCCCTTAAATTACAGATTACAATTTTAGAATCTTGTTATGCACCAACCCTTGTATGTCTGACACACATCCATACAGCGGACGCATAACATTAACTTTCAGTCTATACTGTAGTGACCCCTTTTGTTATTGATCTTTCCAGGGCACGTTTCTTGTTGGTCAGCCAGGGGGTTCTGGGAAACAGGGCACAGCCAGTTCCGCGAGCCATGCCGCATCTAGTCCCACCTCGGTAACCCAGCAGGCCATTCGGGTCACAGCAGGACAGAAGGCAGCCATCTTGGCTCAGGTATGTGTCATGAATGTCAGTCCTCATAGAAGAGCTGGAGATTTTTTCTTTTTTCATACTTGGAAAGCATCATATTAATAAACATGCAAATTGTTAGTAATCAGGTCAAATATTAATAGACACAGTTCCATCCTTGTTTGGATTTTTTGGAAGTTTATTTGAAACTACATTTTTATTGTAATCTACTCACATTGTCGTCTTTACATTCATTTAAACACTGAAAATATTGTATAAAATTCTAAATATTGGTATCTGCTGCACTGCAGTGTCTATTTTTTGTACAATACATGTAAGCTACTTCCTTATTCGTATCTGTGAAAGTTCTCAACTCGAATGTTTGTGAGTCGGGGACTTGCTTATTCAATGTTATTCACTTCACCCTTTCAGTGGTTATGATGTTGGCACTGATTGGTGTATTGTCTATCTTGAGTCACACATGTGAAGGCTAATATGTGAGCATGTGAAATCATTAAACATTTGTTGAAGTGTTAAACAATAGTCAGGATCTTTGTCACTTGCTATTGTATATAGAAATCGTTCAGTTGTTCAAGGGTCACTTTTTCATTTTCTTTCTTATGATTCTCGTGCATTTCCAGCTGCTGGTGTGCAGTTTCTAAACCGTTCACAAACACGCATGTGGGTTCGATGAGTTCATTGATGTTTTCTCCTGATCTCATTTTTCTCTTTGTTCCTTCCACATTATGTTTTTCCTCCTTGTTTTTGTGTGTGTGTGTGTGTGTGTGTGTGTGTGTGTGTGTGTGTGTGTGTGTGTTGTCTGACTGAACGCTTTCATGTGACCATTTGTTCCTTATTGAAGCATTATATTTAATGTGCAGTTGCATGGACGAGGATGTTTGTGTATAAGTGGAAGATTGAAAATGAATGTGCAAAATCTTTCATATTAAAGATTAGTGTTAAAAACAGAAATAGCCACTCTAGGCAAATCAGTCAAGAGAGCGGAAATGGTTACATTTATGAAAGATTTACAGACCTTAGAAGGCCCGGGTTCGATTCCAGCCAGTGCCCACACCCCAGCCACTGGATGCAGTGCCGGTCCCTAGCCCGGATAAAATGGGCGGGTTGCGTCAGGAAGGGCATCCAGCGTAAAAACCTGTGCCAAGTTGTAGTGCGGACTGGATAGTCCACTGTGGCGACCCCTTGTCGGGAGTAGCCGAAAGACCAACAACATTTTTTTTAATTGTTGGATTTATGATTTTTACATATTTGTCTTAATTGCTGCTACACAGCAGGGTGTGTGTAGACGTTTGTGCATGCCAGCGTGTGAGTGATGATCTGTTTTTTCAAATCTTCTATTGAGTACTGCGTGAACACGTTTTAATGGTTTGATGCCACAACACATGGTGTTTTCTGTATTGGAAATAATACACATGTTGTGATAACATATGGAACGATATCGCGGACAATATTCAAATGCAATTGCGTTTCCCATATGTGGACGCACAAAGTGTGCCATAATTCAAATGCAATTGCAAACTTTGCTTTACCGTTTGCTGATTCGCCTTAGCGAGCGCACACTGACTGCCAAATTTCAAATGAAAAAACAAAGTCCATTTGCATTTGTATTTCCCAGGTCTTACACGTCATGAACCTGTCATATTTAAATAGCAAAATCAATCACCACGTTTGCTTTTTCACTTTCTCTGCGCCGCGCGTCAAGCCGGCCAAAATTCAAACGCAATCGCTAATCCATTTGCAATTGCATTTCCAACACGTTACACAGAAACCTGTCAATCAGCGTCAGGGGCGGGTCTATACTGTGGGGCGGGATTGTATGGGGAGTGACGTCACTCGCACTCGCCGACCATTTGGGATATTTGAGCACTGGAGGTGAACCGAGATTATCTCATTTGTTTATCAAGAAATAAACACACAAAAATTACAAATCGCATAAAATCTGTGGTGGAAATGAAAGAAAATGGTCCACGACAAGGCTCCAACCTGCAAAGCTCATCTGGCAACTGCAATAAGACAAAGCTGGAGACAGACTGATGAAGTATACAGTTTGACATTAGTTAAATCCAGGCCTCAGAGAATTCAAGCTGTTATAAAAGCCAGAGGTGGTGCAACAAAGTACAAGTAGTGTTTTTATTTGGTGATTCCATATTTTTTTTCCTCTGTTTGAGTTGTTAAAACAGTTGTCGTTGACTATAGTTATCTTTCTTTGTTTTTTTTAAGTGTTTTATACAGCCAGAAGTTTGGATTGTTGAGTGAAAATAGTTTTGTGGCATGTATGTGCTTGTTTTTTTTCTACACAATTAAACATTTGAATGAACATTTTCTGAGAGGGGTGATTCCATAATTTTTGCCAGGGGTTGTATATGAAAATAATATATAATTAATATATTTCCCCCCTATACTACATGTGTTTTTTTATATAGATTATTTTATAATCAAATTCGTTTGGTGCAATTTGTAAATCATAAACCTATTAATTTATGTTGTAATATAATATTTGATAGAGGTTATGTTGGGGGGGCAATCAGTGGCAGGGAGGCATTTTAGCGCATAACACCGGTACGCAGCGTTTCTGAAAGATTTAGCTCCAGCAGGCTGTAACAGGAGAAGATCTAAAAATATTTTTATTTGTAAAAACTTCTCTGTCCACTCCGCAGCAAGAAAATATGCGATTTGTCATTTTTGTGTCTTTATTTCTTGATAAACAAATGAGATAATCGCGGTTCACCTCCAGTGCTCAAATATCCCCCTCTTGGTCGGCGAGTGCGAGTGACGTCACTCCCCATACAATCCCGCCCCACAGTATAGACCCGCCCCTGACGCTGATTGACAGGTTTCCGTGTAACGTGTTGGAAATGCAATTGCAAATGGATTAGCGATTGCGTTTGAATTTTGGCCGGCTTGACGCGCGGCGCAGAGAAAGTGAAAAAGCAAACGTGGTGATTGATTTTGCTATTTAAATATGACAGGTTCATGACGTGTAAGACCTGGGAAATACAAATGCAAATAGACTTTGTTTTTTCATTTGAAATTTGGCAGTCAGTGTGCGCTCGCAAAGGCGAATCAGCAAACGGTAATGCAAAGTTTGCAATTGCATTTGAATTATGGCACACTTTGTGCGTCCACATATGGGAAACGCAATTGCATTTGAATATTGTCCGCGATATCGTTCCATAATAACACTTTCTGCCATAACAATTTCTATTTGTAGACGTCTGTTTAGCATGTTATTCATACTGGACCTTCATAATGTTGATTGCATAGTAGTGTGTAGTGTAGCGGTGGTACCAGGCTGTGGCGGTGTATCAGCTCCTGCTTTGTGTTTGCAGCTTCCTCATTTTCACTGACACACTTTTTGGTTAAATTCCCTTATTGATCTCAATTTCTCTCCCCCTCTTTTCTCTCCAGATTTTCCTCCTACATTGTGCCTGCAACGTGCACTCTCGGAGAAAGAGAGAGAAAGTGTGTGTGTGTGTGTGTGTGTGTCTTGATTATTTGTTTATCTGAAGTTAATGCATGTGCTTGCGGGGAGGCACAAAAAGAAGAGCCTGAGCTTTAATTTAGCACACACACTCTTAGTATCCTCTCTATATCCAGCTTTTGTTCTTTTATACCAGAGTACTATTCAGTTATTACCTTATATAACAGGAAACACTGATCAATCAGAAAAAACAGTGTTCTGTGAACTGATCTATGAATAATAATAATAAAAAAAGATCACTGAAATCTTCATTTTTAAGATGGTAGTCTCACAAGTGAGAGAAACATCTAAAAGTTACTGTCAGAGAGAAGTCTAGGTAAGAAGAAAAACATTCATGGAATGGGGGGAAGAAAGTAACGATCATATTTGACCAGGCTTTACTTCACTGCGTATTGTAAATGAATGAATAAATGAAACGCAAGTAGAAATGTGTCGAACAGATCTGTGTCGGAGCACAAGTGCTGCTCGATATGAGACAGTTTGCTGTATGCTTTCGACATCAGGCGTTGTGTAAAAGATGATGATCAAAATGGAAATACAAAAATGTATGTACGTGATCAACAGCTTTGTGGCGTCGCCGTGCCAAGCATCTCCAGCAGTGATTTAATCATTTTGACAGCAGACCCATTTACTTCAGTGCTGATCTATCCAACAGGAAGGAAGCAGAGTAAACATTAGCCATAGGTCTGCCCACTGCAAAGTGCTGGCTAAGAGCTAATGGACTGGAAGATAATCTTCATGGGTCTTTATGTAAGGTATTTAGAAGATGAGCAGCTTTTGCATTCATGTTGACTGAAATCTTCACAGATATGCAGATTGGGGTGCAAAAGATCAAAACCATACACATTTATTTATTTATTTTATATTATATTATTTATGGTATTTAATGGTGTAGAATATAAAATTACATGGGATAAGATTTCACATTGAACACATTGAAAGTTGATTGAAACTGACATTCAGAACGTCTGTACACCATGAACTCCTGCCCATGTCAATTTTTTTTCCCAGTCTGTTAACACGTTCCCCTCTGCACGTGTTCATGTACTGTCCCTTTCAAAACATGTTGCCGTGTGTATAGTCACGAGTCCACCTTGTCCAGTCTGCAACATGGAGGAGAATTCCTTCACCAGAAAAAAATAAAAACCCAGCTTTAATAACTGCATATTTACAGTACCAGTCTCTTCAGTGAGCTATGAGGGCAAATTGTTCTTTATTCATAGTCAAGGTAAAATGTTCAATTAGTCGTGATGTTGATTTAAGGTCATCTTGCCCAGCATTAGTTGTTTGGTACTTAATCTCTCCATTATTATTTAAACTGTATTAACAGTCCGATAGTAACTTATAATTTCCAGGTCTTTCCAGGTTTGTTTCCTTTGAGTTCTTTTGCAAATTGTAAAATGGTTTCTGAAAGAACAAAACTAGGCAAAACACAAAGCATGTGTGTGTGTCTGACTACTGGTATCCAAATATTCTGAGGAGGATGCAGCATGATTATATAACTGAAAGAGCATCAGCCAAAGCACAAGTCTTTAACTTCTCTATCACAAAGTATCTCACTCACTCACTCACTCACTCATCGTTGTCTATAGTCCTCTATAGGAGGTCCGTGTTGCCTACAAAGTATCTGTTGAATTTATAGGAGAGATCTCACTAAAGAAATCCTTTGACTCAGGCAGTTTTTACATCACCTGTCTTTAAACTTCCAGGTGCACAGAAACTATGTTGATGTTGAAACAAACCGCCAATTCTGGATTGAATTATCGATTGAAGCCCCATTAAAACTGGCTGAGGTGTCATGTTGTGTGGTTTGATTGGCAGGTGGTTGGCGGCTCCCAGGGCTCTCAGGTAAAGCTGTCTGACGGATCGGTGAAGACGGTGACGGCTGCACACCTGTCCAAACCCGGCAGTACCACTTTGAGGATGACTGGGGGGATCATCACAGCCACTACTTCAAGTTCACCCGCTGCTACCTCCAGTTCTCAGCAGGTGAAAAACAGGGTCATTAACATGTGTTTGTGCTCGTTCGTATCGTTCCTTTTTCCTATATGGAACCGAGTTTTCATCTTGAGTTAAGTACCGTAGGAAAAGACTATTACAAAAGAGGAAGCACTAGACTGTAGTGTTACTGCTTTTTTGTTGTTTATTTTCAGAACATTATTTTTAGAGATGTGTGTCTTCTATTGCTTCTATTTATTCACTTGCTCTCTCTCTCTCTTCCGTGTTTGACCCTCCAGTCAGCAGAGGGAGCCGGAGTGTCCCCTGCGTCCTCGGGTACTAAAGCAGCTGCACAGCACTCTGTACTGATGGCAGCCAATCAAGCTGCAGTAATCAGTGCCGCTAAAAGTGCTAGCGCTGCAGCCAACGTGGCAAAAAACACCGGCTCTGTTGTAACGATGTCTAAAAGCATTAACATGCCACTCATCAGCCTGTCAAAGGGGGCCGGGACAGCGGTAGTGAGCGTCCCCAAGAGTGCCAGTCCATCACTGGTCAATGCTGCATCTCTAGTGGGAGGAGCTACAGTCAGTGGGAAGACAGCAGCTGCGATTTCAGGTGACTGACCGTTTCTTAAAGTCTATCTTATGAAGGAGAAGTTTCTACAAGAAAGTGGAACAAAAATTATTAAATAAAAAGTTTTCAATGCCCAATTAAACATTGCAGAAATCAGGGCAAACAGAAATCAAGGCAAACAGAAATGTGCTAATTGCACGTTATAAACTTAAGATTTAAATATAACACGCAGTCATTTTTAAATACTGCTAAAAAACAGCTTTTCAGTATGTCTGCATGTGTTTTTGCCATCTTACAGGCATGTTAAAGCTGCAGTCAGGCTCACAGCAGACCGTGCTGACGATTCCAGCTAACCAGCTTAAGCAGCTCAGCATTGGTGGGGCCTCCACAGGCCTCCAGACCATCCTCATGCCTGTGGGAAAAGGTGAATCAATCTTCCTCGCTGTCTTTAGTGTGGGTGCTCTAACCGACCATGTGATGTACTCGAATAGATGCACTTAAGGGACAGAAAATTTCAACCTTACAGGAGTGACAGTAGAATTTTGGGCTGTCCTTAGGGTTTTATACATACAATTAAATATTTTATGCCGGATGCATTCTTTTCCAGGGAGCTACTGCTGTCTACTTTGAGGTGATTGTAAAAATAGACCAAGACAGTTTAAGATCTTTTTCCACGTTAAGTATGATATAGAAACCAACAAAATTCAAATGAAAGACAATTTTTTTTTTTTTTTTTTTTGGAAAAAAGTAAGAAAAGAAAAATGACTGGGAAAATTGCAGTTACGTACAGAGTACAGTTGCATAAGTGTGCACACTCTTGTACAATGTGACATTGCTTAATTGAACATTGAACATGATCAATTAATTCTAAGCAGTATCACATGAGAGGGAGTGTTGTTTTCTGGTTATCAGCACAGCTGTGATGAGATCATAGCCACGAGAGTTGTGTGTATGCACGCTGTGAAGCAGATAGTTTAGTCTTTTCAGTGCTGTTATGCTCTACATCACCACCCGTGGAATAACTCTCGTCAGATCAGATTACTGACTCAGAACTAACTGTTGTATTGCACTGGTGAGCTCAGGAGCGCCAAAAGACCTACAAGACTCTCTGAAGCATGCAACATGGGCATGTATGGGTGCAAATTAAATTTATCTTGTTTTTATTGATGATTGGACCAACGATAAAAGCAGGAGAATGAATTCTCTAGACCTCTAGAATCTGCTTAGATTCAGTTGATTACGGTAAATTCCATTACAGGATACTTGACACTGCAGGTGAACGGTGTCCCACAGTAAATCTTTTAAGGTGAAGTAGGAAGGGAAGATGGATAAAGTGAAGGCATGGCAGCGCATTACAAGAGAATAAACCTAGAGTCTGGTTGTCCAGACATCAGGTAGTCACTGACTGAAAAGGATTTTCAATCAAGTATTAGAATGACTGTTTCATTTATGATTGTGTCTAATTTTTTTAGTCCCTTAAAGCTTGTACCCAAGATTTCACTTAACACTGACAATATTATTTAGCTGACTACCGCACTACAGTGTTATATTTATGGACATATTATTTCAATATGCATGAAACGTTAATTGAACGCTCTTTATCACTTTATTATTTTAAAATCAATTTTGTGGATTTGTAGTTTTCAATTTTCTTTGTTTTCTGTATTTATACTTTAAAATGTGCAATGCAGTTGGAATCTTGATTTTTTTGAGAAAAATTCATCCTACATACTTCGAATTTAGCCCACCTGCAACCTCCAACCACTTGTACAGGTTTGCAGGATTTAAGCCCACAACACAAGGCAAGATATGTGTATGGTAGTTGTGAAAATTTTACAAACTTTTCACGCTCGGTTTGGCTTCTTAAGTCATTTTTTTAAAAAAGGAAATAGTATTTGGTCAGAAAATGCACAGGGCAAACACTAGTGTACTTTCCGTAGTTCTCTGGTTCCTTTTCTCCAATAAATACCACTATTGAACCTATTTTATTGCCAGCTCTCTTTCTCCTTTTCTCTCGGTCTATTCCTAAACATCACAGGCTGTAATTACAGTACAGATTGATTTGTTCCTCTGGCCAAAGGCAACATGATAGCCAGCTCTGACTCTGTGTGTGGGAAGGGCACATGAACATCATAGTGTTAGATGAGCTGTTTCCTGTAATGGCCCTCTCAGTTGCCATAGTGATGGGGCATAATGGAGAGTAGTGAGACTGTGTGGGGGCAAAGAGATAAAACTGTTCGTGTCATCTTTTTTTTTCTTTTTTTTTTTTCTCTTTTTTTTTAAGCAGAGATCCATTAGAAAGCTTCTACAAATCATTAAGAATAACTAGGACTGTGTCAGTAATAATTCTGTGTGTGTTATACAGTGGTGCAGTCTAGTTCAAAAGCTGCTCAGAGTGGAGTTTCTCCTTCTACCACTGCACCTTTAGCTCAAGGTAAGACACGAATGCGTACAATCACATTCTGCCTTGTCTGCATATACAAGTCTATATGACAACTAATGCCTTTTTAACTTTTCATACCTTATGTTTTTCTTTTTTTGTAGTTAAGACAGAACCTGGACTGTCCAGCTCCTGCGCTACACCCGTAACACCTACATCTACCCCTTTACCTGCGTTACCCACCCCCCTGCCCACAGCCACCTCTGCTACTGTTAAAGTGGAACAAGGCACAGAGGTCAATACACATGAACTCGTTAAGTAAGGACAGTCACATGATTACCACGACATGAAAAATACAACACACACTCCCACACAACATCAAGAAACACACTGAGTGCATTATTCATAACACTTCACTGGTCAAAAGTCCAAAACGTGCATGAACTCACAAGAATCGACAATTTCTTTATTTGGCAAAATCATTAACATGCCCAAAAAATAAGATTATTGGTTATAGCAAACTTTTACGTGTCTTCCCTGAGAATTCAAATCTTTCACATGGTTCATGCACTCTTTGTGAAAAATCTAAATTAGATTTTGGAGTAAAAAAAAAAAAAAAAGACAAAGCTCCATCTGCCCCACTTCCTGAACTTAATTTGTTCAGTGTCTGAGCAGACGAAATGAGGGAGACACTGAACTGGCAAGTGGAGAATCTGATCTGTGTTTGAAGTAAGGTACTATACAATTCGACACATTTTTTAAGCCTAAATTTGATTTGTTGCGACTCTTCTGAGGAATCAGTGGTACTTCTGAGATCAAAGCCATGTGTGTTCATTGGACCCTTGAGCAAATCCTTTCACCACTAAACCGTTCAGCTGTTTTCTTGCCTAGTTTTAAGGAACATTAAGAAGAGCTACTACCGCATCTTTTTATAATACAAGTCAAAAACATCATAGTATTTTAAAACAGTCTTAGCATCCGGCGTAAAACCTGTGCCAAGTTGTAGTGCGGACTGGATATTCCGCTGTGGCGACCCCTTGTCGGGAGCAGCCGGAAGACCAACAGCAGCATTTAGAGCTAGGAGTCTGCTGAACTGAACACAGAGAACAGTATCAGAGAGCGTTGCCCATAAATTGAGGATGCAATGGCATATGCACACACAAAGCTAGTGGTGAGCATGAAGCAGTGTAGTGAGAGCGCAATGAAACTATTGCATATCAGAGTATTTCAGTTCTCAAAAGTTCTGAGCATTGAGACACCTATCGGGGTTTACACATTGCTGGTCAAGGTGCATTTTATGGCATGCTGTGCTCATTTTTTAATGCCTACACTCACTGTTGACCACCCTCCTGCTCTTTAATGTACTGTATTATAATAGTATGCTATACAGTACATACTGTACAACTATATATATGAAAACAATAATAATAATAATAATAAAAATAATGATCATCCTCATCACCATCATAATAAAATAATTTAAACCATAAACCCCTAAAACATAAAGGATACAGAAACCAACAGAAACGTAGTTCAATGATGCATGGTGTTCCTGAAATTGCTTGATTTGAAAAAAAAAAACTCTTGGTCTAAAAAATATTGATCTATCCCTATTTCTAACATTAATATTTAAAGTTAATTTTCAACCTTTCCACCTCTCAGAGCTCAGAGGAATTTACTTGCGTTCATCTGCAAAACTAAACTGATGTAAAAGCTTTTTGAGTAGTTTGATCTCTTTCGATGGTCATTAGGGAGAAAATCTGCTCACAGGACCCATCACCATTATTCCAGTGTAATCCCAGAAACATATGACCCTCATTCCTGGAGCAGTTCTCTCGGTCTAGTGGCAATTTACAGAAACCTTTTCCAGTTGGAGTAAATGTTGATTGGATTTCTTAATCGATTGCCTTGTTAATAACCACTTCTCTTTCTCTCTCTCTCTCTCTCTCTCTCTCTCTCAGTACGGAACATATTGAAACTATGTTGCAACTTTTGACAGCTGCAGTAAAGAAATTTCCTTTGATTGTCCCAGAGAAAAGTGAGTCACTTTCTTCCTTCTTGCTCTGTCTTGCTTATATTTAAACTCAAAAACTCAATTATTGCAATTCTGCACTTTAGAATCAGAGAGACTTTGGGCACAGGTTGTGTTTTATTCCTTTTTTTTTCATCTTTATAAATTGAAATTCATGAATAACGCTGTGTGTGTGCATGCTCTTAGCTGAAGATACGCACCCGTTCTGTGCTACCTCTTTGGAGCAGTACTATTTGTGGAACATTGGAAAGCGCAGAGCTGCAGAGGTAGTATATATGTGTGTGTGTGCCTGAAAGAGTGATGGAGAAGATCTTGCTCTTTCTTTTTTCAGCTTTAGAGACATGACTTTGCACTTCAATCTGTTTCAGGTCAGCATTATGTGAAATCTCTGCTCACTCTCACCTTCTTTCTTCCATATGTTTATGTAGCTTCAGAGGGCAGTTGCAGTAAAGCGTCTGGTTCAGGATATTTTGGACCGGAACCCACGCCTGCAGGCCCTCAGCCCACCTAAAACCAGGGAAGTAGTGCAGTGGTGCCGAATTCGTGGTTACACACCCCCTGATTCTGAACCTCAACGTGTAGAGGAGGACTCCATAGAAGACATTCTCACACAGATAGACAGTGAGCCAGGTCTGTGAGTCTCTGTATATGTGTCTGTGTGTTTGCACGTATTCATACTGCTGGACAGCACACACATCATGATGGATTGATATGATTTATAAAACACATAGATATAATGTCCCCTAACATGTGATTGATAAGGAGGCAGCTAATGTTGTTAGTAATTATGCTAATTTTTATATAACCAGAATAAAACTCAAAACCCTTCATGTCCCCTCAGTTCACACTTACCAGTTAAGACAGCTACGTACTAACATGCTAACATTCAGTTTTTTGTGTAGATTTGTATGGATGCAGCTTTGTGTACGTTCTTGTTGGAAAAAACATCACAAATCTGTAAATAGGGGAGTTACAGTAAGAGTCATCCAGCTAATCTTTTGAAGCAAATCAATGTGACGTGTTAATGTCGTTCTACACAGTAGGGATGATATGGACATTTTGCGGAGACATTATTTAGTCGTCATTTAGAGTTGTATAACTTCTGTCTAATTTCTGTAGTGTGAAGAATTAATCTTTTATCCATAAATAGTCCCCTTAACCCTTGTTGACTTTTGTTTTTCCGTTTTTGTTTAATGAAAGTGTAGTCTGACCCTGTTCTCAGTGAGGGCTTATGGGTTTCATCTGTCTCCTCTGTACTCACAGACAAAGATCTCATTAAATGTGATTATGTTGCTTCGAGAAATGCTTTTGATTTAAATGCAAATATATTAAGATGTACTTTACCACTGATATGATGGGGAATCACTGTTCTACTAAGTGGAGAGCATTTATATCATGACCTCTGTTCATTAACTAATTGCACAGGCCAGACTTTTTAAATGCTGTGTAGTTGTTCAGTCCGGTGTTTGCCCATGTCTGTAAATCCGCTTCATGGACATTAGGTCTCATTTAATCATTAGGGCTTTCTAAAGATTATGATACTCGAAAACATTTTCCCTATTACAATTAAACCTTTTCGCATTTTCCACATATTTTCCACAAGAGTATGTCCACATATGCACGTTATATTACCAAAAGTATTCGATCGTCTGCCTTGACATGCAGATGAACTTGAGTAACATCCGATTTTTAATCCATGGGGTTTAATATAATGTTGGCCCCGTCCCCTCTGCAGCTATAACATTAGCTATAGCAATACTTAAAAACACTCCTAAACCTTCCCAGAAGAGTTGAAGCTGTTATAGATGCAAAGGATGGGCAACATCATATTAAACCCTATGGATTAAAATTTTTAAGTTACTCAAGTTCATCTGCATGTGAAGGTAGGCGAGTGAATACTTTTGGCAACACAAAAAATCCTTATATAACAATCTGTGTCTATTCAAAGGCTTTCTAAATGGATTGAGCTCGCTGTGTTTGACCTTTTAGCTGAATATATTATAAATATGCACATCAGAAGTATGACTATTAAAAGATTACCTGCTCTTTAATTGTTTACTGGGTTGTTAGTTCACCTTAAACTGACTAGAAAATGGAAATTACAAGCTTTGGTCATAACATCAAGGACTGAGCTCAGTTAAAACACTTGACATTTTGAATACTCTACATGGTTATTATAACCACTTTGTACAGTGGGGGGAAAATAATCCTTATCACAAAATAAAGAGATCACTGAGTAGTGCTAATTTTTTATTTTATAAAAAAGTATTTTATATAAATTTGTGCGCGTGTGTGTATAGAGTGTCCCTCTACCCTGACGGATTCTGACGAACTGTGTCAGCGTCTTGAGCAGTTGCAGAGGATTCTGAAGACTGAACCAGAAGAGGAAGACACCGAGCCTGTCGACATCATTGCTGTGAAAGAGGTCTGCAGCAGCAGGGTCAAGGTCAAGCAGGAACAGGAAGAGGCAGAGGATGAGCCAAAATACTTCCTTGGGTTATGTCCATCTTCTCAGTTTATCAGAGACACAGCAGAGCAGGTGGTTATCATTCAGACACTAGAATTACTAGATCTGTCTGTTGTTACTACATCTGTCTTGGCACACTTCATTTAACGCAAACTCGATCTCAGACCCAATGTTTCACCCTTTATCTCCTGTGATCTCAGATTGGTGTGGGTTTCCAGCCGGTTGAAGTGGAGAGGAATGTCTTTGCTCCAGTAGTGGAAGCCATGATTCTCAAGGTACATATTTTTTGAGACAGTACTTATCGTTATTGTCCATGTTGTTGAATAAACAGTGAGTTATGGGGCTTTCCCATCCTATTCTTTTTGTTAGAGTGAACTGAATTCTCTAAAACTGACAGAACTTCCCTGCTTGAAATCGCATCCCATAATTTTCTAATACAGTGGAACCTTGGATTAGGAGCATAATTCGAGCTTGTATTCCAAAACACTCGTAAATCAAAGCAAGTTTTCCCATAAGGAATAATAGAAACTCAAATAATTTTTTCCACAGCCAAAAAAAATGTAAACATTAAAATAATTAGTACAAAATATAAGGTAAAAATAAAACAAATTAACCTGCACTTTACCTTTAAAAAATCACACACATTAACGGACTGTTTTGTCGAAAAATTAGTAAGGAACATCGCTAATGACATTCGAGTGAGGGCATACTAACGGAATCACTGCTGTAAAGTAAAACAAACAAATTAACCTGCACTTTACGTTTGAAAAGAATCACGACAGAGAGGTGTTTCTGTGTAGAGCAGTGTGTGTGTGTGTGTGTGTGTGTGTGTGTGTGTGTGTGTGTGTGTGAGTGTGAGAGAAAGTGCACGCACACATAACACGAGTCAAATTACGCAAGCATGCACACAACAGGCTGAAACTGGGAGAAACTGGATCTTTAACCTCTTTAATAAGACTTTCTTTTTCTTTACATGTGCGCACGTGTGTTATAATAAACAGTACACACGCGCTTACAAACACAAAATAAAATGTGTTTTACACACTCGCGCACACACGTGGTCACAGTGTTATAGTAAACAGTGCACGGATGTTGATTACACCAGTAAGAGCATTAAGACCGAGCAGAGGACACGATTACCCACAATTTCGCAGAACAAGAGAGAGAAAAACAAGAAGCGCATGCATGATACATCATACTCGGTATTCGTAAACGAAGACTTGCTTGTTTTTCAAGTCAAAATTTATTAAAAATCTTTTGTTTGTCTTGTGGAACACTCGCAAACTGTGTTACTCGCAATCCGAGGTTTCACTGTAACTGGTTAACTGTGTTTGCGGCATGACTTGTTTGAGGGGCAACTGTAAGTGATTTGCGCCATTTTATGTCACTCATGCTTAACCTTCACAAACTGTCTATAAACTTTCTACCTACATAGTTTTTCTGGATAATTTTTTTTAAATATTAAATCTTAATAATTTGGTTTTAGTCTCATTAGGCATTAAATCCATATTTGCTATAGTAAGTTATTTATCTGGAGATTTCCTGTAAAATACGTTTTATTTACGAGCAAAGTCTCGTCATGGTTCTAAATATATATTCACAGTGCATGCTGTTTTTAATGGGCTTGTCACCACATGTACTATAGAAATACCATTAGGCAAGCTGTGACCATGACTTGCCGTCATGCTAATTTTATTTATTTAATTTATTTCTTGCTTGAATTTGGTGCAAAAGGGCCCCACCTTTTCATCTGCTTAATTTTAGCAGCTCTTATTTTATATCCATGCACTTTGCCAGAGCCTTTCTGAACCAAGTTACATACATGTGATAGTGATCAGCAATCTTGTTGTCTGAGTCTCGAGAGGAGAAAAATGCATTTACTTGTGAATTCTCTCTGGTGGAAAACCACTTATTCTTTAAAAAAAAAAAAAAAAAAGCTAAATAATGAGCAGGATTTTATCCTTTACTGAGGACACTTGTGTTGCTGTTATTTGTATAAAACCATTTGTTTATTTCTAGGCTACACAACAGTTTGCCAGTGAGATACTGCGAGAATCATTAGCAAATGCCTATGGGAAGTCCCCTCAAAATAGGTACGTCCACCCTTTCAACCCTTTTGCACATTCATCTATGCAAGCATCATGTTTATTTAGCTGTCCATTCTTACCTTCTTGCACATCTTTCCACATCTTTGAGTCTCGTGTCTAATCATCCTGGATGTTTTATTAGTTAGCTGTTCTTATGGAACAATAAACTTTTTAAAGAAATTACTGAATAATATCTGGGAGTTTTATAGCTGTTCGCAAAAAGGAAGGAAATCGAATAAAGTTGGTATTAAATGTGGTAAGTGATATGTTGATTGAAATATGGATTATCACATAACAAATCTAAGAGCCCATCATGTCAATATGCATTAAACAAAAAGGCTCAGGCTCAGTTTGCATGTCTGAATTTGTTTAACACAACAAGCAACCAGAAATCTAACTTCTTAAAGCATTATTGGTAGCTTAAAGGGTAAAATGCAAAGACTACTCTAATTGTTCGTAATTGTGCTTCTTACATAGATTTCATGTTAAAATAAATGATAAATGCATCAGGCTTTTCATATGATATTCATAAATTTCTTTGATAAAATTTAGGATTCAAGATTTAATTCTGGTGATTTTGCTGCCTTTTGATGTGGCAAAGTTGTGTGCAAAGTGGTGTTTTTTTATTTATTTTTTTATAACATTTATATTTTTCTATATGAATTGTCACTGTACTGTACAGTATGTGCGCCCCACATGGCCTCCAGACATTAATTTTTGACAAATATATTTTTAATACATGTTTATTTATAATTTAATGTTTTGAGAAAATATGAGGTTAAAAGATTAAATTATTATTTGCTACCAATTTAATAAAAGGAGTAATCATCGAACCAGAAAATTATCATTAGATTAACTGTTAAAAATAAGTTAGTTTAATAGGTAGATAGACAAATGGGTAGATAGATTTTAAAAATAATCATTAGGTGTAGCCCTAGTTTCCTTTCTTCCCTGCTGTAAGACACAGTTGAGTTGTGCTTCGGGACTGGGATCAAAAAGATGCTGGAGTCTAAAAAGAGGCTGTTTGTATAAAGCAGGAGCTAACAGAAATGAGCTTATTTGTTATTCAGGAACCAAGTGTAAGGATGGTGCTGAGTGCTTAGTCAGCATTTCTGTCTGATCTCATTCTCAGGAGGGTCTCTCACACACAGACCAGATTCTCTTACACATTCACACAGATCTTTCTGTCTCAATCGCTCCCACTCACACGCATACACACATCATCTGTCTGCTCACTGGTTGTGTGTAAGAGATAAGAGGGTCAAAGTCCTATTCACCACTGTTGTATATCTCTTAAATTGCAAGAATCACTGCTGAATTGATTTATATCATAGATCACTGCTCGTACTTTATTGCTTAATACATGAGTGGGAAATTTTAAGCACCTCATGATTTGAGCAACAGCTTCATTTCTGCTTGCATATAGATTATTTTAAATACATTTTGGTACATTCTGCCGAGCGCTGTATAATGCATGCTCTGATCCACTTCAATGCATTATTAACATACATTTTCATTTTATACATACAGAAATGATGCAAAAGCTAGCTTTAGAAAGTGTAAGTAAGCTACACAAGTCCATGTAGTGTATTGTTAAGAGACATTCATTACATGGTTGCATCCTTTATTTAAGACCACATTTGGTCAAGTTATCATATAGACTATCAAATCTTTGGCTGAAGTGGTTCTGGCTGATGTTTTGAATTATGAAAGAAAAAAATCTTTCTTTTTTTGGTACATGCCATGTGCCATTAAGACACAGTACTGTATGAGTAAAGTGTTCTCATAACGTAGGGATGAGATCCTACACCATTTTCAGGTGGAGATTGATGGTTCCAAGAACAGCCAACTTTTTATCTAATTGAATTTTATTGATATTGTCAACTAGTTATTAGTTTTCTGCCATTTAATTGACCCTAATAGAGATCTATATTACTATTAGGTGATTAAATGGCTGTAAAGAAACATTAATAAATAAAAATTTTATTTATATATTTAACACACAACTCACTAACCAGTTAATCAACAATTAATTATATACAAAACAGTTTCCAATCAGCCAAAATGTGGTATCAGGGCTAAAAAGAAGTCTCAGCTAGATGAAAAAGTAAATTTTTAAATAGGATCATATAACGCCATTCTACTTATCTCCTGATCCATGCTTAATTTTTTGTAAGTATACATGCACATTTATATTTTTTATCAGAAAAAAAAAGAAACGCATTTGCTTAATACAATTTCATGCCTTTTGTGTAGTGCATATAACCTTTTTTGATTAAAACCTGTTAATGATCTTGTCATTCAGATGAAACTTCTAAATGAAATTTAGAAAAGACATGAATGAATCTGAAGTGTGTTATTATAAATGCTAAATTAAGATATCCCGGACACTACAGGTTTTTTTTTTTTTTAAGCTTTTACCAAAAATGTATTTAAGCAAATATTTTTACACAACATATGCTTCTAAAAACTTACGCCAATACTCAAAAAATATTATTATTATTATTATTATTTTGATTTATATTGCGCCTTTCCAGAGCTCAAGGACACTTTACAATGAGTAAGAAAACAGTCAAAACGATCAACAAACTGACAAAAAAATAAAAAACAGACATGCAGAAGACAGGTGGATTCAGATGTAACATTCGGAAAAAACACGCGAGTTTTGAGTAAGGATTTAAATACGGAGATGTTGTTAACATAACGGAGAGAGTGTGGTAGAGAGTTCCAAAGTTTGGGAGCAATAACACTGAATGATCTGCCACCGATTGAAGAGAGGCGGTACTGAGGGACAACAAAAGAACCAGAATTGGAGGAACGTAGTGAACGAGTCGGAATGTAGGGGGCAAGCAAATTAAAAAGATAAGTGGGAGCTAAGCCATTTATAGATTTGAAAACAAGTATCAACACTTCTAAATAAATATAAATAATTTGCATTTTAAATTATTATTGTTTGAAGGCAGAAAATTTTATGAAAAATTACCATTTTTTGGGTCAAATATAAAATCATCCTTCTGAAACAAAGTTGGCAACTAAAATTTAATTTATTTAACTTTTTTGGATAATGAGATTGGTCACTTCAATTTTGCATAAACTTGCATAAACAGAAGTGGCTTCTTATAGTGTGTGTGTGTGTGTGTGTGTGTGTGTGTGTGTGTACGTACGTACGTACGTACAGTGGTGTGAAAAACTATTTGCCCCCTTCCTGATTTCTTATTCTTTTGCATGTTTGTCACACTTAAATGTTTCTGCTCATCAAACACATTTAACTATTAGTCAAAGATAACATCATTGAACACAAAATGCAGTTTTTAAATGAAGGTTTACGTTATTAAGGGAGAAAAAAAACTCCAAATCTACATGGCCCTGTGTGAAAAAGTGATTGCCCCCCCCTTGTTAAAAAATAACTTAACTGTGGTTTATCACACCTGAGTTGAACCCCAGGCCTGATTACTGCCACACCTGTTTCAATCAAGAAATCACTTAAATAGGAGCTACCTGACACAGAGAAGTAGACCAAAAGCACCTCAAAAGCTAGACATCATGCCAAGATCCAAAGAAATTCAGGAACAAATGAGAACAAAAGTAATTGAGATCTATCAGTCTGGTAAAGGTTATAAAGCCATTTCTAAAGCTTTGGGACTCCAGCGAACCACAGTGAGAGCCATTATCCACAAATGGCAAAAACATGGAACAGTGGTGAACCTTCCTAGGAGTGGCCGGCCGACCAAAATTACCCCAAGAGCGCAGAGACAACTCATCCGAGAGGCCACAAAAGACCCCAGGACAACATCTAAAGAACTGCAGGCCTCACTTGCCTCAATTAAGGTCAGTGTTCACGACTCCACCATAAGAAAGAGACTGGGCAAAAACGGCCTGCATGGCAGATTTCCAAGGCGCAAACCACTTTTAAGCAAAAAGAACATTAAGGCTCGTCTCAATTTTGCTAAAAAACATCTCAATGATTGCCAAGACTTTTGGGAAAATACCTTGTGGACCGACGGGACAAAAGTTGAACTTTTTGGAAGGTGCGTGTCCCGTTACATCTGGTGTAAAAGTAACACAGCATTTCAGAAAAAGAACATCATACCAACAGTAAAATATGGTGGTGGTAGTGTGATGGTCTGGGGTTGTTTTGCTGCTTCAGGACCTGGAAGGCTTGCTGTGATAGATGGAACCATGAATTCTACTGTCTACCAAAAAATCCTGAAGGAGAATGTCCGGCCATCTGTTCGTCAACTCAAGCTGAAGCGATCTTGGGTGCTGCAGCAGCACAATGACCCAAAACACACCAGCAAATCCACCTCTGAATGGCTGAAGAAAAACAAAATGAAGACTTTGGAGTGGCCTAGTCAAAGTCCTGACCTGAATCCTATTGAGATGTTGTGGCATGACCTTAAAAAGGCGGTTCATGCTAGAAAACCCTCGAATAAAGCTGAATTACAACAATTCTGCAAAGATGAGTGGGCCAAAATTCCTCCAGAGCGCTGTAAAAGACTCGTTGCAAGTTATCGCAAACGCTTGATTGCAGTTATTGTTGCTAAGGGTCGCCCAACCAGTTATTAGGTTCAGGGGGCAATTACTTTTTCACACAGGGCCATGTAGGTTTGGATTTTTTTTTCTCCCTAAATAATAAAACCCCTCATTTAAAAACTGCATTTTGTGTTTCCTTGTGTTATCTTTGACTAATAGTTAAATGTGTTTGATGATCAGAAACATTTTGTGTGACAAACATGCAAAAGAATAAGAAATCAGGAGGGGGGCAAATAGTTTTTCACACCACTGTATGTACGTATGTATATATAGCTACTACAATGGTAAAGATTTGAAATTTACACAAATTTAGGTAGTCATGAATCATTGCAGGTCTTCAGAAAGGCCTCAGACACCTATGGGTTTTAATACAGCCATTCAATAGTTTTTTTTTTGTTCGTTCCCCCCCATTTCTCCATAGAGTTCCAAGAGAAATCTCAGGTATGAACGTTCACCAGGCTGTCAGCTCGATGCCCACCTGCGATTTCCTAACTAACAGGTATGACTACATACCACATTTTATAACTTCAGGATATTCACAGCTTTTTGTGGAAGTATGACAGATATGCTAATGTGTTCATGTTTAAACCTTAGAAAATAGTTTCAAATCTGGTTCATGTCTTTTAGTGGCTTGCAAATACTTGATTATATAATATATTTTGTGTGTATATATATCTTTTTTTTAATTATTATTATTATAACAGCAGTTAGTGTATACTTGGAACAGCATTTTGCTTTGTTTTTCTAGATGGTTTACTTGAGCATAAATCAAGGCTTTTTTTTCCCTCTTTGTTTGGTAGATACATGGGTTTCCTGCTGAAGGATGGTGGCCATGAAAACTGAAAGTACAACTAGACTGCCAGAACAGTCACAATAAACTCACATGCACGCATCACTGGTGTACCTTCTGTACTATCAGCAGTGAAGTGTACGGAAGCTGTCCATTCAAATGCACATGTCACATTAGAGGTACAAACTGAAGACATTTCAGTTTCAGTTCATTGGATGGAGAAAGTTTGTCGTTTTGAACCGATTGATGGTTTAACATCAGAACAACGGTTATCTACACATAGACATCACTGTCAAATGAATCGGGGTCATTTATTTAGGGTCCGGACCTGTTCAAATCGAGTTTGTGTTTGTTTGTTTTTTTTTTTGTTTTTTTTTTAGTATTTTTGGTTTTCATTACTATGAGAGCATCCCAGTCAGAACTATATTCTGGTAACACTATCACAACTCTTGTACTGCAACTGGTGACTGTTTCTCTGCTTGTCGGACTTTTTGATCTGCACAAACACCTATTTACAAGGAGATTAAAAAGATAAAAGTGCAACTTCGGTAGACTGAGTGAAACATTACTCGATAAACACTCCATGGACCTGCTGTGTATGCTGTTTGTGTTAGTTACTCTTAACACATCTTCATTTCGGTTTCCTACCCCAATGGTTTTGGTGTATTTGTGAGTGGAGACTGCTTAATAGCTGCTGTACTACTATTAATACAGAATGGTTATTTCAGTGGTAGCACTGGTATGTGTTCACTGGTCTTAATCTGTATGGGACTGTTAAAGCAAAAGCTAAACAGAAACCCCCAGTACATTATACATTACATGAATTCTCTACCATTAACTCTTTCTTTTCCAAGCACTCCAAAGAGAGGTGAGATTGGAATCTTGCTGTTGGAATGGTGGGAAAATGCAGGTTGAGTGTGTGTTTTCTGTCTCTGTTGTGGTTTATAGGGTCTTGACCATCTTTAGACGAAGACATCGCAGGCTGAATTTGTGAGCTGATAAAATACACAGTGAAAATAAAATCCCAGTGTATTTTGTGAGAAGATTTGTTCTGTTATAAAGATGGCTGGTGCTTGACGTTGACCTATGAAACATTTCGGGTGTTATTTCTCCGTATACTCAATCGTTTCTCACAGTTGGTCCTAGTGTATCTTATTAAACATTTTAGTTTGTAAGCCATGTTTAACTTAAATCAGCTAAGCTGAAGATGGAACAAAGCTAAGTTATGCAGAGAAAAGATTCTGGGTCCAGATGGCTCATGCATACAGTATATGTTGATTAGTTTGGAAGAGCGAAGTACTTCCAGAAGTCATTTAGCCAAAAGTGGTTATAAAACTAATATGATGATAATTCCATTCCAGTCTTTATAGCTTAAACAGCATTTCAAGCTCTTTGTCATTCTAAGGGTTGTCTGTTGAACAGCTGATACAGTTGAGGGCAAATTTGTATAAAATGAAGAAGAAAAAAAAGAATGAAGTGGAAAACTGAATATGATCTTAGTTCAGAAATTTGCAGCTCACTTCCTGAATGTGATATTTTGAAAGAAGCTCTGTAAACCGCTGCCTTTACAACTACCTCCAATCTCTGGTATCCTCTAACAGGTTTCTGGATTGTTCTCATATTTACCCCCACCACTCTTTATTTCCGTTCTATCTTTGCCGATTTATTGGCCTCATTATTCTTGACACATCTGTTATAAAATCTACCACATCAGACACTGCCTTCTTCAGATCAGGTGTGCGAACACTGTGAGGATCATGGCAACATGTAGACTCTTACCCTTGGTTCTTTTGTTGATCGTTGTCTTGTTGCAGGATACATTCACATTTTACTTTTTAATTTCTTCCGCACTGGACGTTCTCTCGTTCACTACATTGTGTTCAATGTAGAAGTAATGAACCAGCAATGCATCTGTTTCTGTGTTTATAAATGTATGACTGTGTGGGTGTCAAGGTTAGTTTGCTCTGTGGCAGTTGTTCATTTTTGTTTATGCCCGTTCTATGTGCACTAACAGACTTGAGTCATTACATGTTTAACCAGTCTTAATGTATTGTAGACATACACGACCAATTATATTTTGCCTTGTAATGTAACTAAAATAATGACTATTCTTGTATTAAAATGGTAGACACCATAAAGGTTTTCAGTGTTACTGAGGTGCTGTATACAATGTGTTTCTCCCAAAAGTTTCTTTTAGCAATTTTTGTTTTACAGGCCTTGGTGCCAAATGAACACCCGTTAGAATGAAGATTAAGGATATGAAAGCAATGGCTGTTATCTTCTCAGTGCTTTAACCTCAGGGAAGAGACGTTCTTGGGTAACCCAGTCACACCGAACTGTTATTTCTGTCTCTTTCTCAAGAAAATACAAACTCAATGTACAAATGTAGTAATATTATATATTTTAATTTCAAATCGTATGGTCTTAACTTTTTTCAAGAACTAACAAAATAAACATTGGTTTTGATTTGCCTAATTGCAAAAAAAAATCCCTTAATAATAAGTGCATTTTGATTGAATAAATTGTCAACATGGTCAGAGGGGAGAAGCATATAGTGGAGGCATCGGACTTCTTACAGCAAATAATGGGCTCTACAAGGAGCTAAAGCTTAACTTGTATATTCAACAGATACCTTTCCAGCCTAACTGTTACTTACATACATACATACATACAACACCAAAAGCAGCCAGTTGTCAAACCCCTGAAAGAAACAGAATTTAAACATGCATCATTTTGTTCCCCTAGTACATGATCAGCATGAATTTATATCCTCACTTATCTCTGTCTGTTAAAGTGCCCACTGGAATTATTGGCACAAATCATAACATATTTCATGGACCAAAAATTATTTTATTGTTTTTACACTCAATAACAGAAACTATCATAGTATTTATTAATCATTCTCATTAGCACTATAGAATTAACTATTTTCTCTCAAAAACATGGCAAGAATTATTGCAGGAATATTTAAAATAAATTCAAGCATTGCAAATCCTGAAAATCCATTTTAAACAGATGTAAAATCCCTTTGTCATCCATTACATGGGGGGGGAAAAAACCCAAAAAAAACGTTTGATACCAAATAACCAGATCATTGTTAGTCAACATAAATTAGGAAACACTTTGTGAAAACATATGAAGATACACTAAGCATAATTATGGCCATAATAAATTTCAGTCCAACCATAAAGTATTTTAACCAGAGGAGACAGAAATCAGGCTTTTTGATCATGCATACCATCAGCATGTTTTGGTGACAAAAGTGAACTGTATACAGCCATAAACCTGTGAAGGGAAAAACATATATATAAAATATGGTTTTGGGTCATTGATGCTTTGGGGCTGGCTTGTAACTGGTGTTTAAGGGACTCATCATACATATACCTTAGAATATAAAAGAGCTTGAAATGTTCTGCAAGGACGGAGTGTGCCAAGATCATCTACAAGTGCCAGAAATCTTGCTAAACATAATGCAAAATATTAATTGTGCTGATCGTGTTTTGTGATTTAAAAGCACTTTTGTAGTCAAAAAGAAATTACACTACCTGTACTCACTGCTAAGTGTTTAAATAAAATTATACAATGGGCCTTGTTGCTTAAGCTCAAAATATAATTTTCATGCATGTAACAGTTTTTAGATGTTTCCACTTTTTCATTAATCTTCTTGAAGGAAGCCAATCATTTATAAGGGTACCACAGTATATCAAAATACTAGAACAGACATTAATTTTCGGAAATTTGTTTGCTTGCATAGTTTTTACACCATGTGGAATTAGCCCAACATTACTCCATCAATTCTATCCATGCAGCACCATGGCATGGTTTAGACAAATAGCCTTGATTGTTTTATTATACCATTTGTCATTTTAAAATTATCACTTAAACCTTCAGCGGTGTTACCCTTTCAGCCTATTAAAGGTTGTTGCAGCTTTTGAAATGCTCTCTAAAAGCTCAATGAGCTGTATGTGCATTGTCTCAAAGTGAAATCCCATGTCCATATCTGTTTTCTGGGTCCACTGGTCATATGTTGAAGATTCGTGATCCACTCTGGAACACAGCTGATGGATTAGGAGACAACTTTGTCTTCACCAGCTGCTCCTGTCAGACAGAAATGAAAGATATGAACAATATTAATATGAATATTAACACAATGATACTCAGGCCTTTTTCTGAATTTGAGGGTTTTCCCAATCTATTTCCACAAAGTTGGAAGGACACAATTGTCTTATTATGCGAATGTCTCTATGCTACAGCATTGACTCATGTGTTCAAGTCAGCTGCATAAAGATAAGGTCTACCAAGGCTGATGTGGAGGAACTTAAAGGTACGGTTCTGTGCAGGCTGTTTAACATTCTGTGGTGAATTAGGTTGCTGACAGTGTGCCAAGATTTCCTGACTGACATCAGGGCACAAAATCACTCTGAGGTAAATGGGAATAAATCCCAAAAATCCTTCTCAGAGGTGTGAAGAAGCAGCAGAGGGGGGGCAAACTTGGCTTTGGAGTGGGATGATTTAACAAAAACATGGTTTGATGATCAAATGCCTCCATACTGTGTGTGTATTATTGTTTGCTTTGTTTAGCTTTTAGCTAGTGACTGCACGGTTGAGAGCTTAATGTCAGGGCAACCCAAGGCAAAGCCTATAATGCATGTACTTGGTAAGTTATTTTGATTAATGTTGTGACAAATAAACAAAATGAAAACACGATTATGAAATAAACATGTGGGAGCTCAGGAACAGGGCAGAAAAGAAGAATTTTAGAAAGTGATGAGACATGAGAACACTGAGTCGAAGAAAAAGAACAAGAATGATATTTAAAGATCACACCTGTTCTTGATACTGGCTACAAAAAATCCAAAGTATTTACATCATTTATAAGGTCCACTTAAAAAAAAAAAAAAAAAAACACACACACACACACACACTTTAGCCCTTGCTGCTCTGTGTATAAATCTGTTAACACCACTGGATGGATTTTATATGGTGGCCACTTGACCTTTATCACCAAAGGCTCCTGGCAGCAGCATAACTTCAAACACTAATCTAAAGGACCTTTTCAGCTCTTTTCAGGTACAGTATTTGGCAGTGTGGGTGTGCATAGAGGACACCATGCAGCTTAGAAATATGAACCCAAATCCTCCTACATGTTTGCTTTTATTCTCTCATAATTATTCAGACTTGTTTCCTGTTTTTCTTCTCTCTCTTTTTCACAGTTAATCATTTTGTTCTTGTCCCAAGGCTTCTAATGAGCAGTGACTCATCAAAACGGATCACAATTCAATAAGCAGTGTAGAAAAGAAACAACACTGATAACAAAAATCATGTTGATAACATGACACAATGTCATGCATGAGAAACAAATACTTTCAGACAAATTGAGATGTTCAGAGAAGACTGGCACTCTCAAGTCACTGGATTTTGTTGTGGCAAATCCAAACAACTTTGAAGTAAAGAAAAAACTAAGATGTTTATTGAAGACATATGTAGGCAGACTGAACCAGTCAGAAAGACAGACACCCCACAAAGCTCCAAATACAGGGTTCACGGAGTGTTTTAAAGACTGGAAGTCTGACCATTTGTGCTCTGGGATATCAAACTAGATCATTCAACTGGGTTTCCTGAGTGCAATAGGCCATGTCGAATGGCTCAAAAAACTTCTATTACATTTGGTAAATTTCACGTCAATCGAAAAAATACCCCTTCAAAAATGGCCCTGAAATCACTGCAAAAATTACTTGGACTTTAATGGGGCTTCTACAGTGGACACACACTGAGCCAGCAAAAATACCTCGATGCATGTTCAATTTTGTACACACCCCCACAAAACTTACATGCAGAGGCGGCTGCAGCGAATGGCCCGAGCTACCACCTTGACTTACACACCCCCTAAAATCCCAGAAGTATACAGACTCATATCTTTGTAACTATATGGGTTAGAAACCAGCAGTTTTTAGTGTTTTGCCCAGGAAAAATGGTGCAACATTGCACTCCTAGTTCACAGTTTCTCCGGGAACTGTACAGTATCTAGTTGCTACTGTTAGGCTGATGACAAACAGTTATATGTTTCAGCAAAGCCAGGTGAGGGAGACTTAATAAAGTTGAGAAATGTGAACACAACATTAGACACAGGATGCTTATTAAAGCATCTTATTAAAGCTTTCTGATTACACAGGAACTATTTAAAGCTCATGTAAATAATATAACTACAATAGCCTTCGTTCATCTCAGAAATATTTCATCTAAGCCAAGAAATGCGGCACTCTATGATACAGAAAAACTAATTCAAGCTTGTTGAGCAATGCCTTACTGTCTGGATATTCGAGAAGGTACAGTACATAAATAAATTCCAATTACAGTAATTATATTAAAAATATTATTTCAAAAATATTAGAAAAGGTCATCTCAAATACAGTGGTGTGAAAAACTATTTGCCCCCCTCCTGATTTCTTATTCTTTTGCATGTTTGTCACACAAAATGTTTCTGATCATCAAACACATTTAACTATTAGTCAAAGATAACACAAGTAAACACAAAATGCAGTTTTTAAATGAGGGGTTTTATTATTTAGGGAGAAAAAAAATCCAAACCTACATGGCCCTGTGTGAAAAAGTAATTGTCCCCTGAACCTAATAACTGGTTTGGCCACCCTTAGCAGCAATAGCTGCAATCAAGTGTTTGCGATAACTTGCAACGAGTCTTTTACAGCGCTCTGGAGGAATTTTGGCCCACTCATCTTTTCAGAATTGTTGTAATTCAGCTTTATTTGAACGTTTTCTAGCATGAACCGCCTTTTTAAGGTCATGCCACAACATCTCAATAGGATTCAGGTCAGGACTTTGACTAGGCCACTCCAAAGTCTTCATTTTGTTTTTCTTCAGCCATTCAGAGGTGGATTTGCTGGTGTGTTTTGTGTCATTGTCCTGCTGCAGCACCCAAGATCGCTTCAGCTTGAGTTGACGAACAGATGGCCGGACATTCTCCTTCAGGATTTTTTGGTAGACAGTAGAATTCATGGTTCCATCTATCACAGCAAGCCTTCCAGGTCCTGAAGCAGCAAAACAACCCCAGACCATCACACTACCACCACCATATTTTACTGTTGGTATGATGTTCTTTTTCTGAAATGCTCTGTTACTTTTACGCCAGATGTAACGGGACACGCACCTTCCAAAATGTTCAACTTTTGTCTCGTCGGTCCACAAGGTATTTTCCCAAAAGTCTTGGCAATCATTGAGATGTTTTTTAACAAAATTGAGACGAGCCTTAATGTTCTTTTTGCTTAAAAGTGGTTTGCACCTTGGAAATCTGCCATGCAGGTCATTTTTGCCCAGTCTCTTTCTTATGGTGGAGTCGTGAACACTGACCTTAATTGAGGCAAGTGAGGCCTGCAGTTCTTTAGATGTTGTCCTGGGGTCTTTTGTGGCCTCTCGGATGAGTTGTCTCTGCGCTCTTGGGGTAATTTTGGTCGGCCGGCCACTCCTGGGAAGGTTCACCACTGTTCCATGTTTTTGCCATTTGTGGATAATGGCTCTCACTGTGGTTCGCTGAAGTCCCAAAGCTTTAGAAATGGCTTTATAACCTTTACCAGACTGATAGATCTCAATTACTTTTGTTCTCATTTGTTCCTGAATTTCTTTGGATCTTGGCATGATGTCTAGCTTTTGAGGTGCTTTTGGTCTACTTCCCTGTGTCAGGTAGCTCCTATTGAAGTGATTTCTTGATTGAAACAGGTGTGGCAGTAATCAGGCCTGGGGGTGACTACAGAAATTGAACTCAGGTGTGATTAAGTTATTTTTTTAACAAGGGGGGCAATCACTTTTTCACACAGGGCCATGTAGATTTGAGTTTTTTTTCTCCCTTAATAACGTAAACCTTCATTTAAAAACTGCATTTTGTGTTCAATTATGTTATCTTTGACTAATAGTTAACGGTTTTTGATGAGCAGAAACATTTAAGTGTGACAAACATGCAAGAGAATAAGAAATCAGGAAGGGGGCAAATAGTTTTTCACACCACTGTATGCGCATTCTTAAAGGAAAAACAGAAACTGCACTTGTTAAAATCGCAAATGACTTGTTCTTGGCTTGGACCAAGGCTGCACCTCAATACTTCTCTTACTTCATCTTAGTGCTGCATTCAACAGATCATAGTATACTCATAAATTGCTTACAAAATCACATAGGTATTCAGGGACAGGCATTAAAATGGTTTAGATCCGACTATACCATTTTGTAGATGTGAATGGAGAACTGTCCGGTGTAATGCCAGTGAAATATGGGGTCCCACAAGGGTCAGTTTTAGGATCTCTGCTGTTCTCCATACAGTATACATGCTTCCCTTGGGTAACATCATTAGAAGACATGGGATTAATTTTCACTGCTATGCTGAGGATACCCAGTTATACAAAACCAGATGAAACATCCAAGTTGTCCAGATTAACTGAGTGTAAATATAAATGACTGGATGTCCTATAGTTTTCTCTTATTAAATTCAGACAAGACAGAAATATTGGTCCAAAACCAGTACACAACAGCTCACACACTTCAGCTTGCACTTAGAAGAATGTACAATTACTATCAGCTCAACAGTGAAAAAGACCTGGGCGTAATATTAGACAGCAACTTGTCCCTTGAAAATCACATTTCCAATATTACAAAAAAAAAAAGCCTTTTTCCACCTTAGAAATATTGGCAAGCTTAGGAACATTTTATGCATATCTGATGTAGAAAAGCTAGGTCATGCATTCATGACCTTGAGACTGCACTATTGTAAAGCATTACTAGGTGGTTGTCTTGCATCCTTATTAAACAAGCTACAGTTAGTACAAAATATTCACCAGATCAAGAAAATTTAATCATATAACCCCAAAATGTCTTCCCAACTTTCATCACTTTGGTTTGTTGATGGTGAAGTGATTTCCGTTTGTTGACGGTTCACTTACTTACCGATTCAATTCAATTTCAATTCAGTTTTATTTGTATAGCGCTTTTAACAATTGACCTTGTCTCAAAACAGCTTTACACAATCAAAAGAATTATTTAAGTTTGTATGGAATGTGAATGTGTATGAATCAAAATGTTCAGATATTCCCTGGCGAGCAAGCCCGAGGGCGACAGTGGCAAGGAAAAACTCCCTGAGACGGTAATAGGAAGAAACCTTGAGAGGAACCAGACTCGACAGGGAACCCATCCTCATCTGGGGAAACAGATAGCAGGAAATGATCTGCATTTATACAGTGTTAAGTGTTAGGTTCAGCTATAATAGTTGATGTTAATTGATGTTATAATACTTGATGTAAAATGGAGTCCAGTAGTTATTCGAGACTCAGATAGACTTGTAGAAAGTTCCAGTCCTGAACTATCGAATTGTCAAGTCCTCAGAGAAACAGCTGACCACATCCCCAATCATCCCCAGACACCAGACGCATCCTAAAGAGACACACGGGGCATCCATGCGACAAGACCTCCAACCAGAAACCGGGCACCAGGATGGATCAGACAGGTCCGGAGGGCAGAGGGAGTCTGGATCACTGGCAGCTCAGGAACCACATGTGTAGCTCGACAGAGAGAGAGAGAGAAAGAGTGAAAGGGGGAGACAGGGGGAGAGAGGAAAGAGAAAGAGGGGGAGGAAGAGAAGAGGAGGAGAGATTGCAATTAGGTATGGTCACAGTCACAATGTCTAATGTGAATGTATATTTACTGTAGAGTGCAAGCAGGGACTCCGGCAGGACTAACTATGACAGCATAACTAAAAGGGAGAGCCAGAAGGAAACACAAACATGAGGGCTCCCTGAGATGTAAAGCAAACAATCACCTCACCGTCAACAAACCTGAGTGATCAAATGAGACTGAGGAAGACAGCATCTAAACATACCAGTTCACCATAATACTCTACGTCCATGAGTCCCCCAGATCTGCTCCTTTACCTTATGGCAAATCTATTTATAAAATGCTTGGTTAAATAAATAGGTTTTTAGCCTAGACTTAAACACTGAGACTGTGTCTGAGTCCCGAACACTATTTGGAAGACTATTCCATAATTTTGGGGCTTTGTAAGAAAAAGCTCTGCCCCCAGCTGTAGTTTTCATAATACGCGGTACTGATAAGCAGCCTGCATCCTTTGACCGAAGTAGGCGTGGCGGATCGTAAGACACTAGCAGTTCGCTCAGATACTGCGGCGCGAGACCATTTAATGCCTTATATGTCAAGAGTAGTATTTTAAAATCAATGCGAAATTTCACAGGGAGCCAATGCAGTGAAAATAGGATAGGGGTGATGTGCTCATATCTTCTGGTTCTAGTGAGGACTCTCGCTGCTGCATTTTGGACTAGCTGAAGCTTGTTTATGCACCTAACTGAACAACCAGACAGTAAGGCATTACAATAGTCCAACCTAGAAGTGATAAAAGCATGAACTAGTTTTTCTGCATCATTTAGCGACAATATATTTCTTATTTTGGCGATATTTCTAAGGTGAAAGAATGCTATCCTGGTGATATTATCTACATGAGCTTCAAATGAAAGGCTGGAATCTATAATCACGCCGAGGTCTTTTACTGTTGCACTTGACGGAACAGAAAGGCCATCTAAAGTTACGGTGAGATCTAAGATTTTACTTCTAGCTGTATGCGGTCCTATGACTAGAACTTCTGTCTTATCCGGATTAAGCAGAAGGAAGTTAATTAGCATCCAATTTCTTATGTCCTGAACACATTGCTCAACTTTAGTAAGATGGTTTTTCTCATCAGGTTTTGTTGAGACGTATAGCTGTGTGTCGTCAGCATAACAATGAAAACTAATACCATGCTTACGGATTATGTTGCCCAGAGGAAGCATGTAAAGGGAAAAAAGCAGTGGGCCTAAAACTGAACCCTGCGGAACGCCAAACTCCACTAGAGAACATGCAGAATAATCACCATTTAAGTCTACATACTGATAACGATCGGTCAAATAGGATCTGAGCCAGGAGAGCGTTGTACCCTTAATTCCTACTAAATTTTCTAATCTGTGAAGAAGAATAGCATGATCAATAGTGTCAAAAGCTGCACTGAGGTCGAGTAATACAAGCATAGTTACACAACCCTGATCAGAGGCCAATAGGAGGTCATTTACTACTTTAACGAGTGCTGTTTCTGTGCTGTGATGAGGCCTAAATCCTGACTGATACAGTTCATGTATGCCATTTCGATGTAGATATGAGCATAGCTGCTCCGCTACTATTTTTTCCAGAATCTTAGAGATAAAGGGGAGGTTTGATATTGGCCTGTAATTGGACAGCTGACAGGGGTCGAGGTCAGGTTTCTTAATTATTGGTTTAATAACTGCTACTTTAAAAGATTTTGGAACATAACCAATGCTAAGTGAGGAATTAATTATTCTCAACAACGGTTCTGTTATTACTGGTACTATCTGTTTAAGAAAATGTGTCGGTATAGGATCTAATATACAGGTTGATGAATTTGCAGAAGAGATGAGTGAAATTAGTTCATTCTCTTCAAGAGGAGTAAAGTATTCTAGGTTTGAATCTGACATGGCTAGGTTAACATCAGTATCAATTACATTGTTTGGTTTCAAAGCCTCAATTTTATGCCTGATATTTACAATTTTATTATTAAAAAAGTTCATGAAGTCCTCACTGTTGCATGATGTTGTTGTGGAGATTTCTGTAGTGGTCTTATTTCTGGTTAATTTGGCTACGGTATTAAATAAAAATCTAGGATTATTTTTATTTTCTTCTATAAGAGTGGAGAGATACGTTGATCTAGCTACACTAAGAGCTTTCCTATAGTTCAGGATGCTCTCTTTCCATGCTATTTGAAATACCAACAATTTAGTTTGACGCCATTTACGCTCTAATTTCCGAGCAGTCTGTTTTAAAGTGCGCGTGTGATCGTTATACCAGGGAGCGAGTTTCTTATCTCTAATAATTTTTCTTTTAGCTGGAGCTACATTATCTAAGGTACAACGAAGTGTCGACTCTAAATATTCAGTCGCCTGATCAAGTTCTGTGGGGTCAGACGGTGGCCTAATCGAAGTTGGTAACTCTGGGAGATTACTGATAAAACTCTGTGTGGTAGTTGATGTGAATGTACGTTTAATACGATAGCGCGGTGCTGTGCGTACATTATCACTGTGACACACTTGAATGGAGACAAGATAGTGATCTGAGATAATTTCTGACAGTGGAATTGTGAATACATTTCTTATAATTAATCCAAAGAATATTACTAAATCTAAAGTGTGACCTGCTTTATGAGTGGGTCCTACTACACACTGATTTACACCTACGGAGTCCAGTATGGATATAAATGCTGTTCTCAGAGGGTCTTCTGGATTCTCAAAATGAATGTTAAAATCTCCAGCAATTAACACTTTGTCTACAGAAATGACCAGGTCTGAGATGAAATCTGCAAATTCACTAAGAAATTCAGAATACGGCCCTGGAGGTCTGTAAATTATAATTAGTGGAATCGACTGAGCTGATTTAATATACTTAAATACACTTATGTTACTATAGAGAATTTCAAATGAGTTAAATTTGTGTCGGTGTTTTTGTACGATAGACAGATTATCATTATGAATAACTGCGACGCCTCCTCCTCTACCAGTTAACCGAGGCTGGTGTATGTAGCTGTATCCAGGAGGACTAGCTTCATTTAGAGCTACATACTCGTCCTGTTTAACCCATGTTTCAGTTAAACAGAGTATATCAAACGCCTGATCTGTGATAATTTCATTAACAATAACTGCTTTTGATGTGAGAGATCTAATATTTAACAATCCTAGCTTCAGATCAGAGGTGCCGGCTGCGCATTCAGTATGATCGGAGTTTGTGGACTTTATGTTAATTAGATTATTGAAACAGACTTTCTGGGTCTTTCTACATTTTTGCTTAGATCGGGGAACAGACACAGTCTCAATATGGTGAACCCTGAGTGACGACTCTATGCAGCTAGCAGACGGTTGGTTTAGCCTGTCTGTCTGCTCCCTGGCCTGGGCTCTGGATTGTCACCGATTAACTAGACCTCTACTGAGACTATGAGCTATACTACAGGAAATGAGAGCAGCACCTTCCCGAGTGGGATGGACACCGTCCCGCCCTAACAGGCCAGCTTTGCCCTCAAAGGTCTTCCAATTATCTATGTAGCCCACATTATTTTTGGAGCACCACCTGGACATCCAGCGGTTCAGCGACCATAACCTGCTGTAAGCTATGTCGCCACGTCTCATTGGGATGGGACCAGAGCATACTACTTCATCGGACATCGCCTTCGCTAATTTAAACACCTCTGTAAAGTTACTCTTACTAACCTCTGACTGACGAAGGCGTATATCATTAGCTCCAGCATGTACCACTATCTTAGAGAACCTATGCTGTCCTAGAGCCCTAAGATTACCTGCTATGTCCGGTGCTCTGGCTCCCGGGATACACCTAACCACTGCCGCTGGCGCCCCTAAAGGTCTAGCTAATGTCACGTGTCTCAGTATAGAGTCTCCTATAACCAGAGCTCTTTCAGGTTTCTCAGCGGGTGCATCACTGAGGAGAGCAAACCTGTTGGACACGTGAAGCGCAGAGGAGGTGTGCTCCGGTGGGCTAGCCTTAGCGTTAGCTTTGGCTGAACGAGTATGCCGCCGAGTCGTCACCCACTCGCCCCGCTGTGAGGGCTCTAATGCCGGAGTCGGGGGCTGTTTATCTCCGCCTGTGGCACCCAGACTGTCCGCTACAGGAATAACGCTGCTCTCACACTGTCTAACACTCTCTAAAGTCTGGATGCGCTCCTCTAACGCTGATATCTTCTCCGTCAGAGTGCTCACTAACACACACCTATCACAAATAAAATTATCACTAATGACGGAGGAAGAATGTCTAAACATCCTGCACTCTACACACTGAACAAGCTGAACGGTAGACATTATAACGTACCTCTGTGTCGGAGTTTTAGTTGTTTAGTTGAGGAAACTCGCGCGTTGCGAAACTTTCGCGGCAACAATACGAAAACAGGAACCGATCAAATCTATACATCAGAGTGTTAGCTGCTAACTGTTTACTGCTGTTTAAAGTTCTTGAGTTGCAGTGTGCAAGCCTACTGGCGTGTGAAAATGCCCTGGCACTCACACATCTACAGCCTGCTCAATAATGAAGAAGTCAGCAGCAGGGCACTGGTTGAGGACAGATAAACTCAAACCAAAGGTGCAGTCACAGCTGACCTGTCTGGTATAACATCGCCTTAGCCAGTTAATGGCTTACCATGTGGCAGCTTCCCTGTCTGCTAGTGCTGGTGGACTATTAGTGTACCTTCTAGTGGAAGACAGGGGAAACCTGGCATGTAAGGCAGGATAAGCTGGTGATCAGTCCTGTGGCGATGGAGCAAGGGTAATGGATAAAGCTTGAAGAGCTGAAAGTTACAATCTCAAACTCTGCACATATGCAAACCAACATGAGTAATAGGTCATATTCCCTAAGTGGCAAAAGGGTGGCAGCCATGTGCAGGTCTGGGCAATTCTATTTAGGGATAACATTGCATGGCCCAATCAGGGGAAGCCAGTTTCAAAAGGTGGGGTAATGAAAACCATCTCATGTTGAAAACGTCGATTATGAGGTTAATGCTTGATGATAACACAAGGTCAGCTTTTATTGCTCATTACCTGGCAAGATATTTAATTGACATTTAATCGTTGCAATTTTGGTTTGATCCATAAAAATAAGTGTTGCATATTCAGTTACAGTATATTCCTCTCAAACTGGCTAATCCAAAATTCTGTGTAATTACCTGAAAAAGGTTTTTGAAAGTAAACTTTTGGAGATACAATCCTGTGTCCATGCCGGTAGGTAGTGTAGGATTACAAATGTATAAAATGTTCACTCTAGCTTTCAACGTAATAGTATATAAACTGAACAAGTTATGTACATTGGGTTTTACATTTTAAGGTAAAGATGGTGACATTCTAAGAAGATCCAAGTTTGGTAGCCCAGGTGTCAGAGACATTAACCTTTTGTCTTTATGTACTTCCTGACCGCTGGGTAGGGTCCCAAAGTCAATGTGAATGCTAATCTCAAGGCCAGGCCGTGCCTTTGGCTCTATGATAATGTGAAGGTTTGGGTGATACTGTCAGGCTGATTAGATTAGAACCTACAGTATGCATTTGAAAGCCACTGCTGGGGAACTTCCGTTACCAGGCCGACTCCTGTACTACACTATGCTTTGTTTAGATTGTCTCCACCTCTTTGTATCCCTCCCTCTTGTAAAGTATAAACTCTCCAGAGCGGAGTTGTAAGAAAGACTTGGATTACTACAGCGACGCTCGGCGAGTTCTCAATTAAGAGTAACTTCTGCTTGAATGATATCTCAACGTCTCCTGGTCTCTGAAAAAGTTCCCAACAGTAGCAACAGCCTTCGTTTGTATTAATGGAGTTTTCCATGGTCGACATGGAGCAACTCTGTGAAGGGTCCTCATTCAATTGCCAAGATAAATTTGTGCACATGTTGTAGCATTTCCATGAAAATATGAATGTTAGAGTCAGTGGCAGATTTAGACATAGCATGGGCATAATGCATGCAGCAAAGGCACAGAACATGCACGGGGGGGATAACATTTCAGAATCATAATAACATTTGCGAGATTGGTTTCTATCACTCATTTGCACATTGCATTTTTCATGTCACCACATTGGTGCCCTGATTCTATTTTGTGAGTGAGGGAGGGTACTGTCTAGGAGGGAGTGAGGTGGCTAGTGGATATCACCTCAGGTTTCTCCACTGGAAGCTCCCTGTGGGGGAGCAGGGAAAAGCCACACATCTATCTTTATCCAATAATGCAATTAGTAAAATCAATCACACTATGAAATGCTACAGAATAAACCACAGTTCACTAATATTACTGTATTGTATAGTTTCACAGGCATATTTAATTATTTTGGTGTGAAATCATTCAGTATGATATATAACAATTCTACACACTTCAAAAAATTATATCTTATAGCAAGTGAAAATATGTTCAATGTTTAATCAAAATTAAAACAAATCAAATTCAAATTTTATTAGTCACATACACAGTCATACACAGTATAATATGCAGTGAAATGCTTATACGACCGCCAGTGACCTTAAAAAAAGAAAATAAAAGCTTGTACGTAAAATAAATAATCAATAAAAAGGAAATACTAAAAGAAATAATTTTAACTAGTAAAATTAACTGTACAATAAGGGCATAATAAAATATTGCAAAAATATAGAATATAGGGTAGAGTATATATGTATATAGAATTAAAGTGTCAGTGGTTGTGCAAATATGCATGAAAGGTGACATGTGCAATTGTCCAGATGTATGAGTATTTAGTGCAAGTGTGTATGAATGTGTCCATGATTGGACACATCCAAATAAAAGATTTTTATGCTTATTTCTAATCAAATCTAACCAACATTTTAAGCAAAAATGTCTTGTTCTATCGGCAGATCATTTTTCTAGTTTTTCAGAATGTATTTCTTAAAGGAAGCATAATTCTCTGCCAACAGAATAAGAAATGTTTTCTTACAATTTTAGTAACATTTGAATAAAAATAAGTATACTAATAGTTACTAATACTTTGATTTGATTCAAGAATATTTCACTTCTATACAACTGACCACTTAGGGAATGTGACTATGACCCATGTGATCTGCCTATGTGCACAGTTTGACATTGTAGCTTTCAGCTCCTCAACCTTGCCCCATCGCTACAGGACTGATCACCAGCTTATTCAGCCTTCCACGCTGGGTTTTTACTCTCTTCCACCAGTACGAACACAGTAGCATCAGCACTAGCAGACAGGGAAGCTGCTGCATGGTAAGGCATTAACTGGATAAGGTGATGCCTTACCAGACAGGTCAAGCTGTCAGCTGTGACTGCACCTTTGTTTCAATATGAGTTCATCTGACCTCAACCAGTGCCAGTAGGCTTGCACACCACTACTCAAGAGCTTTAAACAGCAGTAAAGAGCTAGCAGCTAACACCGTTATATAGATTTGCCCAAGAAACCCCAAGGGGCCTAAACACAATAGAACTGCCAGTGGTTGGAGTGATAGTCATCCATTCCCAGTCTGTCATTGTATCAAACATGGCTGAGTTGAATTTTACCACTCTATTCACACTATACATTCAAATAATAAGTAACAACCTTATAAATTACATCTATATTTATTTAAGTTATATTCAAACACTAATTTCATCAACTACAGTATTATCAGACATGCTATATACAGATAACACTGTATTTACAGATCATATGGAGACTGGAAATCACTTTGTTACTTCAGATACATAGTTCAGTCTAAAGGGGAAAACCAGTAAAACCAAACTTTTATTTGTTTGTTTTTAAATGGAGACACACTCACAAGGTTGAAAAATGTCATCTAGGCTATGCAACTTGCACCAACCAACATTGAAGTTAACAGGCGTATCCAAGCAATATCAAATTCATTCTGTGTAATATGCTGTACATTATACGGAATGCATTTGATGCTCCTTGGACACTCCAATGGTGCCAACATAATATATTGTACATCTCAGCACCAAGATTAAAATTTACAGAACTGCAGTACAGCCATCATTGCTGTATTCCAAAGAGACTGTAAATCTCTAAAAGTAAAGAATAAGCTAACTATAGTACATCTAACTTCTTAAAGACTAAAACTATGCTTATTACCACATATATCCCCAGGCAAGTGTCTTCTCTTGCCCAAAATGTGATTTACTCCATGCTGATTCAGGGCTATCACTGTGATATCACTGATCCAGCTCTGTCCAGTTAACATCAAAAGAAGAACGGATGGCTAAAGAAGAATTGCTCTTATACCTGTATTTGAGGCATGGAGAAAGAAAAAGAAGAGTGTCAGTGGTATTTTTAGCAAATATTAGTTTCGTTGGAAGACATCCGGGTTATTGTACGGTAGGTAAAAAAAAATGATTATGTTGATTTATTTCATGTCACTGTAACCTGCACACTGTGGTTAATGTTCCCTATAAAAATAACCATTCTAGCAGAAAAAATATGTAATCAGCTTTAGTCTTAGCCAGGTTTTTAAGAAACCTTGAGCTGGAAAATGAATAAGGTGATTAACTCTAGGCTTAATGCACAGGGCAAACACAGTTTCCATGCACCCCTTCACTCATTGAAAAAAGAGAAAATATACCAAAACACCTTTAATAAGCCATAATCTCAAGAATATGCACTCAATTTTGGCTAATTAAGTAATTAATAATAATAAATAATGAGTGAGTCACTACCATAGTAGAAAGTGCCTGTCAGGGAGGTGGCCTTTGGACCTTATGCACTTATTTCATTGCATGCTCATTCTTGCTGAGGACCAAGAGCAAGATCATCACCTTATAATAATACTTCGACATAGAAAGGCCTCAACATCAGCATAACAATCTGTGCTAAACCATGTGCTTAACCTCCTGCCATTCTTGACATCACAGGACCGGAATAAAATATTAAAATAGATATCAATAATAAACCAGGACAGCTTCTTTCTGACCTAGTGGAGGCTGTGTTTCATGCCTTTGTAACATCCTATTGATGCTGCCAGATAATAATCACAAATGTCTCATAAATAAAGCTAGTGCTTTGATATTGTTCTGTATTGATGATGAGAAATGCTCAAGTATTGATACTCTTTCTGTATTGATAAATTCTGATACCACTTAGTGTTCTGCACCTGTTCTTGGCTGACGTAACCGACTACATGTGTTTTATGTCCAGACTTTTACATTACAACAAGATATTTTGCAATGGCTTGCATACCTCTGCTGTGTAAATAGGGCTCTAGTGGGTGTATATCTGATCTACTACAAACATGCCAGTATCCTGAGGCACCCTCATTGGTCAAATGCATATTTTCAAGATGTGGTCTCCTGTGCCATAGTGACCTGTTCATCTCAGAAAGCAGGTCCAGTCTAATAGGTAACGGTCACAGAGAACTTTTTAAACATTGGTCAGTCTGGCCAGAATAATGCTACCAACATACTGGTTGTATAGTGTATCACATGCATTGCTGTGGTAGCATGCATACAGCTTGTTCTACATCAACTACAATGTGAATCTTGTGTTGGGTTGGACTAATGGCACTTAGTTATTAACCTAGTTAACCCAGTATCCAGTGATGTAAACTTTAAAGCACTTTTTGTAAGTCACTCTGGATAAGAGCGTCTGCCAAACGCCTAAATGTAAATCTCCATCTTTCAGAGCTACAGTCACAACTAATTAAATTTGCCCACTATTCACATTATATCATGACATTCACTATATTACTGTTATTTAAATACAAATATAAACACAAATTAGCAAAAAAGTTTTCAATCCTTAAGTGATGTTTTTCTTCAAATGGCTTTGACATACAATCTCTATTATAATTTAAAACTGTATTTTGCAGCCAAATTCGCAAATGTTTTTATGTTGTGATTGATGAACAAATTTCCAGCCAAGCGGATGTCAAATAGATAATTAATTGCCTATCAAGTCATGTTTTCACTTGTATTAATTAACTAGTGCAATACAGTCCCCTAAAATCCCAGCACATTTCATAGATGATCGATTGCACTGAGATCTGGAGAATTTGGAGGAGAATCTCATCAACACCTTGAACAGCCTTGTACATCCATGATGCTGTCCCAGTTCACCTGTTATCTTTTCCTGCACCACTTTTGGTATGTCCTAGCAACTGCATACCAGAACAGCCCACATGACCTGCTGTTTTGAAGATGCTGTGATCCAGTTATACAGCCGTCACACTTACTGTGGATATCTGCCTTATTCTGGATACTAGGTGCATAAACAAGGCTCCAGTTAGTTCAGAATGCAGCAGCATGAATCCTCACTAGAACCAGAAGATGAAGATGCCTAATTCCATCACAGGATGCAGGCTGCTTGTCAGTACTTTGTAGCTTTGTATGAAAATGCTTTGTCCCTTTTGTCATTTTCATACTGTAATACAAAGTTATAGAATAGCCTTACAATTAGGCTGAATCCCATTTCTATTTTCTACCCCTTCCCCTTCCCCTTCCCCTACCCCTTCCCCTTCCCCTTGTCCCTTGAAACGAAGTGGAAAGGGGAAGGGTTTAAATTTTTCCCCTAAGAAATGGGACACCACTACAACACTGTTATACGTCATCATACGTTGTCACTAGTTCCTAATGTTACGTTAAAGGACATGCGCCGATGTTTATCACACATTGCAATAAGAGAGAGATTACTCACTCCCAAAGTATTTTCGCGCCGTATTTCATCCCTATACATAATATAAATTATAAAAATATATAAAAATAAAATATATATTTGTAATATCGTGCAATCGGTGCTAGCCGCTAGCAAACTTTAGCGATTTTTTTGCAAACATTTCTTTACAGAACATCACCATAAACACAAACACAAGACTAGAGGTAATATACATATAATGAAAACTTGTCATAAAAATCTTTATTTATGGCAAAAATTTACATTTATGGGTCTGTTTGCTCGAGTGAGCCGCCATGTTGAAAATTTCTCTTAGCCCTTCGTTTGAAGTGAGGTCCTGAAAAATCTTCGTTTGAAGGGCTATCTGGCCCTTCCCCTTCCCCCTCCCCCTCCAACCAAAAGAGAAATGAGACACCCCTACCCCTTCACGTGAACGCGCCAAACGGAGGGGTAGGGCTATGTGAAGGGGTAAGGGGTAGAAATGGGATTCAGCCTTAATGTCTCAGTGTTTAATTCTAGGCTAAAATCCTATATTTTGCCAAGCATTTTGTGAATAGATTTGACTTGGGTAAAGTGCAGATCTGGGAAACTCATGGACATGGAGAATATTGGTCAACTGGTATGTTTGGATGGCGTCATCCCTACTCTTAACTGATCACTGAGGTTTGTTGACACTGAAGTGACCTCATGTCTACTTCTCCTTCTGGCCTTTCCTTTTAGTTATACTGTCATAGTCGGTCCTGCTGGAGTTTCTTCTAGAACTCTGCACTAAATATACATTGACCATATATATTATGGCACTCCTGACTTGCCAATCATCCCCACCCCTTGACCTCCTGACCTGTCTAACACATCTCGGTGCCTTTTACATGAAGTTTGCATGGAGGTCTCTGACTCACTGCTGAGGATGACCTGTGTGGTCTGCTTGGGATGCGGTTGGAGACTGAAGATAGTTCCACTTAACCATGAGGATGGTCTTGATGCAGGCAGTTCGCAGTCTCTGATGGCTTGTGACTGCAATAACAATAGTTTTCAGTACCTTTTGTACCCGAGCCTCCAATAACAAAGGAGGATTTCATATTAGCATCAAACACCTTTCCTGTTATACAGAGCTTTCAGGCTCAAATCAATCGCTGCTATCTGAGATAAACCAAATGAGGGTAGGTCCCCTGATGTTTATTGCCTGGTCCTAAATATAAAAAATATATATATACTCTTAGCGTAGTATACAGTATCATGAAGATAAGGTTTACACCCAATACACACAAGACCAGCAGTACATTCATCATAAATTAATGTTTGTCCATTATAATCTTCTTTCCACCATTAATGTGATTTTCTTTAATCCCTTGCCTAGATAGGAGATGGCTCATGCATCTGTAGTGTCTCTCTCAGCTGGTTAACTCACAGATGGCACAGGGAGTTGACTGGCCTGTGCTTGTTTTAAACTCTTAAAGATAATCTTTAAAAAAAAAAAAAAAAAAAAAAGAACGTCATCTGTCATGCTGGCTGCTCTATGAATACCATCAACCACAAAAAAAATCTTCCTCTCTGTTCTCATGAAAAGAAAAATCACATACAATTCAGCTTGTGGAAGCAATTTACTCTACTTGTTATCCATGTTGAAGATTTTTCTACCATAACACATACAGTAAGTCCCTTCTTGGTTTGTTATTAAGATTGCAAACATATTTTGCCAAAAAGTCTCATAAACTACTTTAACATTCAACCACATATACCTTTGATTATGCCATGCAATGTGGTGGCCAGTTCATATGTGTAAATGATTCCATAGGCTACTCTTTAACCTGGTATATCCCCGTCCCATCAAAGAAGAAAAACTCAACTGATGAGATACCCTGGTCATTCCGTACATTCAGATCATCATCTGACTTCATTTTATTGCGATATAATATTGCTGACCAATCACTACTGTCTCCAGAAGCTTGTACAATGGGCACTAGGGCGATGGGCGCATCACTTCATGTGCTTCCATCCTTCCCCGATGTTACCTTGCTTCACCAATATTTACAAATGTTTTTAAGTAATTAACTATGTAAAAAAAAAAAAAAAAAAAAAAAAAAAGGTGTCTACTCTCATGTAAATTATTCCTTAACCAACCAAAAATGAAACATCATCAGTGTGGCTTTGCACATGAATATCTTTTCATACAAAATGGTCAATACATTAGGGTTATAATCTCTTCATACTGGCACTTCTCATTCTTTTATTGACGCCTTAAAATCTTACTCATTTTCAGTCTTATAGCTTATTGTGGCGTCATTTAATCTGTTCACATACTGCATATTGTTTTTCCTGCAGTACCTACACATGCTTGTACAGGTGACATTACTTGTGTACCAGAGGTGGAAAGAGTAATAAAATTTTGAACTTAAGTACAAGTACTGTTACTTCAGTGAAATTTTACTTAAGTGCAAGTAAAGTTACCATTATAAAAATCTACTCAAGTAAAAGTAAAAAGTAGCTCATTAAAAAATTTACTCAAAGTAAAAGTTACCGAGTTACTTTTTTATTTTTATTTTTTTAACAGCGGGGGTGGGATGAGGCATTCTAGCGTAGTTCAAAAAAGATGAGCAGATATAAATCTCAAACTAGTTGTTTTTAACTGAAGGAACACCTTTGTATAATAAAGCTGTTGTCTTTCTTGTGCTTGAAAATCAAAGTGGTCACTTAAATATGGTGTTACGTCCCAGTCTAGGGTCATACAGCAAAAGAATGGTTCAGGGTTCTATTTAAAACTGTATGGAAATGGTGGTATATGGCAGAAAGAACTAGATCCAATCATTAACTGATGAAATAATGAGGTTTGTATATACAAACACACACACACACACACACACACACACAACAGGAGGATCAGATTCAGGATGGACCCAGGCCAAAATAATAAACAAAATGGTATTTATATTTAGTAGCTAGATTACCTGCAAAAAAAAAAAAAAAAAACACAAAACAAAAATACAGGTACCTTCCCGGACTCCCTAAACCAAAAACAATGAAATTATCTACAAATATATACAAAGACCAACCAAACCAAAGGGACAAAGCAATAATCAAAGTCAATTGGAGGCAAAAAGTCAAACCAAATACACAACCAAATATCAAAATGCCAAAATCACAACCTCTTTCATCTTTCCCGCGTCTCTCTCCGGTTTATATATGGTTGCGCTAGTCGATGACGTCACTCTCAGGGCGGAAGCGACCGTGTGGAAGGTCAGGTAGATGCCGATGTCAGAAAACCTGGAGTGGAGTCTGGAGCAGCGCGCGGCCAGGACATGATACACACACGCGGCGCAACGGAGCATTTATACAAAGCATAATATCTTTTATTATTTTATGATTTTCATTCATTTATTTTTTACTCAGTAGCGAATATGATTTAAAATGTAGCGAATTACAATACTTCAAACAAAACTTACTTAAGTAAAATTACAGATTTTTAAAACTACTTTAAAAAGTAGAAATACACAAAAAAGTTACTCAGTTACAGTAACGCGAGTAAATGTCATTCGTTACTTTCCACCTCTGTTGTGTAGGACTGTAGAACACTCACATCGCTCTGGAGTATCAGAGTCCCCACTACAAGTTTGCAGGTAAAGTAATTTCAGTTGAGCTTGTATTGCAATCATTTAAACCATTCTGAAAATTGTTTCACAGTGATATTAAAAAAAATACTTTGCAGCCCTACTATACAGCAGCCAATCATTAATATTCAACAGCAGTGTTCCACTCATGACACACCATCCACTATAGCTCATGCACAATATAGGAACTGAAGTTTTATACAGGTTAGGATTGCATCCACACTTTTTATTGAAGCATTATATGTCGATCAGCATCTGACGGTTCATACAGATGCTTCAAATCAAATGTAAAATTACATTTATTAATTTTAAATGACTTTTAATTACTTTTTCTTCTGCACAGATTTCTTTATTTTAAAGTAACTACATTTGAGGTGTTAATAATTCAAATTAAGTGCCACATGTGCTAGATATGCATGTACTTACAATTGCATATAATAAAGATGTATGTCCATACTTATAACGCGAAATGTTCATAAACTTGTAAACAAACATATGTTTATGACCACCTTTAGAAATAAAGTTAATGGTACATTTCATATTTAATCCTTGTCAAACAATAAGTTCTAAACTGTATTATAATGAAGACAAAACTGTAATTTACATAATTATTTATATTGTAATTAGTCAGAGCTCAACTCAGTATAGATATTGAAATTAAGAGTTAAGCTGTCTTTTGATCATCGTTCAGGAAACTGTGCAATGAGTAAAATGCAGAAAGGCAGCAGTGCTCAAGTTAATGCCGTCTCTAATTTAATTAAAGATCAATATGAATGATTTTCTCAATTTCATGCCACATTTGCAGTGAGCCTCCTACCCTGCACTCTTCTCAATGCATTTACAGTGTCCTACTCATTAATCTGGCTTTTTTCAATCACTCCCTTTTGAAAAAACTTTGTAATTTTCTAAGGTGCTTAACGGTAACAATAAAACTTAATTAACAAAAATTCCTCTGGTACTTTATGGCACCTTCATACTTAGAACTAATAGAATAATTAAACCCGGCAACATTTACACAATATTCAGCTGTCCAGTTCAGGTGAGTCTTTGTCCACTGTAGCCTTATATTCCACAGATGTGGAACCTGATGTGGTCTTCTGCTGTTGTAGCACTTCACCTCACCATTCTACATCTTGTGATTTCTGAAAAGCGTTCCTGCTCATCACTGAGTTTTTGAAGACTTCCTGTCATCTCCAGGCAGTCGAACCTTCCCCATCTGACCTCACAAACAACAAATGCTCACTGGGTGCTTTTCTTTGTATCATCTTGTCTAAACTCTAGAGACTATTCTGCTTGAAATTCCCAGGAGATCAGCAGTTTCTGAAATACTCAAGCCCATCTGGCATCAACAACCGTTACACATTATAGCACCCACTGTACAATCATAGAGCTTTGATTATTAAGCTGGATAATGAAATATATTCATAAATTGCTCAGAGAAACATACTCATTGTGATTGTAGTGTTCATAATCTACTTATTGCAGGAAAAAAACAGTTGTATTTCAGAGCTGTACTGTATTTGTGTAAAGTAAATTGTATAGTGATATTTAACATTATATTTCCACAGCAAAAAAATAAATAAAGTCGCCACCTGGATTTAACTAGGCAAAAAGGTAAGAGCCTTCCATTGCATAATTAATGCAATTAATTAGGCAATGGTTAAAAGTTATTTAACCGTAATAGATGCAGTGAGCAAAGATGTTATAAGTTTAACATCAAATTAGTCAAATTAGTGTCCTTCATCAAAGAAAATAACTGCTGAAACTACTGAAAATGGGTTACGAACTGCCCAACTCACTATTAAAACCTGGAATGGTGGACCAACATCTTCGAGGAAAGATTTTTGTTCTTGTGGTCTGATAAGTCCAGTTTCACCCTATTTCAGAGTGATGGCCGCATCAGAATAAAGAGAGAGCCTTAGTGCTCAGTGCCTACCGTACAAGCCTGTGGCAGCAGTGTTACGATCTGGGGTTGCTTCTGTTGGTCAGGTCCAGGCTCAGCAATGTTTAAAAAAAAAAAAAAAAAAAAAAAAAAAAAAAGAGGTCAGCTGACAACCTTGTGAAAGAGTGGTTCAGGAAGCATGAGACATTTACGCACACGGACTGACCAGCATAAAGTCCAGACGTTACCCCCATTCAGAATCTTTGGGATGTGCTAGAGAAGATTTTAAACAAGGTTCCGATTCTCCCATCATCATCAGCATCAGTACAAGATCTTGGAGAGAAAAAAAGTAATGTGACTCTAGATAGAAATAAATGTGACAATGCATAAGCTTATCGAAATTATGCCATGGGAAAAAACTAAACAAAAGGCGGTCCAACAAAATATTAAAGTGTGTGACTTTTCTTTTCAGTGTATAAACCTCAATTGATAGTCATCTGATTTTATAACTGACATGAGATCTTGCAATTGTCTCCACATGTTAAGGACCTTACTGTAAGTCTATGTAGATTATTTATTTAAGTTGCGCAGGTTAATTTATTGAACACTTTGGGAACTTATTCATTTCATATTAAAGAATTGGAAGATTTTTTTCTATAACTGTAGACTGGGTTATTAGACTATCCATAGTCTATCCTTATCCTACCGATTAGACAAACAAGAACGATGAGGACAAACTAAAAGCAGTCCTAGTGAAAGGAGTTAGTCTGCACCCATGATAGCTGATAAAGGGCAATGGTTGAGCTGCATTATGCAAGACTTTACTGCAGTTAAGAGGGAAGAGACATTTTTAGACTAGATAGTTTTTTTGTTTTTTTCTTCAAATGATGAAAGCTGGCTTGTCTTACCTGGCCTTTCCTTTAATGCTGTGCAGCACATTAGCATCAGCACTCTTCAATGGTATGGATGCGAGTCAAACCATTCAGAGAAATTCCTTTTTTTTTTTCATAATCATTTTATCATTTACAGCTCTGGCTCAGCGTTGTTTATTTATGCAGTTCTGTTGGTGTCACTAAATTAAAACACATTTAATAACTTCTTGGCATTCAGCAACATGACTGCATTGCAAAAACACCAATTTAAAATGTCACATTTTATTTAAGATTTAACCAGGATTATTTTCCCCCTTAAATCTTATTTTTCGCAAAAACATTCACCCGCAGTAATTGCTGTAGTTCATGGATTGCTATATAATCACCTGCGTAAGTGTGAAAGTGCAGTGAAAACATTAGGGCAGGGTTCCCATACTCAAATCTAGGACAGTCACAGAAGAGCATAATGAAGTGCTGCAGGACAAGTAATCCAATTTAGGAAATAGGGCTGGTAATTAGATGCGGCATTTAATTAGGAAGAACAAATATGTGTTAAATGAGGCATAAAATCAACAATATTGGCACTACGACTCACCTCTGGTCTGGAACTGACCTCAGGCCTGCCTGCCATGTCTGTGACGCTGGGCTGTGTGCATGCGGCCATGTCTGGCACACTGACTTCCCCATGTCTGTGTGAGTCGGCACTGAAGGCAGCCTGGTAGCTGGTCTCAGGAGGAGGGTCAGTGGTAACAACACCCAGGAATGTAGGTCTTTTCTGTACAGGCTTGGATGGCTGAACCCCTGCCCAGGGCCTGTACTCCTCTCTAAATCCAGACAGAAATTAAATATTAGGGATTACAACAGGTAACAGAACTTTTTTTTCATCCTAGGTTTTTTTTTCTTTTTTCTCAACATTTTTTATTGATTTTAAACAGGGATATTACAGGGTAGACATGTAATGTTTCAATGCAGAATTTATAACCTCCTTATAAATCCCTATAGCACCCATTCCACCCCTCCCTAACTCCAAGCCAGCTTTACATGTACAAGAAAAGGCTAGACGCCAGGCATAACAAAAAAGGAGAGAAATGAAAAAAGAAAAAAGAACCTGGAGCTGGAAGTTTTTTGGTTTTGTGTACAAAAAAAAAAAAAAAAAACAGGAAAAGAAAACAAACAAAAACGATTACATAAAAAGGGAATCAAACTATAAATGTATATGAAAAAAAGCGAAGGAAGGGCCCCCACTCTTGTTGAAATTTTAAGTCTTCTCCAGGGACAAACAGGACATAATATCTCTGAGCCACTGGGCGTGATCATCCTAGGTTTTCATCCTAGATTTATAATTCATCTAGGATGACTAACAGAACTAAAAAGAGTATGTACATATGTAATGCTTGTGTGACTTCCAGTAACATTTCAAAATAGCAACACAAATTTTTTTTACATTCAATATTAAAAATATTAAACTTGTTTAAGGGTTCCTCCACTTGCTTCCTCCACTTTTTCTAACATTCTCGTCTCTGGCATGCTTATTAGGGATAAAAATCTAAATTCTGTTCACCCATAACACTGACTCACCACGAGGCGAAATAAATAACATGATTAATTAAGTACCAGTAAACTGGTGACCGAATCATGGACACACAATTCTCATTTATGCCTGGGAGGTGGAAAGCCCAAGCCTGTCTATACTGATCCCACAGAAAAGCAATTGTAGCACAAATTGCTGAAAAAAGTCAATGCTGGCCACAACAGAAAGGATCAGAACACCCAGTGCACCACAGCCTGCTGCATATGGGGCTTTGGCCTGTAAATTCCAGATCTCAATCTCTCAAGCACCCATGGGATGTGCCAGCCACATAAGTCCGATCCACAGATCCCCCACTCTGCATCCCAGTGGTCAAAGAATCCACAGCAGTCCAGAATGTCTCCGTGCCAGACACCACGACCCCAGATGTCTTGTGGAGTCATGCCCTATGGGGCAAGAGTGCCCCCGGTGGCACAAGGAGAACCTGCACAATACTGGGCATAAAGTTTTAATGTGGTAGCTGATCCGTGTATACAGTATTCATTCATTCATTCATTCATTCATTTTCTATACCGCTTAATCCTGTGTTCAGGGTCGCGGGGACCTGGAGCCTATCCCAGGAGACTTCGGGCACTAGGCGGGGTACACCCTGGACAGGGTGCCAATCCATCGCAGGGCACACACACATACACACTCTCACACACCCAATCACACACTATGGGCAATTTGGGAACGCCAATTAGCCTAACCTGCATATCTTTGGACTGTGGGAGGAAACCCACCAAGCACGGGGAGAACATGCAAACTCCATGCACACAGAGACTGGAATCGAGCCTGGCCGGGGAATCGAACCCAGACCCTGGAGGTGCAAGGCGACAGTGCTAACCACTACACCACCGCGCCGCCGTGTATACAGTAACAAACTAAAAAAATGATTGTGTTGTATGTCATGAAGTAAGTTCTACTTGGGGTGATGTGCAAAGTCCTGTTCCTCTCCACATTTCATTAATATACAGTCACTAAGCACTTCATTAGGATCACTTGTACAACAGCTCCTTCATGCAATTATCTAATAAACCATCTGCGTTGCAGAGAGGTTCACATGAACCATCAGGAAAAAAATCAGTGTTTTGTTTGTTAGACAACAAGCATGAATCCATAAACGCAACCTGCCAACAGTCCAGGTTTTCTCTGCACACATTGAGCACATTAATAACAACCAACGGAGTATCGTTGCTGACCATTTACTCATCTTCTAACTTCCAGCATGATAAAGCGCCAGGTCAAAAAGCAAAAGCATCAAATTAGAAAAAATATATATATTACATGTGTTTTTTTTAAGTATATTAAATATTTGCAAGGATTTTTTTTTAGAATAGCAAAACAGGCTCAAAATAGCACACCACTATATTTGTAAAAACATGAGTGGATCTTGTGGGAGAACAGTATAACCGTGAGGAACATAGAACTTTTATATGTTTTGTATAACCTATAAAAGCTTGGTGTTCATAATAAATAATAAAAAATTATGGCAATATGATATCCATATAAAAATTTGAATATTTTCAAATTTCCCTTTTTAATTTCAATATTCCATAATCATGCATTGCAATGCAAAATATTATTGAAAAAATAAACTTTATAATCTGATGTTCCTGAGGTGCACTGACATCCTTTAATATTAATTCACAATTTATATTGTGTCAGAGGTGTTGGGTCAGAAATGGCAGGAAACTTCTAAGCAAATCTCACTCACCAACTCAGATAACCTTAAGAAATTATTGTGTAGGTTTCCCCTTGTGCCACCAAAACAGCTCTGACCCCTCAAGGCATGACTCCACAAGACCTCTGAAGGTGTGCTATGCTATTTGGCATCCAGGATGGTAGCAGGAGAGGAAGGGAGTGGAGTGCAAGTGGTGGGAGTTTTCAGGGCAAGCAGGGATTGTGTATCCATGGATCAGACTTGTTATTCCAGCGCATCCTATAGATGCTCAATCAGATTGAGATCTGTGAAATTTGGAGGCCAGATCAATAATATAGAACTTGTTGCCTGCTAAGCCCCATTGTGTTCTTATATCTTTTTATAATATCCAGCATTAACATTTTCAGCAATTTGTCCTACATTAGCTTTTCTGTTGGACTAGACTAGACAGCCTGGCCTTTGCTCCCCACAGGCATAAATGAGCTTCGGTTGCAGACGATTCTGTAGCCAGTTTACTGATGACTCTCAATTGATAATCAATGTTATTCAATTCACCTGGCAGTGGTGATAGTGTTCTGTTTCAATGGCGTATATCCAATGTCATTAAGAGCCCTTCAGGAATAAAAGACATCAGTTTACACAGTGATTGGCAGGAGTAACAGCTAATCAAAAGAAAGAGAACGTAAAAAAACGTAATCAAGGCCTCCGAGTAGCGCAGTGGTAAAGCGCTCCCCCATCATACGGAGATCGCTGGTTCGAACCCCGGGTGATGCTGTTTTCCTCACAGCCGGAGGCACAGAGAGAGCTGATTGGCCGAGCTCTCTCAGGGGGCAGGGATGAGAGGTACTTGCGCTCCCAGCCAATCAGGGGCGTCTGTGAGCTTGCGCACGCTGAAGGAGCGGATAGCGCTTTCCTCAGAGTGCGTTATTCCGCCCCTAATGGTGCGTGAGCAAGCAGTTCGAAAAGATGCGGTCTGCGTGGTTCAGAGGAAACACGGGATAGTCTTCGCCCTCCCGACTGAGTGGTAGTAGTAGCCTTAATGTGGGAGCCCCCTAGCGACGGGGAGGAATTGGCTACGACTAAAAATTGGGGAGAAAATTGGAAAAAAAAAAAAAAAAAAAAAAACAATCAAAACATCAAAATGTAGGAAGTCTTATTCTACAACACCAGAGGGAAAAAAAGGATTCATGTTAAGCTCTGTTCTTGACCGTGAATGCTCTGTTCTAAGCTCTGTTCTTGGCTAGTGAATGATAGTGGATTTTCAGTAGATTTATCCTCTTTGTTCTGTTAGCCAGTTGAGAAAGTGTTGGAAAATACACTGGCAATTACCAGTTGTTGTGGTGTTTTTATTTACACTATATGTTAATCAGCCATAACATTAAAAGCATTAAGATAAAATCCATAAAATGTGCTGGGCAGCTCTGGCCCCTTGGGGTGTGGCACTGCAGGATCTCATGGGGTTTGCTGTGTTGCGTGGCACCAGGACATTGGCAGAGGATCCTTTGCATGAGTGGTTCCTCAGTGTATCAGACTTGTTTGTCTGGTGCATCCCATGGGTGCTTGGATACGCCAGATCAGCATCGTTGAGCTCTTTACCTACTGGGCGCAATACATGGTGGGCTATGGTGCACTGGGTGTTCTGGTGCCTATCGATCATGGAAAAAAATTTCTTCCATCAATCTGTACTACATTACCTTTTCTTTGGGTCAGACTTGGTGGTCATGGGAGCAATTTGGATCCCGTGACCAGTTTGCAGTTGATCAATGTGGTTCAGTTCAATTAGCAGTGGTGCTGATGTTATGGGTGATCGGTATATACACTTTTAAAATTTACGCGAAAATATATGGACATCGGTAGCAAATTATTTCAAAATTATTCACTGTTAGTGACCATAAATATATAGCTTTGAGGAAACATGATTTTCAATGTTATCAACCAATGCACATATGTCTTTTTTCTATAAATCCAACAGACTTTTTTTTCAATATATTAGCTAGCTATTTAGATGCATCATTAGATACCATTGTATGTACCATTAGGCCCTGGGGATTGTATCTCAGGGAGAGTTTCTCTACTCAGCAGTTTGAAAATTATATGGTATTAGTGTGCATTATACATCTTGGAATGTAGCCTTGAATTCAATTTAAAAGTATGCACTCTCAATGCCGTGCCTAAGTGCAAGCAGCTTCTTCTTCTTCTGCAAGTACAGCTTGCAATAGCATGTTTGCAGCAGAAAGTGGAGAATTCCAAATTTACACACACTTTAGCTTTGAAAATTGATCATTTATAAAGAAAACAATAAAATTGAGTGTACTTTGTTTGCAAACATGATGTAATTTACATTTACGATGTAAATATAAATTTTATAAACGTTGTGAATTAATTAGTCTTTCCTTGCTAATTCATTGATACTGTAAGTAAAGTAGACATCCTGATACTGTACTTTTTGGTTTGAGCAGTCATCACATGAAGACCACTCACTGCTGCTGAGGATGATCCCGTATGACCTGCATGTGACTGCTGAGGATGGTTTCCTTTAAAAACCATGAAGATGACTTTGGAAAACATTTGATACAAACAGTTTTGATATTGTGGCTTATGATTGGGAGGGAAACTGCCAAGAACAATTGATAACCTCAACAATGTGTACTTTATGATAACTTTTTTTTTTTTTTTTTACCTTTATTTAACCAGGCAAGACAGATTAAGAACAGGTTTCTTATTTACAACTGTGGCCTGGCAAAGGGAGAGCATTTTGGGGGACGTAGGGGAACTGATAAAAAAATAAAACATTTTAAGAAATATAAATGAAATTACGAAAAAATAATAATAATAATTTAAATACATATATATACACACACACAGATACATAGGCACACATGCACATATATATATACACACATATGTACAAGCATATGCATATACATACATATACACACATACATACATACACATATAGACATGTGAAGAGTGGAGCAGCAATAAATAAGAGCAGCTAGTCAAAATAACAGCTACAGACGTCTTTGAAGTGGGCTGAAATCCGTGAATGAAAAACAGACTTAGGAATGAGATTGTCCAATTTTAACGTTTTTTGCAGATCATTCCAATCTCTAGCAGCAGCGTTCTGAAAAGACGACAGGCCAAATGCAGAAGAAGCCTTAGGAACTGTCAGCTGAATCAGGTTAACAGAACGGGTGTTATACCCAGAAGAAAAGAAGTGTAACAGTTCTTGTAGGTAAGGAGGGTATAAGCCGAGGAGAGTATTGTAAATGACCATATACCAATGGATCTTACGACGGGTATACAATGAAGACCAGTTGAGAGAAGAATACAGAGTACAGTGATGTGTTTTGAAGGGAGCATTCAATATAAACCGGATGGCAGAATGGTAGAGAACATCAAGCTTTTGAAGCAGGCCTTTGGATGCTGATCTATAAATAACGTCCCCATAATCAAACATGGGGAGAATGGTCATTTGCACCAGAGTTTTCCTAGCAGATAATGTAAATGCAGAACGCATTCTATAAAGGAACCCAAGTTTTGATTTGATTTTGGTCTTCAAATTATCAATGTGCTTTGAAAAAGACAGGGTGTTATCTTGCCAAATACCCAGATATTTGTATTCAGTAGTCTGTTCCAATGGTGTCCCATCAAGGGAGCAGATACTTGGAAAGCTAGATGAAATGTGACCTTTTTTTCCAAACCACATGACTTTAGTTTTGGAAGTATTTAGCTGAAGATGCAAATTGGAAAAGGTCTTTTGCAATCTGTTAAAATTGAGTTGAAGTTGCTGCAAAACTGCAGCTGGAGAAGGACCTGTAGAGTAAAGAATTGTATCATCGGCATAAAGATGGATAAATGAGTCTGTAACAGAATTAGCTACATTATTAATATAAATAGAAAAAAGTATAGGTCCAAGTATTGATCCCTGTGGGACACCATTGGTGACTGGGAGAGGCTGGGAAATAAGTTGTTCAGATTTCACAGACTGCACTCTATCACTTAGATAACTAGAAAACCAAGACAAGGATTGGTCAGAGAAGCCAGTATCATAAAGCCTATCAATAAGACGTTTATGATTGACAGAATCAAAGGCCTTGGCCAAATCAATAAAAATAGCAGCACAGTACAATTTAGAGTCCAATGCAGAATATATATCATTTAACACTTTAAGAGTTGCTGTTAGACACCCAAACCCTGTTCTAAATCCTGATTGAGCAGGTGATAAGATGTTGTGAGCTTCCAAGTATTCAGTGAGTTGACCCTTTACAAGTTTTTCCAAAACCTTAGAGATACATGGCAAAACAGAAATAGGCCTGTAACAATTGGGATCTGACCGATCGCCACCCTTAAAAAGAGGAAACACTAAAGCTGACTTCCAAGCGCAAGGGATTTGCCCTGTGTATAAAGATAGATTGAATATATCTGTGATGGGGACGGCAATAATAGAGGCAGCAATTTTATAAAAGACAGGATCCACCTCATCAGACCCAGCAGATTTATTGGAATCTAGCATGAGGAGTTCATCCAGAACCTCCTCCTCTGAAAAGGACCGCAAAATGAAACTATAGGAGGTGGAAGGAGGTAGTGTAGAATGAGGGAGAGTTGGAGGAGATGCAGTAGAGCAATTAATAGGATTTATAGGTGATGAAGTAGAATTAGAAGAATCAAGGGTTATACCAGAAGTTATAAAATGCTTATTGAGAAGCTCTAACATATGCTTCTTGTCAGATACCACAGTGTTCTCTAAATAGAATGAAGGAGGTAGCTTACAAGATGGTTTATTTTCCATCTCCTTTACTGTATTCCAGAATTTTTTAGGATCAGAGCTACTAAGAGAAAACTGCTTCTTAAAATAGTCTGTTTTAGCCTTACGAACGGCTTGTAAAGATTTATTTCTGAGTTGCTTGAAAACCAAAATATCTGCTGGGGATCTAGATTGTCGAGCCTTGCGCCAAAGACTGTTTTTTTGTTGTAAAAGCATAGTAAGCTCCGGGGTAAACCAAGGACTATGTCGATCCTTTACTCTGAATCTTTTCATCGGGGCATGTTTGTCAACAACAGCCCTAAAAAACTTATAAAATAAATACCAAGCCTCGTTTACAGTTGGAACCAGACTGATTCGAGACCAGTTAACATCTGCCATGTCGTGAAGAAAAGCTTGATGATCAAAATTTTTAAAAACCCGTTTACAACAGAATCGAGTCGGTTTCTTGATGGAGAAAAATCGAGTCAGTTTCTTGATAACTGACATGTATTTCCTGTTATACAATAGAACATTCAACCATATATAGTTTCTTCCTAATGTCATTTGATGTGTTTATTTTGTTTTGCCACAATCGCCTCCAGCTAGTTCATTGGAGATAAACTAATAAAGCTATTTATATATTTTTGTTACAATCTTTTTATTTTTTTTGTAAAGATGCTTGGTGATGGTGTCCATTATTAAAGTAATAATCACAGGACATTACAGAAGTTGTGTTGATCATTGCTAGACATCAAACTGAAATTAAATGCACAAATAAAATTACAAGATGTAATTTGGATTCTTCTGATGTCTTTATCCTGTAACATTAGAGCATCATGATTCTGGACCAGTGGCAAAAATACAGTCTAAATAATCAGCCTATACTGTAACAGGGGAATCAACAGATCGGTTTATGTGGACGTGTTTGAGATTGATGGGGAGATTTATGGCCAGAGTTGTAGGCACAGAGAGAACAGCTGGGAGAAATGGGCCACATCAGCACTGACATTAACGCCAATGTGCGGCTTTAATCACGCGTTTTAACGGCCCGGTAGCGCTCACAGAGCCTGTTACAGCTGTGTGTGTGTGTGTCACTATGCACTGGTCAGATCTGGCGTTGTGTATCAGTGGGTATACTGAGACGGCTCAGTATGTTTAAGTCGCATGTTTTACACCAGCCCACACCTTAGTCTATATCCCAGGCGTTATTAACTCGGTCGCTTGTGACACAGATACTAAAGTACAGCACAGGATATGTTGTTATTCGCTTTTAAATCACTGTAATATAACAGCTTGTATCGTCCAGAATTAACTTACACTATGATTTTACAGATACTTATTCATTCGTGTAATTGTTCTTATTTGAAGCTCATCACCGCCTCCTGTGTTTCACGTGTGGCCTGTGTTCTCTCCAGTCCCTGACTGCTGTGGAAGTGTGTGTTCTGCGCGTGTTACCTGTAAGAGCTCGTTTTGGCCGCTTCGCTCTGCGCGTGCCTCTGTCTGCTCGCGCGCTCCTCTTTTCCTGCGCGCGCTTGCTGCTGCCGCTGCTTGGCCGGGCTGCTTTTCCCGACGCCGTTACTGATCCACGGAAAGTTGTCTTTTTTCGGGATGGGCCACGGTTTGTAGTCCTGTTTGTACTGTGTCACGCTGGTGAACGGCGCGTCCTCGCGCGGTTTGTAACTCGGCTCCGCGCGCCTGCGGCTCACGCGGTTGCCTCCGCCGTCCTGCAGCGCGGGAGAGTCTCTGTGCTCCGGGGTGGCGTGGTCGCGCTTCTGCCCGCGCTCGGCGGGAACGTTTCCGGTCACCGAACGGATCTCCTGATCTGCGATATCCGAGTAGTTCTGGATGGTCAGCGGGACGGACAGGTCCGATTTGTCAAACTGGTTCCAGAACTGCGCCAGACAGCACACCCGGCTAATGCACGGCCACGCCATGGTGCTCTGAGACAGGAATATAACTACAAGGGAAAGAAAACATTAAACAATGAAACATAAAAAAAATACAGAACGCGTGCGATCACATCCAGAACCGGTCTCGTGCTCTAATGGAGTGATGATCTGCGCTGAGGGCGAACGCGCACTCCTGACGCGCTACACGCTGCTTTCACGTGTTCCCTGATCCCCCGTCTGCGCACAAACATCCATATCAAACCTGACACAGGGCCGCGCAAAGCAGGCGTTCACACTGTGGTACAGAAACTGACGGCTCACTCAGTTCCTGCATCGTCAGATCATGATCGGAATAATAAATTATATTTACCTCCACGACTTATACATCAAATGAGTTCACGCTCATACAGTATATCTCCTGGGCAATATTCTGATCTGATAAGTCAAGCATTTATTTATTAATAATAAACCCATACAATAATCATGCAAACACTAGTCCGTAAATAAATAGAGTAATGATACGATTCTCATCATCCCAAAGTGTAACCAGGGGCGTGGCCATACAGGTGTGACTACCCTCAAACTAATCACCTGAGCTCTATTTCAGCTCATGCACACATCCCAATACCTTCCAGCAGTCCCAAAGTGAAGTATAACGCAGTCTAGTATTTGCAATAAATATGGAGGTCATGCCGTCATCTTTCTCTTTCCTACACAGAAAGCTACTTTAAACTGGAGCATGTGTAGATTTTCTGGAGCTGTCCAGTTTGTGGTTAATCACTGGGAGAGGATCTGTGGGCATCCTGTCCTCAACAAGGAGACTCCCGCTAGAACTGTCTCTCATCAGGTCTGGGAACCACTCACTCACTCATCGCTTTATCCTGTATTCAGGCCTGGAGCCTATCCCAGGAGAGGGTGACGAGGCGGGGTACACCCTGGACAGGGTACCAATCCATCGCAGAGCACATACACTCTCACACACTACGGGCAATTTGGGAATGCCAATTAGCCTAATCTGCAGGACTTTGGAAGGAAACCAGAGTACCCGGAGGAAACCCACCAAGCATGGGGAGACCATGCAAACTCCATGCACACAGAGACCAGAATTGAACCTGGCCGGGAATCTAACCCGGGGTCTGGAAACCAACACTACAAAAATTAGAAACACCTTAAGTGCACAGGGATATAACACACAGGGTACTTTATTAGGCAACATTCATGCACAACAATCAGGTGTTAACAATTGTCCAGGTTCTTTTATTGAAGATACAGATTATATTCTTAGACCTGAACTCAAAGCATTCCTGATTAAAATGGCTTTGATTGAATGTCTCCCTCTGCAGGGAGATGCAAATATCACACATCAGTATCTGAAAATGTCTCAAGAAGTACCAAGTGGAATTATTTCACTCTTCATATGACTGATTGACTGCCCTCCTCTAAGAAAAATTTAAAACAAAACTGTTCTGGATTACTTCTGGATGTTCCCAATGCTAGTTCTGCAGCCAACCTGTCCAAGTGTTTTGTAATTTTTTTTGTAATGTTCACACCAAGATTTCATTGATCGCCTTTAGCGGTCAAAATGACCTCCATTTTGATTATGGAGCAGTGTGGTGGTGAATTCATGTGTGAAAATGATTCTTCATGCTCCTAGAACACTTCCACAATTTGAATCCTGGAATATGCCTGTGCCAGTTATTCATTCATTCATTTTCTATACCGCTTAATCCTGTGTTCAGGGTCAGTTAGAATATAGAATAGTCAATGTATAGAATAGTCAATGTTTAGGAGAAAAACGGGCATAGATGTGATAACCTGGTCAGTATATTCAGATCATCGGCTGCCTCCTTTCTAGACCGAAGTCTAGACCTGACCAACTGAAGCAACCACAGATCTTAATACTGCATCCAGAGGCTTGTACAGTGGCCACTATGCATGATGGGTGTATAATTTTTCTTTCCTTCTGACCCTGACATGCTCATCTCTCTGATAAAGGGTCAATCTGGACTCATCAGACCATGAAATTTTTTCCATTGCTACAATGTCCAATCTTTATGCCCCCTAGCAAAATTAAGTGTTTTTTTGTAATTATTTTTAATAACAAGTGTTTTTTTATGGCCAAGAATGCTGGTTAGTCAATCTTGTGAATTCTTGTCACATTGTGTTTATGGAAGTCCTCTTACTTTTAATATACACATGATTTCTATGATAATTTTTTTACCATGCATCTTGACTAAGTTTAAGTAATTTCCAGTCATTACTTCTGACCACTTTTCATCCATGAAGTTGAAGGTTCAGCATAGTCCTGACAGGTTTTAATAATATGTTGAAGGGTCCTTCAACACAATTAAATTCCAGTCATTTCAGATCGATCTTTTGTTTTCGGTACTTGATGAAAGAGAATAATTTGACCCTAATAAAGTGGTGATTTTTTTTTTCATTTGAGCCTCAGTTTGGCAGTTTGTTTCATAGTGTGTTTAAAATTATGTTCAGTTGTCACTGTTATCGGCTCCAAGTTGTGTTCAGGAAGTGTAAATGGTTCTTAAGAATGACACCGAAGTACAGTTATGGTAGTTATGGCAGTCCCCATTCCTTCCTCCTCAATTCCACTCTCCGGATTTTACCGCTCACTGTCTTGGGAAGTTGGTCCACAAACTCAATCTATCATTAAACAGAAAGTTCAATCATCAAACAGGCAAAAGGCCTTGCACAAGCAAAAATGCATTTAGTGGAAATTTAACTTGCAATGGCCTGAGATGCTCCAACTATTCTGTAATACGTCATACACGCGTTATGATGACAAAGCAAAAATAAATAATAATGCAAAACATAGCAAGACAAAGTATAATAGAATAAAGTAAAAGAAAGATACAGTACAATAAGTACAATAATAAAGAGATAAATTTTTAAATAAATGTTAATATTAAAATAAGCTTTAAAAACTAATCAATGGTTGTTTACAGTAAATCACAATTGATGGTTTTCTTGAGTGCTAATTAACTTAACCTTTAAAATGGCCAAGTTATGGATGAAGCTTTATTCCTTTAGAGAGGAGTTGTTGAACAGTGAATAGTGTAATTGCTATATGCAATTTATTAGGTCCTGGCTCTGTTTTATATCCTTTGCCCATATCTGATGTATTTTTTTTTCTCTTGTGGTATTCATATCACATACAATTGATGTATGTTCACATTAAAAGCAAACTGGTCTTAGAGTACCCCCTGTCCTGCACAACGTGGTCAAATGTGAGATCTTCACAAACATCGGGGTGTCTAAGAGTTCCTGCTCTCACTAGGAAAGTTATGTATATAGTTTTTAAAACAAATAGGCTTTTTCACATTAATTTTAAGAGGAAAAGTCATACAAAACAGCATATTATACACATCCTAACTAGTGCAGTTGAACAAAGTGCCAAATTTCAATATGGTGTTCCCGATTTTTCTTTTTTGCTTTTTAAACTTGTTGGCTGGACTTTTTTTCCACTGTTTTTTCATTCTGTGCTTGCTTTTGCCTGTGCCTGCAGATTCTCCTGCGTAAAAAGGATGGATTATATTTTTGCCAATTACACTGAATCAAGAAAATCAACCCCTTATACAGTGGTGTTCAAAATAATAGCAGTGTGTTAAAAAAAAGTGAGTAAAGCTCCATATCCATATAATAACTTTTATTTCAAATCACATAAATGCATTGGACACCCTGCACATTCTATTCTGAATCACAACATGAAGAAAAATATGCTAAATATATTATTAGTTTAATGTAAGTGAAGAAAAACAAATATTAGCCTGTTCAAAAAAATTGCAGTGTCATCACTCATCTTTATAAAGTGATGAATTTACCATTTAAACAAAAATGCTTGAAGTTTAATCTTTCTTGTGCATCTCTGAACTAATATTTAGTTGTTTAACCATGGTTCCTGAGAACTGCTTCACATCTGTGACAATTGTACTACATGCCACAATTCCTCTGCATTTCTTGGTTTTGCCTCAGAAACAGCATGTTTAATGTCAGGCCACAAGTTTTCTATTGGATTAAGGTCTGGGGATTAGGCTGGCCACTCCATAACGTTAATCTTGATGGTCTGGAATCAAGATGCTGCTCGCTTACTGGTGTGTTTGGGGTCGTTTTCTTGTTGAAACACCCATTTAAAGGGCATTTCCTCTTCGGCATAAGGCAACATGACCTCTTTAGGTATTCTGATTAAATTAATCCATGATCCCTGAAATGTGATAAATAGGCCCAAGACCATAGTACGAGAAGCATCCCCATATGATTTGGTATCATTTTAGCAGAGCAGCCTATCATTTTCTGCACTTCTTTGTATGTTTTCACATCTCTAATCAACTTTTGAATCAAAGTACGCTGTTCTTCTGAACAATGTCTGGACAACCCATTTTACTCAGATTTTCAGAGACACTTTTTTTGTTTGACACCTGTTTTTCCACAGAATAATTTACCTCTCTAATTTCTTTAACAGACTAATATTTGTTTTTCTTCACTTGCATTAAACTAATAATACTTCATGTTGTGATACAGAATAGAATGTGCAGGGTGGCCAATGCATTTATGTGATTTAAATTAAAAGTTATTATATGGATATGGAGCTTTACTCACTTTTTTCAAAACTTTGCTATTATTTTGAATACCACTGTAAGAGTTAGCAATTTTAGTTCATCATTATATGATTTGTCTGGTGATGGTGGTGTGCATATATGGAGTGTTTAGTGTTATTCTGGTCAAGTTTTGATTGGTCAAGTTTCAAACCTTTAAATTACACCTATGCTGTACTGAACAGTACAAAATTGAATGTGCATACCATTCCATGATTATTTCCTATTCATTATTGTTCTTTATTCACATATAGACAATTTTTTTTTCCTGTGTGTAGGTGATTGAGTACCTTGCGAGGGTATTTATATGGAGCTGTGATGTTCTTCACATGTGTCTGCAGTTCTGTGATTAGCTCATTTTGGTCTCTGTGTTTATGTTGTGAAGTAAGCACAACAAATGCCTTCACTACCTAAGTGAGAGAGCAGATAATTAGCGATGTCAGACAGAGTTTAAAAGTGAAGAGAGAAGTTGTGCTTCTACGAAGTATATTGTTTCAGTAATACAGAAATACAGAGTACAGTCAAGCATGATGTAAAAAAAAAAAAATCACAATGATGCATGTGGGGTAAAAAAAAATAAAAAATCTATGAGAATGTATGTAGGGTATATAATTATTTTCCTGATCTCCTCAGATAAAAGATGTGACAGAACACATTCCACATTCTAAAAATAATAAAAGCAGGTTACAAAAACACAAAAGCATTGAGAAAATCCCTGATTTCACCTGATCATTTAAGGCAAACAATAATCAAGAACTTCCGTCACATGAATTAAACCTTTTCTTTTGTGTGTAAAACATCTGTATAAAATAAGTGACGGCAGCCTTTCTGTTTTCAATACCTTACCTCTCCTCTAATCGGGTCAGGACTGCTGACCACAGCTGACTCAGCCACAGCCTCATGTTCTATTAAAGCGTTCTCCACCTCAAATGGGCCAATACGATATCTGAGGGAGCCAGTGAGAGAATGATGTAAAACACATTTCAATGTCACTACGTAATGCAATCAAACCCCTTAAAGCTCGCACATTTTACTATTTCTTTAACAAGTTAATGCTGGTCTGAGAGCTCCCCGAAAGTGAGTGTTAATGCTTCAGCTTTCACTTTGTATAGCTTCTTCTGTTTCACTCCTCCTCTGAACAAGCTGTTTCAGTGTCTATTTAAATGAGCTACTGCTGAGCAACACCCACCAGAAAACCCACCAGAGCTGAGCAGCAACATAGTGGAGGGTTTCCCTCATATGAGGTCACATTAGGGGGAAAATCTAATTGGGTTGTTTTTTTTTTTACCAAAACAAAAATGAAAAAGGAACAACAGGCAGGGAATATGTTTTTCTCAATATGTGTTTTTTTTTTGTACAAAGACAATGGAAATCCATAAAAAATGACTACACCATGAATATTGCATAGTAGATCTCCCTTAACTCTCAAAATCCAAGCTTAAATTCACTACTCTTCACAACTTATATACCTTTCTAATACATTTTATTGTACAAACTTTTTTATATAGTCAGTAATATATACTTACATTTCCATAACTAAATAATAAGCTATGAAGTTGAAAGATTTAAGGGCCTATACTTTATAAAAAATTTAGTTTTTTGTCAAAACAAATTTGAATGTCAAAACAAAAGCTCCCTGTAATGATGAAGTGCAATCATACCCATACCAGTATTGTCTTTTCTTGGCCCTGTCTTGTGCAAATTGACTGATACTCTAAAAGCTGTTTCAATACGTCTGCACCGATACCACTTTACATCAGAGGTAGTCACTTATTAAACAAAAAAACACCAGAAGTATGAGCTGCAGAAACAGTCAGCTTGTAATTTCTTCCATCCATATAAAAAGAATGATGTTCTGAATTTAAAACAGTTTTCTGTGTAGTTCAATAACATTGCATTGTTGCTCATGAGCGGTTTCCATGGTACTGAAGGATCCCAAAGAGCCTATGAAGGGAGAGGAGGTGAATTCCTGCCAAACAAAATGTATCTTACTGTAATTATAATGGCTGGATCTGTAATAGTATATGACATTTGCAGTAAGCACAACTGCATGGAATAATATTATATAAAAAAAAAATATATATAAAAAAAAAACTTGTCTTTGTTCCAAAATTTATGGACTTGGCTATGAATTCATTGTTTATGTCAGCATCCTTACCCTGCAGACAGTATAACATCATCAGCTCTGCCAACAAACCACAGATATCCATCCTGGTCCATTATCCCTCTGTCACCTGTAAGGTAGAAATCACCACGGAAACACTCTGCTGTTTTCTCTGGCTCTCCCTGTAAACAGTGTGGGAAATATCATGACTATCAGCAATAAAAGATATGATCATAAGCTGTTTCTCCCCCTAATTGCTCCTTGGGCTTCTACAAAGAGGTCAACAGATCTAGTTTGCACGTCAAACAAGACACAATAAAGCGTGAAAGAAAGCACAAATAAATTCTACATGTACAATACAGTGAAAGATATTTGAGTTTTAATTTTTTTTAATTTTTAAAATTTTTCCACTTAATTTGTGTAGATTAATTGAATGTTTAATTTGCAAAAACCGAAGGAGTCCAAATACTTTCTAAACCAATTGTATGTACAATATAATACTGAAATGTTTACTACAATTTAGTTGTTTAGTGCACTTTGCCTTATTCACCATGTTATGGGTGTAAGTGATGGATATAGCGATAACGCCAATTTAAACTAACAGATATCTCTTCAGTCATGATGTGATCTAATATAGAATCAGTAATGAATTTTAAAGTAAAATGAATTTTTCCTGTTAAGACCAAACAGAAACTAGATACCAGGTACTCGGTGAAGAGAGAGAACGGTCTATCTGGTTTCACTCTGATAGCCAGATTTCCTTCTGTTCCCCGAGCAACAATATTTCCTTCTTCATTTACAACCTGCAGGCACAACATAAATCAAATACACCTGCCAAATTCATTAATTGACATTCATTTCACACATCAGACACAAACACATCAGCTGGATCATAATGAATTAACCAACAGATTATATTTACCTGCACATCATACGCTGGTGATGCCTTGCCAAAAGAACCAGGTCTAATCTCCATACCTTTGAATGTGCCCGCAATCAAAACCTGATAGATGAACAAAAAGACATTCTCAGATGAAAGTTTATGAATACAACTCTGCTCTCATTTTATAACATCAGGTCTAAATCAGTTACACATTCTGCTTTATGGGACTGAAGGATAATGTTCTCCTGGAGCTAATTTAATGACTGTTTACAGAACATTTTATAAGATTTACATTGGCACAGGCACATACAATCTAACGTGTGTAAAGAGATTATCATCCTTTCCCGAAAACTAGGCAAATCATCAGAAACCCAGACATCTTTAGAGCTTGTAATCTGAAGACAAGCTGATCAGATATCTTTATATCTTACTCCATACTCAAGTATGTAGCATCAGCTGACACTACATGTTTGTAAACTATTTGATCTAAGAATGTCTGATAGAGTGAATGCTGCATGTCATGAGTGTTATGGCAGAAGCAAAAATATACAGAGTTGTCGTTTACTCAGACACTTCTGCACAAGCCTAAAGCATGGCGAACTTATGCACAGGCTAAATATAAAAAGTTTAAAAAACAGACAAGCAAATAGTGAAATGTACCAGTGCTGTTGGACCAAATATAGGAACTCTTGGAACAGCATTTGTCAAGTCATATTAGAGGACCAGAACTAACTGTTGTAGATCAGAAAATGTCTGCTAGTTGAATGTGTATCATGATAATTTATACGGTCAAAATTATTTGGACAACTGGCTATCACAGACATATGTGTCATTCACAAAACCATGGATATTAAAATAGGGAGGCTTTCCACCAGCATGATTTGCAGATTGAACTCACTAAACAACTTTGGGATGGACCTCCTCAGCCATGCTTTTTTGGCTGGATGCACAAATCAGCCATCATTCAAAATCTAGTGGAAAGCATTTCCAAAAGATTAGAGTTTATTATAACAGCAATGATTAAAGCAATACATTTATAGACGAATATTCAGCCAGCACAAGTGTGTTTCCTTTCACAAACTGATGTGAATATACCATTTAAAAAATACTATTTAGCATAGCAAACAATTACCAAAGAATACCAATAATTCTGAAATGACTAATTATTGTGCACTTTATTTTGCCCGGTATTAATTAATTTAAAATTAATTAATTTAATTTCTTTTTAATTAGTCGTGAACATAATGCTCATAGCATTATTGAAATCAAAACAATTTAATTAAACAATAAAAGTAAATCTTTTCACTTGTTTACTCACAGTCTCAGTCTGCCCATATCCCTCATAGATATCAAGGCCTGTAAGCTCGCTCCATTTACTCATCACCTCAGGGTTAATAGGCTCTCCTGCACACAGACAGTGCTCCAGAGCCTGAAACTGGAACCTGTAACACATGGACACAAGCAGTCCGATTCTGGTCACTACCACACACAGACTGGCATTTCTAATTAGTTTAAGTGGATATAGTAATCACGGTTAATTATGATAAAACATGTCTTTTGATTTACCCAGATTAGATTTGGACTACATTAAAAAAAGATAACGCTTGGCTACGTCCTTTGGGTAAGATGGAAAATCTTTGGCCTGTATATATAAGCTCACTGGACAAATAACGGTCACTTCAAAGACCTGTAGCACTAATAAATGTAACTTAAACAGTAATATGAATGCAAACCATTTATGGTTGCACAGAGTGAGGTGTTAATCAAAGCAGGTGACTCACTAAAATAGGTAGCTATCAAATATATGTAACTGGTTAAACATATCCAAAATCCATAGAAAAAGCATAAATTCTGTAGTCAGTAAAGGATGCCACTAGTATCTAGTACCTCCTGTACCTCGAGATCACTGTGCCAATTTTGGCTGACACTATGCATCCTACTGTTGCCTTCCTGGAGCAGCATGGTGTCTGTGGATTTTGCAATATGTTCTGAACACTGTTGCACAACCAGCTGATTGTACAATAAGGTACAGTAATTAATGAGTACAACTAATGAAAACAAAACGAGGTAGAATTTGTTGATGCGTTACTTGGATGGCTCCTCCTGTACGAACATCCGATATGCTGTTGGAGCCGTGCAGAAAGTAGTGATGGGATACCTGCAGAGAGTCTAAAACACATGGGCAAAGTGAAAATAGTTTCAGTTTCACTAGAATTTATTATAATCCAATAATATATAAACTATCACTGGGTCGTTTCTGTTTGAAATTTTACAGTATGATAATCAGTTCAGGTTCGTAGTATCACTATATTTATCTACAATAAAATACACAAGCTTATGAAGAACATTAGAAAGTCTTAACATAAAAACTTATTACTTTTTTCCTTTGTACAAAAGTCTCTAACAAATAAATAAAACACAGAACAAGTGAAAGCTAAAAATGATCAATGTTCTTTTATTTGTGAGAATGTGTCCACTAAATCTCTTATCTTGTCTTTACTTATCACATCATAAAAAACAGAAAAGAGAATATATACAGCAAGGAAAGTGAAGTGCTAAACACATACACAAGCAATGTTTAATAAAAAAAAAAAAGTCACTTGTTTACTTTGGTTCTGGCAATCTATCTGTATTTAATCCAATTTAAAGGATACGCGCACTAAGTGGCTGCAGAATTACCAATGTAATGTGTTTACAACACAATTACACAGCCAGAAGGTTTTCAGTGCAGTGTGTATCCCATTGTGCAGAAAAACTGAGGTTGCCGTAGTATGATTTTGGGAAAGCCCTCAACCAGGTAGTAAGTAGACACAACAGGATGAGAACCACTGGTGTAAGGAACTTAATCAGATAAACAAATAACACAAACCATCCATTTACAGGTTATTTTGACATGCAAATTCTGAAGTAATCAACCACATGAAACCCTAACAACCCAAACTGACACTTCATAGATCGTCTAAATCAGCACCATAAAAAAAACATCAATCATAAATGCAGGTGAAATCTCCAAAGCCATCATTCTGATTGATTATAAACACACCTTAAGGACAGTGTTGGTGTCGAAGCGTGGCATATGGTGTATGAACACACATGCTCCCTGAGTCCAGGTAGCAAATACGCTGCTCCATGCAGATTTAGCCCAGCCTGTATCTGAGGTGTTCCAAAACACATCACCATCAGTCAGATCTAACCAGTACCTGTAGGAACACAAACTGACTAAACAAACAGGGTCCCACATATAAACAGTATTCATATCACTGACACCAACAAACACTTATGTTCAAGAATATTTTAGTGTTTGTAACTACTGGATCAGATCACAGTCTGGTTTTTAATTTAATAAAGCAGATAGCAATGCACGCACACACACACACACACACACCTGCCATTGATGGTAAGGCCTAGGCCGTAGCTACAGTGGCTATGAACAGTCATTTTGGGAGATCCAGTGGTTCCACTGGTGAAGAAGATGGTCATAGGTTCGTCACTTCTCGTATCCACACACACATGTTCAGCAGAAGCGCTCCTGAAGTTTATGGAGATGTAGTAAATGATCATGTCTCTAAAACAGCACGTTTTTGCTTTTTGCTCATATATTGATAATGATATATTTTGCTTAATTCCAGTGAGAACTAATTAGTTTGTTGAAATTAGCAAATGCAAATGAATGCAGATATTCTGTCATTAGTAGTAGCAGCGCTAAGCCTCAAACTATCATGTGTTATAATGACTGTATCGCACGTATGGGTGTTCCTAGGTGTGTTGCCAAGGAAACATCTGGAGTATGAATGTAAAAGAGAAAACAATCTCTACTCTCACCCTATTACTGCTGTAAGGTTGCTCCATCCTGGCCGCTCTTTGTCAGAAAGCAGAAGCTTAGAAGTCAATGTGGGACACTGTGGTGTCACAGCCTCCATTAGTGATGCCATACTCTCATCTGTGATCAGACACTTAGCTTGAGAGACCTGTAATCGATGTAGGATGTCTCTGGCTGTAAGCTGTGATGTTCCAGGGATCAGAACCGTACCTGTCAAATCATATAGTGTGTGTGGGGATATAAAATATTAATTCTAGGATTTATATGAGCAAATCCGTACAACTCAGTCGTGTTAGTGGCAGTGCTGATAGAAGCTAGATGCTTGATTATTTTGGCACCCAAAAATAGCAAATCCATTGATTCTCATGAGCTGGTCATTTAAACACATCCTGTCTATCTCGTGTATTTTTATTAGCTTTTTAATGTGTTTGAACGTCATGCAGTCCAAATCTGAAAACAAAAATGAACAAAAAATTTACATTTTTCCAAACAAAAATTTAATTGATCACACACACTGGTAACCTATATTTAGAATAATGTCATTCCAGGTGTGATATATTAATTTTAAAAAGGATCTAAACTCTGGTTTTCAATAAAAGAAATCATGGCAAGTATGTGAAGTTTACAACTCAGTTTCTCAATTTTCATTGATTAGCTTCATGTCATTGGGTTAATGGGTTTAAGCAACTCACACTCAATGCTGAATCATACCTACAGGTTGTGAGCCTCACATTTAGAAAAGCCAAATAATCTTACAGAAGCTTAAAAACTACAGAAAAACTATGAAAGCAAAAAAGAAAAAAGCCAGTTATCTGTAATCATCATCTGTGATCTTACAAAAGGGAGAAGGAGCGGATAGTTATGCCATTCCCAACGGGAACAGTGCAAGCGAACAGTTTGAAAAGATGTAGTTGGCTGGTGTAAGATAGCACTGAGAAAACCTTGCAGTTATTGAGTTGACCATAAACTCCTCTGTATATCAGAGTATGCTAATGTGAAACCACATTAGTTGAAATTGGGTCATGCAACAGGACAATGACCTGAAGCAAACCAGTATACCTACATCAAAAAAAGCAGAAAAAGAAAATAATCAAGATTTTGGAACGGCCTAGTCAAAGACCAGACCTCAACCCAATTGAAATGCTGTGGCAGGACCTTAAGAGAGCTGTGCATAATCTACTCCCTAAAAATCCTCAATAAACTGAAGCAATGTTGTGAGCCAAATAGAAATAATTCCTTCAAGTTATTTCTGCAAGTGATGGATCTACAAGCTATTGAATCATGGGAGATACTTAGTATTGTTCACTTTATTTTCTTTTTGGCTTCTATTCAATTCAAATTTTATAGCGCTTTAAACAATGGTCATAGCTGCAAAGCAGCTTCACAGAATAAAAAGTTTCCATTTCTAAAATTATGGAAATATGTAAGAAATGTGCGAGAAAATATGAATCAAAATTTGTATGAAACAGGTCGTCTGAGGTTGCATTTCCCGCACACAGAGACCGACTAGGACCAGAAGATTTTTATTATTGATGTTAACAAAAAAATTTATATATATAATTAAAAGAAGGGACTGTATGTTAAAGTTCATATCATCTAGTGCTTATTTATTTATTATATATTTTGCAACAATTTACAGTAACTTTTAGCCGAGCCGATCTGATCATCTACAGTATGTCTAATGTGATATTCATGCAGGCTTGAGGATGAGTGTGATTACCTGTTCTAAGGCATGCAATATTAACCAGCCACCACTCTGGGACTCTTGGAAGAATGAGTAGGACTCGATCTCCTCTTACTAAACCGCATTCACCGACCAAAACATTAGCTAGTTTTCGAGAGTAGAAGCCCAGCTCTTCAAAACTCCATCTGATCTCTTCATGTTGATCATTAACCCACCACAGTGCGGGCCAAGACGACTTCTCACCAGCCTGCAGAACAAAATGTTTTAACCCTTACAGTAATATAGCAGGAAAAGTAGAATGCAATTTGCAAAATTCCAAAATTTGATTAATAAATGTGTGATATCATGGTTGTCTCTTCTATAACTTTTATTATTGCTGTTGTTTTCAGTGCAATTCCATCTCATTATTAATTCCTGGTCTACGCCACTTTATTTTGTGTGCAAGGTCACGGGGGCGCCTGAAGCCCATCCCAGAAAACTTAGGGCTGCAAGACCACGGTGCTAACTACTATGCCACCATGCCACTTATTATTATTATAATTAGTGATATTTAATACAAATATCAGATTTCAATAGCTTTGATCAAGGAAAGATTGAATAAATTGAAAAATCATTACAAATAAATATTTTTTTAAATCTCTGTTCAAAGCTTTGCAAAAATAAATCACTCATTAATATAATATTACATTTATTATTGTGCTCCTATTTCATTACTTTATGTCTATGAACTTATATTATGACTCACTCAAACTGTCTGTCTGGTGTGATGGCTTTGGGTTTATTAGATCCAGTGACTTTTTTTTTTTTCATTCACAATTGAGAAACAAAAACAATCAGGTCTCATATTGCACTGAAGTGCATATTTTATATTCTAATCAGACAACTTAAGCTCTCCTCATGTAATACGATAATGAGAAAAAAAATCTTTAATTTCTGTAAGTTATAAAAACGAAAGTAAAAATATGCTTGTCTCTTTATTTTAACTTTTTTGGCTGATCCAAACAAAAACAATATTGTGTTGTGTGTTTGTATAACCTTACTTAATTAAAATATTATTCATTTACTTGTTATTTTGGCATAGATTACTTTATCAAACACAAGTGTAAACGATAATCTAGTTGGTTTTTCACTTGATGTTTTTGAGTAAGAGCTGCATGAGGACACTCGGTACCTTCTCTCTCCTCTCCCACACCTCCAGCACATCTTTAGTGAAGTTGAAGAGCGGAGGAGGTCGCGGTTTGGGTTTGTCCATCAGACTCTGGTAGTCGGTGAAGTTTTTCGGCCGGGTTGTTGTGTATCTGTGGGCCTGCAGGAGACACGCGGCTCCGCTGCCCGGGTTTAACGCCTGAGCTACAAACACACGGACACTGACGCCGAGTAAACGCATCGTGTAGAACACGGAGCTGATAGACCACAGCTGTGCACTCGTACACGCCGCTTCTCCCAGCCAACAGGAAAGTCTGTTTAAACTGTTCGCAGTCTTCCAGAAAGTGTTTAATGTGTGAGCTCACTTCCTTACAATTTTCTTTTCGTTGTTTTGAAGGGGTTGAGGGAGAAAGGCGGTACCGCTCGCGCCCCTTAGCCAATCACAATCACTCGCGTCCAACGCTCGTGACTTTGTACAATCTTAAAACTCACGCGACTAGAAAAAGTACAGAGCATTTATCCCACACTGTAACCCATATCCTGCAGCAGGCAGTAGAAAACCTATTGCACAGCAGAAATAAACCATGTGTAGCACTGTCTATCTAGATTATACGCTCATCATTAACTGCTTGAGCCATATTACACATTGACCCTTACCAATCTCTCTCCATCTAGGAATCCAATAAATAAATAAATAAATCCGGCCTCACCATAAACATACTTGAATTACTCTAGAACACTTGTGTGCTGCTCCCATTTTGTAATCCTTGGATAAGTTAATTTTACATTGATCACAAAACTTTGTATATTCCAGTAAGTATTCCAGTTAAACCATGTGCTAATAATTATCATCAAGCACTGCAATGAAAAACAACACTCATGTTTGAGGATATTTCTCACAGGCTAACTTGATTAGTCTTGACATTGCTCAGATATAAATAGGCAACATACTACCCATGTATTATACTGACCTAATCTTCACATCAAAATTTAACACCAGTTCATACTTTGTTAAACATCCAAGTTAAACATTATGGCAAAAGTTAAAAAGCAATTATTGATGGCCTGATGTTTACACCATTAAAATTAGATAGAAGTTCAAATTTGTGAGTCAAAAGATCTACTTCTCTTACATTATTCCCCCCAGTTGCACGGACACCAAATCATTACTGCAAAATCTTGAGGCAATATTTTTTATTAAGGTCTTCAATCCAAATTATGTAATAATGATGCAGCCAAGCAGAGATGTTACAAAATTGCAGTTTAACATTTTATAAAAGCATGGATAAAAACACATAGTATATAGCTCCCCCCGGGAGCCATAAAATAGTGCAATCAGAATGGATAGAATACAGAAACAAATTAAAAGAAAACAGGAGAGGAACAAGTGAAAGGAACAAGAGTGCTAGTGGCGTAGACGAGTACGTCGGGTACGAGAAATGGGTGTGGTGACTTTTGGAGTCTCACTCTCTGCCATGACAGCATCTAGGTTAAAAAAAAAAAATTAACATTTAATGGGCAAGAAAAAAAAAGTACCTGTAATTGTCAAACCGCATACTTCAACAAAACAATACAAAATTTCAATGATACCATCATTGAAAGTCAAAATTAAAGTATCCATGTTGATGCCCTCTATTTTGAAACAAAGTAATTTGGCTCATCCTCTAGTTTTCTCTCAGACACTTGTGCAAAGTTCTTGGAATGTTTAGCAGGTCTCTTCCTGCACACACCCTGGGGGTAGTCCTGGACAACTAACCATACTTCTTACCTCACATTTCTAAACTGACAGCAAACGGTTTTCCCCTTTATTAAATACGGAGTATTTAACTAATTTAAAATTCATAGAAGTGCTTGTTCAGTCCCTTGGCATTTTTTAAGACTGGATTACTACGACCAGCACCCACCCATCCTAAAGCACCTTCACTCTGCACCTCCAAGCCTCAATCACTGCTTACTTGCTGACTCTCTTTAGATTATAGATCTACCTCTTCACCATGTGCTAAAACTTTTAATTTTTAGTTATCCTCTTCTTGTTTCCTATTCATAATGTTCTAAGCTCCACAAAATAGTTTTAGGTTGACTGCACTCTTAAACCAGCATTAAGATATGTTATTGATTAAGACCATAAAAACATTTCTGCAAGTCTCTTTTAATAAGACTAAATGCTGTAAACTCTGATACTCTACTAAAAGCTTGTTTTGAGCAATTTTTCCATTTGCCCACAACTTTTTTGCTTTTGTGTTTTGTTATTCCCCCCCCCCCCCCCCCATTTTTTTTAGAGCAGATACTTCCTGTCTTTAGTCTGGACTGGTATTAGGTCGTTAGTCCGTCGCAATAGTCTTTCTCCACATATACAGTAATGTACCAGTCAGGGCATTCAGCTTCAACAATTATATGTCTCAGCAAAACCTGATAAGAAAAACCAGCTTACTAAAGTTGAGCAATGTGTTCAGGACATAAGAAATTGGATGCTAAATATCCAATATGCTTCCTTCTGCTTAATCCGGATAAGACAGAAGTTCTAGTCATAGGACCGCATACAACTAGGAGTAAAATTTTAGATCACACCGTAACTTTAGATGGCCTTTCTGTTCCATCAAGTGCAACAGTAAAAGACCTCGGCATGATTATAGATTCCAGCATAATTTGAAGCTCATGTAGATATTACCAGGATAGCATTCTTTCACCTCAGAAATATTGCCAAGATAATATATTGTCGCTAAACAATGCAGAAAAACTAGTTCATGCTTTTATCACCTCTAGGTTGGACTATTGTAATGCCTTACTGTCTGGTTGTTTAGCTAGGTGCATAAACAAGCTTCAGCTAGTCCATAATGCAGCAGCAAGAGTCCTCACTAGAACCATAAGATATGAGCACATCACCCCTATCCTATCTTCACTGCACTGGCTCCCTGTGAAATTTCGCATTGATTTTAAAATACTTCTCTTGACTTATAAAGCATTAAATGGTCTCGCGCTGCAGTATCTGAGCGAACTGCTAGTGTCTTACGATCCGCCACGTCTACTTCGATCAAAGGATGCAGGCTGCTTGTCAGTACCACGTATTATGAAAACTACAGCTGGGGGCAGAGCTTTTTCTCACAAAAGCCCCAAAATTATGGAATAGTCTTCCAAATAGTGTTCGGGACTCAGACGTTTAAGTCTAGGCTAAAAACCTATTTATTTAGCCAAGCATTTTTATAAATAGATTTGCCTTAGGTAAAGGAGCAGATCTTGGGGACTCATGGACGTAGAGCATTATGGGGAACTGGTATGTTTAGATGCTGTCTTCCGCACTCTCATTTGATCACTCAGGTTTGTTGACGGCGAGGTGATTGTTTGCTTTACATCTCAGGGAGCCCTCATGTTTGTGTTTCCTTCTGGCTCTCCCTTTTAGTTATGCTGTCATAGTCCTGCCGGAGTCCCTGCTTGCACTCTACAGTAAACATACATTCACATTGGTCACAGTCACATAATGTATAAACATTATGTGACTGTGACCATACCTAACTGTTATCTCTCCTCTTCTTCTCTTTCTCCCCCTCTTTTTTTTCCCCCGTCTCCCCCTTTCACTCTCTCTGTCGAGCTACACATGTCATTCCTGAGCTGCCAGTGATCCAGACTCCCTCTGCCCTCCGGACCTGTCTGACCCATCCTGGTGCCCCGCTTCTGGTTGGAGGTCTCGTCACATGGATTCCCCGTGTGTCTCCTTGGGATGCGTCTGGTGTTGATTCTCTCTACCTAGAAAACGGTTCTGGCCTCGACTGATGTTGGCAGATGTTTCTCTGAGGACTTGACAATTTGATAGTTCAGGACTGGAACTTCCTACAAGTCTATCCGAGTCTCCAATAACTACCTGGACTCCATTTTTAACATCAACTATTATAGCTGAACTGCCTGCCACCTAAAACACTGTATAAATGCAGATCCTGCCCGGTTCCTGCCATCTTGTTTCACCCAGATGAGTCTGGTTCCTCTTAAGGTGTCTTCCTATTACCATCTCAGTTTTTCCTTCACCAGGGACTATCTGACCATTTTGATTCATACACATTCACATTCCATACAAATTTAAATAATTCTTTTGTCTCAAAGCAGCTTTACACAATGTCAATTGTTAAAAGCGCTATACAAATAAAGTTGAATTGAACAGGGGAATTAGAAATTTAATTTATGCTTTTTTAAACAATGTGCCATGTGTCCAAATCCCTTCCTGCTGCATTTGCATACACAAGCTGCTTATTAATGCATCATAGCATACAGGCCATCGAGGCCATGTGAATGTTGGCCTGCGTTTTGAAGCAAGCATCTAACGTGTTGAAGATTGCAGAGAGAAAATACAGATACACAGATAAACTCAGATTCCAACACAATCTTAAAGAGCATCTAATGAGAAACCAAACTAAAGTACAGGTTTTCCAAAAGTGACAAAGACTGGTGCATAGCACTGCCATCTCACCTTCCTCCTCCTCTCCTTCATCACTGCTAAAGGTGATTGTTGTTTTGCGGCGAGCCCGAGAGGGTTTGGGGGTCACCAAGTCACTGTCATCCATCCTGGACTTCCCACGACCTGCAATGAGAGGGTGCTTTTTTATGCCTAAAGTTAACATGATGATTATGATATTTAGAAAGAGTGGCAGCAGAGACATTGTAGCAGGTATAGCAGACCATTAAACACAGAAATTCATCATAACAGACAGCATTTTTTTCCCCTCTCTCCCCCCCTCTCAGACGTGAGACATTATTACACTGTCTGTGCAATGTCTTCATGCTAACTAATAATAGTGAAAGTGAAAAATGTTTCAGTCCCTTGGATCTGCATTAAAAGATGCTGGATACAAGAACATTTTGACCTTCCAACATTGTTAGGCAGCACATTTGTTATTAGGAAATGCAGAAATAAGCTGCAGTCGACGTATTTATAAATAGATCATATGCACACAGTGAGTGTGTGAGAAAAATTACTGTGATAGACAGCAATGTGTCATGTTACCTCGTGTTGGCCTGCGAGCACTCTTGGGCACAGGAGTGTTTTTCTGCTCCTCTAGTTGTTGCTCTCTTTCCTCATTTTCCACGTTCTCCAGGCCTTTTGTATGCACTGCTGTTAACTTCTTCTCAAACTCCTCTATCTGAGACTGTCAATAGAGGACAGCAATAAGATGCACCAAGTTAAAATATCAGCATAAGCGTAATGATAAAGATGCATCAAATCAAACTGACATTTTACAAACCGATAACTTGGTAGTTGTGGGGTTTGAACCTGGGATCTTTCGAACCGTAGTCCAATGCCTTAACCACTGAGCTACCCCTGACCCCAAATAAATACCATCCTAACCTGACATACACTTTTAATGGTAAAGTTAAATGCATTCAAATACTGAGCAGCTGATCAACTGTGAAAAATAAACCATTTGAACTGCATTACATTGTTAATTGTTCACCCCCACCCCGCTGTTGTGTTTAGTTTTAATTTGCGCATTTTTAATAGGCCCTTTGCATATCATACTCAAACAAATATGCCTGTGTGAAGTTTACTGTACTTTAAGCTGAGGCTTGGCTCTGCGGCGGAGTTTGGCCAGGATGGAGAGCACAGGTTGGTAAACTGTATCTTCAGTAAGTTTATCGCTATAACACTCCCAGCACTCCTGCAGCTTCTTAAAGCCTCGCTCACACATGGAGAGTAGTGACAGAGAAACAGCCAGGTCTGCCCACTGTCGCTCCGTCCTGAACAAAATCAGACAAAAACTTCTCAAGTAAACACCTGAAACAAAAATATAGCATCTAACTAAAGCAGTTACTTATACATTTGTACATAGCAGCCATTTATAGTCGAGGGAAAAATGCATTATTTTAACTACTCACTTGGCAGTTCTGAAACGCTGACAGAGCTTCTCCACCAAACTCTCAGTCTGCCTCTCCTTAGTTATGTAGGAAAAGAGTTGCCTATGAGAAAGGGAATGCAAATTTATCAACTAGATATTTACAAGAATATTGGCCAAATATCAAATCTAAATGTATTTACTTCATAATAGTGCTGAAGTCCTCTTCTTTCATGCCCCGCTCTGGATCTGACAGTCTGCTTATAATGTCGGGCAGCAGATTATAGATAGCATTATCCTGAAAGGGAAAAGCATTAACATGATTAATGAATCTTATTTCTCCAACAAGAAGCACAGCTTACTCAGTTTATATAAAAATAAGTGCAATTCTACAAAAAAAAAAAAAAAACCTTTAACATTGGGCCAGTTTGTTATCTTTATTCATCTAATATTTTCTAACCATGTACAACTCAAGTTATTACCTTTCCAGCCAGTTCATTGAAGAAATTAACTGCAAGGTTGGCAATATGTGGCTCAGGGTCAAGCAGGAGAGCAGCAACCTCACTGACCTGACCTTTGACCTTCATCACATCCTTTAGCACCAATTGGGTCAGAACGGTGATGGCAGTCAGGCGCACTGACACATTTTCATCACACAGCCTTAAAAGAGAAAATGCAATATGGAATGACTTGTTTTACAAACCATTACGCAGAGCACAAAACGGGATAAAAATTAGCAAATTAGCAAACTACATTGCCATGGCAGTTGGCGGGATACAGGCCTGTTTGGACATCAGTTAAGTAAGATGGCATACCTGGCGTACAAGTTGGGGGTCCAGGGTTCCAAAATATTAGGGAACCGAACAGTCAGGTCTCCGAGGGCAATGATGGCATTTGCTCTGACAACTGGGAGAGGAGATTTCTCCAACACGGTGAAGAGTAAACGGATATTATCCTTACACACTGTTGGGCTGTTGATGTAGTAACACCAGAGAGGTAAGAATTATTTAGAATTAAAGCTAATCATAAACACAAGTAGGATTTGACTTTAAATTTCACATTAAAGAAAGTCAACTATAACCTTTGACTAATTTAGTGTCTGTATGCCACTAATTTAATCAGAGTTTCACTTTCAGGACGGGTTTTAGTATAGTAATAAAAGTTTACAATGTAATTGGCAGTTTACCTGATCATCATAAACTGGGAGAGGGCGAGACAGGCAGCAGTGGTGAGCTGGGTGTGAGAATAGCGACCAGGTGAGCTGCACACCTTCACCAGCAAAGGCAAAAACACACTCAGCATGTTCCCTTCTGTACACACAAAAGAAAAAAAAGGAAATGTTATTAGGTCATTAAACAAATGTTTCATATTACCATAAATGACAAACTTTTAATTTCATGAACTAGCCAAATAATTAAAGATGTGGACCACCAGCTCTCACCAGCTAACAGTTCTGTTTCACAGATTTTACGTATGAATTCTGCCTCCGTGTCCTCTGCTGAAGCACCAGTCAAGCCAAGCTCTTCTTCTACACAACTGTCATTGGTTTCCTGCCACATGTGATGCAAATAAGTTAGAAATCAGGATCATCCCTCAAATTGTACAAATGATTGTTGTTAGAATTAATTATATGAATTTATTTATTATTATTTTTGTTTATTTAGTTTTGCATTATCTTAAAGCAGAAAAATTTATTGTCAGAGAACAATGTAATTACATCTTTTTGGAAATAATGTACTGTTGTTTAAGCTGCTACATCAAAAAAAAAAAAAATATATATATATATATATCAAATAAATCAATATCAAAATCTGACTATAGTTTGTGAAAAACTGTTCAATTTGATGCAGACCTTGTTCTTGTTCACAGGCCCTTTCTCCTTCTCCTCCTCCTTCTCTCCTCTCCGCCGCCGCAGCTCAGCACTCACACTTCTCTCCAGGTGAGACACCTGCCAGAAGGCCACGAAGCCACACAGGGAGAGTAGCTGTGCCAGACCAACACAGTTTACTACATACATAGTGTAAAAGAAAAAGACAGAGCATTAGAAGAGAAAAAAAAAAAAAAAAAAAAAAAAAAAAAAGGTGATTTCTTGTTTAACCCTCTATAATGAAACTCCATACTCTCTAGGATTTTGTTATGGAGAGAATAGGTTGAGCCAATGTACCTTTCTGTTCCTGGGAATCCTGTGAGTCCTGGGAGCCTTCTGACATTTGTGACTGCTCCGCACATTCAGTAATTTGCTCCAGCAATAGGCGAGCTGAGCGCTGGAGGAGGCAAGCGCATAGCTGATCAGGTGACTCGGCAAGGAAATAGATGAGGCGGACTGCCTGCTCCATGAAAGTCTGCCAGTGGGGGTCGGACAATATCACTCCTATAGAGGCGACCAAGGTAATATTCACTGCCTGGTGTTTCATTGCATTTATGTATATAAGAAATTATAAAGTACTTATTATATACATATATTTTTCCCTTTACTACAAGAACTTAGTAATCAACTTGATAATCAAAATAGCATGGCTTGTTTTTATATTCTGCGTTTCAGATAGCAACTAGAAAAAAACACAGCGTGTACCATCAGCAACAGCCTGGGTCAGACAGCTAAAGAGATGGTGGTCCATCGGAAGTCTGAATGCAGGTCCTTTAGATTGCTACAACACAAAGACTGGTTACTTTTGTATACACAGCATGCAGTCAACTCTTGGTATATGGTATATGACCGTTACATGTTAACATACCCTTATGTGGTCAGTAATATTGGTGATGGTGATAACAGTGTCTCTGGCCAGCAAGTAATCTTCAGTCACCTTCTCTCCCAGTGCAACAGAGCAGAGTGTGTCCAGGTTACCAAGTACAACTTCCCGCTCAGCTCTACACACACACATACACAAAGAGGAAGGTCTAAGGGCCCAGTTTTGCTATATTATGGGACAATGAAAAGTCTTGTGTAGACGAGGTGACCGTTTAAGATTATTCTTTCTAAATTTTGTATTAAAACAATGCATAACAATAATGCAGAGACTCTGCTTTTACTTTTCTTGTTCATTCTGGTCTGCAGTTACAGTAAATATAAAATGTATTGACAAGGGTTTTACAGCCTTGAACTACTATAACAAGCATGTTTAAACAAGCAAAGCTGACAAAGTGAGTCTTCACACAAGACTTCTCCCTCACCGTGCGGCCATGCCAAGCAGCAGTACTGCAGCTCTCCTGTGTAATGCCGAGGTCTCCCTCTTTCCTGAAAATCTTTCCCAAAGCACCTGCACCACAGATGCCTGCAAAGCACCCTCAGTGCTGAAAAACTCCTGCACCTGCAAATAAAGAGACTCAGTGTGGTAACTTTGGAACACACCTGGTATAAATTTCATGGATGGAATAGCACACGTTTATTTCACCAGTCATGGTCATTTATCCTCGATAATGCAATGCAATTTTATTCCTTTATTTTATATTTATGATTTTTTTTTTTTAAACAATTCCCTTTTGTATGACATGGATGATTAATCAATGAATACCTTATTTTAAATAATATTCTGTTTTGTTATTAGTACAGTGAAAATGCTCAATACACTTTCTCTATGGTGGTTTTAGAGCACTTGCTGTGGTATTATGATAGGGGTCTAAGAGAACTTGCTGAGCGAAAAATCTATGAAATTTTTTTCCCAAAGAGTAGGCTTACAACGTAAAATCTTAAAGATAAACAGGCAAATATTTTGGACAGACAAAGCAACTAGTTTACTTCTAATCAATCAGGCAGGGATTTAAATTAACATGGTTTTGATTTAGCATACCATAGTCATGCACATTAAAAATGACAAGGTATAATTAGTGCAGTGTCAGTTGCTTTCTGTTGTCTCATGTTGAGGTAGGGCTGGGCAATATGGCAAAAAAGTAAATCTCGATAAATTTTCCCCCACATTGAACGATAAACATTTCGATATAAGCTGTTAATGCTGCCAGCTTTAAAAGAGTATCCCAACAATGACTGAAGCCACAAAAATTAAAGGGTTCATTAAATTACATTTTAAAGTATAGTTTATTAACAAAAACAGATGACAGATTTGGCCTTAAAAATTAAGATACTATAGGCACATGCTCAGAATCTTTACAAGGCAAAGATTTTTTTTTATAAAAAATAAAAAGTATCTTTTGATTAAAAATCTCAAAACATTGTAATTTATCACCACAAGATACTTAACAATAATGAGAAACAACATTTAGACCACACACACTAGGGCAGTCTTTTTATCCCACAATTCAGAGTTAAACAAATGGCATTTCATACGGCCCCAATAAACTGACATAATGGCTTAAGCATGCAATGACAACAAAAATGGAATGAATGAGAAATGATCACGTTATTTATGTAGAACAGATGCATTACTCACTTTTTAAAACATTAACGCCATGTAACATGCATATATATATTATTTATATCTATCTATCTATCTATCTATCTATCTATAGCGCGTCACGCAGGTCTGGACGATCATTTATTTATTTATATCTGCCTTTACAGCACACAACCACACGCAAGTTGGTGTTTGTTAGGGCAGTGTGAATACAACAGCATTTTCTAAATTATGCAGTCAAATGTGATAGCCTTAAATGCTATGAAATCGTAGGATGTGTTATAAATCCTCATAAGTTGTTTTAGCACTGAAAACTTTAACTTTAGTAGATGCTTAACTTACCAATGACTAGATGCAGCTATCAATCTGGGCCAGGACAATTTCACTTTTGCTATATAGTTGGGTACCTGCTAGGTGTTGTATAGTTCATATTTGCCTGGCCGGAATGGTTTAAGCCACCAAAATAACGTTTTATTGATAAACTGCGCAGCTTTCGCCAGCGTGAACACACCCATTAGTAACGAGGCGAATAAGGAGCTAAACTTCAGCCGCAGAATGAGACGCTGCGCAATAAGGAGCCAAACGAATCGGAAGCTGCAAATAAGGAGCTAACTTCAGCCTCGTGTGCTTAGGGGCATCATATCTTTCGCTAGAAAGTTAGAAACGGCCCTGGTTATAGGGGTGGGCGATATAACCAAAATTTTCTATCACAGTAGAAGCAATTTTCTACCTCGATAACGATATAGATCACAATATAGCAATTTGTATCTGAAAATGCATAAACAAAAATTCAAACACAAAGAAACTTTTTTTACATAATGTAATTTTATTTAAACTGGGAATTGCTGAGGTTTGCCACATTTTTTTTACTTTGGCCATATTCGACTGGATGTGTAACAAACCTAATTTGATTGTTATATTGTGCTAATGTTAGATGCACAGGCGCTCGTGAGGTGTATATGTGTGAGGTTTTTATCCCCTCGGGGATTGCCGTAGAAGGGCAAAAGGCGTATGCACACTTCCTCCTCAAGAGTGTCAGTTTGTTTTTGTGAATAAAGGAGAATAAACAGTTGATAAGGATTTTGTGTGCTCTTGTTTTTACACCCGATTGAACCAAATATCTGCACGGCCCAGTGGACAGCGCAGCGCAACTATCTGGACAGGGCAGAGATGATCTGGTTTATTCGCGCAGCCCGGTGGATCGCGCAGCACGGATTAACTTGAGCAGCGCCGCTCGAATCACAAACCTGCACTGTTTTTTTTTAAATATAAAAACAATTTATTTTAAATGTCAGGACTGTTTAATATTGTTTCCTTGCCATGCCTGGTTTGTACGTGCGCATCCCAGTGGGGTAAAATGTATTTTGATGGTCGGCGCGGTCTATCAGTGTCGCGCAGGTTTGTGATTCGAGCGGCGCGGTTCAAGCTGGTCGGCGCTGCGCAATCCACCGGGTTTGGATATTTGTTCTGCCCACGCCGGCTCAATCGGGTGCCACGGTTTCGTCCCACTTTAGATGTGTTTGGCTTCCCATAGAAGTGAATGTGTCGTGCAACGTCACGTGATCTCAACCGCGATTAAGATGATAGACTATAGGACAAATTTCTACTAGTTAACCGTGTATACCGGTATATCGCCCATCCCTACCTGGTTAAATCCTTGCTCCTTTTGGAACACCTTTCATAAGGTGTAATGGCCACGAAAGACGACACGATCGATATCTGCTTTGACGGAGTAGCATCGGCCCGCATTTTCATGCTCTCAGTGTGGTCGTTTGGGGTAGTTCGTGCGACCTTTTCTGTCGACAATTTCAACATGTTTGGATAATAACTCGAGGTTAGATTCACTTTCGTCGCTGATTCTTTTTTTTTTGTCATCCTGGTGTTTGCTTCGCAAAGTGCGGTAGGAAATTAATATTGACGTGCACGGCACGCACAAGCTGCACGCTGATTGGCTGTTATCGTATTGTGTTGCTGTGTGATTGGCTCTTAGATTAATCCATAGAGCAAAAAATGTCTAGAGTTTATCATCGTTATTAACCCTGGAAAACCCAGACCACCTTATCCTAATAGGAAATCTATCTCCTTTGGCTGAAATGATACAGACCCAGTGAACCCTAAAACAGGTGTTTTTTAAAAATTAACCCCTTTCCTACTACATGTAATGACATGGGTCATTTATGACCCCTTGGGATATCCAGTATGTTTTACCAACTGGTAACTTTCACTCATGACATAAAGGCAGGAGTTCTTTCTTAGTAAGGAAAGACCAGATTCTCATTTCAAAATATATTTATTGATTTTATCTTTTCATCAATGACTATGCACATAAAATTTTGTTCTAAGGCAGGAACTAAAAACACTGGCATCAGCTTTTATATCACCAAATAAAAAGCACAGTAGCAGCCATGTTTGATGTGAAAAAAAATCAGGTTAGTTCAGTCAGTTACCACTAAATGTCAGTGTTATGGGTTCACATAGGGCACACTGGGTTGTAATGCAAAAAGAAATCTTTACTTTAGTGTGTGGGTTGAATATGACGATGAAATAAAAGTCTGGGTCAAATATGACCCCATGGGTTCTGCAGGGTTAAAATCAAATAAATCGCGATTCGATATGGTATCGTTTATCGGCCCAGCCCTCTGTTGAGGTACTAACCCTCGATTAACACCCACTACAGACACAGCTAATTCATTTGGTAATACATCTGTATATTATATTACTCTTTTTTTCATTTGTCTGAACAGAAATAGAACTGGAAAGCCTGACCCTATAGATTTCCCACAGATTGGAAAGCCATAGATCATGACTCTTCTTCTGAAGTTGCTTGACTGTGTGAACAAATAATTTAATTTCTTACTATCTCCTCCAAACACTGAATGGTTCCCAGTGAGGCATCAACCATCAACTCAGACAGATTGTCCACAAGAGTTTGGGCCTTGGTTCTATCCAGGAACAAAGACAAAAAGGAGAACAAAGGACAAAACTCATATTTAAACTCACTTAAACCTGGCTAATCATTTACAAAATGTCTTGTACATTATTTACACTAGTGCTGGATGAGTTCATCAACAAATTTTAATTAATATTGTAATGTGATTTTCAAATTCTCTAAATCATAATTGTACATTTTCATGTACTGTATATGTATATTAATTTAATTTAAACTGAAACATGCAAGAATGAGGTTAAAAAGTTTACACCAATATGAAGGAAGCATGTTCTACAAATATAGATAGTAGTACCATCCATACCATAGCAAATAAGGGAATAATAATAAACATAACTTTCCCTATTTGAGTAAAAAAAAAAAAAAAGTAAACAAAAAAAAATTAATAACATTGCTCGCACTAAATGACAAATCACACACACCTGGTGTTGTCTCCTTGAGGGTTGAGGTAGAGGCGCCTGTATGCTTGTACAACAGCATCTTTAACTGCAGTATCAGAGGACCAGACCAGCGGCAGCATCTTCCTCACTCCACACACCGAGTCTGCAACGCTGAACTCACATGCAGTCACACAAAACTGTACTGCCTCCTGAACCACTGAGGATGTGAGAAGAGAGTTCTTGCAATTTTGCTTCTAAACAGCAATAAGGTGCAGATACAACCGGCAAAGAACTGCACCACAAAATTTACAGTAAGAATTACAACACTATCACCAACCATAACATTTTGCATATCCAGTGTTAAAAATACTTTATAATGCATTATGACGTGTATATTACAGCTTTTGATAGATACATTCTAGTACTCCATTAAATAAAATTATTTACTTATAAACCTGTAATAATCAACAATGATCTGTACTAGTTCTTCAATAAATAACCCAAATTTCACCTGTAGTGGTTTTCCAATACAGCATGTTGTTAATGACCGCTATTGCTCTCTCAACTTGTAAGGCAAAGCTTTCTGTATCCTTCAGGTACTGAACCAACATCTCCTGCTTCTTCAGCTCACTCTCTTTTTCATCACACTCTCCTTCTGTTTGTGGTGTGGGGGGCTGATCACTCGCTACGATATGTGAAGCCTGTTCCTCCTCAGGACCTGTAAGGAAAGAGAAATTCAGAACAAGCTGCAGAGTTCTATTTGAGCAAACGGAGGAGAAACCAAAATATAGAGCCCATTTAGGGTTCGAAAACATGGTGACAACCAAATGCTAACTAACAGAAAATGTTAAACACTTAGTCAGTTTTGTTGGCTTGCATGTTAACGATAGCTGACTTAAATATGAGAACATTAACACCAGGACCTGATGTGCTCTTTTTGTCTTCCTTTTATCCATTACTCGTAGTAGTGGAGCAGTGGAATGTTACTAGTAACTAGAGAAATTACCTAATGTTATACTAATTCCGCAATTTCTGATTAATGTTATATTGCATGACACATAAATGCCTATAACTGACAGTTAATTTAACCTTACTCTATAGAAATGAGCATTTCTCATAATCTTCGCCATGTGATTTTCACCTTTTAACCAAAGTAGTTTGAATTAGTCAAAAGTAGTAATCAATTTAAAGTCAATACTTCTTTGAATTTTTGAATGATAACACAGGAGGCAAAAAGAACCAAACCCTAATTGTCTACCGAAAATATCCTCTTGCTAACACTGAATCATAATGTAGGCTCTAAAAGGATCTATTAACCAAAACTGAAATGGAAAATTTAACTTTCAAGTCTCTACAGGCAGCAACATGCCTACAGTACCTTTAAAGACTGATGCCAGCGTGCTAATCAGTGTATCTGCAGTCATACTGGACAAAGCAGAGAAGAATGGAGACTCTGGGTACAGAGTGTGAGCTTGCACGCACAGCCGCACTGCTTGCCTACACACACAAAGAAATACAAGAGAACCAGCACAAAATTTTAAACAATTATTCACAAGACCATCGAATTCAGTTATATGAAACGAATAAGATCGGGATTTTCAGCCTATAAATAGTTTAAGTCCAAAAAAAGAAAATGAAGTTTCAAATTATGAAATGATTATCCTGGTTAATGTTTTTGCTGATTTATATATTTTACATGAGGTTGTATCTTAATTTAATCCGCCATCAAAGTTTTACAGATATAGAGGATGATGCTCTGTATCGTATATTATAGTGAATGATATGTTGATTTCCTGAGCATTTCAAGCAATCGATTATGAAAAAAAGGCAACAGATTTTAATTGTTAAATTTTAGAAACATGTCATGTTGCACATTTTTTCCTGCATACAACTGCTATGTAGTGGAAACACAGTCATGAACCAATCGTGTAAAATAACAGAGGACCTCAAAAGTATTCACATTCATTACTTGAGTAGAAGTATAGATACTAGGGTTTAAAAAGACTTCAAAGAAGTTGAAGTATCAACTCAAGCTTTTTACTCAAGTAAAAGTGTAAAAGTACTGGTTTCAAAAATACGTAAAGTATAAAAGTTAAAATAACGTAAGTGGAGGGTAAAAGCGTAGGCTGTGCCACGGGCATATGTACTGCACGAACACCTCATAAACAAGGAAAATGTGTTGTTTTTTTGTTTTATTTTTTGATCGCCATAGTGATTTGGGATACTGTATATGGCAATTGAAAAAGAATAGATTTTAGTACAATGCAAATACATTAAAAGAACCATATATATGTGTACTACTGAGCATTAACATGTTTTATGGAGAAGAAGATATGATAACTAGTTGCCCATAAGTATTTCAATGGTGCAAAAAGTCCAACTTCAGAGGCATGTCATCAGTAACCTTTATTGGAATTTAAATGTACATCCAAGCTTAGCTGCAGGAATCTCTGAGGGCAACATACAAGAAAATTACTGTACTCAGGGCAGGCTTAGTAACAATTACCCTTGTATGGTTGTCTACAATAAACATTAGTGCTGTCAGAATGAAGGATTAATCCAAGTAATTAATCATTAAAAAAAATAAAATCTCATTCCGGTTACCTTCCTCGCTGGTGCTTGGTTGTAACATTTCGCTCGAATTTTGCGTCTCTATCACGGACATCTTCGTCTACTTATCACAACCTTATCAACCAAAAATGCAATTTTATTCAAACGTCCTTGCTGGAGTGTGTGACGTGACGTCATGTGCAGTGGCTCGCGTACCAACCAACAGGGTGTCGGAATGGTATGTTTATACTTCTTATTCAACCACAATCAAATTCCCTCCATCCGGGTAGCACGATTTTATTTATTTATTCATTTTATGAATAAAATAAGAGTAACGAGGCTATTTTTAAAATGTAAGGAGTAAAAAGTACAGATAATTTAGTGAAAATGTAAGGAGTAGTAAGGTATAGATACCCAAAATTTCTACTACGAAGAATTTGTACTTCGTTACTTGACACCTCTGTACCACACACACAAAAAAAAAAGGAATAACAATGATGTGCACAATGTCACAACCTATTTTGATCCCATTACGTTACCTGTATTTGTTGTGTCTGAGGTACTGAGCAATTTGAACAGCAGTGTCTCGATCAGTGTTGCCATGTTCTCCATCTTCTCTCTCTTCCTCCTCTTCATCCCTGTCAGAGTCATTGTTAGCTTCAAGATGAGCCCTGACAGTGTGCGAGACCTCCGGCTCCATTGCAGCCCACAGATCAGATGCAGAGATTACTGGGACTGTAAACAAAATGAAGTTAATGGGACAGCTATTGCTAAAGGGGACATGACAAAAACAAGTTTAAGATGCAATTAAACACCCTCAGATTACCAAAGATGCAGCTCATAGACTACTGGATACAGCAGAGTTGAGATTCTACCAGAGTTCATTCACACACACTCAGACACACTGTCTGCCCCTTAACTCTCTCCCCAGAATTACTTTAGAGAAGAGAGTGTGAGTAAAGGAGCTTTATTAATGTAGGCTGGCCCTTACAACAGAGCAGCAAATCTCCGCTGCCCTCTCAAGATTACCAGCCAACAGAAACACAGGAGAACTCAGACTCGCATCCAGTAAGCTCACATTCGCCTTGGTGTCATCACTGGGCAACCTCAATGTAGAGAAAACTATACATTTATCCACCTTTTCATAGTCCATAACAATGCAGCAGTGCATTGTTATGGACTATGAAAAAATTAGCAGCAAGTTTAAAACGATGCATTTCACTCATAGTGCTTCAGTAACTACAGTCTATGAATCATACCAACAAGCATAAACAAAAAACAAGCATGTACCTGGTGCTTTCTCCCTCATGTTCTCCCTCATCTCTTTGAGCTTGCCAGTCTCTTTTTCCAGAGGTTTCTTTAAATCCACACTGCTAAGCTAAAAAAAAAAAAATGCATTATACTGTACAAAACTAAAGGTGCTGAAGGTATCATAGCCACATATATTAAACAAATATTAAAAAGTATAGGCTAGGCTAAAACCAAATAATTTGACAAATTCTCATTATGCTGATTTATATTTATTATTTATTCATTCATTTATTTTATTATATAAACAAACTGAAACTTTACATAAATCCCCAACTACATTATAATCATTTGCAGGCTTTTGTGATAAAATAATTGCACATCAATATTGTGATTTCAATGTTCATGCAATTAATTATGTAACACTAGTACTAAGCATTTGAATACTTTATTAAATATTGTAGAATTCATTATGATTTGGAAATCAAATCTACACACCATGACGACCACATGTCCAGTCATGTGCAGGACTAAGCGATAATTAAATGACTGTTTCACAATGCACCCGTAGAAGAATCTGGCAGCTAATGGCAATGTGAGGAGTTTCCCAAAGCAAAAACTTTGTCCATCATCTGTGTGGGTGCATACAGTAGGTTTATGTGCATCATAGGAGAAAATTATCAGAGAAGCTAAACAGGAACCAATATTTATCGTATAAGCTGAAGAAATGTCACCTCACATAAAAGTCCAGAACCATATTCTAACCCTATAAAACACACAAACGCTTTTTCTTTTTGCATTTTAAAACTCATACCAACACTGCATACTCCCATGTGAGTGTGTGTACAGGGCCCGCATGTTTTATATAGTATTATTAATTCATATTAATGCATGAAATCCACATGCTGTTCCACTTCAGCACAAAAGAGGACTTTTGTATCTTAAAAGGTAGTTATGGTTAAAGTGTATGTGACTATCCCATATGACAGTGTGGCCCTATTAGCTAATGTGGCAAGATGCTGCAGAAAATATATAAAGTATAAAGCACTATTAAATGATCTACCCATGGCCTATGCAAATCAGAAAACAGACACCAGTCAGTAGGCAGGTTACCCAGGGTTTACCTTGCAACTGTAGGGATTATGGGCGATGAAAGCAGCCACAAGTTGGATAGCACTCTTACACACGTTGACTGATTTATCACCAAGACGACCAACAGCCAACTCCATCACTTCAGTGTATCTACACAATGGCAAAGCCTGGAGAAAAGAATAATTATTCATCAGCCGTTTCAAAACACTCAAGCTATAATTTATTTTATCAAATACGCACTTACCTTGCTATTGACAACGCGGGTGTACACTTGAAGCACTCGAGCTCTGACGTGCGAATGCGCGTCATGTATGTGTTCCTGGAGGGTGTCGAGGAAACGGTCTCGATCTGCTCGGCTGGAATCGTCCAATTTATCACCACTTAACACACGTACCAGCACCTCCCCCAGCACCTCACACACCGCCACACGCATACTGGAACTCTGAGAGACATGAATAATACATAAAAAAAAACCTTGAATCCCCATGTAGACTTATTAGGGTCAAAATATCCAAAACAATACTAAGGTGACTATAGAAACGAACACTCAATTCACCCTCAGATTACCAAAGAAGCAGTTCAACGCCAACTGAATAAAGCAGAGTGCTGAGAATCTACCAGTATTCGCATACATACAAAAACACACACACTGTTAGCACACTTTACACATGCTCTCATTCCTTCCTTTAGACAAGAGTGTGAGTAAAGGAGCTTTATTAATGTAGGCTGGCCCTTACAACAGGGCAGCAAATCTCAGCTGCCCTCTCAAGATTACCAGCCAACAGAAACACAGGAGAACTCAGACTCGCATCCAGTAAGCTCACATTCGCCTTGGTATCATCACTGGGCAAATTCAATACATGACTATAACCGGTGTACGTTTACATGCATTTACCGCATGGTTTTATTTGTAGGGCTCATCACAGCATTATGCACAAGTAAATTTAAATATAGGTTTATGTTCTGTCGCTAAGCATTTACTCATCTCATTCTGGGTACAGAGCCATAAAGCTACAGCATAGAAAGACATGCTAGATAAATGTGCATATCCTATGTAGTTCACATATACTGAAAATGGTCAGATGGGACAAATAGGATTTCTAATTTACTGATTCACCTTTGAAATATAGATTATATAATAAATCTATGTCTAATGTATGTTAAATCCTAGATGTTAATTTGACACTTCATTAACACCACCAATCAATGTGATAGGTTTAAACTTTTAACCATTTTATACATTTTCCTAACACAATAAACATCAATGTATAAAGGTACAAAAAGGAGTAAACATAAACATGTTTACATAAAAACAGGATTAACTATTAACTGGATATCAGCAGAATATAAAATTTTAATAAAATATTTATTTATTGTCTATGGAAGCAAGGTCTTGTTTCAACTCAGACTACTAAGTGTAGTGCTGTTACGAATGTTCTTTCAGTCTGTGACTGCCTTAGTGTGTATGTGTATACACTGTACCTCTCCATCCAAGTGTGTGAGAAGCACACTGATATTAGGGATCATGGTTTCTGGAACAAGGGTACTGAGTTCAGACAAAAAGCTAGAAAAGGCCTTTACTCCTGATCCCTCTCGAGCCAACTCATCACTGGACTTCTGCCCAATCTCTCTGAAACACAAAACAGAGACATGGTAAAAATATTAATAACACATGTATGCTCACACTTATATATATTAAAAAAAAAATAATAATAAAAAAAAAGACCTACACAGGAACATATAGCCACAGCTTATATCAAATTTTGCATCACATCATGTGTTGTACTATTGGTCTTGTAATATGAATAGCACATGTTATGCATACAGTAATGTACACTGTTTTGGGAAAGAAAAAACTAAACAAAAACACATTTCAAGATTTCATTGACACCTTTGGCTTTGTTTACAGTGTGGTTGCAAAGCCATGTGTACAAATGATTCCTTATTATCACAGAACCACTCATGATTTGAGTTATGAAATATGCTCATGTTATCAGGGAAGATAAAATTAGATATCATAACCTGGTCATTCAGTACATTCGGGTCATCAGCTGACTATTTTATTGCCATATAACCCTGCTGAGACTAGACCTGAACGCAAACCCAAATTGCACAACACATTTTACTTGATTTGTTTAGTTTTCTATGCACAAAAATTTGCACTTGAGATTTACAGATGAAATGACCATATGGCATCATTAATCATCATGATAGACTTTTTATTAATTGATGCATTGTTTGACAAATTCAGCTAAAATTTTATGTCATAAGCTAGTCTATAGAAGTGAAAAGCCCATATCCAGAATTTCTGGCCTGAAACTTACCTCATGATCTCTCCTACAATTGCCTTTACTCCATACTCTGAGTTCCAGGCTGCCACTGCCTGTGCACACACTGAGGAAAGCTGCTCAAAGTGCTGCAGCAGCTGAATCACCTTCACACACGCTCCTGCAAAATACACAAGTCTCTTCATAATCACCCAGACACTTATACAATACTGTACATAAATCATGATAAACATTTTTTTTTATTTATATATTTTAATTACACAGTACTTAGTATAATCATTTTTACCAAATGTCTCTATTTCTATGCACTTTAATGTGTTTACTAACCAAGCATGTGGTTGTATTTCTTCACCATTAGCCCCAGTACATGGATGATAGCATCACGTGTGGGTTTACTCTTCATGTGACTGATGGTGGGATTTTCCAATAGCTTATAACAGCAACATGTCACACAGCTACAGAATCCAGTGATAGACAAAAGAACATACACACAAAACGTCATGGTTATTAAATTCTGAAGTAAACCACATCACAATTTAATTTATTCAGTGTATATATTTATATACTTTTTTTTTTTTGCTGGTTTTATGTTTCACCCTCAGACTGCCCAGGATATGAAAACATGCATTAGGTTTTAAAACATTGATGTATCCTTGGTGCAGATTATAAGCAGAAAGACCTTCCAACCTTACAAATTCTTCTTCTACCAGAGAAAGACTCCACAGAGAGCGGATATCCAGCTGAAGCAATTGGGTCAGACACTGCAACACAGTCTCACGCTCACTGTCCCAATGCAGCAAGCCCTTACCCCCTGCTTTCTCCTTTTTACGACCCTGTAACACATATGCTAAATCTATATAATTTATAATAGGAACATATTTTGAAAAGTATACACTTAAATCAGCTTCCTATCTAAAATATTTGAAGGAATTCAACAAAGCCTGATAATGGAATTTAGAGGACAAGTCATTTGCCAGCAATTGCCCTCAGATTACCAAAGAACACACTCAAAGCCGTTTGACCACAAAGAGAAACTTGACCCTATAGTCAGAGAGAGAGAGAGAGAGAGAGAGAGAGAGAGAGAGAGAGAGAGAGAGAGAGAGAGAAAATGTGCAAGCTCTCATCAATTTGCTAAACCCATTTCTTTTGGGGAGCAGAGAATCCTGATTAATTGCTTGCATTACTGTAGGTGGGCCCTTACAGCGAGGCAGTCAGTCTCCACTGCTCAGCCAAGATTACCCACCACTTACAGAGCACAATCTCTCAGTCATTCAGCTCATAGATGCCATAATCTCATCACTGGGCTCAACAATCACTGGCTTTTGCTTTTAACGTAATAACTGGTACCACAATAGATGAATTAAAAAAAAAAAAAAAAAAAAAGTAATGCTCAGCTCAGTTCTTCAAGATTCATATATATGATATTCATATAAGACTAAAGGACTTCAAGACCTTGGTCAAGCATGCAGTGCAGAAGCTAAAAGACTGAAAATTTCCATTTGAAAAAAGATTTTATAAATCCTCCTTATGTCTTCAGATTTGTGTCCTCAATACTACCAAAACTCTGGCTGTGAATGGACCCCAATTTCCTGTGGATTAGTTAAGAAAGCTAGCTATAAAGCTAACTATAAAAAAAAAAAAAAAAAGGAAGATTTACATCACATTTCTTTTTACCAGTACCTTGCTGGGTGCAGTAACAACACTCTCCCTGTTGGAGTCACTCTCTAGATATCCAGTAAGCTTGCAGAGCAGGAACACACTCATCTTGACAGCATTGAGCTGCTCTTTGCGGTCAGCTGCTGACAAAGATCCAGCCAGGAGGAGGGGCGGCAAGGACACTGACAGGGCCTGGACCACTAATAACACATTAAGGAAAAGATTAATTGAGGAGGTGATGAAATTAATCACAACACTGATTTGAAAGCTTTTCATCACCAAGACCTACCTTGTATGAGAAGCTCAAGGGTGTTCTCTTTCAAAGTCACATCTACTGTGCGGAAGTTTCTGAAATTGTGATCACACACATTTACTTATGGTAGATTCAAAGAAATTTCTTTAAAAATATCGTCCAGTTAAAAAAAAAAAAAAAAAAGTGCTGTACTCACTGCAGGACACTGTATGCGGTGTCAAAATGCTCCAAGATGCACAGCGGGCCCCGACTTCTCAAAGTAGCTTTAAGGCCTTTTGTAAAGAAAGAGAGAGACAGAGAGAGAGAGAGAAAATTTTTCTATAGAAACAGATACTCTGAACTAGTTGTTCTGGTCAGCTGCAAAACTTGTAACTTGTGTAAAAAAAGTCACACTTAAAATCATAAACACTCAAGAATTAATAGCATGTTGTCATGTGATGAGGCTTAAGACAGCAGGAAACATTTGCCTGTTTTACAGAGGCTTTACAGGCAGTTTTGGGAGACACCAGGCAGATTCAGGTAAACATGAGGAAACCATACACATACAGTTTCTCCACCGTGTTTATTGCCAAACGGTAACTCATTCCACTATGGTTTACTTTATGCATCACGTATTTAACATTATATATTCATCTAACTGTATTCCTATGATTCAAAGGGAATCGTTCAGTCATGATACATTAAGAAGACAGTGTGACATCTATCAGGTTTTGTCCTGAAAGAAGAACAAAGTTTCCTGGCTCCAATAAGAGCAATTCAAGATTTGGATAAACATGAATCCGCTGCAAAAGTGAAATTCATCGTTTACTGACACTCTCTATTTTAAACAGACAGTCAACATAAAAATATTTAGATTAAATAATAAATTGTTATAAAACAATCAGCATACAAGATGAAGTAAAAACTTATTCTTGAAAACCTGCTTCATTCGGCAGGGTACAGAGTGAAAAAGACCTGCAGTACTCCGGTGGTAGGCTTAATCCATACCTGCTTCATAGCTTCCTGGAGATCATGCACAGACATTTGCCACAGAAGTTCCTTACTCATTTGGGAATTACCTAGACACCCCAGTTTCAAAAAGTAAAAGTCCGGCCACATTTTTCATCCATTAACCAAACCAGATTCTAATTAGCATGACAGCCAGATTCAAACAAATTTTAGTGAAAAATTAGTGACATTGTCTATTTTTATAGAGGCAACTATAATATATGAAATACAGTTTGTTCTCTTAATACATCACTGTATATGGCCAGAAACAATCATACACTGTCCAAAAATTATAATAAAAAATAATAAATTAATATCTCTCCCACACAAGCTAATATTTCATTCAATTGCCTTTAGCTTTGTGGACATGCTTTTCAATATCCAAATGTGATTTCAATTAAATTTTATAAAATTATCATTTCTTTTTTTTTTTACAATATTTGTAGATATTTGTAACTTGGTCATGTGGTTGTTTGAGTGGATTATATTCAATGATGGCATTTTCATTCAGAAAAGTATTCTGCAATAACATAAGTGTAATTGTAACTGTTTAAAAAAGTTGTCATTATTAAGGTTATATACTAGAATGAATTACACCCAATTCTGAACAATCTGCTAAAAATAATCAAATAATGTTTTCCTAAAGAAATGAGGAGATTAGCAGCGATTGAGCTCTGTAAACATTAAACAAAGAATAAAACAGTATAAGGTTAATAAATGAGTAAAGTGCAGGAGGTAAATGTACATACTGTTGAGGTGAGAGGGCAGCTGTTTAGGAGACAGCACACTCTGGACCACATACTGGTTTATAGCTCCGGACTTCAGCAGATCATCCAAAGCAACCGGCACGACGAAATCCCACGACATCTGAGTCAGCACAAACAACAACAGTAATCGTACACGGCCTCGACTACATAAATAAAACTAAACGGGTTAACTAGCCAGTGTAGCCACTTAGCTACAGTACAAACATAGCATTAACGCGCCGGTGCTTTTATAAACACCAACATGAACTTTACAGCTGAACCCTGACACTATAATCCTGTGTAACAAAACTGATAGCCCTGCTAGCGAACTAGCCCACGGAACTCCGTTAACGAGTTACACTTTCAAATAACTTCACTGAGGGAAAAAATAATTTTAAAAATCCTAAAACACAGAATACGTGAAGCTCAATATACTTACCGCTGCAGAGTTAATAACTTCAGCACATATCACACACGGCTAAAACACAAAGCGCTCTTAACTGCGGTTAGGATGCTAAGCCAACGGTTATTACTGAATCTTTGAATTTTATCACGAGCGCGCCAAAGGAAGTGTATCATTGCCCCGCCCACTCAGCAAAATAAAAGTCTGTTTATTTATTCATCGTCAACGTGCCAGCCCTCAACTTCATAGATATTTTTTTCTGCTTCCAACCGACCAAAAAAAAAATTCTCATTAACTTTTAAAATAATAATTGAATAAATAACTATTTTAAAAAATAGACAATTACAGAGTACAATCCACAGACAGGATAAAATAGCTCTGAAATTATTACGACAATTTGAAATCTCCAAGTACAATCTCTCCAGTACTAAAACTTATTTCCTTTTTAAGGAACATGCACTTATTTTAATTTTACATTCAATCATTTCAGGAGAGATTTACATTTACATTTAGGCATTTGGCATGCACTCTTATCCAGAGCACTTTACAAATGTGATTTGAAGTTTCATTGATAGATAAATCTTTACACTAGGTTACTAGCTTAGTAACTAAAAGCGGCATCAGTCAAACACTGTTGGGAAGTTAACCTAACTACCTAAGAAACAGATACGTTTATAGTGTTTGATTAAAGATTGCCAGTGACTCATTACAGGCCTTGCTGTTTTCTAAGCTGGGTAAACCTAACACACTTGCTAATCTAAATTATACAACAAGAAACTCAATCAGAATTCTCAACCAGATGAAGAAGGTGCTCAATATCCCAGAAACTTCAGTAAGAACCCCTGTTTTAATCATTCTTTCCTGCCACCATGGTCAGACAAATGCTACAATGCCTGGAGTAGGAGCGGACTAACTACCATCCAAGATCTTTATGTTAATGGTAAATTTGCCTCCTTTGATCAGATAAAGGAGAAATTCCAGCTTCCCAATTCACATTTTTCCCCACTATTTACAAGTAAGGCATTATGTCAGAGATAAAATAAAAAACTTTGAAAGTATACCAATCCAACATCCTTTCATTGACGTCTTGGTGTGTCCTCGTGACTCCAGACAGTCGGTCTCATTGCTTGTGTCTGTTTTCATCAGTCAAATTAAAACACCTACTGATCATCTACGAAAGGCGTGGAGTAGCGAGTTGGGCATCAACCTGTCTGAATCCTTGTGGATTGAAATCATGGCCAGAATACATTCTTGTTCCATTAACAGTAGACACCATTTAATTCAGTTTAAAGTCGTACACCGTCTTCACTACTCAAAGTCTAAACTGCACAAGATTTATCCATCTGTTTCAGCTCAATGTGACAGGTGTAAAATTTCAGAGGGTACCTTGTCACACACTTTCTGGCATTGTCATGCACTTACAGGATTATTGGTCAGCATATGGCAAAGATATTAGCTGAACTAGCAATCTTTGGTTGTTCAGAATCAACGCTGCATCTACCTAAAGCCTTACAGAAATCTTTGATGCTTGGTATGAACACCGCCAAAAGGCTAATTTTAACAGACTGGAAATCTCACTCTCTGCCATCTTTTCAAAGGTGGATTTTGGAAATGGCGTCTATTATCCGGATGGAATAATTAAGGTACACGCGATCCAAATCCTTGGATAAGTTTTTAGATATTTGGGGTCCGTTTCTTGCCTATCTGGATAAGGACAAAGACAGGAATACTGTTCATATTTAACAATTTATAATTTACTGATGCATGTTGTACATTATATATTTACTGTACCCCCCTGGCAGCTTAGTTATTTATTTTTTACGTTTTATTTATTTATTTATTTTTAAGTGTATGTGCGCAATCATTTAATTGTTAGGTTTGGTGTTTTTTTTTCCTTTTTCCTTTGTTACTTTTCAGGTACTGAGTGTAGTAAATGTGTAGTTATGTTTTTGTTAATAATGTAAAATTATTAAGTATAATGATAAAAAAAAAAAAAAGATTGCCAGTGACTCTGTGTGGACATCTAGAGGAAATGTAGTCCACCATCCAGGACAAAAAATAGCCTACATGCATTTCTTGCTCGATCCCTGAGAGATGGTGGGACCACTTGAGCAGAAATGATAGAAACTAATGTCACAGGTTACATTTGAGAATTCAAAAGGAGACTCATTGAACTTTTTTCAAACAAATTGATACCATTAGAATGAAGATCTCCTCCAGGGTCAAGGGTTCGATTCACACCTTGGGTCTGTGTGTGTGGAATTTGCATGTTCTCCCCCCAGGTGGGTTTCCTCTGGGTACTCTGGTTTCCTCCTACAGTCCAAAGACATGCAGATTAGATTAATTGGCGTACTCAAGACAGGGCAATTTTAAGAAACATACTTATACTTTGAATTATATACAAGTTTAGTTTTCTACATACTGTCTTTGTCCCTTTGGCCCTATTCAGCAGCTTTAACGAGGACCATTTGAGAAGTGTAAAGGTGTGAATAGTCATGTTGAAAAGTTTGCACCCCCTGTTTAAATTCTATGTGTTTTTGTCAGAGGTGTCAAGTAACGAAGTACAAATACTTCATTACCTTACTTAAGTAGAAATTTTGGGTATCTATACTTTACTGGAGTAATTATTTTTCAGCCGACTTTTTACTTCTACTCCTTACATTTTCACGCAATTATCTGTACTTTCTACTCCTTACATTTTAAAAATAAAAACTCCGATTTTATTTCAGCTTGTCATTTAAAAAAAAATAAAATAAAATCGCGCCATCCGGATGGAGCGAATTTGATTGTGGTTGGATGAGAAGTATAAACATACCATTCCGACACCCTATCGGTTGGTACGCGATCCATCGCACCTGCACATGACGTCATGTCACACACTCCAGCAAGGACGTTTGAATAAAATTGCATTTTCGGTTGATAACGTTGTGATAAGTAGACGAAGATGTGATAGAGACTTAAGATTTGAGCGAAATGTCACAATATACAGGTCCTTCTAAAAAAATTAGCATATTGTGATAAAGTTAATTATTTTCTGTAATGTACTGATAAACATTAGACTTTCATATATTTTAGATTCATTACACACAACTGAAGTAGTTCAAGCCTTTTATTGTTTTAATATTGATGATTGTGGCATACAGCCAGTGGTGTCAAAAGTATTCACATTCATTACTTGAGTAGAAGTATAGATACTAGGGTTCAAAAATACTTCTTTAGAAGTTCAAGTATCAACCCAAGCTTTTTACTAAAGTAAAAATTTAAAAGTACTGGTTTCAAAACTACTTAAAGTATAAAAGTAAAAGTACTGTGAGGGGCGACAAAAGCATTAAGGTCTCACTTTCTGATCATGCGACGGGGCGGTGGGATGGGGGGGTTGCGTTATGCGCGTTCTTATCATGCGACCAGGGGGAGGGCGTTGTGCGCGTTCTTATCATGTGACCATGGAAGGGGGTTGCGCGTTCTGATCATAAAAATAGAGTAATGAGGCTATTTTTAAAATGTAAGGAGTAGAAAGTACAGATAATTGCTTAAAAATGTAAGGAGTAGAAGTAAAAAGTCGGCTGAAAAATAATTACTCCAGTAAAGTATAGATACCCAAAATTTCTACTTAAGTAAGGTAACGAAGTATTTGGAGGCAATCAGCCAGTGGCACTGCTGAGGTGTTATGGAGGCTTTGATAGCGGCCTTAAACTCATCCAGAGTGTTGGGTCTTGTGTCTCAACTTTCTCTTCACAATATCCCACAGATTCTCTATGGGGTTCAGGTTAGGAGAGTTGGCAGGCCAATTGAGCACAGTAATACCATGGTCAGTAAACCATTTACCAGTGGTTTTGGCACTGTGAGCAGGTGCCAGGTCGTGATGAAAAATGAAATCTTCATCTCCATAAAGCTTTTCAGCAGATGGAAGCATGAAGTGCTCCAAAATCTCCTGATAGCTATCTGCATTGACCCTGCCCTTGATAAAACACAGTGGACCAACACCAGCAGCTGACATGGCACCCCAGACCATCACTGACTGTGGGTACTTGACACTGGACTTCAGGCATTTTGGCATTTCCCTCTCCCCAGTCTTCCTCCAGACTCTGGCACCTTGATTTCCGAATGACATGCAAAATTTGCTTTGATCTGAAAAAAGTACTTTGGACCACTGAGCAACAGTCCAGTGCTGCTTCTCTGTAGCCCAGGTCAGGCGCTTCTGCCGCTGTTTCTGGTTCAAAAGTGGCTTGACCTGGAGAATGCGGCACCTGTAGCCCATTTCCTGCACATGCCTGTACACGGTGGCTCTGGATGTTTCTACTCCAGACTCAGTCCACTGCTTCTGCAGGTCCCCCAAGGTCTGGAATCGGTCCTTCTCCACAATCTTCCTCAGGGCCCGGTCACCTCTTCTCGTTGTGCAGCGTTTTCTGCCACACTTTTTCCTTTCCACAGACTTCCCACTGAGGTGCCTTGATACAGCACTCTGGGAACAGCCTATTCGTTCAGAAATGTCTTTCTGTGTCTTAACCTCTTGCTTGAGGGTGTCAATGATGGCCTTCTGGACAGCAGTCAGGTCGGCAGTCTTACCCATGATTGCGGTTTTGAGTAATGAACCAGGCTGGGAGTTTTTAAAAGCCTCAGGAATCTTTTGCAGGTGTTTAGAGTTAATTAGTTGATTCAGATGATTAAGTTAATAGCTCATTTAGAGAACCTTTTCATGATATGCAAATTTTTTTAGATAGGGATTTTGGGTTTTCATGAGCTGTATGCCACAATCATCAATATTAAAACAATAAAAGGCTTGAACTACTTCAGTTTGTGTGTAATGAATCTAAAATACAACCCGGATTCCAAAAAAGTTGGGACACTAAACAAATTGTGAATAAAAACTGAATGCAATGATGTGGAGATGGCAAATGTCAATATTTTATTCAGAATAGAACATAGATGACAGATCAAAAGTTTAATCCGAGAAAATGTATCATTTTAAAGGAAAAATATGTTGACTCCAAATTTCACGGTGTCAACAAATCCCAAAAAAGTTGGGACAAGTAGCAATAAGAGGCTTTGAGCAATAAGAGGCTTTTAAATTTGAGCATAACGAAGAGCTGGAAGACCAATTAACAGTAATTAGGTTAATTGGCAACATGATTGGGTATAAAAAGAGCTTCTCAGAGTGGCATTGTCTCTCAGAAGCCAAGATGGGTAGAGGATCACCAATTCCCACAATGTTGCGCAGAAAGATAGTGGAGCAATATCAGAAAGGCGAAAAATTGCAAAGACTTTGCAGTTATCATCATCAACTGTGCATAATATCATCCGAAGATTCAGAGAATCTGGAACAATCTCTGTGCGTAAGGGTCAAGGGCGTAAAACCATACTGGATGCCCGTGATCTCCGGGCCCTTAAACGACACTGCACCACAAACAGGAATGCTACTGTAAAGGAAATCACAGAATGGGCTCAGGAATACTTCCAGAAACCATCATCAGTGAACACAATCCACCTTGCCATCCGCCATTGCCAGCTGAAACTCTACAGTGCAAAGAAGAAGCCATTTCTAAGCAAGATCCACAAGCACAGGCGTTTTCATTGGGCCAGGGATCATTTAAAATGGAGTGTGGCAAAATGGAAGACTGTTCTGTGGTCAGACGAGTCACGATTCAAAGTTCTTGTTGGAAATGTGGGACGCCATGTCATCCGGACCAAAGAGGACAAGGACAACCCAAGTTGTTATCAACGCTCAGTTCAGAAGCCTGCATCTCTGATGGTATGGGGTTGCATGAGTGCGTGTGGCATGGGCAGCTTGCATGTCTGGAAAGGCACCATCAATGCAGAAAAATATATTCAGGTTCTAGAACAACATCTAGTCATCTCTTTCAGGGAAGACCCTGCATTTTTCAACAAGATAATGCCAGACCACATTCTGCATCAATCACAACATCATGGCTGCGTAGCAGAAGGATCCGGGTACTGAAATGGCCAGTCTGCAGTCCAGATCTTTCCCCTATAGAGAACATTTGGCGCATCATAAAGAGGAAGGTGCGACAAAGAAGGCCCAAGACGATTGAACAGTTAGAGGCCTGTATTAGACAAGAATGGGAGAGCGTTCCTATTTCTAAACTTGAGAAACTGGTCTCCTCGGTCCCCAGACGTCTGTTGAGTGTTGTAAGAAGAAGGGAAGATGCCACACAGTGGTGAAAATGGCCTTGTCCCAACTTTTTTGGGATTTGTTGACACCATGACATTTTGATTCACCATATTTTTCCCTTAAAATGATACACTTTCTCAGTTTAAACTTTTGATCTGTCATCTATGTTCTATTCTGAATAAAATATTGACATTTGCCATCTCCACATCATTGCATTCAGTTTTTATTCACAATTTGTTTAGTGTCCCAACTTTTTTGGAATCCGGTTTGTATATGAAAGTCTAATGTTTCTCAGTACATTACAGAAAATAATTAACTTTATCACAATATGCAATTTTTTTGAGAAGGACCTGTGTATTAATATATATTTTTATTAATCACTTGGATTAATCATTCATTCTGACAGCACTAATGTTTATTGTAGACAGCCACACAAGGGTAATTGTTACTAAGCCTGCCCTGCGTACACTAATTTTCTTGTATGTTGCCCTCACAGATTCCTGCAGCTAAGCTTGGATGTACATTTACATTCCAATAAAGGTTACCGTGACATGCCTTTGAAGTTGCACTTTTTGCACCATTGAAATAACTAGTTATCATATCTTCTTCTCCATAAAACATGTTAATGCTCAGTAGTACACATATATGGTTCTTTAATGTATTTGCATTGTACTAAAATGCATTCTTTTTCAATTGCCATATACAGTATCCCAAATCACTATGGCCGTTAAAAAATACAACAAAAAAACAACACATTTTTCTTTTTTTTATGAGGTGTTAGTGCAGTATATAGGCCCGTGGCACAGCCTAAGCTTTTATCCTTAATGCCCCCCCCCTTACGTTACTTTCACTTTTATACTTTAAGTAGTTTTGAAACCAGTACTTTTACACTTTTACTTGAGTAAAAAGCTTGAGTTGATACTTCAACTTCTAAAGAAGTCTTTTTAAACCCTAGTATCTATACTTCTACTCAAGTAATGAATGTGAATACTTTTGACACCACTGGTTTTTGTGTAAAAATATAATGAAATATCTAATCATGGTGGTACATTTTTTGGAAGGGTTTAAGAAGCATGACTGAGGTTTGCAAAACTGCATCTATACAAAGCACAAGAATTCTGGAACAAAAACCTACGGCAGTTGAGACCAAAGTAGAGTTGTTTGGCCTTAATGCCCAGTGCAACCTTTGGGGAAGTCAAGAATTATCTTGTACTCACTGTTAAGCACAGTAGTTGAGGGGTGATTATTTTGGTTTGTTTTGCAGCCACAGGACCTGGACACCTTACAGTCATTGAGTTGACCTCTGTATACCAGACTATTCTAGAGGCAAATGTGAGGCCATTTGTCTGACAGCTGCACCCTGGTTGAAATTGAGTCATTCATCAGAACAATGCTCTGAAACACACTAGAAAATCTACATCAGAATGGCTGAAAAAGCATCACGTATCAAGGTCTTGGAATGGCCTAGTTTAGAACTCAATCCAAATTAAATGTTGTGGTAGGACCTTGAGTATAAGTAAATGCCCCAAAATCTCAATGAACTAAAGCAATGTTATAACAAAGAATGGGCCAAAAGTCCTCCACAACAATATGAGACTGATATACGTAGTCATACAGGAAATCATTTTTAAAAGTTTTTAGTATTTAGGATTGCTCGCAGGTTTTTTTTTTTTTTGGCTTCATTTTCCTTAAATACATAATGGCACTGTGAAAAAAGTTGTATATCCTTTTGCCTAATACTATAACTCACTATGGTCAGATGATTATTACTATGTTGTTACACAAAAAATACACGAAACAATAAAATGTTTAGTACCAATCCAATGGCCAGCCTGGATCAGAATCAATAACCTACTCATCCAAACCCATTTACAATTGTTATACCAGCCTGCTAGTTTTTCCTTTAAATAGGGCAGCATTATCTAGGGTGAGATAAAATGCTGACTATTGTTTTCCTATGCAGTGAGCCCTTTAAAGTTAATATATCAAAATGTGGCAAGTTATCAATAAAGCCATGTACAATAGTGTTTGTGGGTATACATGTAATGCAGTGGAAAGTGAAATGCATACACTCACTTCATTAGGTACACGTCGCTGGTACTGGGCCTTCAGAACTGCCTTAATTCTTCATGGCAACAAGGTGCTAGGAAGATTTCTTAGAGATTCTGGTCCATATTGACATGATAGTAACTTGCATTTGCTGTAGATTTGTTTACGGCACATCCATAATGAATATCTCCCATTCCACCACATCCCAAAGGTAAAATTTTGGTACCCATTTGAGTAACAGGGATAAATATAATCAACAACAATACTCAGGTAGGCTGTGGCATATAAAAATACTCAGTTGATATAGATTATTATGACTATTGTTACTACACCACTTCAGCTGCTGTACCAGGTGAGCTCTGTACATTTGGATGGATGGATAGATGGATAGAATGAAAGAAACAATGGATCTTGTGTTTAAAATTCATTCACAATACATATATTTTTTATTATATCTTTTATTTATTTTACTCATGAAATAGTAGGGCACTGGTGGCTCAGTGGTAGGTGTTTCGCCTGCCATGCAGAAGGCCCGGGTTCGATTCCAGCCAGTGCCCACACCCCAGCCACTGGATACAGTGCCGGTCCCAAGCCCGGATAAAATGGGAGGGTTGCGTCAGGAAGGGCATCCAGCATAAAAACTGTGCCAAGTTGTAGTGCGGACTGGATATTCCGCTGTGGCGACCCCTTGCCGGGAGCAGCCGAAAGACCAACAACAACAACATATATATATATAAATCAGTTGATAAAAGGGGCCCAACGTGTGACAAGAAAATCTCCCCCATACCATTACACCACCAGCTCCAGACTGAACTGCTGATAAAAGGCAGAACAGATCTATGCTTACATGTTCTTTATGCAAATTTCTGACCCTACCATCTGAATGACATAGCAGAAATCGACATTATTTGGATCAGCCAATTTTTTTTTTTAATCTTCTACTGCCTAATTTTGGTGAACCCATGTTAATTGTAGCCTCAGTTTCCTGCTCGTAGCTGACAAAAGTAGCACCCAGGGTAGTCTTCTGCTGCTGTAGACGGTTGTGCATGAAAACCCCAATAGATCAGCAGTTTCCGAAACAGAAAACTGAAGCCATACAGGAATGGTACTTTTCATAACACATTTCAAGGGAAAAAATAGAACATTAATTCTATCTGATGACAATGTATCTGATGACAGTAAAGCAAAAAGAAAACTTTCTAAGGGGACAAATATGCTTTGTTGTTAATCATGATGATGTGGTTACACATTGCTGCTGCTGCATATATGTCTTTTAAGGATCTGCTCTGCACTATGCATTAGTAGCTTCGGATTCAGTGTTTTTTTTTTGTCAAAACTATAAGTAGTTCCCTGGACCTCAGCCTGGGGCCTGGTCATTATTATATCATTATTTTTTTTACTTTTTTTTTTAAGCTGGGAAATTTTTTTTGAGGCAATTGAAATGTCATACACCATATGACATTTCAATTGCCTCAAAAAAAATTTTTGCAACACGGGACTCTCACCTTTGTGTTACAAGCCTAATTTTTTTTTCTTCCAAATGCCAATAGTTTATAATGGTAATCAGAAGCTTTATTGCTGACAGACTTACTAAATATTATTTAAGTTCATATTTAACATAAAATGGCATTTATTCTTGCTACATGAGAGAAAAAGCACTGAAAGGCAATTGTAAACCCATTATGCTGCTTTATCTTGATATTATTTCATAAGTAGTAAAATATATCAAATCCTTTTTTTCCCATTAGATACCAATTTCAAACAAAAAAAGTGGCCTGTTACAGAGCACAAATAAATGCCAATCCTGATGTAAGAGCCTGTTACCTTGCCATATAGACACGAGATGTAGTTTGCCCTTAAATCTTAGCCAGAAAACAAAAAAAAATTTAACGGAGGAAAAAAAAGCAAAAATATAAAAGTAGCTTAGTTTACAAAGAAAAAGCAGACGGGGAGAAAAAAAATGGAGAATGTACCAGAAGAGAGAGAGAGAGAGAGAGACAGAGGAAAAAGGTAATTAGTGATGTTCTGGATTTAACTCTATCATTTACCAACACATCAGCAGATAAACTAATTTAGCATCTAGCCAAACCTGAGCTCATGCAAAATACCCTTGATGATCATAAATACAGTATGTGCAGACAGTTGTAAAAAGGCCAATCAAATATGAGTAAACAAAAAGAAAATAAGGCGTAAATATTACAGTAATGCTTAAAGAGAGAGAAAGACTGAGATCTGACCTTTGTAAACTTAAAAGGGACTAAAGGCAGCAAAACAAAAAACAAGAAAGTCACAGAGAAAACTTGTAAGGCAGAAGAGAGAACAAAAAAGGTCAGCAAAAAGAACAAACTACAAAATAAAATTTCACAAGTGCAAAGAGAGAAGCTGTGATCCGTGATTTTAGGGGTTAATACCTTGAATTTCATTAGCCTTCAATGTAAAACCAGGCCTGTCGAGTGGGGTAACTGGTTGGTGTCAATTGGTCACTTGTAATTCGCAAAAAAGTATAATAATTTCCAGAAATCTTAAAAAAGTTGTACTCAATTGTAGTCATCTTTTAGAGTGCAAGCCACTGTAAAAGAGTGCAAGACTGTATTAATTTTCACAAAATTTGTCAAGTAAACTATTACTTTTAACAACTATTAAAAATATATATTTGGTTTTATGTCCCTGCAAATATTTAAAAAACATATAAAGATACAATGCAAAAAAAAAAATAAAAATCCTGCTACGATGTATGCTAATGATATTAATTTATAGTAGAATATAATTTTTTCAGTACTGTATGTGCACCTACATACATTCTAGGTGGGTAAAAAAAAAATTATTTTGTATTCTTTTTTGGTTACAAAAGCAATTTTTAAATATAGTCTTAAAATACATACGACACAATTTGAAAAAAAATTTAATGAATAAAAAACATTTAAATATGTTTGATTTGATCACAGGCGGCAAGATGGTGTATGAAAATACCTTTCATTATGAAATGAAATTATTCATTGTGAATAATAAATGTAAAGGAACATCGTGTTTCATTCCACGTTTAAAGTTGTCCCTGTATAATTTTTTTACTAATAAAGAAAGCACCTGAAATGACTTTTATTTTGAAACGTCTGTCGGTGACGTCACAAGGCAAGCACCGAGCTCCAGCTGGAATCCACGCTACAGTACTGATCCGTGTACAGTGTTAATGATAGAGTAGTATTCGACTCAGTGTTCAGTACAGAAGCATGCGGCTTTACACGCGTTGAGTCTGAAAGTCTGAAACACGGTTCACTGATAACACTCGTGTTTGTGCGTTTGTAAAACACGTGCTTTCCTGCCACCACACGTATATGACATCCTGCTGCTAGTACATTACCCCCCCTGTGTCCGCTATACCCCCCGCATTATGGAGTATTTACCGGACTGTAATAAGAGATATAAAGACGCGGAGTACTGGAATGAACGGTACCGAACCGAGGAGGCGTTTGAGTGGTTCGGGGATTTCACAAAATTCCGTCATCTTCTGGTCCAGCATGTAGGAAAAGAGGAAAACATCCTGATGTTGGGTATGTAGGTACTTTCCTCCATAAATTAAATATACGTTCAAAAAAAAAAAAAAAAAAAAAAAAAATATATATATATATATATATATATATATATATATATATATATATGATCATGTTAACGTGCAATGTGTGTAATGAAAACATGCGGACAGCAGAGGGCGCTGCTATGACAATTTTTGAATTCTTTAACAGTAGGGAAGGATCATTCTCTCTCTCTCTCGCTCTCTCTCTCTCTCTCTCTCTCTCTCTCTCTCTCTATATATATATATATATATATATATACACCAAAATTCTATTTTCTTTTGTTTGTCTGGCAATGTTTAAGCCAGCATCATCATCAACTCAACTTTTGTGGCCGAAAAGCTCAGGCATTTCTCACTGAGTTTACCAGTAGACACCTGGGTGGCAGGTGTGGCCGGGGGCTTGTGTAGCTGCGGTCCCTCACTGTGCATCTGCACGGCGTAGGTACTCTCTAGTATCAACTAAATATAGGGGTATTATTCAGTGGTAGGTTTTCTTAATGCCCAAACCTCAGCCACTGGATGCAGTGCCGGTCCCAAGTCCGGATAAAAGGGGTGGGTTGCATGAAGAAGGCCATCCGGCGTAAAACTTGTGCAGATTGGATGGGTCCGAAAGACCAACAACATTATATCATCTAAATCCAGAAGAAAATGGATGAGATGTATTGTTGATCTGGTTGACTTTGTGCAGTAAGGTGTATCCTGGTGTACACTGCCTCGTGGGATAGGTCCTGTCACCCTGTATACAGGATAAAGCAATATAGACTATGAGTAAGTGAGTGAATCGAATCTGTCTGATTACTGGACAGTTATTAGGAAAAATCTGTTTGTTTTTTTAGGTTTTGATCAAAATAAACTAGAAACAATTACCTCTTCTACGCTTCCTGAATTAGGAGAGGGCACAGTGAGCTTGTATAAAATATGTTAACGTTCCCAATATATATCTGATCTGATAAGGATATTCAGGTCAATCATCCATCGAGGAACCTCTGTAGTCCAACTAGGGTTTGTGGAGACCACCGGTAATTACCTTTGTGTATTTTCCCAATTGGTAGAGCCTCTGCTCAACATATACATCCGCTTTCCCGCAATACGGGCAATTTGGAAATGCCAGTTAACCTAATCTGCATGTCTTTGGACTGTGGGAGGAAACCGGTGCACCGGACCCTGGAGGTGCAAGGCGACAGTCCTAACCACTAAGCCACCAAATTGAGCAGCCTTCCACAAGGGTCCAACAGTGGCAACCTAATCCGCCGCACTCCACTCACCTCACCTCACCAATGCAAAGCGGATTCTGATGTTCTTATTTATGAAATCTTCCTAAATTATAGGCAAACTAATTGACGCTCAAGTGCGTTCTATTGATAATTGCAGTATATCACCATACTAGCCATGGAGATCTACAACTCTATTTCATTTGGACTTAATTCATAATACTTCTGCTGTAAGAGCTTAGGAATGTGGTGCTAGAGGATGATGGGTTAAGATTTGCTACAACTCTCAACAATTAAGCCTTGTATAAAAACCTCCACCAGGTAATTTTGAAGCCTATAACTGAATCTAGGGGGCAGTGTTTGCCTGCCTGCATCTTATTGAAGGTGTAGAGAAATCTGTGTTCACCCCCACAGTGTTCTTCATTTGTATACTATAGAGTGTAAATCTGTGGCATGGTCTCGTGTTACTTTTTCCCTGGGCTTCATTACAGACAGGTTGTTCTGTCCTTCCACTGACACGAATACAAGTTAAGGATTTTTTTACCCGCTCCCTCAGGTTATATAAGGCATTGGGGTTTTCTTATGATGTCCTCTTGTTGTCTTGTGTCATGTTGTCAAACACAGCAATAAATGGCAGCCGTTTAGCAGCCAAGGTGTGAATGAAAACATTCTCTGCTTGTGAATGTATAATTTCACACAAGCGAGCGACACAGCAAGAAACGACCGTTCATTATGGATGTACCTGTCGTGCAAGTCAGTGTTTGAGTTGAAATTTGATGCTTTTAGAACTTATGCTGCCAGTCCTACCATAAAGGCCATATCTCATCAAACAAAAAAGAAGAGATATTATGTAGAAGTATAAAGCCTTTTAGGAAGTAATAGAGATTGTTGATATATTTGGAGATTGTATACCGTATAATTAGCTGAGCACATATAATTTAAATTACATACCTGCTTGTGATTTGCACAAAAGAAGAGCAGATATCTGCAAATAAAATTTGTGGCGATACGATAAGGAAGTTAAAAGTTTCTTACCATGACATGGATTTATCACTATTGGCCTGAGAGTAAACGGAAACATCATCAGATGCAGATTGTAAAAAAGTTTAAAAGTCAACCATCAGCTAGAAAAATGATCCTTACTGTCTTCTGGGATTCTCAAGTGCCAGTATTGGACCATTATCAGGAAAAAGCTTCAACAATTAACAGTGCTTGAGAGCTGAAGCCTGAACTTCAGATTAAATTGCCATCCAAGGGCGTTGTGATTTTGCATGACGATGCATGCACATCAACTTTTTTTTTGAGGTGTTAAATCATCCTCCCTATAGTTTTGGGCCCGTATTCACAAAGCTTCTTAGAATTCTCTCAGAGAGCTCCTATCTTAGCTTAAAAAGACCTAGCTAGGAGTCCTAGATTAAAAGTGATTTAGAAAACCTCTCAGAGCAACGTTGAGTAAGGAAAGTACAAAAACCTTTTTTTTTTTTAAAGTGAGGAGCTGTGGTTGACCCCGTTGCTAGGAATTATGCAGCGATTCAAGGACTGTGATTGGTTGATTAAAAAATAACCTCTGACCTCTATAAAGGTCTTGAAATGACTCTTTGTGAAAATAGAATATATGATAATAGAATAGACAGTGAAATCATTGTGTGTGTGTGTGTGTGAAGAAATTGTATAGTTATGAATGCAGACTTTTTCATGCAAAGTTTCTGTTATTGGCTAAATATCTAAGTTAATTAAACAGCCAAATGTTGAAAATCTGTCTACTTTTGAATCAACCCATTTCCGCAAAGTAGTTACTGTATTCAAGTTCTTACATTAACTTCCGGCATTTTTAATAAGGGAATACGAAGGCTTGTTGACAGATGGACAAAGTGTATTGAAAAGCAAGAAGATAATGTCGAAACATTATGTATTTGTCGTTACTAAAAGTTAATTTAAAACCTCCTGGGTCTCTGCGTCCTCATATGTAGACATCACTTTTTGGGTTCGCTGCATCCGATCCGTTCTGTCTAACTTAGACCAGTTGTTCTAATGAGTAGACACTTTATAGCATCATTTAACTCCATAAGACCTGAGCTTTAATCTCGCATGCATTAAAATTTTTTTTGTATGTATTTGGGATTAGTAGGACCTATACGTATAAAATCTAAACATTGTCTCTGAACAGAAAATTCAGTTTGACACCCTATGTTTATAATAATTAGTGTGTTATGCTTTTGCTACCATTAAAAATAAATTCTACAGCAAGGGCAAGGATAATTTTTCCATCCATCCATCCATCCATCCAGGAGCCTCTGTAATCCAACTAGGGAGGATCGTGGAGGCAAATGGTGACCATTGTATTTATTACCATTTGTATGACCATGGTAGGACCTCAACATTCACACACACCTGGACCTGGAGGTGCAAGGCGACAGGGCTTAACCACTAAGCCACCATGCCGCCTAATTTTTGACTCGCCCTCGTAGAACAGTTTAGGACAAGTTGGAAGATCACTTTTACATGGAGCAAGCACAGGGTTTTATTAAGCATCTTCAGCATGGTCAGGCTTTGTTAGAATTGTCAATGCTGAAAGTTATTTCTGTTCTCCAGATGTACTGCCATCTTTTGCATTTTTGAGTTCACGTTGGCCCTAAACCAACATGAAACACCAGCATTTACTCCAGGTAAGGTGTAATTTTCACATTACAGAATGCTAAATGGTGTTTTTACACGCGGCTTTCCTTTTGTATCCTCTAGTCATAAGAGAATTATAAGAGATAATAGAACATTAATCCTGCTCAGTGCTTGTGCACTATATAGAAATATACTTAGGCTGAATCCCATTTCTATTTTCTACCCCTTCCCCTACCCCTCGCCCCTTCCCCTTGTCCCTTGAAACGAAGTGGAAAGGTGAAGGGTTTAAATATTTCCCCTAAGAAATGGGACACCACTACAACACTTATACGTCATCATACGTTGTCACTAGTTCCTAATGTTACGTTAGGGGACATGCGCCGATGTTTATCACACATTGCAATAAGAGAGAGATTACTCACTCCCAAAGTTTTTTTGTGCCGTATTTCATCCCTATACAGAATATAAATTACAAAACTGTGGTCACGTTGCAATAAGTAAGAATAGTGTAAGCACCGTTCATTTACATGTACACATATGGCCGTAAGCAAAACAAACAATGCGTTATCAAATGCTCGGCAAACTGCCGTGCTACTGAACTTTCATATTTGTTTGTAGCATGCAGTAAAGTGTATGTGACATAAAAATATATATTTGTAATATCGTGCAATCGGTGCTATCCGCTAGCAAACTTTAGCGATTTTTTTGCAAACGTTTCTTTACAGAACATCACCATAAACACAAACACAAGACTAAAGGTGATATACATATAATGAAAACTTGTCATAAAAATCTTTATTAATGGCAAAAACTAACATTTATGGGTCTGCTTACTCGAGTGAGCAGCCATGTTGAAAATTTCGCTTAGCCCTTCGTTTGAAGTGAGGTCCCGAAAAATCTTCGTTTGGAGGGCTATCTGGCCCTTCCCCTTACCCCTACACCTCCAACCAAAAGAGAAATGAGACACCCCTACCCCTTCACGTGAACGCGCCAAACACAGGGGGTAGGGCTAAGTGTAGGGGTAAGGGGTAGAAATGGGATTCAGCCTTAGTGTGGAAAAGGATATAGACACTGCTTCAATGACCCAGGAAGCATAAAGGACTGCGCAGTATGTTAGGGGGAGTATTTGCCACGCTGCACATGCTCACTTGCTGTAAAATATGCAATATGTTCAGTGTACATATAAATAAAATTTAAAAAACGTGTCTTACAAACCTCCTCCTCTGCCCACTTAGTATTTCTGCATGCACATAAAATGTGATTCTATTCTATACGCTCACACCTCCAAACCCACCCACAGGTTCACACACACACACACACACACACACACACACACACACACACACACACACACACACACACACACACACACACACCACTGCTGTGCTGTCTGTGCCCACACAAAGCTACAGTGGGAGGGGGAGCTCTCCTTAACACGTGCGACTCAAATGTACCCGGAGATAACACTTTTTTTTGTGGAGGTAACACGTGAGACAATTCGCGCATTGCAAATATAACTTGTGAGTTGTGAGAGAAATGAGTGAGTAGACGCTAGAAGGACTGACAGTAGGGAAGACATGGAGATGATGAGAGAGGGAGAGGGAGAGCCTGCCACAGTGTCATTAGTGTCTTCCAGAGAGAACACAGAGGGATGAGAATTGGAAATCAGTCTTAGACAGCTACATTAATATTACAGAGTCATCAGGGAGATAACTGAGGGAAGTGGAAAAAGAAAAGTGTGTGTGAGAGAGATGGATGGAAGAAATGAGAAGAAAGGGAAAATAAAGGGAATTTGTAGCTGCTGCTGATATTAAACATGTTTCAGACGTGAATTTCACCTTTATCTGTAAACCGTTTAGCTGATTTACACTTTTTCGCAATATTAATACTCTTAATATTGTATTAAAATGCAACAACAGATTTGTCCATCGTACCAAAACCAGTTTAACACCACATGCAATAACACTATTAGAGCTTGATGTCAGTTCATGAGCTTGAAGTCTATCATGAGTAAATATGACATAAATTCTCTTCGTTCATTATAGTTGCACATTCAGTACAATCATCACCATGCTCAGTGCCTTCGGCTTGAACACCCACCTGTGCAATTGGATACTGGACTTTCTGACTGGCGGACCCCAGGAAGTGAAGATTGGCAACTCCATGCTGACTCTGACAACAGACACCCCACAAGGATGCGTGCTCAGCCCTCTTCTATACTCCCTTTTCATGCATGACTTTGTCAGCTCAAACAACATCTTAAAATTACCTGAAGACACTTATCGTTCTCATCATCAGCAGGGACGAGACAGCCTACAGGGAAGCTATGGGTGTGCTTTCACAGCATGACAGTACCGCTGGTCAAAGTGTCTGCAAGATGAGCGAGATGATTGTGGATTTTATAACGATACAGGAGGGAGAGCGTGCTTCTTTACCCATTGACTTCAAGTTCCTAGGTGTGCACATCACCTTGTGCGTCATTGATGTCTTGCTTGTCATCTTCATTGCCACCAAAATACCACTAAAATATGGAGGTGGTGGACGTCCTGTAAATCTTGTCCTGTAAAGTCTTCTTTATATCTAAGCAGTATCACACTTGAGGTCATGCTCGGGCTGCTTGCCCATGCCCACGACCGGATCCCAGCTGTGATCCCACAACCTCGAGTGTGATGTTGCCTTTATACAACAGTTCAACAAACCCCATTGATTATCAAGAGATTATGATTTGTTTGTTTATTTAACCAGTTATTTTGCTTGCCAACACATATCCAACCAACCGAGACCGATGGAGTTGGCGACTGTTGGTGCAATTAACAGGGTGAAAAGTAGTTTAAAATATTTACCGCTTTGGAATATTAGCTCTCTTAACTCTTAAGTTTCAGTAGTTAAATCCATCCCATATGGCATTAAATGGAAAGCTAGTGCACAATATGGGCTGTACAATCCCTTGTTCAACACAGCAAGTAGTGCACTTGTCTAGGGGTGCCAGAGGAATTTGGGATTCAGCCTTGTGAAGCTAGGTGTAAATAAAAAACACAGGATGGTGTTACCATCCATTATCACCATTCGTGAAACGCCTCTCGTCCAATCAGATTACTTGTTCAAAACTAACTGCTGTATAAAATGATCGGATTTCAGGGAATTTCATTCCTTGTCAAAATTTTTCGTTTTAAACAGACTTTTATTGTCTTTTTCCTTTAAATACAGTACTTTCAGTGCATGCAGCCAAGCACAGTTTCTCCTCATTCAATCAGTACTTTTGTAGAACACTTGTTGCTCCTTTCTATGAGAAAGTCTATAAACAAGTCCCTAAACATATTACTACTGTACATCTCCAGCAACTCCATCTTTAGCGAATTTTCAGTACTGTGCAAAAGTCTCGAATCACTACTCATTTCTACATATCTACATTCTATATTCTGTATCTACATATTAAATTATGTAAATAAAAAAATGGAAACAAAAAAAGCCTGTTTTACTGTCACAGGCTGCGTATTTGTCTAAAGATAAAAAAAAAATTGGTTATATATTTAACCGCCTCAGCAGCAACCTCATTTCCCCACTCGTCTGTTCCAACCACTCAGCATTCAGCATCACCAGTGTACTAACCACCGGCCTGATCATCTCCCGTCATCTGCACCCGTTTCTCACTTGTTCATTACTCAAGTTAGTGTTTGGATGATTGATAGGTCACTGTGTGGCTAAAACAAACAAGAAAAACATTCATCTGAAACTGGTCAGGTACAGGGACTGGGATGGGAATGAGAGCAAAAAAACATTCCGCCGGGAGCCTGGAGAACTATTCCTCAAGACTAATTTTAAAACATTCAAGAAAATCTCACTCTTTGGAAGCAAAATATGAAGAAATGAGGAGTGGCTCAAGTCTGTTTGCACAGTACTGTACAATAGTTATTACTACAGAGTAAAATTTTAACGTTCCCTTGAGCTGAGATGTCTCGTTTAATATACGCAATGAATGACAAATTAAAGAACAAAACAAGAAAAAGGTCTTTGTTATGCTATGTGAGCATTTTGCTGATGTGTTTTGTGCCTGCTTGTCAAAAGGAAAGGTCACTGCAAAACAACACAGATTGATCACTTTTATCCCATGATTAAACCTTCCTATCCTAAAGGAAGCGGTCTTGTCTAGGATGACTCTTAGGACCTGAATGTCCATGAAAATGTGTGACTATGCTCTCTACCACTCTTATGAAACATCACTTGAGGGAATATCTTTGGAAGAATGTGTAAGGATGATTTTTAATGATTTACACAGAGAAAATTTTTTTCCTTCCCTTTTTTTTTTTTTTACTTACTTGTAAGTTACTGGTTTGGACTTTTGTCATATAAAGTGAGCTATGCACAGTTCATTACTGTAAAATGCTCTGTATCAAGCTGTGACATGTAACGTTGTCAATAATAACTAAACATGAGAGTTAGGCTATTCAGGATCCTATATACAGGGCTTTATAAAAAGACAATGCGATGTAACAAATAATAGGCATAGTCTTCTGGTCAGTTGTTTGTAGGTTGATAAGACGTGCATACTTGCAAACTTGGAAAGAACGAGCATATTTGTTGGTTGCTTTCATAATTTTTCAAGCAGGGACAAACAAGTGCTTCATGTTCAGTCTGATTTAAAACTTTATATCTCAAAACTTAATTATACAACACTGAGTTCTGACCATAATCTGATTGGACGAGAGGTGCTCTAATGTAGAATAACAGAACTGGGATGTCTCAGGTGTTCTAACAATTAACTGTCTGTTTCAGCGGGGTGAATGTAGATTGGTACAGGCTGGAAAGAGGAGAGAGCAGCTGCCTGTCAAAATCCATATTCACAGAAGCACTTTCAGCAGGAAAACCTACCTGATAACTTTATTTCATTTTATGCAACACTTTGTCTCCTTAGTAATTGGTCCTAAATCTGTCTTAATTGTGTCTGAGCCATTCAAATTGAATGTCAAATTCTGACAAACACCCTCTATAACAACTGAACATGGTCACTATGTTTGGAACAATGGAACAATAAGGTGACTGTGTATATTACCAATCACAATAGTTTTCCATTTAATGGTATCTGGGATTCAAGCCCTGAAAGTTAGCTGATATTCTAAAGCAGAAGTGGAAATTTAACATGAAACTTAAAAGATTTATAGGATTGTCCACCACCTTTATTTTTTATTCTCTTCAGCTTTCAGCTACATAGAACCAGTAAGAAACTACTATATCCAGATAAATAACAAATCACATTCAAACACATTCAAAAAGTGATTGTCATAAACCGTATCATAAGCGAATTAATTCTAATTAATGGCAAATTATGTTCAGATCTTTTTCTTGGATTTTCGTCACATCGTCTTGTTTTCTGGTCTGCAAAAGAGCTTAAAGTAAAGAGGAGCCAAAAGAATTTTGTACCATGTACCATGTCATCAATGAGTGGAGCACCACAGTGAGGTTTTACTCCAAAATCTAAAATATGGCAAAGAAAAAAAAATCATGATACTTGTTACAAAGTTTCAGGAGCTGCAGCAATAACTGGCAAGTGCTGTGACAGCAATCATATTCTTCACATGTCTGGACTATGGGTTAGGGTGGCAAGACAGAAACTCTTTCTCATAGGAAAAAAATAAAATAATAAAAAATCCACGCTTACCTACTGTATATTCCCCTAAACTGTTGTAGAACAAACTTTCATCATAAATCTGAAGCATTTTTTTATGTTTTACAAGGAAGAATGGAATAAAATTGACACTTCGAGATGGTAGACTGTTACCTCAGATAGTCCTGCATTAAATGCAAACAGGGTTTTAACAAAGTATTAATTAAAGGGGTGCACACTTGTTCAACCAGGTCATTGCAAAAATATGCAGTAATCTCATTTAAACAGTTGATATTGAGATTCTTCGCTATTCATGCTGTGTAAAGCCTTCATAACGGCTTTACCATGATGTAAAGGAGCCATTTCATTATGGTGAAGACCTTCCTGTCTTAAAATAACAACTGACTGTTGGTGTTGTTACTTTTTTACCTAATGCCATATATATTATTTCCTAGTTTAGAAATCTCCAATATTGTTCTAGAATGTAGAAAATAAATCACTAAACAAAAAACATTCAGTTAGGAGTTGTGTCCAAACTTTTGACTTGTACTGCATAAATACTCATGATACACACTCTTATTTAAAAATCTTTTCTTTTTTTTTTTGGTCATGGAAATCATTTTATTCTGGAAAATTATTAGGACCCCAATTTTTTTGGGTTTTGTCAACCAAAGACCTGTTGCAGCAATAAAAACATTTATGCAAAACAAGAGTTTTTAATTCAGTGTTAATTACGGGAATTGTTAGAAGCTCATATTGCTGCTGTTCATCACCTAATTGTTAATGTTAACATTATCTGTTTCGAACCTGAGCTGTGTTTTTTGTATAGCAACTCCACATGTAACTATGAGTGCTATGAACCATCTCTTCTCTTTTTTTGTCAGCATCTTCCTTAACAACATAAAAAAATACAAGTAGTGTTGCACTTCTTGACATCTAGTGCAGCATGTTCCTGATTGAGGATTTACTAACAATGTTCCCAGTCCTTGCTATTGCTTTAAGCAATTGTTGCCTGAAGAACATGTGCTCTCAGTGATGATGTAATGTTCCACAGCTGAGCCAATTTGACATTGTCATCTTGGCTGTTTTACTCCCTTTGATCTCTCTTCTCGATAAGATGTGTAATTAGATCCTATTTTTTCTTTCTGTCTTCTTTGCCGTCCTTTCATTCATGAAAATGTATAATTCGGTATGGAGCAATTCAAAGGCTCTGCTGCAGTCTGAGGTTCTGTACAGTATTTTGGACTCTAAAGTGTTTAATACATTGAAAGGTAGCTGAGTACCCCTCTCTTGCTCACTCTCTCTCTTTCTGTTTCAATCATTTTGTCTTTCCTCCTCATGTTTAGTGAAGTGTATAATTCAGTGGAGAATGTGCCAGAGGATCTTTAGCCTGAGACTGTGAAGCCTCCTCAGACTGCGAAGTAAATGGAAGTGAAATGTGTCCACTGAGGCTGAAAGTTGCTCAGAAAGGTGTTCAATGGTGTTAATTGTTCTAGCGTAAGGAAAAACGAACAAAAAAAGTCTGCAAAGTCATTTTAGACCTTTGTGTCTTGTCAACTTTGAGGCCAGGTGTCCACATACGTTTGGCCATATTGTGTGTGCATATGCAAACTAAGCACAAATAGTTTAATTATCATAATAATAATAAAATAATAATAAAGATGAATATGGCAAGTACTCAAGATATGAGCCATTTCAAATGGCGATGTACATCGGACACGTGATCTAATTTCCACAATTGAACATGCGCGAACTCATGTTCATATCTTCGAAAGTTTGTAACTCAAATGTTTGTAACTTACTTTACTTTATGCGTAAAGCTGGACATATAAAGATTTTACCGGCCTCCGAGTGGCGCAGTGGTAAAGTGCTCGCCTTATCATCTGGAGATCGCTGGTTCGAACACCGGGTGATGCTTTTTTCGTCCCACAGCCGGAGGCCTAGAGAGAGCTGATTGGCCGAGCTGTCTCAGAGGGGAGGGATGAGAGGTACTCGTGCTCCCACATTAATCACAGCTCTACAGCCAATAAGGGGCGTCTGTGAGCTCGCGCACGCGGAAGGAGCGTCTAGCGCTTTCCTCCGAGTGTGTTACTCCGCCCCTAATGGTGCGTGAGCAAGCAGTGCTAAAAGATGCGGTCGGCTGGCGTCACGCGGTACGGAGGAAACACGTGACGGTCTTAATGTGAAAGCCCCCTAGTGACGGGGAGGAATTGGCCACGACTAAATTAAGGAGAAAATCTGGAAAAAAATCAAAAAATAAATAAATAAAGATTTTACCGTTCTGAGCTAGTGAGAACAAATTTGTTCAGGGGTTTTAACATGCTTGGTTGCAAATCATGACTGTGGCAAAGCTCATCACCCCTGTTGTTCCATTCTGTTGTGTTTACTGTAAGTGAAGTTAACACATGGAATGGCAGCTTTTAATTAAACTAATGCCTGCCTAAAGAAAGAAAATTTCCATACTTACTCACGCTGTGGGGCTGCGTGTTAGGTAAAGCACCACGAAAATAGATAGATAGATAGATAGATAGATAGATAGATAGATAGATAGTAATCCCAAAGGGAAATTGTATTATTTATTTATATATTTATTTTAGATAGATAAACAGAGATGACAATCATTACCTTAACAGTTTTAATAATGTTCTCATTCCATTTACAGTATAGAAAATAGGTTTGGTGATGAAGCTATTTTTCAGGATGATAATGATCTGTGTCACAATGGTAAAGCTTTTATTCTTCAGGAAAGGCAAACTGTTTAGATTTTAAAAAGATATTTGGTTAAAACAAAAAATATATCAGTCAGACAAGAGAAAGTTGAGAGTATTGCTTCTCATTAGTAAAGTACAAAGAATTATGGTTACAATAAAAGCCTGAGGAGGAGAAACAAAGTACTAATTGTTATTTTTATCATTTTTTTAAAACAGAAATATATATATATAAAAAAATTTTTTTTTGAGGTACACTTCACAAAGCCATAATGTTCAATTATCCATATCTGTGATTAGTTTATTTGCTATGAATTAAAAAAATCTGGGATTCCCGTTTTTTTTTTTTTTTTTTTTTTGCCCCCAGGGGTTTAAATTTCGCAAAATTTAGAACATTTAACACCCAATATTTTAATTGATGAGGTGAAAACTGTCTTAACAATTTGTGTAAATTCAAATGCACTCAATGGCCATGTTCTTGGCTGATATATCCAGATTTATCATCCATAACATGCATTTCCTTTCCTAATGTATTCATTATCGTTTAAAATACAAGAGTGGCTGTTTGTTTTAACTGTATTTCTGTAATTACATAACAGAGGTTTCTAGACTGTGAGAACAGGAATGGCACGGCATTGAGCGCCACAGTCCCAGTGTGTATTGCTGACTCGTGTCAATGTCAACTTGAGGCACAGCGGTGTGTAGTTCCTTTCAGTTATACACTTAAAGCATACAGCTTTTATAAGAAACGTACGCTTATTAAAATTAATAATATTATGTATTGATTTATTGATCTCCTGGCTCTAAGTTTTTGTGCATATAGTGTGGAAGTCAAATACCCTTATGCTGCATGTTTTGTTTTTTTTTGTCTGATGATTTGTATTTCTCAGGTGAAGCAAGATCAGTTAGTATTCCAAATCCTCCTCAGGCGCTATGAGTGTGTGAAGCCTTGGTGTTAACAGGAATGAGTTGTGTGTCCTCAGATGTTTTTTTCCGCACAGTCAGAGGACAAACTTACATTCATTACCCTTAGTGCTGACAGTGTGGAAACAGTTTTGTGTGTGTGTGTGTGTGTGTGTGTGTGTGTGTGTGTGTGTGTGTGCGTGTGCGCGTGTCTAAGAGGCTGCAGCTGGCTTTTGATGCTTCTTTCCCACACTTCTAGATCTAACATTTTCTCTTTTCTTCGCATCCCCTCTCTCATTTCTCCTTCCCTTTCTCCGTTTTGCTTGATCTCACATATTTAATTATATTTTGTATTTTTATCTGCATTTGGTAGACACCTTTAACTTATGTTATGAACTTAAGGGTCTTGCTCAACAGCATTCTGAGCATCAAAAACTTAAGTCCAAAAGTTAGTTAAAAATGTACATATGGTAAATTGAGCGTAATCAGAGATAAATGAAACACCTGCTTAAGTAGATTTTGACTAGGTCGTATGGATTATGCAGATTACCTGCATGTAGGTCACACTTCTGAGGTTGTACAGATTTTTCCTGGTTAGAGGCGTGAAGCAGTTTTTTTTATATGGCCTGGACCACTATCTTAAACAGAAACACTATGTTTAACACATCCAATAATTTGTTTTAATTTTTGTATGCCATTGGTTAATTGTGTGCATCACACAAAATTTCCACTGTACTAAATTGGTGGTGTAAATATATAATGTACAGGTTTTGACATCATATATAAATATATTATATAAATTATTATATACTGAGTATATATACTGTGCGTGTGTATATTTTATAAGTATGTGCTGTATAAGTTTTGACACCTACTTATTCTAGGGTTGTTTTTTTACATTGGAGAACAATCCTAAAAACATCAAAACTATAAAATATGGTTAGCAAAAGGTGGTTACATAGAAGAATCTAAAATATGAGGTGTGTTTGAGACAAACTGGGATTTGTGATGAAATCTCTTGTGAACGAAGAGATGAAACAGTTTGACTTCAAGCACACTGCATGAGTTGGAAGTTGTTGATACATTCTCTGTATAGTCCTGACCTCACTCCAAGCCATTTCTACATGTTTGGGCTATTAAAGGAGTTCCTGGGAGGCCAGCATTTCAGAAATAAAGTAGACAGTCTGATTATGGCACCAGTACATTAATGGTATCCAAGCAAGCGCTGGGATAGGTGCTTAAATGTAGGAGTGAATTATATCAGAAATACAGGTAGTTTCTACTCTCATAACTGTATTCTGTATTATATTATTCTGTTGCCTTGAACATTACTGCATAATCCCAAGTGTGTAGTTTGACAGTTTTGATGCTTTCAGTTTTGTTCACAATGTAGGAATAAAGAAGAAGATCCTTTTATGAGTAGGTGTTCAGACTTTTAACTGATACATGGTTCCATCTGTACGTGGATTATAAAATAACTTCGACAGGAATCAGTTTGTGAGAATCATTCGGAACCCTGATAACTGAACCATGATTACTCAGCAGTGGAGCACCATAATGTTGTGTCCTCTCATACCTCTTATATTTGCTCTACACAAATTACTGTGTTGCCACTGATACATCTATGATGTGATCAAACTCATCGTATCATGAATCAAAGTACGACTAAAAGGTTTAACAACTAGCCTACTGGATTAGATGGAACAACCAGCATTTGTAGGTTAGAACGGTAAAGACCAAGAGATATTCTTAATAATTTAAATGCAAATAAAATTATTCACATTGTAATGCTTGTGTAACTTTTGAAAACAGTACATAAGTCTGAATGAGCCACCTGTCATTTCGTCATATTCAATTAAATTCAATTATTTAAGAAATGGTTGATTATTTAACAACCTCAGGAGCAACCTCATTTCCCCTCTTGTCTGTTCCAACCACTTAGCATTCAGCATCACCAGTATATTTATCACAGGCCAGATTCGACTGATCATCATCTGCACCTGTTTCTCACTGGATTGTACCTTAAGTTTGATGTTATTATGCTTAAATGATTCATAGGTCACTGTGTGGCTTAACTAACAGAAACATTTCTCTGAAACTGCTGGGGCTGGACTAAAAATGAGGGCCAAAAACCTGCCAAAATTGAGAGGCAAAAAAAGTCTTTCAGGAACCTGTGGAACTCTTGAAGACCTGAGGCTCAAGACACTGGCATAGTACAATATGTCATATAGTCATATAAGCAGTACAGTCATAAAGTTAAAGTAGTTTACAACTTTTTTTTTGCTGTTGATTTGAAAGATTGCACAATGCACCTGACTGGTCTTGTTCCCAAATTGATGGAATAATCATAATTATGTTCAACTGAAGTCACAAGTTTACATACACTCTAACTTTAAAGTCTTATTTTCTGTTTCATCTGTTTATTTAACCACTCAGGATTTTGTGTTAACAAACTATAGTTTTGGCAAGTTGGGTAGGATGACTACTTACACTACTCACAATAAGTTAGGGATAACTTATTTACAAAAATTTTAATGTAAAAAATTTTTCCACCATTTGCCGCAATGACCACTTGACAGCGACGTCTCATGCTCCTCACTAGCCTCATGATGTTGTTCTGAGGCAATGCGTTCCACTCTTCCACAAGTGCTACACGCAGTTCTGACCGGTCACGTGGGGATGGGGTACGATCATTCAGTCTCTGCTTCAACTGGTCCCAGACGTGCTGCATGGGGTTCAGGTTAGGGGACATTGATGGGCATACCATATGAGGCACTCCAACTTCCTGAAGTCGAGCTGTGACAATTCTGCCATGATGTGGTGGAGCATTATCATCCATGAACAGAAAGTTGGGGGTGTGCTGGCGGAATTGGAGGATGATGAAGGGTTCTATGATGTCTCTGAGGTAAGAACGTGCAGTGACTGAGCCATGTACAATAACCAAATCTGTTTTGCGCTTACTGGTGATGCCTGCCCAGACTGTTGCACCTCCTCCACCAAAGCAAACCCTGGGGGACCAATGCTGACCTCAGCGTATCGCTCACCTCACCTTCTCCTGTGCAAGGTGACCCGACACTCATCAGTGAACAGGACAGTAGACCACTGCTGCATTGACCAGTTCACATGGTCTTGTGCCCACTGCAAATGTTCACGGCGGAGTCGGTGTCAGTGGAGTCACCTGCAACGCTCGTCTGGCATTCAAGGCAGAGCGGTGGAGTCGTTTGCGAATGGTTTGTCTGGAAACTCTACTCTCTCTTGCATTTTGTAAACGGGCCTGCAGCTGTGTGGCAGTTACATAACGATGTCTGAGTGCATAGGTCCTTAGGTACTGGTCATCGTTGCGGTCGGTCACTCGTGGGGCTCCACTCCTGGGTCCGTCATGAACTCTGCCAGTAGTTCTGTGTCTTGATGCAAGTCTGCTGATGACACTTTGAGACACACCAAGTTCACGAGCAACATCTGACCGCGCCATGGCCAGTTGGCGCTGCTCGTCCGTTAAGTGACGTCGTGCGTTCATGGCTGTTCGAATGATGAACTTGGAATGACTTACTGACAATACCAGCTTTTTATACCAACAGAATGCTGAAATGGATGCCACATTGAAAAAGGTTGTCTTTTGGCATTGGCCCCAATATAAGGCATACCTGTACACAATGAGACCATTACATGGAAAACAAAAAATGAGGTGTGTCTATCACCCCAATACAATTCATAGTTCAAAGTAAGGCTTTTATTGTCATTTCAACCATATACAGTTAGTACACAGTGAAACGAATCAACGTTCCTCCAGGACCAAGGTTCTACATGCAACATAAATTTCAACATAAATTAACAGAAACACTAAACTAGCTAACTAAAGAGGCCTAGTTAGCTGGCTGGCAGAGACAAGACAGATAGACTAACATAAATTACAACATAAGTTTACAAAAACTAACTAGCTAAGTAAGACATGTGCAAACAAGAGCAACAACAAAGTGACAGTGCAGCGGACACGACATAACAGAATACTATGGTGTTGAGGTAGTGAAAAAACTGTAAACATTCCTTAATCATAGCAGCAAGAATTGAGGAATTAGTGCAAAAAGTAGTCCAGTAATGATTATTGTGCAAAAGAGATAAACAGTGAAGCATTTACAGTTTGTTGTGTATGATAGTTTGGTAGTGTAGGTCAGTGTGTCTGCGCTTGTGTTGATTTGTCAGTCCAGTCCCAATATATTGAGGTGGTTGAGTTAAGCTGAGTGTGTTGTGTGTGTGTGTGTGTGTGTGTGTTTATCAGTCCAGTCCCTTTTTGTTGAGAAGACGGATGGCTTGTGGAAAAAAGCTGTTGCACAGTTTGGATGTGTGTACCCGAATGCTTCGGTACCTTTTTCCAGATGGCAGGAGTGTGAAGAGTGTGCGAGAGGGGTGTGTCCGATCAGCCACAATGCTTGTGGCTTTACGGATGCAGCGTGTGGTGTAAATGTCTTCAACAGAGGGGAGAGAGACCCCGATGATCTTCTCTGCTATTCTCACTATCCGCTGTAGGGTCTTGCGGTCCGATATGGCACAGTTCCCAAACCAGACATTGATGCAGCCACTCAGGATACTCTCGATAGTTCCTCTATAGAAGGTGGTCAGGATCGGTGGTGGAAGCTGGGCCTTCCTTAGTCTTCTCAGAAAGAAGAGACGTTGTTGGGCTTTCTTGTGTAGGGAGCTGGTGTTGAGAGACCAGCTGAGGTCCTTCTCCAGGTGGATGCCCAGGAATTTGGTGCTTTCGACGATCTCCACAGAGGAGCCGTCGTTGCTCAGCGGAGAATGGTCGCCTCGTGTCCTCCTAAAGTCAACAACCATCTCCTTTGTGTTGTCAACATTCAGAGACAGATTGTTGTCTTTACACCAGTCCGTTAGCCTCTGCACTTCCTCTCTGTACGCTGACTTGTCGTTCTTGCTAATGAGAGCCACCACGGTCGTGTCATCAGCGAACTTAATGATGTGATTTGAACTGTGTGTTGCTACACAGTCGTGAGTCAGCAGTGTGAACAGCAGGGGACTGAGCACACAGCCTTGTGGGGCCCCAGTGCTCAGTGTGGTGATGCTGGAGGTGAAGTTCCCAATCCGTACTGACTGAGGCCTTCCGGTCAGAAAGTCCAGGATCCATTTGCAGAGGCAGGTGTTCAGGCCCAACTGGCTCAGCTTCACGATCAGTTGTTGGGGGATGATAGTGTTGAATGCTGAGCTGAAATCTATGTACAGCATTCGAACGTATGTGTCCTTCTTGTCCAAGTGTGTGAGGGCAAGATGGAGTGTAGTGGAGATGGCGTTGTCCGTTGAGCGGTTAGGACGGTACGCAAATTGCAGTGGGTCCAGTGAGGGGGGCAGATGGCTCTCTGCTCTTTTGATGGAATATTGATGGAATATTGATGGAATATGTGGACATATTGATGGAATATGTGGACAATTGCCTCCCTATCCCAAAAATGTCTGAAGTGAAACAAACACTGTATGTATGACATCCACTAAATCTCTCACAATATCCCTAACTTATTGCGAGTAGTGTACTACACGACACAAGTATTTTTTCCAATAATTGTTTATGGATAGATGCTTTCACTTATAAATCACTATATCACAATTTCAATTGGTCAAATGTTTATATTCACTCCACTGACTGGGCCTTACAACAGCTTGGAAAATTCCAGAAAATGACATCATGGCTTTAGAAGCTGCTAACCGACATAATTTAAGTCTTTGTTTGACATCTTGGGAAAACGAAATCCAAGACCCCCAAAACTATTTGGTGAAAAGCCAGACTACGGTTTGCAGCTACACTTTTGTGAACAAAAATTTTGCATCCTTTGCAATGCTAGACCAATAGTGTATGCACATTTCTAACCCACTGGGAATGCCATGAACGGGATAAAAGCTGAAATAAATATTTTTTTCTATTGTTATTCTGACATTTCACATTCTTAAAATAAAGTAGTGATCATTAAATGTCAGTGATATTTCTATATAGAAAAATAGTCCAAAGTGAAGCCCTAACATCATGTTTTTATTTTATATATATATATATATATATATATATATATATATATATTTATACCTCCTTATCCCTCTAAATATCTGTATGTCATATATGTAGTGGATGTTGTGATAGAGATATGATTTGGTGAATGGATAAACAGATGAACAATTACCTTTTTTTTTTTTATGATTGAGATCACCTCTGCACCATTCAACAAAAACATAGGCTTGTATTGGTCACACAGTTATTCTAGAGAAAGAGTGTTTTTTTTTCAGAGCATTACTGCAGATCCCCTCCCAGCGTAACACACTGCAGTTGCAGCGTTGATTGCGGATGCGTCATGTCAGGCAGGAGTACAGCTACACGCTTTATGAATGAACAAGTGAATGAATGTGAGAGAAGGGGAGCTTGAGAATGAATGAGTGGGCTACCCATTAGAGTGTGTGCACTGAAAGTGGATGTGTGTGATTTTCAGTTTCCATGGCATCAGCCCCCCTCCCTGGTGCTTTGTTCACTTTTTTCCTCCTCCTCTCATCTGATTGGCTGAAAGGCGAGAGAGTGCAGAGGATGCCGCAGTCTTTCGGGGTTATCCCCCCTCTCTCATTCTCTCTCTCTCTCTCTCTCTCTCTCTCTCTCTCACATTCACAAATCTCCCTCATCTCAGCTGTGCTATGGTTTGTGAATGAGCGTTAACGTACGCATGCGCTTGTGTTTGCACATGAATTTGTTCACGTTCATCGTCTGTCAGTCTTCTTGATTTGTGTTAAGGTGTGAACAATATAGGCGATTGTGTAATTGGCCATTGGTTTGTGTGAAAGAAAGAGAGAGAGAGAGAAAGACAGGGAGATGATTATCGCATTTTCAGCCGCAGTCCCCTGCCCATTTCAAACTCATAAGTATGCAGGTCAGGGATACCATCCTCCCTTCTTTTGCCCCTGGTTTGTTCTTCTTTTTTCCTGTGTGCTTCTTTCTCTACTGTATAAAGCATTAAAGCTGCTGTAAACAATGCTGACACTCCTGATGGATTTAGACAACAAAAGTGTCCCTCCCTCCCTCCCTCCCAGGTTCAAAGCTAGACCTAGGAAGACAATGCTTGCCAGGCATTTTGTTTAAAATGTCGTAATCAACAACATGCATTGTAAAGATCTGATTTGAGGAAATCACTGATTACCCTTGAATATACCAAGCAAGCAGAAGCAGATACGGTACATTGAGCCACAGTTATGTATAAAATGACCCTGATGTAGGGTGAGGAGCCCTGTTATGCACTCTGTGTTCCAGTTCAAGTGGGGTTGAGATCAGGGCTCTGTATGCTACTAGTGTTTTTAGAGACAAGTTTTTGTGATCAGGAGCATTGTCATGATGAAACGAAATGAAATTTGACATCTACACTCCAATGCGCTGACAACATTGTGACAAACATTTGGGGATGGGACCCCTATCCCATATGGATTTCATGGTCAGCTGTCCAGATACTTTTGACATCAGGGGTGTTTTTCTACTTAAAAAAAAAAAAAAAACTAAAACAGCCAAAAATGTTAGCATTATTTTGCTAAAGTATTGAAGATTGTGTCTCAGTCATGCGGCTCAGTAGTACTGTAGGTTTCTCGCCTACGGTGTTGAAGGCCAGTTGTTCGATGCCCAAACCCCAGCCAGTGAATGCACAAACCTTGATAAAATGGGAAAGTTGTGTCACCAAGGGCATCCGGGCATAAAACCTGTGCCAAGTCATTGTGAAGATCAGATGGTCCACTGCGGTGACCCACTCGACGGGAACACTCGAAAGACTAACACCAAAACTGAAGACTAAGCTCGATCACAGACAAGAATGTCTGTAAATAATATAAACTTAAATTGTATAACAGTTTTATCACAAATGTGTCCCGTAAGTGAAAATGCTGAAATATTAAGCTCAATAAATTTTAGGATTAACATTTAAATGAATGTTTTTGACAAAGTTTCTAATATATAAGGTTAACATAGCTCACAGCAGAATATGTGAAAATATAATGACAAACTTGAGAGATTTACATTTATTACATAAATCAATTCAGATGGGTTCTATTTTTTATGTTTTTTAAGTTGAAGTTATCCATGGCTGCTAAAGTTTGAGAAGCCCTGATAGGGTCTGCTGTGGAGAGTAATTGAGAAGGGTGATTTATTCAAGGAGAAAATCTGTGCCTGTAGAATGGCCCACCATATTCTCTTAGAGATGGAGAGGAAGAATGATGGGGCATGATATTTGGACTGGGGGTTAGGGGAGACCGGACTGTTGGAGTGAATGTGAATTTATTTGAAGTGGTGGTGGTTTTATTATTGTGGATAAAACCACAACAGAGTAGATGCTCACACGTTCTCAGTGCTATTACAGCTTCTTTTGTAACGATGGACCACATTGTGAAGATATAATACAGTACTCAGGAGGATATTTAATGATGTTTCAATCTAGCCATGACTATGACTACTGACTCTCGAGCCTGCCATAAAACCATTTCTGGTTAAGGCATAAAAATTTGTCTATGTTAACAGCCATAATGTTTGGCATCGTTATACCAGGGAAGATATTAAGGCAGTATCACACATGAGGGAGTGCAGTTGTACTGAATGTTCTCTGATGTCTTGTGACTGCAGTCACTCAATAGTTCAAGACTGAAACTCTTACAAACAGTTTTGTACCTGAGCCTCCAAATATGAAAGTGGACTCTAAGTTAACTTAAACACATCTCCTGTTATACTGAACTTCCAGCTGCCTAACACACAGGATGACTGCAGATCAATCCCTGCTATCTGTTATCACCCAAATGAGGATGGGTTCCCTGTTGAGTCTGGTCTCCTCAATGGTACTCCTATTGCCGTCTCGAGGAGTTTTTCCACGCCACTGTCTCGGCTTGCTCATCAGGGACTATCTGATAATTTTGATTTATATTTATTTTATCACAAATTTCATGCTCCTTTCTCGAATTTTCTTTTAAATCATTAAAGCTGCTTTGTGACAATGACCACTGTTAAAACTCTATATATATATATAAAATAAAACTGAATTGAATTGAATATTAGGCCACAGCCCAAGTGCTGAAGATACCACTGCTGTGCTGATATTCAGTACAACAGCACTCCCTCTCATATGCCTTTATTTTACAGTTCTACAAGCAACATTTATTATCAACAGATTGATTTCTTTGCTTAGTTGACCAGTTATTTAGCTTCACAAACAAGCTGGCTGAAGTACACTATACCGGGTGCTCAACAGGAACAGGATTCCACCGGAAAAGGGAATGAAAAAATTCCAGTCAGTCATTGCATCTCACTGGAGCGGTAAAAAAATGGTGCTCGAAAAAGGATTTATATATTTATCATCATTATTATCAAGGACAACATCATATTAAATGGACACAAAAATGTTGTTAGTTGCGAAGTCGTGTTCGACTCATCGCGAACCCATGGACCATGTTCCTCCAGGCCTTCCTGTCCTCTACCATTCCCCTGAGTCCATTTAAACTCACACCGACTGCTTCAGTGACTCCATCCAGCCACCTCATTGTCTGTCGTCCCCTTCTTCTTTTGCCCTCAATCTTTCCAAGCATTAGGCTCTTCTCCAGTGAGTCCTTCCTTCTCATTTGGTGGCCAAAGTATTTAAGTTTCATCTTCAGGATCTGACCTTCTAAAGAGCAGTCAGGGTTGATCTCCTCTAGCACTGACCGGTTTGCTCTTTTTGCAGTCCAAGGGACTCGCAGGAGTCTTCTCCAGAACCAGAGTTCAAAGGCCTCAATTCTTTGGCGCTCAGCCTTTCTTATGGTCCAACTTTTTCACAGCCATACATTACAACGGGGAAAACCGTAGCCTTGACTATACGCACTTTTGTTGGCAGGGTGATGTCTCTGCTTTTTAGTGTGATGTCTAGTAGCAAGCGTCTTTTAATTTCTTGGCTGCAGTCCCCAACTGCAGTCCCCAACTGCAGTGATATTGGAGCCCAGGAAAATAAAATCTGTCACTACCTCCATTTCTTCCCCATCTACTGCCAAGAATTGAGAGGGCCGGATGCCATGATCTTATTTTTCTTAATGTTGAGTTTCAAACCAACTTTTGCACTCTCCTCCTTCACCCGCATCAAGAGGCTTTTTAGTTCCTCTTCATTTTCTGCCATTGTGCCATGAGTGGTATCATCTGCATATCTGAGGTTGATATTTCTCTCTGCAATCTTAATTCCAATTTGTGATTCATCTAGCTCCGCCTTTCTCATGATGTGCTCTGCATATAAGTTAAATAGGCAAGGGGACAGTACAGTATACAGCCTTGCCGAACTCCTTTCTCAATTTTGAACCAATCAGTGATTCCGTGTCCAGTTCTCACTGTTGCTTCTTGACCCGCATATAGGTTTCTCAAGAGACAAATAAGATGGTCTGGTATTCCCATCTCTTTAAGAACTTGCCACAATTTGTTGAGATCCACATAATCAAAGGCTTTGGCATAGTCAATGAAGTAGAAATAGATGTTTTTCTGGAACTTCCTACCTTTCTCCATGATCCAGTGTATGTTGGCAATTTGATCTCTAGTTCCTCTACCTCTTCGAAATCCGGCCTGTACTTCTGGAAGTTCTCGGTCCACATATTGCTGGAGTCTAGCTTGTAGGATTTTGAGCATAACTTTGCTAGCATGTGAAATGAGTGCGATGGTGCGATAGTTTGAACATTCTTTGGCATTTCCCTTCTTTGGAATTGGAATGTAAACTGATCTTTTCCAATCCTGTGGCCACTGTTGAGTTTTCCAAATTTGCTCGCATATTGAGTGTAGCACTTTTACTGCATCCTCTTTTAAGATTTTGAATAGTTCAGCTGGAATACTGTCACCTCCACTGGCTTTGTTGTTGCTTAGACTTCCTAAGGCCCATTTGACTTCACATTCCAGGATGTCTGGCTCTAGGTCAGTGACCACCCCATTGTGGTTATCAGGGATGTTAAGCTCGTTCTTGTATAGTTCTTCTGTATAATATTTCCACCTCTTCTTAATGTCTTCTGCCTGTGTTAGGTCTCTACCATTTGGTCCTTTATCATGCCCACCTTTGCATAAAACGTTCCCTTCATATCTCCAATTTTCTTGAAGAGATCACTGGTCCTCCCTATTCTATTGTTTTCTTCTATTTGTTTGCACTGTTGATTTAAGAAGGCATTTTTATCTCTTCTAGCTAGTCTCTGGAATTCTGCATTCAATTGGATGTACATGTATCTTTCTCTTTCTCCCTTGCCCTTTGCTTCCCTTTTATCCTCAGCTATTTGTAAAGCTTCCTCAGATAGCCATTTTGCTTTCTTGCATTTCTTTTTCTTTGGGATGGTTTTAGTTGCTACCTCTTGTACAATGTTGCGAACCTCTGTCCATAGTTCTTCAGGCACTCTGTCTATCAGATCTAATTCCTTAAATCTAGTTGTCACCTCTACTGTATGTTCATCAGGGATATGATTTAATTCATACCTGAGTGGCCTAGTGCTTTTCCCTACTTTCTTCAATTTAAGCCTAAATTTTGCAATGAGAAGTTCATGATCTGAGCTACAGTCAGCTCCTGGTCTTGTTTTTACTGACTGTATAGAGCTTCTCCATCTTTGGCTGCAGAGCACATAGTCAATCTGATTCCTGTGTTGACCGTCTGGTGTTGTCCATGTGTAGAGTCGTCTCTTGGGTTGTTGGAAAAGAGTGTTTGCTATGATCATCCTATTCTCTTGACAAAATTCTACCAGCCTGTGCCGTGCTTCATTTTGTACTCCAAGACCATACTTGCCTGTTATTCCGGTTATCTTTTGTCTCCCTACTTTGGCATTCCAATCCCCCATGATGATAAGGATATAATTTTTTGGTGTTAATCCTAGAAATTATTGTAGGGCTTCATAGAACTGATCAACTTCATCCTCTTCTGCAGCAGTGGGGCATAGACTTGGATTACTGTGATGTTGAATGGTTTGCCTTGGATTCGAATTGAGATCATTCTGTCATTTTGGGGATTGTATCCCAGTACTGCTTTTCCTACTCTTTTATTGACTATGAAGGCTACTGCATTTCATCAGTATACCTGATGATCATCTGAATTAAATTCACCCATTCCTGTCCATTTTAGTTCGCTGATTCCTAAGATGTTGATGTTCAGTCTTGTCATCTCTTGTTTGACCACGTCCAGCTTGCCTTGATTCATGTGTCTTACGTTCCAGGTTCCTATGGAGTAAAAATCTTTACAGCATCGGACTTTTCTTTCACCACCAGATACATCCACAGCTGAGCATCCTTTTGGCTTTGGCCCAGTCGCTTCATTCTTTCTGGCGCTACTAGTACTAGTCTTCTGCTCTTCCCCAGTAGCATATTGGACACTTTCCGACCTGAGGGGCTCATCATCCCGCGTCATATCTTTTTGCCTTTTGGTTCTTTTCATGGGGTTTTTATGGCAAAGATACTGGAGTGGGTTGCCATTTCCTTCTCCAGTGGATCATATTTTGTCAGAGCTCTCTGCTATGACCTGTCCGTCTTGGGTGGCCCTGCATGGCATAGCTCATAGCTTCATTGAGCTACGCAAGCCCCTTTGCCACGGCAAGGCAGCGATCCATAAAGGGCACAAAAATGACACAAAAATGTACATTTTAATTTTATCAGGAAATCCTTAGTATTATATAGGCTAGTAATTGGTACCAAAAAAAAACTCCATACATCAAGTATTATTATAATTAATCAATAATTTATTTACAAGTTATACACATTTCAATGGTACGTTTTATAATATCAGTTTTTGTTTCAATAAATATTCAATATTTAATGTCCGTAGTGTGAAATTTTCGACAGATATCTGAGGGGCTTATGTTACCTTGGTAACACACGGTGAATTCGCATGGTGTTTCGAATGATTAAGTTTTGTCGAGGAAAGTTGCCTTCACCAACATTCCCTGCAAACGGAGCAGGGAGTATGTAGCAACATGTGAAGTACAAAAGTTGAAGAGAATAAATATGGAAATTTTTATCAGTCTCTTAAGTTTGTTGTTACATTTCCACTTTAGAATGTGAGCTATGTTAATGTCCAGGGTTGAATCCCAAATAGTGTTAAATGGAAAGCTAGAGTGCTCTGTAGGGTGTACAGTCTCTTTTTTGAGACGTGAAAAAGTGCGCTTGATCAGGGGTTAGAGATGGATTTGGGATTCAGTCATGTGTTAGACACTAGATAGATTCGTAGCTCTATACTTTATTTAGGTATAAATAAAATAAATGTAAATGATTATTACTGATTGATTATTACTTATTATTAATTATCTTTTTTTGATTAGTAAGCGATTGTGAGTAAACATCGTCTATCATGATTAAAGCGATGATGTGTGGTGAACATGTAGTCTCCTGGAGCTCTTATTCCGTCAAGTGCTTCTGGATGAAAACAGGTCCTTTACAATTGTAGCATTTTAAATCCAATTATTTACATCATGGTAAATGTAAATATTATAAATATTACCACATCCACAGTTTGCTTTTAATGGAAATTAAACAATGAAGAGAAAAACAGCTCTGGTGATATGAGTGTGTGTGTGAGAGAGAAAATGTCATGAACTCCAAAAAGTAAATGAAAGCGTTTTTGACCTTATGAAATTCTTTGTGTGTTTTATGGTAACAGATGTGAAAAATGTCCATAAGAATGAAAATTCTGAATGATTCAGCAATATAAACACTGATTACTTTGGTGGGTGGAAATGAAAAAGAGAGCTACAGTATATCTTTAGAGATTGCATGCTAAAGAGGGAACCTTTAAGCTTTGTAAAGTAGAAAATATTCTCATTAAAGCGTGAAAGATTAACGGATCTAATGAGAGATAATATAGTATAACTCCATCTCAAGCTCTTGTACCAGTAGGTTATAAGTTGTTACATTAATAGCTACAAGGTGCACATAAGATTCAACATGTATGAGTTGAGGAAAAGGGGATCAAAGGCAAAAAAATCTAGCAATATATTTGTCATACAATCAATTTTCTTTTACCTTGCAGATTTTTTTTGGGGGGCGTGTGTGCGCAAATTAACCTGGTGAGTCTCAACCCCTCTGGCAGTTAGGAAGTTAGTAAGGGTGAAATAAAACCATTTAGTCATTTTTGGCTGTCACACAACAGTGTAATTATGGAGTAGTGTAATTATATCCTCTTTCAATTCATACTTAATCATTTCTCTGGAGCTTTTCAGCAGATGCTGAGACTGGAGGAAGAATAAGGCACATGACTGATAGAGATCGTTGCATGGAAAAACTGCGTGTTTGCATAGTGGGTTTGCATAGTGGACATGTGTAGGGGAGATCAATATTTAATTGTGTTATGTTTGGATTTAGGGTGCAGGTAGATATTAACCCCTTTTACAGATAAATCACGCTTTAAAGGCATTGTAATAACTCCCTTAATTTTGCTCTTTATCTCACATTTAGGAAGTCGCACATGCCGCTATCAAAGGCTTGTACCACAACGGCGTCAACGTCTAGAGGTGATTGTTGAGTTCGTTGGGGCAAAATTTTCCAGGGGCCTCTCCAAGCAGCATTCATCACCATTATCTCATAAATTATTATCAAAACACAGCTTCAGCTGAACTAAGTGTTAAGGTGCTACCCATGCACATTTACTTCACTCACCATTAGCTGCTAACTGTTCACTATTATTTAAACCTTATGATGGCATGTCCGTCTATAAAACACAAATCAGTTAACTTGTAGTTAACTCAATACATAACTGTTAGAGTAGATATTCTTAAAATAATTTATGTGCGTAACACCTACAGCATGTCAGGAATGTACAGTTGTGACAAAACTATATCTTTCTGTTACACTTGTACTTGGTAGCAAGACCACGATAGACTGACAATATGTGTGTCAGTATAGATTGAAGTCTTGTTACATAACCGGTTCCTTCTGTGAAGTCGTGCCAGTGTTTGCACATCTCCTCTCTCACACTCTCCACACAACCTCGCCACTACCTAATGTTTATGTGTATGTAATATGCTAATGTTAAAGTGCAAGTAAATAGCGTTACGTTTCCAAAAAGTGGCAATGAAAATATGTTCTTCAGCACATTATCAGCATCATAAACTGCACTAGGAGTGTGTTAACCTTCGTGCCTCAAAGCTTTTAGCCCTTGTGTTTCCATATTGCATCCCCAAACTGAAAGAAAATTTTGTGTGTTAGACTTATATACATTATATTAAGTAATAATAATAACACAAAAATAGATATACCTACCTTCTGGGAGGCTCTGCAGTCAAACTGAGAAGAGAACTACTTTGTCAGAGCATCTAAGCCTGATGTCATAGTTATTAACATTTGTATTGCTGTAAACTTAATATAAGCTATTTATTTACCAGATTTTTCATTTGCATGCTATGCAGCATGTTTCAAACAGGGAATGAAACACTGTCTTTGGAAAAAAAAAGTACTCATGTGGTTTGATGAGTACAAATTGACCATATTGCAGAGTGATGGGTGTGTCATGGTGGAAAGGGAAGCACATGAAGCAACGCATCCATCATGCATCGTTCCCCCCCCTGTACAAATTCAAATTCTATTCGTCACATACACAGTCATACACAGTACGATATGCAGTGAAATGCTTACACGACCGCCAGTGACCTTAAAAAGAGAATTAAATCTTACAGTAAGGAATAAATATGAATAAAGAAATAGGAAAATTTTAACTAATCTAGAATAAAACTTAACTTAACAAGTCTGTGGTTGCAGTGTTTTGATCTTGGGCCTAGACTAAGCAACGTTATGTGGCCAAAAACATTAAGTCAGCTGATGACACAAATGTACTGAACAATCAGATTATCCCACCAAGATATTTTCTTTTTTTTTGGGAGGGATTAATTTAAGGCTGTATTATCCAGTATCACTCAGATGAAAATGGGTTCTTGTTTTGAGACCGGATCCTGTCACCGCCAACTCTGGATTGCTCATTTGGGCTTAAATTGATAAAGCTTTAATTTAACATTTATATCCTGCATGTCAGTGGTGATCGAGAACTTTTTTTGGCAGGGTGGCATGGGAGGGTGGTATACAGGGAGGCACATATAAAAGGATAGTGGTGAAGCATCATCTTCGAGGAACAAATGTGGTTGTAAAAGCAACCTCGTAATGAATGTGTTCAAAGGTCACGTAAACGCTTAATTAAATCATATTGTAAAAAAATTTAATAAATAAAAAGAAATAGTGAAAGTGAGAGCATTCCCACATGCACAATGCGAAGAGAACTCAAGGGATTGGGACTAAACAGCTATGTAGCCTTAAGAAAACAACTCATTGAGGCTAATTGGACAAAAAGGCTTCAGTTTGTTAGGGAGTATAAAGAATTGCCGTTGTAACATTAGAAAAAGGACATGTGGTGATTTACTCTGGTTCATCATGTCTAGTACCTACAGTGCAATGCCGTTTTATGGTATTGGGTTTCTTCAGTTGGTCAGGTCTTGGTTCAGCAACGTTTTGTGAAAAATAAGGTTAGCTGACGACCTGAATATAGTGAATGACCAGGTTTTCAATTAATGGATTTTTTTTCTTCCCTGATGGCACAGGCATATTCCAAGATGACAGGATTCATTAAGCTAAAATTGTGAAAGAGTGGTTCAGTGAGCATGAGACATCACACCCTGTCCAGACCTTAACCCCACTGAGAATCTTTGGGATGTGATGGAGAAGAATTGTCACAGCTTTTCAAGGCTTTTTTTTTTTTGACTCTCCCATTATCAATACAAGATCTTGAAGAAAAAGTTGATGTGACTCTGGACCGAAATAAATGATGTGACTTTGCACAACCTTACCAAAAATAATACCACGCCGCAATCAAAGCAAAAGGTGGTCTCATGAAATGCTAGTGTATGTGAACAGAGAATAAAGCCATACCGCAATGTCCAACTGGAACTAAAGCAGGATCATCTCTCTCGACCTGCCTCACCATCAGTCATGTTTCTATCCTTTGCTCTGATTCATCTGCACCTCATTTTCTTTGTCCTCTCCCATTTCATTCCTCTATATCCTTCTTTGTCTCTCATTTCCTATTTTGGAACATTGACTATTCACTTCTCCTTCCTTATTTCTCTTTATATCATTCTCCTGCCCAGACTTGAATTGTTTCTGGCTGAAAAAAAAGTTGTCAATATTTTAAACAAAAGATTCTCAACCCTGGTTAATACATTACAATGAAACTATAAGATCAATGAAGATGTGACAGAGTAGTTGTGGTAGTGGGGGTGTGTTGAAAGAGTGAGCGGAGTGAGTGGGCAAGAGTGAGATTCAGATGTGTGTGCGTGTGCAGAGAAAGAGAGAGAATACACCTGATTAAAAGCAGAAAAGTCTTCGCAGCGAGCGTATGAATAAACATAGTCTCGTCGTTATCTCATTACGGGTGATTTATTTCCAATCTGGCAGTACAGTGGGTATAATGTTTGTGTGCAAAGTTGAGGTGGTGGTTGGTTGGTGGGGCAGCTGTGGCGGAGGGTTGGGGGGGGGGGGGTATGGGGTGGCAGCTGGATGTACAGTATGTCCATTATTAAAAGCACTATATAAATACAATAGGAAAGACAGGAATATAAATTTTTTTCTGGCCAATCATATTGGTGGGACTTTCTTAAGTTTGGCTTTTAGGCAAATTCTGCTCCTGAGGTACAGTTCTCCATCCATCTTATCCTTCAGGCCTGTAAGTTTAATCCACTCATCAGTTAATTAACTATTTAATTAATCAACTAAATAGCTCATAACAAGGTATAATAGTGTTTTATTGGAGAGTCAAATTGCATTGGCTCATGAGGGAAAGTTATTGATGCCGAGTCTGTTCCAGCTGTTTCTGAGGGGAAAATAAACAGATGCCTGAAACAAAGAAGATCCATTCCTTGCCGTTATAGTTAGTATAACTATAGTTAGTTATGATAGTTAGTACTGAGGAGTGTTTACAATTCTGCAATGAATATGCATTTAGAAAGTCTCTTTAAAAATGCAATATTGGTTCTCAGATATTACCACAAATCTTAATAAAACAGTATTAGATTAGTTCTTTTTCTTATTAAGCATCATTATATTTATTTCTATCCTCCTGCTTTCTTCCTTTGTTGTGGCCATTGCTCTATTTGTCTTTTTTGGTAATCTAAAGCAGTATCTTAGTTTGTGAGAGAGAGAGAGAGAGAACGTGGCACTCGTTACCATGGCGATGAAGAGAGGAAGAGTCTCGTTATATAATGTCTGAACTCAACTTGAATGTGTTGCTCCCTCACTTTTTACTATAGACAGAAATATACAGAGCACTGTATAACAAGCCGTGAAGTTAACACTGGGGTGAATTCAGTCACGAATTAGTGATTGCTTAAAATGCATTGTTATGAACTGCAGTCACGTAAACAATTTGAACATTGCAACTTATCAAGCACCCTGAAACCAAGTAATAAAAGTGATTTTCTGTATAAAGTAGCATTCGTGACTAACACACAACTGCTATAGTGGAATATACTACCATGACTACCATGTGAAATATGCTGAGGATTGTGTGCGATTTAATTTTTTTCTTGTTGGTTGGTCACACGATGCATTCCACAAACGTCTCAAACACAACAACACAATTATTTTACCAATATAGCGTCTAATAGTACCTTACCTGACAGTAGAGAGGGAAATATCAGCTGGATGCAGTTCATGGTGCATTAAACCAAACTGTAACATCCAGGACTGTATAATAAAAATAGTTTAGAAATGACAATATTTTATATATATATATATATATATATATATATATATATATATATATATATATATATATTACTTAATATTGTCATATATATATATATATATATATATATATATATATATATATATATATATATATATATTTATTTTTATTTTTTTAATTTATTTTTTTATTTATTTTGTAACTATTTATTATACATTACCTGGTCAAAAGTCACTATTTCAGAAGGGTCAATTTATTGGGCTGCATCAAGCAAAGAAAACAACTAAGGATGTTTGAAATTACTGGAACTAGTTAAAAAACCTTTAACATTATCACAACTTGGAAGGATAGTGTTGAACTGGTTCAACTTTGTGACGCAAACGTTATGTGGCAGTAAAACGACATCAACTGATGACCTGAATGTATCGAATGACAAGATTATCACATTTCTTCCCTGATGCCACAGGCATATTGGAGGACTCAAATTTTGAAAGAGTGTTTCTAGGCGCATGAGGAATCATTTGACAGTGTGTGTTGTAATCAAAGCTTAAAGTGATTGAATCAAATTTTAGTGTGTAACTTTTTTGGCCAAGCATTACATAAATAATGTAACAGTATAACATAAAAGCAATTTAAAAAAATGAAGAAGCTTTATATCATTTACTATGTAAATGACTATAGACCTCTATCTACACTATATATTTGCTAGCCACTTTAATAGGAACCCCTGCACCCATGCTTGTTCATGAATTATCCGATCAGCCAGTGAATTGGCAAAAGAACAATGTATAAAATCATACAGGTCAAGAGCTTCAGTCAATATTCACATCAAACATGACAATTTGGAAAAATGTGGTTTTAATGACTTTGACAATGACATTTCAGAATATTTCAGAAACTTCTCGTCTCTTAGGTTTTTGTTTATACGAGCAGTTGTGGTGGAAGTTAAATTTAAGACAGAGGAATGATTCCTTTACCCCAGGACTTATAGCCAGGGAGACTGGCCAATACCTCAGATTATCTCCTCATATATAGGGCAAGTGTGAGACAAAGTACTACTCTATTGGTTACATTTCAAACAAAGAACTCTGTGCTCATTGGTTACACCTAACATACTATCTTCTATTCTGCTCAGCCACAAGACTTATTTATTTCTGAAGATATACGTATCCGCACTGTGCACGGCTCAGAAAACTGCTTTGCGACTAATGTTTGATTCATGAATCTAAACAAAGACTGCTCCATGTCTGTGAACTAGCAGTGCGCCGTGCCATGGGTGAAACCATTCAGAAAAACAGACTGTCTTCTCCATAAGCCAACAGGTTGTACTATGTGTAGTTAATTTTATGATCATAAATTAGGTTCTATTGTGCTGAGCAAAAACACATGGATATGTGGATAAGGAAGGTCAGAGGAGGTCAGACTGATTTAAAAAAAAATAATTGCTTGTTGAACTGGAGTACCTAATAAGATGTTTTAGCATAGTGCTTCTGATGCTGTAACGGGAGACAATGAGCGGACCAATGAGTCGTTTCAAAATAACAATTGTTAAAAACCGCTATTCAAATAAAATTGAATTGAATTGAATGGCTGGATCTCAGAGTAAGAAAGCGTCATTTGCTTATTATTATTATAAGCCAAGGCTTGCTAATATTGAAGAGAAATTTGTACAGCTAGGTCTTTCTTTATTTTATATTTTGTTTTATCTTCTATGGATATATTTTTCCTTATCTAAAGTTATTTTCTTTATTTTCTATAGTATTTTTTTTATTTAATTTTATTCCATTTTATTTATTTATTTCCTATTAATAATCTTTTTTTATGGTCACGGGCGGGCGTTTAAGCATTTCACTGCATGTCGTACTGTGTATGACTGTGTATGTGACCAATAAAATTTTAATTTGAAATTTAAACACACATTTATTCACATATTGTGGAAACAAAGCAATTGAACAGCTTCTAGGTGTTCTAGGTCTGTGTTGTGTGGGTTAAGCTGCCACTATCTGCTGAAAGCTAAGAAATGGGATGTACAACATTTTGTTTAACTTAAATGAAAAGTAAGTACAATATATAAATATAAATTTTATTTGTGTTTTTCCACTTTTCTCAGGAAGGAATATTTCTGGGTTTTTTTTTTCAGTTCTGTCTTAAATCGAAATTTCATTGCGTATAAGCACAGGTCTTGGTCGTAAAACCAACCGTAAAGTTTTTCTCCATAATCACAATGACAATGTAATTAATCTGAGCCAAATTTCACAGCCCTTGTTCAGTGCAAAGACGCATTCTAAAGTTCATCTGAGACTCGTATGAAGTTTCTGCAGACCCACTGAGCTAAGTTGAGTTGGTATCTTTCAAAGTTAAAGTATATTAAACTTTTTCCTGGAAATAGCTGTAGGGTTAACCAGAATCATAACCATAGGGCTAGTTTTTGGTAAAGAGTCCTGAATTTAAAGTACAGTGTACAAGTACAATTTATAAAATGCAAAGTGAGAAAACAGAAAAAATCTAAATCAAATCAAGCATCAATTCTTACACTTGCAAAAATTTTGCACAAAGAGATTTTGCAGGATGAGTCAGGTGTATGATTAACTAATTATACCAAGCACGTGCTAATGATCATCAATTCCATATGTAGGTTTAAATACAGTCATTAATGGAAACAGAAACAGCTGTGTAGGAGGTTTAAAACTGGGTGAGGAACAGCCTGAACAGATTCAGGATGTGCTGTTCAAGCTGTTTTAAAGAAATAATGTTGAAGAGCACAGACACAGTGGCCGGCCAAGGAAACTTAATGCAGCAAATGAATCACACATCATGCTAACTTACCTTAGATCTCTGAAGATGTTCAGTAGTGTAATCAGCAAAGAACTGGCGGGAAGAAGTCAAGAGAAGAACAATCTGCCGAGTCAAAAAACTTTCAGACAACTTTCACCCAGATAGATACTCAATACTCCTACTGTACCTCCTACAACAAATGTGGATCCATTGATTAATGTAACGTGTGATTAGAATACTCTCATGATTCCACACTTGGCTGTAAAATGTTAGAGGTGATGTGCTATTCTAAAGCAGAACTTGCACTGGTCCTCCTGAAGTAATTACAGCACTTAAAACAAAAACATACAAAAAAAACTGTAAGTCGTATTGTTCTATGAACTTTCTCTTTGAGGGAAAAGGTCATACATAAACTCCTGCATTATAGGACATTGGTCACTTTAGCTGATGACTGATTGACCTCTGCAAAGTCGTGTTTAAGGCCTTGTTCACACGGGCGTTACATTTTTGGATAAACGAACGAGCTCTGAACGTCCTATAGGTTTATGTTGCGTTTTGTAGTGCCGCTCGATTGATTTCTACACTGGTGTTCGTTTGTCTCTGTCTAACGACAGCCTGCAGCCCAAATTGTAGTTTGTGTGTTTAACCTGTGGGGGGCAGTGTGTCGGGAAATGGATATGAAAGCCCTTGTCATTTTATTTGAGGTGCCTCCTTTTAATATGGACCATTTTGCTATATTAGACATTCATCTTATTGTTTTAAAAATTCTAATTAAATTATTATATTTTTATATATATAAAAATATTTGTAAAAATAATACGGCGACGTAGGGAGAGAAAAAAATCGCCGCCGCTACTGGGTTCACCCTCTGACTGGACAACGGCGGATTAAAGGAAGTTTTTTGTGGTTTATGAAGAAATGCGAACATTTCCGCGCAAGTTTTATTTTTTAAGCATTTTGTTTTTGCCTTTTTTCCGAATTTCACTATGTATAGCATGTAGGATCATAGGGCACTGGTGGCTCAGTGGTAGGTGTTTCGCCTGCCATGCGGAAGGCCCGGGTTCGATTCCAGCCAGTGCCCACACCCCAGGCACTGGATGCAGTGCCGGTCCCAAGCCCGGATAAAATGGGAGGGTTGCGTCAGGAAGGGCATCCGGCGTAAAACCTGTGCCAAGTTGTAGTGCGGACTGGATATTCCGCTGTGGCGACCCCTCGTCGGGAGCAGCCGAAAGACCAACAACAACAATAGCATGTAGGATCATGGGATATATCCGGTCCTCCGAAGCGTAAAATGGATGCGGTTTCCTTGCGTTCGTTGGGATTTGAACGCCGAGAAAAAGCTGTATGCAACGTTTTTTTAACACCGTATAAACGCGCAGCCGGACAAACGCTCATCACCAAAGCCCATGTGAACACCGTCATTGACTCCAATGTGTAGAAAACCGTCTGCGCTTCATCCGCGGTCACCGGACGCTACGAACGGCAGAAAAATGGTCGATTTTAACGCCCGTGTGAACAAGGCCTTAGACTTCATGGCCTCAGTCATTCGCAGATTTTTCCTTGGAACTTAACTTTTTTGTTTTGTTGGAAGCCCTCTCAATTTTGCAGAAACTGCAAATATCCTCCGCAATTTTTAATCGCTTTTTCCGTTTCAGTATATAGTGTTATATGTGTATTAAGAGCAATATAAATTGCAAATTTTGTAACATAAATATTAACATAATTTCAGCTAAATTTCCAAATAAAATATAATACTTTTTTCTCCTATTTTTTATTATTGTACCTTTAAAAAAAAAAATTTATATATGAATCTTGTCCATAGTCAGTGAACTGACAGTAAATTGTTGGGTCTGTCTCAGAAACTACTCAATCACTGGTTAAACGAAATATGCTAGAGAGAGAGTGCACATATGCGCTATATCCTTAAGATGCCCTACACTGTGTGTCTCCTTCTCGTTGCATATTCTGCATGGAGAGATTTTGCTGACTAAGCATTCCTTTTTACCTCTTTCCTGGATGACAAGCTTGCTAATAGATCCTCGGACTCTTTAAGTCTGATTATGCATGTACAGTACATGCATATTTAGTAATACTATATGTAGGTAATGAGACTTTGGAGTGGGTTGTGCTGTCATAATGCACAAAGAGCTTGTGTGGGTGGGTGTGCGCGTGTGTGTGGGAGGTACACACCCACACACGTATACGCAGTTCTGTGTCTCTGTGAAAGGTCAGGAGACTGAGCTCCACTGCTGTCAAAGGAGTACAATGGTTCATGTTGCATTTATTAACTTATCTACTAATTGGAGGTATACATTTGTAGCAGTTTAAATGAATAAATGACGGAATAATTCAGTGTATGCTTTTGATTTCGCACGATCGCGCAGGACTGGAATCTGACAAATAAAAAAAAAGGTGTGGGTGCAGACGGTCATGTGCTAGCATTACCACAGACAGTGTCTCGGGCACAGACTGGTGCCCGGCAGGGGGTTAATTGGAAATATCTCCTTGGTTGCTGATCCATACATACTGTATATGACATCTTCCCTGTCCTCCTTTAATGCTTGTTTTTGTCTTATGTAGTTTGTGTTTGTCAGTATTATTTCTGCAACTGAAAAGCTGCTTAATAGTTTCAAACATTAAACAAGTTTGATTTGGAAACTGTGTATGTAGGTTCTCATGATGATCATGTATTACTGACACTTTATGAGTCATGAAATCTTTGTCAGCATTTGTAATGCAAGCAATGATTTCTTAGCCAAGATCAAATACAACACATGATATCTCAGCATGCAATAATTAAACTTATTCTTATGAACCTCCCACATCCTGCTGCTTTGGCATGCCGGTACCGTTCTCTGCAACACTAAACTCCACCAGCACTGTGTTACGGAGGTCCATAGTGAATAGCAGCAGAAAGAGACAGATGGAGGCGGTAAGAAAGAAAGTCATAGAGAGTCAGAGAGAAAGAAAGAAAGAGATGGAGAGAGTTATAGAATGGACTATTGTGCGAGTGAAGCAGATGCGATGGATGCTAGAAAACTGGAGATTTCTGGACTCCTGATAATATATATCAGGTTGAGGTCAGGATTCAAGTTTAGTCAAGTTCCTCCACACTAAACTCGCTCATCCATGTCTTTATGGATCTTGCTTTGTGCACTGGTGCCCAGTAATGTTGGAACTGGCGTGGGGTTGTTTTTCTTAAGTTGGGTTCAGCCTTACTTCCAGTGAAAGGAACTCTTGATGCTTTAGCATACTAGCATGCTTTAGCAAGACATTTTGGACAATTTCATGCTTCCAACTATGTGGGAATAATTTGGGGATGGCCCCTTCCTGTTTCAAGATGACTGTGCATCAGTTAACAAAGGTCCATAAACTAGGGCTGGGCCGATAAATGATATCATATCGAATCGCGATTTATTTGATTTTAAAAACGATGAAAAGCTATAGACATTTTTTGCTCGATATGGTTTAATCTAAAAGCCAATCACACAGCAGAACAATACGACAACAACCAATCAGCGTGCAGCTTGCGCGTGCCGTGCAGGTCAAAGTTAATTTCCTACCGCACTTTGCGAAGCAAACTTGACACCAGGACGACAAAAATAAATAAATAAATGAGTGGAAGCAGCGACGAAAGTGAATCTAACCTCGAGTTATTATCCAAAGATGTTGAAATTGTCGACAAAAAAGGTAGCACGAACTCCGTTATATGAACGCATCACCCACACGACCACACTGAGAGCATGAAAATGCGGGCCGATGCTACTCCGTCAACTAGTAGGGCTAGCAGTGGGGCTGTACCAAAGCAGATATCGATCATGTCGTCTTTCGTGGCCATTACACCTTATGAAAGGTGTCCAAAAGGAGAAGGATATAACCAGGGCCGTTTCTAACTTTCTAGCCAAAGATATGATGCCCCTAAGCACACGAGGCTGAACTTAGCTCCTTATTCGCAGCTTCCGATTCGTTTGGCTTCTTATTGCGCAGCGTCTCATTCTGCGGCTGAAGTTTAGCTCCTTATTCGCCTCGTTACTAACGGGTGTGTTCACGCTGGCGAAAGCTGCGCAGTTTATCAATAAAATGTTATTTTGGTGGCTTAAACCATTCTGGCCGAGCAAATATAAACTATACAACACCTAGCAGGTACCCAACTATATAGTAAAAGTGAAATTGTCCTGGCCCAGATTGATAGCTGCATAATTCATTCCATTTTTGTTGTCATTGCATGCTTAAGCCATTATGTCAGTTTATTGGGGCAGTGTGAGGGGGATACCGATAATATGTTTCCCATACTTCAATTGAAAGACATTGTTTTTAAAAAAACCTTCTGTGCATTGTGTTACCTTTGCCCCATGTCTCTGAGGCAATTTCAGACATCCATGATACTTCCACAGCCAGTAGGAATAGGGAAACAGATTTTCCTGATGCCCAGGAAAATACGTTTCCCATACTTTAATTTAAAAGACAGTGTTTTTTTTTTTAACCATTCTGATCAATATTTTATCTTTGCTACAGTCACACATCTCTGAGTCAGTTTCAGACATCCCTGATACTTCCACAACCAGTAGGGAGGGGGAAACAGATTTTCCTGACTGCCAGGAAAATAAGTTCCCCACACTTCAATTCGAAAGACAGTGCTTTTGAAACATTATTTTATTGTGTGTGTATGTATATGTGTATATACACGCGTGTATTTATTGTGTGGTTGAGTGTTGGGGGTATCTGTTCAAAAGGCTTACGTACAATGTTATATGTAGTACAAATATTTGTAAAAAATATCTAGTCAGCCACCAATTGTTCTCCCGTTTAAAAAGATGAGAGAGGCCTGTAATGTTCATCGTAGGTATACCTCAACTATGAGAGACAAAATTAAAATAAAAATCCAGAAAACCACATTGTAGAATTTTTAAAGAATTTATTTACAAATTTTATGGTGGAAAATAAGTAGTTAAAACTTTTATTTTAAATTATTTTATTTATGACTGAAACTTGGGTAAAAAATGGTGTCATCTTTTGGTGAGATATCCCCCTCTGACTGTTCCTTCTACAGCCCTCCCAGACCAAGTGGACATGGTGGTGGCGTAGCCACTGTTTTTAGAAACTCATTCAAATGTAGACTTCTGCCTGTTGATGCCTTTCTCGGTTTTGAGGTGCAACGTCTAAACATGGATCTAAGTGGACCTTTGCTTTGTGTGTTAGTTTACAGACCACCTAAAGCCTGTTCGACATTTCATAAAAGCGGGATTGGACAAATACCCGACCCGCGCATCACTAATGGGTCACTTAAGCACAAAATAACACAGATGCAAATGATCAAGTGTTTAATTGTTGTTGTCGTTTTCTCAAACATGATTTTCCCAACTTGGCGTTTATAAAGATTCAGACAGACTGAAATTAAGAATGCACCCCTAGGAACCTAGAACACAAACACACACACACACCGAAGAGCAAAGCGGAGATTCACACCTTGGACAGTCTTTTGTCTTGTAAATGAGGTCCTCATTCACCTTCCAATCCTCCCAATCCCCACTCTAAACTGTAAACTGTAACTGTGTTTGCTAGGGCACTTGGTTATACACAGTACTTTAATGTATGGAACACTTACTTAACTTACTGGTTTGGTTTATTTTATTTGGTATCGCTTATTACCTTATTCAGCAAAATAAATTCATTATTAACGTATTGAAGTATTGTAGTTAAGGACAAAAACAGACCCTGTGCTTGTGTTTAGGACTGATGCTGAACAGCCGTGTTATAGGCTCCTGCATTTCTCCGTTTAACACACACACACACCCCTCCCCCCGCCAAAAACACACACACACACACACACACCACACACACAGAGCAGTTAACACCATGTCATACTGCAGTATTCTCCATTGAGGTTTCTGACCTTCTAAGTTTGTCTTTGCTCTTTTGATGGAGTTCTTAAAACCCAAAACATTTATTTATACTGAGAAAATAATAATAGATAATATATAGATAAATAATAGTAGGCTGGTAGGCACGTTGTTTTTCATATAACTTAAACAGCTGAATGAAGTTAAATATACACAATAAATTAATAATTGCGTTTGCTTTACATTTGAGCACTCATGTGTAAATAGCTTTTTCATTGCATATATACTACCATATCATATATTTGTGTCTAATACTGTTTTATTCATATAGGATAAATGTTCTTTTTGTGATACGTTAAATGAATCTCTGATTCAATTGTTTGTTTGAGTGTGAGAAAGCAAAAAAATTCTTAACTCTTTTAAAAGACCACCTCTTGAACCACCTTAATGTATCTCACTCCTTTACTATTAAAGATATAATCTTTTATTACGAGAATGCGGAAAATAAACCGCTTGAATTTGTTGTTAAATATTTTATTTTACATGCAAAATACTTTATACATAAACAGAGAATTAAAAAGTAACAATTGTATTTCCATCTTTTCCTTCTAGAAATGACCTCAATTTTAAACTCTCTTAAATTAATTCAATTTAATAATCTTTTATTATCTTTTATCTTTTCATGGTTTATACTTAATTTCAATCCTCTCGTGTATTTTAACCTTTCTTTGGACGCTCAAATCTATAGTTCTTATTTCTAATTAATGATAATTATTATTTTTTTTATTATTGCTGCAGTTATTATTCTTAAATGTGTTTACCATGTTCTGTATTTTTTTGTATTGTCTCATTAAAAAAGAAAAAAAAACTCTGGCCTCCAAACTCAGCCTGTACAAGCCAATCCCTTCCCCCCCAAAATGGTGTGAATGTCTGCAACAATCACTAACCATTAAAATGTTAAGAATTTAATTCAACACGAATATATAAATTATATTTTATTTATACATATTATTTTCATATATATATATATATATATATATATATATATATATATATATATATATATATATATAAACTCATGCTAGGGTACTTTTACTAGTACCATTTAAAGCTATTTATTCATTTATCTTTTATTTGCTTACTTACTTACTAACTAGCGAATGCTTTAGTAAATGGCTCTAAAAACTACGGCAATATGAATGACCATGGAATATTACAGAACGTGCGAGTTGACGACCATGCACCTATCACTAACCATTAAAATGTTGGATTTGAATTAAAATGCCACTTATATATATTCGTGTTTAATTAAATTCTTAAATCATCGTGTTCACCCATAAACACCGGAACAAAAGGTCTAGGGACAAAACGTTTTTTTTTGCATTGAGTTTAATCATGCAGCACTTTTAGTATTCATAGCAAAAGCAACCCAACGTTTGTGATAAAAGTACCCGAAATAACAGACATTTGACCCAGCAAAACAACCCAACGATGTGTTTACAGAAACCCAGCATTTTTTAGTGTACTACTACAGTAATATGCAGTGGCGGACTGGCCATCTGGAGCACCGGCACATGGAGATTGTAACAATTAATTCCAATTTCAATTAAAAGTGTTTCGGCTGAATAAGTGAAGTCTTATTATTTAATAGCCACAAACCAAGTTTTGGATATAACCATGCCATTACATTATCAAGTTATGCCTCAGTACTAAATGCATGTTTGCAATTGAGATTTTTTTCTTAAGCTATGAAACACATTAGCACTCAACGTGTAAACGATTGTAAACGATTTTATACAATTATTTACGCAACGCCACAACACGTGGAAAATGCTTCAATTTCATTGACTGTCACTGAGATCCAGCTATTCACGGCTGGCCGCCGCGGGCCAGTTGTGAATAGCTGACACTCAGTGACAGCCAATGAAATTGAAGCATTTTTGCGGCTTTCCACGTTGTGTGGCGTTGCTTAAATAATAGTATAAAATCGTCCAGACCCTGGTTCGAATCCAGCTCTGGGTAAAATATAATAAATGTGAATTTGTTGTTTTACACTTTTTGCTTATGATTATCATTAAATTATAGCAACTATGAGGTGAGTGCTAATGTGTTTCATAGCTTAAGAAAAAGAAATCTCAATTGCAAACATGCATTTAGTACCCGGCACTTCTGGAATCGAACCCGGGTCGACCGCATGGCGGCCGAATCACCTAACCACTGAGCCACACCAATGCCTGTTTATATTTAGAGCGCATTAACACACTAAAACAATAATGTTTTAGGCTAACATATCATACATCTTTGTAGTCTTTTTGCACACGCGCGGGTGCGTTACAATAATAAGAAGAATAAGAATAATAACGATAATAAATTCAGAGAACTACTACTACTACTACTAATAATAATAATAATAATTCTGAATGGAGAAAGCGCAGGCAAAGAAGTAGCATCATTGAAGGAGAGAAAAAAATGAAGAATAAATATCAGTTTGATATTAAATCAGTTTGAGCTTGACACGTTTATGAGCTCTGTCGTTTGCTGTCAATGGGTGCCTAACACATGTTCGGCTTCAGTAGACACACAATACTTCAGACTGAAACACGACTGCCCCCTACAGGTAATGAAGGGCATTTTCACAGCTTCTCGCGGGAAGTCGTGGGATCCCTTTTCTGAAAATGTGCGTTTTTAAAGGCCAGATCTGTAATACGGTATTAGCCTTCATTCACAGGCTGCAGGCAAACACACACACACACACACACACACACACACACACACACACACACACACACACACACACTTCCCCTGAGCCCTCGGCAAACATCTAATCACCGTCCATATGCAAATGAGACAAGACGTAGCCTAACGTAGTGTCGTGTCGGAGTTCAGCGGTCACGGAGTGGAAAGACGTTGAAGAAGCTGCAGCGTTTTTTCAGTAACAACAAGCACAGAGTCCACGTCCGCTGAATTCGACGTACTGAAATAGAGCTGATTTCGGGCCTTGAAAGACAGATTAAAAAAAAACAAGAAAATTATATATATAAAAAACATAATATGAATTGATCTATAGCCCATCTGCTTTAACTTACTTTTTTTTATTATTCATAAGAAACCTTTCAGTTTTGTAAATATTCTAGTTATAGTGTGTTAAGTCTTACTTTAGGTCAAACGTTTTTGAGAATTTGACCATCCAGCTAAGATAAATGTATTTATAAATAAATAAGGATATTTTATTTTATTTTGTTTTATTTATTAAATCTTTATTTTTTAATTTCCCCTCTGAGGGATTGCCACCTTATTGTGGTCAGGGGGTTTGCGTGCCTCAGTGACCTTAAGAGCTACAGTATACCAGCAGGAGCTTAGTCTTCAAGTGGGACATCCAAGTTCAGGGGTGGGCAATTATTTTTCCCCAGGGGCCAAATGAGAAGCAGAAAATATTGTAGAGGGCCGGGCCAAAAGTTTTAAATCTTCACTGGTTATTAATTTTATTTCTACGTTGAAATAAGTAAATGGCATTGTTTACAGAAGCTGGTAAGAGTATGTGTTATTGTTAGATAATGAGAGAGTGAGGTTGTTTTAGAAAAAAAAATAGTTTATTCAGTGAAATTATGCAAAACAATGGTAAGTGTGCAACATTTGTAACTCTTTTTCAGTCACATTAACACCACAATGCTTTCTGTTTTTAACTTTCTTAACTTTCTATTAAGATACCACAATGTCTTTGTATGCCAATAATAATGTAGCTTAAGTCAACATTTTTGTCCAACTGCCAAACAGTGCAGAAAAAAATCAAAGTAAACATGTTTGTGTTCTAGCCTCTGTAGAGCTTTAACAAGTGCAACAAAGTCAGGTTGAATGTTTTAGGTGGAGATGTGAAGGACATCTGTCATTTATGCAAAATTTTGAAAGTAGGTTTTATTTTCTTAATTCCAAGCAACCTTTTGCGGGCCAGTCAGAATCGGGCCGCAGGCCACATTTGGCCCACAGGCCTTAAAATGCCCAGGTCTGCCTAAGTTGGACAGGTCTGAAAATAGAGGCCTGACAAAGTGCAATCCACTTCTCCAGGCTTTGGATGCAGCTAATAACACAATACAGCAAGGACAATACTGTTACTATAATCACAGGGGAAAAAACAGTGCTCGAACATGATGTGTACACATGATGCTCCCTTCACATTTCTGACTGCCCCCCCATATGGTCTGGTCTAGAACCGGCTCTGCATCTAAACCTTGTGGAAAGCCTTCTGAAAAGAGATGAAGCTGCACAGGCTGGGCCAACATCATATTAAACCCTATGGATTAAGAATCAGATGTTACTCAAGTTCATATGCATGTGAAGGCAGGCGAGTGAATACTTTTCAATTTATTCTTATAGCGCTTTTAACAAGTGACATTGTCTCAAAACAGCTTTACACAATCAAAAGAATTATTTAAGTTTGTATGGAATGTGAATGTGTATGAATCAAAATGGTCAGATAGTCCCTGGTGAGCAAGCCGAGGGCGACAGTGGCAAGGAAAAACTCCCTGAGATGGTAATAGGAAGAAACCTTGAGAGGAACCAGACTCAACAGGGAACCCATCCTCATCTGGGTGTGTTAGGTGGCAGGCAGTTCAGCTATAATAGTTGATGTTAATTGATGTTAAAATGGAGTCCAGGTAGTTATTGGAGACTCAGATAGACTTGTAGAAAGTTCCAGTCCTGAACTATCGAATTGTCAAGTCCTCAGAGAAACAGCTGACAACACCAGTCGAGGCCAGAACCATCTTCTAAGTAGATAGAATCATCCCCTGACACCAGACGCATCCCAAAGAGACACACGGGGCATCCATGCGACGAGACCTCCAACCAGAAACGGGGCACCAGGATGGATCAGACAGGTCCGGAGGGCAGAGGGAGTCTGGATCACTGGCAGCTCAGGGATGACATGTGTAGCTCGACAGAGAGAGAGAGAGAAAGAGTGAAAGGGGGAGACGGGGGGAGAGAGGAAAGAGAAAGAGGGGGAGAAAGAGAAGAAGAGGAGAGATGGCAGTTAGGTATGGTCACAGTCACATAATGTATAATGTGAATGTATATTTACTGTAGAGTGCAAGCAGAGACTCTGGCAGGACTAACTATGACAGCATAACTAAAAGGGAGAGCCAGAAGGAAACACAAACATGACAGCTTGTTTATGCACCTACTGTAACTGAACAACCTGACAGTAAGGCATTACAATAGTCCAACCTAGAAGTGATAAAAGCATGAACTAGTTTTTCTGCATCGTTTAACGACAATATATTTCTTATTTTGGCAATATTTCTGAGGTGAAAGAATGCTATCCTGGTGATATTATCTACATGAGCATCAAATGAAAGGCTGGAATCTATAATCACGCCGAGGTCTTTTACTGTTGCACTTGATGGAACAGAAAGGCCATCTAAAGTTACGGTGTGATCTAAGATTTTACTCCTAGCTGTATGCTGTCCTATGACTAGAACTTCTGTTTTATCCGGGATTAAGCAGAAGGAAATTAATTAGCATCCAATTTCTTATGTCCTGCACACATTGCTCAACTTTAGTAAGATGGTTTTTCTCATCAGGTTTTGCTGAGACGTATAACTGTGTGTCGTCAGCATAACAATGAAAACTAATACCATGCTTACGGATTATGTTGCCCAGAGGAAGCATGTAAAGGGAAAAAAGCAGTGGGCCTAAAACTGAACCCTGTGGAACACCAAACTCCACTAGAGAACATGCAGAATAATCACCATTTAAGTCTACATACTGATAACGATCGGTCAAATAGAATCTGAGCCAGGAGAGGGCTGTACCCTTAATTCCTACTACATTTTCTAATCTGTGAAGAAGAATAGCATGATCAATGGTCACTTTTGGCAGTATATTTTTTTATCATCATTTAAAAAAAAATCTTCCAGTGCTGGGACGCACACATCATGCCTCAAAACCGTTATTGCTTGATGCTGGCACTCACTTTTACACAGATTTAATTTCACCTCTAGGACTATCACTGCTGCTGGCTTTATTACTTCAGCACAGATGGCCGAGCCGTAATGAGGGTGTAACAGTCACACCTTGAACAATCTGTGTGAAAAGAGCTATATACAATACAATACTCAACATATGAAGTGTGGAATTTGAAAATATGGTGAGAGAGAGAATTTTTGATGGCAGAGAGAGTGAAAGAGATGGAGATTGAGTAAGGGAGTAGGCTGGGATGAAATACCGAAGGTAAACATAATCTTTCTCTGAAAGCTGGTGTACTGTTGTAGTACGCCTACACAGACAGGCTGAGGTGATGGTTATTAGACATTTCACAAATAGCAGGGAAAAAGTATGATAAGTGTGTCCTATGCTGATGGACTGAAGAAAACATATTGAGTATGTATGTGACTGGTAACTCCAAGAACATATATGTTCCATCCCTCCCTTTATCGGTACTATTCTGCTGTTTCACCCATTTCCTCTTCTTCTCTATCCTATATCACTTATCCTCTAACATTATTTCTGGCTGCTGCTCTCTAGAATACTCAGATATTTAAACGCTCTTAATCTGCATTGTTAGACAGGAGGTGATGCAACATGGGATTGTGGCGTGAACCCAGAATGCTAAAGAGCATGCGGCTGTGTCTCAACCCATACAACACCGTACTAAAGTCTATGTGAAAATAGCAGACCATACTATTCATACTAACTGACTACTTTCCCACATGCACAAACAAGCAATGTCCATGTCTAGAGTGTTAATGTCCAGAGGCTCCAGACTTCAGGACTTCCAGGCCTTTTTAATACTTGGAATCAAAAAGATAGGCTCTCAAGTATTAAAAACTATCCTTATATCTAGAACTGTTAGTTTGGGGGCAGTGGTAAAGTGCTCGCCCTATCATCCAGAGATCGCGAGTTCGATTCCCGGGTGATTCTGTAAAAGGGTGTGACCTTGGATTCAGCATTGTAGAGGAGGGGTTTGAGATCTCCACCTTTGTAGGGGTGTCTGAGGACAACCTAACATGCTCTACATATCTACATTAACATGCTCTACATATCCCAACTAGTACCGCTGATGAGCATAAAATCCTTCACATGATATACAGTGGTGTGAAAAACTATTTGCCCCCCTCCTGATTTCTTATTCTTTTGCATGTTTGTCACACAAAATGTTTCTGATCATCAAACACATTTAACTATTAGTCAAAGATAACACAAGTAAACACAAAATGCAGTTTTTAAATGAGGGGTTTTATTATTTAGGGAGAAAAAAATCTCCAAATCTGCATGGCCCTGTGTGAAAAAGTGATTGCCCCCCTTGTTAAAAAATAACTTAACTGTGGTTTATCACACTTGAGTTCAATTTCTGTAGTCACCCGCAGGCCTGATTACTGCCACACCTGTTTCAATCAAGAAATCACTTAAATAGGAGCTACCTGACACAGAGAAGTAGACCAAAAGCACCTCAAAAGCTAGACATCATGCCAAGATCCAAAGAAATTCAGGAACAAATGAGAACAAAAGTAATTGAGATCTATCAGTCTGGTAAAGGTTATAAAGCCATTTCTAAAGCTTTGGGACTCCAGCGAACCACAGTGAGAGCCATTATCCACAAATGGCAAAAACATGGAACAGTGGTGAACCTTCCCAGGAGTGGCCGGCCGACCAAAATTACCCCAAGAGCGCAGAGACAACTCATCCGAGAGGCCACAAAAGACCCCAGGACAACATCTAAAGAACTGCAGGCCTCACTTGCCTCAATTAAGGTCAGTGTTCACGACTCCACCATAAGAAAGAGACTGGGCAAAAACGGCCTGCATGGCAGATTTCCAAGGCGCAAACCACTTTTAAGCAAAAAGAACATTAAGGCTCGTCTCAATTTTGCTAAAAAACATCTCAATGATTGCCAAGACTTTTGGGAAAATACCTTGTGGACCGACGAGACAAAAGTTGAACTTTTTGGAAGGTGCGTGTCCCGTTACATCTGGCGTAAAAGTAACACAGCATTTCAGAAAAAGAACATCATACCAACAGTAAAATATGGTGGTGGTAGTGTGATGGTCTGGGGTTGTTTTGCTGCTTCAGGACCTGGAAGGCTTGCTGTGATAGATGGAACCATGAATTCTACTGTCTACCAAAAAATCCTGAAGGAGAATGTCCGGCCATCTGTTCGTCAACTCAAGCTGAAGCGATCTTGGGTGCTGCAGCAGGACAATGACCCAAAACACACCAGCAAATCCACCTCTGAATGGCTGAAGAAAAACAAAATGAAGACTTTGGAGTGGCCTAGTCAAAGTCCTGACCTGAATCCTATTGAGATGTTGTGGCATGACCTTAAAAAGGCGGTTCATGCTAGAAAACCCTCAAATAAAGCTGAATTACAACAATTCTGAAAAGTTGAGTGGGCCAAAATTCCTCCAGAGCGCTGTAAAAGACTCGTTGCAAGTTATCGCAAACGCTTGATTGCAGTTATTGCTGCTAAGGGTGGCCCAACCAGTTATTAGGTTCAGGGGGCAATTACTTTTTCACACAGGGCCATGTAGGTTTGGATTTTTTTTCTCCCTAAATAATAAAACCCCTCATTTAAAAACTGCATTTTGTGTTTACTTGTGTTATCTTTGACTAATAGTTAAATGTGTTTGATGATCAGAAACATTTTGTGTGACAAACATGCAAAAGAATAAGAAATCAGGAGGGGGGCAAATAGTTTTTCACACCACTGTATACTGTACATGATGGTATTAAAGCGCAAAATTTGTGATGTACCAAACTGTTGGGAAGATACTTTTAGCTTTTTTTTTTTCTGTTGAGCAATCAACCACTGATTATTGTTGGTTGGTCTTTTACTCTTCCCCTATTCGTTCTGTATGTGCTTGCTGTGTCTTGCATCAGCAGTTACTGCTGCGTGTTTTAGAAGACATGGAGGATGAGTTTGGACACGACCGAGTATCACATGCAGAATATTATTCTTTGCTTTCTAATTACATTGAATTGATCATTGCCTGGTATATTACACCTATGACTTGTATCATGACTATTGTTTCCTGATTTATCAGAAATGGCAATAACTGATATTGGTCAACAATTGACACGTTATTCATGTTTTCATATTCAAACAAAAAAGCGAAGCAAAATTAAATGAAACATTTTTTTTTTCAGATGAATTGTTGCAAATTGATGATAAAAAAATACATGCACACACACACGCACACACACACGCACAGTGGTACCTTATGAATTTAATATGTGAATTTAAGGCACATTTTAGCATAGATAATCCGTTCCAGTACTCAAACATATTACCAATATTCATGCTATAATCATATTTAGAAAAGATTTGTCAATTAAGTAATTAATTAAAATGAAATAAATAGACATTAAACCTCACTTAACCTTATTTTATGACTTCTCTTGCTAATGGCTGCTTTAAAAATGAAACTGAAAATGGCTCCCCTTGTGTCTTGAGACGCATGGTGCTTCACTAGAAATTGCAACAACAAAACAATCGTAAAAAGTTGCTTCCTGGACATGTGCGTGGCATTTGGTCACTTGTATCCCGAAAATGCTTAGTATACTGAGGCAAAATCCTTGGCCAAAAAAGAGAGGCAAAAGTGTGTTTGTGTATGTATATATATCAGCATACGAACATGTACAATGCCCCCCCATTTCACAAATTTTCTCTTCAAGAACTGAAATCAAATCTGGGTGTCTGCCATCAATACATTTATTAGCTGTAAATTAAAGATTATGTTGAAATCTTCATATACAGTGGTGTGAAAAACTATTTGCCCCCCTCCTGATTTCTTATTCTTTTGCATGTTTGTCACAATTAAATGTTTCTGATCATCAAACACATTTAACTATTAGTCAAAGATAACACAAGTAAACACAAAATGCAGTTTTTAAATGAGGGGTTTTATTATTTAGGGAGAAAAAAAATCCAAACCTACATGGCCCTGTGTGAAAAAGTAATTGCCCCCTGAACCTAATAACTGGTTGGGCCACCCTTAGCAGCAATAACTGCAATCAAGCGTTTGCGATAACTTGCAACGAGTCTTTTACAGCGCTCTGGAGGAATTTTGGCCCACTCATCTTTGCAGAATTGTTGTAATTCAGCTTTATTTGAAGGTTTTCTATCATGAACAGCCTTTTTAAGGTCATGCCACAACATCTCAATAGGATTCAGGTCAGGACTTTGACTAGGCCACTCCAAAGTCTTCATTTTGTTTTTCGTCAGCCATTCAGAGGTGGATTTGCTGGTGTGTTTTGGGTCATTGTCCTGCTGCAGCACCCAAGATCGCTTCAGCTTGAGTTGACGAACAGATGGCCGGACATTCTCCTTCAGGATTTTTTGGTAGACAGTAGAATTCATGGTTCCATCTATCACAGCAAGCCTTCCAGGTCCTGAAGCAGCAAAACAACCCCAGACCATCACACTACCACCACCATATTTTACTGTTGGTATGATGTTCTTTTTCTGAAATGCTGTGTTACTTTTACGCCAGATGTAACGGGACACGCACCTTCCAAAAAGTTCAACTTTTGTCTCGTCGGTCCACAAGGTATTTTCCCAAAAGTCTTGGCAATCATTGAGATGTTTTTTAGCAAAATTGAGACGAGCCTTAATGTTCTTTTTGCTTAAAAGTGGTTTGCGCCTTGGAAATCTGCCATGCAGGCCGTTTTTGCCCAGTCTCTTTCTTATGGTGGAGTCGTGAACACTGACCTTAATTGAGGCAAGTGAGGCCTGCAGTTCTTTAGATGTTGTCCTGGGGTCTTTTGTGGCCTCTCGGATGAGTTGTCTCTGCGCTCTTGGGGTAATTTTGGTCGGCCGGCCACTCCTGGGAAGGTTCACCACTGTTCCATGTTTTTGCCATTTGTGGATAATGGCTCTCACTGTGGTTCGCTGGAGTCCCAAAGCTTTAGAAATGGCTTTATAACCTTTACCAGACTGATAGATCTCAATTACTTTTGTTCTCATTTGTTGCTGAATTTCTTTGGATCTTGGCATGATGTCTAGCTTTTGAGGTGCTTTTGGTCTACTTCTCTGTGTCAGGTAGCTCCTATTTAAGTGATTTCTTGATTGAAACAGGTGTGGCAGTAATCAGGCCTGGGGGTGACTACAGAAATTGAACTCAGGTGTGATAAACCACAGTTAAGTTATTTTTTAACAAGGGGGGCAATCACTTTTTCACACAGGGCCATGTAGATTTGGAGTTTTTTTTCTCCCTTAATAACGTAAACCTTCATTTAAAAACTGCATTTTGTGTTCAATTATGTTATCTTTGACTAATAGTTAACGGTTTTTGATGAGCAGAAACATTTAAGTGTGACAAACATGCAAAAGAATAAGAAATCAGGAAGGGGGCAAATAGTTTTTCACACCACTGTAAAAGTAACCAGGACACAAAGGACTGTTACCAGATAACTATAGTATCTTAATAGTCTCCCTAGACTCTGCTGAAATGATTAGGCAGTGCTAACATACGTCCATGCAAACATAAATATAGTACATGTAGTGTGGATGTCTGGATTGGAGATCATCTGTTAAATTTCATCTCATATTCAAAACATTCACGAGAGCAACCGGAGCAGATTGAAGCAGACGATACAGCTTCATGTCATTGACATGTTAATGAAAGTAAAATAAAACATATTTGAGATGTGTTGTATTATTTCTTTATTATATTTATTATATTTAATTTGGCATGTGACATCTGAAAGTGTAGCACTACGTCATTTTGGCAGCAAGCGAATGTTGTTAAACTGTTTTGTTTTACACAGTGTAAAACCACATATGCCCTCTAATTGCTCTTTAATTAAGCAGCTGCTTGCTCAGTCGTTAACACAATATTGTGTCACAGAGTTTCATCGGTTAGTTATCATATGACTGGGTTAAAAATAATAAATAAATAAAAAATCAGTTTTATAAAAAATCAGTTTTATCTTCTGTATGTTATTATTTATGATCAGCTCAATCGGTCTTGTTTGCAGCAGATTGCTGTGACCTCTGGCTCAGGTTCTGCTTCGGGATTTTTACAGCGATGTTGACTTGATCCTTCTGGCTTCCAAGAGCTTATGTTACAAACTTCACTTGAACGAGGGAGTAAAGTTTTAGAATAGCGCAAGATGACAACGGGGATTCCCCAAAGGGTAACTGGTAAATCAAAGGTGACAAGGGAACGTTATAAAAAGTACTGGAACGCAGCCCTGCAGCCTAATACCTCTGCCAGAACATTCCGGTGCTTTTCATTAGAAGGGAATCCCGTTTTCCGTTCTGTCCATGTCAACAAAAACAAGGAGCGGGGAGGGAAAGATGGAAGTGGAAGAATGAGAGACAGGTGGTGAGAGCGGAGATGTGAGTGAGAGACGGAGAAGAACTGTTTTTGTCAGAACCGGCAGTGTTAACTTTAACACTATGCTCAGGTTTATGTCTCATTAAAAGCTTCTCAGACATTCAGAGAGAAAACAATAACAGATCGGGGTTTGCAAGGCGATTTGTGTATTGTTCTGTAGACCACTATCCAATCCTGGGGTCAACAATATACATGCACACTATATGGTTCACTTAGACTCTTATATCTAATTTAGACAAAATGGAACTACATATGTATTTATTGCAAGAACATAGACCATTAAAAATAAAAAACACAGATCATTAAAGGTTTTATAAGGAACAACTGTTTCTGTAGAAGCCAAATGCCCCCATGTTTACAGCCAATAGTACATCTAAGGTTAAAGTTAGGGTTAAGTTCTAAAGGTCACACATAGCTATATTCGGTTACGGCACTGCTTGAATCAGGTTTTCCTTGCTCTACCACCCAGTACATATCAGCAGCTCGTTATCAAGGTCTTGATGAATTAAATCAGGTGGGCTGGAGTGGGCTGGAGTGGGCAGGACACCGTATGGGCTCCATGGTGTTGTGGCCTTCCTGGAATGCGAAACCACTCAGAGCCCCAGAAATGTGCCCATGTTGCCATGGCGGAAAAAGAGAAAGGTTAGGAGGTGTCCTTGAAGACTAACTAGAGTGCAGTGGGTCTTCCTCCCTCCCTCCCTCCTTCCCCCCCCCCCCCTCTCTCTCTCTCTCTCTCTCTCTCTCTCTCTGTCTACACCCCTCCCTCCTTTCTCTCCCTCTCTCAAAATACAAATACCTGTAAAACAAAAAGTTGCCTGGCCTATGAATGTATTCATATTTTAATTTATTATTTTTATTACAAGTTCAAGTCAAACCGGGACTTTTGATTGTGAAAAAAAATAACAAAATACAGTTATGAGGGTTCAAACTTGCTTTATTTCTCTATATAATCCCCTGCTACACTAATGTATTTAGTGTAAATCTCAGCATTTCACTAGTACTTGGATAACATCAAAGTAGAACGTTTCTGAGTTTGCAGGAGCCATGATCTGTCTGCTACACATCTGAAAGGCTGACCAAGAACTCCTTTAATGTCCCAAATGTGTAGAACTCGATTAGTTCTGCACCATGTTTTACTGCAGCTAAGAGTCTCATCACCCCTTGGTGCCTGAAGTATCCTGTAAATGTCAATCGGTCAGAAGTTCTGGTGTGAGTTGAAGTTGTGTTGTTATTATTATTATTATAATTATTATTGTGTCAGTGATGATCTCTTTACATCTGTTTTCATAACTGTCAAACATGGAACAAGATGTAGAAAATATAAAGGAAAGAGATGAGGGGGGAAAAGAGAGAATCTGTGATTAAATTCTTGCGCTAACTCGCCACTTGTTAAGGCCTCTTTAATTAGCCAAGGAAAGGAGTGATAATTAGTGTTACTCACGGTTTTGGAACAGAGGTGGCAAAACGTGACAGCCCTGCTGACTTTGTGCAAGTACCATCCTCAGCCTGAGTGTAACTGACAGACTAAATTCGTCACAGCCTGGTAAACTGCCTATTAACTCAAAACATTTTGTTCCTTATTAAAATCGACCGGGATTCTGTTGTGCATCTCCATTTAAGTCGCATTTAAAAAATATGATGAAAGAAGCCTAATTAATGAAAGAAGCCTAATTAAAGTAAAAAATCTTACTTATTTGTAGATTTCATAACAATACAGACTGGCTTTTTTTTTTGGACTAGGGTTCTGAAGGTCCCAGGTTCAAATCCCACAACTGCCAAGTTGTCCCTGTTGGGCCCTTGAGCAAGGCCCTTAACTATCAACTGCTCAGATGTATAATGAAATACAACCGTAAGTTGCTCTGGATGCCTAAATGCCAAATGCCTAAATATATATATAAAAATCAGTAATTAAGATGTTTGACAAATTAGTGTTGTTCTGTTTTATAGCTAAATTGTTCAAAATGGAGAAGTGGAGTTCAGTTTAGCATTTCATGTGTAATGTTAAGATTTCACCATTGTATTCAGTATTTCTTTGTTTTTCTCGTCTCAGGTTGTGGGAACAGCGCTCTAAGCTTGGACATGTACCTGGCTGGCTACACGACCATCACAAACGTGGACTACTCCAGTGTGTGTGTGGAGAACATGGCACAGCGTCACTCTGACTGCATGGGCATGAGCTGGGTGTGCATGGATGCCCGTCGTCTGGCTTTCCCCGATTGCTCATTTGACGCGGTCATAGAAAAGGGCACGCTGGATGCCATGCTAGTGGAGGAACGAGACCCCTGGAACATTTCAGATGCCAGCGCCCAGCTACTGCACAAAATTCTCAAAGAGGTAATAGTACTAGAACTTCACTAATCTAATTATATAATATGTTATTTTATTTGGTATTTACATATATGCATTTCTTCTAGTTCACTTAGGACCAGTAAACCAGTAGCTGTAGTTTTTGTGTGAGATCTCTGATTGGCTGTTCTGCCGAGAGAATCAGTGCAGGAGAACGGAAACAGATTGAATGGATTTAGTTGGTTAAATGTTTGTCTAGTAAACAGGAGATCTTGGGGACAAATCCCAGCAATGTCGGTGTTGGCGGAGTGTTTAAGGCTCTGGGCTACTGAACAGAAGGTTGTATGGTCAAGCCCTTGAGCAAGGCCCTTAATCTTCGCTGCTCTAGTATCACCATATCATGGCAGATTCTGCACTCTGACCCATCAGCTTGTATGAGTTCCTCAGTGTTGGTGTTTCTGGGCCATTTTATATTTATATACTCTACCTAGGATTGCGGAGCCCAGGGTATAAACAGCCTTGCAAACATTGCTGACATGTTTTGTTTGTGTGCTTATGCTGGAGAATTCCTTAGTTATTTATTTAGACTTATTTAGTTATATGCGGTTTACTATCTGCTGCTTGTGTCTGAGAGTTTATTGAATGGGACATGTAAAGTGTGGAGGCAGTGGAGTGCAAACACCATGCACACAGACCCGAGGCGGGAATCGAACCCGGACCCTGGAGGGGCAGGGAGACAGTTCTAGCCACCAAGCCACCGTGTCACCAGCTGAGTTTCTAATGAGAGTAAAAACATGAATTTCTAAATAAAATGAAATACTTATAACCCCTTCTGATCTCTCGCAGCAGAATCTTTTTATTTTTTTGTCAACCTTCATCACCTGTCAAGAAGAAAAATCTCTTCTTGTCCCTCCAGCTTTCACCTCCTCATTTTTCTTTCTTCATTTCCAAACCCTGTACGTCCTCTGGCTGGTCTAATGGGTAACAATTTCCTCAGCAATCTTACATAACTTTCATTGGTTGCGTATACCCGCGTTATCATTGGACCACAACATGTTAATGCTCCTCTGTCAGAACAATTCAGGTGTGTGTTTGTGTGTGTGTGTGTGTATGTGTGTGAAGCTAAAGTATAAGAAGAGAGAAGGAATCAGCCCCTCCCTTCTTCTCGTCTTACACAGTAACCCATCTTCCTATCTTATTTGAGTTTTACACACACACACACACACACACACACACACACAAACACACACACACACACACACACACACACACACACACATGTTTTGCAAATGAGACCCTGTTATGCAATCCTTTCATTCATGTTTTGTGGTCTGCCAGTAACCACTGAATTTACCATTTGAATGGCTTGTGATGGAGACCTTAAAAATAGTCACACACGTTACACTTGCAGATATGCCATCGTTGGAAGAGTTTAGAAACCCTTACACCAAAGACATGGTTCAAAGATCTTTGCCACATGAGCTATTGGTGTAATGAATCACAACCTTTTCTACACACAGCCATTTGCAACTTCTAATGTGCATGTTTCCAGATTAATTAGTGCTCGCTGTTTTGAGACTGGTGTAAGTGAGTGTAATGAGTCAGTTTCGAGACACGTTTCCTAGCAGAGTTTGACAATAAGGCAGTTTGGAGGCTTTTTAACACATTCAACTTTTAATTATGTAACACCATGAACAACGTGTTTCTGTGGTCCACTCAAAAGTGTGCACTGAGTTGGTTATGTCCATCCTGCGTTTCCCAAAAGCATCGTAAGCCTAAGTAGTTTGTAAAAATTATCGTATGAATGATCTTAATATCACGGTCTGTTTCCCAAAACTATTGTAACTTAAGTAGCACTTGAAAATCTTCGTAGATCTACGAGTGCTCTGGAGTAATCGTAAAGCCTTAAGTGAATCGTAAGGAGACAGAATTATGAGGGCCCCTGCTGGACAACCGGCAAATTGCATCTAAAATTTACTTCTCTTCAAAGTCATTTTTCATTTTATTTGTACGTATATTTTTATTTATTTCTATTTTCTACTCATTACACAATTCAATATAGAAATAAAAATGAATAAAGAAATAAAATAAAAATGACAATAAATGTTATAATGAAAAACAAAAGTACACTGTTGTATATGGACATTTCGAGGGAACAGTACAAATGCATCTAATAGAAATGGTTTAAAACAAAACATATCCATGTGTTAGAATGGCCCAGTCAAAGTCCAGATCTAAATCCAATCAAGAATCTGTGGCAAGATCTGAAAACTGCTGTTCACAAACGCTGTCCATCTAATCTGACTGAGCTGGAGCTGTTTTGCAAAGAAGAATGGGCAAAGATTTCAGTCTCTAGATGTGCAAAGCTAGTAGAGACATACCCTAAAAGACTGGCAGCTGTAATTGCAGCAAAAGGTGGTTCTACAAAGTATTGACTCAGGGGGCTGAATAATTACGCACACCCCACTTTTATTTGTAAAAAATGTTTGGGATCATGTATGATTTTCGTTTCACTTCTCATGTGTACACCACTTTGCACGTCTTTCACGTGGAATTCTAATAAAATTTATTCATGTTTGTGGCTGTAATGTGACAAAATGTGGAAAAGTTCAAGGGGGCCGAATACTTTTGCAAGCCACTGTATATGGTCATGGCTAGTCAAATTTGTACTACATAGACCACAGTCCCTCCCCCCAGTCAGCCTCTAGTGGGAAGATCTCTGGTAAAGTCCACTTAACTACTCGTACTGCTGAGTGTGAGACCTTCCTCACTCAAGAAATAGAATCAGGGATCCAATAAGGTCAACTGACCATCGGTGACATAAAAAATGTGCTTTGCCAAAGGAAACTAGACTGTTTAACCATCATGCTTTTTTCCCCCAGACAACTCCTTCAAGAGATCATTGTCATTTCAAACCAGGTAATGAACTTATATTAACACAGTCGTCTAGTAAATTTTACTCAACAAATAAGCATGCAAGTTGGTGAGCAAATTTACGTAATGTTTCCCAGAATTCTTAGTCAACCTCTGGTGTACAATTTCAGTTGTTATTTTAAATGTTGGGCCAGACAATAAATTAACCATACAGATAAACTGAAGAATATGTGGTTCACAGTGCAGTCAGGTTTCAAGGGGCACTGGTGCCTCAGTGGTAGCTGTTTCGCCTGACATGTGGAAGGCCTGGGTTTGATTCCCAGTCAGTGCCCAAACGCCAGCCACTGGATGCAGTGCCGGTTCCAAGCCCGGATAAAATGGAAGTGTTGTGTCAAGAAGGGCATCCAGCATAAAAACCTGTGCGGACCGGATAGTTCGCTGTGATGACTCCTTGCCGGGAGAAGCCCGAAGACCAACAACAACAAGTGGAGTTTTCATTCAGTGTAAAGTCTACATGGATGTTACAAAATCTTTGGGAGAATATTCATATCTAGAATAGCTTGTTTACTGTATTTTTGTAGGGGCTGCACGGTGGCTTAGTGGTTTGCACTGTCACCTTGCATCTCCAGGTTTCGGGTTCAATTCCTGCCTCTGGTCTGTGTGTGTGTTCTCCTTGTGCTTGGTGGGTTTCCTCCATGTACTCCGGTTTCCTCCCACAATCCAAAGACATGCAGGTCGGACTAATTGGTGTTCCTAAATTGCCCATAGTGTGTGAATGAACGTATAAGTATGTGTATGTGTGTGCCCTCCGATGGACTCTGGGATAGGCTCCAGGCCCTCCGTGACGCTGTCCTCAGGATAAAACGGTATAGACAATGAGTGAGTGAGTGTGTGTGTATTTTTGTCTTATTGCTGAATACAAGTGCATAACTTGGATCGAACGTTTATACATTTCCAATATTAAGACTGTTATTATTGAAATTTAATACATGACATAATCGAGCGACTGCACTTTAGACTTCTGTCGTAAGTGAGTTGAAAATAATCAGGTTGTCGCATTACAGGAGGCGAGTCAAAATATCCTGTCAGCCTCTTTCTTGCATATACAGTGTAACATTAGACAGCAGGTTAATTGTATTGTGTGTGTGTGTGTGTGTGTGTGTGTGTGTAACAGTAGACAACTATAAATGGCCATTTGTTCCTCTACATTGTCCTCAGTATATCATACTCTCAGGTAGCACTGGACACACACATACACACACACTGCACACACTGACATCATCATGTATAAAACACTAATCACCAATAGACTGTCTTTCTGTAAAATTCACTCTCTCTGACACACACACACGCGCACACACACACACACACCCTCCTGAATGACTCTTTATCACCTTCATCAGAACCTCCCGCGTGAGTTCACACACACCTACTTGCAGTCTTAACTACTCGCCTGCATGCAACACGCACATCCCCTGCCCTCCACCGTAACTGATCCTTGTGTGTGCGCGCGTGTGTGTGTTTGAGGACAATGAGAACATAGGAGATGGAGGTTAAAATGAGCTGTGCAAAATGACACCTGTATTTGGCAGCGTTTTGCATTTATGACCTCAGCATGGTAGAGTGGGTCTCTTCGTGTCAGTGACATCACCTCAGTCGCCTAGTTTCCTGTAACCAGGTTACTAAGCAGACAGGGAGGAATGTGATGTCCAAGCGCAGCTCTGTCGTATTTAAAAAGAACTGGAAAGCTGAGGTAGCACTGCAGAGGACAACGAAACAGATTAGGAAAGAGAGAGAGAAAGAAAGAAAGATGGTGTGTGTGTGGGAATAAGAGTGAGAGAGCAGCATTCACACCGTCAATTATAATTAACAGTGCATAAATAAATGATGAATCCACATAAAAATTTTGTGTCTTTTCTTCCTACAGCCATTATACAGAAAAACAAAAGCACAAAATAGTGACGTCCTGCCGTGCTCACTTTCATCACACATCAGCCAATGATCTCATTGGACTGAGTTGATCTACAGTCAGGTCTATAATTGTTTCAGCAGGTAAACAAGTTTTGTTTAGTTTTTTTGCCACCAGAAAGGGATTTTAAATGTAAACAATACATTGAACCAATATCACGCTTAAGAGAGTGCTGTTGTGATGAATATCAGCAGGACTGTAATGTGGTTGTAGGACGGACCTCAAGTGCGATATTGCTTTTATACACCAGTTCTACAAACAGCATTTATTTTCAACAGATTTATTCCCCTATCTCACCTATGCAGAGTCAGTACGGTTCATTGTGATTATCCGCGAGTTGTGGCGTACTGATTTCTGCACGAAAAAATAAATGTTTAATTTTTTGCCGGTCCTTGCGGAACATTCAGAGCCAAATTCCACAAACCTTGTTCCATGCAAAAAATTTGGCTGAGACTTATATGAGGTTTCTGCAGTCCCACTGAGCTAAAAAAAAAAAAACCTAATTTCTTTCCCTGGAACTAGCCATATGGCTTCCTACTGTATGTGGCCATGGCTAGTCAAATTTGTACTAAATACACCACAACCCCTCCTCCCAGAAAGAAAGCAGGCAAAAAAAAAAAATAAACATGTTTAATTTTTCCCGCGGAAAGATGGAAACGTAATGAAAGACCCAAAACCCGCGGTGAATCGTGATGAACTGTACTTACATCCACCGCGTGAAACCGCGTAGGTGAGATAGGGGTATAACTAACCGCAACTGCTGGAACTGCCGACTGACAGTTAGTGTAATTATTAGGGGCGAAAGTTTTAAATTCTTACCTGTACTATGTAACCAAAAAGTGAGAAGAATAAACTGTGGAGGTGGTGGACAGTCCTGTAAATCTCTTTAAAATTTCTCTTTATATTTACTCCGCTTTAGAATGTACGCTACGTTAACTTTCCAGTTAGCATTAAATGGAAAGCAAATGCACTATGTAGGCTGTACAATCCATTTGTCCCACACACCATGTAGTGCCTTCATAAGGGTTTAGAGAGGGATTTGGGATACAGCTCTGTAGCCCATAAATAAAAGAACACTTCAGACACAGTTCAAGATGGCTTTAAAGTGCTGTTTTTAAGGAGTCAAAGTGCTGTTTAAGATGACATAATGTTATCAGACATGTGTTCTGACTGAAAGTGCTTACTTGGCTGGTTTTGAATGTGGGTTTTGGCAGGAAGGTGCACTCTCCTCAGTGCTGCAGACAGTACTGACCTACTTTCAGTCATGTTGCGACCAACAGTTAGTGTAATTAACTGTTATTTGAACACCTGTGATGCGGAGTGATGTGCATAGTTAAACGTCCCAGTGGTGTTATCATCTATTATTACCAGTCATGTCTCTCGTCAAATCAGGTTACTCTGTCAGAACTACCTGTTGGATAATATGTGACTGAAGTGTAACTTTTCAGATATACACTATATCACAGATATCACGATAAGTTAGGGATATTGTTATTTACATGAGTGCTTTTCCTATTTGCTCTGAATTTGAATGAAATAAGTAAAAGTTCCCTTTGATATTACTAATAATGTATGAGAATAAACACCATTTTCATTAGTTTAATATTTATTACCCCAAAAATTTTGACAATAACAGGGATAGCCCCAAATAACAAAAATTGACAATGTTTGTAGCGGGTGTTTCCACCATTTGCCACAATAACAGCAACGTCTCATGCACCTCACTAGCCTCATGATGTTGTTCTGAGGCAATGTGTTCCACTCTTCCACAAGTGCTACACGCAGTTCTGCCAGGTCATGTGGGGATGGGGTACGATCATTCAGTCTCTGCTTCAACTGGTCCCAGACGTGCTCTATGAGGATCAGGTTAGGGGACATTGATGGGCATACCATATGAGGCACTCCAACTTCCTGAAGTCGAGCTGTGACAATTCAGCCACAATGTGGTGGAGCATTATCATCCATGAACAGAAAGTTGGGGGTGTGCTGGCAGAATTGGAGGATGATGAAGGGTTCTATGATGTCTCTGACGTAAGAACATGCACTGACTGAGCCATGTACAATAACCAAATCTGTTTTGTGCTGACTTGTGATGCCTGCCCAGACTGTTGCACCTCCTCCACCAAAGCAAACCCTGGGGACCATATTTTTCTCCAGCATTGCGGACTACAATCATTTCCGTGCAAGGTGACCCGACACTCATCAGTGAACAGGACAGTAGACCACTGCTGCATTGTCCAGGTCACATGGTCATGTGTCCACTGCAAACGTTCACGGCGGAGTCTTGGTGTCAGTGGAGTCACCTGCAACGCTCGTCTGGCATTCAAGCCAAAGTGGTGGAGTCGGTTGCGAATGGTTTGTTGGAAACCCTAGTACCTAGTACAACACGGCCTGCAGCTGTGTTGCAGTTGCATAACGATCTCTGAGTTCATAGGTCCTTAGGTACTGGTCATCGTTGTGGTCTGTCACTCGTGGGGCTCCACTCCTGGGTCCGTCATGAACTCTACCAGTAGTTCTGTGTCTTGATGCAAGTCTTCTGATGACACTTTGAAACAGACCAAGTTTACGAGCAACATCTGACAGCCTGCCACTAACCCGAAGGCGTGCCATGGCCAGGTGGCGCAGCTCATCCGTTAAGTGACGTCGTGTGTTCATGGCTGTTTGAATGATGAACTTGGAATGACTTACTGACAATACCAGCTTTTTATACCTACAGAATGTTGAAATTGATGCCACATTGAAAAAGGTTGTCTTTTGCGATTGGCCCCAATATTAGGCATACCTGTACACAATGAGACCATTACATGGAAAACACAAAATGAGGTGTGTCTATCACCCCAATACAATCGCCTCCCTATCCCAAAAATGTCTGAAGTGAAACAAACACCGTATGTATGACGTCCACTAAGTTTCTCACAATATCCCTAACTTATTGCGAGTAGTGTAATTCATTTTTTTCTTTTTTACCATTTTATGACCAAAGTGTCTTCATATTCACGGGCTCAAAACTGGGCAAACAACTGATGAGCAGTTTCATGGCAAGGTGTGGTCTGTTTCATGGTTAATTAAGGAGACGAAAGATCTGGAGTGTTTGCATTTATATTTTGTATGCAGGTGTTAGTGACTGTACTGTCTGTGTTGCTTGATATCATTTGGTAAGTGCAAAAAAATCCTGAAGTCTGAAAGCATTACAAAACTTAATCTCAGTAAGGTTTGGCAAAAAAAAAAAAAAAAAAAAAAAGGTTTGAGGTCAGACCAGTGTCTTAAATGTACAGTGGTAAAATAGAGCTGTATCCTTTTTTCTTAGCGGCGGATAAAACAACAGGGCAAAACAAGATTTCTGTCAACAAACACAATGCCAAGTATTTCCCAACAGATCACACGACATACAGGAGATAAAGAAATTACAGTTCATCTGGGGACGCTGCAGATGTTATAACAGACTTTATTGCAATATGTCCTAGCCGGAGGGAAAGTGAATGATCACTTTCTTATCCAAATACACCAGTGGTGGCATGTGTGGTCACATGTATTTCATACACATCATCATCCTAGGTTTTCTGCTTGTAACAATCATAATCTTGTATTTTTAGGTGGCTCAGTAGTAGGTTTTTGCCTGCCATGTGGAAGGTGCGGGTTTAATTCCCACTCAATGCCCAAACCCCAGCAACTAAATGCATGCCGGTCCCATGCCCGGATAAAATTGGAGGGTCGCGTCCGTAATCGCATCCAATATAAAAACTATGCCAAACTGTGTGCGGACCGGCCAGTCCGTAAAGAAACCATGGTAAGCATAGAGCATCTTAGCATGAGCAAAACATTAAACCTTGAAGTAAGATCATTAATAGATATACATTTATGAATTTTGACTTGATTTCTCTTTGAAAGAAAGCAAAGGAGCTCACCCGAGCCTCTCAAGAGCCTGTGAGATGGGGGACAAGGGTTAACAGTATTCAAAGCATTCCAGATTCATATGTAGGTTGGCTTGTCTCTTGTTTTATTGGGTGAGAAAATGACTCCAGCAATATGCAGCTTAACCTAAGAGAAACAACCTAGATGCTCAGATAAAACATAGACTTTCTAACAATTTCCAAACACTAATTAGATGGATATTTCTTAGCAGGGAAGTATAATATAATAGGGATAATACGCTCATATTTTCTGGTTATAATAAGGACTCTGGCTGCTACACTCTGGACTAATTGGAGTTTGTTTATGCACCTACTGGAACATCCAGGCAGCAAAGAATTCTTGTAGTTGGAAGTTGTATTCTGGAAGTTGTTTTTCTTCATCTTGTATCAACATGATATTTAGATAGCTTAGAAATTTTCTCAGATAAAAAAAGACTTTCACAGTAATATTATATACATGAACATCAAATTAAAGAAGAGAGACAATAATCAGACCCAAAAGTCTATCAAGTCTTACTAAATAATTAGAAATATTAATTTAAGGTATCTGTAGTCCTATTGAAAGTAGTTCTTTTTGTGAAAATTAATTGGAAGGAATGCACTTAGGATCCAGTGTCCATTGTTTTCATGCATTCTTTAGTTTTTACTACATTGGTGGTAAGAATAGGAAAAATATTAAGAATTGTTCCATATTGTGATCTAGGGCTGGGCTCTTCAAAAGCAGTCCTCCATTCCTAGTGGGCCATCGTCCAAATTCAGTGAGTGTGTTTAGGTACTGGTGAATTACAATCTTTGCTGGACAAAAATAATTGCATTCTGATCAAGTAAGCCAATTATTGCTTATACCTATGCTATTTCATTAGTGTGATGAGGCCTAAACACTGAGTCAGAGAATCTGGGAAGCATTTAATGGCACCAGTTATTGCAAGATTGGTATCGAGAGGTATTTCAAACAACTGGGTTAAACCTGGTTTTAACATATAGCGAACTCTGACAGGACCTTAAATGTGCATCGAGGAAATCATAGCATCTAAACAACATGAGTATTTGATTTGTTTGCTAGCACTCACATTGGGAGCCTTAAATAATAAAAAATTAAATTTTACATTTTACAAATTTTACAAATACATAACAGCAACTATGTATTTGACTCGTGTGCCAGTATGAGGTCAGCTGCTGAGGGAGGGTTGATTTTGCCCTTTAGTTTCGACAGCCGACAAGGGTTAAGGTCAGATTGTTAATATGTGCTTATATAACATGTTTGTAAATTTGATCCAGTATCGAGGCAAAGTTATGTATGTCATGACGCATTTTTTATGAAATCAGGTAGTGATTAAAAATTTAATTAGAAATAGGGTAGTTTGATTATGTTTTCCAGGTTTAAATCAAATGCCCATATTAAGTCAAGAGTGTGTTTCTTGTATCAAGTGTGTCCATTACGTTTTCGATGAGCCATGTTAACTTGAAAGTAGATGCAAACACCGTTCTCAGACGTTCTTGTGGAGATCCACTTCATCATGGTTTGCAGTGACACACATACAGGACTCTTACTTGCTCTGATTAATCAAAGTCAAGGGTTGCTTTCCTCTCATCTCAATTAATTCTTGCATTGTTTGGAATTTGAAGCATGTGTACAAGCATACTACATGCTCATGATTTCATTTGCATTTTGATTCTCTGTTCCTGTTTTTGTCCCTAACAAGCACTCATTAATCACAGTGCAGTGTTACTGTAATTAATAATATATTTATATTGGCTTCTTTAAAAAGAGAACCCAAATGGCCCACTGTTAATGGAAGAGACCATTCTAGAGCCCTCTCAACAAACACACACACAGATAAAGCATTGCAGTACAACATTTGGGTTTGACTGTGAGCTGTGTAACTACACTACAGTATTTTTGTATTTTGGGGATACATGGAAGTTTTCTTTTTTAATAACTGGAACAAATCAAATCAAATGTACATTAGGACATAGTCCAGGTGAACCAAATTTTACCTTGTAGGTTTCTCAGTCATTCTGTTGTCTGTGCCTACATACATTAGTGAGAAAAGAGAGTAAATTTTATTTGTCACTTACTCAACTTTACTTTACTCAACATTACACTGATATGCAGTGTAATGCTTATTACGACCTAAAATGGAAAGCTTGGCTAGAGTGATTTCACTACAATGAAAAAACCTTGTAGTTTAATAGAATTCTAGAGAATTCAATTAAACTAAAGATTTAAGAAATAAATAATAAAAAATTGGTTGGAATATACAAATTTACAAAGGTTACAAAATAAAATAGAATTAAAATAGATATACAGGCGTACTACCTTGGGAAACAAATTTAATCTGTTTCCGGAGGCAAGTTCTTAAATTAATTTCCCATAGGAAATAATGTAAACTTAGATAATCTGTTCCAGCCACCCAAAAATATTACCAATATTGCCAACTTCCAACACTATAATCACATTTTTGCATTTAAAAACAATCAACATTTAGAAAAGACATGTAAATGAAGTAAAATATAAAATTAATAGACATTAAACATCACCTATCTTTGTTATCTTCTGGAGACCTCTGGGACAGAATCCCTCCAATGGCGGCGTTGAACGCATCAACCTCCCCCACAAACTGGCTGGCCGGGTCGGGGATGATTAGCATGGGAGCTGAGGTGAACCTTCTCTTGAGGTCGGCGAAGACTCTCTCTGCCTTCTTGTCCCTGAACAGACCGCCTGAACCTTAGCTGGTTCTATCTCCAGCCGGGAGGGGGAGATGACAAAACCTAGGAAGGTGGTAGACGTTGTGTGAAATTCACATTTCTCTGATTTGTCTCTGTAACACTTGGTGGAACGTGGTGCCTCCAAGTCATGAGAAAAAAATCGAAATGTATCCAGATAGATGAATACATAAAGGTTCAGGAAGTCTCTGAGTTCATTGGTTATCAGGCTCTGGAAGACGGCAGGTGTGTTGGTGAGTCCGAACAGGCACTACCAAATATACATAATGCCTGGTCAGGGTGTTGAAGGCAATCTTCCACTCATTGCCCTAATTCGGACGAGATTATATGCATTGCGCAAATCTAGCTGGAGTGGAAGGCAGAGGGAGCGCTGAGAGAAGACAAGACCTGGAACATTAAGGATTCCAGCCCGTGATGGCATGCTTAGTCCAGTCAATCTGTGGGCCATGAAGCGCTAGCCAGGGAAGACGAAGACGAAGTGGCGGAGAGATAGATCTAAATGCAGAGTTGCAGATGTGGTCGTGAGGCGTTGAGAAGCTGTGAGAACCTGGAGCTGTGTGTCGTAGAGAGACGTGAAGCAGAGTCGTAGTCAAAGGGCCGTGTGAACCGCCAGCGAAGGCGTCGAGCCAAAAACGCGACGCCGAGCCGTAGTCGAGGGACGAGAGTGAGAGCTCAAAAGCCGTGTGATCTGTCAGCGAGGGTGTCGAGCCAAAAACGTGAAGCTGAGCCATAGTCAAGGAACGAAAGCTGTTAAATCAGAGTGAAGCAACTAATCCAAATTGTGAGACGAGAATCGGGAAAACGAGGAAACTATGGAACAAAACGCAAGAATATTGGGGCTAGAAAACACAATCTGGCAACAATAAGCTGGAAGAAATCAGCGCTGGATGAGAAACCGGTGTGCAGGTGGGGAGGTCTGGGTCGTGCAAGGAGAGAAGACAGTGTGGAAAAACATGCCCACGTGGTGAAAGACATCACAATGACTTGTTTTTCTTTGTTTAGAATAGCCTAAACAATAGTGCCAAATGGAAAGCTAGTGCACTATCAAGGATGTAAAATCCCTTCATATACAAAGTAGTGCCCTTGTTCAGGGGTTCAATAGGTGTTTAGGATTCAGCTTTGTGTTAGAAACTAGTTAGCCCTGTAGCTTGCATTAGCCATGAACAAAGTGGTGAGGTGAGTCATGAACCTATTAGCACGTTAGCAGTAATGATTGATCGAAACAACAAAACGGTTCAGAGGCAATTTGGAATGACTTCATAGCAATTACTAAAGAGTGTTTGAGTGGTGTTTAAGATCACATGTGCTTTCTTGATGAAAGGGCTAACATGAATGATTTTGACTTGGTCAACATTCACAAATAGTTTTAATATAAATGTGTGATTTAAAGCTGCACTGCTCTCAGAGCTGTTGCAATAGGACAATAATTATAACTTTCTGACTAATCCGATTGATGATAAATAACAGATTAACTTTTTTTTTTTCTTTCCCTGAAGTCACATTTTAATTTTCTTTACTGCCATTTCTCATAACTTGATTTAGGCCAGTTATGATACAGTACACTATAAACACACGAAATAATGACATTCCAAATAACTCTTTTCCTGTGGATAGAGCTCTGAACATAAAACATTTCTAAGATAAATGAATGGTTCAGAAGGGGTGTGTGTGTGTGTGTGTGTGTGTGTGTGTGTGTGTGTGTGTGTGAGTGATTCCTGGCTTTTATAAACAGACACTGCAGCTTAAATCAAACAGACACAACATGAGGTGGCCCGGTTTGCTGTTCCCACGGCAACACTCAGCCAATATCGACCATAGAGCAGGGTTGCTATGGAGACTCGAAACAGTGGATGCCCGAGGGTTTTGGGTGGCGGGGGTTCTATAAATCAGAGCCATCGAGAGACAAATAGAGCAGTGAAATTCAGAGAGAGGTGGGCTGGACAGAGAGATGAAGAAAAAGTGACAAAGCCAGAGAAAGATATTCTCTTTTACTGTGCTAATTCTCTCCCAGGTCACAGTTAATGATTCAGTTTCGTACATTCACACTGTGACCTGTAAAAGTAAAATGTAGGTTCTATGTTGTATGGTAGCACTTTTGCTACTTACTTTTTTGTCTGAGATGGGTATGTGTGTCTGAACAAAATGTTCCCACGTGTCGGTGTCTCTGTAATGTAGTTGTGATTCCGTAATGCAGCATTAGATCTTCTGATGTGATTTGCTGGTCTATGGAAGCAACTTTTGTGATGATGTCACTGCTTTAGTGGTTAACACTGTGACGCCTCGTACACCTCATTGACCAATCAGATGGCGTGATGCACTGACCATATATTAAACAAGACCTCAAGAGAGATTAATGCAATTTAAAAAGTTCATAAAAAAAGTTTGTTTAGTTTTGGAAGCCCACATGTACAATAACTAAAAATTGATTGCAATGTTCATATCTGAGCTATATGGCACTGTAATTGCTGTAAACTTTACACATGGTGTGAATGCCCCATAGAGACTGAACACTAGCCATGGATGTTAATGACCAATTGGCTGATAAACAGTTTGGTACGTTACAACATTTTCTGCATAACTGTTTTCAGTTAGATGGCATATTTAAAAAAAAAAAAAAAAACTGGTGGAACCTATGCTTAAAAGCTTTTGCCCAGTGATATTTTGCTCATCACTGGAAACACAGAATTGTATACAATGTTTTTGTACTGTATGTAGTAGAGCAATTCCATGCATAAACCAGCCTTACCATAGGAATAAAAAATGGGAATCGTTCATTAGATTCGTACCAAACATACTGATATACTGGTACAGAGCATCAAAAACACAACAAGGCAAAAATAACACAAAGAAAACCACCATGTTTGACTGCTCCTTTTCTTCAAGGTATTTTGGGCAAATGGAATACAAGCCTCAGCAGCTTCGCCTTAGCACTCCCATGGATGCCATTTTTGCCCAAGTTTCTTTCTCATTCTTGAATCATGAACACAGACCTTAACTGAGGCAAGTGAGGCCCGCAGTTCTTTAGATGTTGTTCTGGGTTCTTTTATGAGCTTCTGGATGAGTCGTGGTTGGCTCTTGGGGGAATTTTGGTCGGCCAGCCAGTCCTGGAAGGGTTTACCACTGTTCCATGGTTTCTCCAGTCTCACAGCCTCAGAAATGTTTTGGTAACACTTTCCAGACTGATACATGTCAATTACTTTATAATCTGTTCTTTAAATTCTTCTCATTTCTGTGGATCAAGTTGGGTTTTTTTTTTTTTTAGATCTTTTAGTTTGCTTTACTTTGTCAGACTTTGTTCAGGTTCTATTTAAGTGATTATATTGTTTATTCCAAAAATGAGAAGCTTTTTAAAATGTAAATTTTTACATAGTCCAGTGTATCAGTAACTTTATGCAGTTGTATAAAGTTCACAGAGTTTGTAGAAAACCTGTGCTCTCATAAAAGTTCATTTAATGTCATCTCTATAACACTGGCACAATGCTGGATATTTTTAGCATGTAAATGATGGAATGCTGGAACTGTTCTGTAGCATTATAATTATAATTTTCCTTTACTGGAACTAGGAGTCCCAAACATGTTCCAGCATGACAATACCCCTGAGTAAAAAGTGAATCTATAAACACATGGCCTGTCAAAGTTCTAATGGAAGAATTGAATGGCCTGCACCTAGTGGAAGGGTTTCCTTCTCTGCCTGCTTTGTCTCAGTTTTTTCCTCATGTCATTTAAAGGAGTTTTCCTTGCCTCTGTTACCACTGTCCTGCGCAATAAGCTGCAATTAACATGGATAAAGGCAAGTTAAGCAGAGTAAACTTATTTACTATTTATCCTTATATTGTATTATATTGTGTTAGGGTCAAATTTGACACAAAATATATGGACTAACACAAAATATATGGACTGCTTTATAACACATTACAAGTGTTAAGGCCAGAGATTCTGAGAATTTTTAACCATTGACTTAAATGTCGTGCATTTATATTCAATATATTACTGACAAAACTGCCTGCAATAGTTGTTTAATGGTAAAGAAAATTTTATGTTTTGTTTTTAGCTTTCTGTTGGTGTCTTTTTTATAATTCTTTTTATTAATTAATGAATTAATTTAAAAAAAAATGTTTTTTGAGATTATCGTGTTTGTTGAGCACGATATATATACAGGTATGATGTCATGTTGGAGTTGGGCTCAGACGCTCAGCCCCTTACTTCTAGTGAAAGGAACTCTTAATGCTTCAGCATACCAAGACATTTTGGACAATTTCATGCTCCCAAGAGGTAACAGTCCTGAAGAGTGACCCCTGCAGTTAATTTTACACTCTCAGCATACCAACAAAAAAGTTACCAAAAAAAGAAAATCTCAATAACACTCGGTTCAGTAAACTGTTCAGCACCACTAAGCTTAACTGGGCAATTCTGTTAATGGTCTTTTCCCAAAGGCTAAAGCCCCAGCCATGGATGTTAATGACCAATTGGCTGATAAACATTTAGGTATGCTACAACATTTTCTGCATAGCTGTTTTCAGTTTGGATCCATATATATATATATATACACACACACAGTGGGGCAAAAAAAAACAACTAAAAAAGTATTTAGTCAGCCACCAATTGTGCAAGTTCTCCCAGTCTCCAGAAAGTCACATTATAGGATTTAAAAATAATTTATTTGCAAATTATGGTGGAAAATAATTATTTGGTCAATAACAAAATTTCATCTCAATACCCTTTGTTGACAGTGACAGAGGTGAAATGTTTTCTGTAAGTCTTCTTAAGGTTTTCACACACTGTTGCTGGTATTTTGGCCCATTCCTTCATGCAGATCTCCTCTACAGCAGTGATGTTTGGGGCTGTCGCTGGGCAACACAGACTTTTAACTCCCTCCAAAGATTTTCTATGGGGTTGAGATCTGGAGACTGGCTAGGCCACTCCAGGACCTTGAAATGCTTCTTACGAAGCCACTCCTTCGTTGCCCGGGCGGTGTGTTTGGGATCATTGTCATGCTGAAAGACCCAGCCATGTTTCATCTTCTCTATGCCCTTGCTGATGGATGGGGGTTTTCACTCAAAATCTCAAGATACACGGCCCCATCCATCCTTTCCACGAATGTCGTCCTGGTCCCAAAGCATGATGTTTCCACCCCCATGCTTCACAGTAGGTAGGTATGCAACTCAGCATTCTTTCTCCTCCAAACAGGAAGTTCTATTTTGGTTTCATCTGACCATATGACATTCTCCCAAACCTCTTCTGGATCATCCAAATGCTCTCTAGCAAACTTTAGAAGGGCCTGGACATGCACTGGTTTAAGCAGGGGGACACGTCTGGCACTGCAGGATTTGAGTCCCTGGCAGCGCAGTGTGTTACTGAAGGTAACCTTTGTTACTTTGGTCCTGGCTCTCTGCAGGTAAGTCACTAGGTCCGCCAGTGTGGTTCTGGGATTTTTGCTCCTACAATGTGATTTTCTGGATTTTTTTCCTTATTTTGTCTCTCATAGTTGAGGTATACCGATGATGAAAATTACAGGCCTTTCTCATCTTTTTAAGTGGGAGAACTTGCACAATTGCACAATATATATACTGTATACAAACAACTAAAAACTTGGGGAATTTTGTAAATTTTGTAGAGTGTAGGAAGTCTATTGCATCAGGGCTGACATTAAAGGAAAATCTAAGGAAGAGTAAAAAAATGTGTGGCCCTACTTTCATTATTGTTTAAAACAGTGCAAAAACAACACTAACCACCTTTTTTTTCCGTCAGTCTAAATATTGAATGCAAGATAAATGGCTACTTAAAATTATGATCATAAGAAGGAAATATTAGCAGTTTGTTACCATATTATTCTTTTTTGATGTTATTAGAATTTTAATATATTTTGTTTTTCTTATGCTTATTTTTAAGTAAAAAAGGCTGCTTTTTCTCTAAAATCACACAAACCCTTGTTCTGCTGCTGATTAAATGTATTTGTTCTCCTTTGTACACTATAATTAATTGGAGGGCTTAACTAATTAGTGCTTTTAAAGTTTGTAATGGCCTTAAATCTACAGGCACAGAATGTTTTCAGGCAAAAATTTTTTTACGTGAAATTGAATTTAGACTCTCTCACAATCTTTTACGGAACAGATCCCAGCTAATCAAATTTTGGGGTTCATACAAGCGATCAACATTTTTTTATTAACATCTTTTAGAAAACTGTTTTCTGGGTTGAGAAAAAGAGAACAAAATCTATGTTCTCCGTGTTTGTCCAGTAGAGTGAATTAACAGAGACTTTCTCCTCACCCACACATTACTGAACTCTCATCACCTCCTCCATTATTTCAAGTACATGGAAAGTGTTTGTTCTTCTTGTGCTCCTAAACAGTCCCACTGCGTCAATTAGATTCTATTTCAGTAGCTTTCAAGGTTGTTAGTACAGGAGCCCATTAGATATGAATAGAATTTTCCCCATTTTATTTTCATATTTGGCAACCAGCCTTCATCCCCAGACGAGAGGGGAAACAAGGTTGCTGCAGAGCTATTTTTAGTACAAGTACAGTAAAACACTTAGGGGTGGATCAATACACCCATCAGTGGTTTAGGAGGAAAAAGTCCCACCCCTTGTCTCTGAATATTTGATGTCTAGTTCATCCCTGAGACAGATTAATACAGGAAACAGATTTTTTATTCTACATTATGACTGTATAAAAAAAAATCAGCATTGTGACAGTGACTTTTCCTGCAAATTAGTAGATTGTGATATTGGTATGGTTTTTAAACACCAAAACTTTTAACTCACGCTTGTTGTTGTTGGTCTTTCGGCTGCCCCCGACAAGGGGTCGCCACAGCGGAATATCCAGTCCGCACTACAACTTGGCACAGGTTTTTACGCCGGATGCCCTTCCTAACGCAACCCTCCCATTTTATCCGGGCTTGGGACCGGCACTGTATCCAGTGGCTGGGGGGTTCGGGCACTGGCTAGGAATCGAACCCGGGCCTTCCACATGGCAGGTGAAACACCTACCACTGTGCCACCAGTGCCCTTTAAAAACTTTTAACTCGCGCTGTTCTTCCTTTATTTCTATAATTTTCTACATTGTAGAACAAAACTGAAGTCATCCAAAATATTTAAATAATCTTATTTGAACACTCGAAGTGTGGAGATGTATCTGCCGTTTGCACTCTGTTAAGCATCCATGAGAGTCTTTTTTTTTAAGGTTGGAAGGTCTAAAGTTTTTCTCTGCACCAGAGGTAAGTCCTGATCTTTTCCTGGATGGTCCTCTTGAGATCCCGTTCTCTCAGTTTGTTTGATGGTCGACATTTAAAGCTACTGTGCATTCACAGTAAGGTAATCAGGTCTTAAGGTAATGTTGGACTGTTGGTTCTCTTTATTTACTGAATTCTGTACGTGTTATTTCATAGATTTGATGTATTGTTCTATATTATAGCAAATAAGTAAAAGCAAAAGCTTTGAATTAGAAGGTGTATCCAAAGTAACTACTGAAACTGGTACTGTATAAAAATAGTAAATCAAGGACTCCAATATTGATTAACATTAATGTTGATTAATCACATTACATGAATTGTCGTTATTCTCTCCCTTTCCTTTTGCTCTGAGGGGTTTTAATAAATAGATGCGTCCTTCAAGACACACTACATAGCCATGACGTGACTTTCAGTACATTCCTTTTTGAGAGAGAAAGACAGAAAGAGTTTGGGTGTATTTTGATGAGTCACCCTCAACTAATTTGTGCCTATTCAACCGCTCCTTAGAGCACTTATGTTCTGATCCTGTAAACAAATCTGCCAGAATCCTCTACAGACACTGCCTGTATAGATGCAAATTCCGGCCCTTTCAGTGAGACAGATTATTGTGTTCAAATTACCAAAAAAAAGCTGACTTTTTGGGCTCCCATGTGGTTAGTGCACAAGGACTGTGACATTTTTGACCACTGCTTATTCGTTCTTGCCTAACTATGTGGTAAATTGTTCACTGGAATCATAGTTTACCTAAACACTTAAAACTCAAGGCTGCACAGTATAGGTCAATAATGATTAAAAATACTGTATATATTTGCTTATATTGGAGACGTGCGGAGTGTTTTAACAGAGACGCTTCACATATCAAAATGTGCATTTGGGTTTTTAGGTATGTCACCTTATGAAAATAACTATCACCTTAAGAAAATACCATTACCTTGACATTCTTTCAGTACAAATAATTAAGAATTGTAATTATTTTATCTTTAATATGATTCCAAATGTCTATTGACTAAGCTATTACGTTCATTATATATTTTGCTTCTTCATTCAATCACAAAAAAACCCCCAAAAACTTCTGGTTGTTCTTTGGAGCAGATTCTAAATTGCAGTAGTATTCAGTCGGTTTCAAACGATCTGCATCATTAATATAATATCTGAATGAATGTGATAGCTTGCTGCTCCTAATTCACTGTACATTTTCAGTAAGCAGCAGTGCAGCTAATCTTCCCCGTCACACTTCCTCGTACACACAGCTGAAAGCCAAACACACACATCTCTATTAAAACAGCCATGATGTCAAAACAAGGTTTCCACCGAACCATCACTTTATTTACACTACAAAAGCGGCAGCATTAACTGACAATCTTAAGGAGCCAACTTGGTTCATACAGTTAAATCTAAATTCTTTGTGTGGTTGTGTGCTTTCAGCTTCCCGCATGTTAATTCCTCTTCCATACTATCACTGTGCATGAGCAAGCAAGGGAAAAGGAAAAGACCTTTCTTAATAAAGGTTTATTCTGAGTGGGCTGTTAAATGCCCTCAAGGGAAAGGCAAATCGGTGCTGTAGGCCAATAAACATGGTGACATGATGATGGGTTCCCAAGGCTCACCCATGCTTCTGTGGAGCAAAGGCCAGGCCATCTAAGGCACCAGTGCACCAGGACCTAGCAAGCAAAGATCCCAAGCCCACCGACCCAACTTCCAAACTCCCCAGGTTTCAATCTGATTGATCAAGCACTCATGCAATGCAACAGAGAAACAAGTCCAATCCAGGGAGGCTCTATCCTGCCATCCACAGCACCCAATGGATCCACTGCCAGTGTCCTTGTGCCTGATACCACAACACACTCCCAGAGGTCTTGTAGAGTCATTCCCTGAGGGGCCAGAGCTAACCAGGAACCTTTTCAAGCATGCATAATGCCCCTGTACAACCATACCATCTGCAGACAGCTTTGTGACCTTGGTTGCTTCTATTGGTCAGGTCAACATATCAGAGTATACTGAATGACCAGGTTATCCCATCAGTGGATTTATTTCTTCCCTGATGGCACTGGCATGTTCCAGCACACCAGTACAGAAAATGTAGCAGGCTTAAATTGTGAAAGAGAGGTGCTGGGAGCACAAGGAATAATTTTCACAAAAGAATTGATCACCACAGCGTCATGATCTTAACTTTATGGAATACCTGATCTTCACCAAGAATTAATGCACCAAAAATTAATTGAATAAGATTTAAAACAATGCAATGTGGAATCCATGCTTTTTTCCTTTGACCGGCAGGTGTTCTTTTGCTGTTAGCTGGGAATGCTTTGGTCTAAAAGTACTTACGGTAGGTAATGTGTGAATTTAATATACAATTTTTCATAATTGTATTTAAAAAATAATGTATTAAGATTATCTTGTTTAATGTGTAGAAGAAAGCAACATGTTTTTATTTACTGATAGTTTAATGAGAATGAGTAAAGTGAGAACCTTCCATACCTGTGGAGGTATGGAAGTGCTTAGGAGAGGTGGCAGTAGAGTTTCTGACTAGTTTGTTTAACAAGATCTTGGAGAGTGAGAGGATTCCAGAAGAATGGAGGAGAAGTGTATTGGTGCCGATTTTTAAGAACAAGGGAGATGTGCAGAGCTGTGGCTATTACAGAGGCATAAAGCTAATGAGCCATACAATGAAGCTGTGGGAAAGAGTAGTGGAAGCTAGGTTAAGGGCAGAGGTGAGCATTTGTGAGCAGCAATATGGTTTCATGCCTAGAAAGAGTACATCAGATGAAGTATTTGCTTTAAGGGTGCTGATTGAGAAGTACAGAGAAGGTAATAGAGAGTTGCATTGTGTCTTTGTAGATTTAGAGAAAGCGTACGACAGGGTGCCGAGAGAGGAGCTGTGGTGTTGTACGAGGAAGTCTGGAGTGCCAGAGAAGTATGTTAGAGTGGTGCAGGACATGTATGAGAGCTGTAAGACAGTGGTGAAATGTGCTGTAGGTGTGACAGAAGAGTTCAAGGTGGAGGTGGGTCTGCATCAAGGATCGGCTCTAAGCCCCTTTTTGTTTGCTCTGGTGATGGACAGAATGACAGATGAGGTAAGACAGGAGTCTCCATGGACTATGATGTTTGCAGATGACATTGTGCTTTGTAGCGAGAGCAGGGAACAGGTGGAAGAAAATTTGGAGAGGTGGAGGTACGCTCTGGAAAGCAGAGGAATGAAGGCGAAGCAAGACGGAATACATGTGTGTGAATGAGAGGAACCCAAGAGGGACGGTGAGGATACAGGGAGCAGAGGTAAAGAAGGTGCAGGATTTTAAGTACTTAGGGTCAATGGTCCAGAGCAACGGAGAGTGTGGAAAGGAGGTGAAGAGGCAGGTACAGGCAGGTTGGAATGGGTGGAGAAAAGTGTCAGGTGTGTTGTGTGATAAAAGAGTATCAGCCAGAATGAAAAGAAAGGTGTACAGGACAGTGGTGAGACCAGCGATGCTCTACGGCTTAGAGACAGTGGCACTGAAGAAAAGACAGGAGGCAGAGTTGGAGGTAGCAGAGCTGAAGATGTTGAGGTTCTCCTTAGGAGTGACAAGAATGTATAGGATCAAGAATGAGTTCATCAGAGGGACAACCCATGTGAGATGTTTTGGAGATAAAGTCAGAGAGGCCAGATTGAGGTGGTTTGGACATGTTCAGAGGAGAGATGGTGAATTTATCGGTAGAAGGATGCTGAGGTTGGAACTGCCAGGCAGTCTAGAGGAGATTTGTATGCATTTGTAGCATATTTGTAGCAAATGCATGTAGATTTGTAGCATATTTAAATATACTAAATATTTCTGGAACAGAACATTTTAATTGAGAGAGATTTAAATTGACATCTGGATTAAATTTTTACTTAATATTTGAAGCTTTTTTTTTAGTTGTTAGTTTTGACTGCGTTTAAGCATATTGATTGATGTCTGGATGGAGTTTCTTGTCCTTAATAGTTGGGCTATAATCCTCCAGGTTCACCAGTTTTCTTCCCAGTTCCCAAAGCATGTCTGGTGAATTATCAATGTTGAATTACCCTTTGGTGTGAATGAATGTGTGATAGTGAGTGTGTGTGCTCTGTGATCGACTGCATTCTTGCCTTTTATTCTGGATTCCTTGCATAGATTCCAAATCCAGTGTTGTTCTGACTAACATAAAGATTCTGTTTAGGATCTTGCTTAGTGCTGCTGTAACTTTCGTTTTAGAACGGTTCTCAACACACACCCCGCATCACTTTTCAGTTCTGTGTAGATATGCTTACTTTAAGCTTCGTAAGCGATTTTATTTTGGAAAATTTGCTTATCTGTCCCATATGGGCCTCTCTCTCTCTCTCTCTCTCTCTCTCTCTCACACACACACACACACACACACACACACACACACACACACACACACACACACACACACACACACACACTGCTGATCACAGTCACACTTACAGCGGAAGTTGAATATAAGACGTTATTGTGCAGGTGTCGAAGGACAGATTAGGGCGAGAATGACAGCGAGAGAGGGAGACGGGTTTGTATTCGGCTGCAGAATCTGATGCAGATAAACTCTATATACAGTACAGGTCAAAGTGAGAGCATTCATTAATGGCAAATCGTAATCACCAACCTATCAGCTATGAGTGTGAAAACACAACAGTGTTACTTTGTGTATGTAGATAAGAGAGTAAGCAAGGTGACAGATGCCCATCATTTTTCTTTTTGAGTAGCCCATACTGTACTGTATGTGACACACCATCACCAGGTTCTCCAGCGTCTGAGTGTTTCCTCTAATGAGATGCAGGTACTTAACGTACTTCACTGGTAAACAAGTAGATTAACGTGCACTCAGCTTGGCTTGTTTGTATTCCTCTTACCAGCTCAGTTACCCTCAGCCAGATAACAAACAATGCTTATATCTCATTCCCTCTCAAGCATACACACATACTGTCCATGAGAATAAATCAGCTAGGACACTTTTCCGTCATTACCGCATCAGACTCTATCACTATCGTTGTTTGCATGTTATATCACTGTATGTATAGTGTTTACTGCAGTCACATGGAGAGTGCTAGAGACTGTTAGATTGCTTGTATGTTTTACTGAATATTAGATGGTGTGTTTGTGCCAAAAGCCAGACACCGTGTGATGGCTGTGTATGATGGATCAGAGTGTGTAAGTCATTCAGCTTGCGTGCCATGTGTTACGAGGAGTGTGATGGCCAACAAGGACGTAGCAATCTGTATAATTTCTCTGTTACATAATGTTTAGAGCATCAAACAGTCGCAGTGAAGAATCTCAATGAGGTGCTTTTGTCCACTCCATTTGCTCTCTGGTGTTACTGATGATAAAACACAGCTCCTCTGGAGGTACTGTACTATAGATTTAACCACTAGATATTATCACATAGTCTAGATTCAATTCAGTGTGAACAATAGGGTAATATGTTTTATATATATATATATATATATATATATATATATATATATATATATATAATGTTTATTCTGCACAATAAAATGAACTGCATATAAGGTAGTGGTGGATAAATTAAATCTATCATCTATCTATATTTTATCATCTGTATGGACGTGAGGTTGAACCTCTGTGCTGCTATGTATACTTAACTTTTTGACATTAGCTTGACACAAGATACTCATAAAGTTTTATAATTGCAGTGCTTGTGTGTATCTAGCCATGCGCTTGTGGGTGTTTGGAAGACTGCTCTGCATCTCCTTTTTTTTAAGAGAGGGAGAACGAGGGTTTCCATAGCAGCAGGTTTCCATGGATACCAGATCACAATGCCTGCTTGAGGGAGTAGTATGAGTCATCTTCTCATCAGCCTTGTTGAGAAAGGAATGTGAGAGAGACAGAGACAGCAGTTGGGAAAGAGGATGTATAATAATGCAGAAAAGAAATGGTGGATTTTCACATCCCGCTCAAGGCTGTATAGATTATAGTACCAGTGTTTCTGTCTCAGTGATATCTTCTTTGAGTGATGACGATAAAAATGACAATCCATCTCATACCCCTCTGCAAATTGTGTTCTCTTTTCAGGAGATGGTCTAGTGTGGTATATCAGAAATAATCTACATAACATGATTTCATTTGATTATTTTCTAATTTAGCCCCAACTTGTTTGGTGTGACATGAACTAAACTTTGAAGTCATTTTTGTCTTATGTTACTTCATGAACAATTATCACCTTCTGCTTATGTACGACAGTACGGCTTGCTATGGGATTTGGATTAGAAAAATCTTTCCACTTCGACAGCAACCTGGGAATAGCCACTATTTCAGTAAACGTGTCTATTTAAACACAGAACGATGCTCATTATACAGGCAGCAAGTTTAGCAAGTTTTCAATCACCTGAATGTGTTGTGTAGCCGCTAAAAACTGATTAACTCTTCCAGCATTTATGCTAAATTCAAGAGCTGTGACTGAAGCATATATATTTTTTAACAGTAAGCATGATCTCGCTTTAACTCTTGTAACGTGATGTATTCATCTTTTGCTTTGATGACAACTTGACACACACTTGGCATCCTCTCAGTCAGCCTCACGAGGTAATCACCTGGAATTCAATTCAATTTTATTTTTGTAGCAACTGTTGTCGCAGAGCAGCTTTTTATGGAAGTTTATATGAAATCAGAATGTGTATAAATCAAAACGATTAGATAGTTCCTGATGAGCAACCTGAAGGAGATGGTGGCAAGGAAAAACTCCCTGAGATGGCAATAGGAAGAAACTTTGGAGGGAACACCTCCTCATTTGGGTGATAACGGTTTTGGAATGGTTTTCCAGCAATCTTGAATGAGTTACCAGGGGGGTGGAGTACTTGTTGGCTTCTTTTTCTTCACTCTCTGGTTCAACTCATCCCAAACTGTCTCACTTGGATTTAAATGGGGTGACTGTGGAGGCCAGGTCATCTGATGCAGTCTTTTTGGAACAAATAGCTATTACATAACCTCAAGGTGTGTTTGGGGTCACCGTCCTGTTATGACAAATGATGATCCCACTAAGTACCAACCAGATGCCATGTCATTGCAAAATGCTATGACTAAGTGTGCCCTCAATTTTGACTAAGTCACCAACAGTGTCACCAGCAAAGCACCCAATGCCATGACACCTCCTTCTCCATGCTTTCCAGTGGGAACCACACATTCAGTAACCATCTGTTCACCCTCCGTATACAGTATTTAACAAAGACAGATTGGTTAGAATAAATAATTTTAAACTTATCAATAAAGACAAAAATTTTTGACTTATCAACAGTTTTCCACTGATCTAATGTTAATTGTTTGCATTTCATGACCTAAGTAAGTCTCTTCTGCTTTAAATCGGCAGTTTTTGATGCTGGTTATTCTAATAAACGTATCCTCTGAAAGAGCGGTAGCTGGTGGTCTGCTTTTCCTGGGAGGGTCTTCATGACAGCCAGTTCCATCCTAGTGTTTGGTGCTTTTGACGACTGCACTTGGGGATACTGTACATTCAAAGTTTTTGGGGATTTTCAGACTGACTGACTTGCATTTCTTAAAGTAATGATTGATCATCTTTTCTCTTTACTTAACCGAGTGTTTCTTACCATACAGGTAATATGGATTTGTACTGTAGGTGTATGTAGCAGCAAATGACTGTACACACCCTTTCCTTTGCACAAGAATACTGATAGTCTAAAGCACATTAAGAAAGAAACAAATGTCACAATTAAACACTTGACAATGCGTACCTTTGAATTGAAAACCATTCAATGTTAATCTGATGAGAGAATGCCAAGAGGGTGCCAAGCGGTCATCAAAGCTAAATGTAGCTACTTTGAACAGTCTAAAATATAAACCATTCTGGTTTGTTCAACATTTTTGGGTATTACATAATTCCATATGTTCTTTTATGGTTTTATGTGGCAATTTATTTATCACCACATTGTTTAATTTTTTTAATTATTATTTTCAAAATTATATATTTCCATTTGAAATGATAAAATATTGCCATCCCTCTATAATCCTACAGGTGGTGCCCTCTATAGATAGCAGGCGGCACAGTGTCCCATATGATACAAGTAAATTATTAGCAAAGTTTAAAATTGTATAGAATTTTATTAAAATTTACTTAAAATACTTACAAATCGAATCAGCACCTAAGAACTTTATTAATCCCAGAGGGAAATTGCTTAAAAGAGCAACTGCACCAAGCTGCTGTACGCTCGCGCATGCGCAAATCGTATTTGATAATTGAGATTGAGAGCTGAGAGTTAACATCTTTTTAGTGTTTCAATTAAATTTTTGTAATTTTGCCAAATTGTCTTAAAAAACTAAAAAGATATGAACTGCGTTTGAGCAATCAATCAACTGTGTGTGAGGATGTGCTAACATGTAAAGTTTTAGTACATGTGTATTTGTACCCAAGCATGCAACAGGTTATACGGTGTGTGTTAAGTATGTTAATGTTACGTGTGCTGTCGTTAATTCAAAATTGATTCCAAATTCCAAAATTGATGTCTTTTTTTAATGTATATATGTTTACATTAAATTTAATATTGCTGTTCCTCTATAATGCACTCTATTCACACATTGGCAGGCGGCACAGCGTTCTGTGCGAATTAAAGAGTAAAAGAGTAAATATCGACTCAGTATACCGTATATAGAAAATGGTGCAAGCTACGGCAAATACAAATCAAATTGGCGCATAAGTATTATTATAATATTGTATCAGTCTGTCCCTGGTGAACACTAGTTATTAACCCTAAGAAAGTGGACTTCATGTTAATTAAAACACTGTTAAACAGTTTTGCACATTTGTCTTTGCAGCTACACAGTTAGAGAATAAGTTTATTTATGGTCGTGCTATCTGGTGCTTTTCAGTCCTGGGTTTCTGCCACTGACGATTTATGAGAGCCTGCAAATCACATGGAAAAATAAACCCCAAAACTAAACACAATTCTACACCAAAGGCTGAATAAGAATCACAAGTGAGGACTTTGAGATAAGGTCTCATATTTTTCAGTGGGTTGGTTGTGGTGGGAAATTCCCACTAAATATGTTCTAATATTTGGGACCAGGAGTAGCTCAGTGGTTAAGGCATTGGACTACGGTTCGGAAGATCCCAGGTTCAAACCCCACAACCACCAAGTTGCCACTGTTGGGCCCTTGAGCAAGGCCCTTAACCCTCAACTGCTCAGATGTATAATTAGATAAGAATGTAAGTCGCTCTGGATAAGAGCGTCTGCCAAATGCCTAAATGTAAATGTAAATGTTCTAATGATTCATCTAATCATACTGATGCTCTAATCACACAGCTTTGCAACAGTGTTTGTCTGATGGTTTCTACTTAGTTATAAACCTAGTAACCCAGTGATCTATCCAATGACGGAAACTTTAAAGCACTTTTAAAGCACCATATTACATAGACAGATTTTGCCATTTTAATGGACACTGGATTTCGAAGCCTAATGAACATAAACAGTTCAGAGGAATACAAGTGAACAAAGAGTGAGAAAAGGTCAATTCCTAAACAGGGGCACACCTTGCAGATGTAATGCAGTTTTACACAGTCTGTTATTGTGAATAGGGAGGCTTGTCTTGCAATAATAATAAAAAAAAAAAAAAAAATTACGGCTCATAATTAAGGTTTCTCAGTCTAAATCTCACATCCTGGCATTTCAGTACAAATGAAAACAGATTTATGCAGATATAACAGTACTTGATCTTTCCCAAAGTGTGTTCACAAAGTCCAGCTGCTATTAAAATCCATGTTCTAGCAGTTCATATACAGGTTATAGGTAATGCATTAACGGTGATATACACTTTAACCGCGTGCTTGTTTTTTGCTCGTCAATATTAAGCTGTAACAGCATGAAAATGTGAACGCTAAAACAAGTTTAATGGCAAAATGTACTCTTCATTAAAAATAATGATTCATTATATACTCACTTATAATGTTGAACAGTGTCATAGGTAGGTGGTGTTCCCACATTGTTGTGATGTAAAAAGAGAACCAGCAAGCTAAGCTAGAAGTGTGAAAGACAAGTTCATGCCATATTGAACTGTGTATATTGAGCATTTAAACAGTCCTTGTTTAACAAGCTGCATGTGCTAATACTCAGGACTGATGCAGTTGTGTGTGGATTGAGTTGAAGCCATAAATCAATGATGGCTCCATGAGACCGGACTCTAGATGTCTCTGATACTGATTTATTGATGCGTTTAATGCATATCTCTGCAAACATGCTGTATTGATGAAGGACAGGGTGGCTGACAGTCTAGCTCTTATGCACCAAAGTGAAGTATGAGATATTTATTCCTGGTCACGTAAAAACTTACAGGTGACTAAGGGATAAGCAGCACCAAAATGTCTTAAATTATTGCTGAGAGGACAGCTCCAGTTTATCTTGGCATAAATAAAGTCTTCGGAACTGTTCTGGATGAGTGGACACTTCTTCCCAAAGTATTCCACCATTCTTTCCGCAATTGTTATTTTGATAGTTGTGGTGGAGAGCACTAGGGCTGGGCGATTTGGCCTAAAATCAAAATCTCGATTAATTGAACATTTTAACTCTATTTCGATTAATAAACGATTTTTTTTTTTTTTGCCCTCATAGTTCACTGACAAGTTTTGTACAGTAAATATGCTCACAAGTGAGAGATTTTTGAATGAAGGCTGCATTACTTGATTGATTAATTGAAGGCAACACACACTATCTACTATCTATGATTATTTATTGAACATCAATGTTGAACAACTTAAACTGAAGCCACAAAAATTAAAGGGTTCATTAAATTACATTTTAAAGTATAGTTTATTAACAAAAACAGATGACCGATTTGGCCTTAAAAAGTAAGATACTATAGGCACATGCTCAGAATCTTTACAAGGCAAAGATTTTTATTTAAAAAAAAAATACTTATATCTTATATATCCTATATCTTGTGATGATATATTACAATGTTTTGAGATTTTTAAACAATAATGAGAAACAACATTTAGACCACACACACTAGGGCTGTCTTTATCCCACAATTCAGAGTTAAATGAAGGCTATTTCACACGGCCCCAATAAACTGACATAATGGCTTAAGCATGCAATGACAACAAACATGGAAGGAATTATGCAGCTATCAATCTGGGCCACAATTTCACTTTTACTATACAGTTGGGTACCTGCTAGGTGTTGTATAGTTCATATTTGCTTGGCCAGAATGGTTTAAACCACCAAAATAACGTTTTATTGATAAACTGTGCAGCATTCGGCAACGTGAACACGAGGCGAATAAGGAGCTAAACTTCAGCCGTAAAATGAGACGCTGTGCAATAAGGAGCCAAACAAACCGGAAGCTGCGAATAAGGAGCTAAACTTCAGCCGCAGAGTGAGACGCTGCGCAATAAGGAGCCAAACGAATCGGAAGCTGCTTTTATTGATAAACTGCGCAGCTTTGGCCAGCGTGAACACACCCGTTAGTAACGAGGCGAATAAGGAGCTAAACTTCAGCCGCGGAATGAGACGCTGCACATTAAGGAGCCAAACAAACCGGAAGCTGCGAATAAGGAGCTAACTTCAGCCTCGTGTGCTTAGGGGCATCATATCTTTCGCTAGAAAGTTAGAAACGGCCCTGGTTATATCCTTGCTCCCTTTGGACACCTTTCATAAGGTGTAATGGTCACGAAAGACGACATGATCGATATCTGCTTTGCTACAGCCCCACTGCTAGCGCTGCTAGTTGACGAAGTAGCATCGGCCCGCATTTTCATGCTCTGTGTGGTCGTGTGGGTGATGCGTTCATATAACGAAGTTCGTGCTACCTTTTTTGTTGACAATTTCAACATCTTTGGATAATAACTCGAGGTTAGATTCACTTTCGTCGCTGCTTCCACTCTTTTTTTTTTTTTTTTTTTTTTTCGTCCTGGTGTCAAGTTTGCTTCGCAAAGTGCGGCAGGAAATTAACTTTGACCTGCACGGCACGCGCAAGCTGCACGCTGATTGGTTGTTGTCGTATTGTTCTGCTGTGTGACTGGCTCTTAGATGAATCCATATCGAGCAAAAAATGTCTAGAGCTTTTCATCGTTTTTAAAATCAAATAAATCGCGATTCGATATGATATCATTTATCGGCCCAGCCCTAGAGAGCACTATGTAAGAGATCACTGAAAAAGTTTCCTATACATGCTCTGTGGTATATATTTCTGTAAAATGCGCCGACAGTGCCAGAAGGACCAGACACAGCTACACACATCTGTTTCTTTCAGTTCCGCCTATTAATTATTACCTAGTTTTGGATCCGTTCTTTAACTTTAACATGGTTACAATTTATCCTTGAGTAAAGTATCCTTGTCTTACCAGTTCTCATCTTCAGCATTATAGACGTCATATCATTTTATTGCCAGTGATGATGTCCTGTCTCTCCATCCCTGTCTTCTTTAGAGAAACACAATTATTCACAAAACAAAAAGTTCTGGTTATGAATGGTGATTTTGCAGGTACTGTGGACTACATATTAGTCTTTTCATCTGCTCTCCACATCACTTCACTCCACTCCACTTATTGTAAGAGCTTGATTAATTAGCTGACTGAGGTTGGATTAGATAGACTTCAAAAAGAAAGAATTAAATTTTTGTTTTATTATTAACAAACCAGTGCTATGGTTGTAAGTTCTACAGAAATATCCTTCTAACAATAGGGATGAAAATGTAGAACTCATGAATGTATATGGTTTCGAAACTAGTTTTTTTGTTTCTTAATATGATTTTGAGGGATATTTTTATCAAATACATTGTGATTAATCTTTATGTAACTTTACTCGAGTTGATGGTTAATGTGGTTTGTAATGGCAAAGTCAACATGTGTATCATAATGAAACTTACATTGTCATACACTACCGTTCAAAAGTTTGGGGTCACTTGCAAATTTCTTTGTTTTTGTTTAGTGATTTATTTTCTACATTCTACAGCAATACTGGGGATTTCAAAACTATAAAATAACACATATGGAATTAGGTAATTATGTAACAACAACAAAAACAACAGTTAGTTGTTATTTTAAGACACAGAGGTCGGCCTTTCTGTAATAGTTCTTGCAAGAACAGTATTGTCAAGTGCATTTGCAAAATCCGTCAAGCACCATAATGAAACTGGCTCTCATGAAGGCCGTCCCAGGAGGACGAGACCAAAACCTACCTCTGCTGCAGACGAGAAGTTCATTTAGAGTTATCAGCCTGAAAAATGACCAATTAACAGCACCTCAGATTAGAGACGTTATGAAGTCTTTACAGAGCAGAAGTAGCAGAAACATCTCAATATCAACTGTTCAAAGGAGATTAATGCATTTTCTGGACGCCTTCAGCATTCCTTTACAATGTAGAAAGAAATAAAAATCAGGAGTTAGAAAGTGTTCTAAAACTTTTGAACGGTAGTGTGTATATATATATATACACACACACACACACACACACACACACACACAGTGGTTGTACAGTGAAACTGAAACACTGGACAATTTAGTGTTGGAGGTTTCATGGCTAAATTTGACCAGCCTGGTGGCCAATCTTCATTGATTGCATGTTCCATCAGTATGAGCAGAGTGTGAAGGTTTAATTAGCAGAGTAATAGAACAGTTTTGCTTAAAATATTGCAATGCACACAACATTATGGGTGACATATCAGAGTTCAAAAGAGGACAAATTGTTGGTGTGTATCTCGCTGGCGCATCTGTGACCATGACAGCATGTCTTTGTGATGTATGAAGAGCCATGGTATCCAGGGTAATGTCAGCATACCACCAAGAAGGAAGAACCACATCCAACAGGAGTAACTGTGGACGCAAGAGGAAGCTGTCTGAAAGGGATGTCCGGGTGCTACAGATTGTGTCCAAAAAACATAAAACCACAGCTGCCAAACTCACTGCAGAATTAAATGTGCACCTTAACTCTCCTGTTTCCACCAAAACTGTTCGTCTGTAGCTCCACAGGGTCAATGTATATTGCCGGGCTGCTATAGCCAAACCTTTGATTACCTGTGCCAGTGCAAAACATCAGTTTCAATGGTGCCAGCAGCGAAAATCTTGAGCTGTGGACAATGTGAAACATGTATGAAACATGTATTGAGTCCACCTTCACTGTCTTTCCCCATCCAGAAGAGTTACGGTGTGGAGAAGCCTCAAAGAAGCGTACCACCCAGACTGTTGCATGCCCAGAGTGAAGCATGGGGGTGGATCAGTGATGGGTTGGGCTGCAATATCATGGTATTCCCTAGGCCGAGTACTTGTGCTAGATAGGTGCGTCACTGCCAAGGAGTACTGAACCATTCATGTGGACCCAATGGTTCAAACATTGTATCATGAAGCCAGCGCGGTGTATCAGGATGATAAAGCACCAATACACACAGTGAGACTGGTGACAGAGTGGTTTGGTGAACATGAAAGTGAAGTTGAACATCTCCCATGTCCTGCACAGTCACCAGATGTAAATATTATTGAGCCACTTTGTGGTTTTTTGGAGGAGCGAGTCAGGAGACTTTTTCCTCCACCTTCATCACATAGTGACCTGGCCACTATTCTGCAAGAAGAATGGCTCAAAATCCCTCTGGCCACTGTGCAGGACTTGTATCTGTCAATCCCAAGACGAATTTCAAAATCTACAAAAGGGGGTAGGGCTTTTTCATATTTAGCTCCAAAGCTTTGGAATAGCCTTCCAGACAGTGTTCGGGGAGCAGACACGGTTTCTCAGTTCAAAAGTAGACTCAAGACGCATCTTTTTAATCTGGCATACACATAACTCATCCCAGTACTCATACTCCAGTACACCTATACCGAATGGCAACTACGCTAATTCTCCCCATCTGTTCTGTATTTCTCTACCCATCCCGAGGCATCGGGAGATTTTGCCAGCTTCAGTAGACAAAGGCCGACCCTGCGAGGTTCCTGAGGCATCCAGAGAAGGACCAGCTCCAGCTGGATTCAGCTTTATGATGGTTGGAGCTACACATGCTGCTCCTGTGCTTCCAGTGATCCAGACCTCATCTGTCCTCTGCACCTACTGACTCGTCCCTATGCTGAACTGGTCTTCATGACAATTTAAATAATTTCTGTCATATTGAATTTTCACCTGCACAACACACAAGATGTTATATCATTTCTATCTGTTATCGCCCAAATGAGGATGGGTTCCCTGTTGAGTCTGGTTCCTCTCAAGGTTTCTTCCTAATGCCATCTCAGGGAGTTTTTCCTTGCCACCGTCGCCGTCACCCTTGGCTTGCTCATCAGAGAAATTTCATTCATTCGTCTCATTATTATTATCTGCACATTTTTCTCACACATCCACACTTCCAATTATTTTCTTTTCTATAATTATTATTATTTGTTTTTATTTATTTATTTTCTATTATAATTTTATTTATTTATTATTTTATATATAATTATTCTATATACAGTTTTTTTTTTTTTTTTTTTTTTGTTAAATTTCTTTAATTTTTGTGAAGCTGCTTTGAGACAATGACCATTGTTAAAAGCGCTATATAAATAAAATTGAATTGAATTGAATTGATGCTGTATTGTCCGCAAAAGGACCATACTAATGAAACACATGTTCACATTTCAAAAATCTACCCAAAAACAGTGAAAACACCAGTAGAATGAAGGGCATGATCAGAATTATGCAGCAGCTTGTCTTACATACTCATTACACATGTACAAGTGTAGAAGCAAACAACTTTCACAATCTGAAATTACTTTTTAAACTGTCTATCATGTCTCTATGGAGACACTGTCATCAGCCGTTTATTTTCCTGCTTGTAATTCCATCGGATGTTTTGTCTGTTTGTTTATGCCTAACTAAGTAACCATTGGGTCACTTTACTTCAAAACCCGTGTGTGTGTGTGTGTGTTGTGCATCAGCATAGCAAGCATGTTTAGTTCTGGCTGTGGGGTCGGAAAATACCTTCTGTATCCTGTCAGAGAGTGGGGGAAATCCAAGAAGCCCTACTGATGCACCCTACAGAGAGAGAGAGAGATGGAGGAGAACTGAGGAAGTGAGTTTGAGAGACAGTGCAGATGAAAGTCTCTAAACAGAGAGAGACTGGAGGTGAAAGTGAACGAGAGTGGACGTGAACATATGAAGGGCAGAGTACTTGGGATTATTTCCATCATACTTCTTACCCACACACTGTTCACAGATCAGCCCACGGCAACCTGAGAGTCAGTTATACATAGAAATCATACTTTAGAAAAAGGTTCTCGAAGAGTACAAACTAGAGCTTTGAGACTGTGTGAATGTGTGTGTATGCAGGTGTGGGTGTGTTTCACCATGAATACTTGGTTGTATTCATTCACTTGTTCCAAATATGTAGTTCAGAAATCTCATGTCATTATGTCACTGGCTCTTTGTAAAATGTTTTGTTTTTCAAGAACTTTGACACATATGATGGAGCACAAAGCAAATAACTCATCTATTGTGTATATTTCTTCTGAATCTTTCACCAAGAGAAATGTTTGATACTATGTTTATGTTCATTCAGTGATTTCCTTGCCTGTGCCCCTGATTTTGTTTACCTTCTTTCAGCGCCACGTTGGCATAGTAGTTAGCGTTGTCGCCTCGTGTCTCCAGTGTTGAGAGTTCGATTCCCGCCTCGGGTCTGCGTGCATGGAGTTTGCATGTTCTTCCTGTGCTTGGTGGGTTTCCTTCAGGTACTTCGGTTTCCTCCCACAGTCCTAAAACATGCAGATTATGCCAAATTGTCCGTAGTTGGTGAATGAATGTGTGTGTGTGTGTGATGCCCTGCGATGAATAGGCAGTCTTTCCACAACCATGTAAAGGATGAGGGTACAGAAAATGGATAAATTAACTCTCGAAGCACATCCAGGCTGATACAGGTAACATCAGGCAGGTGAATGTTCTTCAAAGGCACAACAGAGCTGCTGTTTTTTCCTATACCACCTGTTTTTTTTGTTTATATATATATATATATATAAATTATGATGTCACAGTTGTGTAGATCCAATGACCCAGTTTTTACTTTCTATGATATTAGAAGGGGATTTGCATGGTTTCTACAGGAATATCCAAGACAAAAGCTCTACCATAATGTGTTTTTCCAGCTGGCCTATATAACTAGTTTTTCTCTGTTTTACACACACACACACACACACACACACACACACACACACACACACACACACACACACACACACACACACAGCCACTGGCCCATATACCCAGTGCTTCTGGCAGTTGCCTGACTACTACTTTTGTCACCTGGGATACATGCAGACACACACACACATGCACACACACTTTTGTCCCATTTTCTAGCAGTTACGGTAACATATTACTACAGCAGCCTTTTGGGAGTGCTAGGGAACTTTCAAATTTTCGCCATATTTATACACTTGCATTAATTCAAACCATTTTTTTTCTCTCTTCTGCTGTCTCAGTGAATTAATTGACAAATATTAGAGCAGTCCAAGTTAGTGTATTATAGTGATTATCACTTGATCGTGTTTTTCTTCCCTGCAAAGAAGCAAAACTTGACAAAAATTTACAAGTTTCATTATTACTGTAGGGAAATTAGGCAGCAGCATTTTACAGCGTGGTCCAAAAAACAAAAGGAGTTTCCGTATCACCTGAAACTAAATATCATACCAATTTTACTGGTTACATTTGTATTTTTCATCAAAAATATAATTTCAAAATCTGCATAAAATGTCTTTAAAGTTAATTGTGACCAAACCTTTTTACATGCTTTACAGACACTCTTTGTTGGAATGATCAGCACTCTGTAAATGACCAATTGTTGTTTGAGTTGAAGTGTTGATTAATTGTTATAAGTTGTGTAGTTTTAGTATGTACAGTAAAAGGAGACCATGTAAGATAAGCAAATGCAATTATAATAAGCATTTCTATGACCAAAATGCACTTTTGTCAGTTACCACTTAAAGTGACGAATGCCTTATAATAAGCAGCATGGTTTATATATTAATATGGTGGCTGAGGTTCTAAAAAGTCTTACATAATTGCAAAGTAATTTTAAAAAAGGTTTAAAACATAACATAGCATCCTTGATTAAATCTCATTCTTTTTGTAAGTAAAACTTATTTTACTTTGGCACTCCATGGTGTGGAAATGGCCAGAATTGGGCCAAACTCGGCAGTCAACTCTTTGCACATTTGTGTCCCATAAAAGCAGCTTTGCTGTTATGAAACTGAACAGCACTGATCTGGTCATTCAATTTTACCAAATGAGCCCGAGTGTCACTGTTTGGACCGGCACATTATCATTCATCATACAGTAGGATTTACTGCATACAAAGCCGAGAGGATTTAACATTGTACACATTAATAAATAATAGGTTTACATAAAATTCAATGTACATCACAATGGCCTTCCCTTTCTACGCATGGATCAATCTAATTTTTCTTTCTTTTTTTTTTTTAAGACGTTTATTTTATTTGACCTTTAGGTCTATAGTGGAAAAGTGACAATTTTTCATGTATTCTTTATATATGCAGTTCAATTCAATTCCTAATCCATCTGGCATCTTCAGTGCATTATGATTATTAAAACCAAAAATAAACCAAATGTCAAAATTAAAGCTTTTATGAATCTCTTAGAATTGATTTGCATTAAATGTTTCACATTAGCTCCATCTGTATTTAACGCAGCTGCTAAAATGAACATATGAATAGTGACGGACAGAAGCTGTTGATCCAGCTTGATGTTGTTTTTAGATTATTATTATTATTTTTTGACTAGATAGGGAGCTTGAAACTTCAGTCTCCATGGTAACATTGCGTAGGAAGCGGAGAGGTGGCAGGTTTCTTCCGGGTCATTTCAGAGAGTTTGCAAAGACAGAATGTTTGAAACACATCATACCAAGAAACAGCAAGACACCAAATGTACCCTGGTTTAGCCTTTTAATCTAAATAAATAAACCCCATCTTTCCACGGCTGTATCTGCAGTTCGACCTGAATCCAGTTACAGACATGCTGAGGGATAAATCCCCTGCTGAACTGCTGCAGCTTATCTGGTCCTGCAGTCTGTGTTGTCTTGTAAAGGATGGTGGAGTTGTGTAATACTAATCTTATGTAACCCACAGTCTTAGAGCAGATTGACGGAATATTAAATTTGTTTGCTATAATTTGCAACGAGACATGAAGTTTCAGAGACAGTTTGCCAGAGTTTGGCTTTTTGAAGAAGTTTATTTATTGGAGAATTTTAAACAAAGTTTTTTTTTTTAGGGTTATTGTAATGAATTTTTAAAAAGGAACATTACAGTTTTAGAATGAATCTCTCTCTCTCACACACACACACACACACACACATACACACACACACACACACACACACACACACACACACACACACACACACACACACACAGTCGAAAGTTCTAGAACAATACTGGATGTTTTCAAAACTATAAAATAGCACATATGGCATCCAGTCAGTTGTTATTTTAAAGCACGAAGGTCAGCTGTTCTGCACTAGTCCTTGCGCCAACAGTAATGTCAAGTGCATTTGCAAAACCCATCAAGCACCATCCCAGGAAAGCAAGACCAGAACTTACTTCTGCTGCAGAGGAGGAGTTTTATTGTATAAGTTATATTGTTTCCAGCCTCAAAAATCACCAATTAAGTTATGAAGGCTTTACAGAGCATAAGTAGCAGACACATCTCAATTGTTCGAAGGAGATTATTGTATATTTTCGATGCCTTCTGTATTGTTTTACAATGTAGAAAGAAAAAAAAAAAAAAAAGACTTTAGACTGGTATATAAAGACCAAAAAAAGTGCTATTGTACACACTAATATTTCATTGGACCACATTTTGCTTTGATGACATCTACGGCACCGTTTTCAATGTCACAACATTAATTTACATCCAGAATGGGGAGACGGACCACTGTGTGCTTTTCCAGCAGATCCCAAGTATTTTCGATGGAGTTAGTGTAAGGTCTGGACTTTGGTGGCCAGTCCATGTTTGAAAATAATGTCTCATGCTTCCTGAACGACTTTTTTTACAAATTGAGCCCAATGTACCTGGCGTTGTCTTATTACTAAATAAAAAAAAATCTATTGTACAGTATACAGTGGTGTGAAAAACTATTTGCCCCCCTCCTGATTTCTTATTCTTTTGCATGTTTGTCAAACAAAATGTTTCTGATCATCAAACACATTTAACTATTAGTCAAAGTTAACACAAGTAAACACAAAATGTAGTTTTTAAATGAGGGGTTTTATTATTTAGGGAGAAAAAAAATCCAAACCTACATGGCCCTGTGTGAAAAAGTAATTGCCCCCTGAACCTAATAACTGGTTGGGCCACCCTTAGCAGCAATAACTGCAATCAAGCGTTTGCGATAACTTGCAACGAGTCTTTTACAGCGCTCTGGAGGAATTTTGGCCCACTCATCTTTGCAGAATTGTTGTAATTCAGCTTTATTCGAGGGTTTTCTAGCATGAACCGCCTTTTTAAGTTCATGCCACAACATCTCAATAGGATTCAGGTCAGGACTTTGACTAGGCCACTCCAAAGTCTTCATTTTGTTTTTCTTCAGCCATTCAGAGGTGGATTTGCTGGTGTGTTTTGGGTCATTGTCCTGCTGCAGCACCCAAGATCGCTTCAGCTTGAGTTGACGAACAGATGGACATTCTCCTTCAGGATTTTTTGGTAGACAGTAGAATTCATGGTTCCATCTATCACAGCAAGCGTTCCAGGTCCTGAAGCAGCAAAACAACCCCAGACCATCACACTACCACCACCATATTTTACTGTTGGTATGATGTTCTTTTTCTGAAATGCTGTGTTACTTTTACGCCAGATGTAATGGGACACGCACCTTCCAAAAAGTTCAGCTTTTGTCTCGTCGGTCCACAAGGTATTTTCCCAAAGTCTTGGCAATCATTGAGCTGATTTTTAGCAAATTTGAGACGAGCCTTAATGTTCTTTTTGCTTAAAAGTGGTTTGCGCCTTGGAAATCTGCCAACTCAGGTGTGATAAACCACAGTTAAGTTATTTTTTAACAAGGGGGGCAATCACTTTTTCACACAGGGCCATGTAGATTTGGAGTTTTTTTTCTCCCTTAATAACGTAAACCTTCATTTAAAAACTGCATTTTGTGTTCAATTATGTTATCTTTGACTAATAGTTAACGGTTTTTGATGAGCAGAAACATTTAAGTGTGACAAACATGCAAAAGAATAAGAAATCAGGAAGGGGCAAATAGTTTTTCACACCACTGTATTTCTGTTTTTATTTCTATTTTTATCTTGGTTAAATAAAATTTTTTTATCGTATTTCTTTTATTCATATTTATTTCTTATTATAAGCTTTAATTCATTAATACAAGCATTTCACTGCATATCGTACTGTATATGACTGTGTATGTGACAAATTTAATTTGAATTTGGAACTTGCCCAGGCCATTATGAAGGAAAAAAATCTATTGATGGAAAAACCTGGTCATTCAATATATTCAGGTAGTCAGCTGACCTAATTTTTTGGTCATATAACCAACAAAAGTAACCCCAGCTCTTAGAACTGCCCCCACAGTGTTTATACAGTAGGCAACACGTATGATAGTTACTGTATAATGGCGCTTCTTACCCTGATGCACCATCACTCTGGAACAGGGTCAATCTGGTCTCATCACAGGACCGTTTGAAGGCTATTTCCGATTAGCCTCACTGATAAGTGGCTTTCTTAAAACAAAACCAATCAAGGCTTTTTTTTATCGATTTGAGTTCAATGAACATTTAGTATGTTTTTTTTTTTTAATCCTCAAATATGTTTTTTCCCTTAAAAAGGTTCATTTCTATCTTTCCAGGTTTTAATAATGCATTTTTCAGTTTTAATTAATTTTATAAGTTTCAGTCTCATTAGTTGTTTTCTTGAACAAGACAATAATTTTATTATCCCTTCGGAAACAGAGTATCTTTGCTGAGGATATCTCCTGACATGGTTGTTTAAGAAATGAGAAGCTACTTACTGCATCAGTTAGGATTAAGTAACCTGGAGGCCTCTTAACAACCGTCTTAAACAGTGTTTGCTTAGTTTAATTCCGGTGGTGAGTTTCATTTGGCCAGGCACTGTGTTTATTTGCGCTCATGTGTGTGCATGTGTTCCATTTATTTATAAATAATGACGTAAAAATGTGGATACTGAAAAATTTTGACCTGAAATGTGTTCAGACCTTTAAGTCCTAAAACTAGATAAACACAATTAAATAGATGCTGCAAAAACTTTACAGTTTGAATGTTTATTTATTGAACAAATTTATTAATAAAAAAAGGAGGTATGTTTGTTGGAAAAAGTATGTTAAGCTTAGCTTTCAGTAACCGCTGTCACTTCCACCAGCAGCAACTTCAACCAGATACTGTATGTTGGTAGCGGGTGCTCCATATTGCACACTGAGTTGGAGGAATTTTGGCCATTGTTCTTCCTTATAAAACTGTTGGAGGGCTTCTCTGCCTCTCTTTTCATAACACATCTACTGGGCTAAGATCTGTGTGACTTTTGACATGGTCATCCCAAAATGTTATTCCTTCATCAGTTATGGCAAGCTGTCCTGGATGCGAGGCAGCAAAGCAGAACCACCATCACTGGCCTCTCAATGTGGTGCATTAATCTATCCACAAAGCATGCTTTGAATAGAGTTTTGAGTGGCTTCCTTCTGTTCTTGTTCAGTGTTTGCCTGAAGGTGACCTCATTAACATTGAAATTACTCAATGCAACAATGCATTACAGGCAGATGCATTTGTTATTTTTGTTCTTTACACCCTATTTAAGCCATCTAGCCAGAAAGAATTAGCGGCAACAGTCTCTAGTGCAGAGGTGAGCCAACCGAATTAGCCAAATAAGTTTTACTGTTCTACTTGGTGTTCAGTAACTGAGATTGTTTGGTTGATGTGCATTCCTGTCAACAATTCTTCAATCCTGAGGAAACATCAGTGGGTGTTTGCATTTGACTATGTGCATGTTTATGAAATGAATTTGGAAAAGGGAACTGCTGGTGACAAAAATTCATTTGATCACAACAACCGAGGGATAGAATGAAAGCAACAGATAACAGTCTGTGGTGCTCATTGCTTGGTGGAGGATGCAGTATTTCCTCATATTATTTAGGATAACAGTATAAAGTTGGCCAGGTAATTTGGAATATGACTTTTTATGAGTGATATTAAATCAAATGGAAGGCAATAGAAGTGTACTGTACTGTCCCCTTACTGTACATACATACCTACGGGCAATGAGTCAGTGCATTTGGAAGTCATGCTTGGAGTTGACACTTAAATGGTACTCGGCGAACATGTTAATATAAGGTTAATGAAAATAATAGCCAGTAATTGTCAAGTGCTGTTCCACACTCTCCCTCTTTTTGTCGCTCGTCCATAATGAGGGGTTAAGAGGGAAATTACTTCTATTGCATCCTTAGTGTAAATGTGAGTTCTGTACAGTCAAGTTCAAGATATAATAAGGGGTGGGTTACAAATGTTTAAGTGTGTGCGTGTATGTGTGTGGGTGTGTGCATTCTTGCCTTCGCTGAGGAATATAGTTATGAGTTATTTTGTTCTGTCATCATGTAAGCAATATCTGATTAAGCTTTAAATTAACTGATTAAGCAATACACCAATGCAGCATATTGTTGTCGTCCTTGTAATTTACACTTTAGGATATTTAGGGCACAAGCACTATGACATCATCCCTATTACAGTTTTAGGTTCTTGGGCTCGGTCATTGTTACTTGCAACGATATTTAGGGCCCAAGCACTATGACATCAGCACGATGATGGCATGATTATGAGATCATCGCCATCGCACTGATAATGCTGTTTTAATAGTGCTGATGTCATAAATGTGCAAGAGACATGGTCTTCTAAGAATTTTATTTAATTTTTTTAGGGCCCAAGCACTATGACATCAGCACGATGACGACATGACAATGACTTCATCACCATCGCCATAGTGCAGTTTTAATAGTGCTGATGTCATAAATGTGCGACGGCCCTCTTGTTCTTCTAGGGCCCAAGCACTATAGGGTGCACAGGACCCACTTGATTTTCTAAGGATTTATTTTCACCACCTGGGTCAAAAACTGTGAAAATGAAAATTGACAGGTTGGGATCTGCTGCCATTATAATGCCTGAGAGTCTGGGGCTCTTGAGGCACTCACAACACATGTGCACATTTGCATGTGAAGCCCGGTACACATCTACTGGAGAGCTCATTGAGCTGAACAACTTTGTTATGGGCTTAACTCAACAGGATGTAAATTTTTTGTGTCATTTGCCAAAACTCACCTGAATGATTTTGATATTCTCTTCCTAGGGAATTTATACGATCGGCACCAAACCGGGCCTGTGTGATCGACAGTATAGATAGTGAGGATGCAAAATTGTAGAGGGATTTTTGATATCTCAAACGGGTCAGCCATGACGATGCCTTAAACTTATGCTGAAAAGTGGTTAATAACTTTCTTTGAGACGTTATATTGAGTGACATCGTTCATACACACGCATATAGATGTCAAACTCTGCACTGTACACTACTAGATCTCATTGAGCTGATCAATATTCACTCTGCATGTCATGGGCTCAGCTCAACATAAGGTCAAATATTTTGGATCATATCCAAAATGCACATTTACTGTATGAAATCAGCACTAATAAATACACACAATGCACATTCTACACACTACACATCATACACACTACACATCCTACACACATATAGACATTCAGGCAACAGGGAAAACCTGGGTAACAAGAAACACTTGCCTGCCACATTTTCCAATATTTATCAACTTTTGAAAAAGGCTTTGTTTAAACAGAAGGTGCCATGTTTAAAGTTTAACACACCCAGATGTATATGAGGGGTGTTCAAGTCAAACCGGGACTTGTGATGAAAACTCTTATGTAAGTCATAAAACCAATTGACATTTACAGAAAAAACTGTATTCTGCATGAATTCTGATCTATCATCTCATATTTATCTTCTCATCTCAAGCCCACCACAATGTACAACAAAAACATTAGCCTTGCCATTGCAGTTCCTTTCGAGGAGACTGTTGAAACATCTAGTGTTGTGGTACTTACAGTAGGTTAGATGATACAGATATTTATTGCTGTTTAAGGAAGCAGTGGTCTTTTGGGGTTTCATGCAGAACAGTTATTCTCACTGTTCTAGTCAGGTGCAGCCTTTACAGTTTTAACTATATTATGGAGGAGTTGGAGGTCAAAGTGTTTATTTCTTTAGTTCTCTGGGTAAATACATTGACCTTGTGTATGGTGATCTTTTATAAATACGAAAAATGATTAATCACAGATGTTACACTTGGGGTTCAGAGAACTCCTTTTTGCATTTCCATTTCACAGCAAAGGCTCCCAAGGCAGACATAGAATATCTACGGACCTAAAAAAAGAATAATATCTATTGATTTTATAACCATACAGGAACATTTTGGACTTTATTTAATTGGAATCCAGGTTTGGACAGCTGGCATTCTTTTTTTTGCCAGAGGATGACTTGTTCTGTTTCAGTCTAATGGAATTTTACACCTTTAAAAAAAAAAAAAATCTTTCTATTGCATACACTTGTCATTCCTGTCATCATCCAACGTCTTGTGTGTCCCTTATGAGAGATGCTTAGATGATTCATAGCTTATTGTCGCATGAGAAACAACCAACTATGAATTTATCTCAAGCTGATTGAGTGTGATTTTCATTAACCATTTGAAAATGTGTTAATGCCTCATTCTGTATGTAGTTGAATGAAATGGTGGTATAGTTTTCTTGTGAAGATTGTCATTTTTTTCTGCCTGGCTGCCTTTCTGGGTATCTCCTATATATAGTATAATAGTTATAAAAATATAGTTAGGTAGATGTTTATACATATTTCTGATTGCTCTTTTTTTACAGATCAGTCGTGTCCTGAAGCCTGGAGGTCGTTTTGTGTCGGTGACCTTTGCGCAGCCACACTTCCGGAAGAACCTGTATGCTCGTTCTGAGTACGGCTGGTCCATCAACCACTATCACTACGGCGACAGCTTCCACTACTTTCTTTACGTCCTTACCAAGGGGGAGGCGCTTAGTCCAGAAGATGCTGCAATAGCGAGGAGAGTGCGTTCCCAGAAGGAGGACCCACCCACTGTGGTCACATTTCAGGAAGCTGAAAGTGAGGATTTCCTCAGTAACATTGGATTATAAAAGCCAGCAACACCTTTTGGAAGCCCACCAAACCAAACAAAGACCTGTGCATCCCTAAAAGTTTCTAAAACATCTGTTTGTTTTAAATGTTTTATTAGGGATTTATTTTGGTAATGTTACATGAGATATCATAAAAAAATATATTTTTATCTTAGAAAATCAACTAATGTGATTTCAGAATTCTACAAATGCAGTATATAATGTGAAATATTATTAGCTTTTGATAAGAAGTTGAGACATAATTTTCTGGTAATCATAATATTTTATGGAATTTTAATGAACATCCCCCTAACTTTTAGTAAAATAATGTTATTGTCACATGCGTGCTTTTTAAAAAAAATATATAATCTGAGTAAAGTATAATCTGACTTTTAATTCTCTTTCCCTCTATCCTCCTCAGTTGTCTGATTTCCTTTTTCATCTTTCCTTCAGTCTGGCCTAATTCCCTACATACTGTGTTGTGGATATAAAACTAATTTGACATTTCCATTCACACAGAGACGGCGCTGTCATAGATTAATCACCGAACAGCAAACTCTTTCATTTGTTTTCTGAAGAAACACTGTGTGTGTGTGTGTGTGTGTGTGTGTGTGTGTGTGTGTGTGTGTGTGTGTGTGCAGACACATCCTGTTGTAAATGAGGTTTAAATATTGTACTGGCCACCAAGACTTGGCTTCAGTCATTAATAAACCAGAAATCATTTATTTTTAATTTTGCTCTGAAATCTAATTACTAGCTATTTTTAAAGGCTGGAAAAAGGTGCCCACATTTCAGAGCTTCCTGTTCTGATGTACTGCAGATTGGAGCAGGATTGTTGAATTTAAACTCATCTTTCAATTGAAGAGATGACACTTTTAATGGACTTTTAATGTGTTTTCATGATACAAGCTTATGTAGAGGAACTCCAGTGTTATGTACAGTACAGAGTATTTTGGCAAAATTTAAACCGGTTTATTCAGGTGACTTTTTGAATTGCATCACATTAGGGGTGGTTTGTAATCTTTAAATCTTTTATAGACTAGTTTTTGCAGATTTTGTAATGTGAAATGTTAAAAGTAATTTTTAACTTTCTTTGAATGTCATTTCACAGTATATTGTTTTTATTACAGTATAGAAGCTATGATCATTACTATACGATTATATGTTAAACACGGCCCTATTTCCCTTTTAACCATCCCAGTGTGGAGGAGTATCTCAGTTGGTCCTAAATTACCCACATATTTTCTGTGGCCTAAATTGTACCTAAGCATTTGAGTAATTAACCTAACCAGGTTCTACTGTAACAAAGTTCATTTGTTAGTTAAAAATAGTACTGAACTGGATGTTGCCACAATGCTATGATTTTCTAACAAATGCTATTGATTTGCCTCATAAATGTTTTAGCAGTGCCGAGCAGGCCAGCAGTCAGAGTTGCTTGATGGTTCATTAAGCTGCATAAAGGTCTTTTCATCTTCTGTACAACAGCATTGAGCTATGGCGGAGTATCAGGTGAGCTGCAGGTATTATGTATCAGCTGATCCTGTTAGTTTCTCTACTAACTCACCTGGCTGCTTTGGTGCTTTGAATTAGAGGTGGGAGGTGGGACATGATGTAGGAAAGCTGATATGAGGGTCAGAGAGAGAATTATTGTGAGTGCTGAGATGTGCATTCTCGAGTTACGGCCAGCCACAGTACAAGTTTGGTGTACCAGCTTCCTGATCCTGACAGCACATGTGAAGGACTTCACACATGCTGATGAGAACAAAACACAAATTTGATGATTATTTTGTATGGTTTTCCAGTTGCAATATTTTGTACCTTTTGGATAAAGAGTAATAATGCAATGAAATGAAAAAAAAAAAAGATTTTAAAGCTTAAAATACAGTGGCTTGGAAAAGTATTCGGCCCCCTTGAACTTTTCCACATTTTGTCACATTACAGCCACAAACATGAATCAATTTTATTTGAATTCCACGTGAAAGACCAATACAAAGTGGTGTACACGTGAGAAGTGGAACGAAAATCATAAATGATGCCAAACATTTTTTACAAATAAATAACTGAAAAGTGGGGTGTGCAAATTATTCAGTCCCCTGAGTCAATACTTTGTAGAACCACTTTTTGCTGCAATTACAGCTGCCAGTCTTTTAGGGTATGTCTCTACCAGCTTTGCACATCTAGAGACTGAAATCCTTGCCCATTCTTCTTTGCAAAACAGCTCCAGCTCAGTCAGATTAGATGGACAGCGTTTGTGAACAGCAGTTTTCAGATCTTGCCACAGATTCACGATTGGATTTAGATCTGGACTTTGACTGGGCCATTCTAACACATGGATATGTTTTGTTTTAAACCATTCCATTGTTGCCCTGGCTTTATGTTTAGGGTCGTTGTCCTGCTGGAAGGTGAACCTTCGCCCCAGTCTCAAGTCTTTTGCAGACTCCAAGAGGTTTTCTTCCACGATTGCCCTGTATTTGGCTCCATCCATCTTCCCATCAACTCTGACCAGCTTCCCTGTCCCTGCTGAAGAGAAGCACCCCAGAGCATGATGCTGCCACCACCATATTTGACAGTGGGGATGGTGTGTTCAGAGTGATGTGCAGTGTTAGTTTTCCGCCACACAGCGTTTTTGCATTTTGGCCAAAAACTTCCATTTGGTCTCATCTGACCAGAGCACCTTCTTCCACATGTTTGCTGTGTCCCCCACATGGCTTGTGGCAAACTGCAAATGGGGCTTCTTATGGTTTTCTGTTAACAATGACTTTCTTCTTGCCACTCTTCCATAAAGGCCAACTTTGTGCAGTGCACGACTAATAGTTGTCCTATGGACAGATTCCCCCACCTGAGCTGTAGATCTCTGCAGCTCGTCCAGAGTCACCATGGGCCTCTTGGCTGCATTTCTGATCAGCGCTCTCCTTGTTCGGCCTGTGAGTTTAGGTGGACGGCCTTGTCTTGGTAGGTTTACAGTTGTGCCATACTCCTTCCATTTCTGAATGATCGCTTGAACAGTGCTCCGTGGGATGTTCAAATCTTTTTGTAGCCTAAGCCTGCTTTAAATTTCTCAATAATTTTATCCCTGACCTGTCTGGTGTGTTCTTTGGACTTCATGGTGTTGTTGCTCCCAATATTCTCTTAGACAACCTCTGAGGCCATCACAGAGCAGCTGTGTTTGTACTGACATTAGATTACACACAGGTGCACTCTATTTAGTCATTAGCACTCATCAGGCAATGTCTATGGGCAACTGACTGCACTCAGACCAAAGGGGGCTGATTAATTACGCACACCCCACTTTTCAATTATTTATTTGTAAAAAATGTTTGGAATCATGTATGATTTTCGTTCCACTTCTCACGTGTACATCACTTTGTATTGGTCTTTCAAGTGGAATTCCAATAAAATTGATTCATGTTTGTGGCTGTAATGTGACAAAATGTGGAAAAGTTCAAGGGGGCCGAATACTTTTCCAAGCCACTGTAAATGGGTGAATTTTAAAATGAGGTTAGACAAGCCTTTTGTCTCTGTAGCAACCTTCATAAAATGTTTAAACTTAACTCTTTGTTTTACTGTTAAGAAAAATGTCTCAATGTTTAAATACCTGCTAGTTTGACTAGGGATTTGTACTGTATTTGTTCCGTACTGAAATAATCAATTCAGTTTATTCAATTCAATTATGACTCAACATGGTGCCTTTTTCTCTTGTACGTCTTGTGTATGTGCATGTTAATAATTCAGTCAGTCATGTAACAATAAAAAATTATGATGTCATTATTTTACTAGTGACAGGCTATTCTTTTTTCATTTCATATGAACAAGTAGGTTGAACAACCACTATTTGTGCAAAAGTCTTGAGCTGCCCCTCATTTCTTCATATTTTGTTTCCAAAGAGCCAAACTTCCTTGTATTTCAATGTAGTCTTAGAAAATAGGTCTACAGGCTTCCTGAAGGACTTTTTGGCTCTCATTTTGGCAAGTTTTTGGTTCTCATTTTCAAAAAAAAACTTAAAGCATGGGCCACTAAGAAACAGGTGCAGATGATGACAGATGATCAGGCCGGTGATTAGTATCCTGGTGATGCTGAACGGTTGGAACAGACGATTGGGGAAATGAGGTTCCTGCTGTGGTTGTTACGTAAACAACCATTTTTTAAAAATCTATCTTTGGTCACTTTGCAACCTGTCGCAGTAAAATATTTGTTTCCGTTTACTTAACCTACAAAATTTCATTTCATTTAATATGAAGAAAAGAGGGATGGCTCAAGGGTTTTTCACAGTACTATATCATAATTTGCAATGACATGTATCCCACTGCCTTCCACACTATCCACAATCTCTGAAGCACAGTCTGGCTGCTGATGGAAAAAAAACCTCAGGATTAAAATGTATTATGTCGGTATGAGTGTATTAGATGATGCACCATTGATTTTTTTATTTACCAGTCTATGTTAAACATTATTACCTTGTTAATGCATCTTATAGGTGTACCATTATAGCTCTTCATCTTTTTCTATTCACAGTGTTAATCATCATCTAGCATTTCATCAGTGACAGTTTCTCAATCTGTATCTCTTTGGAACGCAGACTCAACCCTGTAGTGACATGGATGTGTTGTCTACAATATGGTTTAAGATGGTCTTTGCAGTGACTTTGCTTTATAAGAAACCCTAAGTATATACCATAAGAAACATTAAGCCTACAAACAACCCAAAAAGTCCAGGATTATTCCCACCATTTATTAATTCACCAAGTACAGTGAAAATGGCATCATACTATACAATGATTCATTCTCAGAATGTGATTACATTTTTGTTGCTTTTTTGCTTCATAAAACAATGCCAGTTGTTGAAAAGTTGGTTTCATGCACAACAAACCAAAATCTTTTTTTTAAAGATAAGAATGGTACAAAATAAACAACAAAACGCATAGATATAATGCTCAGAAACTCATCAAATAACACTGTTATTTGAGGATAGTCGTAAACAGTGCAGCAGAGTCTAAAGTCGCCATTTTCTAATGAATTAATCAATGAAGCTCATGTCACAGTATACAATTTCTTAGTTATAGTAGTAACATTGATTTGTGCAAATAAACCCCGAAACACATTCGGCATTTCCCTTTGAAGGGAGAGAAAGAAGGACAGAAAGAAGTCCCATGTCTAATAATAAATGACTTTACAACCCTCTCAGGTGTGCAGTCTTCTCATCCCTTTTCAAGATACAAATAATTGTGTTGAATTGTAAGATTTTAAGACAAAATAGCAGAGGCTATATATATAATATATACTAAGATGAAGAAAGAAATACAAAACTGACTTTGTTAAAAAGAAACATGCCATGAGTGATACTGTATTCATATCCTTGTGGAAAGATTTGTGCATGGACGTTAACCTGAATCGAGTGTTGTCCGCATCTCTTTTCCACCCTGTGCTGGTTGAGTGCAATGACAAAGGTTCAAAATATACTTTGGATGCTTGTCTGGTATTACAGTATTTAAACACCACAACAACCAGTACGGTTACTTAGTTAACCTGAAGATTTTTTTTTATGTATATGTAAAAGTAGGCTTGTTATAGATTCATACATGATGTTAGCTTTATATGTTATGTAGTCAGAGGGAAGGTCAAAGATGTAGCACTTGCCACCCTTTAAATAAATTGACACACCAATTCTGACCTCAAATTACAGAAAAATCTCTCGTCCTTAATTAGTTTTTTCCCCCTTCTGCAGCCATTTCATTACATGGATATTGACTTTGCACCAAAAACATTTGAACCATTTTTCTGTAGCTACATAACTGAGTTGTGCCACCCCATAGTGTGCTCTTGCCCCCCTTCAACACCCCCTCCCTCCTCATCCTCCACACCATGTTGACAAACCTGGACATAAGACTCCATGCAGCTCCACTGACACTGACAGTGCTGGACTGAGGAAATCATGCGCTACGTTGATTTTTCTGCAGTAATGTGAACACGGCATGAAAGGTATGACGTCAACTGCATTGGCACCGAAGGCAAAAGTTCATGCAAATAGGTGGAGAAACAAAACTCTAATTCTTTTTTTGTACAACGCCGTTTATCTTTTTAAAAGATAAAAATAACTTGCAGAGGTTTAATTACATGTGGGCCATTTTCTTCTAGGCTATTATACATGTATATATTATTCAGATCGGGTCTGTTTGACTGCGTGGATTTAACGCACGACCCATCAGCATGAAAACACTTAATCTTATCAACACGGATTGTCTACGAAAGCTATACACTGAAACCCCCAGCAGTCATTTTATATCAATCGATTAAATACAGATATTAACATCGCACCATTTTACTGCTGCTTGTTATTCTCAAATGTCTCAAATGTCTCAAGTGTGTGTGTGTGTGTGTGTGTGTTCGACTCTATACATGTCTACTAGCAGCTGGAATGCGCTGTACACGGGGAGCAGGTGCTGTCTCAGTTCACACCCGAGGCTTTTCAGCTTTCTGAAGCGCGTACAGGCTGTAAAGGACGAGTTAGAGAGACTGTACAGGTAGAATAAATAAAGAGAATGAAGCTCGAGATGTGCTTTGTCCTGCGCTCGAAGGTCAACGCGTATACAGCGCATTGTGGAAGAAAATGAAGTAATGGCATGTCCGTCCCCCGGGGCAGGTGCAGGGGCAGCAGGGGGCAGCAGGGGGCAGCAGCAGCAGCAGCGGGGGGCAAGAGGTCGCTAATGGAGCCACATGAGAACCCGCGGCGGCGATGACTTTCTGCGCAGCTATGCTTTTATGTGTTTATTTTATTATTTTTTTTAAAATATATAAATCGGCTAGAATGTCTGCCGGGTGCCGACTGAATCTCGTTGTCGCCACATCTCTCTCTCTCTCTCTCTCTAGTTGACTCTTGTGTCGCCTTTTCGGCAGCGCGTCGTGTCTCTCCGTCCTCCCTCATCCACACACACAGCCGACCTCTGCTTTAAACCGGTGATGTTTGAAAATTGAAATGTCTGCGAGGCGCCGCTGGAGCTTTAGACGCCCGGTGACGCTTTGTCCGTCATTCCCTTCAGGACCTCGTCTATTCGGTCGTCCTCGATGACCACTGTGAGGGAAAATAATGACATGGACATTAATATCGGTATTGCGATATACGCAGTCAGGTTTATTCAAGTGGCAAGAAAAATATCTTTTTTTTTTTTAAGCTCTCTTCTGCTTGATTTCCTTTTAGCCTTGATTAATAGTTGCGAAACTCACGTTTCAGAAAGAAAACGTCTTTTTATTATTTTTGGATAAAGCAGGTGTACAGGTTGTCCAGAGATTTTGTTTTGAAAACGTACGTTGGTTTAAATGCTGTCCTGCACTAATGCACACACACAACTTCACTATATGTGTTTGTATAAAATCTGTTTCTCACCTCTCTTTGCTCTGCCTATCTGCCCGAGTTTTGGGGGTCTTTTTGCCTGCGACGCTCCGAAAAACGCGCTGGTGTCTTGCAGCCCGCAGCTGAAGGACATCTGGCTGACGTCGTTGTCCGCTCCGTAGCCGCTCATCTTCCCCTCGGTGTACGGCAGAACCTCGGACATGATGGCACAGACGTTCGAGCTTGAATACCAGGCGACAGAGACACAAGCGATCCCGGGTCCAGTGATATCACCAAATCCTCGGAATATCCGCGAGACAGCGCACGGGTTCCAGTCGGCAGCGCGCGAAAGCCAAGTCAGTGCGTCCTGGAGAGGAACAGCTGGATGAAGAGCGCTGAGTGTGTGAGCGGTGTGTGTTTGTGTGTCTGCTGTAGGATGGGGGAGATCCCGCGATCATAAAGGAAACCCAGGCGAAACAATGAAGTCATACGACCAGGTTTTAACTGTGTATGTGTGTGTGTGTGTGTGAGAGAGAGAGAGAGAGAGAGAGAGATGAACAGGTTTGACCCCTTCAGGCGAAGCGAGAAAATACAGCAAGGAGATGAGTATTACTGTACTGTACTGTACTCACTCACTCACTCACTCACTGTGATGAAAAGAGATTACGGGATTAAACGTCACGATGCGCCTTTACGCACATTCCCATGTCAAACCCTTTTCGAATATAGTTTAATAATCAATTAAAATGACATGTTACTGTTCCACTCGTGATGGAGAAGAAGCCACGACATGGGTTGTGATTAGTGAAAGTTTTTTTTTTAAATAATTAAATGGTTAAAGCTAAATAAGCTTTATTGTATTCAGTGATATTATTATTACAGGTTGAAGCCCATGTATATTTATGCCAGTCTTTCTGTACGGCAGAAGTCTCTATTACTACAAAGAAATAAAATTTTGTAAGGTTATTTTGCAAGCTTAAGCCTTGTTTGTGCTTCTTTCTTCATCAGCCAAAAACATTCACTGTTTGGAAATCGAAGAATGAATTACAGACGAGAAATCGAGAAAAAAAAGTAAATCAGTCTTAAAATGATTAAAATTAAACGCATTAAAATTCACGTATACCACTTATTTTAGTGGTGAAAATATTAACTAATCCCAATAGAAATATTCAGCTTAGCTTTTCTAATTACTGTAATATGTATTAGTGCAGGCGTTTGCAGCTTTCTACAGTAAGTACTGCAAAAGTTTCATTAAATTCTGTCCAGCCAGTTTAAAGTGATGCTTTGGCATAATCTGACACATAAGTGCTCATAACTTTACTTTTACTTAACATTTTGATTTCATTTATGGTGCAGGTTTAATTTTAGGCAAATACCTAACTACTGCCAAAGTTTCATTAAATTCTGTCCAGGTAATTTTGTGGGATGTTGTGACATACGCTGGTTGGACAGATATACAGACATACAGACAAACTTTTCTGAGACAGTTATTAATCTACATTATAATGATATGATTGTAACCCTTGATTATGCCATGCAATCAGCAATGTTTTAAAAGAATATAGCAAAAATGCTTTATAGACTACAATAGACAGTTGTATCAGTAACCATATAATAATATATCAGATTTACTTCAGTTTGTTGCATTCTAGAAACATCAGAAACATTTATCAGACATGATGTAGGAATCATTTATAAAACTTTATGATTTTCTGTTCATAATGTTGAAGAACAATCTTTAAAAAATTATGGAAGTATGTACATGCAATGAACTTCTATCTGTTTTACATGAGCAGCGTTCTGCTGTACTTCTGTCTGTGTATTGAAGGTGGATACTAAATACCCTGTCTGGGTCGAAAAAGCTATTTGCATTTAAATAAGTCAATATTTAAGAGTCTTTAATTGGACACTTACTGCAGTGATTAAAACGTTTCAGCTAGCTATTTAAAATAGAAATAGTCTAATTATTTTACCCTAAAAAATGCAGTAAGTATAGCTTCTATTTTCATGAGCAACCATATCAGACATCATGTGGCCATTGAAAATGTTACTTTGTTTAAGAAGAGCAAGATTATTGGTCTGCATCAAGCAAGCATCTAAGGAATCTTAGTGCAGATAACCCCTGCTCTAGAGCGAAGGGCAGGTCAGGGTAAGAAGGTAAGCATCTAAAACAGTGCACCCATCATACATAGTGCCCACTGTGTATATGTGCTGGAGAAGACTTTATCGAGTGGTTCGATTTTCCAGTCATCAATACTCTCAGGCAAAACATGATGGAAATCTGGATGGAAATAAATGTTGTGACACTGCATAAGTTTGTCGAAAGGCCTTAGCGAATACACAAAGTAATCAATGCTTTTGTTTTTCCTCAGGCAGTATAAGTATGTGGGAGAACTATAATGTATTATGACTTATATATCTCAGGATACGTTTGTTCATAATGTCTGATAACATAGCAAGACCATTTCAGATGGACCATCTCTAAAAGGAACTTTCTGACTAAAAGGAACTTTCTGAATCTAAAATCAGTTTATATCTATCCTTGACTTGTACATCAGGTCAGCTGAAGGTTCAAAGTGGAAGACCTCTCATGTTTAATTAGACATAGGTGCTTGACCTTTGAGTTAAAAAATTTGACCTTCGACTTTAGCATATGTTCTGGTCAACAGTCAGTGTAGCCGTCACAATAAATAATAATAATAATAATAAAAACGTAAATGACTTAAATCATTGAATTATTGCAAAAATAAAGCAAATCAAACCTTTGCTTTTTTCCTTGAAGTTTTACTTATTTATTTCATGCAAAAGAGGTTAAACAAAGTAAGTAAATCTAAACACTAAAAAGTAAACAGCATAAACTGATGTATCTAAACTTTGTTTCTAAACTGATCTGAAGGTAAAAAAAAACATGTGCAACATGGCAGTACATGGCAACTCATTGACTGCTCCTTTGCCAGCTTGCAAAGTAGCCCAGTTGCTCCCATAAAATATAACTTTTTGATAAATGATAGGAAATTTTACCCAATTAGCCAGGTAAAATAAATTGTCGGTTTTTGCCACATATATTAGTAAACAGATTAGTACCTAATTAGAACCTTTTTATTCAAGTCATTTTACTTGTCCATTTTTACTTGTCAGCATGGCTGCACAGATAAGTGGACATAATTAATTTACTGAATTGTTTCTTTAAATCACAAGATTTGTGCGGGACAAACACTCATAAACTACACATCCCGGATAACAAAAGTTTATTTAAATAAGCAAATATTCTTCCATTGGATAATTACTGAATTAATTAATATGGTTTAGCTGGCAACAAGTTATTTACAGTATCTATTTCCTAACTAACCATGTCAGACATATCCTGTGGTCATGGCAAAGATGTTATTCTGTTTCAGAAGGAAATTATCGGAAATTATTCAAAAGAATTATCGGTCTGCACCAAGAAAAGAAAAAACCTAAGAAAATTGCTAAAATTACTTACATTAAGTTAAGAACTGTAAAACACGTTATCAAAACCTGAAAGGATAGTGGTGGACCATCATCACAGAGGAAACATCATGAATGAGCATGATGGGAGAACACTTCAATGCTTAGTGGAATCAAATAATAAAAAAAACAACAGTAAAACTCATGTCTATTTTGAATTTTGAAAGTAAGAGCATTAACACACACAATACAAAGAGAACTCAAGGGATTGGAACTAAACTGCTGTGTAGCCTTAAGAAAACCACTTATCATTGAGAAAAATTTAAAAGAAGGCTTCTGTTTGATAGCATAAAGAATGTGCTGAGGAGCATTGAAAAAAGTTCATATGGTCTGATGAGTCCAGATAACCCAATCCCAGAGTGATGTGCGTATCAAGAAGAGAGGCAGATGAAGTGATGTACCCATCATGCCTAGTGTCTACTGTACAAGGGTAATGTTGGGTAGTGTTATCTTGAGTTCCTTCTGTTGGTCAGGTCTGGATTCTGTAACATTATGTGGACAAAAAATGAGGTCGGCTGACAACCTGAATATATTGAATGACCAGTTTTTTTCCATCAATGGAATTTTTTCCCCACAATGGCAGTGGAACTTCGGATTGCAAGTAACATGGTTTGTGAGTGTTCCCGCAAGACGAGCTAATATTTCTCAATAAATTTTGACTTTAGTAAAAAACATTAGCTCGTCTTGCTTATTGGTTACGAGTATCATGTAGCACGCATGCGCTTCTTATTTTGACTCAGAGTGTCACGTGATCACAGCTGAGCCAATAGTTTTTCTCTCGCACGCACTGTGGAATTGTGGGTAATCATCTCCCCTTCTCAGTCTTAATCTCTCAATGGTATAATCAACATCCGTGCACGCATGTACTGTTTACTATAACACTGTGACCACCTGTGTGCGTGTAAAACACTTTTATTTTGTGTTTGTATGTGTGTGTGTATGTGTTTGTGAAAGTCATCCTTTCACGCGCGCATACAGTATAAAGCAAAAGCAAATGTCATTAGAGAGGTTAAAGATCCATTTTCTCTCTCTCTGTCAGACTGCACTGATTCCGTTAGTGTGTGTGTGCACGTCATTAGACAGTGTGCCACTTCCCTCCTCCTCTCGCCTTCACAGAAAACACTGCTCTGTTGCGATTCTTTTCAAAGGTAAAGTGCAGGTTAATTTGTTTTATTTTTACTTTACAGCAGTGATTCTGTTAGCGTGTGCTCACTTGAGAGTCATTAGAGAGGTTTCTTGTTAGGTTCCTGATGAAGTAGTGTTTCCGTTAGTGTGTGTGTGCGTGTGTATGTGTGAAAGTCGTCCCACACAGTAGTCCTCCCTCCTCGCTAATAAGCGATGAGAAAGTGTTACTGCTTAAGATGAAAGAAGGGAGAAGGGAGGTTGTCATTCCTCCTCTCCTCTTACTTTAGCTTCACACACACACACACAGCACGCGCGTACACACAAACACTTACAGACACACTGTCAGGATTTTTTCAGGTAAAGTATAGGTTAATTTGTTTAATTTTTACATTATTTTTTGTATTAATTATTTCATATACTTATTTTTGGGGGTTGTGGGAGTTTTCAAATTCGCTTTGATTTTGAGTGTTGTTATATACGAGCATGCTTCTGGAATGAATTATGCTCGCAATCCAAGGTTCAACTGTTTTTCAATATGACAATGCCAGGTTTCATCAGGCTCAAATTGTGGTCAAAGTGTGGTTCAGGGAGCATGAGACATGGTTGTTTTACATGAGTTGCCAACCACAGAGTTCAGACCTTATGGGATGTACTGTACTCAAGAAGGCTTTATGCAGGAGTCCAACTCTCCCATCATCAGTTCAAGATTGGTAGAGAAATTAATGCAATATGTAAATAAATATTGTTAAATTGCAATAGCTTATTTAGAGTACCATGTAGCATGTAATAAAAGCAGAAGATGTAATTAGCAATGGAAAGCTTTCAATGCTTTTACCTTTGCAGTATATTATATAACATTTGTAGCCTTATGTGTAGTTTAGGTCACTTGTCAATGTATAGTTCACTTGGATTTTTTTTCTGGTACTATTTGCATATTAGCTACAAATGATTCCATTTCTCATTATTGAAGCTTCAGCCCCTCATCCAGTGCTCAAAGTTTTCCCCATCACCCACCAGTAGCAACTAGATTGGCAGATTTCCACCTAAAAACAAACAAACAAACTTCTCAACAGTGTTTGACTGATAGCACGTAGTTAGTAACCTAGTAACCCAATATAAGGATCTATGGAATGATGGAAACTGAAAAATCACTTTTGTAAATCGCTTTGGATAAGAGCATCTGCCAAATGCCTAAATGTAAATGGTAACAACAATACAACAATAGGGTTGAAGCTGAGTCTTTTCTTCTGACACTTTTTCAATCCACAGTCCCAGGCCTACATTCCATTAAGTAGAAGAATTTCTGAGACTATTCTGAAGACAGAACCTCAACAAAAAGGCAGTATAGACTGATGATGTTTTTCCAGCCACACTAAAACAGTTTGCTAGACAAATACTGTATCCCCATTTATTTTACAGCCATTTTAATGAATCACTGAGCATTGTCCTAGACTGCTTCAAATTTGCTTTCATTGTTTCTGTCCCAAAAAGACAATATAACCTGCCTCAAGAACTAAAGACCTGTTGTACTTACCATATTTACAGTACACAGTGCACAACCCACACTTCAATACAGTTCCACATAGCCATCAATTGTGGAAAAGTGCGAAAGTTATTGGCTCCATCATAACATTGTCACTCAACATTCCATCCCTTACTCCAGAGCAGTGGACTAGGCCACAAAGATTGCTGCTATTAATCCCACTTATTCATGATCACCTACATCAGTCAGGGATGATCATAGGTGAAGCATATGGCTGGAGCAGCATCATGAGTCTGAGAAGAGATTCTCTTAAGGTCAGGGTAGTTATCCACCTCGTACAGTCAGCTGCAAGTCCTATTCAATGAATTAATGTCAGTATTAAGCGGCTAAATCTTACTCATGCAAACACAGTTGCAGGTGTCCAGTAGTTCTCCTCCCAGCAGCCAACTTTCCAGAGAGAATGTCTTTTGGGATACCATGCGGTGGCCATGCGCCATCCAGTGCAAACATCAATGGCTAAGCAAAAGTGAACGTGCTGGAAAGGCGCTGGCCTAATGATAATAATGAGACTGGACCAGAATATACCCAGGATCTATAAATCTTCTCTACTGTCTAGTGTACAAAGTCCATGAATCACTTACATACAGCAGTAACATGACAAAGGTTTTGTACAATCAGCTTAGGGCTGTTCCACACTCAAGTTTTGTAAGGCAGACAAGTGATGTAGCTGGTGATTCTCAATCATCTTGTTGATCTCTAATAAACCCTGAAGTTTTAGCCAAAAACATATTACACTTCTGTTAACCAATTAGATCACCAGTCATGATAGTCAACCTAATATATTGGAAATTGGGCTACCTGTGGAATGTTACAAATATTCCATTATAAACATACTGGATGTACATAATTTGAAGAAATACAACAAAATATGTATGCATCATAAATCTGTTTAACATACTATTTATTACAAATGTAGAAACTTTATTCTTTTGTTATATGTAGATGAATAGCCAAGGAATGTCATTTTCTCTGCCTCAAACATTTCTGGGTCTAGGTTAGATTCCTGATTGATGCTTACTGGACCTCCTTAAATGACACAACAGCAATTATGTAATCCATCTAATCTAGTAATCCCAAAAAATATAATTTAACTTTTACTTCCAAGGACAGAACATAAATGATACCAAGTTGTGCTGTCCCAGTTCAGTTTTGCCCGGTTCTCTTAAAATCCTCTCATACCAATGAGGTGAATGTGTGAGATATTATTGACTATTCTGTTGTAGACAACTGTAGTAATGCCTAAATCAACAGACTTCTGGCTGCAATCCTGCAGCCCTTGGTTTCCTTTTACAGCAGGTGGCAGAAGCAAGGACATAAACAGCCTCAATATGGATTCAGTGTCACAGCCTGTCACAAGAACAAGGGCACAGCAGACACAAACATCAATGTGAAATGCCCTGAGGAAAGCTACTTATGGCATGAACTCTTCTGGGTATTCTTAAATCAATTAAATATGGATGTCTTTGGGAGGAGGTGGAATTGTACATGGGAAAGAAATTTACACTCGATTTAAGATTTACAACATTTAATGCCTCCTGTGCCTTCTAGCATGTGTTACTGGTTTAAAATTTTCAAAGACAATGCATAATTTGAAGTAAGACCAAATGTGAGTACCCAAACTACCCTTCCTCCAGTCACCATTCCTCAATCAGTGGCTAAATACAGTAAAAACCCACACATGCACACATGTACTGTAAGATGTGAACCTTTTATTATAACTCTTTTTTTAAATAATTTTTATTCCATCCGCCTATAAATCATTCAGCTTAACCAAATGAAGAGCTTACGAATTGATAGATAAGTTGTTGTGCTAGGTCAGGAAATACAGAATTATACAAGCTGTTCAGGATTTGGAATCTGTAATCTGCAACTCTGTTACTGTAAAACAATCATATGCATCTGAGTGCAGATAAGTGACATAAGATGAATGAAAAAGAAATGTATGTACCTTACACAGCAGCCCCACAAATCCTAATAAAAATAACAATAATAATAATAATAATAAGTTGGTGATTTTTTTTTCTTTGTAGATGGTATCTATCACACCATATACAGTACAAAGTAACAACATAAAAACCCAAACCTTTTAATATGAGAAAATTAGGGAGCACAGAGAGAAAAAAGGGGTAGTGTGAAAGGCATTTAGAAATGTTGATAAAGAAGGTTTTAAAGTGTAGCATAACAAGTTGTGTTTCCTTTCTATCAAACCCTTTTGTGGGTTTTCATTCTTTTCTTCCACTTGCATCCATTCTTCTGGCTTCTCCACTTGCATCCATTCTGTTTGAAGCCTGGTACAGGATAACTAATTGTATTGCACTTGTCCCTGTCTCGCAGTATCTAGTAGTTCTGTGGAGCTCTTAAATCTCTTGCAGTCTCATTTTCAGGTCTGGTAGAGGGGCACGACCCTTCTGATCTCTTGTCTGCAAACTGGACATGCTGGCTGAGGTAGTGCCTCATAGCAGCTGTAGCAACAGCACACATGTCCACAGTTCAGCAACACACAGCCTCTTGGGTTAGTCAAACAAATTACACATGCATTGTCAAAGTTCTCATACCCCTCCCCTAACCTTTCAAACTCCTCCTTCATCCTTTCTCTTTCCCATTTCCTCTGAATCTGTCTGTAATAGGCGAGCCCTGCCCATAGGACCATGGCAACGCCCACCATTGCAAACGTGCCTGCCAGGACCCACCAGCAAGATGCCTGTTCCTCCTGATCAAGCTGAAGTGACATAAAGTCAGTTGTGGTTAGGAAGTAGGTGGAACCATCACTAGGGGGGCGAAGTTTAAGCAAGCTGTCTGAATCGAGGATGAGCTCTCCAGCAGCGGTGAGGGACGCGCCCACCCTCAGCATTTCTTCTGTCTCGAGCTGGCCTTTGCTTTTCTCGCCACTCAAATACTGGCTGAGCAGGTCACCAAAGCCGTAGCTTGCCATGTGGAACTTCTCATGCACCGTTTCCAACTCAGGACCACAGGCCTCCAGTGGACGAAGGACACGCACCTGTGCTCTGTCTGCTCCCACCAGTACAAAAGGTACACTGCTGATACGCTCGTGCAGCACACGCTCATGATCTATCCTGAAAGAGAGAAGAAAATAAAATCACTGTGTGCGCCATTCTGATGTATGTCGTGTGTAAGAATTTGTACTGATTACACTGCAATGAAAGGATCAACTTGCAATGACTGTATCTAAATGTAATATGGAGCAATTTGGAAAGCCTTAGCCAGCCATAAAGTTAAGAACATTACTGTGAAAATTTATTTGGCACCTAAATGTACTAACTGGATGTCTCTATTTTAGAGCAACAACAGTAATGGAATACTCTGTTAACAAGTCTTTCACATGGTTGTTGAGGAATTTAAGTCCACTGTATGCAGAAGTGCTGTAATTCAGCATTACTGGAGGATTTTTGCAAGTTTAAACCATGTAAGGTTTTCCCACAGCATCCCAATTGGGGTCAAGTCAGGTCTAGGAGTCAAATACGACTCAAACGCCTACATTAGGTACATTTACATGGACAGTTTTTCCTTCCATCCATCCTTCCATCATCTCCTATGCTCAGTCTCAGTGTGCATTCGTGCACAAATATACTGTTTACTTTTACCGTGACCAGGTGTGCGTGTAAAGCATTTTTTGGTGTGTTTGTATGTGGGCGTGCAAGCGCGCTTGTATGAGTAAGAGTCTCTGTCGATAAACTGGAGTGTGTGTGAAAGTCGTCCTACACAGTAGCCACCTTCCTCCTCCTCTCCTCGCTCTGGCACCAAGCTGGAGTGTGTGTGTGTGTGTGTGTGTCAGGGTTTGACATTAACTTTTTTGCTTACTGGCCAATGTGGCTGGTGGATTTCCGGAGTCACTCGCCATTCAGCATTTTTACTAGCCACAATTTTGTTACCAGAAAATCAGTATTTTCTTCACCATGATACGTTAATGTTTGTTATATCGAGATTTACTTATAAATGACAGCATACACTGTATCACTATAGTAGTAGTCAAGTATTCAGTACTGTTAAGATCCCAATATAAAAACATGCAAACATGAACAGTATATTCTGTTGTTTGAACTTAAATTCAAGCCTCTTACCACACGAAATTGAAAAATAACAGATTCAGTACAACTGAACTCATTCTGATATTAAAAATACAGCAACTCAGAACATTTATCATTTTAGTGTGTTGTGTACTATTATTAGGTATTATTATTCATTATGTATTATTATATCAGAATTCTGAGTTAGGACAATGGACTCTGGTCTATCTTGTTGTGTTGACTCTTTAGTGTGAGGTAATTCAATCAATTGATGAATTTTCTATCATTCAACATGAAATCTAAATAGATTTTTAATAGTGATTACTTTTTTTTAATATATAATCAGTAAATAACTCATGCGAAAGGGGCAAACATTCTCATCCTGTTGAGAAGCAATAGCCCTTTAAGGAAATGATACACACATACACACACACCAAACAGGAAGTAAAAGTGTGTGCGCGTGCGATCATGTGTAGAGAGAGGTATTCCTCAAATGTCCTCATTACATTCATGCGTTTTATGCGCATAATATTACGTTGCAATGCGTATTATATCGGATGACTTTAGAGAAAACTACAACAAAAATATATTGTCATACCAAAGAATAAACTAACCGCCAAAGTGGCTAGTGAGACTAAAGTTATTACCCGCCACAGCCGAATTTTACCCGCATTTGGCGGGTGCCAATGTCAAACCCTGGTGTGTGTGTGTGTGTGTGTGTGTGTGTGTGTCATCCTACACAGTAGCCAATCAAGAAGTTGATGGCTAATATTTTGTAACTGAACGGATTGTCTAAGTTTTACACCACCCCTTTCATTTAGACTGAAAATTATTTCTGATCAGGTTGTATTTAGATACGGTTGTATTTAATGTATTTTTTTATTTTATATAAATGATATATACACGGCTGCTGGACAGAAGATATGTAGATAGTCTGTTACGAAACCAACATAGAGAGAGAAATGCACAATGCAAAATTCAGCACAGTCTCACCAAGCGCGTGCAAAACTCTTCCACACCATTTTATGCTCCCGAAGGAGCAGTTTCTGAATAACCCCAACGGTTCCTTCCTTGAATTGACTGCTCAGGGGCTTCTCTACGGGCTGCACTGTGCCTGCAGAGAGTGGGGAACAGACAGACAGAAGTGGGGTGTGATTGTAAATGGCCCATATCTGTGTGTATGAACAGGGATGTTGCTCAGGTTCTGTTTTGGAAACATTACATTCTGATATTTCAATTTTAGGTCCAGTGAATTGGAAGTTTTATTGTGTAGTACACAACAGTAGGAAGATACAATATAATAAACTGAAAGTCATCAACATCAATAGCACTATAAGCATACTCAGCTTATCATCAAAATCTACATGGTTCAAAACATTACATTACTAAACTTAGGAAAACCCAGTCAGTAAGATTCTCTGTATGATTAAAAAAACAATAACCACCTTCCATCACTACATACGGCAGACACTTCCCGGGTGTGGAATTCAGAAGGTCCATGAGATCTTCATTTAAAGCCAAATGGGGAGCCTCCTGAAACCACAAATGCATGTAGAACATAAATGTTTTTACATATTCAGAAAGTTTTTCAAACACAGAACTGATTCCTACAACATAATACATGAGTGAGCATAATTACATTTTAAATTAAATTTTTATTTGTCACATACACAACTGAAATTCTTTTATGACTGTCTATAACCTGAAAGAATATATATATACATACATACTAAAATATAAGCTAAAGATAGGATTTGCAATAAAATTATAAAAATTATACTGGAAATTATGTTAATAAAATTAAATAGAATTAAAGACAAAAATTACAGTTACTCTAACAAAATGTACACTTAACTTATTAAAATTTTGTTAGAATAATTTTAATAATTAAAGTTACATTTTTTTTTGCATATTTGTCACACTTAAATATTTGAGATTGTCAAACAAATGTTAACATTTCACAATGTTTTCACTTATTAAGGAAAAAAATGCTGTGACAACCTACCGAAATTACCTTTGTGAAAAAAGTAATTGCCCCCCTCGCTAAATCATGAATTAACTGTGATGTTTGGAAAGCTGAGTTAAATTTCACTTGCCACACCCAGGCCTGATTACAAGAAACCTCAGAAATAGAACCTGTCTGACAAAGAGCAGCACGCTAAAAGATCTAAAAAAAATTAACACGATTTAAAGGAATTCAAGAACATAAAAATTAAAAGTAACTGACATTTATCAGTCTGGAAAGGGTTACAAAGCCATGCCCACAGTGAGAGCCTTTATCCACAAATGAGAAAACTTGGAACAGTGGTGAACCTTCCAAGGCGTGGCCAACCTAGAAATATTACTCCAAGAGCACAACGTAGACTCATCCAGGAGCTCATAAAAGAACTTAGAACAATATCCAAAGAACTGCAGTCATCACCTGGCTCAGTTAAGGTCAGAGTTTATGATTCAAGAATAAGAAAGAGACTGAACACTGCTGTCCAAAAATAACACAACTGCTCGACTAAGACTTTTGGGAAAAATTCTATGAACCGATGACTAACAGCATTTCATAAAAAGAACATCATATCAACAGTCAAACATGGTGGTGTTATTGTGTGGTAATGTGGTACCAAATTTGACATATACTGTATTTGGACAGGTTTATATAAGCTATGCAGTAAATTCTCCTGTGAAGATCCAGGTCCACGCCTAGGGCCCAGACTCTCAGGCATCCATCCTAATGGCAGGAGATTTCAACCTGAGTGCTGACTTTTTGACGCCCCAGAAAGACAGTGGGTACAATGCGGGCACGCATTTAAGTCACTCATTATGATGTCACACAGAAAGTTATTAACCACTTTACGGTAAGTTTAAGGCATCATCACGGCTGACCCGTTTGAGATATCAAAAATACTTTTACAATTTTGCATCCTCAATGTCTTTAGATCACATAGGCTCAGTTTGGTGGTGATCATATAAATTCCCTAGGAGAATATCAAATTCTATTGGGTGCGTTTTAACAAAAAAATAACTCATGTCCTGTTAAGTAGGCCCATGACACGCAATGCAAAAGTAGCTCTAAATATGCACCAGGTTTCGCATGTATATGTAGTGGTAGTGTGATGGTCAGGGCCTAGATGAATGCCATAATTGATGGAACCATAAATTCTGCACTCTGTTTAAAAAAAAAAAAAAAAAAAAAACCTGAAGGAAAATGTCCAACCAGTTATTAGGTTTCTGGGGCAATTTCTTACATAAAGCTTCATTTCACCTTAATAAATATAACTGTATTTTGTATTTATCTTACCATTTATTAATGATCTGAATCTTTTAAATATGATAAAAATAAATAAATAAAATAAAATATAATAGGAAGGGGCAAATGCTTTTTCACATCACTGTATGCAGCCACACCAGGAAATATATGCAGTTTTTTTTGTAGTTTGTAAAAAAAATAAAAAAAATAAAATACATATATGATTATTTACTTATACATTTTATATATTTGAATCCAAAAAAGTACATTTAAGTTTCATTTCACAGTTTAAACCACAATTGAAATATGTTTCTAGTTAATCACAATGCTATTTTCCTATCAAATTAGGCAGCCCCATGTAAAATTACTAAATATGTGTTTCATCAGCTGAATAAATTAATTAAACAGCACCTTGTAAAATAAAAGGTAACTGAAGTAAACAGGATGGTCCTTACATTGAGTTTGTCCACAGCTTTGCGCTTCTTTCTGTATACATAATAGAAGAAGCTTGAGAGAGCGATGCTGGAACCTAAAACCACTGCCTCCACAGTCCCAAAAGGAAATTCCTCCATCTTCTTACTTAATCCTCACAGAATGTGAGCTGGACTTGTGTTAAAAAAAAAAAAAAAAAAAGACAATGAATGTGATAATAGCATGATTACTGTCTAGTCGTTAATTAATTCAAATAGAATACAAATAGAATACATCTAGTTAGATCACCTTCTAATCATCTTACTATATGTGCAAATGAAGCTAATTAAAAGAAGTTTGTAAATTATGTTGATTAATGAATTTGGTACCATAAATTCAGAATGAGGTTGACTTCAAACATAAAGACTGACATGGGTGTCCAAGTAAAGCCTTAAAGGTCAGGTGGGACAACCACTAAATCAAACTATGCAAGTAGAGCAAACATTATTTGTTTAAATAGAGTTCTGCACACCGCTACGTAATTAGGTACAAACTCTAACTGCAATGGCTTGTGTAATGTAGATCCTCAAATTAGTGGACCAAACTTTTGTATAAAATGATTCCATAATATATACATATTTATGTATTTGTGATCTTTATTACATACTGTTGAATTTGCAAACTAAAGGGACATTGTTGATTGTTGGAGTTGTTGATTTGTGTACCAGTATTATGGTAGGAGACAGATCATGTTAAACAGTTTTCAGTAATTCTGGTCTGTTCATAATCAATATTACAGCAGAGGTAGCATTCACTGACTAGCACCATCACTGAAACTGACTGCTGCATTTTAATCTCAAGGACAATTGAAAGGAAAAATACACGCAAACATCACAGTAACACGATGAAAACAGATCCATTGGTTGGCCACAAAAAACCCAATATATCGATAGTAACGTAATGTCAATAATAGTAACGAATTTACAATAGAGCTAATGACAAACACTTCATACCGGAAAAAGTCTTCTTCGCGTTCTTCTTATTGGGCTTTAACCGGCGGTTGCATTAGCGCCATCTTCTGGTCTTGCTCTTCCTCATCTTCCGTTCACTCAAAAGCCCAATTTTCCCCTTAAAGAGGGGAAAAAACAGTAAATACGTTCAACCTTCCAAAATAACCTTTAGGCGTGCCATCACTTCCTCCTTTTCTTGCATGAATTGATGGTGTACTGTTTTGTGACCTATTCTCATCCGGTGTTTGGTCTATGCAATAAAATTATTTGCAAAACTCTTGATGGCTCCTGGCTGCTCACATCCTGACAATGAATCACTAGAAATCAGTATATTCATGTGCCTGAGTTTTTCTATACACTATATTGCCATAATTACTGCTTACAGCTCTACTGTATACACATTACACCCAATCTGATTCTCCCTTATTAATTTTGATATGGTATTGTGCCTGTCCGTGGGTGATTTGATTCATTGGCAAACAACTCTACCCAATCACTGACAATCATAAGACATTTACTGGGTCAGATGCCATATCCCTGTTTATTTTCCTGCACCATCGCTGCCCGGTGCAACATACAACCTGTGTGCCTTTTGAGCATTTTTGACCTCCAAAAAGGTCGAATTCTTATGATATGAATGATGAACGATGATGAATTAAATTGATCCATGCATATGCATCGTTCCTTTCTTAGTGTAGTGTAGTAATTGAATGTTGATTTTTTTAAATCCTCTGCGAGATTTTGTACTGTATTGCATTTTGTTTGTTATTCAATGTAAGAGCCATGTCATACTTGTGAATTTGTTGCTGTGTTTATTTTATTTTTATTTAATTCTATCTTATTCTATTCATTAGTTAAGCATTAAGCTCATTACATAAGCCATAAGCTTTGAATTTGTTAGTCAAGCATCTTTAATGCGGAATTGTGGAGACACAAGCTTTTGACCGTAAGCTCAACGTGAGCAATTGGTTGTTGTAATGTAATTTAAGATTGTGACCTACTGATACAGCGACTGGATTGTTGTATCCACAATGGATTTACTCAAGGCAACTGTAAGAAGTGTTGAATCCTTGATGCTGGAACAATTAAACGAGAGACAAAGAACTCAACGGACTTTCGTGTTGTGAGTAAATGATCAAACCAAAGATACCCGTGTGTAATAATATGACCGCATGAACGTTCAATTTAAAAAAAGTGCTATAACCAACTGTTCAGTACAGGTTTTTGCCTGATTTTGCTGATCCTTAAAGAATACACTCAATCAAAAATGTCTTATTAATGTCACACATACAGTAATAGACCAAAAGTCTACAGCAGGTCAAATCACACGACAAGTCAACCCGGACAAACGCTTACTAGCAATGCAGTAATAAAACGTAATGAAGGCTGTGTAACCTACCTTGAAATGAAAACGTGTTGTATTCATTGATCAACTTTTAGTTTTGTACACTATTTGGAGATCGTTACAGCGACCTCAGATTAAAGTTTAACGTAATAGTTTCCTACCTAATAATAGACATCGTTGTCATGGCAAAGCTAACAGCCGGTGAGTGTATGTTGTTTAACTTCACAGGTGCCATTTATAATTAGCGAGTTAGCGAATGGCGAAGAGGCTTTCACGTTCTGTCCTGCGGGACCCAAATACGCAAAGACAAGCTCAGTGTCTCCATCTAGCGACGACACATTTTTGCCAAAGTTTGGGCAGCTGACTGAAGACAGACAGCGCCATTTCTCACACTAGACCAGTGTTTTTCAAACACTGTGCCGCGAGAGATCGTCAGGTGTGCCGTGGGAATTTATTAAATTTCACCTAATTGGTCTAAAACAATTTTTGAAAACTAATAAGTCTGCGAATAATATGCCCGCGCTGTCTACACCGGCAAAGTAATCATGTCATACTCTTCCATATCAGTAGGTGGCAGCAGATAGCTAATTGTATTTCGAGACGAGAATTAGTGATTGAGCTTCTCAACCCTGACTGCTATAAAAACTAAAAACAGAGAGAGACGTTGAGAAAGATCTTCGGCTACGTTTACACTGCAGGGGGCTGTTCCATAAAAGCCGCTTAGAAAAGCGGGGATTAAAGTAGAAAAACCTTGAATGAGCCGAGCTAAACACCCGCGCTTAAATTGGTTCCATAACAGTAAGTTGAGGATCATGTGATCTTACTAATTTGAGTCAGGTTTAAATAGGCTAGATAATTGCGCGTGCACGCCATTGTTTTAAAGTCGAGCATCGATTTACTGTAGGCTACCATGGCAACAAAAGGAAAAGGTAGAGCAGCGATGTTCACGGCAACGGAACAGCGTTTGCTATAGGAAACATTTGAAGAATTGAAAGACGTCATCACCAAAAAAGGCAATACAGCGTGTTATGCGCTAAAATGCCCCCCTGCCATGGATCGCCCCCCTACATAATCACTATGAAATATTATATTAGGAGATAATAGAACATTGATAGGTTTATTATTATCAAATATTATATTAATATTATAATGAACTCCTGGCACGTGACAGCCATTAAGACCATTTAAACTAATTCTCGTATAATGTTTATTTTGTGGCACATTTATATTTCAGGGGTTTGCCATGAAAATGCAAATAAACATTTATATACAGTATCTATAATAAAAATAAATATTGTTCATGATGAAAAATTAGACGAAACTAATTTTATTTTAAAATATACAATCTAAAAGTATACATGTTGTATATGAAAAACTATTAATATTTATTTTTTCCATATACAACATATATATTTTCATATTGCTTATTTTATTTTATTATCCTTATGTAATTTGTCAAACATTAACCGATGAATTTATGTTCTAATATAATATTTCATAGTGATTTTTTTTGGGGTGGGGGGGGGGGCAATCCATGGCAGGGGGGCATTTCAGCATTTCAGCGCACCGCAGCAATAAATAAAGCAAGAGAGAAAGGTTGGCAGGAAATTGCTGATCGTCTCAATGCGTAAGTAGCGTTGTAAAATATTTAAAATACTGTATCAACATGTGTGTCACAATACATTGCAAAGTTCGTGTGTAAATAACAGTAACGTTAATTGCTTTCACGCAACAGCAACTTAAGTGAAGGAAAAAGAACCTGGCAGCAGGTGAAAATAAAATATAAAAATATAGTTCAGAATGGTAAGTAATTCTAATGGTATGTACATATGTAATCAATACCAGCTTGAAGTTACAACTATTCAGGTTTTAAAAAAAATTTTTTTTTAATTGCGGCGACCAAAAAGAAGACATCATCTAAAATTATATCACCTAGTATAAGGAGTGATATAAAAGGTGTGTGTGTGTTTTATCATTATTCCTTCCTGACTAACTGATTTCCTCCTTCCTTAGGCATTGTAAGCATAAGTACATACAGTAATAGCAATAATGTCACGTAGAGGTACTTGTGCCTACTGTAATGGTGCATTTTGGTAAAATAGTGTTTGGTTTCATAGTGACAAAAGATTCTGTATGCTTCATGGATCCACCAGACATCATGTTGCCTGTGAGTATGAGACCTTTTAAATCAGTCATGTAAGCTAATGAGTTTAACCAGTGGTCACAGGGAGAAGGCCCATCAGTTGAGGAGGATGAGGAGACTGTGTCTGTATGTTCAAGGAAAACTGCGGTAGTCACAGGTTCCATGCAATACTGTATTGAATATTAAAAAGTGTACTTGTGTGATAAAATGATCATAATGTGTTTTCAGGATGCTGACACTGTTCTAGAGCCCTCTCAGTCTGGGACCACATGTGACAAAGTGAGTATTAAGAAATGAAAACAATGTGCCAAGAGTATTCAATGAAATACCTTAAATCTATGTTGCTACAGAACCCAGAAAACATAAAAGGAGTGTATAAACGCTACCTCCTTAAACAAATGGAAGCCATTGATATCGACATCCAGTATATAAAACTGAAGATGAAGAAGTTGGAGCTGGAAACAGCTACAGAAAAATGCAAGTAGAACTACCATTTTTTTTAAAAAGGAAAAGAAAAAAAAAAAAACATTACCTTTTTGATCACTTTCCACAACATTTGTGTATTTTCACCCCTAACAGGCAGATTCACTCTGAATAAAGACAAATCGCATTAAATACTTTGACTTCTGTGTGTTTGTTCAACTAAGGAGAAAGTTGAGGGTCCAGTGGAAAATTTTAAAGGCTACACATGGTTAACTTTAGACCATATTAAGCAAAATAATTATTTGCAAATGTGTCTTGTATAAGTCTGCCTGTTTCGTTTTCTTCCAATACTGCTTCATTTCCCCAGTCTTCCTCTTCAACAATCCTTGGTTGCCTCTCTCTCCTCAGACAAGCAATGTTATGGAGCACTACACAAGCAACTACAATGTCACATGCCCTGGGTGGAGTCACTCTGAGGTGCTTCAGGCACTGGAAGCTTGACTTTATCAGCCCAAATGCCATCTCTATACGACCTCTTGTGCGTGCATGGGCAATGTTGTAGCGGTGCTGTGCCTCTGTCTGGGGCTCCTGATAGGGAGTCAAGAGGTAAGGCAGGCATGCGTATCCCTTGTCTCCCAGCAAAACTCCTGAGAATTCTCCTGCATAGACAGAATGAATAGATATATAATGTTTTTTTGCCCCCTTTTTTTTTTGTAAGACTTTTTGCGATTTAAGTGATTACTAGCATACCTCTTGCTAGTTGCTGGTAGAGAGATAAGGCTCTAAAGATTCTGGAGTAATGCACAGAGCCTGGCCATTTGGCCTCTACATTTGTGATGATGCAATCTGCATCACTAATCATCTAAAATAAATTTAACCTGTAGGTCACTACATTTTAATTGCAATGAACTAAACACTGGTGCCCAGCTTAGTATAGAACACTCAGTGCTGGAGCATAGCCTTCAATATCATCTCAGTGGGACCGTACCTGTACATTGATGCTGTGTACTGATTTCCTATTCACAAAGTCCGCTTCATGTGGACCAGACGGACACTTAATACGCACATGGGTGCAGTCCAATGCACTGATAACATTTGGGAAACCTAGGAAAATTGTTTGTTTTAAATACGTCCCATGTAAAATCAACAGAAAAGAAAAATGTCCATGTTTTATAGAGTTGAACTTACCAGCTATTCCATAAAAGGCATGTTTAATGGTACGAATAGCTTTGTGGCCAGGGAATGTGATGAACACATTGAGTAGTCTTTTTAAAGAAAGGTACATAGTCCCAGCCAGTGCCCAAACCCCCCAGCCACTGGATGCAGTGCCGGTCCCAAGCCCGGATAAAATGGGAGGGTTGCGTCAGGAAGGGCATCCGGCGTAAAACCTGTGCCTAGTTGTAGTGCGGACCGGATATTCCGCTGTGGCGACCCCTTGTCAGGAGCAGCAGAAAGACCAATAACAACACAGTTTGTACAGAGCGGCAAACTGATGCTTTGCTGATATTCTCTGCATCTCCAACTGTGTACAAAAATGTTCCACTGGCAAAAAAGCGAAGTGCTTAGTAATCTACAAATATATGCAATCCCATCTCTTGAGAACCTATATCGCTCATACAGGTAGCTGTCAAAAGCCAATGGGTCTGACCTGTCTCTGAAAGTTCTCTCTCTTTGAAAGGCCCTCCGCAAGACTATAGCTCCCTCATCCCACCACCTCATCTATGAAAGGACACGCCATGGTTAAGTTTGGAAACGAGTTCAGCTCCCTATTTATATACTTTTAATTAATTAATTACCAAACTCACCAATTAAACACAAGTTTTGAACATTTCTTAGTGTATTTATACCTTATAATTTCTTAAATTTATTAGTATAGTACATTTCCTTATTTATTTAAAAAAATTATTAATAGTGGTTAAGTAACATAAAATGACATTGAATTACCAGCAGCAGGTGAGTATAAATGGTATGTTCGTTGAGCCTGAACTCAGACTTAGCCTGACAGTTAGCCTGCCCTGGACCAGGTTAATTTGCCAGCATAAGTTGCCGGGGTAACTGAGTTTGAACTTTTTAAAGTTTGATTTATGAAACCGAATCTACCAAAAATAAGCCTGACTAACTGAAATAAGCCTGGCTTAGACTCTAATCTTGGTTTATGGAACAGACCCCGGAAGTTGAGGTTATCCACTAACTTACCCTCAAACTTATCCGGGTATGTCACATAACCTGCTTTCTGGAATACCCCCCTGGTCTCGATGCCCAATTCTGATTTGTTGCCTATATCAGATTTTTTTGACGGTCTGTTTACACATTATTTCAACTATAACTCATACCCAATACATACACGTGTTTACACTTGCCATACCATTTGAAACATCGCGCATAGTTAAAGGGAGGTTCTTGCGCTACACACTAGCCAAGATAGACGAAGATGAAATATGCTTAACGCTAGCAAAGTACTAACTAAAATATGATTTTTACATATACACACACACACACATATATACACTACCATTCAAAAGTTTGGGGTCACTTTCTAACTCCATGATGGTTCCTGATTTTTCTTTCTTTCTCCATTGTAAAGGAATGCTGAAGGCATCCTAAAAATGCATTAATCTCCTTTGAACAGTTGATATTCAGATGTGTCTGCTACTTATGCTCTGTAAAGACATCATAACGCCTCTACACAATAAAATAATGTTTCAAAAGCACTGTCTTTCAAATTAACATGTGGGGAACTTATTTTCCTGGGCATCAGGAAAATCTCTTTCCCCCTCCTTCCTACCGGCTGTGGAAGTATCAGGGATGTCTGAAACTGACTCAGAGTTATGTGTACGTGGGGCTAAGGTAACACAATGCACAGAAGTTTTTTTAAAACATTCATTCATTCATTCATCTTCTATACCGCTTTATCCTGTATTTAGGGTCACGGGGACCTGGAGCCTATCCCAGGAGACTCAAGGCACGAGGCTGGACAGCGTGCCAATCCATCGCAGATCACACACACACATTCACACACTATGGTCAATTTTGGGAACGCCAATTAGCCTAATCTGCATGTCTTTGGACTGTGGGAGGAAACCGGAGTACCCAGAGGAAACCCACCAAGCACGGCGAGAACATGCAAACTCCATGCACACAGAGACGGGAATCGAGCCTGGTCGGGAATCGAACCCGGACCCTGGAGGTGCAAGGCGACAGTGCTAACCACTACACCACCGTGCCGCCTTTTTAAAAACACTGTCTTTTAAATTGAAGTATGGGAAACATATTTTCCTGATCATCAGGAAATATGTTTCCCTATTCCTACTGGCTGTGGAAGTATCATGGATGTCTGAAACTGACTCAGAGACATGTGTGCTTAGGTAATACAGTGAGATGATGTTTTTTAAAAACACCATTTTTAACAAGAGACTCCTGGAAATCAATTCACCCAGTTAACATTTGTAATAAACTTCAAGTTTCCATACTTTGTGAAATTTAAAGAACCAATTCAGATGCATTATTTAATGTAAAAGTGCTATTATAACGTGCTGTGCCAATTATGTATGTCTGTTTTATCAAGGATATCCATACAGTATATCATGGATTTCAGGATATCACGTTTCCCCATCATATGTGGGTGCATAGATAGATAGATAGATAGATAGATAGATAGATAGATAGATGTGAATAAGATGAATAACTATGAGTGTGGTGTCCTATAATCGCTGTACCTGTGTGTTTGATATGTACACCATAAAACTGGATGTTTGAGTGGGTAAAAAAAAAAAAAGAGTATCGTGGTTATCACGAGTAGACACACTACCCTTGAGTAACATGCTATAATAAATTACAAAGTATAACCTTAAATATATTTAGAATGAATCAGTATCACATCCATCATCACACAGCTAATGTACGTGTAATAAAAGTAGTCGTGATGTCAGTACTTGCCCAGCAAACCAGCCTTTTGCAGCGGTTTAAAACGTCTCAATTATCTTCAAATATACAAAAAAAAAGCGAAAAGACACTCGTATGGAGCGATATCGCGGACAATATTCAAATGCAATTGCAAATAGCATTTGCAATTGCGTTTCCCAGATGTGGACGCACAAAGTGTGCCATAATTCAAATGCAATTGCAAACTTTGCATTACCGTTTGCTGATTCGCCTTTGTGAGCGCACACAGACTGCCAAATTTCAAATGAAAAAGAAAAGTCCATTTGCATTTGTATTTCCCAGGTCTTACACGTCATGAACCTGCCATATTTAAAAAGCTAAATCAATTATCACATTTGCTTTTTCACTTTCTCTGCGCCGCGCGTCAAACCGGCCAAAATTCAAACGCAATCGCTAATCCATTTGCAATTGCATTTCCAACACGTTACACAGAAACCTGTCAATCAGCGTCATGGGCGGGTCTATACTGTGGGGCGGGATTGTATGGGGAGTGACGTCACTCGCACTCGCCGACCAAGAGGGGGATATTTGAGCACTGGAGGTGAACCGAGATTATCTCATTTGTTTATCAAGAAATAAACACACAAAAATGACAAATCGCATATTTTCTTGCTCCGGAGTGGACAGAGAAGTTTTTACAAATAAAAATATTTTTAGATCTTCTCCTGTTACAGCCTGCTGGAGCTAAATCTTTCAGAAACGCTGCGTACCGGTGTTATGCCTCCCTGCCACGGATTGCCCCTCCAACATAACCTCTATCAAATATTATATTATAACATAAATTAATAGGTTTATGATGCACCAAACGAATTTGATTATAAAATAATCTATATAAAAAAACACATGTAGTATAGGGGGAAAATATATTAATTATATATTTTTTTCATATACAACCCCTGGCAAAAAGTATGGAATCACCTCTCACAGAAGATGTTCATTCAAATGTTTAATTGTGTAGAAAAACAAACAAACACATACATGGCACAAAACTATTTTCACTCAACAATCCAAACTTCTGGCTGTATAAAACACTTTTAAAAAAAAAACAAAGAAAGATAACTATAGTCAATGACAACTGTTTTGACAACTCAAACAGAGGAAAAAAATTTGGAATCACACAAATCTGAGGAAAAAAATATGGAATCACCATGCACTTTGCATTTCTAAAACAAATACCTGTATCTGATTACAACTGCTAATTAGTCTACAGTTAAAAAAGAGTGCTTGCACACATTAGGGATGTGTTGAACCAAGATGATTGACATAACGCATAGCTCCAACATGAGAGATGTCAGTTGACAAAGGAGAGAATTATCAAACTTCTTGAAGAAGGTAAATCTTCATGGAATGTTGCAAAAGATGTTGGTTGTTCCCAGTGATTCCATATATTTTTCCTCTGTTTGAGTTGTCAAATCAGTTGTCATTGACTATAGTTATTTTTCTTTCTTTTTTTTTTTTAAGTGTTTTATACAGCCAGAAGTTTGGATTGTTGAGTAATTATTATTATTATTGTTTGTAAATCATAAACCTATTAATTTATGTTGTAATATAATATGTGATAGAGGTTATGTTGGGGAGGGGGGGCAATCCGTGGCAGGGAGGCATTTTAGCGCATAACACGGGTACGCAGCGTTTCTGAAAGATTTAGCTCCAGCAGGCTGTAACAGGAGAAGATCTAAAAATATTTTTATTTGTAAAAACTTCTCTGTCCACTCCGGAGCAAGAAAATATGCGATTTGTCATTTTTGTGTGTTTATTTCTTGATAAACAAATGAGATAATCTCGGTTCACCTCCAGTGCTCAAATATCCACCTCTTGGTCGGCGAGTGCGAGTGACGTCACTCCCCATACAATCCCGCCCCACAGTATAGACCCGCCCCTGACGCTGATTGACAGGTTTCTGTGTAACGTGTTGGAAATGCAATTGCAAATGGATTAGCGATTGCGTTTGAATTTTGGCCGGCTTGACGCGCGGCGCAGAGAAAGTGAAAAAGCAAACGTGCTGATTGATTTTGATATTTAAATATGACAGGTTCATGACGTGTAAGACCTGGGAAATACAAATGCACTTTGTTTTTTCATTTGAAATTTGGCAGTCTGTGTGCGCTCACAAAGGCGAATCAGCAAACGGTAATGCAAAGTTTGCAATTGCATTTGAATTATGGCACACTTTGTGCGTCCACATATGGGAAACGCAATTGCAAATGCTATTTGCAATTGCATTTGAATATTGTCCGCGATATCGTTCCATACACTCGATTATTTTGCATATGTTATTTGTTTAATTTGCAAAGTTTGTAAAAACACTTTAAAACGAGAGAAAAACTGTTAAAAATCCTCGTTCGCCTTCTCAGCGTTAGGTAGCGAGTGACGTCATGATTTGAATCTGGCGCGACCGGGGAAACATAGCAGTTAAACTGAATTTCCCGGAACAACTGTTGTAGAAGATGAATTAATGTTTGCGTTCACCTGTGACGCCCTCCAATCCGGAAGGTGGCGGTAATGCACCTTCACGCTGATTGAAACCGCAAAGAAAACCAGAATGAAAATCACACAGACTTGGTGTGGAAAACGGGTGGGGAAAGTGAGGTAGCAGGGACGTGTATTTCTTGCAGCTGCTGTCGTCGTGTCGCTCCTGTCACACAGCCAAACATGGCAGGAGGCAGAAAGAGAACCGGGCGCCAGACCAGCTTTTACTCCACAATTACCTCAATATGGCAGGACAAGCACCTAATACTGTTCAAGCCCGAGTACACGCTCCTGGTCGCGGCGGCGCTCTGGTGTCTGGAAGTCGGCGTTAACGTCTGGGTCATTCAGAAAGTGGCGTGTAAGTCTCCAGCAAGCTAACCGGCTAACAGTCTGCACGCGCACACACACACACGCGACATAGAGTTCTAATGTCACGGTCCAGATGGGAATAAGACGCAGACTTTTGTTAACTAAAAGTTTCTTAATCAGAAATGTCTTTAATTTCCAAGCTAATGAACACGAAAAGTCATTAATTTACTTACTTACAAATGAATGAACACATCTCTTTATAACACCGAGGTTAATAACTTGCTCAGAGTTTCTGCCTTAAAGAGTAACAGTTTATAGAGTTTGTTTAAAATTAAGTTTTATAAGTGTATTAAGAGTATTATTAATCAGTGTAACACACACACAGGCTGCTGTGAGAGCTGCAGGTGTGTGTTTCACTGCACTGATGTAAACATGAGGTTCATAATGTGGAGTGCGAGTCTGCAGGTTGCTCGCTGGGGTTCTGGTTCATGTTGTCCCACTGAGGTGATTTCCTGGTGCTGCAACTCTGTTTTGCTCATCAGGGGGTACATTTTAAACTAGGGCTGCAACTAACGATTATTTTTGATAATCAATTAGTTGGGCGATTAGTTTTTCGATTAATCGGATAAAGCTAAACGCTTCTTTAATTTGATGGTTTGCTTATAATTATATATAAAACAATACCAACATTTGTTTTTTGTTTTTTTACAATAATTGGAAATGGCAAGTTGACAGTATATATATATATATAGATATAGATGTGTGTGTGTGTGTGTGTGTGTGTATATATGTATATATATATAATGTGTGTGTATTAAAAATACACTGACGTATTCAGTTAAAATAAAGTAATTTATAATAAAATAATATATGCATTAGTCAAACCATAGTAAATTTCGTTTGAAAACAGATTTGCTAGTTAACAAGTTTACTTTGTAGTGGACTATTAAAAAAAAAAAAACTGTAGAAATGCAAAATGCTAATAGACACAAATGTACTGTTATTTGCATTCACTGAAAACCACAACAATCACTAAATGTAATATTCTACTGTTATTCGCACCGTGTAATTTAATCTAATTTAAAGTAGCGCCATTTAACTAATCACTATTGCTCATGAAGTGATTGCGCAATGTGATGCTAGCAAGTAGCAAGTGAACAGATCTAGCGCGACTGTCCTGAAGTTAGCAAACAGTTTAAGTAAAAGCACTTAAACTACACAACTTTTACACGATGAAGAGATAGTTTTTACTGACCCTGAGTTTTTTTTCGCCATCCGGAACACCAGCATGTTTTCTTTAAGTGTTCGTGCATGACTGATACTGCCATGCCATGAAAGCTCAGTCTTGCATAGTGTGCAGGTTACCGTCTTTTTAGAGGTGTTTAATGTAAATTGCTCCCATACCTTGGAGGACTTGGGGCGCACGCTTTTTCCTTGCATCAGCAACCGCCATTGCACAAGCGGCTGTGTATCTGTGTGTGTATTTGCGCATCTTGTGGTCGCGCTCCCCAGTAACGTTAGCAGCCCAACTAATCGATAACGGCATTCGTTGACAACGAATTTCATTATCGATAATAATCGATTTTATCGATTAGTTGTTGCAGCCCTAATTTAAACTATTTCTATTTCCACATTTTTGGGTCGTTAAAGGAGTTCCTTGGACACCAGGGTTTCTGATGTGAAGCAGGCAGTCTGATCCTGGCTCCGGCATACTGAGAAAATGTTTTACCTTGATGGCATCCAACAACTTGTGAAAAGCTGGGATAAGTGCATTAGTGTAGCAGGGGATTATATAGAGAAATAAAGGTTATTTTTTTACGTTCATAATTGTGTTATGATTCCGATATGCTATTTGTATCTGTCAGATTTCTCTCTCTGCTCCTGTGTGTTGGATCTGTGTCTGTTTTAGGTGGGTGTGGCCTGTTAGCTGGAGTGGATTGGTCCTACTCTACATCCTATCCTGATATAAGGACCACCCCAAACACCTGATCTGATTCTGACACCTGATCTGATTCTGATCTGTCGTGTGCTAGTAGTTTCAAAATTCTGATTGACTGTCGTATGTTCTGTCGTTTGTTTTTGAGTGTTGTGCCAGAGACAAAGAGAGTTTGTTTGTCATAGTCTGTGTTGTCTTTGTCTGTATTGACAGACTCTCCTGTTTATCTGAACCTTTGCCTGTTTTGATTATGATATGGATTCCAATTTGGCTGCATGTAAGCTTTTGTAAATAGTTTGTAAGTAATTTAACTCTTTTCATATGGGAAGTAGGGGGTTGGACACCGTTTCTTTTTGTATGAATTTCCATTCTGTTTATTGTTTAGGGAGACGGGTAAGCTAGTTTGTATTTTGTTTTCTTTCATTTAAATTCAGGTTATGTAGGTTTAAAACAAAGTCTGTTTTGTTTGTTTTGGCCTGGTCTTCCCCCGAAGATAAATCCCGTGCAAAGAAAAATTTCAAATAAACGATTGAACTTATCTCTCTGGTGTAAGCTCATTTAGTTCTCTCTTTCTGTTGCGGCTAACCCCTAGAGGTCGTAACAACTATTATACGGTATTCGCTGAAAATCCTGGTTTGGTTTGAACATACTTTGTTGAAATTGTCAAATTACGACCATTCAAACTACTCAAAAAATATATTTTCCAAATGACCACATTTAAAATAAGTAAAATGTGCTCCCATTTGTTGCATTATTCTTGTCAAAATATTAAAACCTGTTGATTTACTGTTTTCTGTCTCAATCACACTGTGTGCTCTTTCACAGATACCGAGATTGACTGGAAAGCCTACATGGACGAGGTTGAGGGCGTCATTAATGGCACCTATGACTATACCCAGTTAAAGGGAGACACTGGGCCTCTAGTGTGAGTTTACTATTAAGCATTACTCTTTTCTATCTTTTGCAGATATATAATTTCTTTTCTTTTTTTTAACAGCTGTTGATGATGTAAAGCTCATCAGTTCACATTTAGCTCATTCTAAGGGAAGGCATGAATGATCACCTGTATCACTGGATAAATTTGTGTGTACATGTTTTTTTCTCAGGTACCCAGCAGGGTTTGTGTACGTTTTCACTGCACTTTACTATGTTACAAACCACGGGCTGAATATTAGACTGGCACAGTATCTGTTTGCTATCTTCTATCTTATCACCCTTTTGTTGGTCTTCCGCATCTACCACCGTACAAAGAAGGTGAGACCTGCTAAGTACACACACTTCAATCATGTATTAGATTGTTCTTGCTCAAATGGGTGGTTTATCCTTTAATAAAAAAATAATTAAGCTGAAATACACAACCACTAGCTCTAATGGCGGATCCTTTGGGTGCTGTGGGTTATGGTGTGAGGCCTCTGTGGATTGCACTTGTTTGCCTGGTGGATCCCATTGGTGTTCAAATAGATTGCGATCAACAACCAGAGGCCACATCAACAATCTTGAAGTCTTTACACAGCAGGCTATGATGCAATGGGTCTCTGATGGCTCTTTTTCATAGCTAGCATTGACGTGTTTCAGCAACTTGTTTTGCATTGACTTTCCTGTGGGATTAGACCAGACAGGCCATCATTTGGTCCCCACAAACATAAATGAGCCTTAATTGCCCATGATCCTGTCACTAGTTTACTGGTATATAATATTCTTGGGGCATGATTGTGCAGAGCAGCAATGCCGCCACCCCGCCCCCCACCCACACCCCCAATTATTTGGTCCCAGATTTCGGTTGTTGTTTTCCGCTAATACTCACCAATTTTAAATAACTTTCTTATAACCTTGTATAACATTGTCCAGCATTATATATAGTATTTTAGCGATCAGATATTCAAAGCTGTCATACCAGTAGCATGTATTCTTAAACACTGACACTCTGCTTTGCCTGTCATTAGTCATCTTGGCCATGTAATTCTGAAACCATATTCTGAACCATCACTGTTCCTTATATATTCAGTCAAACCACATCAGGCAAAAAGCACAGGGAAAAAAATGAAATAAAACCACACGCATTCTGCACATTTGTTACTGGACTTTTAATTGTATCATATTGTGATAGCATGGTATAAAAAAAAAACACCAAAATGTGGTAAAAATTATTTTACCTATTTGTTTTTCCAAGTGTTAAAGGGGAGGAATGCAAGAACTTTAAACTATCTAAAAAGTAATGCATAAACATATTACTTGTCTTGTCAGGTTCCACCATATGTTTTCTTCTTTGTGTGCTGTGCATCATATCGGATCCATTCCATCTTCGTGTTGCGACTCTTTAATGACCCTGTGGCGATGATGCTGCTGTTTGGAGCAGTCAACCTTATGTTGGATGGACACTGGACCCTGGGCTGTGCACTCTATAGGTAAAAGGTCAAGGACATGGATAGATAAAACTCAGGATAACAAAAAAGAAATCAAAGAATACTAAAGGCCTACATGTGCATGTCTTTCGAAAATGTAAAGTTTAACATGTTATGACTTAGTTAATGATCTCTTTGTGAATTGTACATGTGGTTAAAATTCTTTAATTTCTGTAATGTTGACAGTCTGGCCGTGTCAGTAAAGATGAACGTGATGCTCTTTGCTCCAGGACTTCTATTTATCCTCCTGTCAGAGTTTGGACTGATGAAGACTCTTCCCAAGCTCACACTCTGTGCCATTATCCAGGTGATGATTTTTTTAAAATAAAAAAGTTATAACTAACTATTAGTGTTAGTGGTTTTATGCTGTGTATATAAACCACAAACAAGTAATGCACCTTCTTATCTTAGTTTTAGTCTGTGCTCTCTTATCTCCCCCCCCCCTCCCCCCCCAGCCTCTTTCCTCTGTTCCTCTCACCATCAGTGTTAACTTCCCTTACCTCTCTGTCCTCAGCTTGTGTTGGGGTTGCCCTTTCTACTGGTGAATCCTGTAGGCTACATGAGCCGGGCATTTGATCTGGGGCGTCAGTTTCTGTTTAAGTGGACAGTGAACTGGCGCTTCTTGCCCGAGGACATTTTCCTCAACAGGTATTCTCTTCACATCACAGCAGCCAGTCAGGATACAGTACAGTGGTTACCTAATCGGAGCGTTCGTTTTACCGTTGCGGCGCTCGGCGACAGCATTTGGGTTTGTGCGTTTGCTGGCTTTTACCACTGAGTGGTGCTATATAACTACAGACTGACGCCTCATGCCTTAGTTCATTCTCTGCCGGATTAATGAGACGCGCTCCTTTAGAACTGCACGTAGTAGCCGATATAATCAAGTGAAACACTGTAGTTGAACGAATTCATAATCACAGTACTAAAATTATAGTACAAATGTAGAATTCAAATTAAATCAAATCTCATTAGGATCAAATTTAAGCACAATAAATGTTAACACAGTTAGCCTTTAGATTTTATCACGTGTAATTAGAAAAGAAGAGTGTAGGGTTTTGTGTCATCTTATTTCTTGTGTTCTTTAAATTTATAGTATATTTATTAACTGAAATAAATTACTATATTTCTGTCATTCCCCACTTAAGGGGGTGGGAGAATTTTCAAGCCACACTTGTCAACAAAATTATAATGAAATCGGCCAAGTTTACTATTTATTGAAATATCAATTTCTAAACCAATAAGATCAAATAACACCAAGTTGAAAACAGATAAAATACACATGCAATTATTATAACAGGCTTACTTCGTCACTTATCTAGAGCTTTCTTTCAAAGAAGTCAAGTGGCTTATTATTAAAATAAAACAAAATAAAATGTTTTATTTTAATTTTGCTCAGCATACTATAGAAAAAACAGCAAACAAACAAAAAAAAAATCATCATGCCTGGTATAGGTTTAATATTCAGTGTGCACAGTTTGTACATCTGTTATTTTACAACTATATAAGAACACTCAGAAATACCTTTTATTTGGGGTTAAGTGACTGATGTGCCTAACATTTTTCAGCTGAGCCTCGTTTCACTGAATAATCCAGCACTCATCATCAGTATGTAAGACCGCGACACCTCTTTCTCACACACACACACACACACACAGCAGACCGAGTCATTAGCACGTTTAAAGAATACAAGCTGGTAGCGTGCGAGTTTGCTGTTTTTTCCATAGTATGCTGAGCAAAATTAAAATAAAAATTTTATTTTGTTTTATTTAAATTTTTATATAATTAAAATAAAACAATTTTAAAACCGCATCACCCAGGGATTGAACCCGGATTTCCCACGTGAAAGAGCGAAGACTTAACCGCTTCACCAATCGGACACTTGGAGGCAACACGCCCCAGTCACGTTAATAAGTCACTCGACTTTTTTGAAAGAAAGCTCTAGATAAGTGACAAAGTAAGCCTGTTATAATAATTGCACGTGTATTTTATCTGTTTTCAACTTGGTGTTATTTGATCTTATTGGTGTAGAAATTTATATTTCAATAAATAGTAAACTTGGCCGATTTCGTTATAATTTTGTTGACAAGTGTGGCTTGAAAATTCTCCCACCCACTTAAGTGGGGAATGACAGAAATATGGTCATGTATTTCAGTTAATAAATCTACTATACATTTTTTTTACTCATTATTGTACAGTACATATCAATAGCTCTGGTTCAGATTTTTCATGTTTGTTGTGGAAATTACCATCACTGTTGTATTTACTGCGATGAATGAAAATGTCACTTTGCGCCACCTGGTGACTATTTTACGAATGACTTTGAAATGCAACTGATTTATTTTGCCCGCTGTCGCCTTGTGAGCGCAACGGTAATAACCATTCCGATTGGGTAACCACTGTATGTGCATTTATTATTGTAAACTGTAAGTGTGTGTGTGAGGATGACTAAAATGCTCTTTTAATGTGGAAATTCCATCTTCAGGTACTTCCACCTGGTGCTGTTATTTGCTCACCTGACCACACTTGTCTGTTTCGCTTTGAGGAGATGGAAGAGGTAGGAAACTGTGACGGTCCATAGTGAAATATGCTTTCTGTTGTGGGGTTTGCACTAGCGATGGGTCGTTCATGAAAGATTCGTTCTTTTGAACGAATCTTTAATGTGACTCAGAAGAACGAATAGTCACTTGATAAGAGTGATTTGTTCATTTTCTTCTGGGCGCGCACGCGCAAAGCACCGCAAAACCTCCGTAGGTTATGCACAGGAAACAAAAATGAGTAGTTACCTTTGAGTCTTTTGGTCCAGTCGTTCATTTTTCTGTCACGTGACTCCCATAGATGCTATGCAGTGCAGGACACAGGAAACAGAATTGAGCGAGTCTCAACGAATCTTCTAGTCCCAAGTTGTTTGTTCTTTTGTCACGTGACTCCCATAGACACTATGAAGTGCAATATATTCAAAAGAATGAACAATTCAGACCAGAATAAATGAGAGGTGACCTGCTCATTCTGTTTATCATAATATGTCCTTAGCTGCATTGTAATATTCTCATTACTAGAACTATAGCCAAAATTTGTGTATGTAGACTAGGGCTGCACGACATGTCAAAATTATCGTTATCGCGATAATGGTATACGCGATATCTGTATCGCAAAGAGTTGCGATAAATAAAATTTAATTTTAGTGTCCAAATTTGACCAATCAGATGGGCCCTTACTGTCTTTATACCCGCCTCCCAAGTAGGTAATATAATGCTATTGGCTAGACTGGGCCAAAAGGTGAACCTAGCGGCTCAGACCAGAGAATGAAAAATAAATATGGCGGGAGTAGAGACAAGCGAGGAAAATGACAGCAGCGAAGAACTTGTGCCTAAAAAGAACGGTACGTCAGAAATATGGTAATATTTTGGCTTCAAGAGAGAAGACGTCTCACAAATGCAGGTACTGTGTAAGTCGTGCCGAAAAACTGTGGTCACATCGAGAGGAATTAGCCTGAATTAGAGAGATTTAGACTGAATTAGATTTAATTACATCAGATGAATATCTATTACCTGTTTATTTTAGTATAATCATTACATATATAAATGTTTAAAAAAAAAAAAAGGCAATAATAATGCATTTCTCTACGGAAATGTTATATCGCAAGAAATATCGAGACATGTATTTATGTGCAAGTGTGTATGTGTGTTCGTTCTACAGGTCAGGGAGCAGTGTTTGGACTCTCTTGAAAGACCCATCTGTGAGGAAGCCAACAACACAGAAGCTCAGTGCTGATCATATCGTTTACTGTGTCTCATTCTAAAAGCTGATTTATGTTTATTTTTTTTTTTTTTTGTTCTGAAATCTAGCTCTTGAGGAGAAATGTCTGTGAACAGGAGTTTCAGGAAAAATTACAAAATGCCTGCTTTAATTGTGGAGCTCTTTGTTTGGAAAAGGGTGTGGGAAATACTTCCACACAATACTACACAAAATATTCCACACAATACCTCCATGATTCTGGCCATGTCAGACAGATGTCAGTTATTAGCTCATGCAGAATAAACTTAACAAAAGCATTTAGTTCTGAAGTGCCTGGCTGCTATCTCTTAATATGAGAGCCAAGCATGTGTGCGTCTTTGGATTTTGCTTTTCTTTCTCTTCTGTTTTGTTAAATGTCATTACCCGACCAATAGTTCAGTGCTCCTTAACTGACTTTCACAGATCATTCTCATCTTGTTCTCTTCCAACTTCATTGGCATGTGTTTCTGCCGCTCGCTGCACTACCAGTTCTATGTTTGGTATTTCCACACTTTGCCCTACCTGCTGTGGAGCGGTGGGGTGAAAAAGCTGGCTGACTTGCTTAGGTGAGAACACGCATGCATACACATGTACACCTAAAGTGATCTTGTGCACAAAATTTTATTTATTCACTTCTGTTTTATTCATTATATTTCTCACTATGTCTTTTTGGCCATCTCTCCAATTTCTCTCTCCAGGGTGTTGATACTGGGTCTGATAGAACTGGCATGGAACACGTATCCCTCCACCGTTTACAGCTCCTTGTCCTTGCACGTCTGCCATTTCATCATTTTGCTATGTTTATGGTTCAACCCCACGCCGTCTCTGCCAAATACAGGCTCAGAGTCCCACAAGGCCAAACGTCAATGACTGCTGCGTCATCATCGTGTTTCTGTGTCCTTCATCTAAACACATTTCTCCTGGATGAAAGAGGGAGAATGTTAGCACTACGGGAGCTGTTAGCACATCATGTCACCTCTAAGGGATGAGACAGGTTCAGATGTTAGTGTGCAGGAACAAGCGGTACAGAAATCTTTCACGATTCTTAAAGAACTTTAATATATTTTTTCAGAAGAATAATGTGAACATAACGTGGATCAGCGTGTGATGTGACTTTTGATGTAGCCCATTACATGCAACTTAAAAAGACACATGGTGTCACTTTAGTGATTTTAGAATATTGGAATTATGTCTTACCTACAATAGCAGTGGTTTTTAGCCTATTTCCCCCCCAGATATCATGACGTTAAAATTATTATTATTATTTTTTTTGGACTGCTCACGATTTGGTTGATCAATATTCAGGGTTTCATCTGAGTTTTGTCTGGTGTACCATTGGGACATGGTTTAGTACAGTGTTCTTTTGATACTGTAATCTTTGTGTTCCCTTAAGTTCATGTATATATCTTTACACCAAATGTTAGTGTAAATGTGACAAAATAGCAGTTTACGAGTTTGAAACATGTAAATATACAAACACTATTTAGTTACTCCAAAAATGTACTTATTAAATTGTGAAAGAATTGGGAAATGTGTTCATGCTATCTTTAGAAGACATTAGGTAGCTGGATCAGGTTTGTTTGATTTGTCAGTACTGTGTGCAGGATAGTGATTACAACCTATTTAATTACTTATGTGGTGTTTCATATTGACAAGCCATAGGGTTTACTGGGAATGTATAATGAATAGGTATAAAGGTATAAAACCTGTTCAGCAATAACTCCTTCATAGACCAGCCTGCAGTTACATTTGAAATCTATTGACAAACATTAGGTCACAGAACAACAAAGCAGCGAGCTTGACATAAACGTTAGGAAAAAGAATCAGTGGATCATGTTCCAGACTGAATAGAAATGGTCTGACATTTTCTTGCAGCAGAAACATCAGTGTAAAGTGTAAATTTGTTTACATTTTTGACATAGTGTTGTTTCATACTTGCAAATATTATGTTGATAAAATGAGTTTCCAGTTTGTTAGTCTTCAGTCATTAGTCTTTTTGTCTGGTCTTCCCATCATATGCATTTTAGCTGTACAATTATTGACTATGAAAATGATCACCATACAGGTATCTGGTCAGTGGTAACGTTATATTTTTCTATTGATTGAGAAAGTAGAATTGTATTGTAAACTGTTTTCCTTAAAGGTGCATCAATAAATAGTTTACCTGATGTCATTAACAATGATTGTACATACAGAGTTAGGTGTTACTAGGCAGTGTGTACTGTACAGTAGATCTATCTGCAGGTTTTATTAACTGAAAGGAAATTTGTTTCGTTTTAAATGTTTGCTTTGTGTCTCATCGGCAAGTACTTATCCTCACTGCACAATAAGCTTTATCCAAATAATTCAGGTATATAGCACAAGAAAAAAAAATGTATAAAACTTCAGTGTTTTTTGTTTGTTTGTTTTAGGGACTTTAAAAAAATATATTTTAGCAAATTTCATTTTTTTCTTCTGTCTATTCCTAGTACATGTATTTGGTTTTATTTGTTTAGTTTGAGAAATGAGAGTAGTTTGACTAGAGGGTACTTTGAGAGTGGTGTTGTATTTGCATGAATAGAAACAGATTTTTTTATGTTTAGTTCTTGTTTTTTTGTGATTTCTTAAATACCAGGTAGCAGCTGCACACAGACTTATTCTGATGTAACTGCAAATCATGTAGAGCATACAAACAATCAGGTCCAGTATTGCGAACTGGAAGCAACACAATGGCATAACACATGTACAAACATTGTTTTTAAAAATAAAGTTTATTGCAAGATTTTCTGATTCTCATTCTGTTGTGCATCTCCGTACCTTCATAATAAAAAGGTTAAAGAATGTCAACTCTCATCAATTTATCTCTTGATTTAACTGATTTAACGTTTTTTTTAATATATAATTTGAAATCAACACAGTAAGCAAAAGTTGCACAAAAACCTACACAAAAGCAATTTTTTATTTAAATTCTTAGAAAGTTCCCAGCAGTGAGAGTTTTAAATCCCTGCAGTAATTTTAGGCAAGACAATTTCTCAAGGCACAGATTAAACACTGTAGTATAGTCAGAAGTTAGTTGAAACTGGTAAAATGCCAATGAAAGCTACCCATCAGCAAAGTAGCTCCAGCTCTCAGACTACTATTATTTACAACCCCTGGCAAAAATTCTGGAATCACCCCTCTCAGAAGATGTTCATTCAAATGTTTAATTGTGTAGAAAAAAAACAAGCACATACATGCCACAAAACTATTTTCACTCAACAATCCAAACTTCTGGCTGTATAAAACACTTAAAAAAACAAAACAAAGAAAGATAACTATATTCAATTCAATTCAATTCAGTTTTATTTGTATAGCGCTTTTAACAATTGACATTGTCTCAAAACAGCTTTACACCATAAAAATAATTATTTAAGTTTGTATGGAATGTGAATGTGTATGAATCAAAAATTATATACTATTATATATTATTAACTATAGTCAATGACAACTTTTTTGACAACTCAAACAGAGGAAAAAAATATGGAATCACCATGCACTTTGCATTTCTAAAACAAATACCTGTATCTGATTACAACTGCTAAGTAGTCTACAGTTAAAAAAGAGTGCTTGCACACATTAGGGATGTGTTGAACCAAGATGATTGACATAACTCATAGCCCCAACACGAGAGATGTCAGTTGAAACAAAGGAGAGAATTATCAAACTTCTTGAAGAAGGTAAATCTTCATGGAATGTTGCAAAAGATGTTGGTTGTTCCCAGTCAGCTGTGTCTAAAATCTGGACCAAGTACAAATCAAATGGAAAGGTTGTAAAAGGGAAGCGTACTGGTAGACCAAGAAAGACATCAAAGCACCAAGACAGAAAACTTAAAGCAATATGCCTTGAAGACAGAAAATGCACAACAAAACAAATGAGGAACAAATGGGCAGAAAGTGGAGTCAATGTCTTACCGGACAGTAAGAAATCGCCTAAAAGAAATGGGATTTACATACAGAAAAGCCAAAAGAAAACCATCATTAACATCTAAACAGAAAAAAACAAGGTTCCAGTGGGCTAAAGAAAGTCAATCTTGGACTGTGGATGACTGGATGAGAGTTAGAGTCACTGATGAATCACGAATCTGCATTGCGCAGGGTGATGATGCTGGAACTTTTGTTTGGTGCCGTTCCAATGAAATTTATAAAGACAACTGCCTGAAGAAAACATGCAAATTTCCACAATCATTATTGATATGGGGTTGTATGTCAGGTAAAGGTATGGGAGACATGACAGTCATTACATCTTCTATAAATGCACAAGTTTATGTTGAGATTTTGGACACTTTTCTTATTCCATCAATTGAAAGGATGTTTGGTGATGGTAGCATCATTTTTCAGGATGATAATGCATCGTGCCATAGGGCAAAATCTGTGAAAACATTCCTACAGGAAATACATATAATGTCAATGGCATGGCCTGCAAATAGTCCGGACCTTAATCCAATTGAAAATCTGTGGTGGAAATTAAAGAAAATGGTCCACGACAAGCCTCCAACCTGCAAAGCTGATCTGGCAACTGCAATAAGACAAAGCTGGAGACAGACTGATGAAGTATACAGCTTGACATTAGTTAAATCCAGGCCTCAGAGAATTCAAGCTGTTATAAAAGCCAGAGGTGCTGCAACAAAGTACAAGTAGTGTTTTTATTTGGTGATTCCATATTTCTTTCCACTGTTTGAGTTGTCAAAACAGTTGTCATTGACTATAGTTATCTTTCTTTGTTGTTGTTGTTTTTTTAAAGTGTTTTATACAGCCAGAAGTTTGGATTGTTGAGTAAAAATAGTTTTGTGGCATGTATGTGCTTGTTTTTTTTCTACACAATTAAACATTTGAATGAACATCTTCTGAGAGGGGTGATTCCAGAATTTTTGCCAGGGGTTGTATTAGACTAATATAACACTGCTTTCATTTACATAAAATGGCAGTTGCTTCATACTTATCCTATTCATTATATATCCTAAATGCTTTAGAAGAAAAACATTTTAAATGGGGTTTAAAGATGACTCCTTTCCTTCTTAGGGGTCTATGTAGAGTAAGGGTAGAGAAAATTTGTGAACGGAACATCAATGTTTTATCAAAGATTGTAGAAATAATAAATTTCCTGTTATGTAATGGACTATAAGTTAAAAATATTACAGGATTGTGTTTAAAGTCTTTTTCGCCAGGACGGTGGCCTCATGGTGTGTGATATCCACGTTGTTATAAAATCCTTGGAGAATCGGAGGTTGTCACTAAAAGGATTATGAAACCATGTGGTGATTTTGTGACTTGTAGAAGAGCTTTTCTGTTAAGTTGTAGCGGACTGTGCTGAAATTGGACATTCTAGCACATACTTTCTTTTACCAAGTTGGGCCAAAGATCCGCATCTCAAAGCATGCTGCATTGTACTGACTCGGTTCTATCACATGTAATTTGGGTTGTAGCAGAGCATGTTAAGCTGTAGATTTTCATCCCAATGGCGCAGAAGTAGGAATAGTTGTCTAGCAGCTGCCCTCAGCCCCTGCAGGTCTACGCCCTCTGGAAGCGATTGTCGTTTCAGCCAGAAATCTGCCTTGGCTGCCACAAGCTCCCACTCCACGAAAAAGCCTGCACAGTGGTGCTCAAGCCATGCCAAAGCCACAGACGTTGCCCAGCTTGAGCTCTCCACATCCAGCTGTGCCAGCTCTTCCCCTTGTGTTTCTGCCTCCTCGCACATGTCTGTTTCAGAGCCACGTCCACTGTCAGCCTGGTGGACTCCTCCCACGATTTCCACAGAGCCCTCCTCTGTGCTCAAGGGTTCTGGAAGAACGGAAAGGGGATCACTGTAATATGGTCGGCCTGAGCTAACAGGAGGTGGACGTGTGGTACTCTGGCCATCTGGCTTGTATGAGGCAGAGTGGCGAGTTGAGGAGGGTGAGATGCAGTGATAAGGGGGGCTCAAGCTGCTGCGGTGGATCAGGTAGGGAGATGCTCGCTTGAGACGATCCAGGGGGATCTTAATGCAGTCAGAGAACGACTCAGACAGCAAGAAGGCACCAGAAGCAAGCTGCAAATGCAACTAAAGAACAGGTGACACAAAGACAGGAATTTGTATCACGGGTGTAGCACAAGTTCTTCTAAATCAGCTGTATGTAAAATTGAAGAAACCTCTGTCAATCTGGATGGTCAGGTTCCTGCTACATTAACTGCTATCTTTGCTGGTTAGTCTTAAAGGCAAATCTACTAACACTAAAAGTGGATGGATGTGTGGCTACATAAAACATTATAAATGAATATTCCATATTTAAGTTTTACTTGCTTCTATTTATTTCAACTTTACAGACATTTTATTTTTTCAGAAATTACTTCATACTGCTAAGTGCAATAAGTAATGGCTAATGGTAACAGTACTGCAGTGTGGTACAGCTCGATGCCAATACACATGCCATTAACCCTATTAAAAGTTATGCTGCAAAAAGTATTAATTCGTTTCAGGTCATGTTTGGTCTAACCTACTGAGAATCATTGCATACTGAAGCACTAACTATAACTGCAAAATAAACATGTATAGGAGGATAGGATTCTTACCAGGGGCAGGTAGTCAGGAGACTGTGAGTCTGTCTGTGTTTCAGATTCTGCAGACAGGCACTGAGGTTTAAGAGGTGTTTGCCTTCCTGAGCTGTGGCTAGGCCTCAGTCTGCCTAAATTAAATCTGCCAACACACACACACACACACACACACACACATTGAATCAGACCTTATCTGCATGTCTTTTGACTGTGGGAGGATACCCATCAAGCACAGGGAGAACATGCAAACTCCACACAGACTTAAGGCAGAAATCGAACCCAGACCCTAGAGGTGCAAGGCGACCATGCCGAAAAACAACATTCACTCACTCATCATCTATACCAAGGGGGAGGCCTGCAGGGGGAGGGGGTTGGGGGGGGGGTCTGTCCCAGGAGACTTAGGGCACAAGGCACAAGACAGGGTGCCAATCCATCGCAGGGCACACACAAATACACTCATTCACACACTATGAGTGTCACGTGATCACAACTCAGCCAACAGTTTTTCTCTCTCTTGTGCTGCAGAATTGTGGGTAATTGTCTCCCCTGCTGGGTCTTAGTGCTCTTCAATCAACATCCGTGCACATGTGTACTGTTTACTATAACACTGTGACCATGTGTGTGTGTAAAACACATTTTTTTCTGTCTGTATGCGTGTGTCTACAACGCACATGTAAAGCAAAAGCAAGACTCATTAGAGTGATTAAAAACGTCTCATGGTACACACACACACACGCACACACGCACACACACACACACACACACACACACACACACACACACACACACACACACACACACACACAAACACACATACTTTCGCCTTCACAGACACACACACTCTTTCTCTATGCTCTGCACAGAAACACTGCTCTGTCGCCATTCTTTTCAAAGATAAAGTGCAGGTTAATTTGTTTTATTTTAACTTTTTACAGCAGTGATTTGCAGTGAGCACAAACAGAAACACTTTTTTTAAAGGTAAAGTGCAGGTTCATTTCTTCTATTTTTACTTTATATGTTGTATTCATTATTTTTAAGTATTTATTTTTTGGGTTGTGGAACGAATAATTTGAGTTTCCATTATTTCTTATAGGAATATTATATTTGGTTTCCGAGTGTTTTAAAATACGAGCCCACTTCTGGAATGAATTATGCTCGTAATCCAATGTTCCACTGTATATATAATTTGTTTAAATGTACTTAATACTTAAACAGAGGATGGAGTAAGAGGCCAGATTAAACAAGAAGTTTTTAATCTGGATAATTTTTTAAAATATAAAACCAGACAGACAAAAAGGGGTAGCTCAGTGGTTAAGGCATTGAATTATTATAAGTTATAAATATTATAAGTTCGGAAGATCCCAGGTTCAAACCCCACAACCACCAAGTTGCCACTGTTGGGCCCTTGAGCAAGGCCCTTAACCCTCAACTGCTCAGATGTATAATGAGATTTAAAAAAAATGTAAGTCACTGGATAAGAGCGTCTGCCAAATGCCTAAATGTAAAAAAACAAACAGATTTTCACCAATAAATGATATGAATAAGGGAATTCAAAGTCTTACATACTGTATATTGAATATGCCATTTGCGACGACTGCTGAGTCTGAATCATAATGTTATCCACAATGTAAAAGTTAAAAAAATTCCTATTTAGGAGTTTTTAGGACTCATCCCCTACCAGCTGAGGAGTAACTAGTACATTAACACCAGTAGAGTACTGCCTTACTGCCGTTTCAGTAGATCAGGAAGGAGCAAAGACATCCAGAGCTCTAAACATCTTAAGCAGTCAATGAGAAATGTAATTGTCAATTTCCTAATCTTTAGGGATCTTATATGATAAGAATATAGTACAGATCTGAACAAAAATTTCAGACCTGGAGCTGAAGAAACTCTCCATAGACCTGCTTTCCACTGAACGTTGAGAACGGGATGAGACAGCAGATGGACTGCCAGGAACAACACCTGACAAAAAAAGACAAAGAGATTTATACTGTACATTTTAACATAGACGTTAATAAAACATATTTCTCTCACATAAAAATACCAGCAAAACAATGAATATGACAGTTATTTTTCCAGGATATTACCCAAATTTCAGTAATTCCTTATGAGGGAACCTTTAATTTTCTGTTCTTTGCATTTCTTGCTATTTCTCTCTAATTATCAAAAAAAATCCTTTTTAACATTTTTAACGTCTTCCATTCACATTTTCCCTTATGTGTGCCCCACCAAAAAGCCAACATTAATGGTATGTAAAGACAAAACAGTGGAAAACAATAGGAAGTGTTGGAAGGACGCATGCATTATTACCTGTCGAGGTGTGTGGGTCGTCTATCTCCTCGCTGTCTCTGCTGGATGGCCTACGACCTACAGAGTATGCTCGGTGTCTCCTGCTACCAGCTGTGTGTCTGCTCCCAAAATGCACACCTTACACAACACAAACCAGTAACACAAATACATACCGCTAAGAAAAAACACAAATGAATACTGAATGTTATAGTCACACAGCATTTTAATAACTTTCAACACAATTGTAACCCAACAACAAGAGTGTAAAAACATGACCACATCAACACCAACAGCACCCAGGTACTGTATGAATAATTAGCATTTTTAATCATGATTGTTGCAAGAGAGACACTACATTGCTATATAAAATGCCCATTTTTGGGGCACATATAAAACCATCTCTCCAAAATTGCTGAAATTTTTTAGGGTAGCAAAATTAGTCACTTTCATGTTGCATAAACTTTTTTGTATTATAACATTAAGAAAAAAATAAGTACCAGTACTGTTTATTTGATAGCATATTCTATTAACCCTCTCAACTTAATGCTGTCAAGGTAATGTCATTAAATAAGTCAAACTTATTTAGTCTTTTTATATGTTAAGATGACAATGAAATGTAGGATTAAACCTTTTTGTAGACCATCTCAATCATTTTAAACATGATTTAGACTTTATGTCAAAAGCCTGAAATATGTAGAATGCCGAGTGTTTTGCAAGTGTTGGGCACATGGCTGTTGTTCATACTACTCTTGACATATAAAGCATTAAATGGTCTCTCGCTGCAGTATCTAAGCGAACTGCTAGTGCCTTACGATCCGCCACGCCTACTGTGATCAAAGGATGCAGGCTGCTCGTCAGTACCGCGTATTATGAAAACTATAGCTGGGGGAAGAGCTTTTTCTTACAAAGCCCCAAAATTAATTTCAATTCAATTCAATTCAGTTTTATTTGTATAGCGCTTTTAACAATTGACATTGTCTCAAAACAGCTTTACACAATCAAAAGAATTATTTAAGTTTGTATGGAATGTGAATGTGTATGAATCAAAATGTTCAGATATTCCCTGGTGAGCAAGCCGAGGGCGACAGTGGCAAGGAAAAACTCCCTGAGATGGTAATAGCAAGAAACCTTGAGAGGAACCAGAGTCAACAGGGAACCCATCCTCATCTGGGTGAAACAGATAGCAGGAAATGATCTGCATTTATACAGTGTATTAGGTGGCAGACAGTTCAGCTATAATAGTTGATGTTAAAATGGAGTCCAGGTAGTTATTGGAGACTCAGGTAGACTTGTAGAAAGTTCCAGTCCTGAACTATCGAATTGTCAAGTCCCCAGTTGCCAACACCAGTCGAGGCCAGAACCGTCTTCCAGGTAGAGAGAATCATCCCCAGACACCAGACGCATCCCAAAGAGACACACGGGGCATCCATAGAAGCACTGCCACATGGTCACTGCCACAGTCACATAATTATACATTATGTGACTGTGACCATACCTAATTGCCATCTCTCCTCTTCTTCCTTTCTCCCCCTCTTTCTCTTTCCTCTCTCCCCCTGTCTCCCCCTTTCACTCTCTCTCTCTCTCTCTCTCTCTCTGTCGAGCTACACATGTCATTCCTGAGCTGCCAGTGATCCAGACTCCCTCTGCCCTCCGGACCTGTCTGACCCATCCTGGGGTCCCCCGCTTCTGCTTGGAGATCTCGTCACATGGATGCCCCGTGTGTCTCTTTGGGATGCGTCTGGTGTCTGGGGTGGATTCTCTCTACTTAGAAGACGGTTCTGGCCTCGACTTGTATTGGCAGATGTTTCTCTGAGTACTTGACAATTCGATAGTTCAGGACTGGAACTACCTGGACTCCATTTTAACATCAATTAACATCAACTATTATAGCTGAACTGTCTGCCACCTAACACACTGTATAAATGCAGATCATTTCCTGCTATCTGTTTCACCCAGATGAGGATGGGTTCCCTGTTGAGTCTGGTTCCTCTCAAGGTTTCTTCCTATCACCATCTCAGGGAGTTTTTCCTTGCCACTGTCGCCCTCGGGCTTGCTCACCAGGGAATATCTGAACATTTTGATTCATACACATTCACATTCCATACGAACTTAAATAATTATTTTGATTGTGTAAAGCTGTTTTGAGACAATGTCAATTGTTAAAAGTGCTATACAAATAAAATTGAATTGAAAATTTTATTGAATATGTTATGTAGGTTAGTATGATATGTGTGCAAGTGTGTCTACCCATTTTTCTTATGTCTGTCGAGTCCGACAACATTTTCCTGGGAGTGGCATCAGTGGTTCTCAATGTGGTGTACATGGAGATGATTCCACAGCTCTTGCTCGTCTGGATGGCTTTCATTCTGTATCGCTTTGATGAACCTGCAGTACAAAAACAAATTTAAGTAATAGCAGAAATCTCAAATCTCAATTCAGATCTCAAATCTCTTAATAATCTCTTGGATTATAACAGGGTAAGAATGATGATTTTTATTGCATAATTAAACAGAATAATGCTTATGTTGCATTGGTTCTAGAAATTAACTGAAACTTGGTAAATTTACAATTATATTATTATAATTACATTGTTTCTTTCCCCAGAAATTTCTGATATTTTTTAATTCTGTCATTTCATACCTACTACACTTTGATATGTTTATATCAGGCACATGTTATACTACAAACCCCCAAAAATTACACTATTTCTGTCCTGCTCATTCAGTATTTTGTGCACAAGGCAAAAACCAAAGTGAACAATTTTAATGTGAATTTAAACTTTAATAGTAGTCATTTCACTACATTGCCAAAAAAGTATTTATTGCATTACTGCTCAGCTGTTTGACATCTACTCTGACTCCTTCATTTCCCCCCCAGGTCTCTTTGATTTCTCTCACCATGCTCTATGTCTGTCTCCTTCTCTGCCAAGTTCTCAAAATCTCGGATGACAGAGCGTGCTGCAAGATGGTGAACGATCTCATCCCAGGTGTCCCGTGGTGCTTCTTCGGAACTCCAGAGGACACCTAGGTCCATGCTGACCTCCCAGGACATTGGCCTTGACCCCAGCAGGCCATGGATCACTGACCGGCATGGCACTTGCACAACCTGATGTTGAATTAATTACTATGGCTACACGTTTCATGTGTTATTGCTTGAAAACTCTATATTGGTATTTAACAAATGCTTACAGGAGCAGCGGCAAATAGGGATTCAGGATCAGTGAAACCATCCCAGTCCAGTGGTGATGCTGGAAAAAGAAGACCATCTGGAGGGAAGGGTAAAAACTATCATGACATTTTTTCTTGTGTTTTATGTTTTATTACATGACTATGTTTTATATAAAATACTCTGTAATCTGTGTATGCGTGTGTGTGTGTGTGTCTCACTGTAGTCTGTTTGAGACAGGGCTCCTTGTGGAATATTTTGTGTCTCTGTATCACTCTCCTCCAGCCTGCCCCCTACTGTCTGCTCGAACGAGACTCTCTCCAGTGCCCTTCGCAGTCGGTGCATGTCCAGGTCCCCCTGTGGTGAGGAAAAACTCCGGCCAGCCAATGCAGCACGAGCTAAAGCCTTGTGTCTGCCCATGCCTCCCTCAACATCTAACAGGCGGCCAACCTAAACATGCACACATGCACAATCACTGCACTTGTAAAACAGCAACATATCGTCTTATTAGAAATGTCCTTGTGGGAATTTTTACACAATAGCCAATCATACTGTACACAGAATTCCCTTCCACTTTGTTTCTCACCTTGCCGGTCTCTGCCTCCAATGAGGCTAGGTTTTGTTTCCATGATGTGTCCCAGCGTGAGAGACTCTGGCTGTGTTGAGGCTGCACTCTCTCCAGGCCATGAGGAAGTGATGCAGCGTCCATGCCCAGAGAGAGGCACCCAGCTGGAGGAGAGAAAGATGAAAACACACCTCTCTCACTGCCCAGAGAGCAGCGTGTTAGCGTGTACTGTTCCTGCACATATGATGTCTGCTCAATCCGCCAGCGCACATCACTTATAGCGTAGTCATCAGCAGCTTAGAATCAAACAAGAAGAACCAGAAATTATTATCATTAGATCAACTAGTAATTAATTTACAAGAATAATAGAGTTTTTTGTCAACATGCTTTCATTAAGAATTAATTTGCACAAGTAGGTATTTTATTTTTGCATGTTCCTTGTTGTTCTACTTTGATATAACATCGTTACTAGGAATTGTCCTGGTATTGCCCATTTTTGGTTATGGTTATTTTGATCATAACAGATTCCATGTAAAAAGCGTAGCTAAAGAGAGAGAGAGAGGACTGGGTGGAGATAGATTCATTCTCAAACCTGCGTATTGTAGCTTTAACAGTCTGCAATACTGTACTGTATAATGCATGTTATCAGAGTTCAGTATGTGTATACAGGTATGTCTCACCTGAGTTGCCAATGTTGTCTGTGGCTAGAGCACAGGAAAACTCAGAGGAAATTTCTTGTGAATTTTCTCTAAGCATATCCGCATTGTCTTCTTCATGCCCTGGTTCTCCTCGTCCCTCTCTTTCAGTCATGGGGTGCAGCAGCTCAGAGGATCCATGAGATAGCTCAAACACTGAGCCAAATGAACCGTATGGCAACGGCCTGTTGGCCTGATTCTTTATCTACATGCACAAATACGCACAAAGCTTTTATTTTTGAGTACAATAACACATTTTCCAGTATGAGAGTATAAACACAAAATACTGTACTTTCCTCAATTTCTTAAACAAAAAAAAAAATCATTCTAGTCCTTGTGGACTGTAATCTAGCATACTGGCCATACAGCCATGGCCAAAAGGTTTGAGAATAGCATAAATATAAATTTTCAGTCTGCTGCTTTAGTATTTTTAAATCTTTTTGTCAGATGTTACTATGGTATACTGAAGTATCCTGTAATGATAAGCATTTGTCAAAGGCTTTTATTGACATTTACATTAAGTTTATGCAAAGAGTCAATATTTTCAATAAATTCTAGAATGAAGTTTTTGTGTATAATTATAAAAATAGCATGTTTTCATGCAATAAATAACAGGTTGTCCCCTACTTAACAAGAAGTTCTGTTCCAGGAGCACGTTCGTAAGTCAGATTTGTTTGTAAGTCAAACAAAATTTGTCTTATACACCATTGACACAAATATACAACATAAACCATACCATCATAAGGCCAAAAATCTTAACCATGCCCAAGGAAAGAAATTTCACAGTGAAATGTTGTCTTTGCGCTTTGAAATCATGAGGGAAATCCCGAACGAACACATTCAAAATATAGTCTCTTACATCCACCAAGATAATCTGTCACACTTCCTACTCTCTCCTTCTCTGTCTCATTTACACTTACATCATTCTTCTTAACTTTGAAAGCAGAGACATCGTAGAGGGTGCAGTAGCCAATCAAACGGTTCCCTGAGTAGAGCGCAGGGAGCTCATTAGGTGAGAGGAGCGCCTCCATGTTGTCGGGCACGTACCAGTCAATGCGCACATCTGTCAGCGCAGGTTCCAGAGCCTTCTTCAGACACTTTATCAGCTATGAAAGAGCAATTATCTTATAAAAAAAGAACATCAGTTTCACGTCTTATTAAAAAATGATCTCACAATGACTTTTTAATTTAAACAGTGGAATCCCCAGCTCCCTGGCATAATTTTACCTTTTTGAAGTAAAGAAAAAGGTCAAATTATATTTGACATTTTTGTTTATATTTTTAAGTTAAAAAGGGGATTGAAAATGCCTGATCAAATTGTAAGATTGCATCATTCTGTCTAATGCATTTGTCATAAGGATAGCTGGATGTTGTTTTTTGTTTGTTTGTTTCTTCAAAATACATTATCAGTCAAAAGTTTAGCCACACATTATAATTCCATGGTGTTTCATGGTTCTTATTTCTTTCTACATTGTAAAACAATGCTGAAGGCATGCAAACTATGCAAAAATCTCCTTTATACCGTTGAAATTGAGATGCGTCTGCTACTGTACTTGTGCTCTGTAAAGCCTTCATGACATCTCTCTTCAAAATGGAGATTTTCCTTGCCATCATCACCCTTGGCTTACTCATCAGGGACAATCTGATCATTCTGATTTTTACATATTTTATCACATATTTTATACTAATTTTATTATAAATTATTTTGATCCTGTAAAGCTGCTTTCCAACAATGACCACTGTTAAAAAAGCTATATAAATAAAATTCTATTTAATTGAAAATATGTGGTGGTATGGTGGCATGGTGGTGTCGTGGTTAGCACTGTCGCCTTGCACCTCCAGGGTCCGGGTTCGATTCCCGTCTCTATGTGCATGGAGTTTGCATGTTCTCCCCGTGCTTGGTGGGTTTCCTCCAGGTACTCCGGTTTCCGCCCACAGTCCAAATATAGGCAGGTTAGGCTAATTGTCCATAGTGTGTGAGTGTATGTACTGTATGTGTGTGCCCTGTGATGGATTGGCACCCTGTCCAGGGTTTACCCTGCCTCATGCCCTTAGGCTCCAGACCCTGAATCCAGGATAAAGCGGTATAGACAGTGAGTGAAAATATGTACAGTATAATGATAATAAGTAACTAATAACTGAACATAATTTTCATCACAACATCACATGAACAGTTTCAAATAAGGCAACATTTATCCAAATTACATCCCTTCAACAGTAGTGGTAGAATGATATATTTTTAGAATTTGATTTAAAAGGACAATTTATACTGTACACCCTCTTTCTGTTGTGTCTCTCCACTAGGTGGCAACTGTGGTCTCTCACCTTTGGCTGCAGCCTTTCATCATCACTGAGAAATTCTGCTCTTCCTCCCGTCAACTTGGCAACACCATTAAGGAGCCTCCTACAGGCCATTGACCCTAGACCTAGTCCAAAACATCTACACACACACACACACACACACACACACACACACACACACACACACACACACACACACACACACACACACACACATACATATTGGAACCCCATGCATACTTAAGAGCTTTTTAAATTAAAGGGTAATAACATGTGATGGGATCCGTTGGGTTTCCAGAACTAATACTGTATAACACAGATGTATAAAGGTGTATAAAGGCTACAGTACATAGGTGTATAAAGATGCTGCGTTCCCCCTTACTGCAAATGTTTACAAACCCTTATATGACTTTCTCCGTCCAGAGTGAAAATGAAAGCCCTACTGGGCACACATAGTGAGTGAGGGAATAAGTCTTTAGTATTCCTCTGGGAATAATCTGGCCATTTCGCTAATTAAATGTCCAAGGAGAGCAGAAGTAAAAGCCATACACACTGCTTAGAATTCAGCTCAGGTCTGTTTGGGTTGTAAGCTCATAAATGTTCTGAGTGCTTATCAATAACTGGCTCTGCTATGAGACACAGACAAATCCCCAGTAAAAAACTGTCACCGCACAAATAATATAACACTAATATAACAGTACAATAAATACCACTTTGAGTACTAAGAAGCTGTAAAAACCAAACAGACTTGTGTATCTTCACCAAATGCATAGTTTTATTTGTGTGTAACAAAAATAAATGTCTGCAAGAGGTTTTGTGAAACGGTCTACAAAAATGCACTGCTTCCATAAATTAAGATAAAATCAAATAAGAATGCACTATATTCTATTTCCCGTTGCCCATTTGTTTTTACGGACAGCTTATAAGTAGGGTGATACTAAGCACATTTTGAAGTTGCACTTAAAACACTTAAACATGGCATCGTAATGTCTAATAATGACCCATATTTTACTCGATTACCTAGTCCAGGTCGTCACCACCTTGACAGATACCAAGATACTAACCAAGAGGTGCGGAGCCCTCATCGTTTTTATGCAATTAAAAAAGCAGTATGGCTGTTAATGTGATTGTGAGTCATATAATTGCAAAACTTTTTTGTGCATACATGAGTCTCCAGGTGTAACTTGGCTGGTGAAAGTGTAACATGTTTACTTGCTCAGAGTTTATCTGAGTGCTTGCAGGAGGTTATTGTTTAATTACTTGGTGTGGAAGGTATTTGCATTTTAGATGTTACAGTACCTGGCATTACAGGTATTCCTTCTGACTAGTTCCAGAACTTGTCCAACGTTGCCGAGTGAGCCATCAGTGAGGATGAAAAGCTGTCGAGGGCAGTTACGATGAACGGGCTGGTGGTACACCCAGGAGAGCGCCCCCAGGAGGTTACTGCCAACCAGCTCTGCATGTAGCTTCTGTATAAAATCTAATACCTGGGCCATAATAATCTTTAGGAAAAAAGACAGTGAAGGATTTATTCATATATATTCAGAGTATTGTAATTTCTCCCTTACATTATACTAAGAGTTCGCTGCTATAGTTTCATTGTTTTCTAATGCTACTGTAAATGAAACAAGCCTTTTTTTGACATTTTGCAAGGATATATAATCAATACTGATAATCTATAAACAAACAAATAAACTAATTATTGTCTAATCATGTTTCAACTATAACATATTGATTCTTACCTTTTGTTTTTGATTATACTGTACAAAACTGCATATACAGTAACCTCATCATGTTTGCGTAGTATTATTTTAAGCAGACTGTGTTTTTCTATTGTTGTGACCAGAGGTGGAAAGTAACGGATTACATTTACTCGCGTTACTGTAATTGAGTAGCTTTTTTGTGTATTTCTACTTTTTAAAGTAGTTTTAAAAATCTGTAATTTTACTTTTACTTAAGTACGTTTTGTTTGAAGTATTGTAATTCGCTACATTTTAAATCATATTCGCTACTGAGTAAAAAAATAAATGAATGAAAATGCTAAAACAATAAAAATATTATGCTTTATAAATGCTCTGTTGCGCTCGCGCGTGTGTATCATGTCCTGGTCGCGCGCCGCTCCAGACTCCACTCCAGGTTTTCTGACATCGGCATCACCTGACCTTCCACACGGTCGCTTCCGCCCTGAGTGACGTCATCGACTAGCGCGACTGGAGAGAGACGCGGGAAAGATGAAAGAGGTTGTGATTTTGGCGTTTTGACATTTGGTTGTGTATTCTGGTTTGACTTTTTGCCTCCAATTGACTTTGATTATTGCTTTGTCCCTTTGGTTTGGTTGGTCTTTGTATATATTTATAGATAATTTCACTGTATGTCTGTGCACTCACTAGTAGCAGGGGCGTGGCTGCCATTTATTTTTGGAAGAGGGAATTTATTTGGGAATTTATTTGCTCAGGATGTTATGTGGCAATAAAATGAAGATAGCTGACTACCTTATTGTACGGAATGATGGGGGGGGGGGGGGGTGATAACCTTATGTATATATAATTTTATCAAAGCAGTCCCACAGCTTAATCATAGCTAAAACAATCCAATGAAATATTAGACTGAGAGACTTTTTTGAGCCAGATATTTTATATAGTTTAGATTAGGTTTATATTTTATATAGTTTATATAGGTTTAGGGAGTCCGGGAAGGTACCTGTATTTTTGTTTGTGTGTGTTTTTTTTTTTTTTTTTTTGCAGGTAAGCTACTAAATATAAATACCATTTTGTTTATTATTTTGGCCTGGGTCCATCCTGAATCTGATCCTCCTCCTGTTGTGTGTGTGTGTGTGTGTGTGTGTGTGTGTGTGTGTGTGTGTGTATACAAACCTCATTTTTTCATCAGTTAATGATTGGATCTAGTTCTTTCTGCCATATACCACCATTTCCATACAGTTATATATATTATAAATAGAACCCTGAACCATTCTTTTGCTGTATGACCCTAGACTGGGACGTAACACCATATTTAAGTGACCACTTTGATTTTCAAGCACAAGAAAGACAACAGCTTTATTACACAAAGGTGTTCCTTCAGTTAAAAACAACTAGTTTGAGATTTTATATCTGCTCATCTTTTTTGAACTACGCTAGAATGCCTCATCCCACCCCGCTGTTAAAAAAATTAAAATAAAAAAGTAACTCGGTAACTTTTACTCTGAGTAAATTTTTTAATGAGCTACTTTTTACTTTTACTTGAGTAGATTTTTATAATGGTAACTTTACTTGTACTTAAGTAAAATTTCACTGAAGTAACAGTACTTGTACTTGAGTACAAAATTTTATTACTCTTTCCACCTCTGGTTGTGACTTAGATGAAGAACAGAACACATTTTATGACCAATTCATGCAAAACTCCACATAATCCCAAAGCGTTCACATACTTTTTCTTGCAGCTGTATCAGGAATACCAGTTCGGTTGGAGGAATTGATCTGGCCATATTCTTGACATTAACTTTGGGATTTTAAGACTCCTCCATCTCTCTTGCCAATGCGCTGACAATATTCGTTACTCATGTTGAACCCAAGAATTTCACAACAAACTGATTCTTATGCCTAATTGTATGACTTGCCTTTCCTTCGCGACACACCTAATAATGTTTGGAATCAGAATCGAACCTGATTGCAGACAGCGACAAAAACACCTTCACACTTAGGAAGGAGAGAGAGAGAGAGAGAGAGAGAAATTTTTACTTTGAAAAAGTCTTCAAAGGTGAGCACATCTGTCCTATGCCTAAGGAACACAAGTAAATAGAGGACTTAATTTACTTGAGTAATATTCTCTACTTTTCTCCACTATTCTCTACTTTTACTCAAGTACAGGATTACTCTGCTTAATCGACACCTTTGTCCACATTTGCAGGCAAAAACATGACACAGGGCTTGCTCTCCAACAACGATGGAAATGTTTACATTCAGGAGGCTGTAACCTTTGCACTGTGGTGCTCTCTCTGAATGTGGAGATGACCATGGAACTACAGTGGATTCTTTCCGGAAGCGCCCTTGTATATTAAAACACTCGTATATCAAAGTGAATTTCCCCCATAAGAAATAATTAACACATAGATTATTTGTTCCCCAACACCCAATTTTTTTTTCTAACAAATAACTAATAGAAAATATGAAGTAAAAATAAAACAAATGAACCTATACTTCAGACTAAAATCCAGTATGATAAGTGTTTCCATTAGTGTTTGTTGACTCCCTCCCTCGTCTAACAGAGTAGCCCCCCCTCCCCACTTATTTGAGAGGACAACGTTCACACACACAAAATAAAAGATGCTTTACACACACACACACGTGATCACAATATTATAGTAAACAGAACACGCGCGCACGAATGTTAACTATACAAGTGGCACATGCGCACTGAGACCGAGCATGGGAGATGATTACCCACAATTCGGCAGTGAGCGAGAGAGAAGATCCATTGGCTCAGTTGTGATCATGTTACGCTCGGTGTCAAAACAAGAAGTGCATGCGTACTCAAGACTCGCTCATTTTGTTACAAATTTTTGCTCGTCTTGCGGAACACTCACAAACCAAGTTACTCACTATCCAAGGTTCCACTGTAATTGTGTGCAACAGTAGAAAACAGGAAAAATCAACAAAAGACCTCAACTGGTCAAAGCACACGTCAAAAAAGCACCTCAATGGTTTTTCAATTTTAGGCATCCTAAAAGGTTTTGTCCGTTCTGAGCCACAGGTCATTTTATACCTGTACTATTGAGAACGTCCTGACCAACAACAACACCTGCTGGCTCAGGAAATGGAACCTTGCCCGTTTACCTGACAAGGTGCATGACAAGAGCACCATTGAAGATCATAAAAACCTCCAGCCACACAAACGAGAAGTATATCGAGATATGGTCTCTGTTGGCAATGAGATCAGCTTTTTTCAATTGGCCAGACATTAAACTACATCGCATCACATCTCTATTCTTTTTTATTGACTTGGTATACTTCTTTACCACTGTAAAACTTTTTTGATAAAGCGCAAAGTCTAAAAAAGTCATAAAACAAGTATTTTACCTACAGTACATCTCAGTGCAGCCTCATTTACAAGTCATCAGTATAGCCAGCAATATTTATACTGGTAAATCAGTTGTAAATCAGTAGTCATCAATTTGATCAATAATTTTAATAAATCTTTTAAGAACTGCAGGTTTCTAGGGTGGGTTCATTTTGCATATGAAAATGTTTTCAACAGTACAGTCAAAGCCTGATTTGCTTTGGCTAATACATGATGCGAAATGTCAAATAGGTCACCATATGGCTGCTTGCATCTTTAACCCTGGAGCAGCTAAAACCTGATACTGCACTGCCATGGCAACCTGCTGTACCAACAAGGACATGGATTTTTATCAGCATAAAAGGTTGCTTGCAGATAAGTAACCATCACATCACTCCCACACACACACACACACACACTACACCACTCAGTAGTCATTAGCTTTGCTGAAGGTAATGTCTAAAGTGTCTTTAGGTCTGTCAATAAAGTTTATGTGCTCCTGGTAATAATAAGCAAACCACTAATATTTTGAGCCACCTGTTTATCGTTATGAGCTGCCTGTAAGTGTTAGATGGAGTTGAGATGATGTAAAATATTTCTGGCTCAAGTTTCAGTAGAAAATTATCACTGTATGGTTGTAAAAACAGAGACAAAACATTATTCTAAAAAGCTCAGGATCATAACCGGAGATAAAATTTCCAAACAGTAATTTCGAACATCCATCTGCTACAACGATATTAATACTTATCCTCTCTGATTATGATTAAATGGAAGAAATGCACACTTACATCAGCGCAGGGCTTGCTGGAGGTATATAGAGGCTTTACAACAGTGCCGAAGCCAGCAATGTTTACCACTGCACTACTTGGAAGGCTCTTAATGGCCACAAGCATACCTTCCTGTTTAAGGGAGGATATGAGTGTGAGACAGTAGCAACATTTTCAAACTTGGAAAACATTGACAACAGCTAGATTCATAAGTTGAGATAAAGAAGTCTTCCAGAAAGAGAGCGATTTACAGTAATTTGCACCTTGATCTTGTTGATGCTGTGCTGTGTCATGTTCCCGCTGCAGTTGATGAGGAACAGAAGCTCTCGGCTGGCCTGCTGCAGCTCCAGAGGCTCGGACAACAAATCCGGACAAAAATTTAACATCAGCACGGGGTTGTTTAGCACATCCTTGTGGTAACGCTTTCTGACAAACTCCAGCTGATGATCAAAGACAGGTGTTATTTGCTGTATATATACTGTAGGTCTGCAAGTCTTTATTTCTTTACATACAAAAAATACTTTGGTAAATTAATATACTGCCATCTCTTATGTTAAGACAAACACAAGGGAACACAAGAAACACTTTGATAAGTGTTTATATCTTTATCTCTTTTATAAATAAGATAATGTAAGAAGTGTAAGAAGTATCTCACTTTTTTCTCAGGTTTTGCTTCTTTAGGGACTCGACGAATGAAATCCCGGCGTGCACTGATTTGCTGCTCATACTGGCTGAATGTAAGCCGACCCCTTTCCAAGATTATCAATGGATTGTGAGGCTCTGTTAATGGCATATAAAACGTGTTTTTAATTTGTTACTGTGTATACTGTAGATAACAAAATGACCAATTATTCCGGACCTTACAGCATTTTCCTCCTCTAGAAGTAAAAATGTAATTGGGGTAAAATTCACAATTTAGAAAAAATTGGTAATTTATTAGTGTATGATGCTGCATAATTGTTTATGCGGTTTCCCTTACCACTTAGGTGCAAGATAATTTCCAAGTGCCGGTCGTACTGGTGTTCCTCTGCAAGGGTGATGTAGGTAGCAGAGGCAGACTGAGCACTGGGGTCTGCATCTGCCCGCAGTGCATGTGTTGGGCTCTCTAGACCTGAGTAGTACCAGAGAGGATCACTGGTGTTGACTGGACCTATTTAAATACTTTAGAAATTTTGCTGTTTAGAGGGTGGAGAGACAGCCAAGTTGAAAAAGAGAGAAAAGGGAAAAGCAAAGGCAAGTAAAGCAGATGAAGTAATGCTGATGAAGATACAGAAAAGCATGGACGTAGATGGAAGACAGAAAGACAGATGGGACAGGTGGGAGTAGACATACAGTAGATGAATTACTTCTGCTGGCTTTAATGTAAGTTGGTGACATGAACTGGTTGATTTGTATTATGAACACTGGAAGTTCTTAACATACACATTAAGCCTTCAAGAATTAGTACAGAGAAGAGCTTTCAAAAGAGTGAATTTATGATTTAGATATGAGTTAGCTGTAACTAACAAGTGTATTAGAACATTTCGTTTTAAGTTTGCGTAAATTGCTGCTGTATAAATACCATTTCACATAAACACAATCATGAAGAAGACTGCAGACTTGACAGGTATCGAAAAGATATCCTTCACAAGGTTGTACAAGTTGCACAGGCAACAGGGATGATTGCAATCTTAAAAAGATTTCCAAGCAAAGCTGATCCAAAAACTTGGAAGAACTTCATAAGGAATGGAGTGAAGTCACTGCATCAAGATCCACCATGCACAAACATCTTCAAGAAATTGATTTCATTAGAAAATCAAGGTCTCAGAATCTGGAGAAAGAGTGAGTAGGCACAGAATTCAAATTGATTGATGTCCACTGTGAAGTGTCCACAGTTGATAATTGGGGTGCTATGTTATCTGCCGGTGTTGGTCTTCCACAAGATTTTCTGAGCACTTTATGCTTTCGTCTGCTGACAAGCTTATGGAGATGCTGATTCTCTTTTATAACAGGTCTTAACATCTGCCCATGGTGCCAAAAATACAACTAAGCTGCAGGAAATTTTGCTTCATTCATGACTTTATCTCCTCCAAACAGACTGATATACAATATAAACAAAATGGGACCGAGCACAGAGCCCTGAGGAACACCACAGGTGACATTGTGTATAGTGGATTTAGCCTCTCCTAGGGCAACATGCTCCGTTCTTTCAAGATAAGATGAGAACCAGTTGTAAACAGAGTCAGAGAGTCCAACAGTGTGACGTAATCTGTGAAGCAGAATGTTGTGATCAACAGTATCAAAGCCCGAAGACAAGTCCAACAGTATGAGAAGCAATGGAAAACCAGCATCAGCCGACATCTGAAGGTCATTCGTGACTCTAACCAGAGCTGTTTCCATGCTGTGGCAGGGGCGGAAACCAGACTGGAATTTCTCAAACAAATTATTTGGTTTTAGATGATACTAAAGCTGTGCAGCAATTACTTTTTCCAGCACTTTTTAAAGGAACGGAAGGTTAGAAATGGGCCTGTAGTTTGCAAGTACTTCTGGATCTAAGGTGGATTTTTAAAAAAGTGATGATAGCAGATTTCAATGTAGCGGGAACATATCCAGTCTGGAGAGAGTGATCAGGGGACTCAGGGGCACAAAGGTTGGATTTAACCAAACTGTAGGAAAAGGGTCCATCCAGACTTGATGGTTTCATCTTTCTGACAATGACCTCAACCTCTTGCTGCGTAACTTTAGAGAAACAGCTGAAAGGTTGCAAATTCTCTGGCTGCGGGTCATCCATCAGGACAGGTAGTGCAGAGGAACTCGATAGAGACGAGCGGATGGTATCCACTTTTTTCCTGAAGAAAGTAATGATGTTATTGCATTTCTCCTCTGTATCTTCCAGAGAAGATTGAAATTGTAGTTTCAATAGGCGATTAATAGTAGAGAAAAGTTGCTTTGAATTTCCAGAGCTATTGTTAATGATATTCGAATAAAAGTATGATCTTGTAGCTCTCAATGCTCTTGCATATGCCTTCTGATGTTCTCTGTAAACTTGCTTGTGAACAGTGAGTCCTGAGGCCTGTAGACGTCGCTCAAGAACACGCCCAGCTGTCTTCATCTTTCGCAGCTCACATGTATACCAGGGGGCTGAATGTGAGTAGCCGACAGTTCTATATCTGACAGGGGCATGGAAATCAAGGAGACTGCTGAGGGATTGGTTGTAGAAGTCAAATGACTCAGTGACTGAGGAACATTCAACAGATGAGAGATGCTGAAGATCTTTGCTCAGAGTATCTGTAACATATTTGTCGTTTTGCTTTTTTGGGGGTTCAAGGGAGTGACAGCTCCATCGAAATGACGTTGTGGTCAGACACCCCCAGATCATACACAAAAAGGTTGCTAATGGGTACTCTCTTGAGTTTGTAATAACCAGATCCAAGATATGCCCTCTGAAATGTGTGGGAGCATTAACATGCTGTTGAGGCAGATTGAGGCAGTCCAGTAGTTGTAAAAACTCAACTGCCAAATGGCAGGAGGGAGTGTCTACATGAACATTAAAGTCACCGAGTATAATAATGTTGGCTGAAGTGGTAAAGATGGATGTAAGAAAATTAGAGATGTTCCGATACCATTTTTTCCCTCCCGATACCGATTCCGATACTTGGGCTCAGTGTATCGGCCGATACCGAGTACCGATCCGATACCTGGGTGTGTATCTGTACTGTGTGTGTATATATATATACATATATATATATATATATATATATATATATATATATATATATATATATAGTGTATGTATGTATATATATATATATATATATATATATATATACATAATAAATTTTTTAAGTAAAATACTACTAGCCCTGTGTAAACGGGTTCGACCCTAAGTGCACGGGCGACACCATGAAACACGGACACAAGGCGACGTCTTACAGGAAAAAGGGTCATTTATTTAGAAAAATGGGGCAGGAAAGGCTCTCTGCGGTCTTTTCCCCTTCGGCGGCAGGGATGCGAAGGCAGGCTCTACGCGGAAGTGAAGGTGCCGCGGGAGCTCGTGCAGCTCGTTCACGCGCTCCTCTCGCGGAGATCAAAGGCGCCTTTTTTAAGTCTCTGGGGCGCATCACATCGCCCCGCTCTTGTGCCACTGTCTCTCATAAAATTCACCGCTTTGCAAAGTCCAGCTTCCCAACAGTCAGACCCCGAGCTACACTCCCCGCTGTGTTTTATAGCGGCGATAGCTCATGGGCCATTGCCTGATTCTGCGGCCCTGCTACTTCACATACCTAAAGGGGGGGGGAGGCCGCCTAACTAGTGAGCGAGGAGCAATATCAATTTGGGCGCACGCCCATCACAGGCGCACGCCGTGACACTCTGTAAGTAAGCTAAGCTAGCAAAGCTAGCGGGCATAAATAGGTTATGTTTAGGAAAATGGTATCGGATCGGTACGTGGACTCAAATACTCGCCGATTCCGATGCCAGATTTTTTTGTGGTATCGGTAGCATTTCCGATACCAGTATCGGAATCGGAACAACCCTAAAGAAAATCATTCATCTCAGATATAAACACTGAGTTTGGTTTAGGGGGTCGATAAATAAGCAGCATCGTCTGGGGAGGGGATTTACACTTAAATGCAAGGCATTCAAATGAAGACAGTGTAGGCACAGTGAGGGGAGACTGTTGGTATAATACAGCTAAGCCACCACCACGTCCAGTACTTTCTCCAGGTAGCTATAACCAGGGGGGCAAGCTTCATTTAGTGCTAAAAAAACCTCTGGCTGATGCCATGTTTCCGTTATGCACATAAAATCCAAGCCTTTGTCCATAATATGATCTTATATAAGGACTGATTTATTTGTGAGAGATTATGAATTAAAAAGTTCTATTTTGAGCATTTTTGGTGTAGTGAATTTCTGTAATGGCCGTAATACAGTGAGATCCACTCTGCGTTTTCTGTCCTGCTTGGTAGATAGCATCCTCGGAAAAATTTCCCGAAGCTGTCCGACAAAAATCTCGTGGTGTTTCCCATGCTACAAACACCTGGAGTAACATCGCTTTGATGACGTGTTTGATGAGCGACAGCGGTCCATACAGATGGAATGGATGAAGCAGAACAGCCAGGCTGATAGTAAACAAACTTTCGCTGAGAACTTCTATGGTCATAGCGTGGTCGGCGTAGAAGTCCAAGTTCTTTTATGGCTGCAATGCACGTTGGAATGGAATAATTGTTATGACTTAACAAGTGCGGGATGGTGTATTTTAGCTTCATGCCAGTCGCCGGAAATCTAGCAAAACAAGATAGCCATGCGCCAAACGCCGAGATGCAGCCAAATAACTTGCAGAACCAGACTCAAAAACTCCAGTGTATCGAGACCACAGAGCGGACGTCCAAGGAAGCACACAACGTCTTAGTAGTGCTGAAAAAACCAAAAGGTTCCAAAAAACCAAAGGTAAAAACTAAACTAAAGTTTAGGAGAAGCAGCGAAGAGCGGATTAATGCTAACTATTAATTGTTTTAAAAATATTATGACATATAAAATAAAATAAAATAAAATAAAATATAGTTTTATTGCCAATCCCTAGAGTCAAACTAATTGTCTCCAAATTTTACAGTCATGGTGTTTGATTCTTCTGCATTTGAATTTTGTCTATCATACCAGTCTATTAAATGGTGGTAGTTCAGAAGACAATTATACGTTATACAGTATGTGGATGATGTAAGCTGCTAAATTAAATGTGAAGTAGAATGTTACCTGCGAGAAGACAGGCTCCTCGAACCAACAGCTGGAAGTTGAGTTCGTAGGGGGCGAGGTTGGTTGCAGGGCTAGAGAACAGTGAGTGAATGCAATGCTCATTCATTTCTAGTATCTTCTCCTGCTTACCAGAAACACCACCAAAACACCTTGTTGCACTTCAGTGGAGGTAGAAGAACATATAAACAAAGAGAGTCTAAGTGATTATTAATATTATTAAGGAATAAATTTAAATATGATCATACTATATTGTTATGGTAAGAACACATATAAGTTGTAGGTTACAGGAGGTGATAAAGATCAGTGTTATTAGATTATGTTTTCACCCTTGGTATATACTGAACCACAGTAAAACATTTTTCCCACTAATTGCTAATATTTCTAAGGTAATGTAGATATTCTGCTGTAACCACTGTATTTTTGAAACATAGAAATGTCTAATGATCAAAAATGTGCTACCATGCTCTACATGATTTATTCTACAGGCAGTTGCTTCAAGTCTGGTGTGATGGTCCCAGAGAAATGCTAAACACCAGTACATGAACGTGTTCTAGGAAGTTGCATGTTCATGATTACTTCAATCTGTTTGTTGCTATGTCTTGATAAGCACATTATTTTTGCAGCATATCTTTGTCTAGCACCTGTTGTTGTGTATGTTTCTCATATCCCTTGATATTGCAGCTAGTCATAGTAGTCCACCTGAGGTCCTGTTTTTTCTTCATGTTCACTTTTTATGTGCTGACTGTGTTTCATGGAGAATAAGGACTATGCACTTGCATCCTCTTTGCCTTTTTATCCTTGCTATAAAATTTAATTAAAATGTAGCAATGATAACACAGTTGCTTCAATTATGGTCTGTAAGGTGTTAATGTATCACAAATGATTTACGATATATATATATATATATATATATATATATATGATTTTCGTTCCACTTCTCACGTGTCCACCACTTTGTATTGGTCTTTCACATGCAATTCTAAAAATGATTCATGTTTGTGGCTGTAATGTGACAAATTGTGGAAAAGTTCAAGGGGGCCGAATACTTTTGCAAGCCACTGTACATATAAAATACATTGTATATATGATTATTATGTAATAAAAATATATGTAATAAAAATATATTAGGTAAATAGTAAAATATGAATATGTAAAAGCTAAACAAGGACAAAATATTTATTGAGTGTACTTTTTTATATTAGATAATAGATTAATGCTCATTGGACAACAGGCCATTAATATCATTTTGATCCCATTAGGGTGCATCACTTCACTGGAAATGAAATTTTTTTTTTTTGCACATCTTTACTTTATGATGTTCAGTAGAATATTCACAGGAGCATAACTGATTGAAGATTTAATCATACTGTATCAGCACCATTTGGAATTATGCAGTATGTGTATTCATAAAAGTGGCAAATAAATTGTAAGTACAAAGTACTGTTTAAGCATTTGCATCCATTTGTGAAAGTTACAAGTCTAGCTAACGTATTATTAAGTATTAAATCTGTTACATCGTCACCACACAATTGTTTATTCAGACATATGGAGATAAAAACTATAAGTAAAAATGAACAACAACAGCCATCACCTTGTCTCATTCGATCGCCCCCCAGTTTCACCTTTGCCAGGTTGCAGCCAATCTCTTACTATGGGTGTGAGCACTGTAGGGTAGATCAGATGTATAGCTCCATTTTCTAAAGTGGAGAGTTCCAGAGTAGTACTGATAACAATAGACACCACCTCCATAGGAGCAATGATCCCTGTTCCTGAAATGAAGTTAGTCCTCTCTAGATCTTCATCCATCAGGAGATGACCTGAATACAGGCTCAAAAACAAACAGAAAAGGATAGAAGCACCCGTTAAAAAAATGTTTTTTATTATTCTACTTGGATTTATTAAACTAAATTCTTTTATATTCACAAAATCAGGATTGTAGTCTGAGCCTGTATTTCTCCATGTCAGCATACACTTTGGTTATGAGTGGACATTATTATTAAAAACAATGCCAGTCGAGTTTCTTGTTTTGCTTTGATTATAATCCATGAGCATTTTATCATCTAAGTACTTTTTCTGCCTTTTTTGTTATTTGCTGTCTCTCTCTTGTGTAGCAATTGTGCCTAACTCTTACCTGTCAGTTACCAATTAGTAAATATATTAATTAGTTTATTTATTTCTACCCTCATGCCCTCATACACTATATTGCCAAAAGTATTTGCTCGCCTGCCTTTAAATGAATATGAACTTGAGTCAAGTTCTTTCACATCAAACTCGCTCATCCATATCTTTATCGGCCTTGCTTTGTGCAAGTCATGTTGGAAGGAAGGGAAGGGGCCATCCCCAAACAGCTTCACAAAGAAGCACGAAACTGTCCAAAATGTCTTGGTATGCTGAAGCAGTAAGAGTTTCTTTCACTAGTAGTCAGAGCCCAACTCCTGAAAAACAACCCCACACCTGTTCCAACATGACCAGTGCTCAAGGTCCATAAAGACATGGATAAATGGGTTTGGTTTTGGAAGAAATTGACTGGAGTCCTGAACTCAACTCGGCAGAAAAACTTTGAGATGAATTAGTGTGCAGACTGTGAGCCAACACAGTCTGACCTTACAGATGCGCTTTTATAAGAATAATAAAAAAAATCCATAATCACACTGCTAAACCTTGTGGAAACCCCAGAAGAATTGAAGCAGTTAGAGTTGCAAAGGTTATGCCAACAACAGATTAAACCCTAAAGATTAATACAGTGGAACCTTGGATTATGAGCATAATTCGTTCTGGAAGGGGGCTCGTATTTCAAAACACGGTGTCCAGTGACGCGCACGCACACAGATACAAAGAGCAGGCTGATACAGAGAGAGAAAAAGGATGTTTAACCTCTCTAATGAGACTTGCTTTTGCTTTACACGCGCGCTGTACTTTTTCCATATACGCATACAGACACAAAATATGTTTTATGCACAAACACGTGGTCCAGGGCATGACATTGCTAGTGGATTTCCGGAGTCACTAGCCATTCAGACTTTTTACTAGCCACAATTTTGTTACCAGAAAATCGCAGTTTTTTCTTCACCATGATACGTTAATGTTTGTTATATCTAGATTTACTTATAAATGACAGCATACACTGTATCACTATAGTAGTAGTCAAGTATTCAGTACTGTTAAGATAGCTCCCAATATAAAAACATGCAAACATGAACAGTATATTCTGTTTATTGAACTTAAATTCAAGCCTCTTACAACATAAAATTGATAAATAACAGATTCAGTACAACTGAACTCATTCTGATATTACAAATACAGCAACTCAGAACATTTATCATTTTAGTGTGTTATTATGTGTACTATTATCAGGTATTCTTATTCATTATGTATTATTATATCAGAATTCTGAGTTAGGACAATGGACTCTGGCCTATCTTGTTGTGTTGACTCTTTATAGTGTAAGGTAATTCAATCAATTAATGAATTTTCTATCATTCAACATGAAATCTAAATAGATTTTAATAGTGATTCCTTTTTTTTTAAATATATAATCAGTAAATAATCTATGTGAAAGGGGCAAACATTCTCATCCTGTTGAGAAGCAATAGCCCTTTAAGGAAATGATGCACACACACCAAACAGGAAGTAAAAATGTGTGTGTGTGTGACCTGGGAGTTTTATGCGCATAATATTACGTTGCGATGCATTTATTATATCAGATACCTTTAGAGAAAACTACAACAAACATATATTGTCATACCAAAGAATAAACTACTCGCCAAAGTGGCTAGTGAGACTAAAGTTATTACCCGCAGCCGAATTTTACCTGCATTTGGCCGGTGTTTGGGTGCCAATGTCAAACCCTGACGTGGTCACAGTGTTATAGTAAACACTACACGGATGTTGATTATACCAGTAAGAGCACTAAGACCAAGAAAGGGAGACGATTACCCACAATTCTGCAGCGCAAGAGAGAGGAAAACCGTTGGCTCTGTTGTGATCACGTGAGGCTCGGTGTCAAAACAAGAAGAGCATTCGTGATGCATGATACTCTGTACTCGTAAACCAGGACTTGTTCGTTTTCCAAGTCAAAATTTATTAAAAATCTTTGCTCGTCTTGCGGTACACTCGCAAACTGCGTTACTCGCAATCCGAGGTTTCACTGTAATTGGATGTTACTGAAGTTCATATGCATGTGAAGTCAGGCGAGTGTATGGTGAAGTGTATGGCAATATACAGTAGTGTATTTTAGAATGACACAAAGTCTTGCTATGCATCTATGTCCTAAGTCTAATCCTTGTTTCCAGGTTCTCAGTAATTTCCTAGTTTACAGTTCTGGAATTTTGTTCTCTACTTGTTTATTTGATTTGTAAATGGATTTGCCCTTTTTAATGCTGCCTGTCCATGCTTTGACCATGCTGACTTGCCTTAAATAAAAAGCATGTTTACCCACTTTCATTTGTCTTATCTCTGTAATGCACATTAGAGGAAACAATGACCACCAGTGAAGAATGCAACTTGTAAAAGTTCTATGCAGAATGTCAGTATGGCCCCTCTCTCACCAGGCTGCCATGTCAACCCATGAACTTTTCAGCTGACATTCCCATTGGATATTCCACCATTATATGACAGACTTGAGCTTTTTGAAAACATATTATACTGTATGTCCACCTGCTACCTTCACTAAGGATGCTGCTCCACTTTCTTGCTCTGCGTGGGACATTGCTCCCATCAGGATGTTTCTCCAATTCCCTATTTTGCTGTGGACATCACTGAGCCTTGTAGTTCTGCTGAGCAAGTTAATCTGCCACCCTGCTATGCTAAAGGCATTGCTTCACTTAGGACACTGTGCATGAGAAAGGCCGGGTGCCAGTGATCTGTCTTTTCAGGAGCCATGCCATAAGTGGGACCAAAGCCTGCAGTTCTCAGGACATGTCATCAGCCTCTCAAGGTCTTTCAAGGTCATGTCAAGTCTGGTATGTTGACTATGAGGTAAGATTATAGTTATATATCATATTATTTGCTATAACTGCTGTTATAGGCATGCAACATGATGTAACACTCCTGCTTTAATCATTATTTGTCAATTATAATTTTTATCAATTATCACAGTGTTAAAACCTTTTGATGTTTACATGGCAAAGGTATATTTGTGGTACTTGTGTAGCTTTTGTGCAGTTAAGCATACTTTCGTGCTTCGCTTTTTAACCAGTTATATTTAGCCAGTATATATTTAGCTACTTTGCTAGTCTTTATGTGTTGTGTGCATGTTTTTAACCCCATCCGTGTTGGGTCCTGGCTGACTTTTTGTGTTAGGCAGCCATTTCATGTCCAGTTTGGTGAAAACTGTTTTATGTGACCACTCCAGAAGGTTTCATAGAGCAACCTAAAAGATATTTTACATGATGTTACTAAGGAGGAACTTTTACAGGTTGCCTGCTGCTATAGCAGTTAACAGCACATCTTTTTTAGATTCCTTTATACAGATAGAAGATTTGGAACTTTTAATGACCAATGTGGCAAAAAAAAAAAAAAGCCTTCTACTACTTTTAGAAAATGCTATAACGGATGCTTATAGTAAAGATAAACCTCATGGTTACTTTCTAGGTAACTTTCTGGAAGGTCTATTACGGATAATTTGTTAGGTTTTTCAGTTTTTTTTTAGGTTTCATCTGTTGTATAGACCAGACATACATTACTGCGTTAAGCACACGACTATAGTCTTGCTGATTACTTAGAAATAAGAAAAACTCTAGATCGTGTCATGAGCAGAGGTGTCAAGTAACGAAGTACAAATACTTTGTTACCTTACTTAAGTAGAAATTTTGGGTATCTATACTTTACTGAGTAATTATTTTTCAGCCGACTTTTTACTTCTACTCCTTACATTTTTAAGCAATTATCTGTACTTTCTACTCCTTACATTTTAAAAATAGCCTCGTTACTCTATTTTTATGATCAGAATGTGCAACCCCCCCGGTCGCATGTTAAAAACGCGCACAACACGTCCCCCCCCCCCCGCATGATCAGAAAGCGAGACCTTACTGCATTTTTTTGCCCCTCATGGTACTTTTAATTTTATACTTTAAGTAGTTTTGAAACCAGTACTTTTACACTTTTACTTAGTATCAACCCAAGTAAAAAGCTTGGGTTGATAATTCAACTTCTAAAGAAGTATTTTTGAACCCTAGTATCTATACTTCTACTCAAGTAATGAATGTGAATACTTTTGACACCACTGGTCATAAGACACTTCCCATGGCCCGGTGTCATGTTGATCAGATGTTGGAAAATATATGTCATGCAAGTCAAGTTGTCAAATCTAAAGATCCATGTGCCGCACCAGATGCTTAATATCACTCGTTTTCATGGTTTTGCGAAGAGAGGTGAGAACTGCTTGACAATAGGCTTGGCAAGAAGAGCTTGGCAAGAGTATCACAAGCAAGGCACGAGAGAACAACACCAACGCTGTGTGCCCCCAATGGGAGTTCTCACAATGCTCTCCTCAATCTTTTCAACTCTCTCCTGGATTACACAGATCCCTCTATGTAATAGTTTACATACTCAATTTCCACAGTCACTTCTTAATCTCATAGTCACTGACTTGTGTTCACAAGGTCTGTGAGTACCAGAAGAGCCATGATGCCTTAAGAGTGAGTCTGCAAGTGCTACGAATGCATTATGAGAAAAATATATACTTTTTTCATGCAAAGAAAAATGCTTGACATGGTGAGGTTGAAGAGAGGATTGGAGGGTTTCAATTTTCTCACCAAAATCACTCTGATGGGATTTCTCATCAGCCTCCAGAAAGTATAAAGGATGCTTGGTAACTAGTGTTACTACACTACAACCCAATTAAACAACATCATGGAGTGGAGTGGATTTATTGATATCCACAAAGAAACTTCTAGCTCTATAATACAAATCTTGAGCCATCCCTCATTTCTTCATATTTTGCCAAAAAGAACTACTCTTTCTTTTTATTTCTTTTTTTTATATAGAGTCCTTTCTGAAGGACTTTTCTCGCTCTCATTTTGATCAAGTTAATCCAATACCTGAGCAGGAATTTTCTAAGGCATGTCTAAGGAATGTTTTTTGTTTGTTAAACCACACAATGCATCATTCAAGCATTAAAAAAATCTAACATAAGGTATAAACAGGTGAAGATGACAACAGATGGACAGTGATGCTGAATGTTGAGTAGGTGGAACAGACATTACATACTGTAAACAACCAAATTTTACTTTGCAATAGACGTTTTCCCAATTCTTCAATACATTTAATTACATTATTTAATATTATTTAATTTAATAAAGAAATGATGGTGTGGCTTAAGGCTTTTGCACAATATTATATATGAAGGAACTGTAGACCATCTTACTCTCTCTGCCTGGTGAGAATGGCCTTTTTATAGGTCACACATGCAAGGTTATGCTCCAGACAAAATCTGTACTGCCAGGGAAACAAGCACATGGGTATCTCTAAATGTGTGAAAGAAAAGTGCCTGAGTGATCCAGTCCTTCACTTAAATTATTTTTTTGCTATAAAAGCATTGCATAGATATTATTCATCTCAGGATCTTAAGTGAAACAAAAGTGTGTGTGTGTGTGTGTTTGTTTGTCTCACCGTTTGAACACTGAATGTCCTGGCTTGTCCCACCACAACATGTCCACTCCTTCCCATGAATGCCTGGTACTGGGCAGCAGTCGGGGCAGCAGTCCTCCAGTTTTCCTCGACTCTGGACTTCTACACTCAGGAGCCTACCAGAAACAACTGCCTCAAATCCCACCACCACCTCCCGCTCACTTAGTGGGTATACAAACACTCCTGTGTTACAAAAGAAAAGCAGATTACACACTGCACTGAAAATTGAGACAAAATGAAATATAAGAGGAAATGTGTTAGACAGTGAGAGCCACATGTCCTGCTCTAATTCACCTAACTCAGCTTATGAAGGACTTGGCCATTAGCTGTGGAGTTGCTTATGGTTAATTAGAACCAAGGACTTTTATCGAGATCCATTGTAGTGGTCATGCATTGGTAGCAATACACACAATTCAGCTTTAAAATGTTAGATTAGATTAATCTCGGAAAATATTATCTCGGCTTATATTAGCTCATATCACAGACCACAGGAGTGGTCTTAGGGTTAATGCACAGGTTATTCATTCATTCATTTTCTATACCGCTTAATCCTGTGTTCAGGGTCACGGGGGACCTGGAGCCTATCCCAGGAGACTTCGGGCACTAGGCGGGGTACACCCTGGACAGGGTGCCAATCCATCGCAGGGCACACACACATACACACAACCAATCACACACTATGGTCAATTTTGGGAATGCCAATTAGCCTAATCTGCATGTCTTTGGACTGTGGGAGGAAACCGGAGTACCCAGAGGAAACCCACCAAACACGGGGAGAACATGCAAACTCCATGCACACAGAGACGGGAATCGAGCCTGGCCGGGGAATCGAACCCAGACCCTGGAGGTGCCACTACACCACCGTGCCGCGCTGCACAGGTTAGGATTTTTTTTTAAATATGTGGTTTCCCCATTAAGGGAGCATTTGCATTTTTATTTGGTTTCTATAAATTCCAAAGATTTATCACTGCCAGCGGAATACTGTAAGCCATCATTAGGCTGAAAAACAAGCAAACAGCAACAACAACATAAAGATCGTTAGATAGATTTGTTTTTGGTCATGGATGTGTTTTTAAACATTGGTTTTGGCCAATTGAAATATTTGGTAAATAAAAAAATAATCAACTAATTTATTAATTCATAAAACAACATATACATATAATAAGAGAATAAAAACACTGGTGGTCTCAGGAACACCAAAGAGCCTGTAAGACCTGAAAAATTTATTTGGTACATAAAAAAAATATAATTTTCAGAGTGATAAAAAATTTCTTCACAACAGTTGGACAGGTGAACATGTAGGGCTTAACACATAATGTAGACCACTGGTGAGCAAGATTTAAATTTTCCAAAAAATGTGTACACATCTAATTCAACAACATCCAAAACATGGGGAAAAAATAATAATATAAGATATATAAAAGATGTACTGTATAGAGAAGTAAATAAAGAAGTAAAATAATTTTTCTGCAGTTATACTTCTTAGTTTTCCCAATACAAAAATGATTTCAATCCTATACTGTTCACATGATTTGGATGATTAAATTGATCAAATTTCAAATCAAATTCAAATAAAACTTTCATTTGTCACATATACAGTCACAACAATGCTTAAATTAATTAAAACACCTTGTCTAATATATTGTGAGCCCTCTTATACTTTCAAAACAACTCGAGAAGATGCTTTTTATCGCTCCATAGTTAAGGTCTGATTCTCAATTTTTTTTAGCTTTAGGTACTATACTGTAGCTAATGAAATGGGTCAGAATGGGTTTAGACCACTCTAGGCAGGTGCTAACTACTGCATACTAGGAACAACCCTCAAGACCCTGTCATCCAACCATCACAATTGGGCTTTGATCAGATGCTTATGTCTGGATATCTATTCTGTTTTCAATCAAGTAGAAAAACTGACTTTTCACTTGTTGTATTATAGTACTATGGTGCCAGATAAAATAAAATAACATAAACTTCATAATATAAATTTCCATGTATTAATAAGCCTGTCCAAATATATATATTTAATTTTTTTTTTTTTTTTTTAATAAAAGATAACTGTGAATGTATGTGGTCACCTTCTACAGGCTTGGGGTCTGTGTGAGTGTATGTCAAGTGTGCTGTGATCCCCAGTGAACAGCCATTGGCACATGATGTGATGTGAGAGCTCTTCAGCAGCAGGGGAGCCCAGGTGTCACGGTTTCTCAAGCCTGGCATCTTCCCTTAGCACACCCACACACAAACACATGCATATAAAGAAATACAGTCATTAATCATCCATAAATAATAGTAGAAAGCATACATTTATTGATTTATTCATTAATTCATTCGTCTTTACTCACTCCTTCACTCACCCATTCTCTATACAACTTACGTTGTACAGTATGGTCGGAGGATAAGTCTATTCCAGAGAACTTAAGGCACATGGTGTGATACACCCTGGAACCCAGTGCACAAGCACACACATTCTTACACGCTCACTCACACACTATATATATATATATATATATATATATATATATATATATATATATATATATATATATATATATATATATATATAGGTCAGAATTGTGCAATATAGAGTGACATATCATGAAACTGTTGAAAAATGGCATTAGATAGCAAGCTGATACAGTAACCAAACGAATTAGTCAGAAAATATTCTCCAGTAACCATGAGAAACATGCTGCCCAGCAACCATAAGGAAGAGATAATGGCAGTGGCAATGTACATGTAAATGATTTGCAGACCAAAGTACACACACACACACACACACACACACACACACACACACACACACACACACACACACACACACATGTGAAGACTGCATTAGTTGTTGCCAATATTGAAACAACATGAGGTCTGGAGGAAAATGGAAAATTTATCACAGCCACTGCTCAAGCATTGGGCATAGCAAATACAACAATTCAGAATATCTTAAAAAACTGTGGTGCAGTAACAGTCAGGTATTAAACAGGAAAATAACAGCATTGTGAGAGATATTTTCGATAAGTTATAAACGTTTCAATACGTTATATATTTTATAATGGTATTAGTTTTTGTTTCAATAAATATTCTATATTTAATATCAGTAGTGTAATATTTCCACAGCAGCAGCGACAGGTTTCCGAGGTGCTTATGTTACCATAACGGAAAAGTGAAGTTGTTCAGCTGTGGTAGATCTGATTTATTAAAAACACAATAATAAAGCTTTATATCCTCAGGAGGGGTCATTACATTGTTTTTGCGATAATTTCACGGAAGCGAGTTCAGAACTAATCTAAAGCACTGTCACACTAAAAAAACATCCGAGAAGTTCAGAAGCTTCAAATAAAATGAACGAACTAATCAATTTTCTTAAAACGTTATAAAATTAAGTAGAGCTAAATCTCTAAATCTCCTTATAAAATATTGCTGATTATCAATGCGGGAATGAATGGCGAATTGTCGATATTTCACAGAAGCATATATATATATATATATTAGGGATGTAACGGTATTGCAAATACCGTCGTACCACCATAAATTTTTTTTTCAATAATACCGTGGGAGGTAGTGGGAACTACAATTCCCATCAGCCCAGGCGTGGCCATCGTCCTTTGCGGTCTTTTGTCGCTACAGATCCAGTAATGCGCACATCCGATTTAAAACCCGCTTACTCCGTAATGATTAATTACTCTTTCCATCTCTTTTTGTCAGGCACACTCGATCCGTGACCGGCACTAGGACCCGGAAGAAATGCGGTCATGAACCAGGAAGTGTAAAAGGAGTACAACGCTCAGTCATTGAGTTCACCAGATGCCCTGTCGGAATCGTTCACCGAATCGTGAGTAATGTACTCACCTTTTTGGCGTTTCTTCCTGATTGAGTGTGTATTTTTAGGATGCGGGTTAGATTGTGCCTTTCCCTTGCTCCTCCGTTGTGAGAGTCCTTAGATTAAAGAGCGTGATTATCCTGCCTACTCGTGTTTCTCCGCGTTTGGGTTTACAATTCACGCAACAAAGGGCTAACCGCTAAGCTACGTCTTCTGGTCTTACGAGGTTAGTTCTGACAGAATGACTGAGCCTTCTGCGGTAAACCCAGCGGATCATGCGCGCCTATGCGGCATGGTAGATAAGCATGCCGTGCTCATTAATCAGCTAACCGCGGAGCTCGCTACTCTGCGCCAGGGTGTCCAAGACGTTGCGACCCTGCGCCGCGAGGTTGCGGAGCTCAGGCGGGAGAACGCGGATGTGCGGGGGCGGCCATTGAGGGCACGGTTAGCCGGTCTCCCGTCGCGGCGGCCGTGACGCTGCACCCCCCCCCCCCCCTTCTGATGTATTTCTTGCACTTCCAGAGAAATGGAATGGCACGGACGGGAAGTGTGATGTGTTTTTGACAATGCTTGATCTGGTGTTTGAGTTCAACTCCACCAAGTACTCCACCGATCGGCTACGCATCACTCTCCTGGTCTCGTTGCTATCAGGGCAGGCAGCTGAGTGGGCCACGGCAGTTCTTAAATCGGATTCTGACACCGCCCATTCTTACAATGAATTCACCCGCCAACTCAAGTTGACTTTCGAACACCCAGCGGATTAGGTGGAGACCGACTCTAAACCCATCTGCAGCAGGGAGGATCGTACGTGAGCCTGTATACAGCGGAATTCCGAACCCTTGCCGTGCAGACCAACTGGGAAGACGCCGCGCTCCGGACGTCCTTCAATGAGGGACTGGCTTCACGCATCAAGGACGAGCTCGCCGGGCGAGAACTTCCCGCCACACTAGAAGGGCTGATCCAGCTTGCCCTGCGTATTGATCAGCGCCTTCTGTCTCGCGCGAAGCCAGGCCCGAGGACCTTGCCGCCTGCACCCACCTTCTCCTACACCACCCCACGACCACCTGCAGCCTTCACCAACACCAGAATGGGACCAGTCGGATCTCCACCTCCTGCCGTCGTTGACACGGGAGCCGGGGAACCCATGCAACTACGACGCGCCTCCCTGACCATAGCAGAACGCGAATGCCGGATCCGAGAGGGGCTGTGTGCCTACTGTGGGTCAGCGACACACCACCGGGTGATCTGCCCACTGCGTCCGGAAAAAGCACAGCCTCGGTGAACAGGAGGAGCGACTCACCGGCCCATATCCAACTCTCCATCACCACCAACTCCACCATCTTGCGACTTATGGTTCAGGTAACCCTCCAAATTGGCCACAAACTGGTCCGAAGTACTGCGTTTATCAATTCCGGTGCCGCAGGTAACTTCATTGACTCCACTTATGCCGAAGAAATGGGGGTAAAAATCGAGGCGTTATCCCAGCCGTTGTCGACAGTTGTCGAGGCGTTATCTGTCGACGGTCGTTCCCTATCATCCAGTCCCATCATTCACCAGACCCAACAAATCACCCTCAAAATCGACCAGCATCAAGAACAGCTCCAGTTGCACCTCACCCCCATCGCCTCACCTCCCATCATCCTCGGCTATCCATGGCTACTCAGGCATGACCCCCTCATCTCGTGGACCCAAAACCGGATTCTCCAGTGGGGGCCGACCTGCAACAAACCTACGGGCACCAGCTGGGACGTGTTCCAAGGAGTCCGAGGCCCCCGACGTCGACACCAACGCCATCCCTGTCGCCTATCGGGACCTGGCTGAAGTTTTTTGCAAGAAATGGGCTGCCCACCTCATCGCCCATATGACCTGGCTATAGAACTTCAGCCGGGCTCCTTCCCTCCCCGCGGCCATCTCTACTCACTATCCACCTCGGAGACGCAGGCGATGGAAGAATACGTAACCAACGCCCTCCGCCATGGAACCATCCGGCCCTCCACGTCGCCTGCTGCCTGCTGCTGGTTTTTCTTCGTCAAAAAGAAAGGGGGCGAACTTCGCCATGTGTCGACTATCTGGGGCTAAATAACATCACCATTAAAAACCGACACCCGCTACCACTCACCAACTCAGCCTTGGACGCCCTCTCTGGTGCCACCGTGTTCACAAAGTTGGACCTCCAGAGCGCCTACAACTTGGTGTGCATCAGAGAGGGTGATGAGTGGAAGACTGCTTTCATCACACCCACAGGGCATTATGAGAGCCTGGTCATACCATTCGGACTCTGCAATGCACCATCGGCCTTCCAGCAGTTTATAAACGATGTCCTCAGGGACATGCTGGGCTGATGGGTGTTCGTCTACCTGGACGACATCTTAATTTATTCACACAACATCGAAGAACACACCCAACATGTACATGCTGTTTTAAAGAGATTGCTCGCTCACCAACTGTACTGCAAGCTGGAAAAATGTGCTTTTCACAAGCACTCCACCACGTTCCTGGATTTTATCATCTCGTCCCAGGGTGTGGCCATGGACCCGCAGAAGCTAGAGGTTGTACGTCACTGGCCCCTACCCAGGACACTCAAGCAGCTTCAACGGTTTCTCGGGTTTGCGAATTTCTATCGTCGCTTTATCCGGGGCTACAGTACAGTTGCCGCTCCACTAACCACATTGACCAGGCCCTCATCTCACCCATTTCTACTCACTCCAGCTGCCATCTCCGCATTTAAAGAACTCTGTCACCGATTCACCACCGCTCCCATCCTTCTACACCCTGATGCCAACAAACCCGTCGACACTTTTCCTTCGCCGCTAATAGCAGCACTCTCCATTTCCGCATTACTGGATCTGTAGCGACAATAGACAGCAAAGGACGATGGTCATGCCTGGGCTGATGGGAATTGTAGTTCCCGCTACCTCCCGTTCGCTCCATTCGCCTGAGCAAACTTTTCTCAGAAGACATCAATCATTTCGGTTTCTCTCATAAAAAAAACGGGAAAGGGAAAAAAATTCTGTCTCTGTCTGAATAAGTGAGTGAATGTGTTGAGTGTTGTCAAATACTCATTCAGCACATGGGCCAGCTGCAATAAGTTAGCTGCTATTTAAATTTTTTTCAAGAATACTAAATTGAAACTTTTGTATATGGTTTAATAATTTTTTGTTATTAAAATTGAAAAATTAAAGTTTATGTTTCAAAGTTTACAGATAGATGGCTAATTTGTATGCCATTGATATGTTCAGTGTTCATGTATACTGTTTAATAAACACTTCTGGCACTTTTTTCCAGTCTCTTCATTAGTTTAGTTTTTCCTGTAAATGATTCAATAAATACCTTACCGTGCCATTCATACCAAGGTATTACCGTACCGTGAAGTTTTGATACCATTACATCCCTAATATATATATATATATATATATATATATATATGTATATATATATATATATATATATATATATATATATATATATATATATATATATATATATATATATATATATATATATATATATCCCTTGCGCCATCTGCTGAGAGAAATGAGAATCGCAGGTTGTGAAAGTCAGGAAACGTCATGCCGCCACGCAGCTGTCAGCAATTTCACGTAGATATGAGCAATAGCTTTATACTGGCTTTTACTGGTGCGATTTTAAAAATTTAATAGCTGGGTGATTACGCTCACAGATCTAGGAAAAGTCATGAAAGGAGGGTCCAGGATTTTGATCGAGTGTGGAGTATCCCCCCCCCCCCATTGCGGTCAAATGACCGGTGCTCGGCGCTTCTAGTGTTAAAAAACTGTCAAGATGGACTAACCTGAGGTGACCAGAAGACGTAGCTTTAGCGGTTAGCCCAATGTAGCGTGGAGGATAAACCCAAACGCGGAAAGAAGCGAGCAGGCAGGATAACCACGCGATTTAGTTTAAGGACTCTCACAAAAGCGGAGCAAGGGAAAAACACAAATTTAACCCGCGTCCTAAAATACACACACAATAGCAAAGACAAACGGAACCAACATGTGAGTACTCACGGTTTGCTGAAACGACAGCTGGAGCTGACATGGGCCGAACTCAATGACTGAGCGGTAAGCCATCGTTTGTTTACCTCTTTTATACTTCCTGGTTTTGCGCCCGTCTTACTTCCGGGTCCTAGTGCCGGGCGCAGATTGAGTGTGTATGACAGTACCCCCCTGTCCAGGACTGGCTCCTGACGGTCCTGGGATGGAGGATACCCTGTGACGGTAGTCCCGAATTAGCTGGGGGTCGAGAATGAACCGGGCCGGGATCCAAGATCGCTCCTCGGGGCCATAGCCCTCCCAGTCCACCAGGTATTGTGTACCTTTGCCCCGAGGGCGCGAGTCAAGGATTCGGCGCACGGTGTAGGCGGGACCGCCGTCGATGATCCGGGGAGGAGGAGCTGGGGGGGTGGGTGGAATCATGGGTGAGGTGATGAAGGGCTTGAACTGGGATAGGTGGAAGACTGGATGGATCCGGAGCGCCGCAGGCAGCTGGAGCCGGTAGGTGACAGGGTTAATTCTGTGAGTGATGTGGTATGGTCCGATGAATCTGGGGGAAAGCTTCTTTGACTCGGTGCGGAGGTGGAGGTTTTTTGTGGACAGCCATACCTTGTCACCTACGTGGTATAGTCGTCCCGGAGGATGTCGGCGGCGATGTTGGTGGATGTAGCGGGCATTGGCACGTTGTATGGCCTGGTTGGTCGTAGTCCAGAGCCGCCGACATCTGCGGACCAACTGTTGGGCTGACGGTACATCAACCTCCGGCTCTGGGTGGTTGAACACGGTGGGTTGGAAACCGTGGCATACCTCAAATGGGCTTAGGTTAGTGGCAGAGGAGATGTGGAGGTTGTGTGATAGTTCTGCCCAAATGAGGTAGCGTGCCCAGGAGCGCTGACGGTCCGCTACGAAACATCTCAGGTAGCGCTCCAGTTGTTGGTTGGTCCGCTCCGTCTGACCGTTAGTCTGTGGGTGGTATCCGGAGGACAGACTGCAGGTGGAATCGATCAGACGGCAGAAGGCCTTCCAGAACCGGGCTGTGAACTGGGGCCCTCTGTCCGAGACGATATCCTTGGGGAACCCATGCAGACGGACTACGTGCTCTAAAATCAGCTCTGCTGTTTCCTTTGCTGACGGGAGTCCGGCGAGAGCCACCAGATGCACGGTCTTAGAGAACCGATCCACGATCGTGAGGATGGTGTCCTTTCCTTCGGAGGCCGGCAGGCCCGTGATGAAGTCCACGGCAATGTGCGTCCAGGGCCGTCGAGGGACTGGAAGGGGTTGCAGTTCTCCTGGAGAGGGTCGGTTGGTGGTCTTCGCCCTGGCACACACTGGGCATGCCTGAACGAACTCTTGGACGTCCCTCGTCATGGATGGCCACCAGAAGTCGCGCTGGATGAATTGGAGGGATCGTCGGGTGCCTGGATGGCCCGAAATTGGGGAGGAGTGTCCCCAGTGGAGAACCTCGGGTCTCATCCCTTCAGGCACGAAGAGTCGTCCAGGTGGCACACCTGCCGGTTCGGTCTCTGTACCTCGTGCCTGGCGCACTCTCGTTTCCAGGTCCAGTTGCAGGGGTGCGATGATCTTGGAAGAGGGGAGGACAGGCGCGGGGTCCGCCCGGGGGGGGTCCACCTCTAGTTGTCGGGAGAGGGCGTCAGCTTTGGTGTTCTTGGGCCCCGGGCGGTATGAGAGGTGGAAGTTGTAATTCTCAAAGAATAATGCCCACCGCGCCTGTCGTGGATTTAACTGTTTAATGTTTCGGATGGTGATTAGATTTTGATGGTCCGTCCAGACTATGAATGGCTCACTGACGCCCTGGAGCCAGTGACGCCACTCCTCCAGAGCCCACTTTATGGCCAGCAGTTCGCGGTCCCCTACCCCGTATCGCTGCTGAGTGGAGTCAAATTTTCTGGAGAAAAAACCACAAGGGTGTAGTTTTTGGTCTGGACCTTGCTGTGAGAGGATAGCTCCAGCGCCCACATCTGAAGCATCCACCTCCACAACGAATGATTTATTGACATCTGGGTGGTGGAGAATCGGTGCAGTGGTGAAGCGGTGACACAGTGATCGAAAAGCGGAGACAGCTGCCGGGTTGAGGTGAAAAGGGAGAGAGGAGGGACGGGTCAGAGCGGTTAGGGGGGCGGCAACTGTACTGTAGTCCCGGATAAAGCGACGATAGAAGTTCGCAAACCCGAGAAACCGTTGAAGCTGTTTGAGGGTCTTGGGTAGGGGCCAATGACGCACAACCTCTAGCTTCTGCGGGTCCATGGCCACACCCTGGGGCGAGATGACAAAACCCAGGAACGTGGTGGAGCGCTCGTGAAAAGCGCACTTTTCCAACTTACAGTACAGTTGGTGGGCGAGTAATCTCTTTAGAACCGCCCTGACGTGCTGGGTGTGTTCTTCCATGGTGCGTGAATAAATTAAAATATCGTCCAGGTATGCGAATGCCCACCGACCGAGCATGTCCCGAAGGACGTCGTTAATGAAGTGTTGGAATGCGGCGGGGGCATTGCACAGTCCGAATGGGATGACAAGGGTTTCATAATGTCCGGTGGGGGTGATGAACGCCGTCTTCCACTCATCGCCCTCTCTGATGCGCACCAAGTTGTAGGCGCTCCGGAGGTCCAACTTCGTAAAGATGGTGGCGCCAGAGAGGGCGTCCAGGGCTGAGTTGGTAAGAGGCAGAGGATGTCGGTTTTTGATGGTGAGATGGTTGAGCCCCCGATAGTCGACACAAGGGCGAAGTTCACCGCCTCTCTTCTTCACGAAGAAGAACCCCGCGGCGGCAGGTGAGGAGGAGGGTCTGATGGTGCCTTGGCGCAGGGCGTTGTTTACATATTCCTCCATCACCTGGGTCTCGGTGGGTGTGAGTGAGTAGAGATGGCCGCGGGGGGGGATCGTACCGGGTTGGAGGTCTATGGCGAGGTCGTATGGACGATGAGGAGGAAGATGGGTGGCTCGTCGCCTGCAGAAAACCTCCGATAGGTCTCGGTATGGTTCGGGGATGGAGTTGGTGTCGACGTCGGGGGCCTCGGACTCCCTAGAGTACGTCCCAGCCGCTGCCCGTAGGCATAGTTCGTTGCAGGTCGCGCCCCACTGAAGGATCCGTTTCTGGGTCCAGGAGATTAGAGGGTCATGTTGGAGCAGCCAGGGATGACCAAGGATGATGGGTGGAGATGAGATGGAGGTGACGAAGAATTTTAACTGTTCATGGTGTTGGTTGATGGAGATGGTGATGGGTTCTGTTCGGGTGCTGATTGGGCTGGTGGAGAGGGGGCGACCGTCGACAGAGGTGATGCGAACGGGCTGGGATAACGCCTCGAGTTTTACCCCCAGGGTTTTGGCATATGCAGAGTCAATGAAGTTACCTGCTGCCCCGGAGTCGATGAACGCAGCACTTCGGACCCGTTTGTGGCCAACCTGGAGGTGTACCTGAACCGTGAGACGGGAGGAGTTGGTGGTGATGGCGGAGAGACGAAGGTGACCCGGCGAGTATCTCTCTCCTCTCACCGGGCCTGGGCGTTTCCCGGTCTGAGCGGACAGGTCGCCCTGTGATGTGTAGCTGACCCGCAATAGGCACAGAGCCCTTCACGAAAGCGTCTCTCCCGTTCTGCAGCGGTCAAGGAGGCGCGTCCTAGTTGCATGGGTTCCCCGGCTCCGGTGTCAACCACGGCAGGAGGTGGAGAACCGACATGTCCCGGGGTGGCGTAGGTGGCGGAGTCTGCGGGGCGTGGAGTAGTGACAGTGAAGGCGGGTGCTGGTCGTGAAGTGGTGACGGCGAAGGTGGGTGCAGGTGGCAGGGTGCGAGGGGCTGGCCTCGGACGAGAGAGGAGGCGCTGGTCGATCCGGAGAGCGAGTTGGATCAGGCCCTCCAGGGTCGCAGGAAGCTCTCGCCCGGCTAGTTCGTCCTTAATTCGAGAAGCCAGTCCCTCGTAGTAGGATGTCCGGAGTGCTGCATCGCCCCACGTTGTTTGGACGGCGAGAGTGCGAAACTCGGCCGTATAGCGGCTCACGGGCAATCCTCCCTGCCTCAGGTGATAAAGTCTGGTGTCGGTCTCCACCTCGCCCGCTGGATGTTCAAAAGTGAGTTTGAGTTGGTGGATGAACTCATTGTAAGAGTGAGCGGTATCTGTATCTGCCTGTAAAACTGCCGTGGCCCACTCTGCTGCCTGCCCTTTTAGCAACGAGACGAGAAGAGCAATGCGAAGGCGATCGGTGGAGTATTTGGTGGCATTAAACTCAAACACCAGATCGAGAGCTGTCAGAAAAACGCTGCACTTCCCGTCCGTGCCGTTCCACTTCTCTGGTAGAGAAAGAAAAACATCAGAAGGAGGGGGGGGGGGGGGGGATGCGGCGCCGCGGCCTCCGCGGCGTGTGATCGAGCAGTGACGCCATCAACAGCTGCGCGGAGATCCGCATTCTCCCGCCGGAGCTCAGCGACCTCGCGGCGGAGAGAAGCGAGATCCCCGGTTAGCTGATTGATTAGCGCCGCATGCTGATCTACAACGTCGCAGAGACTCGCATAATCCGCTGGGTTTACCGCGGAGAGCTCAGTCATTCTGTCAAGATGGACTAACCTGAGGTGACCAGAAGACGTAGCTTTAGCGGTTAGCCCAATGTAGCGTGGAGGATAAACCCAAACGCGGAAAGAAGCGAGCAGGCAGGATAACCACGCGATTTAGTTTAAGGACTCTCACAAAAGCGGAGCAAGGGAAAAACACAAATTTAACCCGCGTCCTAAAATACACACACAATAGCAAAGACAAACGGAACCAACATGTGAGTACTCACGGTTTGCTGAAACGACAGCTGGAGCTGACATGGGCCGAACTCAATGACTGAGCGGTAAGCCATCGTTTGTTTACCTCTTTTATACTTCCTGGTTTTGCGCCCGTCTTACTTCCGGGTCCTAGTGCCGGGCGCAGATTGAGTGTGTATGACAAAAACACAGTCATATCACCAACATATTGAACACAGTCACCCTTATATCACCAGCAACCTTAACAGGTTAACACAGCAGGGATGAATCACAGTTCCCCCAATCAAACATGAATTTGAGAGAAGAAATATAGAGACCATGCTACAATACACAAAACAGTCATATGCTGCAACAATTCGAAGAGTAAACAGTAACTGTCCTGGCTTAGGCTTGAATGGATGTCTCATCTGGAACAGTCTCACTAACTTCAAGCCATCATGATTTATTTTCTACATTCTACAACAATACTGGGGATTTCAAAACTATGAAATAACATATATGGAATAAGGTTATTATGTAACAACAACAACAACAACTACAACGACAACAACAGTTAGTTATCTTAAGACATAAAGGTCTTTCAAGAACAGCATTGTCAAGTGCATTCGAAAAATCAAGCACCATCATACAACTGGCTCTCATGAAGACCAAAACCTACTCTGGTGCAGAGAAGAAGTTCATTTAGGGTTACCAGCCTCAAAAATCACCAACTAACAGCACCTCAGATTAGAGCCTATATGAAGCCTCTATTCTGTAGAAAGAAATAAAATCAGGAAAGACCACATATATAAATATATATACTACCACTCAAACATTTGGGATCACTTTCTAACTCCATGGTCTTTCCTGATTTTCATTTGTAAAGCAATGCTGAAGGCATCCACAATATGCAATAATCTCCTTTGAACAGTTAATGTTGAGATGTACAGTCTCTGCTACTCATGATCATACTATGTGTACATATATAAACATAGATATGTTTCATATATAGTATCAATGCATAATTTCATTCAGCCTTTAGCTTTGATTCTTCGATTACAGATCACAAAATGGTGAGCAGCTTATTTGAGAAAAATGTTTTGGCACCAAGCCGTCAGTAGCAAATGCTTTAAGTTCTGTGAATAGGGCCCCATGGATCGGACCTGTTTCTCAATCCTTGATTAGATAGAGACCGGGAGAATTTGTAGGCCAAATCAACACCTCAAACTCGATGTGTTTTTAAACCATTCTTGGACCAACTGTTTCCATGAATACTGTTTCCATGAAGGGGTGTTGATCAGCAACAACATTTAGGTGGTAGCCTTAGTAGCTAAATGAATTGCAGGACCCAAGGTTTCCCTGCAGAACATAGCCCAAAGCATCACACTCATGACCCTGTTGCCGGATCACCAGTTTTCCTTCCTTGGACCACACACTTTAATAGGTGCAGTGCATGCACATACAACTACTCAGCGAATCAGTGAGCGAGCAAGACAAAGAGTGAGATTTATTCAAGTTATATGTTACCAATACAACAACACCATAAATGTCTGATTAACATATCACATGCATCTCAAAGGCCAGACAACAATGACATAAAAACTAACCAAAAACAAGGACCACTGAACGGCTGCAGTTTTGGAGTTGCTACGACTCATCTACTTTGTGAAGTGCACCAGTTCTGCCAGTGTCTTCCTGTTGAGTGCATCTCAAAATATTAGAATATCATTAAAAAAAAATTAAGTACATTTAAATCTAATAATTCAAAGAGTGAAACTCATACAGCATATTCTAAATGTATTATATGTCAGATGAATGTGTTTTTGTCTTAATTTTGATGAAAATGTTTTACAGCTCATGAAAATCAAAAATCAAGTATCTTTGAATCTTATATTCTTTAGAATCTTTCATTTTTGGTTGGAGTAAATTACAATTTATACAGTATAAATTCTATGTATCTCTCACTCTAGTTCAGTACTATAATAATTTTGAAGACTACTGACATGACAGTTGTCCAGAAAATGATCAACAACACCCTTCATCAAGAGGGTATGCCATACAAGGTCAATGCTGAAAGTGTTGGCTGATCACAAAGTGCTAATGAAAAGGTGAATGGAAGGGAAAATGGTCGTAGGAAAAGGTGCACAAGCAACAGGCGTAACCACACCCTGATTGTCAAGCAAAGCCAATTCAAGAACTTGGGAGAGCTTTTGAAGGAGTGGAATGAGGCTGGAGTCAATGCAACCAGAGCCACCACACACAGACGTCTTAAGATTTGGGGTGCCATATCATCTGCTGGTGTTGGTCCATTGTGTTTTATCAAGTCCAAAGTAAATGCAGCCCTCTATCAGGATATTTTACAGGAAGTCATGCTTATGTCTGCTAACAAGCAAAATGAAAATGCAGATTTCCTTTTCAAGCAGGACAATGCCAAAACTACCGCAAACTGGTTTGCAGTAGTAATTTGTTTGTTTTGGTATCAACAAACATGCCACAGTTCAAATGACTGAAAACACCTTTCCCTTCATTTTGATGATTGATGGTCACAGGGTGCCAATCCATCGCAGGGCACACACATACACACACTCACACACCCAGTGATACACTACGGGCAATTTGGGAATGCCAATCAGACTAACCTGCATACCTTGGGAATGTGGGAGGAAACCGGGGTTCCTGGAGGAAACTCATCAAGCACAGGGAGAAGATACAAACTCCATGCACACAGAGACGGGACTCGAGTCTGGCCGGGGATCGAAAACCGGACCCTCGAGGTGAAAGGCGACAGTGCTATATTTATTTATATATTTAAAGATAATAATTTCACATTTAATTTGCATACAGAGCTGAAACAGTCATGTGCAATAAGTTGTTAAAATATAGTCAGTATAGTACATTTTGCTTTATAGAGTCAGCAGTGTTTGCTTTCTGTTAATGACCTTCATGGCCCACCATCTAAGTGGCACAACACCTGCTACCTGTCTGCTAACTGAGATTTACTGCATGCAATGTAAATGTTAGACACACATGCTGTTATTACCAGACGTGGAAAGTAATGAATATCTTATTACCATATTTAAATATACAATTCTGTGTAATTGTACTTTTTGATTATAAATAAATCACAATACTTTCTCTTGTGTTTTAAATGAAATATTCAACCTGATTAAATTAATTTTGTTAGGATAACTTCATCATGTACATAGAGATGGTATATGATTATTGGACCTGGACACCTTCCAGAAATACAGTATATGCAACACAACTTATAAAGAGGAAGGAGTATAAAATTACAAATAAAACTACAAGCATGGGACGTTTCTTGCACATGAAAATTACATATTACCAACATTGTACAGTACATGCCACAATTCCTATATTTTAGTTTAACACTGATGTAATATTGTATTAGTTTTTTTGCCCAGTCATTGAGGCCTGTTTTGAATGCATCAGCATGGATGAGGTGGGGCTCCTTCCAAAATCTACTCAGGACCATGAGTACATACTCATAATCCTCGATTATGCTCTAATACTTCGAAGTCATCACTCTTCAGAAGGCCACCTCAAAGAACACGGCTGAAGAACTAATCCTTTTATTTAGTCACATGTGAATCCCAAAAGACATCTTCAGAACCAGTGTGCGCAATTTATCTCAAAACAGATGGATGACATTTACCAGCTGCTGCAGGTGAAACAAATACACACTTCTATCACACATAAACTGATGGCCTGGTCAAATGATTCAATTAGATCCTTAAAGCCATCCTTAAAAAGGTGGTGGATGAAGAAGGATACAATTGGAATATTCTTCTTCTGGTCATTACCTGGGAGTCCCAGGTTTTTGGTGCTTCTACTCCTATTGATCTTCTCTTTGGGGAGAAGGCTGTAAGAGCTGCTAGACTTTGGAAGCAATGCAAGTGGATTTTTAAAAATGAAATGTGTTTTGCTATGTAAGATAGATGCTCCATGTTGTGATTTTCCTAAAAGTTCAAAAGATTTTTAAGTAATGATTATGCAGCTTTTTTATTTATTTATTAAAAGTTTAGTTATAGACAATCTTGCAATTACAAAGGAAATTCATAAAGATGGTTTAAGGGTGCAGTTCAGCGATGGCACAAAAGACAATGTTGAGTAATGCCTTTGTATAAAGGAAAGTTATTCTACCAATATGTACAAATTGAATAGCATACGGCAGTTAAAAAAGTTATGCCCACTTTTCAATTACTTGCAGTACAACCCTTGTATTAAAGGCAAATTTTCCACTCAAGTAAAATGCATAAGTTGAACTAAAATAAATAATAGTAAATAATGGTATATTTATTTTAAACTCAATAAATTTTATGACATTTAAAAAGGCATTTATTGTAGTACACAGACATAATATCAATTCATGTAATAAAATGTACATAATGTCAAAATCTAATTTTTTAGTGCTGAATATTATATACTGTATGTAATCAAATAGGCTATTATAACATGTGTCAAGCAAGCTATGCTGCTACATAACACTGCATATAATTTCAGACAGTTTACACTGCAATATAACCTCCATAAACTGCACGAAAAGTATTACAAACTAGCTAGCACTGTACTCATTTGGTTAACTTTGATTAAGTGATTATTGATCTCATGGAAATTGCATGATTCATTTGGTTCCGATAGATACAGTAGATAGATAGATAGATAGATAGATAGATAGATAGATAGAGTACATACATACATACAGTACATATATACTTTATTGATCTAAATGAAAATGTCCAACATCCACTAGCAAGGAAAGTAATATACACTGTAAAAAATAAAAAGTTGACTTAACTTAAAAAGTTAAGGTAACCGGTTGCAAAGCAATTTTGAGTTCACTCAATTTCAGTGATTGAAGTTGTGCCAAATCATTTAAAAAAGTTAATTGAAACTGCTGTTTTAAGTTAGTTATACCTTCCTTAAAAAGTACATCTAACTAATCATTATGAGTTTGTTTTAAGCCGAAAAAGGCATTGAGTGAATTTTAAGACATTAGTAGTTTCAGTTTGCAGACGCTCTTATCCAGAGCAACTTACATCTCATTATACATCTGATCAGTTGGGGGTTAAGGGGCGATTTTGGTGGTCGTGGGGTTTGAACCTGGGATCTTCCAAAATGTACAAGTAGTCCAATGCCTTAACCACTGAGCTACCCCTGGCCAGTTAGCGATACTGTAGATTCCTAAGTAAGTACTGTACAGTATATCTAACTAGTCATCATGATTTAGTTTTTTAAGAAACAAGTAGGCACAACTACATTTCCTACTGACTGGCCAGAGGTAGCTCAGTGGTTAAGACATTGAACTACAGTTCAGAAGATCCCAGGTTCAAACCCTACAACCACCAAATTGCCAATGTTGGGCCCTCAATTGATCAGATGTATAATGAGGTAAAAATGTAAGTCGCTCTGGATAAGAGCATCTGCTAACTGAAACTACTAATTTCTTAAAATTCACTCAATATCACGAAACTAACCGGGATGATCAGAAGACTTAGCACTAGCGGTTAGCCCTTTGTAGCATGGATGGTAAACCCAAACGCGGAAGCAAGCGAGTAGGCAGGATAACCACGCGATTTAGTCTAAGGACTCTCACAAACGAGGAGCAAGGGAAAAACACAAATTTAACCCGCGTCCTATAAATACACACTCGTATCAGAAAACAAACCCAAGAAAGTGAGTACTCACGAAATGGCAGACGGAGAATCTGAACCGACATGGGCAAACTCAATGACAGAGTGATGTGAAGCGCCATCTTGTCTCCTTTTATGCTTCCTGTTTTACGACCGTCCTACTTCCGGGTCCTAGTGCCGGCCACAAAACGGGTGTGTGTGACAGTACCCCCCTGTCCAGGACCGACTCCCGACGGTCCAGGGGTGGAGGATACCCGACGACGGTAGTCCCTGATCAGCTCGGGGTCGAGGATGAACCGGGCCGGAATCCAAGATCGTTCCTCGGGATCGTAGCCTTCCCAGTCGACCAAGTACTGGGTGCCTCAGCTCCTAGGTCGTGAATCGAGGATCCGACGTACGGTGTAAGCAGGGCCACCGTCAATGATTCGGGGAGGAGGAGCAGGGAGGGGGGTGGAACCATAGGAGAGGTGGTGAAGGGTTTCAGTTGAGAGGTATGAAAAACCGGATGGATACGGAGCGCCGCAGGTAGCTGGAGCTACCTAGGTGACAGGGTTGATACGGAGAGTGGTGCGGTAAGGGCCAATGTACCTGGGTGATAGTTTCTTTGATTCAGTGTGCAGATGTGGATTCTTGGTGGACAGCCATACTTTGTCACCTACATTGTACATTCGTCCCGGGGGGTGTCGACGGCGATGTTGGATGGTGTAGCGGGTGTTGGCTCGTTGGATGGCTCGATTGGCTTGTATCCGCAGCCGCCGACACCTGCGAACCAACTGTTGGGCCGACGGTACATCGACCTCCGGTTCTTGGTGATCGAACATCGCAGGCTGGAAACCATGGCATACCTCAAATGGACTGAGATTGGTAGCAGATGACACATGGAGGTTGTGAGATAGCTCAGCTCATATGAGGTAGCGGGCCCAGGAGCGGCAACAAAACATCTTAGGTAGCGCTCCAGTCGTTGGTTGGTCCGTTCCGTCTGACCATTGGTCTGGGGGTGGTACCCAGAAGACAGGCTACAGGTGGAATTGATCAGATGGCAGAAGGCCTTCCAGAACCGGGCAGTGAACTGGGGCCCCCTGTCCGAGACGATGTCTTTTGGGAACCCATGCAGGCGAACTCGTCGATGTCCCGTGCCATGGAGGGCCACCAGAAGGCGCGCTGGACGAATCGGAGAGTGCGTCTGGTACCGGGATGTCCAGAAAGGAGTGAGGAGTGTCCCCACTCCATGACGTCGCCCCTTACAGTTGAAGGCACGTAGAGTCGTCCAGGCGGCACACCTGCCGGTTCGGTCTCCGTGGCCCGTGCCTGGCGAACCCTCGTTTCTATATCCCAACGGAGACATGCGATGATCCTTGATGGTGGGAGAACAGGCGCGGGTTCCGCCTGGGGACTCTCTCCTTCGTGTTGTCTGGAGAGGGCGTCCGCCTTGGTGTTTTTGGACCCCGGACGGTAGGACAGATGGAAGTTCTAATGTTCAAAAAACAAGGCCCACCGCGCCTGTCTCGGGTTGAGCTGTTTAATGTTCTGTATTGTGATCAGGTTCTGGTGGTCGGTCCAAACAATGAAAGGATCGCTGGCGCCCTGGAGCCAGTGTCGCCATTCCTCCAATGCCCACTTTATGGACAACAGCACGCGGTCCCCTACCCCGTATCGCTGTTGAGTGGGATCAAACTTTTTGGAGAAGAAGCCACAGGGGTGTAGCTTCTGGTCTGGACCCCGTTGGGAGAGAACAGCTCCGGCGCCCACATCCGAAGCGTCAACCTCCACAACGAATGGTTTTTTGGTGTCTGGATGAAGAAGGATAGGAGCAGTGGTGAAGCGATGACATAGTTCAGTGAAGGCGGAGATGGCGGTAGAGTTGAGGGTGAATCGATGAAGTGTGGGGCGTGTCAGAGCGGTCAAAGGAGCTGCAACCGTACTGTAGTCCCGGATGAAGCGACGATAGAAATTCGCAAACCCGAGAAACCGTTGAAGCTGCTTGAGGGTCTTGGGTAGGGGCCAATGACGCACAGCCTCAAGCTTCTGCGGGTCCATGGCCACACCCTGGGGCGAGATGACAAAACCCAGGAATGTGGTGGAGGCTCGTGAAAAGCGCACTTCTCCAACTTACAGTACAGTCGGTAGGCGAGCAATCTCTTGAGAACCGCTCGGATATGTTGGTTATGTTCTTCAGCAGTCTTGGCGTAGATAAGAATGTCATCCAGATCGGCGAATGCGCACCGCCCCAGCATGTCTCGGAGGACATCATTAATGAAACTTTGGAAGGTGGCGGGAGCATTACACAGTCCAAATGGAATAACCAGGCTTTCATAATGTCCAGTTGGTGTGATGAAGGCCGTCTTCCACTCATCACCCTCTCTGATACACACCAAGTTGTAGGCGCTTCGAAGGTCCAACTTCGTAAAAATGGTGGCACCAGAGAGGGCGTCCAGGGCAGAGTTGGTAAGAGGTAGAGGGTGTCGGTTTTTGATGGTGATCTTGTTGAGCCCCCGATAGTCGACACAGGGGCGAAGTTCACCCCCCTTTTTCTTTACAAAAAAGAACCCCGCGGCGGCAGGCGAGGAAGAAGGCCGGATGGTGCCATGACGAAGGGCGCTGGATACGTAGTCTTCCATCGCCTGTGTTTCGGTGGGAGTGAGTGAGTAGAGATGGCCACGGGGTGGAACCGAGCCTGGCTGAAGGTCAATCGCTAGGTCGTATGGGCGATGAGGTGGAAGATGGTTGGCGCGTCGTTTACAGAACACCTCAGCCAGGTCTCGGTAGGCGGGGGGGGATGGCGTTGAGGTCGACGTCGGGGGCCTCGGACTCCCTAGAACACATCCCAGCCGTAGCCGGTAGGCACAGTTCACTACAGGCCGGCCCCCACTGCAAGATCCGATTTTGGGTCCAGGAGATCAAAGGGTCGTGCTGCAAAAGCCAGGGGTGTCCGAGAATGATGGGTGGTGATGAAATGGAAGTTAGGTGAAATTGAATCCGTTCCTGATGCTGATCGATGATGAGGATGATGGGCTGTGTCTGGGTAGTGATGGGGCTAGATGAAAGAGGCCGGCCGTCTATGTGATGCGAACCGGCTGGGATAATGCCTCAAATTTTACCCCCAGTTTTTTGGCATAATTAGAGTCAATGAAATTACTTGCAGCACCGGAGTCGATGAATGCAGTACTTCCGACCCGTTTGTGGCCAAACTGGAGGGATACCTGAACCGTGAGACGAGGGTTGGTGTCGGTGGTCGTGGAGGAGAGTTGAAGAAGACCCGGTGAATCTCTCTCCCTCCTCACCAGGTCTGGCCGTTTCCCGGATGGAGCAGGCAGATAGCTCGGTGGTGCGCCGCTGAACCACAATAGGCGCACAATCCCTCTCGGAAGCGGCGTTCACGCTCGGCCACAGTCAGGGAAGCGCGTCCTAATTGCATGGGTACCCCGGCTCCAGTGTCAACCACGGCAGGAGGTGGAGAACCGACATGTCCCTGGGTGTTGGAATTGATACTGGTTGATGGTGGTGATGAGGTGAAAGCGAAGGTGGGTGCTGGTGGCAGGCTTCTCGGGGCTGGCTTCGGGCGAGCCAGGAGGCGCTGGTCAATCCATAGAGCGAGTTGAATTAAACCCTCCAGGGTGGCAAGAAGCTCTCGCCCGGTTAGTTCATTCTTAATCCTGGAAGCCAGACCCTCGTAGTAGGCTGTCCAGAGCGCGGCGTCTCCCCAGGTGGTCTGCACGGCTAATGTACGGAAATCAGCCGTATAGCGACTCACGGACAAACCTCCCTGCCGCAGGTGGTACAGCTTGGTGTCGGTCTCCACCTCGCCCGCAGGATGTTCAAAAGTTAGTTTCAGCTGACGTGTGAACTCATTGTAGGAATGGGCGGTGTCGGAGTCAGCTCGAAGAACTGCCGTGGACCACTCAGCTGCCTGCCCCGATAGCAACGAAACGAGCAATGCGCAAACGATCGGTGGAGTATTTGGTGGCATTAAACTCAAACACCAGACCGAGAGCAGTTAGAAAAACACTGCATCTCCCGTCCGTGCCATCCCATTTATCCGGTAGAGCAAGAAAAACATCAGAGGTTGGGGGGGGGGGGGCCGAGGTGCGGCCGCCGCGACGGGAGGCTGGCTAGCCGCGCTAGCAACCTCTTCGCAAAGGGCTGCGTTCTCCTGCCGAAGCTCCGCCACCTCACGGCGCAAGGCCGCGATGTCTTGGACGTTCCGGCGAAGAGTTGCGAGCTCTCCGTTCAGCTGGTCGATTAGCGCGGCGTGCGCATAATCCGCTGGGTTTACCACTTGTGACTCTGTCATTCTATCACGAAACTAACCGGGATGATCAGAAGACTTAGTACTAGCGGTTAGCCCTTTGTAGCGTGGATGGTAAACCCAAACGCGGAAGCAAGCGAGTAGGCAGGATAACCACGCGATTTAGTCTAAGGACTCTCACAAACGAGGAGCAAGGGAAAAACACAAATTTAACCCGCGTCCTATAATCACACACTCATATCAGAAAACAAACCCAAGAAAGTGAGTACTCACGAAATGGCAGACGGAGGATCTGAACCGACATGGGCAAACTCAATGACAGAGTGATGTGAAGCGCCATCCTGTCTCCTTTTATGTTTCCTGTTTTACGACCGTCCTACTTCCGGGTCCTAGTGCCGGCCGCAAAACGGGTGTGTGTGACACTCAACCCCTTTTTCGGCTTAAAACAAACTCATAATGATTAGTTAGAAGAATTTTTTTAGGAAGGTATAACAACTTAAAACAGCAATTTCAATTAACTTTTTTAAATGATTTGGCACAACTTCAACCACTGAAGTTGAGTGAACTGAAAATTGCTTTGCAGCCGGTTGCCTTAACTTTTTAAGTTAAGTCAACTTTTTATTTTTTACCATGTAATAGACAATATACATATAATTGCAACTACCGGTCCTCAAAAATAAATAAATAAACAAAAAATTGCTAAAAGAAAAAGAATATAATATATTTTCAATATATATAAAATAATTAAATGAATATGTGCAAATATAGGTGAATGAGTTTTAGTGAATAGATTAGTGCAAATTTTGCAGTCTTACTGCTGTATTTATATGGATAGAAGTTTTGCACTTATTTTGTGTCATATGAGTCTGAATAAAATGTTACAGTAAAGTCGAAACAGAATATTGCTCTTTTTTTGTTGTTGGCCACTGCACAGAGGTCACACTCGGCCTCATTTTGAAAATTAACTGAAGCTCTTAACTTGCGTCTTGTATATTTATTTATCGATTGGGCAGTTGTCACGTGATTGGCTAAGTGCATAACTGCATAAAGTCATTATATTGGAGAAGATTTTGAAAACATATGTTTAAAATAACTCTCCAGTCCTCTAAGTCTTTCACGCATTGAGGCTTTACATAAATTTATAGTACATATGACTCAGCAAGTGCAGAGCCAGCCATCCTATTTCTAAATGGAATAAAATTACAGTCATTCTGAACATCGTATTAAAACATATATTTAAAAAAACCAAGTCGCATCCAAGCATAATGCATTTATCAATACAATACGAATTTAGTTGAATTCAACAAGATATGAAATACTGTGTTGAGTTTGTTATTAGCTATTACCTGCGTGCTTCTTTTCTTCATCTTTGGGATAAGAAAATCCCAAAGAAAAAGCGTTCAGCCTAAAGCACACTCAGGGCAACAGCAGCACCAGATGTGAACCAGATGTTCAACTTCTTATCAGTTCTTTACTAATGAACTGATCTGCAGTTCAACTTAACCAGCGCAACATCACAGGGAAACAGTTTCCGTCTGTTTAAGTTCATCCTACAACATAAACATGTTCAGGTTTATAACTCCGTGCTTACATTACCTGATGGATTCCGGCTCGCGCTCAGTGTCGTGCTGCAGGTGGCTGCTGCTGCTGCTGCTGCTGATCCTCTCACGCGCGGAATAACCGCGCCGCATTTTACGCACGCGCGTGTGCCCACAACCCCCCCCCCCACCCCGCCTCCCTGGCGTGGACGGACCGCTGCGTCCGGTCTCTCAGTTACAGATATTACAGACAACATAAATCTAACGTAATATCACATACGCTCCTCTTGGAAAGTACTGCAACGGCAAAGTCACTTTTCTTTTGGCATTAATTTAAATTTTTTTCATTTTTTATTTCCTGATATTTACATTCAGTGGGGAACAACTTTAACTCTCACTTTAACATCCAGGAGTAATCCCAAACCATGACACCACATTCTTCTGCTTGACCGATGAGCACTTGTATTTTTAAATCATTAACAGACAAATTATGTTATTTTTTCTCCAAACTTTATCATTCCAATTACCTAATTTTAGATTTATAACTTTTGTGGATAATCTTTGCGTTTCTGGCTTTCCAGCTTGGGTAAGACCTCTATATTCAGTGTCATCGTGTGTTGTTTCTTTTGGGAGCTCCATAGTGTTGATGTTTGAAGGTGGAGGTGCATTTTGTGAGAGTCAGTAAAAGTCAATCTGACACTCAATTTGATTCTTTGGCGTATGAGTGTGTGCCCTGCGATGGATTGGCACCGTGTCCAGGGTGTACCCCGCCTTGTGCCCTAAGCCTCCTGGGATAGGCTCCAGGTCCCCCGCGACCCCGAATAGAAGGATAAAGCGGTATAGAAGATGAAAGAAAAAAATGAAAGGATTACTTTCGAAATCCGTTTTATAGTGCTACTCCAAGAAATAAATTATTTACATTTTACTCTATTTTTTGTTTTACTTAAAGTTCTATTCTAAGGTCTTAACATGAATTTCATGAAAGTTTAATTATGGATTTTTATAACGCTAAAGAATTTCTAACGCCGTTATTATTGCTGTAGGAAATTAATTATGGACCATCACATAACATTTTAATATAATGGAGTCAGTGTGTGTATGTATGTGTGCCCTGCGATGGATTGGCACCCTGTCCTGTCCTGTCCTAGTGCCCGAAGTCTCCTGGGATAGGCTCCAGGTCCCCCGCGACCCTGAACACAGGATTAAGCGGTGTAGAAAATGAATGAATGAATGAATGAATGAATATAATGGAGTCTTGAACACAGATGTTAGCCAGTTCCAATGATGCCTTCAAATCTTTGGCTGCCACTCGGGGCTGTTTCTTTACCGCATTGATGAGTCTTCGTTAGGCATTTGGGGTCATTTTGACTGTGTGCCCACTTCATGGTAGAATAGCCTCAGTCACAAAGTCTCCATTCGTAGAGTATTTGCCTGTAGATGTAAATTGTGAAATTCACCTGTTTGAGGTCGTTAGCTGTCATAAAGACACCTGTGCACCCCACAATCATCCAAAGTCTAAGTAGCAACATGGGTAAAACCAAAGAGCTGTCAAAAGATACAAGAGATAAAATTGTAGATCTTCACAAAGCTGGAAAGGACTACGGGGCAATTGCCAAGCAGCTTGGAGAAAAAAGAACAACTTTTGTAGTTTGCCAACTTCACCGTCTGAAGTTTGCCAGGGACCATCTGGATGATCCAGAGGAATCATGGAAGAAAGTCCTGTGGTCAGATGAGACCAAAGTAGAACATTTTGGTCTTAACTCCATTTGCCGTGTTTGGAGGAAGAAGAATGATGAGTATCATTCCAATAATACCCTACCTACAGTGAAGCATGGGGCTCTGGGGGTGTTTTTCTGCACAGGGGACAGGACAACTGCACTTTTAAGGAGAGGATGAACAGGGCCATGTATTGTGACATATTGGGCAAAAACCTCCTTCCCTCAGTCAGAGCATTAAAGATGGGCCGTGGCTGGGTCTTCCAACATGACAATGACCCAAAGCACACAGCCAGGAAAACCAAGGAGTGGCTTACGGAAGAAGCACATCAAGGTTCTGGAGTGGCCTAGCCAGACTCTAGACCTAAATCCAGTAGAAAATCTTTGAAGGGAGCTGAAACACAGTGTGTTGCTCAGCAACAGCCCCGAAACCTGACAGATCTAGAAAAGATCTGTATGAAGAACCAAAATCCCTCCTGCAGTGTTTGCAAACCTGGTGAAGAACTACAGGAACCGTTTGACCACTGTAATTGTTAACAAAGACTTCTGTACCAAATATTAAATTTTTTTACTCAAGTGATCAAATACTTATTTGACACAGTAATTCACAAATAAATTGTTTTAAAAAATCATACAATGTGATTTCCGGATTATTCTTTTTAGATTCTGTCTCTCACAGTGGAAATGCTCCTATGCTGAAAATAGTAGATCCCTCCATGAAGAGAACTTGCAAAATGGTGATCAAATACTTATTGACCTCACTGTATAACTTACTGTGTTTATGCATGTTGATAATAAATTGTGGGTTTATTTTCAATTGCTGTTTTAAAAGTTTACTGATATACTGATTTTACTGATTGGAAGGCTGGTGATTTGAGACCCAGCTCAGCTTGGTTGCCTGCTGTTGGACCCTTGAGTAAGGCCTTTAACCCTGTCTCCTCCAGGGGTGCCATAAAAATGCATGACCCTGTGCCCTTACCCCAGCCTACTAACAAAAGCGATAAAGAATTTCACTCTGCAAAAATGTATACTGTATGTGACAAATAAAGGCAGAACTTAATTTTGGACACTATGTGGTAATTAGTATTGGGAATGTTATGCCTGGTCAGAAAACAATAAATAATGTCTAAAACAACATACAGTAAATAATTTACTACATGAAAAAGAATAATTCACATTTCACCTTATACAATAATTATATTATAGTGTGCAATATTAATAATTATTATAATTATCTACTTTATTAGTTTATTTAAACCTTAGGCCGAACTGGACCTTTCTGGATAAGATTAAAGATACTTGGTGACTGGCTGTGGTTTTACCTGTGAAGGCTCCATTTTTTGTTTAAAAAAAAAAAAAGATAAATCAAGAAACAGAAAAGCAAATCAGATTAAAGCTGAGAAAAGAAGGAAACATTGGCCATCGGCAGCACAACCATTTGAAATCCCCTGAAAAAGAAAGAACCAGGATTGCCAAAGAAAACAGCAGGATTTGGTGACAAATTCATTGTCAGAGCTATGAAGAATAACCCAAAACAACAGTCAGTGACATCACCAAAAAATATTATGATTAGCTTATATAGGTATAACTATTCTTCATATTAACTCGTAATTTATTAATCAAATAGTTTAGTACGAATGAGTTTCTGAATTGTTTGTGTGGCGTGACCTTATAGAAGGGAACACTCTCTTATTGAAAGTGCTGAATCTGAGGAATGATGTAAGTGCTATTGGACCTGGTTGACGTTATTGGATTCACTTTATGACTTCTTATGAGAGCATTGTCTGAAGGTCTGTTAGCTCCAATTTGCTAATCTGGGTCTCATCGCTTGTTCCTCAACTTCATTGCCATCATGAATTCTTGCACTGAATGTTCTTTTGCAAGAGACAAAATACTGTAGAATATTTGTTGAACTGAGGTATCGGTCAGCTCATAACTACCAAAATGTTAACTATAAAAATTTAACTATTAAGTCTTATGAACTCAATGTCCAGTGTTAGTGGCATGCTGATATAAATAGCAAGGGGCAGGTGGTGAGGGTAAGTTAAGTAAAATGCAGGCATGCACTGTAAATTACATTACTCAGTAGAAAAACTTTTGCTCATTTTGTGTTTAAGGTAACATAATAAGCTGTCTAATACTGCCCTCTGATGGACGACATTTAGGATCTGCTTTAATGGAGTTAAGACCATTTATAATTATTTTACAAAAAAATGATAATAATAAAAAAATAATAAATAAATGTAAAAAAAATAATAATAAATAATAATAATAATAATAATAATAATAATTATAGAAAAGAAAATAATTGGAAGTGTGGATGTGTGAGAAAAATGTGCAGATAATAATAATGAGACGAATGAATGAAATCTCTCTGATGAGTAAGCCAAGGGTGACGGCGACGGTGGCAAGGAAAAACTCCCTGAGATGGCATTAGGAAGAAACCTTGAGAGGAACCAGACTCAACAGGGAACCCATCCTCATTTGGGCGATAACAGATAGAAATTATATAACATCTTGTGTGTTGTGCAGGTGAAAATTCAATATGTCAGAAATTATTTAAATTGACATGAAGACCAGTTCAGCATAGGGACGAGTCAGTAGGTGCAGAGGGCAGATGAGGTCTGGATCACTGGAAGCACAGGAGCAGCATGTGTAGCTCCAACCATCATAAAGCTGAATCCAGCTGGAGCTGGTCCTTCTCTGGATGCCTCAGGAACCTCGCAGGGTCGGCCTTTGTCTACTGAAGCTGGCACAATCTCCCGATGCCTCGGGATGGGTAGAAAAATACAGAACAGATGGGGAGAATTAGCGTAGTTGCCATTCGGTATAGGTGTACTGGAGTATGAGTACTGGGATGAGTTATGTGTATGCCAGATTAAAAAGATGCGTCTTGAGTCTACTTTTGAACTGAGAAACCGTGTCTGCTCCCCGAACACTGTCTGGAAGGCTATTCCAAAGCTTTGGAGCTAAATATGAAAAAGCCCTACCCCCTTTTGTAGATTTTGAAATTCTGGGAACTACCAGAAGTCCAGAGCTTTGTGATCTTAAGGCGCGTGGTGGATTGTAGCGCATCAGAAGACTGGTTAGGTATGTGGGAGCTAAACCATTTAAGGCCTTGTACTGTATGTAAGTAATACTATTTTGTAATTTATTCTAAACTGAACAGGTAGCCAGTGCAGGGATGATAATATAGGGGTTATATGATCATATTTTCTGGATCTAGTGAGAACCCTGGCAGCTGCATTTTGGATTAACTGAAGCTTGTTTATTGAGGATGCAGGACAACCACCTAGTAATGCATTACAATAGTCCAGTCTGGAGGTCATGAATGCATGAACTAGTTTTTCTGCATCAGATACGGATAAGATGTTCCTAAGTTTAGCAATATTTCGAAGATGGAAAAAGGCTGTTTTTGTGATATTTGAAATGTGATTTTCAAAAGACAAGTTACTGTCTAATATTACGCCCAGGTCTTTTACTGCTGAGCTGGTAGTAACAGTACATCCTTCTAAGCGCAGGCTGAATTGTGAAAGCTGTTGTGTGCTGGTTTTTGGGCCAATAAGTAATATCTCTGTCTTATCTGAATTTAATGCAATATTACATGCAATCAATAAAACAAGGATTGTACTTCTGGTTTGGGCCTCTGAAAAGTATAAGTATGCATATGTACTCATTACTTGGTTTGGGCCCCATTTGCAGCAATTACTGCCTCAATGCGGCATGGCATGGAAGCTATCAACCTGTGGCACTGCTGTGGAGTTATGGAAGACCAGGATGCTTCAAAAGCGGCCTTCAGTTCTTTTGCATTGTTCGGTCTCATGCCTCTCATCTTTCTCTTGATTCATAGATTCTCTATGGGGTTCAGGTCAGGTGAGTTTGCTGACCAATCAAGCACAGTAATCCCATGAAACCATTGAACCAGGTTTTGGTGCTTTTGGCAGTGTGGGTAGGTGCCAAGTCCTGCTGGAAAATTAAGTCAGCATCCCCATAAAGTTCGTCTGCGGAAGGAAGCATGAAGTGCTTCCCTGGAATGACCCTGGACTTAATGAAGCACAGTGGACCAACACCAGCAGATGACATCCCCAAATCAACACAGACTGTGACAACTTTACACTTGACTTCAAGCATCTTGCAGCGTGTGTCATTCCATTCTTCTTCCAGATTGTGGGTCCTTTGCTTCCAAAGGAGATGCAAAAGTTGCTCTCATCAGAAAAGAGGACTTTGGACCACTGAGCAGTTCTTTTTTTCTTACGTTGTTTGTTCTTCAGGAGTGGCTTAACAAGAGGAATATGACATTTGAAGCCCATGTCCAGGATCCATCTGTGTGTGGTGGCTCTAGCCTCAGTCCACTTCTTGTGAAAGTCCTCAATAGTTTTAAATGGCCTTTTAAAATATTTTTTCCTGACTTTTTCTTCCCTGCTGCTTGTGCACCTTTTTTCTTCCACACATTTCCCTTCCACATAACTTTCTATTAATGTGCTTTGATACAGCACTTTGGGAACATCCAACTTCTTTTGCAATTATCTGTCGAGGTTTTCCCTCCTTATGGAGGATGTCAATGATGGTTTTCTGCACAACTGTCAGGTCAGCAGTCTTTCCTAGTGTGCTTCCTACTGAACCAGACTGAGAGACCATTTACAGGCTCAGGAACCCTTTGCAGGCTTAATTAGCTGACCAGAGTGGGACACTTTGAGCCTAGAATATTGAACCTTTTTATAATATTCAAATTTTCTGAGAGTGTGGTTTTTGGGGTTTTCATGAGCTGTAATCATCTCAATTATGACAAATAACAGCTTGAACTATCTTGCTTTGCATGTAATGAGTCTATCTCATGTATTAGTTTCACCTTTTAAGTTGCATTACTGAAGTAAATGAATTTTTGCAGGTTATTAAAAATATTTTAGTTTCACCTGTATGTTTCGAAATTGCTATGTTTTGAACAGGTAAATTGTATGAATTTCATGTTTAAAAACTCCCACTGTACTGTACTAATGTATGTAGGTAGTTGAAGCTTTTTAACCCTGCAGATGGCACTGTTTATTGTTTCTGCTCTATTTTTTGCTTATTGCACCAACAATCAACACTGTGAATAATGGACCCTTTTGGTTATGTCTGATTATGGCCCCTTTCATGACTCTAAAGATAAAACATGTTGTGCTTTATATTAGTTATATATTTTTGGGCATAAAACTGAGATCCTCAAAATTTGGTTTGGAACTTTGTTTTGGATCATTGTCCTGCTTCGTTATCAAAGTGTCCTTGAGGTCACAAACTGATGGCCGGACATTTTCCTTTAGGATTTTTCTTAGAGCGCAGAATTCATGGTCCTATCAATTATGGCAAGTCGTCCAGGTCCTGATACTGCAAAGCAGCCTGAAACCATCACACTACCACCACCATGTTTGACTGATGGTATGATTTTTTTCTTTAGATTATTCTTTTTATAAAAATGTAATGTGCACATCTTGCAAAAATCTGTCATTTGCCCAAAAGTCTTGGGGACAATAAAGATATTTATTGCCAAATATGAGTCAAGCCTTTGTGTTCTTTTTGGCTTTCGCCTTGGAACTCTCCCATGGATGCCATTTTTGCCCCATTCTCTTTCTTATTGTTGAATCATGAACACTGACCCTAACCGAGGCAGTGAGGCCTGCAGTCCTTTAGATGTTGTTCTGGGTTCCATTTGTAAATAATGGCTCTTGTTGTGGTTCACTGTAGTCCCCGAAATGTATCCTTAGAAATGGCTTGCTAACACTTTCCAGAAGGATACAACTGTTCCTGAATTTTTCTTCATCTAAAAATCTTTCTCTTGCTTTTTTCTTTTTTTTTTTTTAAGATCTAGTCAGGTCCTGTCAAACAGGATATATTTAAGTGATTTCTTGATTCAACAGGTCTGGCAGTAATCAGGCCTGTGTGTGGCAAATGAAATTTAAAATTCAACTTTCCAAAAATCACAGCTCATTCATGATTTAGCAAGGGGAGGCAATTACTTTTTCACATGGGTCCAGGTACAGTAGGCTTGGACAGCTTTTTTCTCTTAGTAAATAAAAATATAATTGAAATGTGTATAGTAGTTATGTGACTGCAAAAGGTCTATAGCTGAAGAACTCAGAACTCCTTGTTTGCATTTATTTACCTTTATGTTCACATAAACATTTTGTTTATTCATAAATTGAGCTGTATACACAGCATGTTACTTCGTTGTAGTGACATTTTTCTATTGTTCAAATGATGGTCTCAGAATGTGCTTGTTTTATTTGTATTCATACAGTATGACAATGTTTGGAGAAAAAACATTGGAGAAATTGGAACAAGTTTTCTTCTATTGTCTTTTTGTTGTGTTAATTCTGTATATCCTATTACTCCACTACATGCTTGCTTAGTGATGAGGTCAACGATACAATGGAAACTGTTAAATGCTGTAGAGTGAAGATGCAGAGGGATGCAGAGGGATGTAGGGGGAAGTTATTTAACTGCGGCCAATCACGTCACACCAGTGAGTCCACCAGGAGGGGAGAAATTATATGAATGTATTGTGCTTAAAGCCCATTGACCTACTTTACAATTGCCTTTGTATAGAGTAGTTTCTTCTTCTTTTTTCTCCAAGGCAAGCTTGGGGTATAAATTAACACTTAATTGTCTAGAGAAATGAAGAGCATCAACTAGTTTCTTATTAAAAAATGTAGTTTGCCTTATTTCCCAAATAATTTCTTTCCTCTAAGTGTGCTGTGGATAGCCACTTGTTGGTTAAAAAGATAGAGAGAGCAACACGACCAGTGAGTGAACAAGAGTTTGGCTGTTTATATCAGGAATACATCAAAGAGCAGATATTAGAAGAACAGGGTAAGAGACAGAAGAGAAGAGGATGAATGGAAGCGGTAGGTGCGATTGTGGTTTGGCCAGCGGCTCTGTGCTTTTATCCCTACAGCCTCTCTCTCACTCTTGTCTTTGTTCACTTTTCCTCTTAACCCCCTCCACTTCCCTCTTCGTGTTTATTATCTTGTATCTCTTTGCCTAGTGGATGTGTTTTGGGGCTTTTTGTCTTGCATGTCCCCTTGGTTTTGTCCTGATCCTACATAAAAACATGAAACAGAACTAGTGCTGAAGTGGATGTAGGGCATGAACCCTATTAGAATAAGAGTGAACAAGAGGATAGAAAACTGATCTTGTATCAGCACCTACTGTACATATTGCAGAAGACAAAATATTGTGAATTTCTGGAAACATGTATGAATGTTACACCTTCTTTGCTTATCAAAGACTAAAAATCTGATTTGTCACAATCTATTTTCATAGCAGTCCTCAAGTAGCAAGTGAAAACTTTTCCGCCAAAGTTACGCTCAAATTTTAGAACTGGAACCGAACCAGACTTTTAACACCCAGCATATCAAATATCTTTGAGAAGTATATATTGAGAAGTATATTTTGCCTCTATTGTGGATAGAATTCTGCTAAATGACTTGGACAATATGACTAAATGACGAATGTAGATGTAAAGATTGAACACCCCTTTTCTCACCCCCTTACTGTGTTTCTGTGATGTTTTGTAAGGCAGGTAAGAGCAAGATGATCAGGCAGTGATTAAATAGTGGATATACAGATACATGAACGTAATCTAGGAGGGCAGGAGGTTTCTGATCTTTGGATGTCTTTGAAGTGCCTGAACTTAGAGCGGGACAATGTGCTTTTTCAATCACAAATAAAACAAATATCTCATTGGAATACTACCCCCCCTCTCTCTCTCCAGTTATCTTTTTGAATGCTGTGCTGCTTGTGCATTGGCCAGAAGCTGAAGAGGGGAGGAGTTATCCCCATCCTTACAGTGGCTGGTGAGGATATATCTGAGAACTGATGCTCTACTATTGTTCCTTCAAGCGCACTCATAGTCTTTTGGAGTGACTGAATGAATGGGGTATACATGGAAACAATAGGTGTATGGCATTAACAGGACCCATGCATAATCCATTGTCTTAACTAAAAGAAGCTCTCTGTGTGAGACAGGGTGTTTTTTTTACCTTACGGCAGAACTATTTTCTTCTTCTTCTTTTCTTTTTTTTATTACATTAATTAATTACCAGGTAGTGTGGCTATGCTGTTGATGTCATTGCTGATGCTGGTGCTGACTCGTTGCTGTGCAACAGCACCTGTGGGAAGAGAAGTCTTCAGAATGCCACAAAGTGTTTTAAAAGGTAAGCCCGAGATGTCTAAAATGTAGCAATAGGAACCAATGAAGGGTTCAATCTAGATGGCAACGGCCTCATATTTTATTAAAACACTTGAGGCGTCTTTACTTAGGCCATTGTCAAGTCTGTAGGGTTTAAATAGTGTTAAACTCTTTCTTTTGTATAAGAGCCTAGGCATGTGCATATGTTTGTCATTTTATGCTGAATTATGATAAGCAGAATAATTTTTTCAGCTCTACACTAAAACTGAGATATAAATAATGAAAACTTATTTAAAGTTTTAAGATGGAATACTAATCGCATTACAAATATTCATATCAGTTATAATTTATAGCAAAAACAGAAAGACACTAATGTGAATATGATTGGCCTCAACAAACTGCTGGTATTCAATGCATCATTTGGCTGTGTTGAATTTACTGTATGTATGGAAAATGTAAATAGAAGTTAAGATTGATGCTATAAAACAATCAGTAAAAAAAAGAAAACCTCTGAAGGATTATGTGAAGATGCCAGTTTCAGTATTTCAGATGAAGCAAGGGTTAGGTAATATAGTTTGACATAAATCAAATAAATGCAGAACAATTTAGTGTGAGAAATTAATTTTTGTGCTATATTGGTTGCTATAAGATATATGTTGGTTTATTAGTATATATCACAGGATGAAATAGAAAAAAAAACATGTATTTAGTGTTGCCATCTTCCATCTTCCAAGACTATATGATCTACAAAAGAAACTACACATGTAAAGTCTTGGACCATTGCCTATTATTGTACTAAGTTTATTATTTCATGACCTATGCAGGCTATATGACCTTGACATAATTAGTCACTTATAACCAAATTCCAAATAACGTCTTGCATATGTTGTTTATTCTCTTCAAATGGATGGACATTGTTCTGTTTGGTGTATTTTCTGGATTTCAGGAATTTTGCACTATATCTTAGGTCATAACTAAACATTGATCCCAAATGTGCACCTAATAGTGAATAGATATTTTAAGGCAACAATTCATCTTCTTACTTTTGGCCCCAGCCTCATGGCATGTTTTTTTTTATCTCTTCTTCTGCCTATACAAATTTCAACATCTATACAAGTATAAGAGGCTTTCTTTCTGTGTCTCTATAGCTCTTTCAAATAGAGGAAACAAGGTGATGGAGGCGGCACTTGTCCGTGCTCTTACTGCCATGGATCAGGTGATAGCAGACAGGAACAGGGCTGAGGCCAGCTGCATGGGTTGCATGCCCTGCCTGTTTCAGGACTGTGGACAGCACTCAGGAACATGTGGTGAGCATATACAGTACACAGAGACTCACGAAAGACCAGAGCATGCAGACCAACACACATGATATTCACATTTCTAAACTTTGTAATTTTGGTAGTTTGTCTAATGTTGAAGCTTAACTTTACAAGATCAAGAAATAATATCACCAGGGTGAAATAATACTCTAGTCAAGTGAAGTCAAGTAGACTTTTATTCCAACCATATTCAGTTCAGTACACAGTGAAACGAAACAACGTTCCACCAGGACCAAGGTTCTACATACACGCAACAACATGAATTAATGTTGTAAATTAACAACACACTTTACTGGAACCAGCTGGCTAACTAAGAGATCTAATTAGCTGACTAGCTCAGATATGACATTTTATATACATTTTTAAGTTAACACTATCTATTTTTATACAAAAAAGAGACAACAATAGACAACAGACAACAATGTTCACGTGCAAATGTGCAAACAAAGAGCTACAGAACAACGTAACATGACAATGTAACACGTTACAGTACTTTTTTTTGTGATGAGGTATGAGTTGATGTAGTGGCCAGGGGTAGCTCAGTGGTTAAGGCATTGGACTACGGTTCAGAAGATCCCAGGTTCAAACCCCACAACCACCAAGTTGCCACTGTTGGGCCCTTGAGCAAGGTCCTCAACTGCTCAGATGTGTAATGAGATAAAAATGTAAGTTGCTCTGGATAAGAGCGTTTGCCAAATGCCTAAATGTAGTGGGAAAAGAAACAGTAAACTACCTATGACTACTAATACTTAGGAACTGTAGTCTCCGGTTGTGCTCTATTTATTATTCTATTGTTCCTTATCGATCAGAGATGTACATGATCTAATCTAATCTAATCTAATCTAATCAAAAAGGATTAAAAGGCAGGACTTTTGCAGCATGTCAGCATGTCTATCAGCCAACAGAACAGACGAATGACTAGTTTCAATAATGAGGATCAGGATCCAACTTCCTCCACAATTAATTTAAGACCAAAGATGACATACTGTAGTTGCCTGTGCATTTTAGCAAAAAGTGGAGCGATTACACATCCATTAGACATAACGTTATTACACTAAAACCTCAGTATATGAGTCAGTAGTTTGATTTTGTGTAGTGATCATTTCTGAGCTATTTGCTGATTTGTTGTATTTGACTGGAAAATTATTTCTTTTAATCATACTGAGATCAGCTGTAGCTATAAGGAAAGTAATATTTTGCTATTATACAATAAATATACAGTACAAAATATATTGCTTGCTATTACTGTGTAAACATGATATTCTGTTAACAATGTTGTTCTAAAACATTACAGTATTAAGTATATTGTTTTGATACGTCTGTACATCTAAGGACATTTTCATACTTTCTGAATTTAGTTTTTTTGTAGATGCATACATAACCCTGGTCTTTTAATTTTTGCTTGCCACTAGTACCCACCTTCTCCTCTTTTCTTTTTGTACATTTTCCTCTTCCTTTTTTCTCTTGTCAGTAAACTTGCTGTTTATTTTAGTGGCTATTGGTTTGTGTTAAAGTAACAAAGCTCTTATGTATTTTAGAGAATGTGGATCTTTAGAGAAAGTGACCTGTTAGGCTAGTGTTTATCACTGTGGCCTTGTACCCCCATGGGTGAGGATTTGAGTCCCGCCTGCTATGTGCATGGAGTTTGCATGCCCTTCTTATGCTTGGAGAGTTTCCTCCGGGTGCTTCAGGTTCCCCTCAAAGTGTACAGATGTGCACATAGGATAATTGGTGTTTATAATTTGCCCATATTGTGTGTGAGTGTGCGTGTCTGTGCTTGTGCCCCACAATGAATTTATTGGAGTACGTTTGTGTGTTTTGCTGAATGTTGGAACTTGACTTTTACTTGTATTACAATCTTGGTACTTGAGTCATACTTTGCTGAAATATGTTGGGTTCTTGTTGGATAATATACAGTAAGTGTTTGCTAGTGGATGTTGCAGAATGCTGGTGATTATTGGTGCACACATGTTCACAAAGGTGACAATATCATAATACTGATGGTTTTGGTTAATACGCTGATACTGATGATTCTGTTCCTTCAGAGAATGCAGAGTCTGTATTAATGGAGCCGAGCTGTGAGATGATTAGACAAACTCAGAGTTTGTCTGAAGGGGCTGAGAGAAGCTGGGCTCTAAGTCAGATGTGTGGATTTTACAAACGTCGCTGCTCTCCTTCTGAGCTGCACTCTGACTCCTGCATCAGGATCATGGGAGAGAGCTGCAGCTCCAGGCTTTTACAATGCACTCTCATTAACACCATGCAGAACTTAGAGCCAGCCCTAGAGACCAGGACAGAGGGTAAAAACACACATGCACATGCAGTTTGTATCTGTGCAATAGAACAGAACCAGAAAACAAGACAAACATTCACATTAAAATGGGAGACAACGATGCCAGAGTGCACTTTCTTCTGTATGCTGTAGCTTTGTGTGGGCAAAGGATGTCCGGTGGAAAGACCCTCTCACAGCCCCGCTCACGGGTCATAGGTGGCTCTCAGGCGCCCCCTGGCAGCTGGCCATGGATTGTGAACTTACAGCTGAATGGAGCTCTGATGTGTGGAGGAGTCCTGGTGGATAACTCCTGGATCCTCACGGCTGCACATTGCTTTGCTGGGTAAGATAAGACTTTTTTTTCTTATGTATTTGTTCTTTTACAAATTCATAGAAAGTGCATTTCTTAAGCACTCAACCAATCACAATGGAGCTAAGGTGCAAGATGAAAATGAGAAAATGTAATAAAATATAGGCAACTGACAAAATAGATAATGTTTAAGGCAAGGCAAGGCAAGTTTATTTGTATAGCACATTTCATACACAATGGTAATTCAAAGTGCTTTACATAAAAGAAAAGAAAATAATCATGAAATGAAATAGAAAATAATAGCATTAAGGAAGTTTTCCTTTTTAAGGAAAACTTTTAGCAGCAATAAAACTGCAATAAAACTTTAAACTAATAAAAATAATAAAAATTAAAAACTAATTAAAATGAATTACATTTTTATTTAAAATACAAATAAAACAGTTTAAAATATTAGGTAAACATAAAATAATGCAGTCGGTTCGGATGTAGCACAGTGCTCATTCAATAAATGCACAGCTAAACAGTGTATGAAATGAGTTTTAAGCTGGTTCCAACTGTGGGCAGCATAATAGCTAAAAGCTGACTCCCCTTGCTTTGTGTGAACCCTTGGTATTTCTAACTGACTCGATCCTAACGATCTGAGTGGTCTGTTAGGTTTGTATTCAATGAGCATATCTGTAATGTATTTAGGTCCTAGGCCATTAAGTGACGATATATATAGGCAAGTAAAAGTACTTTAAAATCTATCCTAAATGTTACAGGAAGCCAGTGTAAGGACCTGAGGACTGGTGTGATGTGCTCAGATTTTCTGGTTCTAGTCAGAATTCTGGCAGCAGTGTTCTGGATGAGCTGCAGCTGTCTAATGGTCTAACGGTGAGGAGACCATTATAATAATCCACCCTGCTGGTGATAAAGGCAGGGACAGGTTTCTCCAAGTCTTGATTGGAAACAAAACATCTAATTCTTGCAATGTTTTTTGAGATGATAGTGTGCTAATTTAGTTTTGACTACTGAAACTAAGGTCTGTCTCCAGAATCACCCCAAGATTCTTGACTTGATTTTTATTCATCTGACCTCTAGAGTGAAGATATGCATTCACCTTCAGCTGTTTAAAATGGAGAATGACCTTCAACTGACCTAAATTGTGTGTACTGTAGCTAATTTTGATTACAACATTGATGTAACTAGTTGCAAGTGAAAATATATTGATCTATACTGTATCCACTATAACTTACTAAATGATTACAATAAACCAAAAGTAAGCTTATTCAGCCAATTTATAGACACATATTCCTAATCGTAAGCATATTTTCATTATATTCTGTTGATACATGATTTTTGTTTTTGGAATGAACACTTAAAATTTGCATAATTGTCTAATAGAAAAAAAATAAAAACAGAAAAATAAGAAATTTCTAGAAGTAGGTTAACTATATTATTGTACTTTAACATTATATAAGAAATAGTAGATCAATTTGACTAGATGTGATATAATTGTTTTGCTGTGACATCTATGTGCACATCTATCTCTGCACCTACTGACTCGTCCCTATGCTGAACTGGTCTTCATGACAATTTAAATAATTTCTGTCAAATTGAATTTTCACCTGCACAACACACAAGATGTTATATCATTTCTATCTGTTATCGCCCAAATGAGGATGGGTTCCCTGTTGAGTCTGGTTCCTCTCAAGGTTTCTTCCTAATGCCATCTCAGGGAGTTTTTCCTTGCCACCGTCGCCGTCACCCTTGGCTTGCTCATCAGAGACATTTCATTCATTCATCTCATTATTATCTGCACATTTCTCTCACACATCCACACTTCCAATTATTTTCTTTTCTATAATTATTATTATTTGTTTTTATTTATTTATTTTCTATTATAATTTTATTTATTTATTTATTACTTTATATATAATTATTCTATATATATATATAATATATAATTTTTTTTTTTTTTTTTTTTTTTTTTTTGTTTTGTTTTGTTAAATTTCAAAAATTTTTGTGAAGCTGCTTTGAGACAATGACCATTGTTAAAAGCGCTATATAAATAAAATTGAATTGAATTGAATTGAATTGTTCATAAGGTGACAAGTTCCCTGACATTAGTCTACCATAACCATAACCACCAAAACCCTTTCACAATATTTAGCCAAGTCAAGAACACTCTTGAGGAGTTAAGCATGTCATTGTCAAGAATTGTCGAGAATCAAGAGACAGGTTTATGAATAAAATACAGATGATTCACAACAAGCTGCAAACAGAGGGTAGAAAAGCCAGATTATACCTTGCCAGAATGGAATGATGAAAGCATTTGGAATGATGAAAGCAAAATCAATTTGTACCAGAAATATGGGAAGAGAAAAGTATAGAAAGGAAAGCAACATGTCATGATCTAAAGCATACCACATCACCATGGTGGAGTCAGTGTTATGGCATAAGTTTCACTGGCGTTTATTGATGTCCTGACTGCTGAAAAAAAGTAGCAGAAAGAAAATTGACGTGTATAGGGCTATACTCGCTGCTCAGATCCAGCCAAATGTTGGAAAATTGTTATGACATAATTTCATATTGAAGATGGATAATCACCCAAAACATACAGGGAAAGCAATCCAAGGCAAAGAAATGGGATATAATTCATCAATTCATTTCTGATCTCAACACAATATATCATGCTTTTCATTTACTGAAGACAAGATGGAAGACTCACGAACAAGCAGCAGCTAATGGAGCTGCTGTAAAGGCCTGCCAAAGCATCTTGAAGGAGAAAACTCAGCATTCAGCCTGTCCATGGGGATAGACCTCACGCAGTTGTTGACTGCATAAGATTTTCATTTCAGTATTAAAGGCAATTCTTAAGTTTGTAATTATATTAGTTTGTTGAATTATTTTTTAACCCCCAAAATGGAGTATTGAGGAATCTGATGGCTTGGGGGAAGAAACTGTTACAGCCTGGCCATGACTTCACAAATACTTAAATTAATTTGGTCAAATGGCAGGGTGGTTGAGAGTTTGTGTTGATGAAATGGCTCATTATATATGTGTACGCATTTACGTTGAACATGTCGTGCAAAGTCTGTGCTTATATAGTTGAGTACTGACTGAGAAAAGGTGTGTCTATTCAGAATTCTGGGGAATGAGCCCTTATTAGTGAAGTGCTAAGATAGCAGTTTATTACGGCTATGTTTATAATTTTGTGAGAATTCTAGGAATTGCAGTTCTGAGTCGAGACAGGCACTGATTCAAGTGGTAAAGAGACAAATTGTTACTTATTTAAAGCTTGGTTTAAAATATAACTTATTAAATAACTTATTTAAAAATATGGATATTAGATGAGATTGGTCATTTAATCATTGGTGTCAAAAGTATTCACATTCATTACTAGTATACATTACTAGTATTACGAGTAGAAGTATAGATACTAGGGTTTAAAAATACTTCTTTAGAAGTTGAAGTTTCAACTCAAGCTTTTTCCTCAAGTAAAAGTGTAAAAGTACTGGTTTCAAAACTACTTAAAGTATAAAAGTAAAAGTAACGTGAGGGGGGAAAAAGCATTAAGGATAAAAGCTTAGGCTGTGCCACGGGCCTGTATACTACTGTACACTAATACCTCATAAAAAAAAGAAAAGAAAAATGTGTTGTTTTTTTGTTGTATTTTTAAACGGCCATAGTGATTGGGATGGGATACTGTATATGGCAATTGAAAAAGAATGCATCTTAGTACAATGCAAATACATTAAAGAACCATATATGTGTACTACTGAGCACGTGTTATATGGAGAAGAACAGAGGTGTCAAGTAACGAAGTACAAATACTTCGTTACCTTACTTAAGTAGAAATTTTGGGTATCTATACTTTACTGGAGTAATTATTTTTCAGCCGACTTTTAACTTCTACTCCTTACATTTTTAAGCAATTATCTGTACTTTCTACTCCTTACATTTTAAAAATAGCCTCGTTACTCAATTTTTATGATCAGAATGCGCAACCCCCCCCCCGGTCGCATGATAAGAACGCGCACAACGCTACCCCCCCAAACCCCCCCCCCCCCCGGGTCGCATGATAAGAACGCGAACAACGCACGTTATAATAATAACGTGAATACAAATAATAATAATTATTATTATTTTTATTAATGTGTATATATATATTCTGTATATATATTAATGTGTATACTGTATATATATATATATATATATATATATATATATATATATATATATATATATATATATATATCATTCCTGTTACCTTCCTCGCTGGTGCTTGGTTGTGACATTTCGAATCTTGAGTCTCTATCATGGACAGCTTCGTCTATTTATCACAACGTTATCAACCAAAATGCTAATTTATTCAAACGTCCTTGCTGGAGTGTGTGACGTAACGTCATGTGCAGGTGCGATGGATTGCGTACCAACCAACAGGGTGTCGGAATGGTATGTTTATACTTCTCATCCGTAACGTCCTTTGGTATAGAAGAAAATAAAGATCACATAGACAAACGGAGTTGTTAGCGAATGTGCCGTTTACTTTTTTGTTCTCTCATGCGCATGCCCAGTGACAGATTACACACGCTTAGTTACCTCTTCCCACTCGACGTGCTTACGTGCTTATGTCAGTGTCAGGATGCTGAACAGAAAACTTGAAACAGAACTACATGCAAACACGACATCATCCAACCACAATCAAATTCGCTCCATCCAGATGTCGCGATTTATTTTTTTTGTTTTGTTTTTTGAATGACAAGCTGAAATAAAATTGGAGTAACGAGGCTATTTTTAAAAAGTAAGGAGTAGAAAGTACAGATAATTGCATGAAAATGTAAGGAGTAGAAGTAAAAAGTATTTGTACTTCGTTACTTGACACCTCTGCATTTAATATATTGAAGCACCTACACCGATCTACCATAACTTTACAGTACAAGACATTATGTCCAAACATGGCCAGCATTGAGTTTTTCAGCAGGCTTTTGGTCCCCACAAACATACAGTAAATGAGCCTGCCTTGGGTGTCATCAGTTTACTGATTGATAATTGATGTTAAAGTGTTAATGTTTTAGCTAATCAGTGTATATTGAGCAGAGAAACCAATCACCCTGACCTTAGTTAGTATTCCTAGCCAACCTTTCTCAGGCTGAGTACTGAAATGTTTTGAACCATCAAAAAGAAGTCTTGCAAACATATTGGAGTAATCCATCCTTTCCTGTTACTAGTGGTGTGGCACATAAGCACAAAACTATGCCTGTAATGCTGATTTAAAAATCCAAATGATTCCTTCTCTCTCATTTTAGAAATCAAAATGAGCAATATTGGACAGCTGTTGTTGGAGAATTTGATATTACTAAGTCTGACCCTGATGAGCAGGTCATGAAGATCAACCACATCATCACACACCCAAAGGTAAACATTTGTCATATATTTGTGCTTTCTGTTACCATCATGAGATAAATTAAAAAGAAATTTAGAACAAAAAGTGAACTGAAAAAATTTGCATGTTTTGTATATAAATCTCTTTGAGATTTATTGACTCTTCTCATTTACTTTCCAGTTCAACCCAAAGACATTTAATAATGACATTGCTCTGGTGGAGCTGAGCTCTCCTGCGGTTTTGTCAGAGCGGGTGATGCCTGTGTGTTTGCCCTCTGACCCCGAGCCTCCTCCTGGAGCACCATGTCTGGTGGCTGGATGGGGCTCACTTTATGAAGGTGACTGAAACACTTTTCAGACCAGATTCTATGTCAGAGTACACATTGTACTATGTGTAGTGTATAAGTTTGTGTGTTTACCTTTGATGTGTGTAGATGGTCCAGCGGCTGATATGGTGATGGAGGCAATAGTTCCTCTGCTGTCTCAGAGCACATGTAAAAGTGCCTTGGGCAAACAGTTGCTCACTAACACCATGTTCTGTGCTGGTTACTTGTCTGGAGGTATCGACTCATGTCAGGTATAACACACATTTAAACATTGCATAGCCACACACATGCCCATCTGGTGATTTGCGAATATATGAAATGATTTACTTTTCCATAATAGGAAAAAAAAAGGTTAAATAAAGCTTATTGTCTATTCCTACCCCATGATCTTTGTCTCTGTAGGGTGACTCTGGTGGGCCACTGGTCCTCCAGGACCTTACTTCAGGGAGGTTTCATTTATTTGGTATAACATCTTGGGGAGATGGCTGTGGGGAGAAAGGAAAGCCGGGCGTATACACTCGTGTTGTGGCTTACAAAGACTGGATCATGTCTGAAATCCATAGTGAGTCATACACATTGCCAGTTTAAACAGAGCACACAAACAGCCACCTCACATAGACACATACAGATTCTCATAGTTCAGATTGTGTTGAAGCTGTATTAGCAATTGCTTGTGTCCAATCCCAGAATCTTTTGGAGGCAAGGAACCGACATGTGCAGAGCTTCTGAAGACATCAGAGCTGTCTGAGGAGCAGCGCATGTCCGAGTTCAACGTACTCTGCCATTTCTACATGCTGAGTTGCCCTGTAACACTGGACCCGTCTGCGTGCCAGCGCCTAGCCCAGCAAAGCTGTCAGAGCCGCTTCAAAAAGTGCCGTATGTTTTTTGCCTGAATAAGCGAAATAATCCTCTTAATTAATAAATCACCATTATTATGCATTGTGAGTGTTAGGACTTTAACTTCTTAACTGTCTCCACTTTTCCTTCTATTTTTACCCATCTGTCTTTCATCTATTGAACTGACTCCCTGTTTATTTATCCTCTTATTAGAAAGAAGAACATCAAAAAACAAAATCACAGTCAACAAAAACTGTCAGAGCAATATTTGCCATGCCATGCAAAACATGCACCAAAAAAACAAACTGGTGCTCTAAAGTTCACTGAAGAATATAGATGCACAGTAGCAAAACTATTTAGATGCACAGTTTGTAGGACACTATAATGTTACAATCATAGGGGTTATTCTACTTTTGATGGTCCAAAAGCTTGGTGCAAGGGTTTGGAATGTCATTTTGTCTTTCTATGTCTTTCTTCACTGATGCTTCTCAATAACCTACTCTGTCTCTTCTAGAACTGCATTTATTCCTGCAGACCTTGTTGGATCTGTTGCAGAGGGCAGATGATTATGTTCGAGATAAAACTGACCTGAACTTCTTCACCAAGAGTCTTCCACAGCTGGTGGAACATGTCTACAGTTCTTCAGTCAACACCCGAACACGAAGACAAACCTTTAATACAGGTACGGAAAGTGACTCCCAACTCAGAGTGGACTTCCAGGTCTCAAACTTAGCCCTAGATCTGTTAAACAACTTAAAACAACTTTAGTTCAGCAAAAGTAAAGTACTAAGTAAAAGTCAATATTAAAGTAAATATAAAGTATAAACATAGCTGGTTTATATTTTTTTCTTTTATTATTTTTAATGTGTCTCCATTCATTCCTCCTCTTCAGGAGGTGAAATGCATGGTTAATTTCTCCATGCATGATGAAGATACTTTTAATTAGATTAAATGCATTTCTCTGCAAACTTGCAGACAGTACTGTATGTTTCTGTAAACTTCTGAATTAATTTTGCTGCAACTATCATGATTTCAATCACAAAATCATACAGATTAGGGAGTTCCTTTCAGGAGCAGCCTACCTCCACCTTACTTGACTAATGAGATTAAAATAGAGTTAAACTAATAAGAGATAAAAAAAAAAGTGTCATGTTTTAAGTGGCATAACACATGTAGAGGTAAATATCAGAAACTGAAATTCTGATCTCATATACGTATTTTTATCTTAAACAACACCTTATCTGCCCTACAATGTGTATTCTCACTTTTATTCATTGTCCATTTTAGTCAATTTATTTAGCATTGTTTTTCATGCAACTCATTATTATGAAATTATGAATCACAATAATTTCATGTCTGCATAATTGTTTATATAAGAATAAGATTATATGCTATTCAATTAGGTCGTGTAGGGTTTTACCTGGTATTGATGTTCATGAATGTGTTTGTTAGTATCCAGCTGGATAACCCAGTACAGTTTATAGCAGATCACAACATTCTTGAGGCTCCATGCGGCCTGCATTGTGGAACAGAATAATTGAATGATTGTTATTTTATTATGTATCAATAAACCCACTGATTATTGTATTGTTTTAAAAGAGCAGGTAGGCCAGTCCTCCATGCCTACTACACAAATCCCACCATCTGTATTTGAGCAGGTGGGCACACTAGTGGATGACTGGGAGAATTACCTTAACAGGGTTGCTGCTGATTTGGAACAGCAGAGCAAACATGAAGACAGGAAAAAGGAGAACCTCTTCCAGCAGGTAACGAAAAGTTTTATGCTTACAAAAGCTACTTTCTTGCATGATGGAGAAAAAGTAAAATTTAGTTTGAAAATATATAAGGAAAAAGGTGATTATTGTTTATTATCGCAATGATTGAATGGAATTGGGTCTGTCTTGAAATTCTATATAAAAAGTTTATATTTTGATTATTGGTAATTGGGTGCGGTCTGTTTTTGCTTTTTTTCTTTAACTGCGAGTAGAAATATAACCTAGTGCTATTTCATTTTAAGGACAATAACTTGACACTTTCCTAGCTTGACCGAGATTTGCACTCTACTATTATTTTGCTTTGCTTCAGACTATAATCCCCCTTCATTTCTGCCGTTAAAAATTTTGAAAAAACGTTCTTTTAGGATGGACTTTTCACCATTTCCAAAATAGCATCTGATATTCTAGATGGGACATCAGAACACACTCTCTATCCGCACTTGAAGGCCATCATGAATTGGCACACTCTGTTTCAGCTCCTTAGTTGCAGTGATGTGGTTGAACCAAGTAAACCAGAAAATCTGTTAAGAAGAGTGTATCCAGTAACCAGAGCTGAAGGGATTGTTGCAACTCAGGAGTTTAGGACCAAGGAGAGCTCGGCCCATTCTGGAAATCCTGCATCGATGTCTGATTTACTGGAAAGAAGAATGCCAGCGACAGGCTCCGCCCCTACCCGGATTCCCAGGCTACTTCAGTTGTACGCCAAGAAAAGGAAAAATGGTAATTTGCACTTCCCCAGTACTTCTTTCTTTTAGTATTTCTGATTAAACCTGATTAAACCATCACATCTTATAACAGAATAAGGTTGTATGTTCCACTATTATAAGGGGTCAGTGTATATTACATTCCTATGAATGTTCTTCAGGAAGTTCTGTAATAATAGTGTCTTCAAAACGTTTCTATACTTTTTTCTTTCTAGTGTTTGCTCAAAGGAGGCACAGAAGGCAGCTGTCTAATGGACAGACCCATGAAGCAAGTAGCAAAGGTGTTTATTATCCAAGTGACTACACTAAAAACTGTTATGTCCAAAAGTACCAACATTAACTCATTATCCAGTTAAAAAGCATAGCCATAAAGAACTGGCCATTTAACTAATTTTGTTTTTACTATTCTAGTGCAATCAGTCCACAATCCAATAAAATACTTAACGGTAAAACAAACTGGTGTATTGATTGATGAAATGCAAGTGTATTCGGACTGAAAGATTGTGCATCTGTGTTTAGTGTGTCCTGGGGTTGCAGAGTTGGCACAGCAGGTTTTTGTTACCAAGGAGATGTACAAGTGGATTCTAAACATTCCACCAAGCAATCTCACTATGAATTTCCAAGAGGTGAGGAAGTGAGAAAAGGAATATTCCTCTTTGTGTCTCAGTGTTTCATTCATCAATTCAGTTCAAAATTTTGGTGAATGTCAGAAACTTTTTCGGTCAGTTTCTTCAAGCTCAGAATTTCTTTGATTTTTAAATGTGGCCATCTAATAAGCTTTGCATTGTGCCTATGAACCTTGTGCTAATTTTTTAAGTGTGTGCGTAATTTCAGGTGCTGGTCGACCTCACCACTAAAAATGAGCATGGCTTATATGAAGCCCGTGTGAAAGCAACGGTAGGCGGACATCCTTTGACATTCTACAGTCTTGTGGGAGTGGAGAATGATACATTCTATAGAAGCATGCCACGCATCATTGCCCTTGCACTCAATGCATTTAAAACTTAAAGAGGAATGTAAACATATGTCACTCAACCCTGCAGTCTGTCTTGTTGTGGGCAATATGTGTTAATTACCCAATCTTGACTCCAGCATTGTCAGGATCCAGTATAATTTCACTTGTTCGAAGTGACATCCACTTCATTTGACCTCTTCTTGAAGATTACTATTTTACTAAGGTTGTATCTTACTAGAGAAAAGTATTATTCACAGGGTCCTCCCATGAAATCTGGTTAAAACTGATTTAATTGTTGTATTTTCTCTACAGAATTCTGCAGCCTGGAAACAATGTGTCCAAAATGTTTCTTATTTTAATTTGACAGATTTTAATTTAAATAAGTATATATTATGTAAGACATTAAGCAGATTTCTGTGAGTTGAACCAAGTTGGAACCTTTGAGTTGTTTAAGAACTGTTGTTCAAATTCTTTATTATTATCTTTTTTTTTTTTTACTGAAAGTTGTTTCTATGGTTCATGTGTCCTTAATTTATTAATTGCAATATAGGAGAGGTGGAACCTCTTTTTGTATTTTTTAAAAAGTATTTATTTGTAAAAGTAAGACCACTTCATATTTAAGAATGAAATATGTAAGAATGTCCAGTTTAATTAAATCAGAAGTACAAGAACATTTACTGTATGTCATTAAGAGCAACATGTGCATGTTTCACCACACTAGTAGTAATTTAAGCATTTCCTTTGCTGTTTTGTACTGCAGTACACTTTTGATCCTGTTTTGTATCACATACCCAATGATAAAAGCAATAAACTCTCAATTTTTCAATCCTTTTAGTCTCACATCCCATGTACTGTAGTAAGAAGATTTTTTTTTTTTATTACATAGATTGCATAATTAAGCCTTTAAGTCCAGTGCTGTATTGTTGTATTTTTAAATTGTCCTCAATGTGGTGTAGCCATTGGATGCTTGAATCAAAGAGTAAAGGTTAGCCCAAAGACGTAGTATTGGAAGGCGAACAACACCCATTTGATACCCAAGCCCTTTTCTACTGGACTGCATTTGCTCTCCAGCAATGAGAGTTTCAAGTTGATGTAAAGTAATTTTACTCTTCCAATATTTGGGTGAAATCTACTCCTTATTCTGCCAATGTGTCAGTCTGCAGAGCAAAAAGGATACAGATGTCGGGTGAATGCTGCACAAGCCGCCATTTATAGCCACTTTCATTTGGTAAAAGGCCTATTTTTACTGCTCTGTCCACAAAAACATATGGTAGAAGGTTGGTGATGGCACTTCTTTTTAATTCTAACACTATATCAGTTTATACTGAAAACTCCAGCTGCCAGATGTAATTCAGTGTAACTTGACGTAACATTATTTAAATATTATACTATAACAAGAAAAGCTCATACTGTAACTTGTCCACATTAGTATTTCATGATAGTTACAGGAGTATATAATGGGGTGACTGGGGTCAAAAGGGTTGCTATTTTTGGATACTCTTTAGAACGGCCATGTGCTGCTGATGTCATGGTGAGTCGGGAGATTGAGAGACAGCTGGTCAGAGAAACTTTATTTAGTACCTATGTACTTATGTACATACATTACTGTATGTACGTTTATGTAATATGAATGTACGATGGGTGCCAAGTGATGAAATAAAAGGCACAAAAGTACTTTACAGACAACTTCAAGCAAAGTAAAAAAGGTATGTCCATGAATGACCCCAGCTGAGGTGAGGGCTACGGCACTGCAAGTCACTGCAATTCACATGCACTGTTACATGTGTATAAACATTTGTAAAATTGTTTGTAAAAAACATGGAATTGAGTCTTGTTTATCTTGTCTGGGTATTTAAGTATGTCATAATGTTATGAAGTACAGTACCATTTAAAACTTTAATGGTCTTCTTGATTTCTATTTCTTTCTGCATTGTAAAACAATGCAGAAGGCATACAAAAATTCAGTAATCTCATTTGAACAGTTGATATTGAGATATGTCTGCTACATCTATAAAGCCTTCATAGTGGCTCTAATCTAAGGTTCTGTAAATTGAACTTCTAAATGAAGTGAATGAACTTCTAAATGAACTTCTTCTCTGCAGCAGAGGTAAGTTTTGTGTTCCTACAGTAGGATGGTCCTCATGAGAGCCAGTTTCATGGATTTTTTATATTCCAGGACAGCTGAACTTCCTGTCTTAAAATAACTTACTATTATGCGTTATTTCATAAGTTCACAATCTCCAGTATTGTTGGAGAAAAATAAATCCAAACTTGTGTCCAAACGTTTGATTGGTACTGTATGTAAACTAATCTCTCACTCGCTATAGCAGTTGTATGACTATAGACTCAACTACTATTACTGTATTACTACTACTACCAATAATAATAATTGTGAGAAAATATGTATCAATCAAAATGATCGGAAAATGATTGTCCATGATGAGCAAGCGGAGGGCGACAAGGGAAAGGAAAAACTCTCTTAGATAGCAATAGGAAGGAACCTTCCTTATTAAATGCAATTCAGTTCAAATCAATTTTAGTTGGAAATGTAATTAGTTTTATTGTCACAAAGCAGCTTTACACAAATCCAACTGTAGATTTAGAGAAAGCCAGTCAGCAAGCTCATTGAAAGTCACTAGGAGAAAGCATGAAAGGAATATTGCTGTTTGGATTTAAATAAACAAATACTTACAGTAACAGACATTAATGCAGTGATTAATATCTTTCAGCTGTCAATAATTCTTAATCACACTCTTAATTCTCACTACACTCTAAAACTCTAAAATTGCTGGAATTATATAAAAATATATATAATTTTTGTGAAAATTAAATAAGTTTAGAACTATACAAATGAACTTTATTATAATTATATATATACAGTGGCTTGCAAAAGTACATGTGAGAAGTGGAACGAAAATCATACGATTCCAAACATTTTTTTTTTTTTACAAATAAATAACTGAAAAGTGGGGTGTGCGTAATTATTCAACCCCCTTTGGTCTAAGTGCAGTCAGTTGCCCATAGACATTGCCTGATGAGTGCTAATGACTAAATAGAGTGCACCTGTGTGTAATCTAATGTCAGTACAAATACCGCTGCTCTGTGACAGCCTCAGAGGTTGTCTAAGAGACTATTGGGAGCAACAACACCATGAAGTCCAAAGAACACACCAGACAGGTCACGGAGAAAGTTATTGAGAAATTTAAAGCAGGCTTAGGCTACAAAAAGATTTCCAAAGCCTTGAACATCCCACGGAGCACTATTCAAGCGATCATTCAGAAATGGAAGGAGTATGGCACAACTGTAAACCTACCAAGACAAAGCCGTCCATCTAAACTCACAGGCCGAACAAGGAGAGCGCTGATCAGAAATGCAGCCAAGAGGCCCATGGTGACTCTGGACGAGCTGCAGAGATCTACAGCTCAGGTGGGGGAATCTGTCCATAGGACAACTATTACTGTAGTCGTGCACTGCACAAAGTTGGCCTTTATGGAAGAGTGGCAAGAAGAAAGCCATTGTTAACAGAAAACCATAAGAAGTCCCGTTTGCAGTTTGCCACAAGCCATGTGGGGGACACAGCAAACATGTGGAAGAAGGTGCTCTGGTCATATGAGACCAAAATGGAACTTTTTGCCAAAATGCAAAACGCTATGTGTGGCTGAAAACTAACACTGCACATCACTCTGAACACACCATCCCCACTGTCAAATATGGTGGTGGCAGCATCATGCTCTGGGGTGCTTCTCTTCAGCAGGGACCGGGAAGCTGGTCAGAGTTGATGGGAACATGGATGGAGCCAAATACAGGGCAATCTTGGAAGAAAACCTCTTGGAGTCTGCAAAAGACTTGAGACTGGGGCGGAGGTTCACCTTCCAGCAGGACAATGACCCTAAACATAAAGCCAGGGCAACAATGGAATGGTTTAAAACAAAACCTATTCATGTGTTAGAATGGCCCAGTCAAAGTCCAGATCTAAATCCAATCGAGAATCTGTGGCAAGATCTGAAAACTGCTGCTCACAAATGCTGTCCATCTAATCTGACTGAGCTGGAGCTGTTTTGCAAAGAAGAATAGGCAAGGATTTCAGTCTCTAGATGTGCAAAGCTGGTAGAGACATACCCTAAAAGACTGGCAGCTGTAATTGTAGCAAATGGTGGTTCTACAAAGTATTGACTCAGGGGGCTGAATAATTACGCACAACCCACATTTATTTGTAAAAAATATTTGGAATCATGTATGATCTTCGTTCCACTTCTCACGTGTACACCACTTTGTATTGGTCTTTCACGTGGAATTCCAATCAAATTGATTCATGTTTGTGGCTGTAATGTGACAAAATGTGGAAAAGTTCAAGGGGGCCGAATACTTTTGAAATTAAGCCACTGTATTAGAATTTTATTTATTTGATTTATTTATTACATTTTAGTTAAAGCACTCAAAATAAAAAACAAAAAAGCAATGATATACAACTGCTATAACAAGTCTCAGTTAGCTTAACACAGTGCATGGAGCAAGGTTTTTACTATTATTATTATTATGTAATAAAATAAAATGAAATTAATTAGAATTGGAAAAAGAATAGAACAAGCTAGTGTTAGAGGCCTGTTTTGCTTTTGTTAATTTTATAATAAAGAAAATGAAAATAAATAGTTAGAATACAAAAGGAACATAGAAGCTAGTGTTAATTAGTTTGTAGCGCAGCCACACAAAAGGGACTCCTTCAACAACAGGAAAATGGTCTTGGAGCTAATGCTGCTCACCTGTGGCCGAAGGTGTGCCCTAGCGGTTTCTCTTCCCCCATTGACAGTGTTTTGGTCACCGGGCAAGTTCCCGCGCATGCGCGACGCAAGGGAACCCGGAAGTGACGTGGGTCACATGATCCGGCATAAAGCCGGAACCGGCATAGAAGCCGGCACGGAGAGATGAGGACAGCGCACTGCATATTTTCTGAGGCTGAGAGACTGTTTGTGGATTATTGTGCTTTAATTTCATTCAGTACCCAGCTCCTTCCGTTTCTCGATCTCCCAGACCTACCATCTTCATCTGGTGAGATCGAACCATCTCTCCAAGTCACCATTCTCATACCTATTGCCGCTTTTCAGACACTGGACTATCATACACACACTCACACACCCGCATACATCACACACACACCATTTATATTTGTATTATATTTGTATATATTGGTTTGTGGTGCACCTTGTATATTTATCTGTTTGTCGCTGTATAATACACTTGGTTTAATTTCTTACAATTGTTTTGTGTCACATCGTATTTTGTCCTGCCGCGATTGCGCAATCCCGGAAGTGTTGTTTTCAAGCCCCTGTTTAGATTCCCGAATCCGTAAATTTTGTAACAAACGGTTTAATATTACAATCCAAGCGTTACATAGTGGTGGCCCGTACGTACGGGGAATCTGTATTTTGGGGTATTTTCCGGTTTTGTGTGGCGTGGCTGAACAGAATGGACGCTAACATCGCTAATGCTAAAGCTAATGCTAATGCTAGTAGTGCTGCTAAGGCCAACTCTGTAGTGGCTAATAACCGGCTGGTTGATGTAGAGGATGCTTTTAATACGCGCCGTAACCCTACAGCTGAATTAACTGCATTGATTAGTTCATTATATATATCAGATAACCATGATATTGACAATAATGATGATGATGATGATGATGATTTTATTGTTCATTGATATGAACTGATTGATATTGAGATAGTGCACACACTACGTCCTGAACTGTATCAATGCAAGATGAATGTGGGGGCGCTTACTGATAAAGTGAGCTCCATGGAGCAGGATTATAGACAATCCCTAGACAGCAGTCTCAACCGAGAAATCAGTCTTCGTGATGCAGTGGACACAAGCCTGGAAGGGCTGCAGCGCTACTGCCAGGAGGCTCTCGAAAAATTGGAGAGAGCCATCGTTGACTGTTTTCTACGCCGTGACGTCATCTGGGAAAACCGGATGAAGAGACTGCGTCTCACTGGTACGCCCACCACCCACAGGTTACAGGCCTGCACCCCTGCATCCCCTCCAGCTCCTGCTCAACATCTGCCCAGCACTCCAACCACTACAGCCACGGCCAAGGTAAAGCCACCAAGCACTACTAATGGCAACGATGTTCCTCCTGGTGTTCCAGCACACTCCTCGGCTCTGCTCTCCTCCCCACTTTCTTCTTCTTCTTCTCTTCATGCTAATCCATCCATCTGCGTGGAGTTTCCAGCCTTCTGTGACGCGTCAGAGACAGCGGAGGTGTGGAACTTCATCAAGCAAGCAGAGAAGTACCTGGAGATCAGACCCCTGACCCGCCCTGAGCTGCTGGGAACCCTCAGCACAGTTCTCCGAGGGCCGGCTCTCAGTTGGTGGAAGACGGAGAAAGGCAAGGTAAAGGACTGGCAGTCTTTTAAACAGGCGTTCACGGCGGCGTTTATACTGGAAGACGACCTCGACGAAGTGGAAGACAACCCGAGGTCTCCGGTACAGCTGCCGGGGCCATGCCTGGGAGACTTCGCCAATGATCACCCCGCCCTCTGTCTCATGGGGAACCCGGATAACACCGAGGAAGAGCTAGTGGGGCGAGCCTGGAAGAACATCAACATGAGAGTGGCGTTAAGATGAGCGGCGAGCTCCATGGAAAAACCGGTGGAGAGAGGCGCTAGGGGAGAGAAAGACGGCGTGGACCGCTTTATTCCGGGTCCAGATGCCATACCCCGAGCACACCTGCCGCTGAAAGGAGCTGACACCCCACGTCTACCCAACACGTCCACTAAAGAGGCCTCCAACTTTCCGAGAGACCTGAGCGAGATCATCAAAGCCCAACAGAACGACCCAACTATCACGAAGCTGCTCTCCAAAGATCACCCAAGAGGCACACAAGATCAAAGGGTCACCTTCGAAGGTCGTCAGGGCGTGCTATATCGCCGGGTACCGGTAAGGAAAGGAGAGAAATTTCAGCTCGTAGTCCCCCAGTCGCTAATAAGAGTTTTTCTTCAATACTATCACGACAATCCATTGGGAGGACACTGGGGACAACTGAAAACCCTGCTGAGGTTATTAGAGGTGGCGTGGTGGCCGACGGGGCGGAAAGACGTCTGGCGTTATACTAGAGCCTGCAGTGTTTGTCAACGACACAAGCTAGGCTATCCGTCATCACCCCGACAAAGACTTATCAAGGAAAAGGTGCAACAAAGAGCACAACAACTAGAAGCCACACAAGCCAGATATCACAATACCCGGAGGAAAGCAGCGCACTTTCAACCGGGAGAACTGGTGTGGAGAAAAGCTCAACCACACTCCTCCACAGCCAAGAGAGATTCTGCTAAGCTAGCGCCCAAGTGGGAGGGACCAGCAGAAACAAAAAGAAGAAAAAGACCAATTAAATACACAATGTCTTGGGGCTACCCACAAAAAGCCGAGGATTACAGTGTGGCGACTTTAAAGCGCTGGTACGGACGCTCTCCTCAGACGCCGGAAGCTTGGGGGGGGGGGGTCTATGTAGCGCAGCCACACAAAAGGGACTCCTTCAACAACAGGAAAATGGTCTTGGAGCTAATGCTGCTCACCTGTGGCCGAAGGTGTGCCTTAGCGGTTTCTCTTCCCCCATTGACAGTGTTTTGGTCACCGGGCAAGTTCCCGCGCATGCGCGATCGCGACGCAAGGGAACCCGGAAGTGACGTGGGTCACATGATCCGGCATAAAGCCGGAACCGGCATAGGAGCCGGCACGGAGAGATGAGGACAGCGCTCTGCATATTTTCTGAGGCTGAGAGACTGTTTGTGGATTATTGTGCTTTAATTTCATTCAGTACCCAGCTCCTTCCGTTTCTCGATCTCCCAGACCTACCATCTTCATCTGGTGAGATCGAACCATCTCTCCAAGTCACCATTCTCATACCTATTGCCGTTTTTCAGACACTGGACTATCATACACACACTCACACACCCGCATACATCACACACACACCATTTATATTTGTATTATATTTGTATATATTGGTTTGTGGTGCACCTTGTTTATTTATCTGTTTGTCGCTGTATAATACACTTGGTTTAATTTCTTACAATTGTTTTGTGTCACGTCGTATTTTGTCCTGCCGCGATTGCGCAATCCCGGAAGTGTTGTTTTCAAGCCCCTGTTTAGATTCCCGAATCCGTAAATTTTGTAACAAACGGTTTAATATTACAATCCAAGCGTTACAAGTTAATGTTAGTTTTTTCTTTTTACGAATAAGTTTTTTTATATTTTTAATGTCACAATTCCAACCCTCCTCCTGCTGCTTCAAGTTGAGAAGTCTAAGAACGGTACGGTATAGACACATCAAAGTCTCCAAAAGTCAGCAGTTACACCAGAAAAAGTCACTGAATTTGTCACTAGCCACTTTTTTTTTTTAAAGTGTCGCTAGAGGGGTCTGAATACTTGCTAAATATAGCGACAAAGTAGCTAAGTTGGCAACACTAAGTGTCAGATTTTTTTTGGCCAGGGAGATTGTACTGTATACTACTGTAAGTCAAACAATATTGAGTGTGAAGTCAAACAGAATTGAGTGTGTTTTAAGAATTATCTGTATTACAGTATGTTGTAAGTCGAAGCTGTTAATGTTATATATACTATATACTTATATATACTGAGAGAGAGAGAGAGAGAGAGAGAGAGAGAGAGAGATGAAGTTATATATACTTTACGTGAAGCAAGTAAAATGATACCCTAAAGACCCTAAAAAGTTTTCAGTTTTAAAGACTCTATGTATGACTTGAGTGCTAAACTACATGTCCTTTGGGAAAGTTTGTCATGTGAAAGAGGTTCTTTGGGTTTGCACTAATCTTGTTTTTTCCTCTTATTGGTTTTCTCTGCAGGAGTATGAGGAGTGGTTCCTTGTTGCCCGAGTGATTGACACACTGCTTTATCACCATGGCCTTTTTTGTGTACATTGGGCACCACTGGAATTTTCCTCATGAAACATTTTAACCAAGCTCCAATACTTACATTTCCTAGAGACCCCAAAATATTTTCCTAATATATTTCCCACAAACATCAAAGCACTTTGTGATCCTCTTGGACGTAACTCCAGCAGCATGAGAGAAATGCTTATGAGTTTTAAAAAAGGTTCTTTGTTCTTGTACGAGTTATCCTTGCTGTTTATTTGTTGCTAATTATTTAGTTTTATTATTAGTTTTAATTAAGTTGATGCATTGCATTATGACTGGAATACAAAATCTCTGTTAAGGCTAAAATGTTTTTGTGTACCTTCTGAAATTTGTGGATCTAACAAGCAGCTACTTAGAATGAGTTGCTTTAAAACCTAACAAAATTAACCATCTTTGTCCTATTGATAATGAAGCAATGCACCCATCTCCATAGTGCCCACTGTTCAAGCATCTGGAGGCAGTGTTATGATCTGGGGTTGCTTCAGTCAGTCAGGTCGAGGCTTAGCAACATTATGTGGTAATAAAATGAAGTCAGTTGATGTACTGAATGTACTGAATGACCAGGTTATCACGGTATGGGCTTTTTCTTCTGTGATGGAACCGGAATATTCTGGAATAATGTGAAAGTGTGGGTCTGGTGTCATGAGGAATTATTTTCACACAAGAATTCACCAAATATATATACTTTTATCATCAGCCTGATCATCTTTCATTGTCTGCACCTATTTCTTACTGGTTCATGCCTTAAGTTAGAAGTTATAAATTCGTAGACTAATTAGAAATTAGTCATTAACAATTAATTTGTGGTCAGTGGATTCTTTGTGTGTGTGTGTGTGTGTTTGTGTGTGTGTGTGTGTGTCTTGAGAAGGATCTGAATTACATGGCTGAGTGGTGTATCACAAAGACCACAGTCCTGGAATTCGGGAGGGGGTCATGTGGGTTGTGTAAGAAGTAGAGAAGAAGCAGAGAATCACTTAAGTGTACGCTCACATTCTCACACACAAAACCTTCAATCTTTAAGGATTCCCCAGACACAACATTATCAACAGAAAAAAGGTAAAGTTCAACTTTCTAAAATTAACATTTATATTTATCACAAAGCCAACCGAAAATTATCAGCATGAACGGTAAAAGTTTTAACTGATTTATTGAGTCTGTGGATTACTAAAGACATTGTCTCGGAAATTGTTAAATGTTTGTTATTGAATATTGATAGTTATATACATAATAAAGTGGTAAAACACTTAAGTCAGTACTGATCAGATGACTTAAGGCATAAGTGACTAATTTTTAATGGCTTAGGTTTATGACCTCCTTTGTTATTTATATACAGCATTAGTTTATTAAGTGCATGAAGCTTCCAGATACCCCAGATTTAAATATGGCTGAATTTTTATAGACACTATAGCTAAATAATTCAAATTTAAATTTCAGTTTAAAACTGTATCTTTACAGCACTCTACATTGCAATGGGGCTTCATAATCCATTTTTAAATGTGGGTCACCTCTTTAGTTGATTAGATGTATTTAATTTTTCATAAAAAAAGTAGGAGTACTGTAAGATGACAAGTAGATACTTCACAGTACATGAGGTGTGAAAAATGTGCTGTTAAAAGAGAACTACAGTAAACGCGTATATGTAAGGATGAACACATTAATAATTAAATAAATAAAATAATAATAAAAACAACAACAATAATAATAATAATAATAATAATAATAATAATAAGAGGAAGAAGAAGAAGAATGCATTAAATAAAGTAAAACCTAATATTCTATCCTCTATCATTAAAACAAGAAAATCGTGCTATGCACTTATAGTCCATGGCTGTACAGTACTTACACCTAGGCTAAAGACATTCAAACTTAATTTTTCACAACTCCACACATTTAATATAACCATATTTTAAATTATTTAACAACCTGTGTAATGTCAATTTTATGTACTTTTTATCATTTTGTACCATTGGCTAAATGTCAAACACTCTATTTAGTAAGAGGGGACTACTGTAGTTTGTGTTCCACATTCTGGTCCTTATTTTCTGTAGATTACAGGCAGGACAGAGAGTGCCCTGGTGACAGGGTAGATAACAGAATGAATTTAAAGCAAGAAAAGAACTTGGTCGACCAGGCTTGGGAATTTGGTTGTTTTCACAATGCACCTCTAACCTTATGGGGTTACATTACCCCTCTTCTAGAAGTAACTCCCAGTGTTCCCATATGCTGGTTCCTGTGGAAGTCCTGAAAAGCTCTAGGTCTGGCCTGTACTAGGGTAGAACCCAGAAGCATTCTTCCCATTCATACCCGTCCCAATCAACCAGGTACTGAGTGCAATCTTGCTGTAGGTTGAATCTAGAATATGCCTTAGTGTATATTCCTTCTGACAGTCCTGCGGGACTAATAACAGACTCATTATGAAATCCAAAGACAGATGGGACCACAGGCAGTAGGGTATCAATAGAAGGGAAAGCAATTCAACTGGGCTTATGCAGGGCTCTTAATTCTCAGGGCAAACCTTATTTGCTGCCAAATAGCCCCCGATATCTCTGGAGATACCCTGGAGTATCTGGAGAAAGTGACTGGTACAATCAAAGGGTCTATAGGAGGCATTGTCTGTGCGCTTTGTTTAGAGAAATTCCTCCTCTTTGAGCTATCAGCAGCCTTGCAGTACTCTGGAAAGATCTACTGCTTTAGAGATGACTGGGGCCAGGGGTGGGAATGCCCTTGTGACAACTCTGAGAATTATTACTGCCGGGCATACAAAGATGATCTATGTGGACCAATCAGTATGGGTGTTGCCCATTCAGTGTGGACATTGGAATAGGGTGTAATTCAATTCCATTATTCAATTCCCTTGCATAATGTTCATAATTGAATGATAACCTGAATAATTTTCTTGCCTAGTTCTGAGTCAATTACACTTCCATGTGGTTACTCCAGGGACTCCTCAGGTTTAACCTCCATTGGGGGGGAAGCAAACCCATGCATGCACATTGTGGATTGATAAGAACTGTTAGAATGGCTTTCACAGTGTGACAAGCACAAACAATTACTGTGTTATCCTTAATGAATAGGTCATAAAGTGGCTCTAACACAGTAGTAACACAGTGGGTGGGCTTGAGTCACTAATTTGTTCTTCAGCCTTGGAGCACTTGCCCTGCTGGATACTACTGTAAGTAGGGAGGATGATTACATCCTGCCGAGTACAGCTCTGTGACAGAACTAGAATGGGAATCTGACCCACATGGTGCTCAACACCTGCAGTTCTGTACAAGGAGGTAATGGTTTTTTAATCTTAGGTACTTGACTGTGTACAGCCATTTGCTATAAAGCCATAGTCATACTGTTACAGGGAGTAGTGTGGCATCTTAATGAAAGCACAGGACATAGCATGCTCTTCTCTTGGGAGGATGAAAGGGAGAATGGACCTCGGTGCAGATGATAATGTGAAATATATGATGTTGCAGGTGGGGCTTGCGTGACTGAGAAATGGTCGGACACAGAGAACTGGCTTTGATAAACAGAAGACGTGTCTCCACATACAGACACAAGAATACTAGAACATCTCAGATAAGAGGCACAGTAATTATGACCACATGATGATGTTATGTAGATCAATAAGGTTCATAATGATGCAAGACCAGGTGTTGCACTTGTCCATGTGTTACTGGTCAGCTTTTTGAAAGCCTGCTTTGTTAGTTAAAAAATCCAACTGAAGTCTTTGTAAAAAAAACAAGATACAAAATTAAAAATTTGGAAAGTTAGTTAATGATACACCGAGTGTACAAAGCGTAAGTGACTGAATGCTCAAAGTCTTTTTATGTAGGTTAGGATGTGAATAGATACATAGTTAGAATTCAGGTGACGGTGACTTTAAACACGTTAAGTATTGTGTTAGGGCTTGTAGTTCATGCTGGCCATGTTTATTGACTGCAATGTGTTATGGGAAGTTGTTTTCTGGTTAATCCTGCCACTGACATGACATGAACATTCATAGACTTTAAATAAATACAGAGTTTCTCAATGTCACATACAGTAGTAGCTCATCCAATGCAGGAGTGTTAAAAAAACAACGAAGCACATACAGAGCAGAGAGATTATTTGTGCATTAGGTGCTACAAACAAAAATGGCTTGTTTCAAAGAATTACACAATTAAAACCTTCATTGGAAAGGAAACATTATGAATAATTGATGTTCATGGTGGTTTCAGATGAATTATTACAGTCACAGAACATATTTTATCTCCAGGGCTCCTGGAAAATAATAGCTAATTTGACAATGTTACTGTTTAATAGTGCAATTTTATAAAATTGGTACAACATCAGACTCAGACTAATAACATCATTTAAAATCTTTAAAAAAATGTATTTTAATTTTTTTATACAACTACAACTACTAATGTACCTCCTGATGAAAGCAAAAATAAACTTTAGAATGTTGTCAAAAAGCTGCTTACTAGGATTTTATGTTTTATGATTTTTTTCAAGCAACATCCAAATATCTATAAATGATCTAACACCTGATTTATCTGATTTCGGCATTAAAATGCAAAGTGAATTAATAAGTTGGTTTAATAATTATTCATTCATTCATTCATCTTCTATACCGCTTTATCCTGTATGTAGGGTCGCGGGGACCTGGAGCCTATCCCAGGAGACTCTGGGCACAAGGCAGGGTACACCCTGGACAGCGTGCCAATCCATCGCAGAGCACACACACACACACACACTCATTCACACACTATGGTCAATTTGGGAACGCCAATTAGCCTAATTTGGACTGTGGGAGGAAACCGGAGTACCCGGAGGAAACCCACCAAGCACGGGGAGAACATGCAAACTCCATGCACACAAAGACGGGAATCGAGCCTGGCCGGGAATCGAACCCGGACCCTGGAGGTGCAAGGCGACAGTGCTAACCACTACACCACCGTGCCGCCCCGGTTTAATAATTACTTAGAGTAAAATATTCAAACTTTACCATGACCATCAAAATAGCAGCTCTCTCTCTCTCTCTCTCTCTCTCTCTCTCTCTCTCTCTCTCTCTCTCTCTCTCAGGTCATGTCCACTATAACAGCCCAGCCTTTACCATATGGCTTGGAAAGAGAAAAACATATTGAGATGCTATTCAGAGCTTTCCACCGCAGATGGAGGTCCTCCACGGACCCTCAGGAACTCACTCCTGCTCCAGCACCAGCACAAGGTCCCCTATATGGAGATCTATCGGCCACATTTCAGGCTGCAGGCTTGGAGGCAAACAGTCAGAAAGGAGAGCAGTGGGTCACAGAGACATTACCAGCAGGTCTGGCTGCTCTGCGGACAGTCAGCCAAATGCACATAACATCTGTACCTGAGCTTCGGGGTAAGGCATATGGTCTAAACCTAAAAAAAACAACAAACTGGGTCTTTTATTCTATTTTTGGCTTAATTTCCTAAAATACACTACAGTTAAAGTCAGAAGTTTATACTGTACATACAGTTATGCAGAGCTTGTTAAAATTTTCAGTCATCTACTTTCTGAATAGCGCAAGTAAGTTTTCCAACAATGGTTTATGGATAGATTATTTCACTTGTATCATAATTCACTACATCATAATTGCAGTTGGTCAAGTTGACTGTGCCTTTAAACATCTTGGAAATTGTGTTATGGTTTTAAGATTGGCTAACTGACATCATTTGATTGAATTGGAGGTGTGCCTGTGGATGTATTTTAAGGCCTACCTTTAAATGGCCATACTGTAATAATCATCATTGTCTGGAGGAAAAAGAGGAGGCTTGCAATCTGAAGAACACCATCCCAACCTAGAGGCATGGGGATGGCAGTATAAAGTGAACTTCACAAAACAGGTGGCATCATGAGGAAGGAAGATTATCTGTATATATTGAAACAAGACATCAATGAGGAACTTAAAGCTTTGTTGCAAATGGGTCTTATAAAAAGACAATGACCAGGTATTGAAGTGGCCAATAGAAAATTTGTGGGCAGGACTGAAAGTATGCAAAAGGAGGAAGGAATGTCTTGTGTTGAGTTTCATTTTAAATACATTGTGGTGGTGTATAAAGGTCAAATATCCCCCCCCCCCCAAAAAAAAAAAAAAAAAAAACAGGGTATCTTTATCCCAAAATATAAGGACCTTACTGTAAACCTGTAAAGTGGACTGTGACCATAATATGAGTGCATTAATATACAGTAAATGTTATAGCTGGAACTGTTGTGCAAGTTGCACTGTTATACATTTTTTAATCAACTTCTGGATCACTTATTCACTCAGTTCATCTTCAACTGATCAATAGCACAAAGTCTAAGTATTTTCCCAACAATTTAAATAGATTGGACACTGTATGTATTTGAAATACGTTTCACCAGGATATTTCTGACAAATAATTAAATAAAAAGCTCATAATGGATTTAAGATGAATTTCAGACTTATGGTCTGTTCTAAACAAAAAGGAAAATAAGGTGTAATGTGAAGGATGCATTAATATCTCTGGACACATCGATTTTTAAACTTTTGTTACTTTGTGTTTCAGGTCCCCAGTGCATTTCCCGCAAGACGTACAGAGTTGCCACAGAAACCAGGCATCTGTTCCTGGCTGTGGAAGGTTGAAATTACATTTACCATTTACCTACCTGTTTATTTTTTTTAACAGTTATACAGGGGAACCTCGGATTACGAGTAACACGGTTTACGAGTGTTCCGCAAGATGAGCAAAGATTTTTAATAAATTTTGACTTGAAAAAAAGAGCATTATCTTGGTTTACGAGTACCGAGTATCATGTATCACGCATGCATTCTTGTTTTGACACCGAGTGTCACGTCATCACAACTGAGCCAACGGTTTTTCTCTCTCTTGCGCTGCGGAATTGTAGGTAATCATCTCTCCTGCTGGGTGAATATACACACACACACACAAACGCACACAAACGCACACTCAGAAACTCTGCAGGCCTATCATCTCCCTTGCTGGGTCTTAAACAAAAAACTAAACAAAAAACAAAAAGGTTCATCTACTATAAGTATCATATTTATCGGCTTTTATTTTAATTCTCTGAGCAGGACTGCCAGGTTATGATGTATTGTGCAGATGGTGTACATCATAAATGCAAGTTACTGTTAACTGACATTTTGTTTTTTGTTTACCTCATCCGTGTGTGTGTGTGTGTGTGTGTGTGTGTGCGTGTGTGTGCGTGTGTGTGTGTGCCTTTTTTGTTTTGTCATCCAGAATAATTCATACACATTTTTACACAAGAAATTCCATATTCATAAAAATCATAAATAGGGAACAACAATATTGAAAAACATCAATAATTTTATTTACATATGGATAATTGCACTTTTATGTATGGGATATACTGCTGAGTTTGTTACTTTACAGCATTATCCAGACTGAATTATAAAGGTGCTCTGTAGTGTATATCAAAAACACATGCTGATTGCTATACAGTGCGTTCACTTCATTGATGATCTCCCACTCCACTACAGAATGTTTATGGAGATGACACAATTGACAAAAGAAATGTGCACAGTTGGATGAAGAAGTTTAAAGAAGGGGAAACATCATCATGCAGTGGGAGAACATCAATTGCTACAAAGGGGATTTTCAAAGAGGATTTGAGAGTTGTGTTCAACAAGTGCATCCTATATGATGGACACTATGTTAAATAGTAGCTTTGTATAGGGGAAGAGATACTCTACTCTAGATGCCTACTGTCAATAATAATGTCAATTATTGAAAATGTTATACCAACAATTGCATTAATTCTGGTATACAGTATATATATATATATTGTGCTGTTTTGTCTTTCAGAAAGCTCATGTATTTGTATGCAGTGCTGTGGTCCGGCTCGCGCCTGCTCTTTGGAGGGCTTTGACCAGGACCGGCAGAAGATTTTCCTATTTGAAAGACCACTTAGAACAGATATGTGCTGTCTGGGCTGCTGCCTGATGGAGATGAGGGCTTACACGGCCCAGAGGGAGCTCATTGGGACTGTCCATCAGAGGTACACAAACATTTCAGAATATAGAATAATACATAATGTCTGTATAGCTTATACCAAAATGTTGCTCTGAAGTAAGAGTGATGCATACAAATCCAATAGTTTATTTATAATTGAAATAATTTCTTGAATTGATCAAAGACCAAGTGATTTGATACAGCTCTAGGATATCTACCTTTATAACAAAGGCAATTAAGCAATATCACGTCAGTACTACACCGCGTTCCAAATTATTATGCAAATTGGATGTAAGTATCATAAACATTAAATGTTTAGTTTTTAAATTAAACTCATGGATGGTATTGTGTCTCAGAGCTCTTTGGATCACTGAAATGAATCTCAGACACGTGTGATAATTAGTTTGCCAGATGAGCCCAATTAAAGGAAAAGTACTGAAGAAGTTTGTTCCACATTATTAAGCAGGCTACAGGTTTCAAGCAATATGGGAAAGAAAAAGGATCTCTCTGCTGCCGAAAAGTGTCAAATAGTGCAATACCTTGGACAAGGTTTGAAAACATTAGATATTTCACGAAAACTTAGGCGTGATCATCGTACTGTGAAGACATTTGTGGCTGATTCAGAGCACAGACAGATTCGTGCAGATAAAGGCAGAATGAAGAAGGTTTCTGCAAGACAAATTCATCGGATTAAGAGAGCAGCTGCAAAAAAGACCATCACAAAGCAGCAAACAGGTATTTGAAGCTGCTGTTGCCTCTGGAGTCCCGCGAACCTCAAGGTGTAGGATCCCTCAGAGACTTGCACTTGTGCATTAACCTACTATTCGGCCACACTTAACCAATGCTCACAAGCAGAAACGGTTGAAGTGGGCCTAGACATACATGAAGACTAGTCTTGTTTACTGATGAGTGTCATGCAACCCAGGTGGATGGAGTAGTGGATGGTTGGTGGATGGCCTCCATGTCCCAACAAGGCTGCGACGTCAACAAGGAGGTGGTGGAGTCATGTTTTGGGCGGGAATCATGGGGAGAGTTGTGGTAGGCCCCTGTAGGGTCCCTGAAGGTGTGAAAATTACCTTTTTTTTTACTTCTATGGTACAAAAAGAAGAACCGTACCTTTTATAGCAAAATCTTCATGCATGACAATGCACCATCTCATGCTACAAGGAATACCTCTGTGTCATTGGCTGCGATGGGCATAAAAGATGAGAAACTCATGGTGTGGCCACCATCCTCCCCTGACCTCAACCCCATTGAGAACTTTTGGAGCATCCTCAAGCAAAAGATCTAGGATAGGAGGCAGTTCACATCAAAACAGCAGCTCTGGGAGTCTATTCTGACATCCTGCAAAACAAATCAAGCAGAAAATGTCCAAAACTCCCAAGTTCAATGAATGCAAGAATTGTGAAGGTGATATCAAAGAAGGGCTCCTGTGTTAAGATGTAACATGCCCTGTTAGGATGTTTTTGATTTAAATAGTTTTTGATTTCAGTAAATATGACCTCCTAATCCTGCTAATTCAATTTTCCAGTTCTTTACAACCTATAAAATGTTTTAACTCTGTTGTGCATAATAATTTGGAACAGTGCATTTTTTAGTTCTTTTTAAATAAATATTATCATTGTTCAATAAAATTTGAATTATACCCTAATGGTTGATGATTGAAAATTATACTGACTGTCATTTGCATTGACTAATTATGAAAATCAGAGAAAGATATCATTTGCGTAATAATTTGGAACACGGTGTATATACAGTATGCACAAGTGATCTACACTGGACAAATGGTTTGGCTCTTAATTAAAACTAGTTCTTTTCCTGGCATGGTGGACAGAATGCTGTATGAGTGATTTAATTCCACAGAGATTAAAACAAATAATAATAAATCATGGAGTGTGCGGTTGCATTTTCAGGGGCAGCCAGAAAAAGAAAGGAAGGATAGAGAATAAGAGATAAGTATGCACAAATGTGGCATTTGGACATGCAGAACTGTTAACACGGGATGACCATGGAAAAGCACCAGGAGAAAATGTAGAAGAGGAAGAGGATGAGTTGTAGTAGCGCATTCATTGAAATATGCATTTTAAAAAGAATTGAGTTTGATATTATATTGGAAATTGTGCGTTTGCTGCATAGAAATGTCTCAAAAAGCCAATTCAGAAAACTACTTACATTTTTGTGCTTCTTTTTCAAAAACGAAAAGAAAAACAAAAGAGGGTTACTGAGGTTAGGGTTGTACTCGAGTTAGGATTTTATGTTACCCTACATACAGTACAGTACAATACACTGTAAGTATGTATACACTTGACAATAACTCCCGTATTTAACAGTATTAAGTATAACAGCATTAATGTATTTGTTTATAACATAGCTCTTTGATCTGCCAGGTGGAGTATGTTCACACCTTACTTTGAAGTGTGTGACTCTACAGACTCTCCCTTCCTGAGGATACAAGGCTCCTGTTGTCCAATCCGTTGTCTCTCCGACCAAGAGTTTCAGGTCAGATGCCTCATACAAAATTACGTCAAATCTTCTTATGTGCATTATCTCTCTTTTCCTATATTCATTGAAAATATTTTCTAATTGCTAAAAGTAATTAAAGTTGTAGAGACATGTACTAATTAATCAATAGAGCATAATTCATAAAACAGTCATACTGTATGCCATTTAACCAATTATAAGGGTATAGTATATTTTACTTCTGTAACTGGGCATTAATATTGAGTTGTTCTCTCTTTGCTGTATTACTAACCTCCACTCTTCTGAGAAGGCTTCTTTTAGAAGAATCTTTTGGAGTAGGTGTATGTGCAGGCCACTTGAGCTGTCCACATCAAACTTGGCAAACCACGTGTTTATGAATCTTACATTGTGTACAGGGCCACTGTCATGCTGGAACAGGTTTGGACTAGCCTTTTTAGTTCCAGTAAGTAGGCTGGCAGCACTATGTGGCAACAATTTGGCAGATACCCTTCAAGGGATGTTACAATAAATTGTGTTTTGGAGACAATGTGAAGCTTTTTAAGGTAAAAATCAAGTAAAACATTAAACAATTTTCCAATTTTATTTGCAGGTAGTTATGTGAACACTATTTACAATACATGTGTAACTGTGGAATCATCTTGCGGTATATACAGTGCTGTGAAAAACTATTTGCCCCCTTCCTGATTTCTTATTCTTTTGCATGTTTGTCACACTTAAATGTTTCTACTCATCAAAAACCGTTAACTATTAGTCAAAGATAACATAATTGAACACAAAATGCAGTTTTTAAATGAAGGTTTACGTTATTAAGGGAGAAAAAAAACTCCAAATCTACATGGCCCTGTGTGAAAAAGTGATTGCCCCCCTTGTTAAAAAATAACTTAACTCTGGTTTATCACACCCGAGTTCAATTTCTGTAGTCACCCCCAGGCCTGATTACTGCCACACCTGTTTCAATCAAGAAATAACTTAAATAGGAGCTACCTGACTCAGAGAAGTAGACCAAAAGCACCTCAAAAGCTAGACATCATGCCAAGATCCAAAGAAATTCAGGAACAAATGAGAACAAAAGTAATTGAGATCTATCAGTCTGGTAAAGGTTATAAAGCCATTTCTAAAGCTTTGGGACTCCAGTGAACCACAGTGAGAGCCATTATCCACAAATGGCAAAAACATGGAACAGTGGTGAACCTTCCCAGGAGTGGCCGGTCGACCAAAATTACCCCAAGAGCGCAGAGACAACTCATCCGAGAGGCCACAAAAGACCCCAGGACAACATCTAAAGAACTGCAGGCCTCACTTGCCTCAATTAAGGTCAGTGTTCACGACTCCACCATAAGAAAGAGACTGGGCAAAAACAGCCTGCATGGCAGATTTCCAAGGCGCAAACCACTTTTAAGCAAAAAGAACATTAAGGCTTGTCTCAATTTTGCTAAAAAACATCTGAATGATTGCCAAGACTTTTGGGAAAATACCTTGTGGACCGACGAGACAAAAGTTGAACTTTTTGGAAGGTGCGTGTCCCGTTACATCTGGCGTAAAAGTAACACAGCATTTCAAAAAAAGAACATCGTACCAACAGTAAAATATGGTGGTGGTAGTGTGATGGTCTGGGGTTGTTTTGCTGCTTCAGGACCTGGAAGGCTTGCTGTGATAGATGGAACCATGAATTCTACTGTCTACCAAAAAATCCTGAAGGAGAATGTCCGGCCATCTGTTCGTCAACTCAAGTTGAAGCGATCTTGGGTGCTGCAGCAGGACAATGACCCAAAACACACCAGCAAATCCACCTCTGAATGGCTGAAGAAAAACAAAATGAAGACTTTGGAGTGGGCTAGTCAAAGTCCTGACCTGAATCCTATTGAGATTTTGTGGCATGACTTTAAAAAGGCGGTTCATGCTAGAAAACCCTCAAATAAAGCTGAATTACAACAATTCTGCAAAGATGAGTGGGCCAAAATTCCTCCAGAGCGCTGTAAAAGACTCGTTGCAAGTTATCGCAAACGCTTGATTGCAGTTATTGCTGCTAAGGGTGGCCCAACCAGTTATTAGGTTCAGGGGGCAATTACTTTTTCACACAGGGCCATGTAGGTTTGGATTTTTTTTCTCCCTAAATAATAAAACCCCTCATTTAAAAACTGCATTTTGTGTTTACTTGTGTTATCTTTGACTAATAGTTAAATGTGTTTGATGATCAGAAACATTTTGTGTGATAAACATGCAAAAGAATAAGAAATCAGGAGGGGGGCAAATAGTTTTTCACACCACTGTACATTACTTGACAATGTATTAACAAGTTGAAGGCACTGGTTGTGAATGAGTGATTTTCATCGTGTGGTTTGGACTCTACACTGATCTGTCATATCATTACAATGCAAAACATATTGTGTAGGTTCCCCTTGTGAACTCGGGGCAGCTCTGGCTCCTCAAGGCATGACTCCACATGACTCTGGATGTTTTTGATGTCTTGGGCTCTTTGCCCGCCATGCCCTGTGCTCAGTGTGCTGTGGTGCAGTCAGCATTGTGGTGTGTTTCTATCATGTCCCCCATTTAATTTTTTTGGTGATTTGTGCTTCATCTGCTTTTCTGTGGGATTGGACCAGATGCTTTTGGTTCGGTGGGCATGGGTGAGCCTTGGGTGCCCGTGATCATGTCATCACCATCATTAATTTGATAATTAATGTTAAAATTATGGCTGTTCATGATTTATATTTATATATTATATATTTTTTTTCAAATGGTGTATAGTAACACCTACCCCTGCCCTGTGGAGGTTGTTGGTGAAATATTGCACTAATAATCTGCATAATAGCCCAATCATAATAAAACTGTATCATGTAAACACATCATTCGAAATATTCTGATCTGGCAGGATTGGAACAAATTTTCAATTGGAATGAGAGGGTGATGTAAATATTTGAGGATCTGTTTAGTAGGTAATCATTAGCCATGTCAACACTTAATATTATTTCTCTTACTTTTTCTTGTACTTTATATTCTTTTTTTATATTCTCTTAACCCCGTAGTTCTCAAAGTATGGGTCGCGCCCCACTAGTGGGGAATACAGACATGACAGGTGGGGCGCAATGAACGGGAGGGAATTAGTGGAAAATAATAGGAAAGTACCTATTCTAATTCATGCTTTTCTTTATTGATAATAAAGATCGGACACTCAAAACTAAATAATCACACACAAAGAAATGCATCATTAATACAAGTAAATTAAAATAACATCAGTTGGGGGCCGGGAGAAAAAGTGGAACCATAGTGCAACAATAACGGTTTAACGTCGGCATGTTAATCGCAGAGGAACAATCATTATTTATTCCAATGTGTACGCTGATGTTTCTGTATTTTTGTTAAAAATCAGGCAGTACTAGTCTGGCATGTCTAGTTTCCAGTGTGGCAACAAAGTTGCTTTTTGATCCTTCAGGCGCAGAACAGAAGGGAAGATCAATATCGTTCTACGCTTTTTGTTGGTGTGCGGCATTTGCGATGATCCCTAAGTCAGTTGTGCTGTAGAGAATAATGATGTTTAAGCTGTCAAACATGTATAATTTAGGTGCTTAATCGAGAAAAAAGGCGGGTGTAGCTTAAAGACAATGCAGAGAGGAAATATATGTGGGTATCTTATTTGCGGGTTTATTTATGCAACTATTGAAGCCGGAGATGCGAATATGTGAATAGAAAACTAACTTTACCGCGGACACAAACCGGGTCAGTAGTGTACTGTAGGTAGTGAGCATAATAGCGTCAATGGATACATTTCTTACATGGACCACAAAAAAGCAGGAGATTCAGCACGATCAGCCTAAACAACCTAAAACCCAGCCGAAAAGAAAACATGATGAAGCCGATCTTGAGCTTGGATTCATGGTGGGGGCAGAGGAGAGACCCGTGTGTGTTTTGTGTCTTAAACCGCTGGCAGCAGACAGGATGAGACCCAACAAATTATGAAGACAGCAGGATAATCGCATGGTAAAATCTGAATCAGTGGACAGCAAAGCACAAATGGCTTCATTCAAAGTTGCACACACAATTGGCCAGTGCAAAAAAACTACAAATGATTGCTGAGCAGCTAATAAACATGGGGTCAATTATGCAAAGATAAGTGACAACATAAGCCTTTTATAACAATTGCACGTGTATTTGATCTGTTTTTAACTTGGTGTTATTTGATCTTATTGGTTTAGAAATTGATATTTCAATAAACAATAAATTTCAATATTGACAATAAAACAATAAAATTCAATAAATTTCTGTCATTCCCCTTAAGAGGGGAATGACAGAAATGTTTGAGAACCACTGTCTTAACCTAACAAAGCCTCAAAGTTAGAGAAAAAAACTTTTTTTTTAGAGAAAAATACTTTTTTGTTATTTCATTGCCAGATTAAATGCTTAATCTGCAGACCTACGCTTGTGCACATGTAAAAAATGTTTCATTTTGATTATCTTGTTTGTGCATGTAAATGCACATCTTATTTGATCTGCAACCATGTAAACTCTTAAGGTGGAATCTCTAATGGAAATGATTTCAGTAGGATATTCCAGTTTGTTGTTTAGGTATTGCCCAGTGCTTGTGCCAGTGCTGTAGTAGATTTTTCAAAAATTTTCAAAATGCTTCCATAAACAGATCTCTCGTCTTCTGGTTGATTTAATTTTTTTAACAACAAACTAAAAAATTAAACAAACTAATTGAAGAAGAAAAAAGAGAGTTCAACATTCAATGATATTATAATCAATATGTCATGTTGCAATATCTTTGATTATTTGCTCTAACAATGTTAACAATTTGATTATTTGCTCTAAAAATGTTCACATATGTAATAAATAAGTTTAACTTTATAAAAATAAATCTTACATTTATTATGTTTAATTTGTCCAAATATTATTGATCTTGTAAAAACGGTAGGGCTGTGTAGAAGTGCATGTTACCCCTAAGCAGTTAATGCAATTTGTTAAATCCCTTGAAGTGAAGCTGAAAGTCCCAACTTCAACTATATCTTAACTGTTCCATTTCAAATCCATTGTGGTGGTGTACAGAGGCAACATATTTGTGAGATTTGTTGTCTCATGTTTATCTTTAGACCTCAAACGTCTTCAGTATATAGCAAAAATAAACATAAAATAGTTGTTCTGTTCCAATAGTTTCAGAGAAAATATTGTTTGATGATGATTATGGCTGATGTTTCTACAACAGCAATTATTATATAACTGTATTCATAGATGTGGGGCCCCCGAGTGGCGCAGTGGTAAACTGCTCGCCCTATCATCCAGAGATCGCTGGTTCGGTCCCGGGTGAGGCTCTAACTTCTCGCAGCCGGAGGTCTAGAACTCCGCCATTGCCGGTTCCCAAGTGCCGGATGAGGAAGGAGAAGGGTTGGGCGTTTGGCTAGCAACCTGCCCCGTAAAAACCCAACTGCTACAGAAACAACGAAAATTCTCTTCAATGGAGAACACTCGTTGCCCTGTGCACCGATCGGTGCTGGAGGCCTTAAGGATAAGGATTCATAGATGTACAAATCATGCCTCATTCTGGTTGTTTAATTGTATGCTCATTCTCAAATGAAGGTTACAAATAGATTAAATCATACACTCTTCTCTTTTCCAAAAGGCTGTGACCTACACAGTTCTGTTCAGCTATATTCACTGCTATTATACTAAACATTTTGCTTCTGGAAACCTTAGGTTGTCTCCATGATCGGTGAACGCATTGGAACAGTATGGAAAAAATGGCCAGGTTACAATGAAGCCTTCAACATGGACCATGAACATTTTGGGTTGGATGGTAAGAATCAAAATGTCTAAAATGTTTAATAGACCTACATTAACCGAATTTAAGAAATATTGGGTTTCTGGTGGATTTTGTTTTCCTGAGTTGTTTTAATTACAGATTGGGGTGACTGATTCTGTTCTTCCCTTAGTCTCTCAGAACATGAACGTGAATACTAAAGTGCTGCTACTAGCAGGAACATTTCTCTTGGTAAGTTTCTTAAAGGCAAACTTGAATCAAATATAACCAACAAATGATAGCATAAAGAGACCACTAAATATTGTCTTATTTTTCCAGAATCATATGTTTTTTGAAATGAGCTGAATAAAAAAAAAGAACACTTGAAAACCAGCATCATTGGATTGTAAACATTAATAACTGTACCGAATTTACCGAAAAATGTACCAAAACACCTGTAAAGTTTTTGTGTAACTGCTTGAACTGCTGGAATTTGATATGAGTAAAATACATAGCTGGAGTTTATAACACATTATAAAGCTATTTATCATTTATTTAAACTATAATCTCAAATTCATGTATTGCAACACCTTACTATTGGTATTTGTTTGTTGTCCAAATATAAAATGTATAGATGCATATCGCCTTTACTTGTATATATTTTAAATAATTGTTTATTAAAAATACTGTGGAGCTCTTCAGTTTTAGTTTTTTCACTGCAGCATTTCGGATTTGAAATCAAGAAATTTGAAATTATGTAATGTTTTGGCTTTTTAACAATCCTTCCAGTGTGTTGCACATGGAACACAGGTAATGGGCCTTTCAGTATTATTTTCTGGATGTTTGTGGGAGCTGAGTCAGTTTAACCCTGGAAAACCCAGACCACCTTATCCTAATAGGAAATCTATCTCCTTTGGCTGAAATGATGATACAGACCCAGTGAACCCTAAAACAGGTGTTTTTTTTTTATTAACCCTTTCCTACTACATGTAATGACATGGGTCATATATGACCTCTTGGGATATCCAGTATGTTTTACCAACTGGTTACTTTCACTCATGACATAAAGGCAGGAGTTCTTTCTTAGTAAGGAAAGACCAGATTCTCATTTCAAAATATATTTATTGATTTTAACTTTTCATCAATGACTATGCACATAAAATTTTGTTCTACTGGTATAAAACACCATATAAAACACTGGTATCAGCTTTTATATCACCAAATAAAAAGCACAGTAGTAGCCATGTTTGATGTGAAAAAAATCAGGTTAGTTCAGTCAGTTACCAGTAAATGTCAGTGTTATGGGTTCACATAGGGCACACTGGGTTGTAATGCAAAAAGAAATCTTTGGTGTGTGGGTTGAATATGACGATGAAATAAAAGTCTGGGTCAAATATGACCCCATGGGTTCTCCAGGGTTAAATATATTCTTATTTTTGTCTTTTCATGGGCTTTTTTTGGCTCCCAAACTTATCCCCCATACTATGCTTATTCGTTACATTTTCTTTGTTCCAGACTTTCCCCCATTTGTAATCTTTTGTAACCTTCATTTATCGCTTACTCTGGTAAATTTTATTGGGTGAATAACCAGTCTTTCATTATTTCAAGTACTTCCTGTGATCCTTAAATTTTACACCTGCTGGGAAAGCAATACTCTAATTAAAATGGCCTACAACAGACACAAGCTCAAGGGTTTTCATTTAAAAGGGACCCATTATGCAAAATCCACTTTGTAGTCATTATTAGACCTTCCGATTGGTACAAAAACACAGGGCATGGGAGGGATCCTGCATTTTGTCCTTTTTCCATTTAGGTACTGGCCAAGCTTAAACAAGCGAATTAGCTTTTCTCTCCTCAATGTCAGCTCATATAATAAAACAATCTCCTTCGCATATTAGTCAGCTCTGCAAAGTTCCATTGTTATTTGAATAAAATATAAAACGATGAAAATATAAGTTTGAGGAAAGACGGGTATTTTAGCATTAACAAACACACTTTATCAAACATCTGAGACCTATGTTAACTCATTTCACAAAATAGCAACGTATGGGACCTTTAAATCTGCTCAATTAAGATTACATGCAAAAAGACATCACTCCACAAACGAGTGTTAGCAGCAGCTGCATAATTGATGTTTATTGCTATCAGTCATCTGTAATCCATACATTATTTTAAACACACTCATTTTTATAAATCCAGGCAGTATATAAGAGATGCAGACAAACCATGACTAACCCTAATCTCCAGGTCCACATCACTTATTATTCCTCAGTTCTACATGGTGGTGAGGAATCAGGATTTTTATTTGGCTGACAGTGTAATCATGACAATTTCTATTCAAGGCAAAAATCACAGAATGCTGAATGCTTCTGAGAAGCAGGCACAGTGCGATTTAGGGTGTTGGGCCTTTGAGCTTCAACACACAGCTTAAAACAAACAAACAAAAAATAACCAGGAACAGATTCAATCATATATTTCTTCAAAAAGAAAAAACTTTGAAAATATATATATATATATTTATGTTTCTTACAATTTGGAAAAAAACACTTCTTTAACACTGAAATTAAAATACTGCACTATAATAAAATGTAACCCTGTTTATGACAATATAAAATAAAAGTACTTGTTTTCTAAGAAGGGTAAGTTATGTGAAGCTGAATAACAGGCTAGCTGGGGTCAATAAGACTTTTTATACAACAGCGCAGCATCATTTGATTGTTTTTGTTGTTCAGCCTTCATCAGGACCACAGTAGCGACCTTGTTTGAGACTTGCTTCTGTACCAGCTTTTATAAGTTTTAATAACTATTCAAAAACATTTGTTACTCGTCATTTTACTCCTCTCGCATTCTCACTGGCATTTTAGCCGATCAGATATTTCGACCAGGAAAATAGGCTTTCCAGTAGTCAACACCCCTTTTTGTTTTCTTTTCGAAACAATGTTAATTCATAAATAAGTGAGTCAAATGACCAAGGTGAGTCCTCTTCATCCACACTGAAGGTAACTAGACCTAGAATTGAAATAAGACTGCATTAAATTAAATACTAAAAAAAGCACATAATCAATATCAAATTTAGTGGTTAAGGTTTAGACTAATAAGTTCAAGCATAACTGAGTTTTGCTTCTGGCATGATGAAGTTCTGGAGGGCTTTATGAACATAGTTGGATATTTTAAAAATATACACTGGACCTATATTGAACCCACCCCTGGCATTGTTCACCCATGATTAAGACCTAGCGGCCACCACTAGCATTCACCAGTCCATGGAAATCCTCCCAAGCCCTGAAAACACACAGAAAACATACATTTAAAACAAGATCGTCATATAAAAACGTAGTGTCAGTGTGTCTTTTGTGTCCCCTGGGGTTATGTTTGGGGTCAGGCTCAAAGATGTGCTTATGCATGTGTTTGCGATAAAGATAATCATGCAAGCATGTATGACACTCACTTGATGCTGTCAGTGTGTGTTTTGTACTCCATGATGGTATTTGGTGGCAGGTTGAGGACTCGGCGAAGTGTGTCTCTGATGCGAGCGGTAGTGGCCTGATCACTTGCTGTTTTGTTCCAGATAGATATGATATCCTCCTAGACACACAGGCATACCTCGATGAAACCATCTTACTCTAAACTACACGACAATGCACCCAGACCCAAATCACTTACATAATTTTTTTAAATGCAGAATTAATGCATCATGAATTTCAGTGCAGCAAAGACATTAAATTCTGCAGTGCTCTGTGTGTCTGGAGTCAAACAACCAATCACACAAACAGAACAGCAATTTAATTAAATCATACACAGAAAAATATTTTTGAATGATTTGCTTTGCAGTTAGAGAAAGAGCTTGAATTATTGAACTACTAAATTCACAATTTTTATATATATAAAGTATTAACCTACAATTAAATTGTAGAACATAAGCAAAACATGAACAGACCACCAAATGCATTTACAGATTAGCTGCATTAACAGAACGTATAGCTGGGATAAGTGACACTAAAGACCTCCAGGACCTCAGCATTAGTAGAATGGAGCAAAAGCCCATAATGTTATTTAATATTCAGGATCAGCATTTTAGTACCTGGAAGCGGACAGAGACTACAGCACCGCAGATCTCCTCACCAACCATGAACTGCTCACCCAACATGGCCAGAATCAGATTCTCCCAGCAGCGTGAGGCCAGACCCTTCCGCAGCCGAATTATCCACTTCCCTCCACTTTTATTAGCATCGTCCTATGTACAAAGTGAGAAAGACACAAATGAAAGTTTGGTCACCCTTTCCTAAAATATTATGTCAGATCTTTTCTGATTCCCTTGCACTAAAGTTAAAAATTACTAGAATAAGCACCTCCCACATGGGTTTGATTCCCTCCTTAAACAGGTGGAAGTCGCTGTGGCCAGTCAAATCACCGGGTCTGATCATGTGACTGTAAAACCTCCAGAATTGCTCCACCTGTAGCACAGACTGTATATTAGATATAATGCAATGGTGCAATCTGAACTGTGAACAGCTTTAAAAAAATGCCAAGTTGCATTGTTACAGTATGTACAGTATATACTTAAGTGTATGTTTATAGTTATAGTTAAGTGTCTATGTGTGTTTGTAGATTGGCATTATTTAGGCTTAATGAGAGGGGAATTGAGTGTGCACTTAATATTTTTAAGTCTGGCTCTTAATTTATAGATATACAGTACAGTACAGTATACACACGACTAACCGAAGCAAAGCTGCCAATCTGTTTGATGTTCTGTTCATAGCTCTGTGTACTGGCGGGTCTGCCTGGGGTTCGCCGAGAATACCAGAATGTGTAGTTGTATTGAAGAGGGTGTTCACCTGCCCCAGGAACCACAGCCTACAACAAACACACAGACAAGAAAATTGTTTGCTACTTTTATAAAAATGTACAGTTGTATCGATCACCCTGCTTAGTTCGGTCACAGACTACACAGATCACCCGCACATGACAGCAAAACAAACACACTGTGCAGAAAAGATTCTGTATGAACTTGTGATCTTTATGAATATGTGTCCTGGGATAAGCACAGTTTTATGAACAAGAAAACACAGACTCACACCTTCCTCTTGGTAGTGTTTTGTTCCTTATCCTCATCCTCATTCTTTTCCTTCTCACCATCTTTCGGTGAACCGTTGTCCTGATCATGATCTCCACTGTCGTCATCTTTTAGACTGCAGTTACCACAGAGGAAGAAAGGAGAATTCAGCGCAATAGCGAAGAAATAACTACCTTTTAAAAGCAAAAAAGTCTGAAAAAACAAGAATTTGTAATGCAACCAATCTTGTAGAGCACTGAAACCAGATACAGGGAAGCAAACAGCAGCCAAGCTCTGATTTTTTCACTCCATATTCAAGGGCAGTTTCCTTTTAAATGAATGCAATTTCCCTACTTCCTTCCCAAACAGCAAAGACGTCAGCTTGTGGCCGTGATATTGAAGTGGGTACCTAATTAAAGGTCATATCAGACCCTCTGACACAATGAAGTTGAAAAAGAAAAGCCTATAAATCAGGTGGAATATAGCTAACCCACATGAAATCACGTCATGAGGAGACGACTTTGGGTACGGTTTCTTTTAGTAATCAGCAAGAAAACCAGCAAATTATCTTTCCTTTCACATTATGCCATAAATTTACACTATAAATAATTATGGGATACTGTTTTATGCGATAGTGACCTGCCAAATAGGATAATAACTGTAAAAAACTAAAAATAATCAGAACAGCCCTGATAATGCAAAATGTAAAAAATAAACCTCTCAACAACATGGCTATGCCTCACAGATCCGAGTGCAAAAACGCTGCAACAAGTAAAAATCACTGTTTAAAAAAAGGATTAAATAATGGGCCTGTATGAAGCACAGAAAATAACTAAGGAGGTTTTAAATGACCGGATTAAGAACTTAACATGGTTAGGAACTGATCAACAACACATTATTAAAACTTATCGTGCTGAAAGATTAACCTCTTGGGAAACATGTGATCAGGACAAAATTATAATTGGAGATCACTTAAACCCTTGGCGAAACTGCATGATAAAGAAAGAAAAAAATCAACAGAAGAAAATTATAGCTTATTGAAAGCAAGAGCACTTTAACATGGATAATGTAATATTGGGCATATACAGATGTGTGATCATAAGAAAACCACTTGTTAATGAAGCTATTCAGAAAATAAAAGCTTCATTTTGCGAGGGAGCATAAAGATTACGCTTTGGGCAATGGAGAAAAGTTCAGCCTGACCCTATTCCAGAGTGATGGGTGCATTAGGACAAGAAGGGAAACACATGAAGCGATGCACCCATGCACAGTGCCCATTGCACAAGCCTTTGAGGCAGTGTTATGATCTGGTGTTGCTGCAGTTGATTAAGTCTAGGGTCAGCAATGTTATATGGCAATAAAATGAAGTCAGCTGACGACTTGAATGTAATAAATGACCAGGTTGTCTCATCAGTGGCGGGTTTTTTTTCTTGGCTGATGGTTACAGCCATATTATAGAATAACTATGGCGATATTAATCAGGGTCAAAATGTGGATCTGGTAGCATCAGAAACCATTTTCACACGTGATCTGGCCACCACACTGCGAGCTGTGATCAAAACTAAAGTCGGTCAAATTTTAAGTGTGTGTGAGACTTTTTGAGTCAGGCAGTGTATACAGATAGCAGACAAGTCTCATGCAAGAAAAAAACTTTATTTTTTAAGTCTGTTGGTGTTGTCTACATGAAAGAAGTTAGTAAAATCACAGTTTTCTTAAACACGCAGGGTGAAAATGTAAGCAATTAATCTCTGACTGAGGCTCGGAGTCTGTAAGAGCACACCGGCTTCCAGTGAACCTGCCCCGGCGGGCTGCTCACGAGGAACCCGGGGATTCATTTGCGGCCTACGAGGCCGACTGACGATTGATTCTATTAATACACATGTTTATGTCGTGCTCCGGGTTAACACTCGTTTTGTGTAGAAAGACTTAGCCATTGTAAGTTTGTGTCGTTGTCATGCACCACACTGAGCTGTAGCTCTGTAAGCGTGTGGCAGACAGACACGCCTCTCTCTGCTACAAACAGCTACAGGGGAGGACTGCGCCCGCAGGATTTGCATTGACAACAGGAGCAATTAATTAAATACGCGAGAAAGTTTCTGCGGGTTCTATCTACTCACGCGTCAAATTTGTTGTTCATTATTTCCTAATTTCCGGTCCTCCTCCGCTCGCTGTCCCGGCGGGCGGCCGACCCGTCAAATCCGCAACATCAGCGGCGCGCGTTCCAGCGCTTAGCGAGCACGAGCATCCTGGTACGGTGGCGAGCATAACCACGCATGCGCGCAAGCAACTTGCGAGAAGTAATTTGACACCGTTGTGCATAGTTATATTTATTAAAAAAACATGTGCACTACCATTTGTAACGATAGCACAGCAAGTAAACTTTAGCCTTTAATAGTTTTTATGCGTTGTAGTCTTTTATATCGTGGTTTTAAGAGCAACATATTACAGAAGGATAAGTCCTGACTGAGTTGTCTATAGAACAGTAAACAAAACAAAGAAAACCTTATTGTAAACATCGTTATACAGCGAGGTGTGGGTTATCAACCCTTTTTTTGGAACGACCTCCCAGTTGTAACGTTTCTGTACAAATAACATTACAGGATTTCTGTCAACACCATCAAAAGACAACAAAGACATTAAAAGACGCATTTAAATTATATTTATTTTTTGGAAACACAGGTTTTGTCTAATAACCAAGTGTTTTTTTTGTAACTGTCATATATTTATTTCAAAATTCAATTTTATTACTATTTTATTAGGATAAAAACCTGGCTTCCTTTAAGGTATTATGAAAAATTTATCCATGCTTTTTACCTAAAAGCAGTAAAATAGTAAACATTTTAATAAAAAAAAATTTATAAATAGAAATTAATAAGAATATACTATTGTGGAAACAATTTACCAAAAAACTAATACATAAACACCAAAAATTCCTACTTGACAGAGGTGACAAGACACTGACGGTGGAAACGGCCATTTGACAGTCCTGACATCTCCATTCAAAAGAAAAAAAAAGAAACAGAAATTCTGTTTGTTTGGCAGTGGGTTTTGCACAAGTAGTCTAACATGTGGTTATCAGCTTTTATGTCATGTTGTGGCCATGTCACAGGTGATTATCAGCTTTTATGTCATGCTGTGGGTGTGTCACAAGCAAACTTCACCAACAGTTGGCAGTGTCACCTTCAACATTTAGACCATAGAGTGATTGTGGCACAGGCATTAATCACCGTACAGTACAGTATGTACCGTAACAGTACGGAGTGTCCTCGATGGTGGCTTAGTATTTAGCACTGTTGCCTTGCACCCCCAGGGTCTGGGTTCAATTCTTACCTTGGGTCTGTATGCATGGAGTTTGCATGTTCTCCCTGTGCTTGGTGGGATTCCTACGTGTACGCTGGTTTCCTCTCACTGTCCAAAGACTTGTAGATTAGGCTAATTAGCAATCCCAAATTGCTATTATTGTGTAAATTAGCATGTGTTTGTGTGCAATAAGTCGTCACCCCATTCAGAGCCACCCCCCATCCATGCAGCCTACAGACCCCTGTACACAGGATTAAGTGATTGAGTGAGACTGAGTGAATTGTGATTTAAGACTTTTATGCATAATCAAAATATAACCACTGAATTTCATACACACTTTTTGAAACCACTATGTAAATGATTGCTTCAACATTATACCTTAATGTCCTCCCGTAACTGTAAAAGTGAACAGGGGGTAAAAAATGGAGGAGTGTTGAGCTGCTGTGGGCCTTCCAATGCTTTTTTCTGTGCTCTCTTAACTTTCTCTAAGACTGTTCCAAGCCCTTCTTTTATGCATATTTTCTCTTTCAATCAGATAAATGACTGAACAGTTTTAACAAATGCAAAATAAAACTAATTTAGATGTAGGTTACCTATAAACTTCAGTAGTAAACATTAAAAGATTTTGCACTACTGGGAAAAAATGTAAAATTTTAATACTGAATCATACTTTAAAACAAAATTCCACATTATAATAGCTAACTTGCAGCGCGGTGGTGTAGTGGTTAGCACTGTCGCCTTGCACCTCCAGGGTCTGGGTTCGATTCCCCGGCCAGGCTCGATTCCCGTCTCTGTGTGCATGGAGTTTGCATGTTCTCCCCGTGCTTGGTGGGTTTCCTCCGGGTACTCCGGTTTCCTCCCACAGCCCAAATATATGCAGGTTAGGCTAATTGGCGTTCCTAAATTGCCCGTAGTGTGTGATTGGGTGTGTGAGTGTGTGTATGTGTGTGTGCCCTGCGATGGATTGGCACCCTGTCCAGGGTGTACCCCGCCTAGTGCCCGAAGTCTCCTGGGATAGGCTCCAGGTCCCCCGCGACCCTACATACAGGATTAAGCGGTATAGAAGATGAATGAATGAATGAATAGCTAACTTCTGAAATGTATGTGGGTGTTTTTCCATAGTTTGCTAGATTTACATTTTATGCACTTTTTACAAAAATTACCCTAAATTTTATATAATTTAAGCAATACTGTATGGTGTTGACATTTTATGGTTGTGACCACAGCAGTATCAATCTTTAAAATATAAACAATGATCAAACTTACAACAAGAATCATAGAGTTCCTTGAAGTTTTGGTTTTAGTTAAAAATATTGGCCTGTCATTAATTAATATGTTCTTATTTTACTTTGCACACTATAAGTGATTTTTTTTTAATCAGTTTGAAAATGTGAACCCCTTTCCTGGACAAGGATTTTTCTCAGGTCTAGTTGGGACACTTAAGAGATAAAATAAACATAATTTTAAGTAGGATTGAAAAGAAAAAAATTGTCATCCTAAATTGTTTCAGCTGAGTAATTCAGCTTATACAATTTTTCATAATCAAAATATGAACTATTTCTGTTATTTTGTGCATTGTGTGCTAAACATGTTTTATCCCAGTTCACAAGAATGACAGCGATTTGAGCTAAAATTATTGTATATTCCAATCAGAAAAGTAAACAAACAATAGGCAAAAAAAAAAAAACTTTGAAACTGTATTTGACTGATGAACTACTAGTTAGTAGCCCAGTAAACCAATGTAAGGATCTATTCGATGACAGAAACTTCAAAGCACTTTTGTAAATCACACTGAATAAGAGAGTCTGCCAAATGCCTACATGTAAATGGCCCAAAATGTTCTTATTCAAATAGGCCTGAAGTTTTTTATGGCCTGAAGTGTTTTATTCTAAGTTATTTTGCCACTTTTTATTTTTTATTTATTTATTTTTACCAGGTTTGCCTGTTCACACTTGGTCAAAATAGTATCTTGTATTGGATGTTGAAGCAGAAAAAAAATTTGAGCTAATAATTTAGAAGAATAGTTCAAATGAGTTCAAATGTATGAGAGAATTTGTGTGCCTTTTTAAGCCACTTTCACTACAGTATTAGATTGGATAGTGCTTCTAAAAGAGCAGAAAACTCCAACCTGCTTTTGGCCGATGTGATGTGGGAGGCCAAGCGGATCTGAATTGAAGTCATCTGCTATGAGTAATAACTCTAAAAATTTATATGTGATTTAAGTAGGAACAGATCTATTACATGTGGATGTAAGAGTGTCACTTCCCTAACCCTAACCCTTTCTTAACCTATTTAGCAGTATAGAAATTCAATTACAACTGATATGGAGCTAAATCTCCCAGACAATGTGCTTCTTAAGAGCTAAAGAAATTTAGGTTAGCCATATTAACAAGTTAGCTAGCAGCTTGTTAACAGTGCTAGCTACTATGTGTGTGACTTTCTGATACAGATGGCTAGTAGTCTGTGAGATTGCTGATTTTCATACACAAAGCATGATACAGACATAAGTTCTGTATAAATACTAAATACTTCCAAAACTAAAGTCATGTGGTTTGGAAAAAAAGGTCACGTTTCATCTAGCTTTCCAAGTATCTGCTCCCTTGACACCATTGGAACATACTACTGATACAAATATCTGGGTATTTGGCTAGATAACACCCTGTCTTTTTCAAAACACATTGATAATTTGAAGTCCAAGATCAAATCAAAACTTGGGTTCCTTTATACAATGCGTTCTGCATTTACATTATCTGCTAGGAAAACTCTGGTGCAAATGACCATGTTTGATTATGGTGATGTTATTTATAGATCAGCATCCAAAGGCCTGCTTCAAAAGCTTGATGTTCTCTACCACTCTGCCATCCGGTTTATATCAAACGCTCCTTTCAAAACTCATCACTGTACCCTGTATTCTTCTCTCAACTGGTCTTCATTGTATACCCGCTGCAAAGTCCATTGGTGAATGGTCATTTACAAAACTCTCCTTGGTTTGTACCCTCCTTACTTACAAGAACTGTTACACTCTTTTTCTTCTGGGTATAACACTCGTTCTGCTAACCTGATTCAGCTAACAGTTCCTAAGGCTTCTTCTGCATTTGGCCTGTCGTCTTTTCAGTACGCTGCTGCTAGAGATTGGAATGACCTGCAAAAAAAACGTTAAAACTGGACAATCTCATTCCTAAGTCTGTTTTTCATTCTCGAATCTCAGCTCACTTTAAAGACGTCTGTAGCTGTTATTTAGACTAGCTGCTCTTATTCATTGCTGCTCCACTCTTCACATGTTTGTATATGTGTATGTATGTGTGTGTGTATGAATGTGTATGTATGTATATGCATATGCGTGTGTATATATATATATATATATATATATATATATATATATATGTGCATGTGTGCGTATGTATGTACTGTATGTGTACAGTATATATGTACAGTGGTGTGAAAAACTATTTGCCCCCCTCCTGATTTCTTATTCTTTTGCATGTTTGTCACACAAAATGTTTCTGATCATCAAACACATTTAACTATTAGTCAAAGATAACACAAGTAAACACAAAATGCAGTTTTTAAATGAGGGGTTTTATTATTTAGGGAGAAAACAAATCCAAACCTACATGGCCCTGTGTGAAAAAGTAATTGCCCCCTGAACCTAATAACCGGTTGGGCCACCCTTAGCAGCAATAACTGCAATCATGCGTTTGCGATAACTTGCAATGAGTCTTTTACAGCGCTCTGGAGGAATTTTGGCCCACTCATCTTTGCAGAATTGTGGTAATTCAGCTTTATTTGAGGGTTTTCTAGCACGAACCGCCTTTGTAAGGTCATGCCACAACATCTCAATAGGATTCAGGTCAGCACTTTGACTAGGCCACTCCGAAGTCTTCATTTTGTTTTTCTTCAGCCATTCAGAGGTGGATTTGCTGGTGTCTTTTGGGTCATTGTCCTGCTGCAGCACCCAAGATCGCTTCAGCTTGAGTTGACGAATAGGCTTTTTTTTTGACGAATAGGAATTTCACCAGGAAATTCATGGTTCCATCTATCACAGCAAGCCTTCCAGGTCCTGAAGCAGCAAAACAACCCCAGACCATCACACTACCACCACCATATTTTACTGTTGGTATGATGTTCTTTTTCTGAAATGCTGTGTTATTTTTACACCAGATGTAACGGGACACGCACCTTCCAAAAAGTTCAACTTTTGTCTCGTCGGTCCACAAGGTATTTTCCCAAAAGTCTTGGCAATCATTGAGATGTTTTTTAGCAAAATTGAGACGAGCCTTAATGTTCTTTTTGCTTAAAAGTGGTTTACGCCTTGAAAATCTGCCATGCAGGCTGTTTTTGCCCAGTCTCTTTCTTATGGTGGAGTCGTGAACACTGACCTTAATTGAGGCAAGTGAGGCCTGCAGTTCTTTAGATGTTGTCCTGGGGTCTTTTGTGGCCTCTCGGATGAGTTGTCTTTGCGCTCTTGGGGTAATTTTGGTCGGCCGGCCACTCCTGGGAAGGTTCACCACTGTTCCATGTTTTTGCCATTTGTGGATAATGGCTCTCACTGTGGTTCGCTGGAGTCCCAAAGCTTTAGAAATGGCTTTATTACCTTTACCAGACTGATAGATCTCAATTACTTTTGTTCTCATTTGTTCCTGAATTTCTTTGGATCTTGGCATGATGTCTAGCTTTTGAGGTGCTTTTGGTCTACTTCTCTGTGTCAGGTAGCTCCTATTTAAGTGATTTCTTGATTGAAACAGGTGTGGCAGTAATCAGGCCTGGGGGTGACTACAGAAATTGAACTCAGGTGTGATAAACCACAGTTAAGTTATTTTTTAACAAAGGGGGCAATCACTTTTTCACACAGGGCCATGTAGATTTGGAGGGTTTTTTTCTCCCTTAATAACGTAAACCTTCATTTAAAAACTGCATTTTGTGTTCAATTATGTTATCTTTGACTAATAGTTAACGGTTTTTGATGAGCAGAAACATTTAAGTGTGACAAACACGTAAAAGAATAAGAAATCAGGAAGGGGGCAAATAGTTTTTCACACCACTGTATATATATGTATATGTTTGTACTGATATATATATATATATATATATATATATATATATATATTAGTGTGTGTATGTATGTATGTGTATGTATGTAACTTATTTTCTGTTCTTTGCTTTCATTTTTATTTTTTCGTAATTTCGTTTATATTTCTTAAAATGTTTTATTTTTTTATCAGTTCCCCTACTTCCCCCAAAAGGCTCAGCCTTTGCCAGGCCACAGTTGTAAATAAGAAACCTGTTCTTAATCTGTCTTGCCTGGTTAAATGAAGGTAAATAAAAAAATGTAAAAAATTAAGAACGGTTCCATCTCAAAAACAGACATACTACTTTGCTGCATTTATTGTGGATTCAACCTAATATAACAATGTTAGCATGCTAGGAACGTCTTGTTTCTGATTGGCGGAAAAAAATATTTTCTCAAAGGGCCATGGGGAACGGTAGCTCATTTACATATTAAAGCTTCAGAAAATGAAAAAACTTGCTTGAAACAAGAATGTGACAGAGTGACTTCTAGGCACAGCAGAATGCATAATCTGAGTGTTATTTTAGCTAGATCATTAGCATACATGTTTTGAGGCACCTGAGATCTATGTAACCTTAGAAATGAAGTATAGAATGGCACTTTTAAACACATTTGTTTCTGTGAACCAGTTTACTTGTTCAATTGTAAACATAAAAACATACAATATACATGCAGAGCAAAGGGACGTACAGTAGACACTTGTATTGGGTTCGTACCAGAGTAAAATAAATAAAGTAAAACATTATATGTGACCTACTTGGGATATAAAAAATGTGCTGTGCTAAAACAGCCATTTGCCCCTTCAGAAGGAATGAGAACAGACTTGTTCATCACTCTTTCTCTCTCTCTCAAACCTGGTTTAGCTTTTGGCAGGCACACCAGCTCTGTATGGGTCAGCCGGTAACTCTCTCCCTGAGTGATCTCTTTGTCTTTGATGATGGGACACTTTGCTTTCTAGCTGATCATTGTATGGCAGCACAGTGCTTGTAAAAACCAAAAGAGAGACCACGGCGTGGGCGGCAGCTTCAATAGCTCCTAAAAGATGGCAGGGCAGAGTGCCATCGGCTTTCATTAGAGTTGGCTCAGTAGACAAGATGTGCTAAACGCGACGTAAACTCATCAGCTTTCATCTATGGCCAGTATCAAATGACCCACGTCAGCAGAAAGCTGGAGACTGCGAGAGCATCCCCCCTCTCCAAAAACGCTACAGCCCCATCACAGAGACATGAGAAGTCTGGGGGGGAAAAAAACAAACAAAAAAAAAACCATTAGTGGTTTATAACACGTACGTATATCAGTATACTGTAATAAGAAAATCTGCTCCTAACAATTTTTTATGTTAGTAATATATATGTAAAATAAGTTATGTTTAACCCAAACATTATATTATTTATTGTTGAAATGCACTCATGTTATTCGCCATGGGATCACAGTTTATATTTCTGTCTTCCCCAAATGCAGACATGAGTTGTTATATCATCCATACATCCATCACTAAATTACAAACCCATCATCTCAGCACATATGTAGGTATGTCTGGAATTTTCAACCATGCTTATCTCTCTTCACATTTAACACATTTCAGAAAGTATAAAATGAAAGAAACAATATGGTACATAAATGTCAAAGATGCCTATAGCTTTAAAGCACTCTGACCCCCAGGGGGGGATATCAGATTACAACCTGGTTCATGTCATACCCCTGTATAGATCCATGGTACAGCAGCAAACTGTGAAAAAGGACAGTGAGGAGTTGGTCACCTGAGCCCACTGAATTACTGAATTGATGCTTTGTTGTTACAGACTGACTTGTGCTATGTGATCCATATGATTAGGACAGAGATAGCCAGGATGGCATTTGTGTGGATAATGAAGTTATCTATCTACTGAACCGAGCAAGCTCCTGCCTGGACACATCAAGCAGCAGTGTGAGGATTATGTTCAAGTTCCACAGTGATTAAATATCATACAGCTTGAACTGGCGAGGCTGTTAAGGCTGTGGGATGAATCCATCATCTTGTTGGGTGCCCACAAAGGACTGTATCCTCTCATCTTATGTTTAATTTGTAGACATTAAACAGACATGTGTAGACATTCTCTCTTGACATGGCCATAGTGGGGGCAGTTGTCATTTAAGACACGAACGTCAGCTGTTCTGGAATAGTTCTTCCAAGAACAGTATTGTCAAGTGCATTTGTAAAAACCATCAAGCATCATGATGAAACTGGCTCTCATGAAGACCATCCCAGGAAAGCAAGACCAAAACCTACCTCTGCTTCAGAGGAGAAGTTCATTTAGAGTTACCAGCCTCAAAAATCACCAATTATTAATTAATTAATGAGAAATTTTTTATCACAAGGCCCATTTTGTCTTAAATGCCCACTATATTACAGCTGAGTATTTTTATTAAACCATCTATTGTTGGTTGATTCAATTTATTGAATCGATAGACCAGTTCTCGTTTCAGAATCTATTCATGTTTTTAAAAATATTTAGCCTTTTTATTTGCATATTTATTTATATTATTTATTTTACATGGTCTAATATTGAAACTTTACAAATGGTATAGATTTGATGAGTTTCATAAAAATAAACCACAACTTTTGCAGAAAATAGAAATCGCTTTTATCTTCTCAAATTTTGTGAGAGTAGTGTGTTTTCTTTTTTCCTTTGAGCTTATAGGTGGTTGGTGCATTTCCGTTACCTAGTGCACTGAAGTGTGGTGCAGAAGAATAGTAGAAAGAAAAAATTTTAACTTTATACCAGACATACAGTATATGTTTTAAAAAAAAAAAAAACAACAACACAAATTTTATGGCATTTCAGTGCTTATTATGTAGCTGTATTAGTTCTTAATAAGAAATGTATTTTCTTATTTTGTCTCAACCTTGAGACAAATCAGCCAATAAACTTTAGTGCTTCTGAATTGAATGAATTGAAAATTGGGATTCTCTAAAACAATTAGGATCAAATCGATGGTCAACCTACAATTGACAGATCTACTATATAACACAGTAATCAGTTATTCATTAATTTATCCATTGCTTACATCTGATAGCAGGACACTGTCATCTGTTTATCCTTACCAATACCAATATTTTTGCAAACCAAATTTCTAGGTGTATCCCTTGAAACATTTTTATGTACCAGATATACCAGGTTTATTGACCTTGTACATAAAACTGGTCCAGAGTCCAGAGATATATTCTGAGCTTACTCCTCAACAAAAAACAACTAATGATAGAAATAGAAAGTTGCACAACCTTTAGGATGTCAAGAAGAAGAAGATTTTGAATAATACATATGGTAAAAGTTCTCCAAACATGTCCAAGTTTGTGAATACTGTAACAGTACTCTGGCAGTAAAGCATATGCAAAACCCTGTCCAGTTAACACTGACTGCACAGTGTCATCTGCTGGTTCTCTTTTGTCATCTCTCATGATCTCTCAAGCGCGCACACACACACACACACACACACACACACACACACACACACACACACACACACACACACACACACACACACACACACACAAACTCCTCATAGGCAATGAGACGCAGAGTGAATCGAACTTTATAGTCAATCTAGACTAAAACCGTATGTCATATTTGGATCATGCACATAACATTTTTAATGTATAAAATGTTGATTCAGTTCATACTGAAGACAAATATTAAAAAAGTGCAAATGTAGGACTTGACTGAACTGCTGTAGTTATTGTAAAGTACTGCTGCAGAAATACTGCAGTATAGAATATATACAGTAGATGTATTTTTAAATAGACTTCCCTCACAAAATATTATGCTTTACACACACCTACTGTATGTAGTTTAACAGTAAAAATGATACATTATGGAATTTTATTTTAGTTCAAAACTAAAACTAGCAGAATTATGGTATGGCTATTGTGGAGTTAAAGAACGAACAGAAGTGATAACCCATGCTTTAAAGCTGCACTCACCTCCTGAACTGCCTGACCCAAACGCTCCTGACAGCTTATTGCCTTCCTGCACACAACAATACCAACAAACAACATTTAGTCAGGCCTATACTTATTTGGACAGTAAAAAAAATTTTTTGTTAGCCCACAACCATGAATTTGAAATAAAACAATCAAGATGTTACTATAATGTAGACTTTACAGGGAATATATTATGAAACTTCAACTTTCGTCTCAGGGTGTTGAGTAAGTTGACAGTTGAAAACGGCTATAATTCCTAAATGGTCAATGCAACACTTTTGTTAAAACCCTTGTGTTAAAGCTGAAAGTTGTTTGTCTTTTGGCTGCTACCGTCAAGGGGTTGCGCCCCAGCGAACCATCTGATCCGCACAACAACTTGGAATAGGTTTTTCATACCGAATGCCCTTCCTGACACAAACCTCCCATTTTACCTGGCACGGCAAATCAGTGGCTGGGGTTTGGGCACTGGCTGGAAATCGAACCCAGGCCTTGTGGATGGCAGCCGAGAAAACTACCATTGAAATCACATTTTTATTGCTACATCAATTTTTTTTTGTCACGGTGGACAAATTAAAAATGGCTAAAGTCATTGGCAAATACCTGGGACCTGATTGTAGGTACCAATGTAGTACCAATGTATATATATATATATATATATATATATATATATATATATATACAAACAGATATATTCAAACACAGTGCATCTCAAAGCAATTTAATATCATGGAAAAGATACGACTGAAACGGCTGTCTGTTTATGCATATTAATGGAAAGTTAATTGGAACAGAAACATGTGATAGAAAAATGTGCACAAGTAACAGGGATGACCACAGCCACAAGATTCAAGAAAATCAAGATTCAAGAGAGAGCTTGACAAGGAGTGGAGTGAGGCTGGAGTCAGTGCATCAAGAATCACCACACACAGATCTCAAAAATGTATTGTCTGTGATAAGGAGCTGAGGATAAAGAGACCTGGACTGCTGCTTAAGGGGTCCAATGTGCTCTTTTCAAATTAAATAAATTTTTGCATATTATTTTGAAATCAGGGTCTTAGAGTCTGGGGGAAGAGTGGATAGGCACAGAATCTAATTAGCTTGAAGTCCACTGGGAAGTTTCCATAGGCTGTGATGATTTGAGGTGCCATATCATCTGCTGGTGTTGGTCCATTGTGTCCATCAAGTCCAAAGTCTACAAGGAGATTTTGGAGCACTTCATGCTTCTTTCTGTTGATAAGCTTGATGGGGATGACGATTTCCTTTTCTAGCGGCATCTGACCACAGTAACCAAACTACTGGGTTGCTGATCATTATATTATTGAGCTTTATTGGTCAGTCAACTCACCTGACCTAAACTCCATAGAGAATCTATTGCGTATTGTCACAAGGAAGATAAAAAAAAAAAACACGTGATAGAACAGAAAATTCCAGAAGAGCTGAATGCTCTTTTGATTGATCTTAGGAAGTCTAATATTTTGAGCTACTGAATTTTTGATTGTCATGAGCTTTTGATTACGTTTCTGAGTGAACACAGGGGATTGGGAAGTACATTGGACTTTTTAATCGCCTAGTGGCTAAATTTTATTTGTCTTCTGCAAAATTCTAAAACCAACATATGTAGATTATTATTGTGTAAAGTTTATAACTGGTACAATGTGAGTGGGTTTACCTTGGTATTTTCCGTGCGATGGTGAGTGTGTACTCTGCGCCGCAGTCTGGCTGGTATGTAGAGGGCAAAATGACATAGCCAGCAGGGGGCAGTCTACACCGGACACTGACTTCGTGAGAGTGAGCGTGAGGAACACAACTCACCACAGGGCACACCATACCTGAGATCACCATGCATTCCACATCACCAGAAACCTACACAGCAAGAATAACATTTAACTGTATGTCCAATGCTGCCTTCATATTTTTATAATAAGCATCATGTTAATGTTGAAATTATGATGTCAGACAATTTGTGCTGCCATGTGGAAATATGTTACCATAGCAAAACCAATAGCATTACGAGTAAAATTCTAAAAGATGTGAAGAAGGTAAGATGATACAATATCATGCAGCATGCCATAATCAGATAACTCCTCTTGTGTGCAGCAAAACCAGTGTGGAAGTGCAAATATGTACATATCTTGGGGCACGTTATTGTAACATAATAATAATAATAATAATAATAATAAATGTAAGAAATCATGTGAATGTACTACCGCCACGAAAAGATAATACTGTGAAAAACATTCAAGTAACTGTCATGTTATTGGAAGTGTTAACTAAAATCATTAACTCTTAGGATGTTTCATGTCTCATAAAAATGACAACATCCTGTTTAGTAAAAATTGAGTGCATGGAGAAAATTCCGCACACGTTTCAATCATTTTGTATGTTTGTTCATATAGAAATAACAGCAATAACATGGTGGATGGATAAATATTATTAGGAGCACAATAAAGAATTTATAGTTTATCTGCCCAGATCTGGTGAGGCGTGGCCCCTGCAGCATCACCTTCTTGTTTTCTTTATTTTCTTTTCTTTTTTAAAAGGCACCAATCATTGCACTAAGTGGGCCATTTATATATACAGTTTTTCTTTGTTGTGAACCATTAGTTAAATGTTTTTAGTGATTGTGTCTTAGTCACATTTGTTCTACCTAAAAGCAGGAAAAACGACCTACACAGAACTTATAAAAAGGTTAACTTTTTTGAAATTGGATTTTGGCAAAGTGATATAGAACATTTTATTCATGTTTTCGTTGCGTCAAAAAGGCGACAACAGATTTAGTCTAAATTAATATGGTAATTTGGCTTGATTTTGCAAATTTAATTACAAAGAAGGCTCTGGATCATAAAAAAAAAAATAGAGTGAAAACAATATGAAATTCAACGTCACTCTGGTAGTTCTGTTTTACTAAACATGTGACCGAAAGCAGCTGTCATGGCACTGGCTCTTTTTTAATGAATCACATTTTAATTGTGGTCATGCACTGCTGCCTTTTGCCATGAATGTGGAGTTCAAAGGTCCTAAAATGTAGATATGTAACGATTTTCAAATGAAATGTTTAGTTATACACACTTGTGCGCTTGAGTTAAATAAAAGTCAGACGATTTTACAGTAAAACCCTTAATTTAAGGTATGAGAAAAAATATTTACGTCCATCCATCCATCCATCCATCCATCCATCCATTTGCTTCCGCTTATCCATGGATTAATGATTTGGTTAATAATGGTCTTGTGGGAACATAGTATGCCTGTTACTAATGTTCACAGCGAAATTACATTATTGCGATCTGTAAATAGTCCTGGACTACACGAGAATGTCAATGTCACCTGTCTCTTCTGTATAACCTTGTGTATAAAAATTTTATAGTTTTGTTTAAATGGTCTTTTTAAATTTCAGCAATCAATCAAGCAAATCATACTCTAGCAAGCAAACTATGTGCATATAACCTATAATCATACCAGGGAATCGTAGACTGTGAGCTGTGAATTACACATTAATATTAAAATCTATGTATTATTATCCAAACAATAATACAATCTATAATTAGTCTGGTATTATTCCATCATATTGATGATGTGTGACTGCCTTTGCTGGCTACTGACCTTATAAATATGAAAGCCAATGGCATGAAGAGTGTTCTCTGGGCTATGCTGGCATAGTGTGACTCTTACATTTGTCCCCCCAGGATCATAAGTGACTATGAGGGGAACATGAGGGTTCTTCCCATGTGATGGGAAGTTCCGACTTCCTCCAGCTGTAGAGCCGACTGTCCAGCAGCCGCTTACGCTTTCCATCTCCCATTCTCCACCTCCACATTCCTGCTGCACACTCACTTTTACTGCACTGTAAAGGAAAGATGTTTCTTTATAACAGCCAAATATCTTGTTTAAAATTTTTTATTAATAAACATTACAGTTGGCTCCAAAATTATTTGGACTAAAAAAGGTCTTGAATAAAGTCTTTGTAATTTTGCCCCTGTACAGTACATCACCACAATGCATCTGGTTCATGTAAAAAATGCTATCCTTAGGCCAGAAAAAAAAACTGATTCCAGAGACTTTAGGTGTGGCCAGATCTGGTACATTTTAAAAAGAAGAAATGCACTGGCAAGCTTAGGAACCCTAATGACACGGAAGACCCGAAATAAAAATAAAAGTCATGAACACTCTAACCCTAGGTAGGTGCATCATTATCAAGAGATGCGTTCATGAACGTTCAGTACATACAGTTCAGTTTACCTCCAGAGAGTTTACCATACAAGCCACTAAAAACATCTAAATAGAAATTTCTGGAACTAGATTCTTTGGACAGATGAAATTAAGACTAAGTTACACTAGGATAATGGTAATATGGTAAAGGAAAAGAACGGATCATAACACAAAGCCATACCACATCATCCATCAAACGAGGTGGGGTTCGTGCATGGACATGTACGGCTGCCAGTGGAACTGGGTCACTAGTATTTATAGCTAAAGTAGCTGCTGAGAAGAGTAGAAAAATGTATAGAGCTATACTTTCCTAAAACTTAAGCTAAATTTAGCATCATTTTCACTTGCTGAAGATTAAACCAAAGAATGAAGGCCCCACAAACAAGCAGAAACTGAAGGTGGCTACAATAAACACTATGAAAAAACCTAAACTGGTAATGTAATATTTTGGTTAAACCCTTTGAATGAAAGCCAAAAGTTTATATTTTATCACAACTTATTTGCTTTATTTCATAACCACTGTGGTGTTGTACAGACACAAAAGTGCAAAAATTGTGACACTGTAATACTTACTGACCTAAGACTATAAACATACTTCCCACATTTCCATATCATGTTCAAAATCACAAGACATCTACATTGTTAAATGAAAAAATAAAAGACATTTGTGCATACCTGAGGAAAGTGGAGCATGTAGCATGCACTCGAAGAAGGAAATGCCCCTGTTCCCCCTGTAGAAAGGTGCTGGGCACAAGCAAGTAGAACCCTGCACTTAAATGTGCGTGTACCACCACTTCACGCTCATATGTGTGTGTGAGTGAGGATGCACAGGGCGTTGAGTTCAGTGTCCGTGTCAAGTTAAACCGCTTTTTGTCAACCTATAGAAATAAAAGTAGACAATAAAAGCTCCAGGTCGTCTTCCCTGTGACCCGCCACGCACAGCAACCTTGGCACAGGCCAAGTATGAAAAATTACTATATTAAATATTCAATAATTAATTACAATATTCCAACAAACCTTCCATATGTGCAGCGCAATGGCCTGATAGTACGGGTGCTGACGAATGTTGTCAACTGATTGCTCTTTCTGGAAATTGTGCAGTGAGCTCCATGGGCCATGCTGCAGTAGTGATACAAGCACCTCTCCTCCTTCCTGGACCTTTAACCAGTATTTAGGATTGCTGCTGTAGCTGTTATTGTTACGGCAACCACCTGCTGAGAAACCTTTGATCCAGGAGCCGCTGATCTGCTGGGTATGAGTCAAGAGAGACCCTGTAACAATTAAGGAGACACAAAGGATGTTTTTACATTAGGCACCATTAATTTGTACTGTGCTCAGAAATGATTGCTCCCCGCCTCACCTCCCCACTGGGCAGTGTTCACATTGCGATTAGATCTCTGTTCCCGGGCACATTTGCGTATTTATACCCTCTGATACAACAGCATGCAGCTATTTGGTCTCGAGCTGCCATTAAGCACAAGAGAAGAAGGTAGATAACTCTCACCCTACAGTATGTCTACTATTATTATTGATAATTCTGAAAAAATATCAAGAACAACATTCTTGGGTGCCTTCTTACTTTATCAGATATGGCTACAGAGAGACCGACAGTATTGATGACTTCGCTCCGAAGCAGTGATCTCTCCGATCTATCCGTTGGAGGACAAGGTCTTGAGTTTAGAACTACTATTTTCACTCATCAAAATTAATTGGCCTTTGAGCTCAAGTGTTGTCAGAAATGATCCCTTGGGGTCTAATGTGAAAGTGCCCAAAGATGGCAGTTGAAGACACATCATAAAAACACATCAAAACCTACATGATACTGAGAAATTCTTTGTAATGTTATGACTGATTTATATATCTATAGCTGTTGATCTATCAATCTGTCTCTCAATCTATATACAGTACCAGTCAAAAGTTTCTGTTTAGTGATTCGTTTTCAACATTTTAAAATAATACTGGATTTTTTCAAAACTATCAAATAACACATATGGCATTAGGTAATTAAGTAGCAACAACAACAGTCTCTCATAAAGACCATCCCAGGAAAGCAAGACCAAAACTTACTGCTGCTGCAGAGGAGAAGTTTGTTTAGAGTTACCAGCCTCAAAAATCATCAGCTAACAGCACCTCAGATTAGAGCCGTTATGAATATGGACGCAAAATAGTCTCATTAATAATTCACACAAAAGATGTATTCCAATTCACATGTGTGGAACCCAATTTACATGAATGAAAACAATATGTATTCACAAAAAAACAACAACTCATATGCACAAAATAAATATATAAACTACCGTTCAAAACTTTAGGGTCCAGGTCACAGCTGTCCAGGAGCGCAGTACTCAAGTAGCTCAGCTTTGCACAACTTTTGCGCAATCTGAGTTAATTACAACGGAAATGAACTTTTACCTACTCAAACCAAGAACAGGATGCATGCGAAAGTTAATGAGACTATTTTGCTTCCATAAAAAACGCTTTACAGAGCATGAGTAGCAAACACATCTGAACATCAAATGGAGATTATTGTATATTCTGGATGCCTTCAGCATCATTTACAATGTAGAAAGAAATAAAAATCAGGAAAGACCATGGAATTAGAATAATTAATTAATATTTAATTAATATTAATTAATAAATAATTAAGAATTAATTACTACTTTGCTCTTAAAACCACATTCTATAGACCAGGGGTGCCCAACCAGTTGATCGCGGTTGATCGCAGACTGCTTTCCAGTCGATCGCGAGAGTAAACTGCCTTCTGGTTTGTCCTTTCTCTTTCTTCACTGTTTCCACGCCTCTAACCCTCAAATAAAACAATAACCTTTATAGACATAGTATTTCTTGAGTAAAGAAAGCCTGTACTTATTTTAAAAAACAGTTCTTTATTTTGCCTTACAAGATCATTGATTATGCATTAATCTTCGGCTCTGCGCTGAAAAACCGATGGAATTAGTGGCTGAATTTGAAATCGCATACTAACATACTACTCATACTATTTCATATAAATATATGGCAGAAACAAACGAGAGTAGTATGCTAGTACGCTAATCTGAATTTAGCCAGGGTTTTAGCTATAGGCACATTACTAGTAGGGACTCAGTGTTTAAGTAAAGAAGTTGAGAGAGCTGCAACTTCAGCAAAGTAAAAGGCAACTATGGCAGAAGCAAAAAAAAAAAAAAAAAAAAGGGCAATTTGGGTCGCCATTTCAAAACCGTGCACAAAAGCTACATATGCAGATTTCCCGGCTAAATCAGCTCTACGCACCCGAAAAGTCCAGGAATTGAAGAGGCAGTTAGCAGCACAGCAGTCCATTTTCACCAGGCCAAACACCAAGGGTAAGGCTGCAACTATTGAACAGTGTGAATGTTTTTCTCTTCAATTTGTCAATGAGTCGACTGATGTTGTGGATGTGGCACAGCTGTGTGTTTTCATTAGAATGGTTGTTGGAGACATGGGTGCAAAAGAAGAGCTAGGGTTAGGGTTAATAACTTTCAATTATCACTACAATTAGACGATGTTTTATTATATACAGTTGTGTGAAAAACTATTTGCCCCCCTCCTGATTTCTTATTCTTTTGCATGTTTGTCACACAAAATGTTTCTGATCATCAAACACATTTAACTATTAATTAAAGATAACACAAGTAAACACAAAATGCAGTTTTTAAATGAGGGGTTTTATTATTTAGGGAGAAAAAAAATCCAAACCTACATGGCCCTGTGTGAAAAAGTGATTGCCCCCCTTGTTAAAAAATAACTTAACTGTGGTTTATCACACCTGAGTTCAATTTCTGTAGTGACCCCCAGGCCTGATTACTGCCACACCTGTTTCAATCAAGAAATCACTTAAATAAGAGCTACCTGACACAGAGAAGTAGACCAAAAGCACCTCAAAAGCTAGACATCATGCCAAGATCCAAAGAAATTCAGGAACTTTTTTGAGAACAAAAGTAATTTAGATCTATCAGTCTGGTAAAGGTTATAAAGCCATTTCTAAAGCTTTGGGACTCCACAGTGAGAGCCATTATCCACAAATGGCAAAAACATGGAACAGTGGTGAACCTTCCCAGGAGGGAAGACCAAAATTACCCCAAGATCGCAGAGACAACTCATCCGAGAGGCCACAAAAGACCCCAGGACAACATCTAAAGAACTGCAGGCCTCACTTGCCTCAATTAAGGTCAGTGTTCACGACTCCACCATAAGAAAGAGACTGGGCAAAAACGGCCTGCATGGCAGATTTCCAAGGCGCAAACCATTTTTAAGCAAAAAGAACATTAAGGCTCGTCTCAATTTTGCTAAAAATCATCTCAATGATTGCCAAGACTTTTGGGAAAATACCTTGTGGACCGACGAGACAAAAGTTGAACTTTTTGGAAGGTCCGTGTCCCGTTACATGTGGCGTAAAAGTAACACAGCATTTCAGAAAAAGAACATCATACCAACAGTAAAATATGGTGGTGGTAGTGTGATGGTCTGGGGTTGTTTTGCTGCTTCAGGACCTGGAAGGCTTGCTGTGATAGATGGAACCATGAATTCTACTGTCTACCAAAAAATCCTGAAGGAGAATGTCCGGCCATCTGTTCGTCAACTCAAGCTGAAGCGATCTTGGGTGCTGCAGCAGGACAATGACCCAAAACACACCAGCAAATCGACCTCTGAATGGCTGAAGAAAAACAAAATGAAGACTTTGGAGTGGCCTAGTCAAAGTTCTGACCTGAATCCTATTGAGATGTTGTGGCATGACCTTAAAAAGGCGGTTCATGCTAGAAAACCCTCAAATAAAGCTGAATTACAACAATTCTGCAAAGATGAGTGGGCCAAAATTCCTCCAGAGCGCTGTAAAAGACTCGTTGCAAGTTATCGCAAACGCTTGATTGCAGTTAAGGGTGGCCCAACCGGTTATTAGGTTCAGGGGGCAATTACTTTTTCACACAGGGCCATGTAGGTTTGGATTTGTTTTCTCCCTAAATAATAAAACCCCTCATTTAAAAACTGCATTTTGTGTTTACTTGTGTTATCTTTGACTAATAGTTAAATGTGTTTGATGATCAGAAACATTTTGTGTGACAAACATGCAAAAGAATAAGAAATCAGGAGGGGGGCAAATAGTTTTTCACACCACTGTATGGATTAGGGCTACTTTCTGTTTGTTTTGTGCACATTAAACATGTAAATATGCTATGAATAGCAACTGGCTTTCTGTTTGGGCTGGTAGATCTCAGCACACTGACAAATTAAAAAGTAGATCTTTGTTCAAAAAAGGTTTGGCACCCCTGCTATAGACTAACCTCATTGCCAGACAGTTTGTTCTTCTATTTAAGCCTGATGTGCAGCCAGTAAAGCTTATTTTCACATGGCACTTAGTTATTGACCTGTACTGTAGCTACTGTATACTGAACTGAAAACACATACTTTATGATCAGCCAAACCACAAGGAAAGATCCAAAACATGGGTAAACAGTAGCATACAGTAAACAGTATTCGCATGAGGAATCAAGGGGAATCGTACAGGTACAGTACAACTGCCTGTGCAAGCTCTGTAATGCAAGCTACTGTAACTAGCTGTTAGTAAGTCCCCATAAATTAAGTACAGTTTACTATATTTTAGGGATCTAATTAACAACAATAATAATAACAGTCTTAATGCCAAGATGCAACCTTAATAAAACTCCTATACTTATTTGATTCACAAACTTGGATTGTATAAAGACATATGCCTGCAAATTTGATGTATAATGGTGTCCAAAAGTCATGATTTGGTACAGGAAGTTTTATGCTCTATGCCCCTCCTGACACACCCCTTCTTATTTTATCCATGATTGGAACCGGCACTAAGAAGTACTTGTGCAACCTCCAGTGGCGGTGGTTAGTTCCCTGACTAGGATGCGTTAGGTTTAAAAGCTGCAAGAGAAGCTTTTGAAATTAAAGCATTACAATTTTAAGGAGAAAACTGGTAAGTGGTAATAGTCACATTTTAACAACTGTGAAGAGTAATACACAAATATGTAACTTAAGAAACAGACGACATTTGCATCAGCATCACTATACTATATTTTCTCCACTACTTACATACTGTACCTACTATTAGGATACAGGGGTTAGTCACTGCATGAGAACTAAAATATTACTTGATAAGCACTAAATTAGAAACTCGAAATCTGACAATGATGTACTGTATACTTTAAGTAGTATTTTTGTTTCCTCAATATCATGTCATCATCTGAGTAAGCATTTTGTTTTATTCTTGTTCATCATTCATAATTTGTTATATAACTTTTTTCAGAAATGTAAAAAACTGGTGGAACATGATGGTTACTTACGTATTTTACAGGTATGTTTTGAGCGCTTTATTTGACAAGCCACAGACGATACTTTCACTTAACTTAAATTTTACAGCTGGTTTTCTGATTAAACTATTTGTAGATTCATACAGTCTAATTTTATGGATCAATATTGAAAGAGCTGGGCACTGCAAACTAAATATTTGGGACTGGATTTACTGCTTCAAGACATCAGAACATTATGATGAAAAAGAACAGTTTAAAGCCCTGTATAAAATTAGCAGTGCTTCCTAATCATGGCAACCTAAGACGCGGCCTAAGTACATTAATAACCTTATTTTCATAGCTATTGTTTATATTGATGTTAATAGTGCCAGTTAATAATTTTTACAATTGTTTGGAAAAAGGATTTGTATTGCTACATACTGTAGGAAACAACCATGCTGTGGGTACCTGTGTAAATGCTCTGAAGATGATGATCCTCACTGATTGGATATCCTACTGTGATGTCATCAAATTTCTGCTGAAATTCCATCTTATCTACCCAGAATTCCCCCTCCTTTGTGTTGCCCAAAAGATCTGCAGAGCACAATGGGTCCAACATAGTCCACCCTGCTCCCCTAATGTGTATATGTATAAATGAGACATACAGAGGGAATTAGAAAGAGAATTAATGAGTTTTTGAGATATTTCATGTATATTTACAACACAATAGACAATTTTATTTTATTGTTCAAATGTTTCAAATCTACTGCTGCCCTTCAGCATTTGAGAAGTATAAATCTTAATTTCTACTGTAACTTAACTACAGTAAAACCTCAGACCTGAGCTAACGGTTTTTCTCTCTCTTTTTTGCTGCGGAATTGTGGGTAATCGGCTCCACTGCTGGGTCTCTTACTGATATAATCAACATCCGTACACGCGTGTACTGTTTACTATAACACTGTGACCGTATGTGTGTGCGTAAAACATATTTTATTTTGTGTCTGTATGCGTGTGTGTACAGCGTGCATGTAAAGCAAAAGCAAGTCTCATTAGAGAGGTTAAAGATCCATTTTGTCTCTCTGCTCAAGGCTCAGCCTGTTCTTTGTGTCTGTGTGCGTACGCATCATTGGACCCCCCACCCCAACACAAACACCCCTCTTACTTTCGCCTTCACACACACACACAGACACACACACACACAGACACACACACACAGACACACACACACACACACACACACACAGACACACACACACACACACACACACACACACACACACACACACACACACTCACTATCTTTCTCTCTGCTCTACACAAAAACACTGCTCTGTTGCGATTCTTTTCAAAGTTAAAGTGCAGGTTAATTTGTTTTATTTTTACTATACAGCAGTGATTCCGTTAGTGTGTCGCTCAATCGAGTGTCATTAGAGAGCTTATATGTTTATTTTTCCCGATAAAACAGTATTTCCTTTGTGTGCGCGCATGTTTGAAAAGATTGGAGGAAGGATAACTGTTAGACTTATACTTTTTTTAAGTAAAGTGCAGGTTAATTTGTTTTATTTTTACTTAATATTTTGTGTTAATTATTTGTATTTATTTATTTTTTTGGGTTGTGGAACTAATAATTTTAGTGTCCATTTCTTATGAGAAAATTCGATTTGGTTTACGACTGAACACAAGTCCGTTTCTGGAACGAATTCTGAGTTGTGCTATTGTTCTTTTTTTATTTTCAGTTTTATTATAGTGTGCTTTTAATTCGCATAATGGCAGCAAACTCTCACTTCTACCTGAATGTTGCAATTAGGCTAATGCAAAAAAAAGATGGCAAATATAAATAAATAAATAAATAAATAAATAAATCACATCTCATAGTACGGTACCCACCCTTCAGTCCAGACTCCTTCCCAGCACCTCCTGCCCCATGGATTGCGTATCCGGAGCAGCTGCACTTGTTCTCCAGCAGTTGTTTTCACATCTTTCCATTCAATTACACTCAGAGCGTGGAACTGACCCTGCTCAGAGGCACCTACAGAAAGTTGGAAAAAAACTCATTTTAGCTAGAGCTACTGAAAAACCTTCACATATAATAATAATAATAATAATAATAATAAATAATTATTATTATAATAAGCTGTATTTCAATACCAATCAGCATAATACATTACATTTGATCGATCAAAATAACATTTATAATTTATATTCCACTTCAGGTTTAAGTGTTTCAGTGGTTCAATGAACATAGCAATACACTACAGCAATATTGAAAATTAATACATCCCCTTTTGGTATTAATAAAATTTTGATATTTAGTTGACCAAAAAAAATGGAAATAAAATAGAATAAATGTATTTTTGTGAAAATGAAAAACTAACAGTAAAAAACACTTATAATACTGAATACTTAAAATTAGTTTCCGTATATTAGTACAGTATAAGGTGGCTTGCAAAAGTATTCGGCCCCCTTGAACTTTTCCACATTTTGTCACATTACAGCCACAAACATGAATCAATTTTATTGGAATTCCACGTGAAAGACCAATACAAAGTGGTGTACACATGAGAAGTGGAACAAAAATCATACATGATTCCAAACATTTTTTACAAATAAATAACTGCAAAGTGGGGTGTGCGTAATTATTCAGACCCTTTGGTCTGAGTGCAGTCAGTTGCCCATAGACATTGCCTGATGATTGCTAATGACTAAATAGAGTGCACCTGTGTGTAATCTAATGTCAGTACAAACACAGCTGCTCTGTGACGGCTTCAGGGGTTGTCTAAGAGAATATTGGGAGCAACAACACCATGAAGTCCAAAGAACACACCAGACAGGTCAGGGATAAAGTTATTGAGAAATTTAAAGCAGGCTTAGGCTACAAAAAGATTTCCAAAGCCTTGAACATCCCACGGAGCACTGTTCAAGCGATCATTCAGAAATGGAAGGAGTATGGCACAACTGTAAACCTACCAAGACAAGGCCGTCCACCTAAACTCACAGACCGAACAAGGAGAGCGCTGATCAGAAATGCAGCCAAGAGGCCCATGGTGACTCTGGACGAGCTGCAGAGATCTACAGCTCAGGTGGGGGAATCTGTCCATAGGACAACTATTAGTCGTGCACTGCACAAAGTTGGCCTTTATGGAAGAGTGGCAAGAAGAAAGTCATTGTTAACAGAAAACCATAAGAAGTCCCGTTTGCAGGGCCAAAATGCAAAACGCTATGTGTGGCGGAAAACTAACACTGCACATCACTCTGAACACACCATCCCCACTGTCAAATATGGTGGTGGCAGCATCATGCTCTGGGGGTGCTTCTCTTCAGCAGGGACAGGGAAAATGGTCAGAGTTGATGGGAAGATGGATGGAGCCAAATACAGGGCAATCGTGGAAGAAAACCTCTTGGAGTATGCAAAAGACTTGAGACTGGGGCGGAGGTTCACCTTCCAGCAGGACAACGACCCTAAACATAAAGCCAGGGCAACAATGGAATGGTTTAAAACAAAACATATCCATGTGTTAGAATGGCCCAGTCAAAGTCCAGATCTAAATCCAATCGAGAATCTGTGGCAAGATCTGAAAACTGCTGTTCACAAACGCTGTCCATCTAATCTGACTGAGCTGGAGCTGTTTTGCAAAGAAGAATGGGCAAAGATTTCAGTCTCTAGATGTGCAAAGCTGGTAGAGACATACCCTAAAAGACTGGCAGCTGTAATTGCAGCAAAAAGTGGTTCTACAAAGTATTGACTCAGGGGGCTGAATAATTACGCACACCCCACTTTTCAGTTATTTATTTGCAAAAAAAAAAAAATGTTTGGCATCATGTATGATTTTCGTTCCACTTCTCACGTGTACACCACTTTGTATTGGTCTTTCATGTGGAATTCAAATAAAATTGATTCATGTTTGTGGCTGTAATGTGACAAAATGTGGAAAAGTTCAAGGGGACCGAATACTTTTGCAAGCCACTGTATATACAACAGTTAGTTCCAACCAAGTAATCCGAGTGGACAAGAGTCATTCCACGAGTGGTGAAAGGACAGATGGTAACAGCACTAGGATGTTCAACTATATGCATCACTCCGCTTCAAATGTTCTAGTAACAGTTAATTATACCAACTTTCAGTTATCAGCATGGAAGGAAGTCTAGTCTAGTTAGTTCCGCTAGTTGCGGTTATTTAGTTCCGTTAGTTGTGAAAAGGATATGTGCTGGCAGAGCAAAATAACTGGTTAAATGAACAAAGAAATCATGATCACGACCTTCAAGGCCATGAAGTCGCTTTCCAACATATTTGCAGAATAATATCAGTTAACAGGATTTTACAGTTAAATACTTCATTAAGAAGTGGAAAGTGCATGACACAACCAACACTTTGCCAAAATCTGAGTTTCCATCAAATCTATTTAACTGGGAGAGATGATATTTTTTAGAGAGACCACCAGGACCTCTAGAAGCTGGAAGAACAGACTTCTCCTGGCTCAGGTCTTAACTGACTGATCGTTATCAATTTGTACATGTAAATGATTACTTCTCTAGCTGTACATAACTTCCTCTGGGTAATATCATTTGTTTAAGCCAGATGAGAGACACCAGCTTAATAAAGTTAAGGAATGTATGAAGAAGATTAGACACTGGATGTTTATTAACTTCCTTCTGCATGATTCTGACAAGTAGTACTCGTACGAGACTGTAGTAGCACTGGTACTAGAACCATGTGCAACTTGAAGTAAGCTTTCTGGTGATAAGTTTTCCTAACTCTAGCTCTGGATGGCATTTCTCATTCATCATCTTATTCACAAGGCATCGGCTCAGAGTAAAAATTTCAGATTGATTTTGAAATATACGAATATTGTATATATTGAATATATTCTCATCACATGGAGACCACATTCTGCTCCTGAGGATAGCCCCATATGGCCTGCTTATAGCTTTATGCGATACAGTAACTGAGGACAGTTAAAACCACGAAGATGACTTTGACTGTATTGTATGCAGTTCCACTATAATGGGTTATGACTGCAAGTGCTCTAATAGTTAAAGGACTAATATTTCCACAAACATTTACCACCCAAGTCTCCATCACTGAACATTTTGTAACCTCAACAAAGTGCAACTAAACATATCAACTACCAACTGGTATTCATATAAATTAAAACACATTAGACAATTAAACATTCAACCTCAGAACACACTGTTATAGTGTGTGTGTGTATATAGAGATTCATATACAATCAAACTATCCAGTATCACCCAAATGAGGACGGGTTCCCTTTTTAGTCTATTTCCTCTAAGGTTTCTTCCTTATGTTCATCTCGGAGAGTTTTTCCTTGTCACCAACACCTCCAGCAGCTTTCTCATTTTCAATTTATATGCCGATTTTTTTATTCCTGTAAAGCCGCTTTGAGACAATGTCAATTGTTAACAGGGTTACATGAATCTTCTTTGTCTTTCGGCTGTTCCCTTTCAGGGATCCCACATCGAATCATCTGTCTCCATCTAACCCTATCCTCTGCATCCTCATCTCTTACACCAACTAACTTCATGTCCTCTTTCACTACATCCATAAATCTCCTCTTTGGACTTCCTCCAGACCTCCTGCCTGCCGATTCCAACCTCACCATCCTTCTACCAATATATTCACAATCTCTGCTCTAAACACGTCCAAACCACCTAAATCTGCAGTCTCTGACATCTAACATGGGTGGAAAAAATAAAAAGTAATAAAACTGAATAAACATAATATTTACGTTATACAGAAATATCTTAAATGGAAAAATCAAAGATTCCCAGGGAATAACTTAATGAGAATTTTTGTTTTACTTTCTAAGTTGTCCTAACAGCAAATAGCAAGTGCATATTACACTTGTCCTGTTTTCCCACTCACCTGTAGGGTCTTCGTGCACACAGCAACTAATGTAACTCCACTTCCTTATATCCTCCGAGAGCTCTGGGAACAAGCTCTGGCTTCCAGGTGTGCTCAAAGACTTTTTTAAACTCCAGCGTTCAGCAACACCTCCACTCAGGTCCACAAGTGCCTCACACACCTGTCCTGCCCATAAACGCTCATATGAACCATGGAGCCTTTAGAAAAACAGACAGAAAAACTAAGCATTATACTATGTAGACATACACTATAAAGCAAAAATGTTTGGGGACACATAACCATCACACCCATATGTGGGTCTTCTCTGCCACAAAGTTGAAAGCACACAATTGTAAAGTTCTTCTTAACTAGGACTTATGGGCCACTGATAATTATCAGTTTGTAGATTTAATTGCTGACTATTCTGCATGTTCTGAAGTGAAGTTTCATCATCTACAGCAGTAAAAGACCTTGGTGTGGTAACAGATTCCAATCTCTAATTTGAACCTGCGTATTATGAAAACTACAGCAAGGGGGAGAGCAAAGTTTGACAATGCTGAAGATGATCAGCACAGAGCCCTGACCTCGACCCTACAGAACACCTCCGGAATAAACTGGACTGGTATACAGTAGCTTTGCTCTCATAGGGGTGTGATAGTCAGTTATCTACAAATTTATGGATTTATATTTTAAGGATACAAGAAATTAGTAAACCACAAACTTAAACTCTATGCTCACAGTAATGTCCAACATTTCTGAATGTGACATTAATTACACAGTACATTTATGCCTCTTTTCCACTGCATAGTATGGCACAACACGGTTCAGTTCAACTCACTTCGGTTCGGCGCAGTTTGGCTCGGTTTGCGCTTCCACTGCTGTTTAGTAACGCTTTAGAGTGGGCGGGATTACTCACGTGCGGCACCACTACTGCCGTGATGTCATCGTAAACGCGCGACAAACAAACACACAACAATGGAGCATATCGACGGCATGGTGTTCTTCATTCTCGGCATGTGGATGTTTTTAACAGCGAGACGAAGGAGTTTGTTTCAAAAGAGGCTGATGGCAGCCAAAGAAAATTTTTGGTTAATACAAAAAGGTGCGTCCGATCCTTCTCTTGCTGTTCTAAATATAGCGGTTCTGTTGTGTCTCGTGTCGCAAGTTCGGTGACGCAGTAATGACGATTTTCTCCGGCCAATCAGTGACCAGCAGAGTTTATACGTCACGTTTTGGTAACGGATCGGCGCGCTTGGAACCTCGGCTGAGGTGGTACTAAAAAAAGGACCAGGTACCCAGGTACTGTTCCCAGTGGAAAACCCCCCAAAAGTGAGTTGAACTGAACCGTGTCGTGCTGTACTATGCAGTGGAAAAGTGCCTTTAGTGAAACGCTTGTTACTTTAGATAAGAGAAGCCTTTGGCTGTATTTGACTTGGGGTTGGTTGATGATCATTAGCATAGATACAGGCCATGAGGATAAATATGAAATAACAAAATTTTATTTACTCTAATTCATTTAATAAACATCATCATAGTACTCACTTTGCATATGCTTTCTCTAGTAATGCTACCCAGAAAGCCATCAGGCTGTTACAGTGAGAGAAACAGGGGCTGTTGTTGATGCAGGGCAGTCGATCGTCTATCCCAACTTCTGTCCAGTGACCATTCCTCCAAAATTGGAACCGAAACTGTCCAGTGTAACCTCTTTGCCCCCACAGACACTGTCCAGGGGGCATCACCTAGAACAATTTTACATATACATGGTCTCAAATCATTCTTCATATCTTCAGCAACTTCTTATTTCGTTAGGGATTGGGATGGTTCCAGAACCTAATCTGGGTACACTGGGCAACATTGGGACTGTGCTAGTTAATTGCAGGGTAACAGGTAAACAAACTTAGACACTCATTAATACTGTACTTTTAGGGCAATTTAAAGTTTTTTGGATATGTTATGTATATGTTAAAGAATTACCATCATGAGTAGATAAACAAAATCCTTTTTTGGATCACATAAGCCAAGGAGGCAGCCCAATGCATAAACTCATGTAGATAAGAGGACAAGTGCTTCAGTTATTTCTTATACCAAACATAAGAAAAGGTGTGATCTCTGTAACTTGATGATGGTATGGTATTTTAGAAACTGATTAACTTCTGGGAATTTCGCGAACAAGACTACATAAAAGGGTACAGAAAAAAATGAGGAAGCGTCAATTCTGAAGGCAGAAATATATGGCCAGATTGGTTCAAGCCGCCATAAAGGAGATAGTACTCATTTAATCACTCTTTACAACCATGGTGGGAAGAAAAACTTCTCAGCATGGAAAAAACATCAACCCTGAGGTCAACAAGCTACAACAGTAGACGACCATATCAGATACTCCTTCTGTCAGCCAAGTATCTGATATATGATATGTGATATATGGTGCATATGCCGTTCAATGCATTGGACGTGAAAAAGAGAACAGAAAGAGTTGCTGTGTGACAGTAAAAGTGTGGCAACTGCACAAGTATCAGGACGATTCTCACCAACTGAAATCCTGTTCTTCCTGCTCAGTTAGAATAAATAAATGTAAAAATGTTTTATATTACAGCTAAATTACACCACAAAAATGTTAATCTTTAGGATCTGTGCTTTTGTGTTTACCTGGTCCAGCAGATAACGGCTTTTCAGAAGCATGTTACAAGCACACAGCAGCCAGCAGTCTCCCAGAATTCCTTGTTTTGGGTAAGCCTCAGTAATATCATCAGGGATGAGGCATGGGCTCCTGCAGATTTGCTGTGGGAAAGAAAAAAAATCAGCTGTTTTACACATTGTGGTTGCACAACACCTGCTAGAAAGTATACAGCAATAAATGACACAAACAAATCATTTTTACTGGGTATACTTTGAAAGTAGTCCAATATAGTCATGTTATAATTGAAATCCAAATAAGGTAAATTTTTTTGTCTGTGTTGACTTAAACATGAATGTCTTGGCAATACTGCGCTTTGAATTGATCTTTTTCTTGGGAACAATGATTCTTTCTTTAACATAAGGAACACCAAGAATTTGGTGCCCAAGTTATCATTCATGCAGACTTTTTGTAGCCATCAACAAGCCTCTGGCAGAATTCTGGTTAGATCACTAAGTCAAGTGATCAACCCTTGGTCAAAACATTTCTCCGGGAAAGATTTTTTTTGGTCCAAGGGGTCACCGGTAATCTTTCGCCAAGCTTTAAGGTGTCTTTTATACACCAGTTCTTTCGTTCTTAGATAGCAGTCTTTTAGTTCATGGTTGACCCCCGTTGACAACAATAACCTCAGCCAAGCGCCTCCTGTAGCTGTGGATCAGACCTGCACAACATTTTTGAGGAATTTTAGCCCATTCTTCCTGGCAGAACCGCTTTAGCTCCGTCATATTCTTCGGATATGTATGACTCTCTTCAAGTCATTCCGTGGCATCTCTATCGGATTGAGGTCTGGGCTATCTAATTTTCATGCTGATATTCAGTTCAAAGCAAAGCTGTGTGTTCTTTCTAAACAGGTCAGTTTCATCAGTGCACCAAACACTGACACTCCACAGCGGTATTGCCAATGTGCCCTTTCGCAAACTTCAGGCATGCAGCAATGTTTTTATTAAGTAGCGGCCTCATTCATGGTGTCCAGCAATGAACACCCTACTTATTCAACGTTTTACGTGCTGTAGACTCATGACTACAGATGTTAGCCGGTTCCAACGATGCCTTCAAATCTATGGCTGTTACTCTGTATTATTTCTTTACCTCATTGATGAGTCTCCATTGTGCACTTCAGGTCATTTTGACTGGGTGTCCATTTTTTGGTAAAGTAACCACAGTCCCAAAGTGTCTCCAACTGTAGAGTGATACATCTATGATCTGTACATCATTTATCTTTATTACACTTTCAATAAAATATTCCATAATGGTAGACCAGTGCCTTGGTGACCATCTGAACCAATTTCCTCTTAGATAAGGATGATCATTTGAGTTTTCCTCCAGACTCCAGATTTCTTTGGTCTGATCTTGGAATCTGCACTTGTTTATAAATGGCTCTGAGAGACATTCCTGACTTTCCCATTTAACTGTGTGTTTATAAATCAAATAAGTGCTGTAAAATTAATCCTTTTTATATGGGCAAATTAATACCTCGAAGCTCGCAAGTTAGGGCACAAGCTAAAGCTTTACAATTTGAAAGACATTTTGTTTTTTTTCCACCACCAGTGAATTAATAATCTAAGTTGGTCTACTGTATGGATAATTTTGACCCTGTGATGATATCAGCAAACTGAACATCAGTGAGTTATACACTGAACTGGTTGTTGTGAGGTTTAGGTTAGACGAGAAGATACTTAGCCTTTTTATCACTACAGCCCTCATATGAGGTCTCATTAAGAGCTTTTTCATCATGCTATTATGAATTTATTTAATCCTGCTTGAAAATATTGCTAGATATCCTACAAACTGGAGGTCTGGAGGTCGGAGCGGAATTTGGTTAGAGAATTTAGAATTAAATGAAGACATGGACTAATTTGTTCTGGCAGAGATTAACACAATCATGAATATCAATCAAAGCAGCTTCAGTAAACAAATTACAACATCATTGTGAGATCACAAATTCAAACCCTGGTGATGGCACCCCGGGCCAAGAGCCAAACTGGATGTGCTTTCTAGGTAGAAGGGAGTACATACACTCTCTCCTCCGTCAATCACAAAAACATTATCGATTCTTTGTAGTCGGTGAGCTGACAAGTGCTGTTAGTGCCATCCAACTGACTGGCATATGTCTTATAGGAAGCATGTGCTGGTCTTCCTATGAGACATCATAGCTGTTGTATGGTAAAAGATACGTGGCAGGAATTATCTAGTGACCAAACTATAGGAAAAACATGGGAATCCTGGAATTAACTATGAAAAGCTAAATAATATACACTACCCAGCCAAAAAGGCCACAACCTGGATTTAACTAACCAAATAGTTAAGAACCTGGATAATTACTGCAGTGATTAATATGCTTTAGCATGCAACAAGTTATTTAACCCTAAATGATGCAGTGAGTAGCTTCTCATTTTTTAAACACCCATGTCAGAACACCTATCCTGTGGTCATGACAAAGATGTTATTCTGTTCAGAAGGGTCAAAGTATTTTCCAGCATCAAGCAAAGAAAACACTTTGAACACTTGAGTGCACTTAAACACTTGAGTTAAGAACTGTCCAATTCATTATTAAAACCTGGAAGGATAAGGAAGAACCCCTATCTTTTAGCCTTGTTCACACGGGCGAATACATTCTGAATGTCCTTGACGTTTAAGTTGCGTTTTGTATTGGCGCTCGATAGACTTCTACACTGGCGTTCGTTTGGCTCTGTCTAACCTGCAGCCCAAACTGTCGCCAGCCTGCAGCCCAAATTGTTGTTTGTGTGTTAACCTGTGGAGGCAGTGTCGGGAACTGGATTTGAACGGCAAGAAAAAACTGCATGCAACGTTTTTTGACGCCGTATAAACGCGCAGCTGGACATATGTAGCTTTACAGAATCAAATTATGCAAATGTGTATGAAATGTGAGAAAATGTGTAGGAAACAAAATTATCAGATTGTCCCTGATGAGCAAGCCAAGGATGACGGTGGCAAGGAAAAACTTCCTTAGACTACAGTAGGAGGAAACCTTGAGAGGAACCAGACTCAACAGGGAACCCATCCTCATTTGGTTTGTTATCAGATAGCAGGGATTATTGTGCGGTCATACAGGGTTTATGCAGCTGGAAGTTCTTATCAGTGAGGTTAATCAGACAAAAAGCTTCAATTTGCTAGAAAGCATAAAGAATGCTCTGTGAAACATTAAAAAAAAAAAAAAAGTCAAGTGGTCTTATGAATCCAGATTTATCCTGTTCCAGAGTGACGGGAGCATCAGGGTAAGAAGAGAGGCTGATGAAGTGATTCACCAATTAGTGCCCACTGTACAAGCCTGTGGGAGCAGTGTTATGATCAGGAATTGCTTCTTGTTAGTCAGGTCTAGGTTTAAGAAGGTTACTGTATGTGCCCAAAGAACAGAAGGCTTTATACAGCTGTCACTTATTGAATAAAGTCAGCAATATAAGATATAAGATCTTGGAGAGAAATTAATGCAACTCTGGACTGAAATAAATGGTGTGACATTGCATAAGCTCATCAAAAAAAATTCCACACCCATAATCAAAGCTAAAGGCAGTTCTGGCCAGGCAGCGTACAGTATGTTGTTGATTGGCTTAGTGGTTAGCACTAAGCCAACCAGGTTTGAGCTTTTGATTCTCGCCTCTGCGAGGTATGTGGTGTCTTAACGTACTGAAATCGCTTTGCGTGTTGGCTATTCCCAATTTTCTGGTAGCCGATGTGAGTCTTCAGCAAAGTATCCTCCCCTTACAGCAAGGACAACTGCCATTCGTGTCACAGGTCATTGTTATACTATCGTATAACAATAACGGTTTAAGATACAGTAGATACTGACAGATACACATTTATTGCTGATTGCCTTGTTGGTACACTGTCAAAAATGTCTCATTATTTACCATATATAGTCAAGATTCTCAGTCGTTCACGTGAGGTTATCTGTCTGAGGTCAACTGGACCTCTTTCTTGTTAGGTAGATACAGATGGTTCACTACTCATCCACGTACCTTCTTCAGACTGAAGAATCAGTCGCAGGACATATACGCAAACACACACACACACACACACACACACACACACACAAAGCGGGCAATTTGGGAACGCCAATTAACCTAATCTTCATGTCTTTGGATTATAGGAGGAAACCGGAGCATCTGGAGGAAACCCACCAAGGACGGGGAGAACATGCAAACTCTTGAAATCGCACACTGACCACAGAGTGTCATATACTACGGAATACACAAAACACATACTTCCGTTCATAAGACACAGCACGAGGATACAAGGCTGGACTTTCCGGTGGTAATGTCCATAAGATTACCTGTGGGCGGAGCCAGGTGACTTTCCCTGTGAGCCTGGAAAGGGGCGTGGTGTAGTCCGAGAAAAGGGCGGAGTCATCCACTGTAAAGTCTGGGTCCACAAACAATCCCTCCTTCTCAGCTGTCATCTCCATGGTAACCAAATCTGCCCACTACAGCTTTATGCGAGCTGTTGTTATTTATTCATTGTTTAATTTACATTTTAATTGTAATTAAGTTAGATATATTACATTTTCTAAACATGATTAACAATGTTTATAACCTAACATGTTAATTTAAACCGATGTCATTATATAATTATAATCCATGGAACATTGATTTTAAATGAATAGCCCTTACAGCTTTATCTTTCCCTACACAAGTGGAGAAAGTAACGATTGGTTGAAACGTCAGTGACATTTAATGTACTATATTGATCAATAAACTAAAATAAACATTTAAACCAAATCCGCGTTTTGAAATAAGCCTCAGGCGGAGCTAGCTACACAGCTAGTGTCCTAACCGTTAGATGAAAATCTGACTATTTCTGCATTACAGTCAGTGCAATAACATCGAGTACCTGTTACGTGCATAATTAAGTATAACTATTTATCTCTTCTTAAATCCATACCGCGCATATATAAGACAATAAACGGCGCAATGCAGAAATAGCACACCAAAACAAGATGCACACTTCCGGGAAGACGGCACGATTTACAGCGCTCTGCCATTCATTTAGCGACGGACCAGGGTTGCCAGGTATGTTTAAATAGCGCAAGAAAGGTTCACTCTCTTTACCCTAGCGTACAGTGAAATTTGGTGTTACACCCAAACAATGTTTTCTTTTTTCTTTTCTTTCTTTCTTTCTTTTCTTTTTTTTTTTTTACACCCAAACAATGTATGAGGTGTGATTGTCCGTTTTCTTCAAACAGCTAGCAAAGACAGCATTATGAACCAACATCTATTATTAACCTAGTGGTTTAAATCCTGTTTTTCTCTCCTGAGTATTAAGTCAAAGCAAATTGGTGCTAATGAGTTCAGCCTATATTCATCACATATACTTTACCGCACAGTGAAATCTTAAAGTCTTAGCATATCCCAGCTTGTTAGCAGGCTAGGGTGAAGAGTGCAGGGGTCATTAGACAGCTCCCTTGTAGCAGACAGGGTTAAGTTGGCCAGTGGTGCGTGGTGGAGCTGGACCTTGCGATCAGTAATTGCCTGGCTTATAAAGTAAGATATTAGATATTAATTAATTTGCTGCCTTTGTAAAGTTACTTTGTAAAGCATTTTCTCCTTGTACCTGTTTTTTTTCCCTTTCCTTTTTTTTTCAATACCAACCAAAACATTTCACCAAATGGGTCAACTACACTACCTGGTCAAAAAAGAAAAAAGTCATATACTCAAGATTTCATTTAACTGTGTTTGGTATTGCATGAGGAAGTCAGGAGTGGCATAGAAGTATGTGAGTGTGGTGCAAAATATGTACGAGGACAGTGTTCTTATAACAGTTTAAGGTGGACCCTCCTCCAGGGATCGGCTCTTAGCCCCTTCCTGTTTGTAGTGGTGATGCACAGGTTGACAGATGAGGTTGGACAAGAGTCACCATGGATTATGATATTTGCAGGTGATATTGTGATCAGCGAGAGTAGGAATCAGGTTTAGATGAGTCTAGAGAGGTGGAAAGGTGCACTGGAGAGAAGAGGCATGAAGATCAGTAGGAGCAAGACAGAGTAAATGTGTGTAAATGAGAGAGAGGGTGAGGGAAAGGTGCAGTTGCGAGGAATAGATGTAGGGAAGGTAGAGGAGTTAAAATATTTATCAATGGAGAAAAGCAATGCGGAGTGTGGTAGAGAAGTGAAAAGGAGAGTGCAGGCGGGCCGGAATGGGTGGAGAAGAGTAGCAAGAGTGATCTGTGGCAGAAAGGTATCGGCCAGAATAAAAGCCAAAGTTTACAGGACGGTAGTGAGACCAGCGATGTGGTGCGGTTTGGAGATGTTTCTACTGACAAAAAGACGGAAGGCAGAGCTGAGGGTGGCAGAGCCGAAGATGCTGCGATTTGCTTTGAGAGTGAGAAGAATGGACTAGATTAGCAATGAGTATATTAAAGGTACAGTGCAGATAAGACGGTTTGGGGACAAAGTTAGAGAGGCTGGATTAAGATGGTTTGGACATGTGCAGAGAAGGGATGAGAAGTATATCGAGAGGAGAATGTTAGATATAGAGCTGCCAGGTAGGAGGAGAAGAAGAAGAGGTTTATGGATGTGGTGAGTGAGGACATGTAGGAAAATGGAGTGATAAAATGCAGGAAAAAATGCATTGATGTGGTAAGCTTGCCATTCAGTACATTCAGGTCGTTAGCTCACTTTATTTTGTTGCCACATAACTTTGCTGAGCCTAGACCAGACCAACTGATGCAACCCCATATCATAACACTGTCATCAGAGACTTGTACAATGGACACTACAGTATGTATGATTGTGCATCACAGACATTTCTCTGGAATAGGGTCAATCTTGAGACCACATGACCTTTTTCATTACTTCAAAGTCCAATCTTTATGCTCGCTAGCAAATTGACTGACAAATTGACAATTAACTAACAAGTATCACTAACAAGTGGTTTTCCTGAGTTCTAATCACATTTTGCATGTGAAAATGCTCTATTTGAGCATTTGATCACCATGTCTGATTTTTATCCCCTCCATTTGACCCTTTTGGAAACTTTTTGGCCAGGCCGTGTGTGTCCAAAAAATAAAATTCATCATTTACTGATTCACTATGCATACACATTTAGCATAGCCAATGCACCTACTTGAATGTTTCTGGGACGTGAGAGAAAACCAAAGATCCCTGAAAAAAAAAACCTACAAATGTAACTCCACACTGACAGAGACCCAAGCTCAGGATTGAACTGGTAACTGTGAGGTGGCAGCTCTTTGCACCGCAACATGGTCGTCCACCATATTAATCAAAACAGGGACCATGTTTAGAAAATGTTAATTTCTGTGACTATTTTATGCACATTTTAAGTCTTAACAACTTAAGGTGCCTTTTTTTTACTTTGCTAATTTGTATGTTATCTTCACAAAGTTTTGATCATGCATTTCTTTTGACCAGTTATTAGAATATCCCACTGTAGCTTGCAAAACCCTTTTTACAGTACTGGCAACCGCTTGACGTCAAAGTGACCTTTTGTGCCATCTAGAGGGTGTAAAGCCGTATTACATCGAACTGAGCTGCCTCGAGTACAGTGCAGTGCATACAGTACCACCTACTACAGTACTCTTACCATCCTTATTTATTTATTTAAATTACTCACTGTTAGAAACATATACAGTTATGGAGGACGAAAGGAAAGTACACATTTGTTCAATTTTATATTTTTATTTATCAGCAAGAAGAAACTCAAACAGATTTCAACACATACTTAACTTTTCTTTTTAAAAAATGTAAATAATATTCAGAAACCAGATAGACAAAATAAAGTACATCTATAATCATTTATAAGAATAAGAGTCTTAGCAAAGTCAGTCCAGGTTCAGATTACTCAATGCTTAAAGATATATTCTACAAACCTACTGTCTGCATACAGAGGAGAAATGAGAGTTAGCTAATTCTCCTTGAAAATTTCTCATACTTCCTGTTTTCCCATAGAATGGTCAGAACACAAAGATCATTTAACACAAAGATCATTTCAAGAAAAAAAAGTGTTGAAATTCAATAATGTCATATTTCTCAGTCCTCATCCTATCTGTGATGCAGCTTTTCTTTTGTTTCCTATAACAAAGTGCATATTATTAGTAAAGTCCTTAATAATACATGCAAAGCAGTAAATAACAGACAACTAACAGAACACTTAATGATCATTGATTATATTCATGCCAGACTAGTGACTTTGGCTGGATAATGCCTTTATAAACCAGTATAATGCTGTACTTACTAATGTAATTCACAGCATTTTTAACCCATTTTGAATCAGGATCGGCACAAATCTTTCTTCCTTTCACCGTGGTTAAGCTGCACAAGAGGGAAAGAGACAAATACTATTAAGGGACAATTACCATTGCATTAAAGTGGAATGTTAATATGTTGCTACGTATTGTTTTCATATGCAGAGTTAATTACACAATTCAGTAAAATTCTCATAATAAAGCAATAGATCTAAATTAATGAACAAAATCCCTGAAACATGTCAGAAACATGAGACAAGAACAGAAAATACAAATTTTTATGTCATGTCTATCATGTTACAGATTATGGTTTAATAATTAGGTTTGAAAATTTTAATTATACTTATTTACTTAATTAATTAATAAATTATAAAAATGTATAAATATGTTAAAATTGAAGTAACTTGCACAAAACACTTTCTAGTGACAAACCGTAATAAATTAAAATTAATTCAATAATGTTCAAGTTTTAAGTTGCTACTTGTTTAAAGTTTTTGGGATTAAAAACATAATCCTGTTGTATTTGGGCAGTGTTTTAAATGTTTGCTTACATCACAGCATGCAGTCGACAGACTGTAGTTGCGTCCTGTATTGAGAATTGTTTCAGTCGATTGAGAGGCAAAGGGTTTAGTGAGAAACTCGTACAGCAGCTCATTCGACCTGCACACAGGAGGATATACTTTAGAATCCAAACAAAAAAATGCACAAATTATATAAAGTTAAAGAGCAGGATATGAATTAAAGATAGAAATGTAAATCTTACTTAGTGTACTTTTATTATTTTGTTGTTTGGACAATACACACATTTAGAATTAGAACTACTTACAGTACTACTTAATCATGATACTACTTGAGCCTAATGTTACAGTTATATTTACCATTATTATGTACCACCCAGTATGTAATGCATATACTACAAGATTTCTATTTATTGAATAAAAACATTCTAGTTATTAGAAAAAAAATCAGTCATTACAGTCACTTAGACTGGCTACTTAACTTATAGGTTTATTTCAGAAATTTAAAAAGCCATATGGCTTTAATAAACAGGCAAAAATATTACAAATTTAAGAAATAAAAATTTATATTTGTGCTAAATCATTCTGTTAAAGCCAGTCCAGGTTAATTTACATATCAGTCAGATTTTTGTAATAATATGTGTAACACAAAAAAAATGCCGTAAGACATTAAGAAAAGTGACATGGTGTTTATAGTTTAGTACAGTAGTGAGTGTATCGAAACTCTAGTACTGTATGTACAGATGTGTTCTACTTACTGCTTTCTCCCAGAGACACACACAACAGCACCAACGGCATGAGAAGAACAAGCAGAGGTTTAGTCATAGTTTAAAGAAGTAAGTTTCTTAATGATGTCTACAGCAGTGGAATGAGATTACGAAACAAATAGAACAAAGTTTATTGCTGTTGATGATAAACCCCAAACAGTCACACTGGGATCTGATACCTGGCAAAGGTAGCTTTTATAGACATTGATCTGAGGAAAATATGGGGATGTTTAGTAAGAGGAAGAAAGTGGGGAATTTCTGAGCTGCACGGGAAACTGTATTTATGTCAAACACAACTGGCTTTCAACATGAACATTTTATTCCTAGAAGGCCACTATAAGCAGTTTTGTTCAAAAACTTTTTTCTATGTTCTAGTTAGTCTAAGAAATAAAAAAAAACATTCTGATATTTATATGTTATTTAGATGATGTATTTTACATTATATACATAACTTACACCATTAAAAATATAATTAAGATCTCTGAAGTGTGTGCTGTGGCATCTGTCAGCAAGGTGTTAGCAGCAGATCCTGTTAAAGCTTTTCACATCCTATTTGTATAGAGATTTTAACTAAGGGTCATCGTCTCAAAGCAGATTTCCAGAATAAAAGAAATTGATATGAATGATAAAAATGCAATACAATACACACATGTAAAAATGCACCCTTGAGACTCAAAGGGGAACCATTCTCATTTTGGTGAAATCAGATAGTATAACTGCACATTACAGTAGTCCCTGCTCTGTATCTGTGGACTATAAGGTTGGCATTTCAACATAATGGGAAAGGTCTTTATGTTAATGTAAAGTCCAGTTTTGTTGTTGGGGGCTCGGGTACAAAACTGTTCATGGGAATTTCAGTCCTAAATTATTAAACAACTGCAGTCACAAGCCATCACAGAAATACAGCTTGCATCAGCTGAGTCAATGACCATCTTCAGGGTCATCAAGTTGAACAGTGTTCCAAACAGACCATACTGTACAGGGCCATCTTTAGCAGCAGCCAGATACCTTCTTGAGACGAGAATTCAAACATTAGTGGGGCACGATGATTAGTCAGACTCTCTTCATATGACAAGAACTATAACCAGAAGTAGGGCACTAGGATGTGTCAGATATAGGTGAATATCAGAAGAACTAAAAAGGAGAGTCAGAAGGAAACACAGATATGGGTGCAACCCGATCTGCACTTTTACTTAATTTTTTTTTTTTTTTTTTTTTTTTTTTACAAATGGCTTCACTAAATAAATAGTTTTCAGCCTAGACTTAAACATTGAGACTGTATTTGAGTCCCGAATATTAATCTGAAGGCTATTCCATAACTTTGGGGCGTTGTAAGAAAAAGCTTTTCCCCTTTACTTTACATAATGCGAAGTACTGACAAGCAGCCTGCATCGTTTAATTTAAGTAGGAGTGGTGGATCATTGAACACTAGATGTTTTTCAGGTACCATGGCATGAGACCATACAATGCTTTATAGGTCAGTAGTAGTATTTTGCTTTAAAATTTCACTTGGAGCCAATGCAGAAGCCAGATAAAAGTGTAGTTGTAGTGAGGACTCTGGCTGCTGCATTCTGGACAAACTGGAGCTCTTTATTCACCTTGTAGAACATTCAGACCTTAGTAAATTATAGTTGTCCAAACCTGAGGTAAAAGAAAAAAGATGAACTAGTTTCTTAAAATCAGATATTTATTTCTTACCTTAGCAATATATTTTCTTACATGAAAGAAGGCTATCTACATGAGCTGTCAATAATTAAATCAAGGACTTTTAATCCTTGACTTGATGAAAAACAAAAGTCATTCAGCGTTACTATTTAATCAGAAAGCTTACTTATAGCTGCATGTGGTCCTACCAGTTCTTCTATCTTGTCAAAATTAAGCAGAAGTTAATAAGCATAAAGTGTCTAATGTCCTTCACACATTAATTAACTTTATTAAGCTGGTGTTTCTGATCTTTTGACTAATACCATGCTTATAAAGTATGTTACCCAGAGAAGATGCATATTAGCAGAAAGTCTAAAACAGAACCATATGGAAACCCAAACTTTACAGTAAAAATAGAAGACTGTAGTCGATAAAGGGAAAGGATGAGACTTGCCTATAGTTGCACAGCAGGGAAAGTGTTGAAGTTAATATGGAGCCCATTTACGTTTTCAGAGGCTCAGATACAAAACTGTTTATGGGAATTTCAGTCCTGAATTATTGAGCGACACCATTCACAAGTCAGCTGAACAGCTGTCTGCATCAGCCAAGTCACTCCAAGAAGGGGAGTAAAATATTATGTGCTGTTATTGTTAGATTATCACCTACATCATAAAGTTTTATTATTTTAAAACCTGAAATGTTTGGCTAATGTTTTAAACAACTTTCTGTTTTCCCATTTGTTCTGCTTCCAACACATGAGTGACTCTTGCCTTGTTAACCGACTCATGCCTTGCTGCCTAATTGCTGTATAATTTGTAATAATATATTAATTATTCAATTAGTCTGTTGAAGGTTTTAATGTTATGGCTGATTGGTGCACACATACTGTACACGCATGTAATCGGCATAGTTTTCACAGACTGTTCAATCATTGCTCAGCTGATATAATGCCTATTATATTCTAACCAACATTTGAATTATTGCAAATGGAAATTTTGGAGGCTTAAAGGGGAAGCTATGATGAATTAACAGAAACATTTTAAACCATCAGGTTCTGCCATGACCTACATAAGAGGATGGATTTCACATTTCCTCTCTTTGATTTTAAAGACTATGGTTGCATAACGTCTCTTATGACCTAGAAAATAAAACCAAAGTGTGTTTGCTTTGTAGCCCACACAGAGTACAAGAGCAGCTTTTTATAAATATAGAGTACTGATTGTGCCAACACAACAATATTGTCTTAGACTATTTTTTTATTTAAAATAAATCACTTTAGGACGACACTTTTAAATTGAACTTACTCATTACTATAAAACGATAAAAACATTGTGGTTAAGGAAGAGGAAAGCCCACACTACTGCCTGTAGGTTTTTTCCCGGGACTTCTATATTGTGTAAAAATGAGGAAACTTATCTGCCAGAACTTTTTCATGATACATGATCCACAAGTTCTTTTTTTTTTTTTTTTTTACTTTGAAAATAATAATTGATTGATGTTTATGGTTTAGGTGGTGGTTTTGTATTGTTTCACAAAAAAGGGATTCCCCAGCGTTTGATGGTCAGTGGTTCTCGAGGTTTTCAAATTGAACCTTTTTTTTTGATAGGGAAACATTCTGTTGTGCTGTTCTACATAGTACCATTGTATTACATTACATTAACATTAAAACATACACCAAAGATATCTAGGAGGTGCTAAAAATAGAAGGTTAATTAGTAATTAGTCAAAGTAAGCTTACTGTAATCGACAGTTGTAATTGAAATTTAGTCCTTTTTACTACAGGCATTTGAAGTAACAGAGGAGGTATTTATTAGTAGTAGAAGGGTATTTAGTAGTTAATTAAGTACTGTAAGCTCATTGTAATTGACAGTTTTAACTATTTGTGTATTTTTTACTATAGGCATTTGAAGTAACAATGGAAGAATTTATTCATTTATTGTTTTATAAATGTTTTTGTATTTAGTGAATGACACATAAACAAGACTGATACAGTATATTTGAATCATTTTCTTTTTCGATTATTAAATTATTTGCAGATTATTTACATTATATTACATTATGTAATGTAATATACATTATATTACATTATACATATATTTGCAGAAAATATTTTAATTTGATAAAAATAAAAATATTTGAAAAAAAAATTAACATTGGAAAACTTATTTAATTCTGAATTTCCAAGCATTTCAATCAGTGCCCAATAAAGGGTTAAATTATAAATACACAATATAAAAAGAAGGTACATCAGCATTTTATTATTCTGTCTCGGTAAGTGTTCGTTTTAAGTCTTTAATATTTCTTTGACAATATAGATTTTCAGTTTCTTCTGTGGTTTGAATTAGAAGGGACATCTCAAATTATACATCTCAAATTACAGCTTAAAGTATATTTTTTATAATGACACTAGTGTCTCTTATTAGGGACATGGGGGTGTATGCATAGGTATACATGAATAAGTAATAAATAAATAATTGTATTTACTGTATTTTGTAAATGATATATTATTAGCTGGTATTGAATTGATCAAGCTGTAAATAACATCTCATTATTATGTCATCAACGTACCACACATTGAAAGTCAAACATAATAGGTCACCATAATAGCTCGGTAGTTCCCCTTAGTCCAGTTGCAATGATGGAGAAAGTCAAACTCAAGTGCATGTGTGGAATTGGAAAACCCACTGGTGTCGTCAGGTGAGGATTTTCCATCATGGGAGGTATAAAGCAGCTGCTTGCAGCACACGGAGTACAGAGACGCATACCGAGAACAGAGAGTAACTCCGACACAATGGCCCAGATTAATGGTGTAGCTGTAACACTGCTGCTGCTTCTGACAGTCAGTCTGTTCTGTCAAGACGCTGCTGCTTGGGGTAAGATTTTCTCTTTATGTTTCTCTATTATCAGTTTTAGTTCATAAATGAATACCTTATATACTCTAAACATACTGTAGGGTTAGGGTTAGTGTGTTCTCTACTGTGTTACAAGAGCATAGGCACAAACTAGACAAGTAGAGAATTTGTACAGATTTGCTTAATCATGCTAATATATTCTTTCCTTTATTATTTAGCATGTTGCAGGCGTTACTCCAAAGGTCAGCTCCCTGTTAGTTTAATCCAAGGATATTCAATCCAGACCATTCATGGACAATGCAACATAAATGCCGTTATGTGAGTACATATCATATTCATACACATTCATTGCTTTTCTTTTGTAATCTCTCACAACTTATGTCATCTCATCACCAAATAATTTTATTGAAGTCATTTGCTTTTTATCTCACTTTTAGTTTCCACACATATGGAGGCAGAAAAGTGTGTGCTGATCCTACTCATTCCTGGGTGAGACACGGCATCCAGCAACTCACGTAAGCACAAAGATATTTAATCAATGCATTGTTTTCTTTTTCTTTTCTGCTAAATAAGTGTAACAGTTGTAGTCAACTAAAGTGATTTTTTTTCTTTTTTTTTTAGGACAAAAGTGTTGGCTCTAAAGAAGAACGAAAACTAGCAGTAAAAAAAAGAGAAATGCTATATTTTGTATGACGAATTTGTGTATCTGTCTATATAGAGATGTTATATTAATTCATATATTTTTTTATGAAGAAGCTTTATAATTTATGCAGTTTGCATAAGAACTATGTATTTGTGTACGTGCATCTTAATTAAGTACAATAAATTAGATTTTTTAAAATCTGTTTTTCTGAGTCTTGTCTTGAAATCAGTCCATGAGGAAGTTATATTCATATCATCACTGAATTGTTGCATTGTTTAAAACATAAAATAGCCTCCTAAAGTACACCTATATACGCTCCTGATCAAAATCTTACGACCAGGGAAAATATTACCAGTATTCACACTTTGTACAGGTGGATCGTAATCAGGTTGTACTTGAAATACTTCTTCAAAATGGCAAAACAAAAAATAGAGAGTGGGCAATTTATTAAAAACTACATTTAAACTCAAACAGACTGGTCATCAACTGATTAAACATTTAAGATGATAGCCTTTAAAAGTTAAAATTTGTGCAAAAAAATGGCTGTAATGTCATTGTCCATCAGACAGTCACACTGTCATGATCTCCTGATGGCAAAAGCAAAAAAACTTTCTATTTTTAAATGTGGCAGGATTGTTGAGCTGCACATGCAAAGGCTCTCGCAACTCGCCATTGCTGCAGAGGTTGGACGCAGTAAGACAGTAATTTAAAATTTTAAAAGATCCTGAGAGTTATGGGTAAAAAATCACGTGGTAGACCCAAAGAAATTTGACTTGCACTGAGCCGGAGGATTCGACGAGCTGTCAGAGGACACACAGGCCGATCCTCGACCCAAATTAAGACCCTTAATAATGTTGGCTGCAGCCCAATAACCATAAGATGGCGAGAGAAAGGCATAAAGAACAAAAAACGTCTTCGAAAGCCACGCCTCCTCCCACACCACAAACTTGCCTGTTTGGAATTTGCAAGGGATCATGGGACATTGAAAGATGGAAGAAGGTTTTATTATCGGACAAGGAAATAATTTATCTGGATAGTCCTGATGGTTTCCAACGATACTGGCATGACAAGGAGATCCCGCTGGAGATGTTTTCTACGCGGCACAGTGGAGGAGGCTCCATCATGATCTGGGGTGCTTTTGCCTTCAATGGAAAATTGGAGCTTCAGGTTGTGCAGGGGTGTCAAACAGCGGCTGGCTATGTGGACATGTTGCATCAGACATCCCTCTTGAGTGAGGACCCTCATCTGTGTGGGTCTTTCACAGGATAATGCTGCAGTTCACAACGCTCGCCTGATGAAGGACTTCTTCAAGGACAATAATGTTGCACTTCTGGACAATGCTGCGTTTTCCCCTGATCTAAATCCCCTTGAGAATGTTTGGGGATGGTTAGCAAAGGGAAGTTTACATAAATGGACATCAATTCCAGACTGTGGATGCCCTTCGTGAACCCATCTTCACCACAAGGAGCAACGTTTCCTACAGCCTCCTGAAAAGAGTTGCAAAAAGCATGCTGAAAAGTTATCAACAAGAACGGTGGTGCTACTCACTACTGAGTCCTTTTTTGACACTTTTCATCTGTATTTGTGGCTCAGGTTTCAAACTATTAATAAGCTGATGAAAAGTCTGTTTGACTTTAAATGGAGTTTTCAATAAATTGCCAATTTCTGTTTGTTGTCTCTTGTTCCTTTTTCTTCTTTTGAAATTTTAAAGCAGTTTTTACAACCCAGTTATGATCCACCAGTACGAAATGCCATTATGCCAACACGTAATTAAATATTGTCCTAGATTTAATAACTTTTTTTTAAATATAAATCACTTTAGGACTAAACTTACTTATTACTATAAAACAATAAATGCAGTGTGTTTAAGGAATAGGAAAGCCCACACTATTGTCTGTAGGTTTTTTTCCGGGACTTGAAAATGAGGAAATTTATGTCAGAACATTTTCATGATACATGGAGTTTTTTTTTTTTTTTTTTTTTACTTTGAATATAATGATTGATTGATGTTTATGGTTTAGGTGCTGGTTTTTCATTGTTTTGCAAAAAAGCGTTTGATGGTCAGTGGTTCTCTAGGTTTTCAAAGAGGTTAAATTTGAAACTTTTTTTCTTATACGGAAACATTCTGTTGTGCAGTTCTACATAGTACTGTACCATTGTGAGTTATTGGTAACAACATTAAATCAACATTAAAGCATACACCAAATATATCCATGAGATACTAAAAACAGAAGGTTAATTAGTAGTTAGTTAGACAAAGTAAGCTCATTGTAACTGACAATTTGTATTTTTTTTTACTATAGGCATTTAAAGTAAGTGGAGGGATTTATTCATTTATTGTTTTATTAATGTTTTCATATTCAGTAAACATATTCTGTCATAAGCAAGACTCATACAGTATGTTTGAATCATTTTATCATAGTCATTGAATAAGTATGTTTTTTTCTCTCTGTGTTTTGAATTAAAAGGGACATGCTATACATCTCAAACTACAGTTTAAAGTTAACTGTGCACTAGTTCTGATTTTTTAAAATAATGACACTATTATCTCTTATTTCAGTACATAGGCGTGTATGCATAGGTTTACACGAATAGGTAATAAATAAATAATTATGTATTATTAGCTGCTGTTGAACGTATCATGCTGTAAACAACATTTCATTTCATCATCGTACCACACTACAAAAGCCAAACATAACAGGTCAGCATAATAGCTCAGTAGTTCCCCTCTGTCCTTTTTATGTCAATCTCTTCCTCATTGCAATGACGTAGAAAGTCAAACTGTACAGTATGGGTGGAATTGGAAAACCCACTGGTGTCGTCAGGTAAGGATTTTCCATCATGGTAGGTACAGTATAAAGCTGCTGCTTGCAGCACACAGAGTACAGAGACGCATACCGAGAACAGAGAGTAACTCAGACACAATGGCCCAGATTAATGGTGTAGCTGTAACACTGCTGCTGCTTCTGACAGTCAGTCTGTTCTGTCAAGACGCTGCTGCTTGGGGTAAGATTTTCTCTTTCTGTTTCTCTATTATCTGTTTTAGTTTATAAATGAATATGTTAAATTGACTACATTACAGGGATTTTTCTACTGTGTTACAAGACACTGTGTTACAAGCACAAACTAGACAAGAATATTTAATCATGCTAAAATTCAATTTTCTTTATTATTTAGCATGTTGCAGGCGTTACTCCAAAGGTCAGCTCCCTGTTAGTTTAATCCAAGGATATTCAATCCAGACCATTCATGGACAATGCAACATCAATGCCATCATGTGAGTACAATATATGATATCCATACACAGGCCTTGCTTTTCTTATGTAATCTCTCACAACTTATGTCATCTCATCACCAAATAATTTTACTAATATCATTTGCTTTTCATCTCACTTTTAGTTTCCACACATATGGAGGCAGAAAAGTGTGTGCTGATCCTACTCATTCCTGGGTGAGACATGGCATCCAGCAACTCACGTAAGCACAAAGATATTTAAACAATGCTAAATAAATGTAACAGTTTAGTCAACTAAAGTGATTTTCTTTTCTTTTTTTTTTCCTTTTTTAGGACAAAAGTGTTGACTCTAAAGAAGCACGAACACCAGCAGTAAAAACAAAAAAAATAAATATTTTGTATTAAGAATTTATCTATCTATCTATCTATCTATCTATCTATCTATATATATATATATATATATATATATATATATATATATATATATATATATATATATATATATATATAGAGAGAGAGAGAGAGAGAGAGAGAGAGAGAGATGTTATATTGTTTCATATATTCTTCATGAAGAAGCTTTATGATTTATGCAGTTTGCATAAGAACTATGTATTTTTGTATGTGTAACTTAATTAAGTACATTAAATTAGATTTTTTTTTAATCTCTTTTTCTGAGTCTTGTCTTGAAATCAGTTCATGAGAAAATTATATTCATATCATCACTGAATTGTTGCATTGTTTTAAACATAAAATAGCCTCCTAAAGTACACCCATAATAACACAATGTATAATGTGAATGTATATTTACTGTAGAGTGCAAGCAGGGACTACGGCAGGACTAACTATGACAGCATAACTAAAAGGGAGAGCCAGAAGGAAACACAAACATGAGGGCTCCCTGAGATGTAAAGCAAACAATCACCTCACAGTCAACAAACCTGAGTGATCAAATGAGAGTGAGGAAGACAGCATCTAAACATACCAGTTCACCATAATACTCTACGTCCATGAGTCCCCCAGATCTGCTCCTTTACCTAAGGCTAATCTATTTATAAAAATGCTTGGCTAAATAAATAGGTTTTTAACCTAGACTTAAACACTGAGACTGTGTCTGAGTCCCGAACACTATTTGGAAGACTATTCCATAATTTTGGGGCTTTGTAAGAAAAAGCTCTGCCCCCAGCTGTAGTTTTCATAATACGCGGTACTGACAAACAGCCTGCATCCTTTGATCGAAGTAGGCGCAGCGGATCGTAAGACACTAGCAGTTCACTCAGATACTGCGGCGCGAGACCATTTAATGCTTTATATACTATATCAAGAGTAGTACTTTAAAATCAATGCGAAATCACAGGGAGCCAACGAAGTAAAGATAAGATACTGTAGGTGTGATGTGCTCGTATCTTCCGGTTCTAGTGAGGACTCTCGCTGCTGCATTCTGGACTAGCTGAAGCTTGTTTATGCATCTACTGTAGTTGAACAACCAGACAGTAAGGCATTACAATAGTCCAACCTAGAGGTGATAAAAGCATGAACTAGTTTTTCTGCATCGTTTAGCGACAATATATTTCTTAACTTCACAATATTTCTGAGGTGAAAGAATGCTATCCTGGTAATATTATCTACATGAGCTTCAAATGAAAAACTAGAATATATAATCACACCGAGGTCTTTTACTGTTGCACTAGATAGAACAGAAAGGCCGGCTAAAGTTACTGTGTGATCTAAAATCTTGCTTCTAGCTACATGCGGTCCGATGACTAGAACTTCTGTCTTATCCGGATTAAGCAGAAGGGAGTTAATTAGACCATTTAATGCTTTATATTCAATTCAATTCAATTTTATTTACATAGAGCTTTTAACAATGGTCATCGTCTCAAAGCAGCTTCACAAAAATGAAAGAAAATTTACAAAAAAAAAGAAAAAAAAAAGTAATAATAATAATAATAATTTTAGAAAAGAAAATAATTGGAAGTGTGTATGTGTGAAAAAAATGTGTAGATAATAATGAGACGAATGAATGAAATCTCTCTGATGAGTAAGCCAAGGGTGACGGCGACGGTGGCAAGGAAAAACTCCCCGAGATGGCATTAGGAAGAAACCTTGAAAGGAACCAGACTCAACAGGGAACCCATCCTCATTTGGGTGATAACAGATAGAAATGATATAACATCTTGTGTGTTGTGCAGGTGAAAATTCAATATGACAGAAATTATTTAAATTGACATGAAGACCAGTTCAGCATAGGGACGAGTCAGTAGGTGCAGAGGGCAGATGAGGTCTGGATCACTGGAAGCACAGGAGCAGCATGTGTAGCTCCAACCATCATAAAGCTGAATCCAGCTGGAGCTGGTCCTTCTCTGGATGCCTCAGGAACCTCGCAGGGTCGGCCTTTGTCTACTGAAGCTGGCAAAATCTCCCGATGCCTCGGGATGGGTAGAGAAATACAGAACAGATGGGGAGAATTAGCGTAGTTGCCATTCGGTATAGGTGTACTGGAGTATGAGATTATGGGATGAGTTATGTGTATGCCAGATTAAAAAGATGCGTCTTGAGTCTACTTTTGAACTGGGAAACCGTGTCTGCTCCCCGAACACTGTCTGGAAGGCTATTCCAAAGCTTTGGAGCTAAATATGAAAATGCCCTACCCCCTTTTGTAGATTTTTAAATTCTGGGAACTACCAGACGTCCGGAGCTTTGTGATCTTAAGGCGCGTGGTGGATTGTAGCGTATCAGAAGACTGGTTAGGTATGTGGGAGCTAAACCAGCTTGTATGTAAGTAATACTATTTTGTAATTTATTCTAAACTGAACAGGTAGCCAGTGCAGGGATGATAATATTGGGGTTATATGATCATATTTTCTGGATCTAGTGAGAACCCTGGCAGCTGCATTTTGGACTAACTGAAGCTTGTTTATTGAGGATGCAGGACAACCACCTAGTAATGCATTACAATAGTCCAGTCTGGAGGTCATGAATGCATGAACTAGATTTTTTACATCAGATACGGATAAGATGTTCCTAAGTTTAGCAATATTTCTAAGATGGAAAAAGGCTTTTTTTGTGATATTTGAAATGTGATTTTCAAAAGACAAGTTACTGTCTAATATTACGCTCAGGTCTTTTACTGCTGAGCTGGTAGTAACAGTACATCCTTCTAAGCGCAGGCTGAATTGTGAAAGCTGTTGTGTGTTGGTTTTTGGGCCAATAAGTAATATCTCTCTTATCTGAATTTAATAAAAGAAAGTTATTGGTCATCCAATCTTTTATGTCCTGGACACACTCAGTTAATCTGGACAACTTAGGTATTTCGTCTGGTTTTGTCTTATATGTCAAAAGTAGTACTTTAAAATCAATGCGAAATTTCACAGGGAGCCAATTAAGTGAAGATAAGATAGGTGTGATACCTTTGTAGATCTTTTTTAGAGATAAAGGTGAGGTTTGATATCGGCCTCGCAATGCTGAGTGAAGAATTAATTATTAGAAAGAATTATTCTCAACAGGGGTTCTGTTCTTTTTGAGAAAATGTGTCAGTATATGATCTTATATACAGGTTGATGAATTTGCAGAAGAGATGAGTGAAATTAGTTCATTCTCTTCAAGGGGAGTAAAGCATTCTAGGTTCCGATCTGACATGGCTAGTTTAACATCTGCATCAAATGCATCCAGTTTCAAAGCCTCAATTTTATGCCTAATATTTACAATTATATTATTGGAAAAGTTCATGAAGTCCTCACTATTACACATTGTTGTTGTGGAGATTTCTGCAGTGGTCTTATTTCTGGGTAACTTGGCTAAGGTATTAAATAAAAATCTAGGATTCTTGTTATTTTCTATAAGACTGGAGAGATATTGAGTGGATTGATCTAGCTACACTAAGAGCTTTTCTATAGTTCAGTTATGCTCTCCTTCCATGCTATTTGAAATAATAACAATTTAGTTTGAAGCCATTTATGTTCTAATTTCCGAGCGGTCTGTTTTAAAGTGCGCGTGTGATCGTTATACCAGGGAGCAAGTTTCTTATCTCTAATAATTTTTCTTTTAACGGGAGCTACATTATCTAAGGTATAACCAGAGGTGTCAAGTAACGAAGTACAAATACTTCGTTACCTTACTTAAGTAGAAATTTTGAGTATCTATACTTTACTGGAGTAATTATTTTTCAGTCGACTTTTTACTTCTACTCCTTACATTTTTAAGCAATTATCTGTACTTTCTACTCCTTACATTTTTAAAATAGCCTCGTTACTCTATTTTTATGATCAGAACGCGCAACCCCCCCGGTCGCATGATAAGAATGCGCAACCCCCCCCAGCCCCCCCGGGTCGCATGATAAGAATGCGGACAACGCGACCCCCCCATGCACCCCCCCCCACCCCCCCTCCCGTCGCATGATCAGAAAGCGAGACCTTAATGCTTTTGTCGCCCCTCACGGTACTTTTACTTTTATACTTTAAGTACTTTTGAAACCAGTACTTTTAAACTTTTACTTAAGTAAAAAGCTTGGGTTGATACTTCAACTTCTAAAGAAGTATTTTTGAACCCTAGTATCTATACTTCTACTCAAGTAATGAATGTGAATACTTTTGACACCACTGGGTATAATGGAACGCTGACTCTAAATATTCAGTCGCCTGTTCGAGTTCTGTGGGGTCAGACGGTGATCCAATCAAAGTTGGTAACTCTGGGAGATTATTGATAAAGCTCTGTGTGTTAGTTGATGTGAATGTACATTTAATACGGTAGCGCGGTGCTGTGCGTACATAGTGACTATGACACACTTGAATTGAGACAAGATAGTGATCTGAGATAACTTCAGACAGTGGAATTGTCAATACATTTCTTATACTCTTAATCTAAAGAATATTGTTAAATCTAAAGTGTGACCTGCTTTATGAATGGGTCCTACTACACACTGATTTACTCCTCCTGAGTCCAGTATGGACATAAATGCTCTACGTAGAGGGTCTTCTGGATTCTCAAAATGAATAGTAAAATCTCCAGCAATTAACGCTTTGTCTACAGAAATGACTAGGTTTGAGAGGAAATCTGGAAATTCACAGAGAAATTCTGAATATGGCCCTGGAGATCTGTAAATGATTGTTAGCGGGATAGACTAAGCTGACTTAGGCTGAATCCCAATTCTATTTTCTACCCCTTCCCCTACCCCTCGCCCCTTCCCCTTGTCCCTTGAAACGAAGTGGAAAGGGGAAGGGTTTAAATATTTCCCCTAAGAAATGGGACACCACTACAACACTGTTATACGTCATCATACGTTGTCGCTAGTTCCTAATGTTACGTTAGAGGACATGCGCCGATGTTTATCACACATTCCAATAAGAGAGAGATTACTCACTCCCAAAGTTTTTTTGCCACGTATTTCGATTTTTAAAAAAGTTATTCATTGTCACCACGAAAACGGATGAGCCTTCGGGTTTCCTCAGCCGTCCCTATACATAATATAAATTACAAAACTGTGGTCATGTTGCAATAAGGAATAGTAGTGCAAAACAAACAATGTGTTATCAAATGCTCGGCAAACTGCCATGCTACTGAACTTTCATATTTGTTTGTAGCATGCAGTAAAGTGTATGTGACATGAAAATATATTTTTGTAATATCGTGCAATCGGTGCTATCCGCTAGCAAACTTTAGCGATTTTTTTGCAAACGTTTCTTTACAGAACATCACCATAAACACAAACACAAGACTAAAGGCAATATACATATAATGAAAACTTGTCATAAAAATCTTTATTAATGGCAAAAATTAACATTTATGGGTCTGCTTGCTCGAGTGAGCAGCCATGTTGAAAATTTCGCTTAGCCCTTCGTTTCAAGTGAGGTCCCGAAAAATATTCGTTTGGAGGGCTTTCTGGCCCTTCCCCTTACCCCTACCCCTCCAACCAAAAGAGAAATGAGACACCCCTACCCCTTCACGTGAACGCGCCAAACGGAGGGGTAGGGCTAAGTGTAGGGGTAAGGGGTAGAATTGGGATTCAGCCTTAATATTTGTAGTTACACTTGTTATGTTACTATAGAGAACTTCAGATGCATTAAATGTGTGTCCGCATTTTTGTATGATAGACAGATTATCATGGTAAATAACTGCGATGCCTTCTCCTCTACTAGTTACTCGAGGCTGGTGTATGTAGCTGTATCCAGCAGCTTACATTCTTGTCCTGTTTAATCCAGGTTTCTATTAAACAGAGTATATCAAACTCCTGATCTGTGATAATTTCATTAACGATAACTGCTTTAGATGTGAGAGATCTAATATTTAACAGTCCTGGCTTCAGAACAGAGGTGACGGTTGCGCATTCAGTGTGATGCGAGCTTGTAGTATCTATGTTAATTAAATTACTAAAACAGACTTTCTGATTCTTTCTATATTTTTGTTTAGCTTGGGGAACAGACACAGTCTCAATACAATGAACCCTGAGTGATGACTCTATGCAGCTAGTAGATGATTGGTTTACCCTGTCTGTCTGTTGGCCTGGGCTCTGGATTGTCACTGATTAACTAGGCCTCTTCTAAGACAATGCGCTATACTACAGGAAATGAGAGCAGCACCTTCCCGAGTGGGATGGACATCGTCCTGCCCTAACATGCCAGCTTTGCCCTCAAAGGTTTTCCAATTGTCTATAAAGCCCACATTATTTTTAGAGCACCACTTGGACATCCAGTGGTTCAGCTACCATTACCTGCTGTAAGATACTGTATGTCGCCACGTCGCATTGGGATGGGACCAGAGAATACTACTTCATTGGACATAGCCTTTGTTGTTTAAACATCTCTGTAAAGTTACCCTTGCTAACCTCTGCCTGACGATGGTGTATATTGTTAGCTACAGCATGTACCACTATCTTAGAGAACCTATGCTGTCCTAGAGCCCTAAGATTACCTGCTATGTCCGGTGCTCTGGCTCCCGGGATACACCTAGCCACTCCCGCTGGAGCCCCTAAAGGCCTAGCTAATTTCACATGGCTCAGTATAGAGTCTCCTATAACCAGAGCTCTTTCATGTTTCTTAGCAGGTGCATCACTGAGGAGAGCAAACCTGTTGGACATGTGAAGCACAGAGGAGGTGTGCTCCGGTGGGCTAGCCTAGCCTCCGCCCCCTCTCTCGTCACTGGAGACTTCCCCACTCTCATTCCAGTCACTAAGCACAAACACAATATGCTTCTCTCCCCTGCTCTTGCTGCGTTTGCCTTTCTCAGACCTCTGTGTTTTCAATAAAGCTTTTAACATTGCCGTTTGTCTGATATTGAACTTTGTCTGCCCAATCTTCAGCCATACAATGGTGGTACCGGTTCCTGTCTCAAAGCTCTTTGTTACTCGAGCTCCAGCCCTCAATCTTCCCCAATGAATGTTCAAAGGTGGCTTACAGTATATCATCACCCTCGTCACAAGAAGAGCCCGTGAATGGGGGACGGCCGTTTGGGACGCCAACTACCCTTGCTGCTCCACTTTCTTTTTCACTTTCACTAAGCACACCCACGCACTGCTTCTCTCCCCTGCTCCTGCTGCGTCTGCCTTTCGCAGACCTCTGTGTTTCCAATTAAGCTTTTAACATCGCCGTTTGTCTGCTATTGGGGTCATTCCTGCTCAACCCACACCTGACACAACCAACCAACGATGTCTTATCACAACCATCTAATGTCTTATCAGGATTAAGCAGAAGAAAGCTAATTAGCATCCAGTCTCTAATATCCTTTACGCATTGCTCAACTTTAGCAAGCTGGTTTTTCTCATCTGGTTTTGCTGAGACGTATAACTGTGTGTCGTCAGCATAATAATAAAAATTAATACCATGCTTATGGATTATGTTGCCCAAAGGAAGCATGTAAAGAGAAAAAAACAGTGGCCCTAAAACCGAACCCTGTGGAACACCAAACTCCACTAGAGAACATGCAAAATAATCACCATTTAAATCTCCATACTGATAGCGATCGGTCAAATGGGATCTGAGCCAGGAAAGGGCTGTTATACAGTTCCTGTTTGCTATTTCTATATAGATATGAGCATAGCTGCTCCGCTACTAACTTTTCCAGAATCTTAGAAATAAAGGGGAGGTTCAATATCGGCCTGTAATTGGACAGCTGACAGGGGTCAAGGTCAGAGTTCCTAATTATTGGTTTAACAACTGATAATTTAAAAGATTTTGGAACATACCCAATGCTGAGTGAAGATTTTACTCATACACGCTCCTGATCAAAATCTTAAGAACAGGGAAAATATTACAAGTATTCACACTTTGTAATGGTGGATCGTAACCTGTTTGTAAATACGAAGAAACAAGAGCGAGAGACAAAAAATAGAGAGTGGCTTAAACTGCATTTAAACTCAAACAGACTGGTCATCAACTAATTAAACGTTTGAGATCATAGCCTTTAAAAGTTCAAATCTGTGCAAAAATAAGACTTTAATGTCATTGTCCTTCAGACAGTCACACTGTCATGATCTCCTGATGGCAAAAGCAAAAAAGCTTTCTATTTTTTAATTTGGCAGGATTGTTGAGCTGCACATGCAAGGGCTCTCTCAATGTGCCATTGCTGCCGAGGCTGGAGGCAATAAGACAGTCATTTTAAATTTCTTACAAGAGCCTGAGAATTCTGGGGAAAAAAATCAAGTAGTAGAAAAACATTTCAATTGCACTAAGCCAGAGGATCCGACGGGCTGTCAGCGAACACACTGGCCGATCCTCAACCCAAATTAAAACCCTTAATAATGTTGACTGCAGCCCAATAACCATAAGACGGCATCTGCGAGAGAAGGGCATGAAGAACAAAAGGTCTTTGAACGCCATGTCTCCTCCCACACCACAAACTTGCCCTTTTGGAATTTGCAAGGGATCATGGAACATTGAAAGATGGATGAAGGTTTTATTCTCAGACAAGAAAAAAATAATCTGGACAATCCTGATGGCTTCCGACGATACTGGTATGATAAGGGGATCCCACTGGAGATGTTTTCTATCCGGCACAGTGGAGGAGGCTCCATCATGTGCTTTTGCCTTCAATGGGAAGATGGAGCTTCAGATTGTGCAGGGGTGTCAAACGCTGCTACGTGGACATGTTGCAGCAGACATGTCTCTTGACTGAGAACCCTCCTGTGTGTAATCCTAGATTTTTATTTAATACCATAGCAAAATTAACTAGAAATAAGACCACTGCATAAAACAACATCGTGCAATAGTGAGGACTTTATGAAATTTTTTAATAATAAAATTGTAAATATCAGGCATAAAATTGAGGCTTTGAAACCGGACAATGTAATTGATGCAGATGTTATACTAGCCATGTCAGATTGGAACCTAGAATAATTTACTCCTCTTGAAGAGAATGAACTAATTTCACTCATCTCTTCTGCAAATTCATCAACCTGTATACTAGATCCTATACCGACACATTTTCTTAAACAGATAGTACCAGTAATAACAGAACCCCTGTTGAGAATAATTAATTCCTCACTCAGCATTGGTTATGTTCCAAAATCTTTTAAATTAGCAATTATCAAACCAATAATTAAGAAACCTGACCTCGACCCCTGTCAGATGTCCAATTACAGGCCACTGAGATCTTTTTTTTTTTTATAGTTCAGGATGCTCTCTTTCCATGCTATTTGGAATACTAGCAATTTAGTTTGACGCCATTTGCCCAGCGGTTTTACTCCCAGCGGTTTGTTTTAAAGTGTGTGTGGTCATTATACCAGGAAGCAAGTTTCTTATCTCTAATAATTTTCCTTTTAACTGGAGCTACATTATCTAAGGTATCATGAAATGTTGAATGTTAATAATGTTAAATATTCAGTCGCCTGATCGAGTTCTGTGGAGTCAGATGGCGATCCAATCAAAGTTGATAACTCTGAGAATTGTTATATTTCTTATACTTAATCCAAAGGATAATATTAAATCTAACGTGTGAGCTGCTTTATGAGTGGGTCCTACTACACACTGATTTGCTCCTACTGTGTCCAGTATGGACATAAATCAGTTAACGAGTATGCTCTTTAATCAATCGTCGGAGAGCTTTGTAGTTTTACATTTGATGTAACGGGTTCGCTCTTTTTGCACGGGTACCACCACAGACTCACGGACACGAGGCGAGGACATACGCATAATGGTCATTTTATTTAGATAAAATGGGGAAGGGGAAGGGTTCAGGGAAGGAGGAAGGGGAAAAAATGTGAGGATTTTTAAAGCAGAGAAAGTCCGAGATCCATTAACATTAATTATCACAAGCTGGTCCAAACTGGCAGCCTCGCCCCATCACACACCTGCAGAAGAGGGGTCGTCTACGTAGGTAACCTACAGAGTGAGCGATGAGCGACAACAGGGTGAGGCGCATGCCCATCACAGGCACACGCAGTGACAGATTTTCTCAAAGTAGCATAATTAGTAATCTGATTACTTTTTTAATGCAATAATCAGTATTTTAATCAAAATACAAATTTAAAGTAGTAATTAGTAATTTGTGTTCCCCAACACTTGTTATTGGTAACATTAAATCAACGTTAAAACATGCACAAAAAATATATCTAAGAGGTGCTAAGAATAGAAGGTTAATTAGTTAGACAAAGCTAATTTTTGCTTCACTAATGTCATGAATGGGTGGTAATGGTTGTTATTGCCATGGGCAGAAAAGGGCAGGCATAGGCACAGAGGGGTGTTTTTAAACAAAAGAGTCTTTAATCATGACATAAAACAGAGAAACAAAGAAACAAAACAAAGAAACGAACACACTCAAATTATACTACCTGTCATGTTTCTCCCTATGTCTGTGTCGGGTGTGTGTGTGTGGCATGATCGCGGAGGCGAGCTGACGGTTCAATATTGTTCTTTATTTTCATTAATCTTGAACATGAACAAAAACAGGTCACTCCAACACAAACTAAACTATAACAAATGCTAGACGCCTGACTGAGATTCAGTCAGGCTATTTATACAACTAAACATAATCAAATCATTAACTTCCCTCGGTTCAGGTGAGCTTCTACGTCACCTGACCGAGGTGCAAACTGGGAAATGAAGTATCAACTCAACGCAAAACAAAACTACAACACAAACATAAACGGGTGTTAGGCGCCCTCTAGGGGTTGACCGTTACATTATCCCCCCCCCCAAAAAATGTTCCTCCGGAGCATCACCGGAGGCCCCGGACACCCACCCCAATGTTCTACCTTTTTCCTCCTGACCAGGAGGCTGGGTGACGGGGCTGGAGATGTACTCGGCGGCTGCCGACGTGCTGGAGACGTACTCGGCGGCTGCCGACGCGCTGGAGACGTGCTCGGCGGCTGCCGATGCGCTGGAGACGTGCTTGGAGGCTGCCGCGCTGGAGACGGCATTGAGCTCGACGACGGCGGCGTTGAAGCTGACTCGGAGCTCGACAGCGGCGGCGCTGACTCGGGGCTCGACGGCGGTGATGGAGCTGGCTTGGAGCTCGAGGGCGGCGACGGAGAACTGACTCGGAGCTCGACGGCGGCGGCGGCGCTGACTCGGGGCTCGACGGCGGTGACGGAGCTGGCCCTGAGCTTGACGGCGGCGCTGGCGCTGACTCGGGGCTCGACGGCGGAGCTGTCTCGGAGCTCGACGGCGGCAACGGAGCTGGCTCTGAGCTCGACGGCGGCGACGGAGCTGACTCCGAGCTCGACGGCGGCGACGGAGCTGGCTCTGAGCTCGACGGCGGTACCTGAGCTGATGCGTCCTCAAAGCCGGGAGGCGGCGGAAGGACGATGCTCTCCAGCGTCAGAGCGTTGGTGAGGCTCGGTGGCAGCTGAAGCGCTGCAACGGGGCTCGATGGAGGCTGAAGAGCTCGCTCGCTGTCAAGCGCCGGCTCGTGATTCCCAGCATCGAGCACAGGAGGCGGCGGAAGAGGAAACGCTTCGTCTTGGCTGTGCCGCCAATGCTCGTAATCCTCTATGTCGAGCACAGGCGGCGGCGGAAGAAACTCATCTTTCAGTTCAGTGCAGCTACCGGACTCGCCGTCTGCTGCGTGTCGAAGAGCGCAGGCGGGGGAAGAGGAAGCTCAGCACCTGCCGCGGGGCTCACTCGGAGCACAGAGCCTGTAGCCTGGCTCTCTCGGAAGTCGAGGATCATGCGCTGGAGCTCTTCCACCTGCTCCCGCATGTCTTTCACTCGCTCCTGATCATGAATCCACCACATGAGCTCCTTCTCCTCTCTCTGCTGCTGCTCCGCCTGGGGTTTTCTTTCCCCCGCGTCACCGCCGTACTTTGGCTTCCTGGCCCTTCTCTTCCAGCCGGTGCGGGGAACCACGTGACCCCGTGATGCGTCGCCCCTGAATGGCATCCGCCGTAAGGCGAGCCTGCAGCCCTCCCAGCTCTGTAGTGCCTCACTCACTCTCTCCTCGCTGCTCTCCCGCAAGTGCTCCTGTCTTGCCAGCTGGTTGTACTTCCAGCTCTGGTACACATCTACCTCGCCATTCTCCAGCCAGCAGTAATCCCAGCCGCCATACCTCTCTTCCTCGCTGTCCTCCAGCCATTCCGCCAGCTCGGGCGAGATCGTTCCAGCGCCGCCCCAAAAATTGTTCAGGGGGAAATCCTCCGCCATGCCACTTGGTAGGTCTAGCATTCTGTCATGTTTCTACCTACGTATGTCTGTGTCGGGTGTGTGTGCGTGGCATGATCGCGGAGGCGAGCTGACGGTTCAATATTGCCCTTTATTTTCATTAATCTTGAACATAAACAAAAATAGGTCACTCCAACACAAACTAAACTACAACAAATGCTTGACGCCTGACTGAGATTCAGTCAGGCTATTTATACAACTAAACATAATCAAATCATTAACTTCCCTCGGTTCAGGTGAGCTTCTACGTCACCTGACCGAGGTGCAAACTGGGAAATGAAGTATCAACTCAATGCAAAACAAAACTACAACACAAACATAAACGGGTGTTAGGCGCTCTCTAGGGGTTGACTGTTACACTACCCATAATTGAACAATACCCAGGCTCTATGACAAGACATAGAGGTGCCTTCTGAGATATGACCGAGGTGACTTCTGGGAAACTGAGTCTGCAAAACAAAAACTACAAAAAGACAAAACACTACCCTCTAGTGATGATTCCTTACAACTAAAATTTGGTTTCTAATTTCCAATTTGTGTTTTTTTCATACTATAGGCATTTGAGTAACAGTGGAGAGATTTATTCATTTATTGTTGTAGTAATGTTTTCATGTTCAGTGAATGGCACATGAACAAGTCTGATACAGTATGTTTGAATTATTTTCTTTTTCAATTATCAAATGATCAGAATTGCACCTAACAAAGAACCTTTATATTAACCATTTATATTAACTTTTATCAGATGAAAAGCTACATCTGGCAACTGTGCCAGTGCCAGGATCTGGGCCTGAAGTAAAAAAAACACATATTTGCATAAAACAAGTATGTTTAAAAAAAAAAATATTTATTACAAAAAGAAAAAAAAACATTGGAAAAAGTTATGCGATTTTTCATTTTAAAGCATTTCAATGAGTGTCCTATAAAGGGTTAAATTATAAATACACAATATAAAAAGAAGGTACATCAGCATTTTATTATTCTGTCTCGATTACTTGTTTGTTTTAAGTCTTTAATATTTGTTTGACAATGCATGTTTTTTTTTCCTGATTGTTTTTTTTTTCTCTGTGTTTTAAATTAGAAGGGACAAGCCACTATACATCTCAAACTACAGCTTAAAGATAACTGTGTAACTTTTTTAAATTTTACAAAATTTTTAATAATGACACTATTATCTCTTGTTTAAGTACAGTACATGGGCATATATGCATAGGCATACATGAATAAGTAATAAATAAATAATTATGTATTATTAGCTGCTGTTGAACTAATCATGCTTTAAACAACATCTCATTTCATCATCGTACCACACTACAAAAGCCAAACATAACAGGTCAGCATAATAGCTCAGTAGTTCCCCTCTGTCCTTTTTATGTCAATCTCTTCCTCATTGCAGTGACGGAGAAAGTCAAACTCAAGTGAATTTGGAAAACCCACTGGTGTTGTCAGGTAAGGATTTTCCATCATGGTAGGTACAATATAAAGCTGCTGCTTGCAGCACACAGAGTACAGAGACGCATACCGAGAACAGAGAGTAACTCAGACACAATGGCCCAGATTAATGGTGTAGCTGTAACACTGCTGCTGCTTCTGACAGTCAGTCTGTTCTGTCAAGACGCTGCTGCTTGGGGTAAGATTTTCTCTTTATGTTTCTCTATTATCAGTTTTAGTTCATAAATGAATACCTTATATACTCTAAACATATCAGTGTGTTACAAGAGCATAGGCACAAACTAGACGAGAATTTGCTTTAATTAACATTATTTAATCATGCTAATATATTATTTTCTTTATTATTTAGCATGTTGCAGGCGATACAACAAAGGTCAGCTCCCTGTTAGTTTAATCCAAGGATATTCAATCCAGACCATTCATGGACAATGCAACATCAATGCCATCATGTGAGTACAATATATGATATTCATACATGTGCATTGATTTTCTTTTGTAAGAAAACATATGTCATCTCATCACCAAATCATTTTATTAAAGTCATTTGCTTTTTATCTCACTTTTAGTTTCCACACATATGGAGGCAGAAAAGTGTGTGCAGATCCTACTCATTCCTGGGTGAGGCACGGCATCCAGCAACTCACGTAAGCACAAAGATATTTAATCAGTGTATGGTTTTCTTATTTACTTATTTATTTTGCTTAATAAATATAATAATTGTCGTCAACTAAAGCGATTTCCTTTTCTATTTCTTTTTAGGAGAAAAGTGTTGGCTCTAAAGAAGCACGAAAGGCAGTATTAAAAAAGTAAAAACAAAAACAGGAAATGCTATATTTTGCATTAAGAATTTCTGTATCTATCTATATAGAGATGTTATATTGATTCATATATTCTTCATGAAGAAGCTTTTATAATTTATGCAAGTTGCATAATAACTATGTATTTTTTGTATGTGTATCTTAATGAAATACATTAAATTTGAATTTGTTGTTAAGTCTGTTTTTCTGAGTTTTTTCTGTCTTGAGATTCATCCATGAGGAAGTGATATTCATATCATCACTGAATTGTTGCATTGGTTAAAACGTAAAATAGCCTCCTAAAGTACACTCATATACTGTACAGTATACCTGCCTATCATAATTATGTTGTGAACACACCATCAGCCTCTTAAAATGATCTGTTTCTTGACCTTTTCCGTATTTATGTATTCAAACGTCACTAAAACTGCTTCCTCTTTTTCCACAGAATAGAGTATATTAAAATATATTTTAAAAAATAATTATTTGTAAAAGAAACATACAATAACAAAACATAATTACATGCACAAAAAATAAACTTTATAGATCAAAATATAAATTCTAATGTGTGTATGTGTGTGTGCCCTGCGATGGATTGGCACCCTGTCCAGGGTGTACCCCGCCTAGTGCCCGAAGTCTCCTGGGATAGGCTCCAGGTCCCCCGCGACCCTGAACACAGGATAAAGCTGTATAGAAAATGAATGAATGAATGAATGAATGAATATAAATTCTGAGATAAAGAAGTCACATTTATTAATTCGTGTTATATACACTACACACATATTGTAAAAAAAAACAGACAAACATATGATTACGTGCACAACCTATTAAGGTGTGTTTCCTGGGATCCCAACTCTGATATCTAGAAGTCTTCTTTGTTTATTTATCTATTTACACCTCTACACAGTAAAATCCCCAGTGCTGATTTAACACTGTCAGAGTTCAACCCGACCTAAAATTTCCAGATGAGAATTTCCCACAACTGTACAGCAGGAAGTAAAGTCACAATGACATAAGCACAAAGGAAGGGCCGGAATGCTGAAAGTCTTCTTGCCTGTTTAATGATTACACCAAAGCATGAGGACATTATCAGAGGGCGACTTGCATTCTTGTATGAACACAAACCCATACCTTTTCTTATCTTTAATTAATCAGCCTGGCTGTACCAAAGCAAAGAAAATGATGATGCAATGAATAAGCTCATGAAAAAAGTCCTAACACAAATGAGAATGGTAGTGATTTATTATCCAAACAGTAGAAAAAGAAAGTGTTGGAGATTTAACCAAGCAGAAGCAAGAATGTGAAAGGGCCTAACATACAACTATAATGGTAAAACACCTTTTATTCATGCTAAACAGCTTCTAATTTGAATAAAAGGCTGCTGATCTGTCCTTATTTCAGTTTGTAGGATTACCTGTTTCAGAAATTCTCTGCATAGATAACTCATGATTGCCAGATATGCATTACTATGGGATGTTCTTGTACTTTTAGTGTGCCACTTAATATTTAATATTTAAAACCAAAAATCATCTGTTGTATCTTTGAGATTGTGATTCTTATTCCTGTGTGCATCCAGTCATGTAATTTCTTTGTAATTTCTTGTGAATGAAGGCGTAAAATCGACTGACGTTAAAAACATCTCAAGTACAACACAGTGATAAGAATTTTAGCCACAGTAAAACATTTTAATGGTGCAAACATTTTAAAGAAGGCCACACATCCGTGAATAATGAATGAGTCCACCTCATTCATTCTTATGGATATTCAGCAAGTGGAACGCCTGATCTTTGAAAATAAACAGATAACTTGTCAACAACTTGGGGAGGAGATGCATCTGTCTGTGGGAACTGTACACACGATTATTCATAAACACCACATGCACAAGGAATTTTTGTCCCATTGCCATACAGTCTTAACCTTGCCAAACCCAGTTTGACCTGAACAAACCTCATATTTTGAAAGGCTGGATATGACTGACAGTGCACATATTAGATAATAAAATAATACAACGTATATGGATTATTAAAAACACACCTATTTAAAGTGACGAAACAGGATCATTTTGTACTCTACACAGTATTTTGTTAGCTAGAATTAGCAAGCTAGCTCTAGCAGGTGTTGAAACTGTGCAGATAGATGCAAGCCCGCAGAGCAGCAGGTTTTGAGATCATATCAGAGCATCAGAGAAGTTTTCTATTTCCCTGAAGACTTTAAGTGGCTGAAAATAGTTGTACATTTGTATGCTCATAAAGCTTTTGGTATACTGAGGAAACAAACCTCATTACTGTGTACAATGTACTTCAAAAAATGTGCACAGTGGACCATCACTAATTAGTGTCCAAATATCTGTGATGTGTACAATTTGACTTCTGAAGTGTACAAGCACAGCGATTGAAGAAAAAAGAAAAAAAAAAGATTAGAATGATTGTCAAACATCCAAAATGGAAATCAGTTGCACCAAGGAAACATAAACAATCATTCAGTCTGGAACTCTAAAAAATTCCCAGATCAGCAGTAGTCCATGTGCTACCAGCATTCACCAAGTCACACAGATTGCAGATTTTGGTGTAATTAACTGAAACATGTGACCTGCATTATTATTTTCACACTGAGCTAGCACAACTTGAATGACCGGTTGGATAACTGCATAAATGTGTACATGTGTTTTATTCTTTTTGTGACTAGTGATGGTATGTAGGTTGCATGGTGCCTTAGTGGTTAGTACTTTCGCTTTGCACCTCCAAGGACTGGATTCGATTCCCGCATTGGGTCTGTGTGCATGGAGTTTGCATCTTCTCCCTGTGTTTGGTCAGTTTCCTCCCACAGTATGAGTGTGTGAGCATGTGAGTGTGCCCTGTAATGGATTGGCACCCCATCCAGAGTGAACCTCGCCTTCTGCGATCATGTATATAGGAAAACGCAGTATAGATGATGAGTGACAGTTTGCATATTTGGTATAATTTGAATAAGCAAATGTTATAAGTACAGTATAATGTTTATTATGAAGTTTGTCCAAGAAGGTTGGATCTCAAAACATGAGAACAGGGTTAAACAAGGGTACTGCAGTGATTGATTAAATGTGATAAACTATTGGTGCAGCAAACAAACAACATAAATAAATGATTTAATGTATAAATAAATATTTCAACCACATCACATCACTTAACTGTACTACACTACACTACACTTACCATATATTGTAGTAAGTTTCACAGATGGTGGATTTTTTTGGAAATATGGTACAGACCAGGTAAATAAAATGTTGAATTAGTAATTAGATTCTGTTATACAGACTGACTGAAATCTCCTGCTGTATATTACGTAGATCAAATTTCTGTATTAACTACATTTGTTTAACAATGAAAGAGACCTCCAGCTGACTGAACTAACCGGAATGATTATATCTTCTGTACCTCACATACTCACCCTGACACAAATGACCTCAGGCCTGAAGCCTATAATTATTAAAGTGTGTGTGCTTGCTACACACTACTGAAAAGACGCTCTGCTCCTGGTGATTAATCCAAGAACACGCACAAATGTTTCTAAAGATTCTAGCACGTATTTTAAAACCCACCATGTAAATGCTCCCCATCATCAAATGTTGGAAATGAGAATAAAAAAAAAAGAAAAATATCTTAATATTTAAATTCTATTTTTATGGTGCTTTTAACAATGGGCAAAGCAGTTTTACGGAATCAAAAGAAAATTATGAAAAAGTGTATGAAATGTGAAAAAAATACAAGTATATATGTATCAGAATGATCAGATTTTTAATAATTTTTTAAATCAAAATATTTCAATTAAAAAAAAGATTTTTTACATTTAAATTTACGTCCTTCTTGCAGTTGCATAGGGCCCCCTTGTGGTCAGAAAAAGACAGACAACGCAATTTAGGAGAATACATGATGATGCAATGTCCCAAGCCCGGATAAAATTGGAGGGTTGCGTCAGGAAGGGCATCCGGCATAAAAACTGTGCCAAGTTGTAGTGCGGACTGGATAGTCCGCTGTGGCGACCCCTTGTCGGGAGCAGCCGAAAGACCAGCAACAACATGATGCAATGTACAAAAAAAATGTGACGACTAGAAAATCCAGAAAAGGAGACCCATGACCAATGCACCAATAAGAAATAAACATTAAATAAACTTTTTGTGTTCAAAAGAAAAAGTTCAATGGATCTAGTATTAGAGGTGACTACAACTGGTCGCAAGCGCTGTAGAATACCTTTTCAAAAGGTGATTACTACAAAATATTCTAATAAATAATTAGGTAATATATTTTTGTTGTAGACAATTTATCTCACTTTACAGCAGATACACCGATCACAGAATCAATCATATTTACACGTTCATTCACACACAGCATGATTTCAGAGATGAAGAGAAACCCCCACAATACAGCGTGGGGACAAGAATTTTGTATTATAGAAATAAAATATGATTCAATAATCACAAAGTCAGGTGGCACAGTGGTGTAGTGGTTAGCACTATCGCCTTGCATGTCCAGATTTCCGTCTCAACTCCTTGTGACTGCGCTTGATGGGTTGCTCATGAACGATTCGTACTTTTTGAACGAGTCTTTAATGTAACTCAGAAGAGTGAGTAGTCTCTGAGTGAACAGAAACAGAAATGAGTAGTTACCTTTGAGTCTTCTAGTCCGAATCATTCGTTCTTTTGTGATAGACATAGACAGACAAAAATGAAATGCAGTATTTAATATTTCAAATGCAGTTGATATTGTGTGAGAATAGGCTATCTGGTGTATCTTTGAGATTGATTCTTATTCCTGTCTCCAACCGTGTTCAAGTCAAGCCGGGACTTTTCATGTAGATTCAATAAATTCAAACTATCTCAACCGACTCAGACTGGAAGACTCATGAGAAGAACCATTCAATTCTGTTTCCTGTGTAATGCATTGCATAGCATCTATATGAGTCACGTGACAAAAGAACAAATGATTCGGACTAGAAGATATGAGAGGTGAGCTGCACATTCTGTTTATAATGTGTCCTTAGCTGCATTGTAATATTCTCATTACTGGAACTTGAAATTTGTGTATGTAGACGTGTTGGGGGTCTGTTTATTGAAAATTTAACATTTTATTTGATTTCTGATCAAAAGAACTAAATGACTCAAAATTGTTTTTGTTAATTTCAGTTCGAGTCACTAAAATGATCCAAACTTCCCATTACTTGTTTCCTCCTTGTACTCTGGTTTCCTCTCAATTAGGCTGATTGGCATTCCCAAATAGCCCGTACAGTGTGAACGTGTGGATGTTTGCCCTACAATGGACTGGCACCCCATCCAGAGTGTACCCCGCCTTGTGCCCTAAATCTTCTGGGAAAGGCTCCAGGCCTCCTGTGATCCTATATAAAGGATAAAGCGGTATCAACGATGAGTGTGTGAGTCAGGAAATCACAGAAAAAAATTCATGCAATTATTTTTAATAAAAAGTGACAGTAGTGCAGCTTCTTGTCTAGCAAACTTTCCATTTATACATTAAAATCTAGGCACTTTGGGAAAAGTGTGCAGATCACATAGGCATGTGATTTATTTCTGGATTTTGTATTGTATTTCCTGATATCAGAGAGCAAACAAATTAACATTCCTTTGTCTTAACATTGATTTGATTGTTTTGATGAATACCTTGCGTTGCTTTAACGGGTTTCTGTGTTCAAAAGTGGGAGAGAAACATTTCACAAAAGTGTCCAGATAATTCTAAAAACTCATGCTTAAGGCCGGGATTGCTTCTGTGAGGAACATGCAAGAGGAAACATTCATGAAGTAGCAAACCATTCATCCACATCCCATCCCCCCAAAAGACACGTTGAAAAAGCAGCATTTAAGCCCGTTCCGGCCTGCAGAGAGTGCAGCATATAATTTAAGTAACAAAAAAGCTAAATGAGAAGAACATCCAGATGATTACACATTCATCTTCCGCTTCCTTCCATCTGCTAGACACAAACGTGTCTGCACACACAACCTCCAATTAATCCAATGAGGCAGGCAGCACAGTTGCTTCTATTTGTGTCTCCCTTGAAAACTTGAGATCTGTGAGGAAGAGTAAAAAGAGAGAGAGAGAGAGAGAGAGAGAGAGAGAGAGAGAGAGAACAACGAAGCATGTCGTACAGTCTTGCAGAGCTAAAACTGGAAGGGGGGGGGGCAGGACCCAGAGGGTGAATGTGTAGTGCGTAATGTGTCTTTCTCCCATGGTGAGGCAGCAAACTCAGGCACAGTTACACTCATTGTTCAGTGACTTTCATAAACTAAAATCCACCGACAGCAATGAATGTTGATTGTAAACCTTTGAAAAAAAAAAAGAAGAAGAGACTATGGGATAAATTATCTCATAAGGCTGGCTGAGAGACGGTTGGGCCGGTTGCATGGCACAATCAACGGTCAATGGTTTTTATAACATTCACATCAAACTCACCGACAGCGTTGAATGTTCCACGAAACCAACCAGACGGAAACAGCAAGAAGAAGAGAACAGACAGACATACTGTACAATTAGTAGCTACTTCATTACCAAGATTCCTGAAGGGGGGAAAAAATAAACAGAAAAAGTACAAACTGCTCTCGCTCACTATGTTTACACGGACAATATTTCTTCAATCTGACTAAAATCATTCCGATGTACTGTATGTTTCAAACGTATTCAAAATATATGTAATAATTTGCACATGCAAAGTGGCTCTGCATGCTGTGAAGCGTAAATTTGCCAGAAACATAGCTGAAGAAATCGTATTTTTCTCAAATTCTGAGGTAAGGTTAAGCTTCTGCATTATAATTGTTTATGAGAATTCAGTCTCATCTATGATTGGTTAGATGCTTTATAACATTCGCAACTGTGAGCCAATCAGATCCCCTTCTTCAGCTAGGGTTGTGCTCACAGAACATAATGATCAGGAATAAAAGAAAAATTTCCGTCATGGAAACCCATCAAGTCACTTATGTTACCCCGACATTGGGCAAACATGCGAAAAACGAATATAATCATTCCAAAACTGTGGGAAACTCATGGATTAAGTCTTGATATCCAAAGCCTTGATTGTGACTGAGAAAGCAGGTGTTAATACAGTATGTGGCCTTTCATTTGGAATAAAATGAGCTAACTAATCCCCCTATTTAAAAAAAATGGTATTGTACAGTAAAATGTACTTACCTTATTATTTACATCTGCATTGCATACAACACAGTCTTTTTTGAGTCCTCCTGGTAGGTTCCATAGCATTTAAGTTCTCAACCATGAATTTGTGCTGATCTGACTGCTGATTGTTCATCAGATGATTCATACTGCCATCTCAGCCAAGAGATGTACAATGAGAAGCCATAACATTAATATCACATAACACATAATATTAACACATTAAAATTCATTATCAATTATATACCAGTAAACAGTAAACTGGTGACAGGATCACCGCTTTGATCCCACTTTACAGCCAATGCAGCACAACTCACTGAAAAAAATGTCAGTGGCAGCCGCCAAGTGGCACATGGTTAAATGCTCAACGTATTATCCGGAGATCACTGGTTTGATTCCTGGGTGATGCTGTAGCCTCTCGTAACCAGGAGCTGATTGGCCGAGCTCTCTCAGTGGGGTGGGATGGGAGACACTTAGCGCTCTCACATTAATTACGGCTCTACAGCCAATCATGGGCATCTGTGAGCTCACGCAAGCGGAAGGAGCTGCTAGCGATGCCCTCCAAGTGTGTTACGCCACTCCCAATTATGCGTGAGCGAGCAGTTCGAAAAAATATTCGATCGGCTGACGTCACATGGTTCAGAGAAAACAAGTGATAGTCGTCAGCCTTCCCTGATTGGTAGTAGCCTTAAAGTGGGGGTTTGAATATGACTCAGTTAGGAAGAAAATGTGGGGGGAAAAAAGTCAGTGCTTGGCCATGATAGAAAAGCACCAGAACACGCAGCACCACAGCCCGCCGTGAACGAGGCCCAGCAGACAAAAAGCCCAAACTCCCTGGATCCCAATCCAATTGAGAACTCATGGGACACACTGGACAAACATTTCATCCAAGGAGAACTAACCCGCAGCACCCAAGGATCCACTCCCAACGTACTGATGCACACGCCAAAGGTCTTGTGGAGTCATGTCACGAGGGGGCAGAGCCTGGTGGCATAAGAGGAATCCACACAATACTGGGTATAATGTTTTGCGCTGTAATGTCCTGGCTGATCAGTGTGTAACAGACCCCAGTGTTTGCCAAGGTCAAAATAAATCAGAATCAGGTTTATTGCCAAGTACAGTAGGTTTTCACATGAAAGAAATTGTAAAACGGTTAGAAAATATATATTAAACAATTAAAAGCGTAGGAAGTACAACAAAAGAAAATAATATCTGTAAATATTATGAATACAATGTGTAACAATAAACCTATGAACATACAGTATACATATATTGAAGTGAAAAATTATATATTGTGCAAAAACAGGCAGACCGAGTGCAACACTGTGTAGATACTGTTCTGTATCTACCTTTCAAATGTGCAACAATTTACAAATCATATTATTTGGTAAATCAATTATTTGTATTACCAAATAATATTATTTGCAACTTGCACTCTGAAATACAGTAATCAACTTATGCTCTTATTCGGTAATGATACTGCCTTGTTAGTAGAAACCTTTATTCCTTTTTAATCTATATTTTACTTTGGTCTAGAACCCAACCAGAATTGTAGAACAATCACAAAGTTAATGGCAGTGTGAATCTGTCTAGGGATAAATTAGACATCAACTTAAGCTCTAACCCTATATAGACAAGGTTCTATAAGATTTACTGTAGTGCTGCCATCATATTGCTTTGTGGCCCAGTACCTCTCAAACGCTCACTATAGAACATTTCTTGTTTGTGTTTTAGCTTCTGTAACTTGTATATTATTAATCTGTACAGACTCCTATTATATTCTATTTTTGTGTATTCTTAGACAGTACTCCATTTACGCATTTTATGAAATCATTGATGCTTACGGTCAGATTTTAAATAACAATGATATAAAACCTTTAGCAAAAATCTCCAAAAAGTTGATCTTTTCTTCATTTCTTCATCACATTTGATCATTAATAAGATAAGAATAGGAACGTAAGCCATGTCCTGCTATTACAGTCTATCAAACAGCAGACAATGCTGATTATGTAATAAACTAGAACATAAAACAGAATCCTTTTTTATGCTTAGAAAAGCCCTGTAGAAGCGAAATAATTAATAGTTACAGAAAAGGAAAAAAATATGTAAAAAACTTACCCAGTCGGTATAAACGTACTGCACATCAGAGCAAATTCATACACAATAACTAACCGGCAGTTCGTGTGCAGTACACAGACGCCCAACACACAGGCCCTTCTCTCTACAATAAAGCCTCAAAGAGCTTTCATTCATATGGTAGGCAAGCCCACACCCACCCACCTGCTGATACACATATGTGCACGTGCATACACACACACACACACACATACACACACAGTTTGCAGAAAAGATGTCATACTCATTCCTATGTGCATACACATTATACTATCTAGAGCTAAATGAAATCCTTCATATCTCAAATCGATCTAATACACCAGCTACAACACACACAAAACTCGAATTACAACACGTCTGAACACACGCAGTCCTTTTGAACCCCAGCATTAAATGTGAAACAGAAGAGGGTGGGGTGTGAGTTTGCCATGACGACGGGAGAACTGGAGAGGCATGCCTTAATTCATAGCCCTCTTAGGAAAAAATTGTGTGCGTGTGTGTGTGTGTGTGTGTGCATATGGTACATGTGTGTATGCACTACCATGTGTAATCTGCCCCCACCTCATGTCCTTATGGTCACTGTGCATTCTGCTGTAAGAGAAGTCGCCTTAAATACTGGGTGCAGAATCCTGTCCTGACCCTTCCCCAACCACACACACACACATACAGTGTATATATATATATATATATATATAGAGAGAGAGAGAGAGAGAGAGAGAGAGAGAGTCAGAGAAAGCATTAAACAGCTTACTGTAAATCATTAAACAACAGTAAACTCATTACTTCACATAAAGAGGTAAAGCACTTGATTAACATTAATTGTTTAAAAACTATAGGTTAAAAGTCACTATCATAAACTTTTTTTTAACTATTCCCAAAAAAAGCATGATAAACAATTTAGAATTTCCTTTGCGTTTCTTTGATAAGACAACTCAAGGACCTCTTTCTATAGGTTGGCTTCTAGAGAAAATCAAACTTTTCCTTAATCCCTAAGCAGACAGAAAAAGAGAGCGAGAAACAAGAACATTTCTGCAAGGTAATAATTTAGTTTGAGTGACTTTGGCTCCAGTAAAAATAGTACAGCATGAACCAGCCTCAGTGCTGTGACCATCTGTGTAACATACACTCGCATAGACTCGTGGATTACTGCAAAGAGAAAAAAGTCCAGTTCCAGTCACTGCATTGCTTCATAGTATCCGCTGTCAGACCATAAATATTTGGACACACTGACAAAAAGTTACTCTTATTTAAGCTTTAGCTTAATATAATAACACATTATACAGGAGTTAATTAAGCAACATCACATGAGCAGGAGGGCTGTGGCGACCCTTGAAAGGGAGCAGCCGAAAGACAAAGAAGAAGAAGGAGTGCTTCTTGTACTGAATATCAGCATGACTGTTTAAAGTCAGTATAAAGAGTCAGCACGACCTTGAGAGTGATATTGCTTAATGTTGATTTAATACAACAGTTCCAGAAACACTATTTATTAATCAACAGATTATGAATTTTTTTGTAAAGTTCTTTTGCACCGCCAACGCACATCTCCCCATGTCTGGCAGAATTAGCATTGAGCTGGAGACCAACAGTTAGAGTTTTTAACAAGGGTGAAAGTAGTTTTAAATTCTTTTATCTGTACTATGTAGACAAAGATTATTATTATTATTATTGTTCCATATTATTGTTCCTTAGTTATATTTACACTCTCCGATACAGCAGGTGGCAATGTGCATCTGGTTGATCTGCAAGCTGCCAATAAAGACAAAAAGAAGAACAGGAAAATGAACCTTGTTAACTCACGATGCCTAATAATAGTGAAATAAGTAGTAAGAAGTGACCCTCTTGCATGCCTTCCTACTTTGGGGTGGGATTGTCCAGGGAGGCAGGTGGCGCAAAATAGAAGTCCACTTCCGTGTTCAGGTATATTTGGCTGTCATATTTACTTTTCGCTGTGTCAGAATACCCCATACCGTGTATGAAACCACCTTTTTTACTTTCGATTGGACGTGATACACTTATCCATGCCCAGGCACAACACAGTGTGTTCATGTTATACAAACGTACTACGATTTGAGGTCATGTACTGTATGCTCCAGTCTGAGCCCGTCTGTAGCGTGAAAGCATCCCCAGTTACCTGAGGCCTCAGGTTGTGTGTGCCAAATACTATGCCTTTTAGGATCATTAGTGTATTTATGAGTGTGTGGATATTGGGCAGCACGGTGGCATAGTGGTTAGCGCTGAGGCCTTGCACTTCCTGGGTCAAAGTTTCAGTTCCCGTTTCAGGTCTGTGTGCATAGAGTTTGAATGTTCTTCCCATGCTTGGTGGGTTTCCTCCAAGTACTAGGGTTTCCTCACACAGTCCAGAAACATGCAGGTTCGGCTAACTGGTGTTTTCAAAATTGCCCAAAGTGTGTGAGCGAATGTATGAGTGCACAGATTGTCATTAAGTGATGGATTGGCATGGATTACAGCCCTCAGCAATACCCAATCTGCCCCACCTTGACCAGTGCAGAGCATATATAATGTATAGTAATAAAATAAGGACATAGCAACAGGACTTGAAAGTGGTCAGTCCATTTAAAATCATACCTTGGTGCGTTTCCCTTTCAGTGCAGTTCATCTGGGAATGTGAGAACACGAAAAATAATCTGTATGAGTTTCAAACTCCTGTCTATATAGGAAGGTCTCAGTGTGGTCCCAGGTACTCTAGTGGGGTTTGATTTCACTGAAAAAGGAGCTCCAATCTGAATCAATTCAAAGGCAGAAAGAGAACCAAACACGATATGGATTCTGGGTTGGAGGTGACATTTTCTGCAAGACACAAACCGAGCCAAAGGACTATAGAAATGCAATGTGTGACTTCCATTTGCCAAACAAAAGCATTTTCACAGCCTTACTTAATTTCCAGTGACTCACTAACACTTTGATACAGTGAGGCAAAAGCAATTAATGACTTCTCATATGGTTAACCAATCAAAAAAAACAACATGGGTCATGAATCAATTTCACTCTTTTGAATCCATTTATACATGTATACAGTTATACAGAAACACATAAAGCTACATATAGCAGAGCACTCATGCCCTTAAAGCAGTGGTTCTCAAACTGTGGGGCGCGCCCCACTAGTGGGGAATACAGACATGACAGGTGGGGCGCAATGAACGGGAGGAAAAACAGGAAAGTACCTATTCTAATTCATGCTTTTCTTTATTGATAATGAAGAGAGTACGCTCAAAACTAAACAATCACACACAAATAAATGGATCATTAATACAAGTAAATTTAAAATAACATCAGTTGTGGGCCGGGAGAAAAAGTGGAACCATAGTGGAACAATAACGGTTTAACGTCGGACGAACTTAAGCAGCGCTGCGCGAATCACAAACCTGCGCGAGCCACTGGGCAGCGCTGCGCAACTCTGACAGAAATAAACCGCGCCGACCATCAAAATACATTTTACCCCGCTGGGATGCGCACGTACAAACCAGGCATGGCAAGGCGGAAACAATATTAAACAGTCCTGACATTTTGAGTAAATTGTTTTTAAATAAAACACAGTGAGTCGCGCAGGTTTGTGATTCGAGCGGCGCTGCGCGATCCACCGGGCTGCGCAAATAAACCAGATCATCACTGCGCTATTCAGGTAGTCGAGCTGCGCTGTATTTGCGCAGATATTCGGTTCAATCGGGTGCCGCGGTTTCGTCCCACTTTTGATGTGTTTGGCTTCACATACACTTCGACAATGGAAGAAGACGGTGCAGCAGCAGTGAGTTTACTTACATGTGACAAAACCAAGAACGAGGAGATTGTAAAGAAAAAAAGTGCCTCGTCTGTGGTGTGGAATTGGTTTGGGTATAAGAAAAGTGATACGAATGAGATGAACGTGATTTGGAAGGTACACAAGTGCACTGTTTTAACAAGTGGCGGAAACACGTCAAACCTTTTCTATCATCTGAAATACAAGCATCCAAACGAATATGGCCAAAGTAAAAAAAAAAAAAAAATGCAGCAAACCTCAGCAATTCACAGTTTAAATAAAATTACATCATGTAAAACAGTTTCTTTGTGTTTTCATTTTTATTTATGCATTTTCACATACAAATTGCTATATTGTGATATATATCGTTATCGAGGTAGAAAATAGCTTCTACCGTGTTAGAAGATTTTGGTTATCCACCCCTAATGAAGCCTATCTTCAGCTTGGGTTCATGGTGCGGATGGTGGGGGCAGAGGAGAGTCCCGTGTGTGTTTTGTGTCTTAAACTGCTGGCAGCAGACCGCATGAGACCCAACAAATTAGGAAGACACTTAGAGACAAACACACTCCAGTCACGTTAATAAACCACTGGACGTCTTTGAAAGAAAGCTGGCAGAATACAGACAGCAGGAGAATCGCATGGTAAAATCTGAATCAGTGGACAGCAAAGCACAAATGGCTTCATTCAAAGTTGCATACAGAATTGGCCAGTGCAAAAAAAGCTACAAACGATTGCTGAGCAGCTAATAAACATGGGGTCAATTATGCAAAGATATGTGATAACGTAAGCCTTGTAACAATTGCACGTGTATTTTAACTTTTTTTTAACTTGGTGGTGTTTGATCGTATTGGTTTAGAAATTGATATTTCAATAAACAGTAAACTTGGCCGATTTCGTTATTATTTTGTTGACAAGTGGGGCTTGAAAATTCGCTCACCCCCTTAAGTGGGGAATGACAGAAAAAGTTTGAGAACCACTGCCTTAAAGGAACTTCTCCATAGGCAAACGATATGACCCACTTGACCTAATCTAATCATGAGGCACACTGACAGGAAGTGTTTGTCTGCTGGGATGCATGTGGAAACGGCAAGATTTTTAATCGACTGAACAGAAAAAAAAAAAAAAAAACATGCCACATGACGAAATAGCTGAAAGACCCCAGACCCGAGCCCCCTCATTTCTCACACCTCCCCTCACAAGCCCTTTTCCGGGGCCATGCTCCTGCAGGAAGACCAGGGTTTATTTTTGAATTAGACAGAAAGAATGTTTGTCATTTCCTGTCTGGTGTTTCCATATGAACTTGAGAAACTGACATGCTGATCATGACCAGATTTGTTTTCCTAAACAGAAAACAAAGATGATCCAAGATGATCTTTTCTAATTCACCGTCAGATTTTTTGGTTGTTCACTGAAAAATGCTGAAATGATATGCAGTAAGGGTTTTTACATCGAATTAAATACAGAGAGAGTCTATTATACAACATTAACATACCAGTATATCATCCAAAACAGATAAACCAGAAGAATAGATATCTGGCAATACTGTACTTTTTGCATAATATTTTAGCACAATGTGACTATATAGCTTACAACAATAGTTTAAAACTTGCACTAGTAGTGGTACCTCGTACTGATCCACGTTTGTTACTGTACAGTGAGGGTGTGGCAAGAGGGGGGGGCAAGCCCAGGAGGCCGCATGGAAGTTGACCGTGGCAGCCAAGGCAGCCTGGAGACTTTCTAAAAAAATTCAGATTCATTTGAAAAGACTTTATTTATTTATGGTCAAGCTACCCGATATGACTCAGATGAGCCTGAGTTTTGAGAGAACCCTTTTGAGTCTGGTTCCTCTCAAGGTTTCTTCTTTGAAAGCATATGTGTGCCTTGCGATGGATTGGCGCCACATCTACACACCTACGACCCTGAATACACGATAAAGCAGTATACAAGATGAGTGAGTGACTGAGTTAGTGAGTGAGTAATAAATGTGAAAAAAAAGGCTAGAAATATGAACAATCAAATAATAACAAGAAAACTATTCGGCTAACAAAGTTCTGGTTCACTAATTTGATTGGTTGTATGGTGCTCAAAAACCGCTTACATTTGCTGTAATTAAACTGAGAGACTTAAATGCTTGTTTTACACTAAGGGGCAAATTCCCGTTGTGCCAAAACATGCAGTTCTTCAATGATCACCAGGCTCTAAAAACTGAGCCCCATGTTAAAATGTACAGAAATAAACATGTTTACAAAAAAAATTTAAAAGACAGTTTTGGTCTCCATAGCTAGATTTACCTTTCATGACAACTGTATGGGGTGAATTTTCATATAACATGTCAGTTAAAATGACATTAAGCCATAAAATTATCTGTTATCAGGAGTGTGGTGGATTTGATTGACAGCTACACTGCAGGTGTCAAAACACTAGCTTACCACAAGAAATGTAGGAGTTGACATGGAACAACATTTGAATGGGTATGGATGGCACAAAGTACTGTTAGCATATAAATTATTGTTAGCCACCATAACATTTTAGCCAAGCTAAATCTAAGGCTAGCTTGTGGGAACTGAGGTAAGTGAACATGTTACAACCTTATGTTTTCCCATGTATGGGTTAGTCGGGGCTTAGGCGGTGTCAGGTTACGCCAAAATGAAAATCATCAAAACAGCTCTTCAGAAAATCTTCAGGTTATGTCACGCAGCTTTTATCCAATTAGCAAAAGTGACCAGTGGATAGTTTTATCCAGACAGTCACCAGTGGCAACCATCACCTACAAAAATGTATAAGTATATATTAGGGCTGCACAATATATCGAAAAATTATCGTTATCACGATAATGGTATACGCAATATCTGTATCGCAAAGAATTGCGATAAATGAAATCGATGAGTGTATGGTTACACATAAATAAAAAGTAATGTTTGAAAGTAATTCATATTGTGTTGGCAGGTCTATGGTAACAGCAAACCAGGAGTCAGAATATCTGCTGAGGGTTTTAAGCATTCATAGTGTTTTGAAATCTAAATATTTGCAACTTCCTTGACATATAGTTTCTTTGTAGCCTGAATTAGATTTAATTACATCAGACGAATATCTATTACCTGTTTATTTTAGTATGATCATTACATACATATAAATAATTTTTTTTAAATAGCCAATAATAATAAAAAAATGCATTTCTCTAGGGAAATGTTATATCGCAAGAAATATCGTTATCGTAAAATTCACCAACATATCGCATATTTTCCTAATATCGTGCAGCCCTAATATATATATGTATAAACATACATACATTAAAATACTAAACCGTACATACACCATGTTACCGAAATTATTAGCTTGCCTGCCCTCACAAGTATATGAACTTGAGTAACGTCTAATTCCTAATCCATATGGTTTTATATGATGTTGGCTTTGTGCACTGGTGCGCAGTCATTTTGGAACAGGAAGGGGGATCATTAAACTGTCCCCAAAACGTACACCAGTTTCAACATGACTGCACACCAGTGCACAAAGCAAAATCCATAATGACATGGATGAGCAAGTTTGGTATGGAAGAACTGTCCTGTGACCTCAACCCGCGGGAACACCTTTGGGATGAAGTAGAGCGGAGACTGCAAGCCAGGCCATCTTGTCCAACATCAGTGTTTGACCACACAAATGTGCTTCTGGAAGAATAGTCAAAAATTACCATAAACACACTCACAAACCTTGTGGAAAGCCTTCCCAGAAGAGTTGAAGCTGTTACACCTGGCCAAGATCATATTAAAATACTTTTGAATACTTTTGGCAATATAGTGCATGGAGTTTAAATCGCAAAATAAACACAATATGAATTTTCTACCAAACTGTACAGCCTTAGCAGCAAGCCTAAAAAACTACATTTAAACAGCAACTTTTCCCCTCTATATTCAGCTAAAGAGACATGCATACAGTAATTAAATAAAAGAAGCTATAAAAACAACTTTACTTAATTAAAAATGATTTACATTATATACTTTGCAATTTTAATATTTTTTATCAGACATTGCATCAAACAGGATCTGAATTTACTGTTCACTTAAATGTCATGCATAAGTTTTTACCAGTCAAACACTGGTCTTTGAGGCAAACCCATGTTTAACTGTGTTTGACACAAGAACACCAGAAGGAGGCCATGGAATTTTTTTTTTATCCCAATTTGGAATAAAACAGCAAGACAGCAAAACTGGTAACCCTGTCATTAACTGTGCTGTCCTCAGCTCCTCCCCAAAGCATGAAGGGTGTAATTTCTGCCCCGAGGACTTCTATTAGCACTTGCTGCAGTTTTTATTTTTCACCACAAGGTGCAGGAAAAAAATGTAAATCCTCAATGGACTTGAACAATACCTTGAAATAGATTATAATAGATTAATAGATTATATTGTATTATAATAACACATTATTATTTTTAATGCAATAGAGGAGAAGGAAAAAAAATTTTTGTCTGTAATGTACAATTCATTGCTTTCAATCAATAATCAATCAACTATTATTATTATTATTGTCTTTAGAATCTCAGAATGTTTATGCTTTTTCAAAAGAGGGTCAATTATGAATGTAAAGGATCTTTTGAGTGTTTGTAATTCTCTATAAGTATTATTACAGAATAATAATTCTTAAAATAATAATAATTCTTTTAAAAACCCACAAATTATTTTTGTAAAAAATCCACAAAACATTGAGTTTTACAATATTGGCCTAAAAGACAATTCATAGTTTTTTAGCAGACATTGTATCATGGCTTATATCAGGTTTAATGACAAAAATGAGGCAAAACAGTATTTCTTTTGTCTTTGGTCTTGGTCTCAAAATAACCCAAAATTCACCAACATTTCAGATTCATTACTCTCACAGGGAGGGGTAAGGGATAAAAAAAGCGAATAGAGAGAAAGAAATGAATGGCTCATTGACTTCACATCCTACACCAGCGGGATTCAGCACTGCAACTACTGGGATTATTTAGTGAATAATGGACGAAAAACTTCATACTGTAATGCTTTTTTTCTCTGTAATGTGAATCATTAATTCTGACTGTGTGCTGACCTTCTTGCATGCCAAGTCACAGGTTTTGTCCTCTAGCAATGAATTCCTATCTTTAGTATGGTTAGACATCTTGAGCATCTGTATCAGAGCCTGTAGCCGGATTATGTGGCTGTGTATTGTACGTACATTAGGAGAGAATAGCTGCTGGTCCTTCAGTAAATGTCTGTATTGCTGAGTTATTTTAAATTAATATTTTAATGTCTTTTAAAAATGTTATTGTTCCTGTTTATACCTATGCATATTTTAATTTGCAATATAAAAACACCCATAAATGTTATTATAAGCTTAATCCAGTACAAAAAAAGAGATTTTGTTAGCAACAATATAGTCAGCAAACTCAGATGAGGCATGTATATTGTCTTACTGTATATAGTAAAGTGTATAATCAGTAAGGATGGGAATTAGCAGAGACCCCTCCCCCAATATGATAATATTATGATTATGATTGAGGTGCCAAATCTATTAGTATCGAGATTCTGTATCATGATTTTATAAATATCCTGATTCCATGTATTTGTTTTCATAAATTTTGATTATTCTAAAACTAATGCTTATATATACAATATAACTCCTTTAACAGTAAGATATTCACTTTGTTTATCTCTGATGCTGTCCATGTTGATTTGGCATCAGGAATTTGGATTTGAAAAGAAAAATCTTTGAGAAGAAACTCTTTTCTTATACCCAAACCAATTCCACACCTTTTTTCTTTACAATCTCCTCGTTGTTGGTTGCAAACTCATGTAAGCAAACTCTCCTTCCATTGTCGAAGTGTATATGAAGCCAAACACATCAAAAGTGGAACGAAAACGTGGCACCCGATTGAACCAAATATCTGCCCGGCCCAGTGGACAGCACAGCGCGACTATCTGAATAGCGCAGAGATGATCTGGTTTATTTGCGCAGCACATAACCTTTCGCACATTGCGAATCACAAACCTGCGCGACCCAGTGTTTTTTATTTAAAAACAATTTATTTAAAATGTCAGGACTGTTTAATATTGTTTCCGCCTTGCCATGCCTTGTTTGTACGTGCGCATCCCAGCGGGGTAAAATGTATTTTGATGGCCAGCGCGGTCTATTTCTATCAGCGTCGCGCAGGTTTGTGATTCGAGCAGCGCTGCTCAAGTTGGTCCGCGTTGCGCGATCCACTGGGTCTGGATATTTGGTCTGCTCACGCCGGCTCAATCGGGTGCCACGGTTTTGTCCCACTTTAGATGTGTTTGGCTTCCCATAGAACTGAATGTGCACTGTAAAAAATAAAAAGTTGACTTAACTTAAAAAGTTAAGGCAACTGGCTGCAAAGCAATTTTAAGTTCACTCAACTTCAGTGTTTGAAGTTGTGCCAAATCATTTTAAAACGTTAATTGAAACTGTTGTTTTAAGTTAGTTATACCTTCCTAAAAATAAGTACATCTAACTAATCATTATGAGTTTGTTTTAAGCCGAAAAAGGGGTTGAGTGAATTTTAAGAAATTAGTAGTTTCAGTTAGCAGATGCTCTTATCTAGAGTGACTTACATTTTATCTCATTATACATCTGAGGGTTAAGGGCCTTGCTCAAGGGCCCAACAGTGGCAACTTGGTGGTTGTGGGGTTTGAACCTGGGATCTTCTGAACCATAGTCCTATGCCTTAACCACTGAGCTACCCTTGGCCAGTTTGTATGCAATGTAGTTGTGCCTACTTGTTTCTTAAAAAACAAACTCATAATGATTAGTTAGATGTACTTTTTTAGGAAGGTATAACTAACTTAAAACAGCAGTTTCAATTAACTTTTCAAAATGATTTGGCACAACTTCAACCACTGAAGTTGAGTGAACTCAAAATTGCTTTGCAACCTTGCTTTTTAAGTTAAGACAACTTTTTATTTTTTACAGTGATGTGAAACCAATGAATAAAGAAATCAAAATATTAAGTTTCCTCAACTTGATTGTTTATATTTGTTGGACAAAATAGTAGTAAAATCCAGTTTATATAGATTTTATAAGTAAATTCAACACTATGCTCAAAAATATGTCCACCTAACTTAGAATTTTAAATTGGGTTAACAATTTGCAAGTTGGATTTTTTACAGTGTATATTCGTGGTTACGTAACATGCAACGTGATCTCAACTGCAATTAAGACGATAGACCAAAATCTCTACCGGTTGACAAATTTCTACCGGTTAACCGTGTATACCAGTATATCGCCCACCCCTAATTTTATATATTATACAACTTTTGTTTGTGCTATATGATATAGTTGGTGCTGTTGCCCTTATTTCACATCTACATTTCCCAAAGTCCATTCTAATAAATAAAAACCATTATAAATAATTTGTAATTAACAAGAACAAAAATTTTTTATCATACTCGAAATTCATCCATATATATTTGTTTTGTTAATATTGCTCAGCACTACTGAGATTTTGCCTTCGACAGGCACACACTCATCTCCAATTTACATGGAAGATTATTGTCCGATGACACACAACATACACTAAAACCGTAGTTCTCAAAGTGTGGGGCGCGTCCCACTAGTGGGGAATACAGACATGACAGGTGGGGCGCAATGAACGGGAGGAAATTAGTGGAAAATAATAGGAAAGTACCTATTCTAATTCATGCTTTTCTTTATTGACAATGAAGAGCGTACACTCAAAACTAAATAATCAGACACAAAGAAATGGATCATTAATACAGTGGTTTGAAAAACTATTTTCCCCCTTCCTGATTTCTTATTCTTTTGCATGTTTGTCACACTTAAATGTTTCTGCTCATCAAAAACCGTTAACTATTAGTCAAAGATAACATAATTGAACACAAAATGCAGTTTTTAAATGAAGGTTTACGTTATTAAAGTGGACATACAGTCTCAATTTTTGCATAGGTTAATATGATTCTTTAGGGTCCTAATGAAAAGTTTGTAATATACTTTAATTAAAAAATCTCAATTGTTGTGTAAAAAAAACATTACTTTTACCTGGTAAAAAGTAGCTCTGTTCTCAGCAACCTGTTTCAGTACATGCTCCTTTAAATGTTAATGACCTCTACTGAACCCGCCCCCCAGTTCTGTGGGGCGTGTCTTCACAATACAAGTGGGGTATAGCTTTGACAACAGTTAAAAATATTTAAAAAACAGTTAAAAATAATTTTACATGATGTTAGAATTATTTTATATATAAAGGAGTTATTTCTACTCTCTTGCTCTCTTCCTCATAGATCTGATATTAACGTGTTAAATCTTCCCTGCTGCTATCTTCCTGTCTCCTCTTGCATCTGTTCATTCATGCTCACCTTCCCATACTCTGTCTCTCTCTCCCTCTCTCTCTCTCTCTGTCTCTCTTCCTCTCCTTTGATTCAAATTCTAATTTTATTTGTCACATACACAGTCATACACAGTATGATATGCAGTGAAATGCTTATACGACAGTCAGTGACCTTAAAAATTAAATAAATGAGTAAGGAATAAATATCAATAAAAAGAAATACTAAAGAAAATAAATTTAACTAGTAAAATAGTTGTACAAATATACAATGTACAAATGAGGGCATAATAAAAATCTTACAAAATATAGGGGATATATAAATATTATTATTATTATTATTTTTATTATAAAAATATATATATATATATATATATATATATATATATATATATATTTTGTAAGATTTTTATTATGCACTCATATTTTTATATATATATAGTTATATATGTATATAAAATTTTACATGTGAATCTGGTTGTAAAACTCTTTTGACTTCCCAGACCGGGAATCGAACTCGAGTTGCTGCGGTAAGAGCGCCGTATCCTAACCACTAGACCACAGAGGATTAATGGCTGCCGCTTGGAAATGCCGGCTATTCAACCCGCGACCTTATACCCGCGAAGCATTGTTTTTTCGGGATCTCACCAGGACATTTACAATGGTTCATTTGTAGTAACATATGTCTATAGCACAGGCGTTTAGTCAAACATATTTATACCGATCTTTTGCTGTTAATAAACAGAGACCTTTCTGACAGACAACGTGTGTGCGTGTGTGTGTCTGTGTGTGTGTCTCTGACTGTCATATAGATGCCGGGAATAGGACATCATACACGCGAAGTATTGTGTGTGTGTGTTTGACTGAGTCTCTCCTGGTGTCAGAAAAGCTTACCGAAGCATAGCGCACTCGCCTCGTTACTAAACGAACTTTTAGAAAAACTTTATAAATATGTAGTGCAAAAAGCATGTGCCTTGAGGGGGAATCGAACCCAGGGCTACCGCGTTAGAGCGCGGCATCCTAGCCACTACACCACGAAGGATTATCGGTTACCACCGCTGAAATGCCGCCTATTCAACCCGCGACCTTATACACGCGAAGCATTGTTTTTTTTCGTGATCTCACCAGGACATTTACAATGGGTCATTTGTAGTAACATATGTCTATAGCACAGGCGTTTAGTCAAACATATTTATACCGATCTTTTGCTGTTAATAAACAGAGACCTTTCTGACAAACAACGTGTGTGTGTGTGTGTGTCTGTGTGTGTGAATGAGGCATATAGATGTCGGGAATAGGACAACATACACGCGAAGCATTGTGTGTGTGTGTGTGTGTGTGACTGAGTCTCTCCTTATGTCAGAAAAGCTTACCGAAGCATAGCGCACTCGCCTCGTTACTAAACGAACATTAGAAAAACTTTATAAATATGTAGTGCAAAAAAAGCATGTACCTTAAGAAGGAATCGAACCCGGGTCTCCCACGTGAAAGTGCCGAATCCTAACCACTAGACCACCACACTACTGCAAGGCTGCTGCAATAAACAGCACACCACACTCATGTAGGTGCCATTTTGCTCCCGTGTAGAATAACAATGGCCGACGGTTCTTTTTTTCACTCGGGGCGGGTCTTTGCTAAAACACCAGTGTCAATCAACTGTAGTAGGAGCGGCCTCTGTCGGTGTGAGTTCACACCGACAGGCTTTTGAAAACGGGCTGATTTCAGAAGGGGCATCTTATATTATTAAATTAAAAGAAAATCGCTGGGCGGCTCTTTATCACTGTAGAGTGGTTGTGTACACCCTCTCCTAACACACAATGCAGTCCAAACAGCTTGAAAAAGTCCATGTAGCACTGTAGGTGCCCTTTAAGGGAGAAAAAAAACTCAAAATCTACATGGCCCTGTGTGAAAAAGTGATTGCCCCCCTTGTTAAAAAATAACTTAACTGTGGTTTATCACACCTGAGTTCAATTTCTGTAGTCACCCCCAGGCCTGATTACTGCCACATCCGTTTCAATCAAGAAATCACTTAAATAGGAGCTGCCTGACACAGAGAAGTAGACCAAAAGCACCTCAAAAGCTAGACATCATGCCAAGATCCAAAGAAATTCAGGAACAAATGAGAACAAAAGTAATTGAGATCTATCAGTCTGGTAAAGGTTATAAAGCCATTTCTAAAGCTTTGGGACTCCAGCGAACCACAGTGAGAGCCATTATCCACAAATGGCAAAAACATGGAACAGTGGTGAACCTTCCCAGGAGTGGCCGGCCGACCAAAATTACCCCAAGAGCGCAGAGACAACTCATCCGAGAGGCCACAAAAGACCCCAGGACAACATCTAAAGAACTGCAGGCTTCACTTGCCTCAATTAAGGTCAGTGTTCACGACTCCACCATAAGAAAGAGGCTGGGAAAAAACGGCCTGCATGGCAGATTTCCAAGGGGCAAACCACTTTTAAGCAAAAAGAACATTAAGGCTCGTCTCAATTTTGCTAAAACACATCTCTATGATTGCCAAGACTTTTGGGAAAATACCTTGTGGACCGACGAGACAAAAGTTTAACTTTTTGGAAGGTGCGTGTCCCGTTACATCTGGTGTATACCATGAATTATAGATGAATAGGTGTATAGATGGAACCATGAATTCTACTGTCTACCAAAAAATCCTGAAGGAGAATGTCCGGCCATCTGTTCGTCAACTCAAGCTGAAGCGATCTTGGGTGCTGCAGCAGGACAATGACCCAAAACACACCAGCAAATACACCTCTGAATGGCTGAAGAAAAAAAAATGAAGACTTTGGAGTGGCCTAGTCAAAGTCCTGACCTGAATCCTATTGAGATGTTGTGGCATGACCTTAAAAAGGCAGTTCATGCTAGAAAACCCTCAAATAAAGCTGAATTACAACAATTCTGCAAAGATGAGTGGGCCAAAATTCCTCCAGAGTGCTGTAAAAGACTCGTTGCAAGTTATCGCAAACGCTTGATTGCAGTTATTGCTGCTAAGGGTGGCCCAACCAGTTATTAGGTTCAGGGGGCAATTACTTTTTCACACAGGGCCATGTAGGTTTGGATTTTTTTTCTCCCTAAATAATAAAACCCCTCATTTAAAAACTGCATTTTGTGTTTACTTGTGTTATCCTTGACTAATAGTTAAATGTGTTTGATGATCAGAAACATTTTGTGTGACAAACATGCAAAAGAATAAGAAATCAAGAGTTTTTCACACCACTGTACATGTAAATTAAAATAACATCAGTTGGGGGCCGAGAGAAAAAGTGGAACCATAGTGCAACAATAACGGTTTAATGTCGGCATGTTAATTGCAGAGGAACAATATAAGGAAACTTTCCGTATTATATATGTAATTATCATTCATTTCAATGTGTATGCTGATGTTTCTGTATTTTTGTTAAAAATTTATATTTTATCAGGCAGTACTAGTCTGGCATTTCTAGTTTCCAGTGTGGCAACAAAGTTGCTTTTTGATCCTTCAGGCGCTGAACAGAAGGGAAGATCAATATCGTTCTACGCTTTTTGTTGGTGTGCGGCATTTGCGATGATCCCTAAATCATTGTTGTGCTGTAGAGAATTATGATGTTTATGCTGTCAAACATGTATAATTTACAGTAGGTGCTTAATCGAGAAAAAAGGCGGGTGTAGCTTAAAGACAATGCAGAGAGGAAATATATGTGGGTATCTTATTTGCGGGTTTATTTACGCAGCTATTGAAGCCGGAGATGCGAATATGCGAATATAAAACTAACTTTTCCCGTGGTCACAAACCGGGTCAGTAGCGTACTGTATGTAGTGAGCATAATAGCATCAATGGATACATTTCTTACATCGACAAAATCAACAAAAAAAGCAGACAATTCAGCACGATCAGCCTAATCACCCTAAAAGCCAGCCGAAAAGAAAATATGATGAAGCCGATCTTGAGCTTGGATTCATGGTGGGAATGGTGGAGGAGAGACCATGTGTGTTTTGTGTCTTAAACCGCTGGCAGCAGACAGCATGAGACCAAACAAGTTAGAAAGACACTTAGAGACAACAAACTCCAGTCACGTTAATAAGCCACTAGACTTCTTTGAAAGAAAGCTGGCAGAATACAGACAGCAGGATAATCGCATGGTAAAATCTAAATCAGTGGACAGCAAAGCACAAGTGGCTTCATTCAAAGTTGCACACAGAATTGGCCAGTGCAAAAAAAAACTACAAACGATTGCTGAGCAGCTAATAAACATGGTGTCAATTATGCAAAGATAAGTGACAACGTATGCCTTTTATAACAATTGCACGTGTATTTTATCTGTTTTGAACTTGGTGTTATTTGATCTTATTGGTTAAGAAATTGATATTTCAATAAATAGTAAACTTGGCCGATTTGTATTTTGTTAACAAGTGGGGCTTGAAAATACGCCCACCCCCTTAAGTGGGGAATGACAGAAAATGTTTGAGAACCACTGCACTAAAACCACTAAACAGAGTTTCCTTGAAACTTTTGGGTTTTCTGGAATTTGGCAGTTTTTTTTTTTTTTTTGTCTAAAGTGATCCTAAACAACTGCTTGAGGTTTCTCTAAACACGCAAGTTGCAATCACTAGGAATCCTCTTTTTCACAAAAAAAATTCATGCAACTAATAAATGGGTTTAAACGGTACTATTTTATGTGCAGGTGACGCAACTTTGTTTAACATTTAACCAATCAAAGGGAAAAAATCCATCAAGATGAAGTCATTCACGACTTAAAGGCAGTGATAAATAAAGAGGCGGAAGCAATTTGCAGTCAATGCAATACTGCTGTTTCTGCTTAAGCACTCATTTTGGAAACTGTTAATCCAGTGTTAATTGTGGAAAGAATTATCCAATAATTTTGCCTTTTTATGACCAGATATATAGGCCAATTTAATGAAATAAATATGGCAAAGATACTGCATATTTGATGGACTGACAGAGTGTTGGTAGATTTGACTATACAGTATGCAACTCTGATATAAAAGAGCTCTCTTTTCTTGCCCTAAGCTACTGTACAGTGGTGTGAAAAACTATTTGCCCCCCTCCTGATTTCTTATTCTTTTGCATGTTTGTCACACAAAATGTTTCTGATCATCAAACACATTTAACTATTAGTCAAAGATAACAGAAGTAAACACAAAATGCAGTTTTTAAATGAGGGGTTTTATTATTTAGGGAAAAAAAAAAATCCAAACCTACATGGCCCTGTGTGAAAAAGTAACTGCCCCCTGAACCTACTAACTGGTTGGGCCACCCTTAGCAGCAATAACTGCAATCAAGCGTTTGCGATAACTTGCAACGAGTCTTTTACAGCGCTCTGGAGGAATTTTGGCCCACTCATCTTGGCAGAATTGTTGTAATTCAGCTTTATTTGAGGGTTTTCTAGCATGAACCGCCTTTTTAAGGTCATGCCACAACATCTCAATAGGATTCAGGTCAGGACTTTGACTAGGCCACTCCAAAGTCTTCATTTTGTTTTTCTTCAGCCATTCAGAGGTGTATTTGCTGGTGTGTTTTGGGTCATTGTCCTGCTGCAGCACCCAAGATCGCTTCAGCTTGAGTTGACGAAACAGATGGCCGGACATTCTCCTTCAGGATTTTTTGGTAGACAGTAGAATTCATGGTTCCATCTATCACAGCAAGCCTTCCAGGTCCTGAAGCAGCAAAACAACCCCAGACCATCACACTACCACCACCATATTTTACTGTTGGTATGATGTTCTTTTTCTGAAATGCTGTGTTACTTTTACGCCAGATGTAATGGGACACGCACCTTCCAAAAAGTCTTGGCAATCATTGAGATGTTTTTTAGCAAAATTGAGATGAGCCTTAATGTTCTTTTTGCTTAAAAGTGCTTTGCGCCTTGGAAATCTGCCATGCAGGCCGTTTTTGCCCAGTCTCTTTCTTATGGTGGAGTCGTGAACACTGACCTTAATTGAGGCAAGTGAGGCCTGCAGTTTTTTAGATGTTGTCCTGGGGTCTTTTGTGGCCTCTCGGATGAGTCGTCTCTGCGCTCTTGGGGTAATTTTGGTCGGCCGGCCACTTCTGGGAAGGTTTACCACTGTTCCATGTTTTTGCCATTTGTGGATAATGGCTCTCACTGTGGTTCGCTGGAGTCCCAAAGCTTTAGAAATGGCTTTATAACCTTTACCAGACTGATAGATCTCAATTACTTTTGTTCTCATTTGTTCCTGAATTTCTTTGGATCTTGGCATGATGTCTAGCTTTTGAGGTGCTTTTGGTCTACTTCTCTGTGTCAGGTAGCTGTGATTTAAGTTATTTCTTGATTGAAACAGGTGTGGCAGTAATCAGGCCTGGGGGTGACTACAGAAATTGAACTCGGGTGTGATAAACCACAGTTAAGTTATTTTTTAACAAGGGGGGCAATCACTTTGTCACACAGGGCCATGTAGATTTGGAGTTTTTTTCTCCCTTAATAACGTAAACCTTCATTTAAAAACTGCATTTTGTGTTCAATTATGTTCAACTTTGTGTTTGTTGAATGTTGAATTTTGTGTTCAACTTTGACTAATAGTTAACGGTTTTTGATGAGCAGAAACATTTAAGTGTGACAAACATGCAAAAGAATAAGAAATCAGGAAGGGGGAAAATAGTTTTTCACACCACTGTATATGGCTAGTTCTGCTCGGCCATGCGGCAGTTCCGGGGAAAGCAAAGAATTAATTCTGTACTAAACACTGTGAAGATTAGTTAGATTGTATGCGCATTCCAGGAGACAAACTTCACAGTTGGTGTGCAGAGCAGAAAAAACTTATAACAACCGAGATGTGTACTTATATGCACCTTAATTCTGATTTAAGAAAGATTTGCAAAAACCTGAACTATCCCTTTAAGGCCAGTCAGTGGCAAAACAGCTTAACCACACGATGCCGCAAGCTCCAGATGGAGTTAAAGTGTTTATGCAGATGAGTTCATTAACACTGGCATGCTGCTTTCTCCACTGTAATGATGCACTCAGCAAGGCATCAACAACTTCCTTTTGCAAAAGTGAAATCCCCAGTCACACTACAGTTTCATCTGATTTATCAGGTTTTTCCTCAACATTGCCAGAATGCAGATGTTTGCAAGAGAATGTTATGGCTTCAGTTCGGCAAAAAAGCCACAAAATCCACCTGGTCAAGGGAAGTCTGTTCAGTAAGTGTAGACAGAGCACAGATAAATGCAGGCTTTGTTTGGAAATAACATACAATTACGTCTCACATCCCACTGTAATCTCACGGAGTGAGCCATCATGTGGCAATGAGAGTCATTCTGACACAAAGCCAGCAACGCACAGGAGGCAAACAGAGGTGAAGGGATGAACCCTCTATGGGTGTACGGGTAAAGTGAATAACCTGATTATCAATTATACACCAGTAAACTGTTGACATATTCATGGGATTCATCTATGTCTAGGGGAACAAAGGCTAACCTAAACAACCCAATACCGCAGAAAATGTAGCAGAAATTGCTTTAAAAAAAATGCTTTGAAAGCTGGATATGATAGAATGGTATCAGAACACCCAGTGCGTCACAGCCCAGCCCCTCAGCCCATAGCAACTACAGAATCCGCCACTCACACGCCCAGATGTCTTGTGGAATCCTCACCCAAGGGCTCAGAGCTGCCCCGTCAGCACAAGGAGAAGTCATAATACTCACAATACTGGGCTTAATGTTTTGTGTTTTATTGTTAGACTGATCTGTGTATAACTAATATTACAAACCTAAATTGTTTATTGGAATGATTCAATTAATAAATTTACTTGGTTACTCAAAGTACCAAGAGTGACATATCTTTTTTGCTTGTCCATCATTTTTCATTTAAAGTTTGATAAGAAAACCAAATAAACAAGAAATCCAATCCAATGGGTCCAACAAAAAATCTGAAAACATACAAAAGAGCATTTATTACAGTTACTTATACGTATGTTCATCGTCATGTGTAGCCTATAGAAATTGCATATGCCAGAGGGTCAAACAAAAATAAGGCGAGAGAGAACTTTAGGGTGTGGCTCTAATCCCATAGGCAGGACTGCTTTAATCCCCAGGATGTATCGGCTTTCCGTGACCTTTGAGGCAACACTGTAATCACAACAAACATGTTTCGTTAAAAAGCAAACACATACACGCACACACACACACACACACACACACACACACACACACACACACACATCTGGAGCTTGTCAACACCAGACAGGACATGAATTAAGAACATCCCTAGAGAATTTCTGCTTATAATTTAAGCTATAGGATCAAGCACTTTTCAGCTGCATGAATAGCCAAAGACACAAAGGATCTTGTATCGTGCAGACATGTCACTTCTTTATTTAGGCAAATTGAAGTTAAATATACCATTAGACCAGTCACATATGCTTTTTCTATAATAATAAATAGCCCCATTCATGAAATCATGAAACACACAGTAGCAGCTAGTAGCAGCTTGTTTTTGTACAATACAGCAAAATTAACGTCACACCCGATAGCACCTGTTCAAATTTAGGGTGAACTCGGTTACTGTGGCCATTTAATTTTTCTTATGGACTACAGGATAAGAACTGGATAAAAGATGCTAGAAGCAGCTTGCTTAATACTGTTTGTCACCCACAATTCAATCAATTAATTATAATACTCAAAAAAGAAAAACTCAGCCCTTGAACTCAGGAAAAGCTTTCCAATAGCTATATTAGAAAAGTCTTGTCTGTCAGTTCAGTGTTTGATCAGTTGCAGTTGTGATTTTTGATGTAATGTTTTGCTTTGCATTTCTATTTTTCCGAGAGTCTGTTTGAGATTATTTTTATATTCATTGTGCTGTTTAAATTGTTAAACCATTTTATATGAATTACAGACCTTTGGCAGTTTTCTCCCCTTACAATGAACAATGTCTTCATTTTCTTTTAAGAATAATGTTTATTAGTGAAACAAACAATGAACATTACCGAGACAAGACTAATAAGATGAAGTGTAAAGTACAGCCCTAAACTGATCAAGTAAAAAGAAGAAAAAGAAGCAATTCCAGCATTATGGATGTGTCATATAGACAAACACAAAGTCTCGGAGGATGGACAAGATTAGTACCAGTGAACTCATCCTCAAAAACAAATCCTCAAAATTCACTTCATCATTAACATCCTAAAAATATCTAACATTTCACCAGTGTCATAAACCTGACATTAAGTGTACAAACTTTTTATGATATAGTACAGGTCTTCTACTAACTCTGTGAATTTTAAATGCAACTACAGAAGGCATTACACCTCTACCATGAACACAGTGTAGATGTGAAAATGTCTGTTCTGTAAGGAACAAATTATTTCAGATAAAATCGCGCTAGGAGTGTGATATTTTCACGTTATAGATGTGACGTGTCAGAGAATCAGTCCTCGGCAGACTATATAAAGAACACGATTAAACAGTCGATTTGAACATGAAATATTATCAATAGGAATTATGACATAATTAACTGTGAAATTAATAAATCAGTAATTACTATTCTATTATTTGGTCTGGTCCTTTCTTTTCTCTTTCTTTTCCTCTCTTTTTCTTTGTAGTTTTTGTTTTTTTTTATTTTGCCTTTTTGACTCTCTTTTTTAAACACATAAGAACACTTCAACATAAAACTTTTTACACTAGGAATTATGCCTATTTTGTCCAGATGCTAAGTTTGATTTTTGCATGCAATTGTTCACACAAAAACATAATAATAATAATAACCATAATAATAACAACAACAACAACAGCAATAAAAACACTGTATGGATACAAGGCCCAGTTTCTCACTACTCTGTATGTCCATCCATCACTCCATTCATCCATCTAGGAACCTCTGTAGTCCAACTAGGGACCGTGGAGGCAAATGTTGACCATTCTATTTATTCCAAGTTTGTAGGACCTCCGGTCAACATTCACATGTGCATTCACACAATACGGGCAATTTAGGTATGCCAATTTATCCTAAAAATTCAGAAACCCACCAAGCACGAGGAGAACATGAAAACTCCATGCACAAAGACCTGAGGCGAGAATCAAACCCAGACCCTGATGGTGTAAAGGTGACAGTGCTAGACACAAACAGACATACACAGTATATATATAAACTATACACATGTTCACTACAAAAGCCAATAAATTAGAGGACATTATTCTTTAACTTAGTCAAAGTTGCTTTGAAGGAAAACATCCCAGTTTGGGTCGAGTCTCTTTCCAATCTGGACACTAAACCTGTGGCAGGCAGATTCACTTCCTCTCTACACTTCTGGATTTGGTTCCTGTACACTCTGTGCGTCTTTTTACAGTTTACAAGCTTTTTTTAGGACACGTTTCCCCCTCCAGTATGTTTATAATAACTTTTTTTAGTATAGAGAAAAAACGATCCGCTTATAAACACAAGAACTGCTGTTGTGTCGCTGCTCATATAAAGAAACCGCCGGAGGCGCAAAAACAAAACGCACTTACTACTCAGTTCCGTTTCTCCTGAACAATAATGCTGGTGACTACTGATGAAAAAGCTTTCAAGACTTCAATCTTCATTCATTTATTTTATATATGTATATAATGTTTATCGCATTTCTTCGCTCAGCTCTTTAAACTCCAGTCACAGCACCTGAGCACTTCCACCCGAGTCCTCGCAGCTCTCCCTCTCTCTCTCTCTCTCACCCGGTTTAATTTCTCAAAATTCCACTGACAATCACAGACACGGGGGCGGGGCGCTGTATCACGTGACAAAGATTGGCGTGTTCTATTGGTTGGGGACGAGTAGGTTGAAACCCGTCATACGCTCGCGATTGGTTTGAGAGTTGGAGTCGCGGGTAAAAAGAGGAGTTTGTATAAGAAGGTGAGGGTGGGGGTGCTGCATGGTGGGATGCAGTGAGGAGCGTTCAAGTCAAACTGGGACTTTTATTGTGCAGAACAACAGAACAGCGTCATGAGAGTAAAAACTTCCTTTATTTCTCTATATAACCCCATCTACACTAATGCACTTATCCTGCGTTTCACTAGTGCTGGGAGAGTAGGGCATCAAGGTAGAATAATCATAATCAGACTGCCTGCTTGACGTCCGAAACGCTGGTCTCCCAAGAACTCCTTTAATGGCAACAGTTGCCTTAATGGCTTTGATGCGCAAGTTGTTGTTGTTGTTGGTCTTTCGGCTGCTCCCGACAAGGGGTCGCCACAGCGGAATATCCAGTGCCGGATGCCCGGATGCCCTTCCTGACGCAACCCGCCCATTTTATCTGGGCTTAGGACCGGCACTGCATCCAGTGGCTGGGGTTTTTGGGCACTGGCTGGGAATCGAACCCGGGCCTTCCGCATGACAGGCGAAACACAATTATTGTGTACAGTTCTCTCACTCACACTCCATGGGAATGACTCCAAACCACCACAGTCAGGATTGTCATTCAAGGAACGTGTATCACCTCCTTTAAAATTTTGCACCATTCAAATGTTTTACAGGGCTAAGAGTGTCTGTTTACCAGAAATATCATCACATGGCCTGTTTTGTTTTGATTTAATTTTAGAAATTAAATAATAGCATTTAAAATAATGATTTTCTATGCCTTCATCAAGACTAAACTACTCATGCTAAAATCTAATAATGTTGTTATAGATGTTTTTCTTATTTATTTATTTCTTATTTATTTATTTATTTATTATTATAATTTTTTTGCTTTTTGTTATTTGCTTCAAAGGATGGCACTTTTAATTCCTTTGTACTTGTTGTATTGACAGTAAAGATTATTCTGTTCTATTCTATTCTATTTAGCCCAAACTTTGGAGGTATATTTTTTATCTTAAATTACAATTTGTATTATCAACACGCATAGACTATTGCAATGCTCTATTTTTTTGGTCTTGCCCTCAAACTCCTACGTAAGTTACAGCTAGTACAGAACGCAGCCGCTCGAATACTAACTAGAACTCCTACAGTGGACCACATAACTCCTGTTCTTCAACAGTTACACTGGCTTCTCTGTCCAACAGCGCATACATTATAAAACTCTGTTTTATATAACCTGGCTCCGTCATATTTAACAGATCTTTTCCTAACTTATACTTCTTCTAGATATCTCGAGCTTTTAGCTACGCTGACCCTAATTTACTACCTCTTGATATCCGGAATAGTAACTCTATTTCTGTTTTCAAATCCCGTTTAAAAACACATCTCTTTAGGCAGACATACTTTTAACACTGCATTGCATGTACTGTATATTGTCCTTTATTATTATTATAAGGTCATTATAAGGTGTGTAAGATGTCCTTGAGTGTCATGAAAGGCGCCTACAAATAAAATATTTTGTTATTATTATTATTATAAATTACTTAAAACTGTTTTTATAACTCTTGTCTGAGACACTGTAGGGTAAAGTGATGATAAGGTTAGGACTTGTGTTATCGATATTCACAAAAGCAATCAGAACAAGACTAAATCTCTTTTAAGCAGTTGAAACCTGGGGACTTTTGCTGGAGTTTGATGTGTTAATGAAATCCTTCAATACGAATCTGAAGTAGTGGCCCATTCTGGCTACTTTTCTGGCAGTTGCTCGAGAGTTCATGACTGGAATTTATCTGAGTATCCAATAACTACCTGGACGTCATATTAACATCAATCAACATCAACTGTTATGCTGAACTGCCTGCCACCTAACACACACTGTATAAATGCAGATCAATTCCTGCTCTCTGTTTCACCCAGATGAGGATGGGTTCCCTGTTGAGTCTGATTCCTCTCAAGGTTTCTTCCTATTACCATCTCAGGGAGTTTTTCCTTGCCACGGTCACCCTCGGCTTGTTCATCAGGGACTATCTGACCATTTTGATTCATACACATTCACATTCCATACAAATTTAAAATAATTCTTTTGATTGTGTAAAGCTGCTTTGAGACAATGACAATTGTTAAAAGCGCTATACAAATAAAATTGAATTGAATTGAATTATTACTTCTGACATAATTCCCTCTAGAATGCAATGATTTTAAATCTCCCTATAGCCAAAGATCTGAAAGACATTTAAGTTGAAATAAACAGATCGCAAATTTTCCTTAATTTAAAATGTAAACTTTAATGTAAAATTGTAAATGGAAAATGTATGTATTTTATTAATTAAAAGAAAATAAAAACTTGCACATACATAGCTTACAGGGAAAAAGCATGAAAAAGCCCACAACATAAAATCTGTGACATTTTACTGTATAAATTTATGAATAATATCAACTGCATTCCTCTTAGATATGCTCATGGATTTATCACAATTTTTTGAGTAATGATGTTTTAAATTTTAAGTAAACAGAACTATTAGTTTTTTAGTTTGTAGTACTCATTCATATTAATCATTCTTTTATTTGCATTAATAAGTAGCCTAACTCATACTATTTAATAGTAATTATAATTTTTTTTAGTTGTTGCAAATCAAAGAAGTTGTTGTTTTCGCCTGATCCCGGCAATGGGTCGCCACAGTGGACCATCCGGTCCACACACAAGCTTGGCACAGGTTTTACACCAGATGCCCTGCATGAAGCAGCCCTCCCATTTTATCTGGGCTTGGGACAGACACTTACCACTGAGCCACCAGTGACCTGTTACAAATCAAATAAGTAATTTTCTTTATTTTTCTTCAGTTAAATCACTACAAAATCTATGAATATTAATACTAAAACTAAAACTAATAGAAATTCATGATTTATATTCAAATCCCGAAAACCGAAGTTGTAAACCTGACAATTTCAAACACTAACCAATTTATGCTAGTAAAGTAATTAAAGATTGATATTTGCCAATTACAAGAAACAAGTGGAGCTTACATTTTCTCCCGCGCGTGTCTAAACACATTCTATTCATAACTCTAGAGAGCACCAAACTGTCGACAATCAGACACTCGTTTTTTACATAAATCAAAAACATCAACTTTATGGTTCCCAGATTCGTAAAGATTATACTTACAGCACCAGGCAAAGACAGACCAATTTACCATCTTGATTAAAACAATTCAACGTGGGCAGTTTACATGTGCATTGATGATGTCAGACACAAAATCGCTAGGCTGAAATATTTTAAGTTGGTGGAACTTTAAGGAGACAGTTACTGTGGCTTAAAATATCAAGGTTGTTCAGCTAACCTGAAAAATGTCATTTCTACAAACTCATAAATACCAAAAATTCTAAATACTCATCAAGGTTTATTAATTTGAAGTAATTGTAATTATTTAAGTTAACAGTACTCAATATGTTTAATTACTTTGAGCATTAGGGTTTACAGTGTATTTTGACATGAAAATCTACTTGAATCTCTATGTTCCATTCAAATCTCACCACCATGGGCAGGACCAAAGAGCTGTCAAAGAACGTCAGAGACAAGATTGCAGACCTGCATAAGGCTGGAATGGAATTCAAGACCATCAGCAAGAAGCTTAGTGAGAAGGAGACAATGGTTGGAATGGTTATTCACAAAGAAATACAAAATAACCACCAATCACCCTCGGTCTGGAGCTCCATGCAAGATTTCGCCTCACGAGGTAAGGACAATCATGAGAAAAGTGAAGGATCATTCCAGAACCACATGGAAGGAGCTTGTGAACTCAAGGCAGTTGGGACTATAGTCACCAAACAAACAATTGATAACACATTACGCCATATATTGAAATCCTTCTCAAGCAGGCATATGTACTGTACAAGCCCACCTGAAATTTACCAATGAACAGAAAAGAATTGAGAGAAAGTTCTGAGGTCAGATAAGAATAAAAACCGAACTCTTTGGTATCAACTCAATTTGCTGTGTATGGAGCAAGAAAATTGCCGACTATAACTTTAAGAACACCAATCAAGCACCAAGGTGGAAACATGCCGACTGCTGCATTAATGGGGCCAATGGACTGGGTCATTTATTGTAGAATTTTTTATGAGAACTTCTTGAAGATAGAACATGGATTTTTTTTTTTAATGACCAAAAGATACTACCATGGCAATAAAGGAGTGGCTCAAGAAGAAGCACATTAAGGTCATGGAGTGGCCTAGCCAGTCTCCAGATCTAAATCCTATAGAATATTTATGGAGGGAGCTGAAACATCAAGCAACAGGCAGGAAACCTTAAGGATTTAGAGAAAATCTGTAAATAATTGTGGACAAAAATCCTTCCTGATACTATATGTGTGCAAACCTGATAATGTACTACAACAAACATCTTATTGTACCTCTGTGATTGCGAACTAGGGTTTCGCTACTAAGTACTAAGTAATTTTGCTTGGGGATTGTTTCTCTAGCGGATTAACTTTTGTCTTCTAGTATAAGTGTGGTAGGAAGAGTAGCACAACCATACACTTGTTCAATACAGCTTACAATAAAACATTACACCCACTCAGTCATTTTCTACTGAAAACACACAGCAGGAATTTTTGCTTGTCAAAGCGTTGTGGTTGTCAAAGTACAGCACTGTGGATACTTATGGCTCACTCACTTTTGGGGGGTTTTCCACTGGGAACAGTACATGGTACCTGGTCCTTTTTTTAGTACCACCTCAGCCGAGGTTCCAAGCGCGCCGAACCGTTACCAAAACATGATGTGTAAACTCTGCTGGTCACTGATTGGCCGGAGAAAATCGTCATTACTGCATAACTGAACTTGCGACACGAGACACAACAGAACCGCTATATTTAGAACAGCCAGCGAAGGATCGGACGCACCTTTTTGTATTAACCAAAAATTTTCTTTGGCTGCCATCAGCCTCTTTTGAAACAAACTCCTTCGTCTCGCTGTTAAAAACATCCACATGCCGAGAATGAAGAACACCATTCTGTCGATATGCTCCATTGTTGTGTGTTTGTTTGTGGCGCGTTTACGATGATTTCACGGCAGTAGAGACGCCGCAACTAAAACGACACGTGAATAATCCCGCCACTCTAAAGCGTTACTAAACTGCAGTGGAAGCGCAAACGGAGCCAAACTGACCCGAACCGAAGTGAGCTGTACTGAACCGTGTTGTGCCGTACTATGCAGTGGAAAGGAGTCAAAAGACAAGATATTTTGGATACTGCAGTGTAGCAGAGTTTTATGAGTGCAGCATTAATTGAATTTCTACTTTTACTTTTTTTAATATCTTTAATATCTAGAATAAAATAGAATAGAATAAATCTTTATTGTATTACATGCTGTGTATTCAATGAAATTTAATCTCTCATTATGAAGCTTAAAATAAATAGGGGTGCAAATCTATATATTGAGTTACAGTTGTTACTAATTCTCAGACTACTGTAATAATAAAGTAGAAATGGGTGCGAGTGAGTTCAATTCAATGATGGTTGTTCCTGGAAGTACGACTCTTCAGAACTCTATACTGTCTTCCAGATGGTAGCAGTGTGAATAGATGATGGAGTGGGTGAGTAAAATCCCTCACAATGTTACAGGCCCTACCATGACAGCGGGATCTGTAAATGTTCTCCAAAGAGTGTTTATAACCCTTTGAAGCGCCTTTCTGTCAGCTGCCGAGGAGATTCCGTACCACACTGTTAAACAGTATGTTAAAACATTTTCTATTGAGCTACTGTATGGCAGAATGATTTCATCAACTGTTGAGAGGTAGTATAATCTCTTTTAGTCCATCTTTTTTCACAGCCAGTCCACTTTAGACTGCACTAACATGTAACAGGAACTTGAAACTAGACACCCCCTTAGTGGCTTAATGGCTGTAGCTCCTCCTTTAAAGTCTACTATAAGTTCCTTTTTTTAATATTCAGTTCCAGTTTACCACACACCATTCATATAGCTTGCTCACTTCATCTCTGTAGGTGATAAGTCCCACTACTGTTGTATCATCAGCAAATTTGATTATGACATTAGTCGAGTGTGCAGGTGTACAGTCAAAGGTGTAGAGTTAGTACAGAATGGGACTTAACACACACTCCTGTGGCACTCCTGTACTAAGTGTTAAAGTTGGTGAGGCATGAGGTTTGTGAACAGAAAGTGAGAGAATTTACCCACATACACAGTTGTTTATTAAAGTCAAAGTGCTGTAATTATTTGAGTAGCCTGCTTGGGATAATCTTATTAAATGCAGAACCACGAGGAGCATCCTGATATATATCCCCGCCTGCTCCAGATGATTCTGTGCTGTGTAGAGGGCAGCGTTTATGGTGTATTCAGTGGATCTTTTTGCCTTATATGCATATTGGTGTGAATTCAGTCTAGGAGGAAGTATGGATGAGGATGAGTTTTTATCATTTTTATTTTGCTATAATGGATGTCAGTGCAACTGGTCTGAAGTCATTTAATGAAGTGACATTTGGTAGTGGACTAGTCACTAGTATTGGTTTTGCTACATTTTGGAGTCATGGTGCACTTCACAGTAATGTTTTTGAAAGTTATACATAGATAATAATATAATCTTCAGGAAACGTGCAAGCACTTCATGTAAAACTGACATGAGATACACAGGCTGTTTGTGGGAAGAGGATGGGAAATAACAGATGATATCTGAAGTGTTATAAACTCAAGGGAAGACATTATATAAAGTTTTCTTATGGCCTCATGCCTGTTTTGTCCCAATCCTGTGAGTTTTTGTCACATTGTTTGTATGTGGAAATGATCTTACTTTCATCATTAAACATTGCTGTGATTTCTACTGTCAATTTGTTTTACTTCACCAAGTGATTTAAGATCGCAGTCATTTATAATGTCTGAATACATTTCTTACTTCAAAGCACAAACCTTTCCTGGTTTGCAAAATTCATTGAGCAGTTTTTTTTTTAATTCCAATGATTTTCTTAGCTTAATGCAGAGCAATTTGACCCTTCTTCCAACCCTAACCATAATCCCTAAGATCAAGACAGGACAAACACAATAATTCAGCCAGAAACACACACACATTCATCTCCATCACCTGACCTTTTGACTCTGCCAACTCCACCCATTTGTTTATCCAGAAAGCTTGTGATTGGCAACAGGTTTGGGTAATATGTAGTTTCATTCTATTTTGACATTTCCACATTGGTCCACACCATTTTATACAAAAACTAATTTTAACCAAACAAATCATCACTTGTGTCATGAAAGAAGAGCTAAAAAAAACATTGCTCACAGTCTAGTCTAGGTCAATAAGTCTTGACAGTTCAGAATAAATTGCCCAAAATGTTAAATGGCACAATTTTGGTTAAAATGGCACAAATGTGGTTAAAATACAATTTAAAATGTATTTATATTATCTCACTCTTCAGCTAAGTTCTTAAGCTTAGGCCTTGTTCAGACTGGAGGCAATTTGTTTCCCAAATCGGATCTTTTGGACTGACTTGTAAAGGATCAGATCAAATTTGGCTCTCTTCTGATTGGCAATCCCAAAAATAAGCACATTGTCAAACTATCCGCATTGGTTGCATTGACACTAAAGACTCGATATTTCCTCATATATCACCTGTTTATGCATATTGTCCATTAGCACCTGATTTCAAACCACCTCTTGATGTGGTTCAGATCAGAGTTGCAAAAATCTGATTCAATGTGTTTTTTTTTCACTGTTTAGACTACATGAAAGCAAATTGATCCTAAACTGATTCCAATCTGGATATGCTAAAAATATGATTTGGGCTGGCAGGCTGACCAAGGCCTTAGATACCTTTACCATTTTAGTAAGTAACACTTGCAGGGAGAGACATTATTTAGGAGACATACTGGCAAACTATGCATCTCTTGGTACCAGAGTCATGGGATGCCATGTGCCCAAAAAACAAAAAAATTTAGAAGAGAGAGATGAAATAGGCATCTCATTTTTCTGGCAGACAGTGATTGCTAAAACAATTTAGTCTGTTTTTATTAAGAAACAATATGCACTCCGTTCAGCAATTTTGGAGATTTTGGGTAAATTTGTCAGCTGCATCAATGTACCGACTCAATCAGTCATGGTTAGTATTAAATGCTGGAGGGGAAATGAAACGACTGAGTATGGCTTAATGCTTCATTTCTCTGCTGTTTGAGACCAGCTGGAGACAGAGACCAGCTGTTTGTAAATTGGTGTGATTAACTCTTAACGAGGGGACTGGGTTTTAACAAAAGCCCCTACTGTTTTAGCCATTCGAACATCACTCATGCCATCAGTTGATTACAAATGCTGCTAAGTTCTCTAAGGCAGGACAGATTGTGTTGAGATTGCTGTCATGATCTGAAACTCTCACACCAAACTAAACTAATCTACTGTAGGTTTTAGTCATGTAGATTATATGAAAAAGTTCTTATTGACCAAAACTATTAACAACTCAACCGAACGCTGATTGTCATAAACCTCCCTATTGATTGCTGTGTTCGATCACACCCACTTATTTAGGATGTAGCATGTTTTTTCTTTTTCTTAAAAAAAAAAAAAAAACAGTACATGGCAACCGATCTCCATTTCTTCCATTTTTTCTCAGCTTATTTTTCAACTATGGATCCATGTCCATACCATGTGTTTATATGTGAACTTGAACTCCGCATTGAGAGAGATGTAACAGAAAGTTTGAACTGACTGGATTAACTAGAGCATCCTGACTGAGATTGTTATGAATCTGATTTGAATCTGATTTCAATCTGATCCTTTTGATATGGGTTCAGATCGGAGTTGCAAAAATCTGATTCAATGTTTTTTTTTTGTTTTTTACTGTTCAGACTAAATGAAGGCAACCTGTCACTTCTCATGTTTAGTTCTTAATAACAGTGTGGAGAAAAAAACAGGCAAACTACTAATTCCCTATCTCTTGATCAGCCTCCTGGTGTTGTTCAAGTGTGAACAGTTAATTACTATAATCAATTTCAATGTAGATGCTATGCTGCGGTTGAACCACTGGTCTATTTCAACAATATAATATTATAGATGTCTAGGTACTTGAATGAGCCCTTGCTGTTCTGGAAACCACTGTGCTAATGCTAGCATCGCTCTGAAATTATGATTTCAGACTCAACTAACTCAACTATAATAATATTATGCGCAATGTTAGAATTGTATGGAAACTTAAACAGAAAACTAAGTAAACTAAGAAAACTAAATAATTAAATACAATTTAATTAGATTCCCATCTCTGAGTGCATGGAGTTTGATTGTTCTCCCCGTGCTTGGTGGGTTTCCGACCACAGTCCTAAGACCACTTCCGATTAAGGTACAGTAATTGGCATTTTGGCCCAAATTGCCCGTAGACTGTATGTGTGTGTGCCCTGCAATGAATTGGCACCCTCACATACACATACATACACACACTCACACACACACTACGGGCAATTTTAGGAACGCCAATTAGCCTAACCTGCATGTCTTTGGACTGTGGGAGGAAACCGGAGTACCCGGAGGAAACCCACCAAGCACGGGGAGAACATGCAAACTCCATGCACACAGAGCCTGGCCAGGGAATCGAACCCTGGACCCTGGAGGTGCAAGGCGACAGTGCTAACCACTACACTTGCCTTACATTTTACATTAAATATTAAATAAACATGAAACATTGCAGCTAAAATCTCAGCGCAATTTAAATAAACAAATTAAATAAACTATGTTTACAGTGCTTAAAGCAGAATTAAATATTTCGTAGTGTCATTATGGTGTTGAAATGCTGTTATGGTTGCTTTGCACAATGTCTAAGATTTTTAGGTATACTGTAGTATCAATCAAAAGTTTAGACCCTAGGTTAGACCCCAGTTTTTGCAAAAACAGTAGCATCAAGTGCATTTGCAAAATCTATCAAGCACAACGATGAAACTGGCTCTCGTGAAGAACATCCCAGGAAAGCAAGACCAAAACTTGCAGAGTTGAGGTTCGTAGATTCATCACAGAATTCTCACTGCGCATTGTATGAAATGGTTCTTCACAAGTCTCTTAAACATTTTTTAAGAAATATAAAAATTGAAAATAGATTTTTGATAAATATCTTTTATCTATTATATGCAATCCCTGCATATATTGAGTATTTATGGTAACTGTATAAAGTGTGGTGGCACGGTGGTGTAGTGGTGTAGTGATTCCCCGGCCAGGCTCGATTCCCGTCTCTGTGTGCATGGAGTTTGCATGTTCTCCCCGTGCTTGGTGGGTTTCCTCCGGGTACTCCGGTTTCCTCCCACAGTCCAAAGATATGCAGGTTAGGCTAATTGGCGTTCCTAAATTGCCCGTAGTGTGTGATTGGGTGTGTGAGTGTGCGTATGAGTGTGTGCCCTGCGATAGATTGGCACCCTGTCCAGGGTGTACCCTGCCTAGTGCCCGAAGTCTCCTGGGATAGGCTCCAGGTCCCCCGCGACCCTGAACACAGGATTAAACGGTATAGAAAATGAATGAATGAATGAATGTATAAAGTGTGTGAAATGGTGCTGCCACCTGGTGGTGTGTGGGCTCTCTCACAGGCAATAGAAAGCAAAAATGATGAAACAGGATTGGTACAAAATCTGCAGCAATTTGGTCAGGTTCAAAAATAAATTGTTTTCCCCATGCATTTTGTGCATTTGTAAGATTGGAATAAAATAACAGATTTACATAAACATTTGGAGGAAATTGTGCTGTAAGTCAAAGAATGTGCACATGTGACCTGAAATTGCATTTCTTTTCCAGTTAGTGGTGCCAAAATACATAGATTCTCATCTATACATATATCACCATGTTTTTGCATTTCACTGCATATCGTTCTGTGTACTGTATGACTGTGTATGTGACAAAAAATTTTTTATTTTGAATAGAGTAACAGGAACACCAACAGTCACCAACAAATTCAACATTTGTAATTACTGGAACACTGAGTGTATGCTATGCTCTGGAGGTGCCATGCTTTTGACAGTGCACCATATATATCTGCTTTATTTTATGATGTATTACCATGTGTACATTCAAAACTGATGAGTAATTTTTTTTGCTGTTATCATGACAGAATGCATGTGATGCCGAGGGTCTGGGGTCTTTTGGAACCCTGGAGAAGTTTCAGCATGCCCTGATATTTGCTAATTTTTCAGTTTCTTATAAACATCTCTAAAGTCTGATTCCGCTGTATATCAACACAAACAGGGCTATAATAATAATAATAATAATAATAATAAAGGTGGTGTAGTGGTTAGCACTGTCGCCTTGCACCTCCAGGGTCTGGGTTCGATTCCCCGGCCAGGCTCGATTCCCGTCTCTGTGTGCATGGAGTTTGCATGTTCTCCCCATGCTTGGTGGGTTTCCTCCGGGTTCCTCCCACAGTCCAAAGATATGCAGGTTAGGCTAATTGGCATTCCTAAATTGCCCATAGTGTGTGGTTGGGTGTGTGAGTGTGTGTATGTGTGTGAGTGTGTGTATGTGTTGGATTGGCACCCTGTCCAGGGTGTACCCCGCCTAGTGCCCGAAGTCTCCTGGGATAGGCTCCAAGTCCCCCGCGACCCTGAACACAGGATTAAGCGGTATAGAAAATGAATGAATAATAATAATAATAATATGTGAGCAGCATGTAGATACAAGTTTGTATTGTGGAGAAAATAACAGTTATGCATGGTTATTGAAAAAAAGCCACTAAGATAACGCCATAATGATGTGAAAATTATCCCGTTCACTCATTCACAATAGAACAATATATAGATTTACATTTTCTAAAACATGTTTGTGTTTAAAAGGCCAAGCAGGTGTGAATGATCATGAATAATGATGTCACACCAGAGAAGACATATCTAGTCTATTCTATCTCAAATCTCTTAAAGTAGGAAGCTAGTTAGTTTTGCACTAACTTCTTAACTTCTCAATTCTTGCTGCTACGTTAAGTTAAGGAATGTTTACTGTTTTTCCACTAGCTCAACTCATCATCTCAACACCTTATTATTATGTTATGTTGTCGCACTGTCACTTTGCTGCGTTTGTTTGCACATTTGCACGTGCACTTTATGTTGTCTGTTGTCTGAAAAACCCTGTAGCTAGTCTTCCTTAGCTAGTTAGTTTTTTTAGTTCATTTATGTTGTAATTTATGTTAGGTCTATCTGTATTGTCTTTGCTAGCCAGCTAACTAGGCCTCTTTAGTTAGCTAGTTTAGTGTTTCTGTTAATTTATGTTGTAAATTTATGTTTACATTTACATTTAGGCATTTGGCAGACGCTCTTATCCAGAGCGACTTACATTTTTATCTCATTACACATCTGAGCAGTTGAGGGTTAAGGACCTTGCTCAAGGGCCCAAAAGTGGCAACTTGGTGGTTGTGGGGTTTGATCATGTTATGTTGCATGTAGCACCTTGGTCCTGGAGGAACGTTGTTTCGTTTCACTGTGTACTAACTGATAAGTTTTTTGCAGTCTAGCACAAGTTTCTTGATGGCTTTGTGAAATGGTGCTTTGGTTAATGCTGATCTGATAACACTGAATTCAGCAAAAACTGGGCTGCAATAATATTATTGAGCAGCTTGTATGTATGAGTTTGCATTGAGGAGAAAATCACAGTTATGCATGGTTTTAAAAAATAATGAAAGAAATAAATCACGAAAATAAGTCATTGAAACTACAGTATTTGTCGACAAGACTTTTGGACTGAATCTTGTAGCCTAGAGATTTTGCTCATCCTGCTCACTCATTCACAGAAAACAATATATAGACTACATTTTCTAAAACAATTTTTGTTAAAAAAATAAAAAAAAGCAAAATGAAAGGAGACATGACTGATCATGAATAACGCTGTGATTCACACCAGGTTTAAATTCACACACATGGCTTAAAAAATTATTAAAAATAAGAACACATTCAAAACATTTGTCGACAAGACTTTTGTGAAATTGATTATGTAACCTAGGGTTCTGGTGAAAATCTCAGCAGTTTATGAAATATTAAACAGCCAATCTGGCACCTACAACCAAAAAGTGTGGAAGTGTGGAATTCACACCAGAGGAGATGAAGCCCCACATAATGAGCTGCATAATGAGCCTTGGAGTGAGGAATGTGAATAAGGGAGAAATGCTACAAGAATGTGAGGACAAAAGAAAGAAAAATAAATGTTTGCAGTTTATTTAGAATATAACTGTCATCCAAAATAACTTAAGACTCAATTGAGAATCTCAGGAACATACAAAATAATTTAGAAAAAGATAAAAAAAAAACTGAAAACATTCAGGTGTGTAAAAAAGAAAGACAGTGCAAATAGGAACTGTGCAAGATAAAAAGGGATGTTATGGTTGTAAAAGCCCACTCTTATACCCTATACACAGTCACTCTTACACACATCTCTGTGCCAGTCTTGAAAGCAGTTCCTGTTCAGTTGAAGACACAGGTGAACATCGCATTCTGTCGCTTCCCATGCACTTTACTTTGCAATGCACACATGCTTTGCAATGCACACAGTTCCTGTGACCTACAGTGGTAACATTCCCGGCAACCTGAATCAGCTCTTTCTTTCTCCACATTTTGGCTTTCATACACTTTTAGTTCCAGAACATAGAACTCACAACAATACTTACTGACAGAATTACATTTACTTTAAAATGGTTGCTACACCACGGTTTCATTCCAATACCGACCCCCTTTTACTGTAAAAACAGACTGAATTATTTATAGCATGAATACATAGCAAGATTGACATCTTAGCAAGTTCCTTAACCCTCTGGGGTTCGAAGTGATTTTGGTTCAGTAAGTTTTGTGAAAATAAAAGTATCTGTAATAAGGCCATGAAACTCATACAGAACATTTGTTCACAAGAATTTTGAGAACTGGGCTGCTGGACTAGTGTTTTTGCTTAAAAATTATGTGAAAATGATCTTGTTTACTTGCTCACTTGATCACAATATAGTGATTAACATTTTTAAAGTCACTTTTTGAGTGTAAAGGGTCTATCGGAGAAGGCGTGATCTATCATTACTAATGCAGTGATTCACACCTGAGAAGACAAAGGCCTGCATACTGATCTGCATAATGAGCCATCAGACAGGTATGTGACTGAGAGAGGAGAGTTACAAGAAAGAATCTGAGAACAAATGAAGTTTATATATTTTCAGTGTTTAGGTTATTTGAAAATGTATTTGACACACACAAAAAGATTCACTTGCAAGTTCAGTCAAACAGTTTATTAGGAACAAACAAAGTCCTTGAAAATATGGCTGTTATCACAAATTCCACATAAATTACATGTTAAAATCTAATAGTGTAAGAACGGTGCAAAAAAACAACAACTGTAATCAGGAAGATAATACATGGTGTAAGGTTTGTTAAGTCTACTCTTACACCCCATGTATTACTACTCTCTAACATACTGTAGTAAATGTACAGGGGAAAACTGAGGAAAGAGGGGACACAGATGAACACATATACTGCTGTGGAATTTATACATGAAACATGACTCTGTGTACAGAAGACTCAATCAGGTCAACAATAAATCAACTGTACAAAAAAAAAAACTAACAACAGCTACACATCCTTGTGCCACTCCAGGAAACAGTTCCTTTTGACCTGAACACACAAGTGAACATTACAGGCCTTGCATTTCCAAGGAGTGTCCTGCCTCTTACCATGCTTTGCTTTACAAAGCACACAGCTCCGGCGACCAGCAATGGCAGCTGGCACATGGTGAGCACTGATCCGTTTTGGTGCTTTTTTCTGTGACAGACCACACAGCTCTGCAATTAGTTCTTCCATAAACTCTTTGTGGTTCATGGTGCCATAAAGCTCTTTGTGTACAATGAATGCATTGGTGGCAGCAATGTCCAAGAGGTGGAGAAACAGCTTTCTGTACCACTTCATTGTTTTGTGCTGTGTGATGTAGTATTGGATCAGCTGATCAGACAGATCAACACCCCCCATGTGCTGGATGTACGCAGTCACTGGTGCAGGACATGGACAACTCATTGTCCTCCATCCAGTTTGTGTTTTCACCCTTCTCTGCACAGTGTGTCCTGTATAGGCAGCGTGGATGGTGGAACAGACAGACACTTCTTGTGTGTCCATCCACTTCACAAATACAATCGGGCCATCCCGAATCCACCTGATGGATCCTCTAGCAGACATTTCAGAGAGTGAATTATCTGCATTCCGAGGGCAGTCCTTCCTGTTGTCTCTGTAAGTCCCACATGCACCAAACTTCATGCTAAGCAAGTCTTTGAGGAGCTTTGGACTTGTGTAGAAATCGTCCATGTACACATGGTACCCAGAGCCTAAAACTTTACGGTCCAAAAGAGATGTCACAGCATCATATGATAGTCCATGGCCTGTGGGAAAGTTGTTGTTTCCTGTGTATACAGCAAAGTCCGTAGTGTATCCATTAGAGGAATCAGCAAGAACAAACAACTTGAAGCCCCACCTAGTGGACATCATTCTCTCATCCACAACTAAATTTCTTCTAGGATGATACGTATCTTTGCAAGCCTGACGGATAGTGTCCATGAGAGGTTTAACCTTGAACAGACGATCATGTTCAGATGTGCCCCTCTTTCTGTCATTCTCCTTGTCCGCATCTGGGTGACTCATGTGAACATTCCATGAAATCGTCCGGTATCTGTCCCTAGACATAACCATAGCTGGCAATGCTACTGACAAAATGCTGTTCTGCCGCCAGTAGTCGCTGATGGAGGGCAAGTTCATCTTGGCCATGTAAAATATGAGCCCGATGTAGCGGTACATCTCAGGAATGCTGACATCTGTCCATTTATATTTGCGTCCTTTAGCGATTGCCTTGGCAGCCTGAGCGTTGGTGTTGTGGCACAGAGTCGACACAGCACTCTCTGAAAAAAACTGCTTGAACAGACTCATGGGAGAATGTGAGTCAGCAGAACCCAACTGTGGTCCAGGTTCTCGTGCAGGCAGGAACCTCAGAGTCTGTGGAACCGTGTCATCATCAGCCTGTGTTTTCCATGACACAGTGGACTGTCTGGATCTTGCCTGCTTGTTTGTCTTTGCTCTCTTTCGAACAGGTGGCCGGTCGTTTTTACTGTCAAAACTGTTTATTAACAAAAGAAAAGATAAAAAAATTAGCAAGACAATAAAAGAAAACAGTGTATTATCATCTTCATCATCATCATCAATCACTAATGACCATGCAGTTACTTATGCTTTTTTATGGCAAAATTGCATGTAGACAAAAAAATTACTTACTCAGGTTGATTCTCAATTGCACTGAAAACTGAACGACGTCTGCGTGTCCCGGTGCGAGGTGCTGGTGAAAACGAGGCTGCTGCAGACACATTTCTAAAAAAGAAATCAATTCATATTTTTAGCATACAGTACATTGTTCAAAGTTAATATTATTTAATATTAATATGCAAATAATAAGGTTTTGAAAAATAATCACAGTGTATTAATCAGTTATTGCATGTTGCTGATTTGCTCTATTACACAGCTTTAAATTTTGTAATTATGAAATGAAATATAAAATTATATCTAATGTTGCGCACACTAGTGGCACAGCAAGGGAAATTAACGGAAGTGTTATACTTGTATTTAAGCAACCGTGAGCTAAAACATTTACACTAAATCACATTATAGATAAGCTTATAGATATGAGTCATAAACTAACCAAAACTGAGAGAAATATACTATTAGCTACTGTAAACTAAAACTATCCCTACCTGAATAAAATACATTATGAGCATTTACACCTCACATTTAAGTGACAGTGAAAGTAAAGTTATTAACAACAAGGCAAATGTTATCATACTAAGAATTATTCTATAAGATTTAATAACTTACTCATCGTAACAACTTTCTGGATCATCCTCAGCTGGATCAATTCGCTCCTCAAAATGCAGCCTTTCTTCATCTGAGTCGCAATCTTCTTCTGAGGAAAAGCTCAATTCTTCCTCACTGTCCAGAGACACCTGAAGAGCTTCTTCACCTGTAGAGCACGCCATCTTCCAAACATGTAGGAAACTCACTCAATCTGTGTGCAAACTCTGTGTTTTTATGGCATAGTCCAGGGGCGTGGCCTTGTAGGTGATTACCCGGACTGTTAGCAATGTGAATAGAGTGTGGGCGTGTCCTGTCTCAGGTCATTATCAGGTAATAGAGTTAGACAGAAAAACTGTACAAATAAATGTAGACATTTTATAGATTTTATAGATTATAGATGACGTTTAATATCGACAGTAACAGAGCAATTAAAGTTATTTTTGCTGTTATCAGGACAAATGCATGTAATGAGGGTATTTTGGGGCCGTGGAGAAGTTTTCTGATTTATCATTTTCAGTACAATAACATATAAAAGTCTAAAGTCTAATTACACTGTATTCAGCACAAAATGGCAACAATAATATGTTAGCAGCATGTACTGTATGTACAGGTTTAACTGTTATGCCAGGTTAAAAACATTTGTCTTTTGCAAACAATCTTTTAGGTTCGGGTTTTTGCTTCACTCATTCTTATAAAACAATATATATACAGTATAATGTCTAAAACACTTTTTGTTCATAAAGGCCAGATGTGATGCTGTAATTCACATCAAAATAAGACATATCAATTACAAATATATGGAATTTAGTCTATTTTATCTAAAATCCTTTAATGTAAGAACAAAACAATATGCTTATTTTTAGACATTTCTAGTAATTTATTTTTCAAAAAATTCTTGGCACATAGTTTACATAAGTGCTTAAAGCTACCGTTTTATTCTGATAGATTAAGAAAATTATGCTTAAATTAAATAATGCCTGAAACTTTGTCCTGAGTTTTTTTTTGTTGATGATTTTAAATAACAGATTTTATATTTACACAAATTTGACTATATACATTTTCACGTTTTGCACACTAGTTATTGGACACATTTCTTGATGACTTGTGCTTTGTGAAATGGTGCACTGGTTAATGCTGATCTGATCACAAAAAAACTGTGCTGCAGTGATATTAGTGAGCAGCATGTATGTACATTTTTGTATTTAGGAGAAAGTAAGAGTTATGCATGGTTTAAATTTTTTTTAATTAAATAAGCCTTACCTTACCATTCTGATTAAGATTAAGACCTTTTATCTATGGTGTCATATGCGAGAAGGCGTGAATGATCATGAGTAATGCTGTAATTCACACCAGCGAAGACAAAGTCCTGTCTAATGAGCTGCATAATGAGTCTTTCAGTCAGGTATGTGACAGAGAGAGAAGTGCTACAAGAAAGAATGTGAGGACAAAATAAATATATATACGTCTTCTTATATTCTAATATATACAGTACAGTATTCCTTCTCCACACTATGTTTTTTCCATTACTTTGGTACAGTTTTATCTATATTTCAGAATTTTTGTGGGACTCTATATTGCTTTGCAAATGTTTCTGTCATTAAGTGTTGTTGTTTTCTCTGACTGTCCTGTTTATTTTTTCTTTTTTAAAAGACTTTTACTCATTGATAGTCATATGTTTAAATGGTTGCTACACCCCTGCATTATATCAATACTGACCCACTTTTGCTGTAAGAACAGGCTGAATTATTTTTCAAAGTTTAATATGAATGAGTTGAAAGTAAGCATTCTAAACATATAGAATGATCCTCTCAATTACAGCAACACATGGTCACTAACACACTCAACATTTGTAAATACTGGAACACTGAGTGTATACCATGCTTTGGTTGTGTACAATAAAAGAAAACAGTGTGTATTATTATCATCATCAATCAAGAATGGCCATGCCTTAAGAAAACACCAGCTAATGTAATGCAGTTACTTATACTTTTTTATGACAAAATTACACGTAGACAAAAAATTACTTACTCAGGTTGATTCTCAATGGCACTGAAAGCTGGACGACGTATACATTTACATTTTCTAAACCACTTTTTGTTTAGAAGGCCATATGCAATGAGCTGTGAATGATCATGAATAATGCTGTAATTCACACCAGAGAAGACAAAGACCTGCATAATGAGCTGCATAATGAGTCTTTCAGTCAGATATGTAACTGAGAGGGAAGAAAGAATATGAGGACAAAAGTAATTAATTAAAAGATTTCTGAAATAAATAAAAATTAAGCTTATATCAGCATTGCCCTTCTTTATCTGTAATATATGCATACAAACAGACACTTTGAACCATTGCAAAGCTCAACTCTCTGTGCATATTGAATAAACTTTGTTTATAGTTTGTAAACAGAATTAAATATTACAGTATATTGTTTTATTGTGTTGTATGCTGTTACAGTTATACTGTTACTTTACACACATGTCTAACATTAATTATGCTTTGTATCCTACAGTAGTTTAAAAGGTTGTCCACTGTGAGCGAGTGCCAGCAGCAGTATCCTGCCCCTGACACCACTTTATTTAGGCGTACATACTATTTAGTGTTCATTATCCAGTACTCTACTAGCAGATTCAACCCTGAATTCTCACTAAATGTATATTGTACATTATGAAATGGTGGACCACATGTTACCGGTGGAAATGAATTGAAATAATCTAATGTAATTAGTATCTAATTAGTGGATAGTGTCACATTACATCCAGGGTAAATACGTTTTAGTTTGGACTTAACTAAAGCTTAAATGACAAAAAGCTCTTAAACATTTTTAAGAAATCTGAAAATAGAAAATAGATTGTGATAAATTCATTCATTCATTCATTCATTTTCTGTACCGCTTTATCCTTATATACAGGGTCGCGGGGGCCTGGAGCCTATCCCAGGAAACTTAGGGCACAAGGCGGGGTACACCCTGGACAGGGTGCCAATCCATCGCAGGGCACACACACATACTCACATACACACACTCATTCATACACTACGGGCAATTTGGAATGTCAATTAACCTAACCTACATGTCTTTGGATTGTGGGAGGAAACCGGAGTACCCGGAGGAAACCCACCAAGCACGGGGATTTTGATAAATAAATAAATAAATAAATAAATAAATAAATAAATCCTTGCATATATCAAATTCAAATTCAAATTCAAATTTTATTTGTCACATACACAGTCATACAGTATGAAATGCAGTGAAATGCTTTTTTTTTGCGACCACAGGGTCGCGACGGCAGCCATTTCCCAGGCGCCATCATACTGTCACGTTTCCCTCTAAGTCTGTGTCGGATGTGTGTGCGAGGCATGAGTGCGGAGGCGAGCTGACGGTTAACAAACGTTCTTTATTTTGCTTCAGACAAAACATAAACAAATCCTGGTCACTCCAACACAAACTAAACGATATTGAGCGGTTGCTAGACGCCTGACTGGAGTCCAGCCAGGCTATTTATAATCAAACATAAACCTAATCATCAAATTAACTTCCCTCGGTTCAGGTGAGCTTCTACGTCACCTGACCGAGGTGCAAACTGGGAAATGAAGTAGAACTCAACGTAAACAAAACTACAACTCAAAAAACAACACAAATACAAACGGCGCTCTGGCGCCATCTAGGGGTTAACCGTTACATTATCCCCCCCCAAAAAAATGCTCCTCTGGAGCATCACCGGAGGCCCCGGACACCCAACCCAATGTTCCACCTTTCGCCTCCTGACCAGGAGGCTGGGTGACGGGGCTGGAGGCGTGCTCGGCTGCTGCAGAGCTGGAGACGTGCTCGGCGGCTGCCGACGCGCTGGAGACGTGCTCGGCGGCTGCCGACGCGCTGGAGACGTGCTCGGAGGCTGCCGACGCGCTGGAGACGTGCTCGGAGGCTGCCGACGCGCTGGAGACGTGCTCAGCGGCTGCCGACGCGCTGGAGACGTGCTCGGCGGCTGCCGACGCGCTGGAGACGTCCTTGAGTTCGACGGCGGCCGCGTTGAAGCTGACTGGGCGCTCGACGGCGGCGACGGAGCTGGCTCTGAGCTCGACGGCGGCGACGGAGCTGGCTCTGTGTCCTCGAAGCCGGGAGGCGGCGGAAGAACGGGTGCGTCGGACCGCGGCTGTTGACACGCTGGTTCGCTGTCCTCGAAGCCGGGAGGCGGCGGCAGAACGGGTGCGTCGAACAGCGGCTGCTGATACGCTAGCGCGCTGTCCTCGAAGCCGGGAGGCGGCGGCAGAATGGGTGCGTGGGACAGCGGCTGCTGACACACTAGCGCGCTGTCCTCGAAGTCTGGAGGCGGCGGTAGAGCGGATGCGTGGCACAGCGGCTGCTGACACGCTAGCGTGCTGTCCTGGATGTCTGGAGGAGGCGGAAGGATGACGCTTTCCGGCAGCGGCGCGTACTCCTCCGCGCCGATCCCAGGCAGTGGCGGAATGGGGAGCATGTCATCTGGGTCCAAGAGAGGGAGGACCTCCGGGACTACAGCCTGGCTCTCCCGAACCTGGACGAACAACTGTTGGAGCCGCACCACCTGCTCCTGCAGGTCTCGGATGCGCTCCTCGTTGTGCTCCGCCCACTGCCTGTAGCACTCTCCCGTGTCTCCCTCAGCTGTCACACCCCTCCAGGGCGTGCGCCGGATGGCGAACCCGCTGCCTTTCCAGCCGTGTCCCGCCATCCTCTCACTCTCCGTCACGTTCTCCTCCTCCATCTCCGCCCCCTCGGCGTACCTGGAATTTTCCCAGCCTTGCCAGAATTCCGTCTCGCCGTGTTCCTCGCTGTCCTCCAGCAGCCCCTCCTGCTCCACCAGCAAGCTGTATTCCCAGCTGCGGTACATCTCTTCCTCGTCGTCCTCCAGCCCGCTGTAACTCCAGCCGCCAAACATCTCTTCCTCACTGTCTTTCCGCCATTCTGCCAGCTCGGGCGAGATCGTACCAGCGCCCTCCCAAAAATTATCCAGGGGGAAATCCTCCGCCATGCCACTTGGTTGGTCTAGCAATCTGTCACGTTTCCCTCTAAGTCTGTGTCGGATGTGTGTGCGAGGCATGAGTGCGGAGGCAAGCTGACGGTTAACAAACGTTCTTTATTTTGCTTCAGACAAAACATAAACAAATCCCGGTCACTCCAACACAAACTAAACGATATTGAGCGGTTGCTAGACGCCTGACTGGAGTCCAGCCAGGCTATTTATAATCAAACATAAACCTAATCATCAAATTAACTTCCCTCGGTTCAGGTGAGCTTCTACGTCACCTAACCGAGGTGCAAACTGGGAAATGAAGTAGAACTCAACATAAACAAAACTACAACTCAAAAAACAACACAAATACAAACGGCGCTCTGGCGCCATCTAGGGGTTAACCATTACACATACACACATACATACGTACAGTATTGTGCATAAAGTGTGTGAAATGACACATGGTGGTGTGTGGGCTCTCTCACAGGCAATAGAAAGCCAAAAGTCTCTTATTTATGAGTCTAAACCTGAGCAACTGAAGCAACCCATAACATATACCCATAACACTGCCTCCAGAAGCTTGTACTGTACAGCGGCACATTCTTACCCAGGTGCGTTCACCTGAAATCACATGAAATTTCTTTCAAACACTCAATTTTTTATACTCACATTTATTATCACATTTTAAATGTCTATGTATTTTTATATTTCACATATAAAATTCAAGTCTTTAATTATTAGTCTAAATAACAAGTCATTTTCTTACAGACACACAGCAGTTTAATCCCAATCCTGTAAGTTTTTCAGCACATTGTGTGCTTACGGAAATCCTCTTACTTTCACTATTATACACAGCTACAGTATGTGTTTTTTCCTGTTGATTATTTCACCACCCAACAAAAGATTATATTAGAATGAAGTAGATTTCAACTTTATTGTCATTGTGCAGTAGTTTTTATTAAGCGGTTTTCCTTACTTAATGCATCCCAATAATTTGACCTATAGAAATGGTGACCCTTTATTTCTTTTATCACACATTTACATTTACATGTGCATTTACATAATTTCTATCTGTTATCACCCAAATGAGGATGGGTTCCCTGTTGAGTCTGGTTCCTCTCAAGGTTTCTTCCTAATGCCATCTCAGGGAGTTTTTCCTTGCCACCGTCGCCGTCACCCTTGGCTTGCTCATCAGAGAGATTTCATTCATCATTCATTCATCTCATTATTATCTAGACACATTTTTCTCACACAAAAAGACTTCCAATTATTTTCTTTTCTAAAAAAAATTATTTTTCTGTAAATTGTCTTTTATTTTTGTGAAGCTGCTTTGAGACAATGACCATTGTTAAAAGCGCTATATAAATAAAATTGAATTGAATTGAATTGAATGTGCTGTGAGTCAAATAATGTACATATGAGCCCTGAAATTGCATTCCTTTTCCAGTTGGTGGTGCCAAAATATATAGATCATCATCTATACATATATTCCGATTTTATTATTCAGAAGTGTGAATTATGAAAAATAATTCTGCAATTCACACCAGAGAAGACAAAAACCTACATAATGAGCCTTTGAGTCAGGTATGTGAATAAGGGGGAAGTGCTACAAGAAAGAATGTATGGACAAAAGAATTTATATATTTTTGTAGTTTATTTAGAATATAACAGTCATGCAAAAAGGTGTCAGGTTTGTAAAAGACCACTCTTACACCCTATGCATAAACTACACGCTCACATAGTGCAGAAAAGATGTTCAAGATTGAGAGGAGAGAGAGAAATGTGAGCTCATACACTGTACACGACACTTGAATTTACATATGAACGTTGTGGTGGTACAGAAGACTGATTCATGACAAAACCATGCAAAAAATAGACATTCGGGTTTGTAAAAAAGGAAAGACAGTGCAAACAGGAACAGTGCAAGATAAAAAGGGATGTTATGGCTGTAAAAGCCCACTCTTAAATCCTATACACAGTCACTCTTACACAAATCTCTGTGCCAGTCTAGAAAGCAGCTCCTTTTCAGTTGAATACACAGGTGAACGTCGCATGCCAGGCATTTCCATGGGGTTTTCTGTCGCTTCCCATGCACTGCTTTGCAATACACACAGTTCTTGCAACCAGCAGTGGCAACATTCCTGGCATCTGAGGTCAGTTCAGCTCCTGGAACTGGTACATGGTCACTCCTGAGCTGTTCAGCACTGTTCTCACACTTCCTGTGAGACGTCACAAAGCTCTGTGATGAGTTGCTCCATAAACTCTTTGTGGGACAAGTTACCAGACAGTTCTTCATACAAAATGAAAGCGTTGGTAGCAGCAATGCCCAAGAAGAGTAGAAAAACCTTCCTGTACCACTTCATTGTTTTGTGCTGTGTGGCGTAGTACTGTAACAGCTGATCAGATGGCAAAAGGTTAACAGCACCCATGTGCTGAATGTACACAGTCACAGGTGCAGGACATGGAAATGTCTTTGTCCTCCATGTACCTTATGAGTTTAGCCTCGTCTGCCTAGTGTCTCCTGTGTAAGCAGAATGGATGGTAGAACAGACAGATACCTCTCGTGTGTCCATCCACTTCACAAATACAAGCGGTCCATCACGAATCCACCTGATGGATCCTCTAGCAGACATTTCAGAGAGTGAATTATCTGCATTCCGAGGGCAGTCCTTCCTGTTGTCTCTGTAAGTCTCACATGCACCAAACTTCATGCTAAGCAAGTCTTTGAGGAGCTTTGGACTTGTGTAGAAATCGTCCATGTACACATGGTACCCAGAGCCTAAAACTTTATGGTCCAAAAGAGATGTCACAGCATACAGTGCCGGTCCCAAGCCCGGATAAAATGGGAGGGTTGCGTCAGGAAGGGCATCCGGCGTAAAACCTGTGCCAAGTTGTAGTGCGGACTGGATATTCCGCTGTGGCGACCCCTTGTCGGGAGCAGCCGAAAGACCAACAACAACAACAACATATAATAGTCCATGGCTTGTGGGAAAGTTGTTGTTTCCTGTGTACACAGCAAAGTCCATAGTGTATCCATTAGAGGAATCGGCAAGAACAAACAACTTGAAGCCCCACCTAGTGGACACCATTCTCTCATCCACAACTAAATTTCTTCTAGGATGAGCCGTATGTTTGCAAGCCTGACGGATAGTGTCCATGAGAGGTTTAACTAGGGGCGTAAATTTCATTTAACAGTAGGGGGGGGGGGACAATAAATATTAAATTTCTCATGAGCAATTTTTGAAGGGGACACAAATAATGCAGTCAAATTGTACTTATAAAGATATGTCCCCACAGTGAAAAACTTTGATTCTAGCATTATTATTGTAGTATGGAATCAATTCAAATAAAATTTTAAATTCAAATTTTATTCGTCACATACACAGTCATACACAGTACGATATGCAGTGAAACGCTTACATGACTGCTAGTGACCTTAAAAAGAGAATTAAATCTTATAGTAAGAAATAAATATGAATAAAGAAATACGATAGGAAAATTTAAACACAACTAGAATAAAAAATAGAAATAAAAATAAAAGTATACTGTACATAAAATAGAAATAAACTGTACAATAGAGATTTTCTTTTTTTTTTTTTTTATTGAAATTTGGTGGAGGAAGTATGGTGTGCAAGTTTGCATAGAAACGTGTTCTTAAGGTGCCTTATTAAAGTGTCTTTGTGCAAGGGTCCAGAATGTAAACATAAACATGAGTTCCGATTTAAGTGTAGATATGCATGAAAGTGTCCATAGTGTCCAATGACGTTAACAGGTTGTATTAGTTCTGTGTTTGTGGTGTGAATGTGGTATGGTTGAGAGACCTTATTGCCTGCGGGAAGAAGCTCCTCCTCATTCTCTTTGTGTTGGCCTTCAGGGAGCGGAAGCGCTTTCCTGACCGCAACAGAGAGAACAGTCCATTGTTGGGATGGCTGAGGTCCTTCACGATCTTCCTGGCCTTGGTCCAGCACCGCTTGGTGTAGATTGAGTCAGGGAGCTTGGTGCGGATGATGCGCTCAGCTGAACGCACCACCCTCTGTAGAGCTCGTCTGTCCTGCATGGTGCTGTTCCCGAACCAGGCCGTGATGTTTCCCGTCAGGATGCTCTATATGGTGCAGGAGTAGAAATTCCTGAGCACCTTGGAGGGCAGTCTGAAGTCTCTCAAACGTCTGAGGTGGTACAGACGCTGCCGGGCCTTTTTCACCACAGTGTTGATGTGACAGGACCATGACAGAATCTGCGTGATGTGAACACCGAGGTATTTGAAGCTGTCCACTCTCTCCACTGCGCTCCTGTTGATGACCGGGGTCTGGTAGTTCCTCTCCTGCTTTGTACTAAAGTCCACTATCAGCTCCTTTGTCTTACTGACGTTCAGGAGGAGATTGTTCCTCTGGCACCAGTTCTCCAGATTTCCAATCTCCTCCAGGTAGGCTGACTAATCGTTGTTCGTGATCAGGCCCACCACGACAGTGTCGTCAGCAAACTTGATGATGGCGGTGGAGTTGGTAGTGGCCACGCAGTCGTAGGTGTATAAAGAGTACAGCAGGGGGCTCAGAACACAACCCTGAGGGGCTCCAGTGCAGAGTTTGAGGGAGGCTGAGACATGACCGCCCATCCTTACTGCCTGTGGTCTGCCAGTTAGGAAGTTGGAGATCCACTGACACATGGGTGAGCTGAGTCCCAAGTGCTCCAGCTTGGTGGTGAGTGTGGAGGGAATTATGGTATTAAATGCAGAGCTGCGCCATTATGGTTATTTTCAAAGTTTTTCTAAGGTTCAATGACAAAGCAGATTTTTCTTCAAAACTATTTATTGCATTGTTTATGTTGTTTACAGTCAAGCCATCAGCATACAATAAAATTTAAACATGGGATCTAAACTAAAAACTGTGCTCCCTGTGCTGGTGCTGGCAATATCATCTCTTTGTTCTGCTGTCTCCAGCTCCATCCCTGGTTCTGAACTGCCCCTTCCTCTACTCTCACTGTCTCAGAACAGATTGACTCCTGAAGCAGAAAAAATGTTTTCCATACTCATAATAACTAACTTGTTTACATTATACTAGTTACATTGAAAGATCATACTGTAAATTGGTGAGCCTGTGATGTTCATCTACTGAACAGCCACAACTACGAAAACATCCCTCCCCCCCAAAAAAAATCTGTCATTATCCCTTCAATAAAAGTACCACACTTACGTGACACTGTATATCTGATTGACCCTGGTCTACCTGTCCCTCAATTAATTTCTGTCTCCTTTGCCTGTGATTGATATTGTGACATTAGTATTTTCATAAGCACCCATTCTTAAAGCCAAATTGCCTTAATATGATGTACTTACTTGGCGTTTAGGTCACTGAAAAATTCTCTTATGTCCATTTATCTATGACACTGCAAGGCAAGTTTATTTATACTGTAGCACATGTCATACACAATGGTCATTCAAATTGCTTTACATAAAGAAAGCAAAACTATCAAAAAAATAATCACAACAATAAAAGCAAGGAATTTAAAAAAAGGTTTAAAATTGTATTTAAAATTAATTAAGACACTTAGAACAGAATGGATATTGATTATACAATACAATACAATTCAGACGTAGCACAGTGCTCATTTAGTGAATGTACAGCTAAACAATATGTTAATTGTGGCCGTTAATGTTAAGTTAACATTATCCAAGTCGTCACAAATAAAACACTGCGTGGGAAACGGCGTTTGTCGTGTTAGTTGCAGTGCACTATGTAAACAAGCTATTGTAAACAAGATAACGTTAACTAGAGAAGTAATAATTTAATCACTAATACAGCAGATTCATGGAAAATTACATCTGTAATCAGCATTTTTGCCGCAACAAATTTATGAATGAGTCTGCATCAACTACATTAAAGAGAATCACTTTATTTAAAGTGAATAAAATACCCTACTTCAACATTAATTGAGCCGCAGCCACAAACCTGACCTGAACTGGGAAAGCAGGAGGCAGTGGGACAAACCACTGTGAGGAAGCGGAGGGGGAACTGAAGTCTTTCTAAATGCAGTTTTTGCGGGGTGTTTTTTCTACTTACACAATTATCTTAGGCATACAAAAATATATTTTTCACAATAAAGAGTGCGATTTTTTATATATAAATTTTTTTTAGGGGGGGGCAAGCCTCGAATTGGAGGGGGGGCATGTCCCCTCCATCCCCCCCGGGATTTATGCCCATGGGTTTAACCTTGAACAGTCGATCATGTTCAGATGTGCCCCTCTTTCTGTCAGTCTCCTTGTCCACATCTGGGTGACTCATGTGAACATTCCATGAAATCGTCCGGTATAACCGTAGCTGGAAATGCTACTGACAAAATGCTGTTCTCTTTCAAGCATAAGTTTCGGTGTCTCACTATGGGATGCGCCCCTTCCGCGTATTCCTCAGATTACATTATGCCAGCCCCAATTGGCTGGCAGATGTGACGCTGTGTCTTGGAGTAAACTCCCCCCCCCCCCGCCCCCCGTATAAAGGGAGCAGCACAACGTCACTTCGCTATTCAAAAACCTCTTCTCGCTTCACACCAGAAGCCTATCTTTCGAAATCTAGGCAAGCGACTGGTCACCACACCGTCTCTCACCTGGCCCCTTCAATCGACACTCCAGTCGATTCTAGGACCATACAATCACTATGGCTGCAGCAACGCAGACCGCTAAAGCTAGGGAAGGAGGAGACGTGCGACTCTGCTTATGTGGGAACAAAATTTCGAGCAAAGACACACACCAGGTCTGCTCGGCGTGTCTTGGGCTGAAACATGCCCAACTAGTGGTCGACAACCCCGGTTCCTGCGAACACTGCGCACGCTTTACTGCGAAGAGCCTTCGTCGCAGGCTAGCGCGCCAAGCTAGCCTGTCGGGCCTCAACCCACCCCTTTCACCTAGCCCCACTCCAGCTGCCACTCCACAGGTATCCATGCCTGTAGAGCTGCCCACCACGGCAGCCTTATCCTGGGGTGAACAGCTCGATGCCTGTGCCCCTCTGCCCAGTGTGCTCAGCACTGACGAGGAGGAAGGCGCGCTCGACTTCGAGGAAGAGGGTCAGTCCGACTTTCTCCTATCTGAGGAAGCACAACCCCTTGCCGCGACGGGAACCGCTGAATCTATGGACGGGGCACCATCCCCACTTCTTAGCATTGACCTGCAGGATGTGTGCAAACGCGCCGCAGAGAAGCTAGACATTCAGTGGCCGAACGTAGTAGCGGAGACTGCAAAGTCTCGCTATGAGGGCAAGAGGCTACCGAGAGCAAAACGGGGGGCACGGCAGCTCCTTCCAGTCTTCCCAGAGCTCCTGGAGGAGCTTGCGGTAACGTGGAAGGACAAACCGTTAACCAGTAAGGTGCCAGTGCAAGGGGGATCTGCACTCGACGTAGAGGGTATGGAAAAGGAAGGACTTTTCTGGATGCCCCCCATGGAACAGTTAGTGGCTGCGCACCTGCTCCCGAGACACACGGCGGCTGTAAATCCATCGTTGCCATCGAAAGCTGAGCGTTTCCAGTCGAACCTGACGGAGCGTGCATATAAAGCAGTCGCTCTCTGTGTCAGAGCTATAAATGCGACCTCTTTGCTGACCGCATACCAAGCAGAGCTGCAAGACGAAGCCTCGACCACACCAGGTCAGACACAGTGAGAAGAGATCTGTGTAGTGACAGATCTCTCTCTGAGGCTTCAGAGGTGCGCGGTGCAAACCGCGGGTAAGGCAATGGCCGCGATGGTCATCCAGGAGAGAGGACAGTGGCTCAACCTAGCGAATCTCTCCGGCAGAGAAAAAGAGTCCATTTTGTACGCACCAGTGGTGGCAGACGGCATCTTCGGCTCAGCTCTAACCCTGATGCAGAAGAGATGCAAGGAGAAGAAAAGGGACGAGGCTTTACAGCTTTGTATGCCCAGGAAGGCGCAGACAGCACCCACCCCCCCGCCACTTCGACAGACCTTCGCACAGGTCACAGCCCGCCCTCCCCCCAGTTATCGCATTCCCAAACGGCAGAGGCCCGAATATGGAGCTGGCCAAAGCGGAGTCGCGGAGCAGAGAGCTCCTTGGCAGAGAAGAAACTATCCGCCAGCGACAGCTCAGATGGCCCAGCCTGCTTCTCAACCTCATCCTCATCCTCAACCCCACCTTTAGGGAGTGAGGAGGAAGAAGAAGGCCGTTTGATGGGGCCTTTCCTCGGGAAGAGAACCAACAGCCCCCCAGTTCGCTAGTTCCAGACCCTCAAAAATTACAAGGGACAAGTTCCAGAGTCTGCAGTTGTTCTCTGTGGAGGGCTGGGCCAGGGGAGACAGGCTGGGCCAGGGGAGACAAGATAGTGAAGAGGAAAAGGAACGGTGCAGCGGTGTACATACATCAATGTGTCACAAGCTCGTTTCATGTTCAAACCCCAATAAAGTTTTCACTTTTCCCCAAAAAAATATCACAAAAAGTATCTCCCCAAAATATGTTGCAAAACATGTCAATAGAACACAGTATAACATTGCCTCGGGGAGCTCTCGCTCTCACAGAGGTGATGGAGCACACAGACTCTGTCAAAGCGCTAAGTGCCCGCGCATATAGACCACGGAACCGTTCGCGATTCAGCCACACGATGGTGCCAGAACACTGCAGATACGCAGCTGGCAAGGATGCATGCAGTCCCGCTGGGTATTAAAGACAATACAATTCGGGTACAGACTGCAATTCGCAGCTTCCCCTCCAAATTTCAAGGGGATAATTCATTCCCAGGTGCGGGGGAAGCTGAAGCATGTCCTTCAGGAGGAGATTTCCTCTCTGTTGAACAAGAGGGCAATAAGAGTGGTTCCACCCGAAGAGAGCCACAGCGGCTTTTACTCGAGATACTTTCTCGTTCCAAAGAAAGGGACTCAAGCCCTCTGCCCAATACTAGATCTACGTGCGCTGAATGTATACCTAAGAAAATACAATTTCAGAATGCTCACTCATTCTATACTCCTGCAAATAGTGAGCCAGGGAGATTGGTTCACATCAATCGATCTGAAGGACGCATATTTTCACATAAAGATATACCCACCCCACAGGAAGTTTCTGAGATTTGCCTTCCTTGGTGTGGTCTACGAATATCTGGTGCTACCATTCGGCTTGTCCCTCAGCCCCAGGGTATTTATGAAATGTACAGAAGCGGCGCTGACTCGGCTCAGGGAAAAAGGCATTCGTCTCGCTACTTACATAGACGACTGGCTCGTGACAGCCCGCTCGGAGCAAGAAGCGAGAGAACACACAGCTATACTTATGGAGCATATACAGAAACTGGGGCTAAGATTAAACACAGAAAAGAGTGTTTTAATTCCCACACAATCCATAACGTATCTGGGACTGTCGCTGGACTCAGTGAAGTTCAGAGCGCGACTCTCGGCAGACAGGGTGAAAAGATTCACCTGCTGCATGACCCAGTTTCAGAGAGGAAACAAGGTTTCCTTTCGCACATGCCTCAGATTATTAGGACTGATGGCCTCAGACCTGATAGTTATCCCCTTAGGAAGACTACATATGAGGGAATTTCAACGCTGCGTAGCGTCTCAGGGGCTGGACCCAGTACGTCACCTCACGGAGAAGGGTAAGAGTGATGTCAGAGGCAGTTCTAGCACTGCGCCAGTGGAAACACCTGAATTTCCTGATCCAGGGGGTAGCCATGGGGTACACTACAGTTGTAGCTTACATAAATCGTCAGGGGGGCCTCAGATCACTTCTTCTGCACACGTTAGCACGCAGACTGATCTTATGGGGCAGTGTCAACCTTCTATCCCTGAGAACGACACACGTACAGGTGTGATGAATCGCGATGAATGCAGATCTGCTATCCAGGGGAAATCCCCCCTATGGGGTGTGGAGACTGAACAGCGAAGTGGTCGAACAGATCTGGAGCATATAAGGCAGAGCGACAGTGGATCTGTTCGCGTCCCAAGGCAACGCCCAATGTCACCTGTTCTTTTCCCTGAAGGACCGGAGCGCGCCCCTGGGAATAGATGCGCTAGCACACAAGTGGCCTCGCACTTTTCTATACGCGTTCCCACCAATAGCTCTGATATCACCAACTCTCTGCAGAGTAAGGGAGTAAGATATGAAACTAATAGTAATAGCTCCGACATGGCCGGGGAAACACTGGCTTGCGGAGATTATACATATGCTGTACGACGAACCGTGGTCTCTCCCGCAGCGCAGAGACCTTCTGTCACAAGAGGAGGGGAAGATCTTCCATCCTCATCCGGAACGACTGGCACTATGGGCCTGGCCTGTGAGTGGTCCAATTTAAGTAAGACTGGCCTGCCTGACAGTGTCATCAAAACCATACAGAATGCCAGAGCAGCATCAACTAGGTCTCTCTACGATTGCAAATGGAATGTGTTTGAGCGCTGGTGCACAACTAGACACGAGATTCCTTTTCAGTGTTCAATGGCAGTGGTTCTTTCATTTCTTCAGGAAATGATAGATAAAGGCAAAGCGTTCTCAACCATAAAAGTGTTTCTGGCTGCTATCTGCGTGTTTTTCTGCGTGTCACATTGGTTTTGATAATAAAACAGTGGGGCAACATCCTTTGATATGCAGATTCATGAAGGGCGCGCGCCGCGCCCTGCCGGTTTCAAAACCACTTACCCCATCATGGGACTTGGGATTGGTGCTTGATGCATTGTCTACGTCCCCATTTGAACCGCTAGACAAGGTTGATTTCAAGGTACTGTCTTTCAAGACTGCGCTATTAATAGCTTTGGTCTCAGCGAAGCGCGTGAGTGAGATTCATGCGTTTTCTGTGCATTCAGCATGCTTGCTGTTCATGTCTGGGGATGCAGGAGTAGTTATGAAACCTAACCCGGCATTCATGCCTAAAGTCATTAATGCTATAAACCCTCTCGAGCTGAGGGCCTTCCATCCACCCCCTTTTGCATCATCAGAGCAGCAAAAGTTAAATACACTGTGCCCAGTGCGCGCTTTACGCATCTATACAGAGCGAACCAGAGGTTTAAGGGAGAGTGATCAGCTGTTCGTTTCTTGGATGAAACCTCGTACAGGGAAGCCAATCACTAAGCAACGTTTATCGCATTGGATAGTGGAGGCGATTTCGTTGGCATATTCCAGCAAGGGTCTCGAACCTCCAACTGGTTTACGCGCGCACTCCACAAGGGGAATGTCAAGTTCCTGGGCTCTATTTAAAGGAGTCACATTACAGGATATCTGTGAAGCGGCGAGCTGGTCATCTCCGCACACATTTGCCAGATTTTATAAACTGGACGTTACAGCTCAGACTTTAGCTCATGCAGTACTGAGCGTAAGGACAGAATCTACAAGCTAAACTCATTCAGCCCTGAATGTGTTGGTTATGGTTGGCAGAAGACTTCAAGACAGGCTATCTGACAATACGGGAGTTAGGATATCCCATAGTGAGACACCAAAACGTATGCTTGAAAGAGAACAATAGGTTACTTGCGTAACCCCGGTTCTCTGATAGCATTAAGTGAGGTGTCTCACCAGATCACCCTCCTTGCTGTGTGAAGTGAGGAAGAGGTTGCTTGTTTTGAATAGCGAAGTGACGTTGTGCTGCTCCCTTTATACGGGGTTTAAAAAACTGCTTGAACAGACTCATGGGAGAATGTGAGTCAACAGAACCCAACTGTGGTCCAGGTTCTCGTGCAGGCAGGAACCTCAGAGTCTGTGGAACCGTGTCATCATCAGCCTGTGTTTTTTTTCACTATGTGTCATAAACTAACCAAAACTGAGAGAAATATACTATTAGCTACTGTAAACTAAAACTATCCCTAACTGAATAAAATACATTATGAGCATTTACACCTCACATTTAAGTGACAGTGAAAGTAAAGTTATTACAAACAAGGCAAATGTTATCATACTAAGAATTATTCTATAAGATTTAATAACTTACTCATCGTAACAACTTTCTGGATCATCCTCAGCTGGATCAATTCGCTCCTCAAAATGCAAATGAGGAAAAGCTCAATTCTTCCTCACTGTCCAGAGACACCTGAAGAGCTTCTTCACCTGTAGAGCACGCCATCTTCCAAACATGTAGGAAACTCACTCAATCTGTGTGCAAACTGTGTTTTTATGGCATAGTCTGGGGGGCGTGGCCTTGTAGGTGATTACCCGGACTGTTAGCAATGTGAATAGCGTGTGGGCGTGTCCTGTCTCAGGTCATTATCAGGTAATAGAGGTAGACAGAAAAACTGTACAAATAAATGTAGACATTTTATACTGTAAATTTGATAGATTATGTTTAATATTCAGTTTTATTTGTATAGCGCTTTTAACAATTGACATTGTCTCAAAACAGCTTTACACAATCAAAAGAATTATTTAAGTTTGTATGGAATGTGAATGTGTATGAATCAAAATGTTCAGATATTCCCTGGCGAGCAAGCCCGAGGGCGACAGTAACATTAATATTAACATTAATAACAGTAATATTGACAGTAACAGAGCAATTAAAGTTCTTTTTGCTGTTATCAGGAAAAATGCATGTAATCAGGGTATTTTGGGGCCAAGTTCTATGATTTATAATTTTCAGTACAATAACATATAAATGTCTAAAGTCTGATTACACTGTATTCAGCACAAAATGGATATTCATTCAACTGGGCAACAATAATATGTTAGCAGTATGTACTGTTTGTACAGGTTTAACAGTTATGCCAGGTGTCTAGCCTAGAATTTTTCTTTTTGCTTCACTCATTCTTATAAAACAATATATAAACAGTATATATATACTAGCGTTTTCGACGCTAGCAGGGATCTTGGAGGACGAATGAGCTTAATTGCTACCCAATGCAATAGCTGGGAGTATTTTATTACTACACAGCACTGTATAGTATGAGCAGCACATTCACTGTTATAACACACAGAGAAAGCGTGCGCGCGCACACACATATATGTCATGTCTGCTGACTGGTAAATTCACACACAGAGGAACGCAGGTGCAGGAAATACAGTCTTTTATTCAGAGTCCTGTTTTTGATTTGAACAAACTTAGGTATCATACATTACATTAAGCCCCGAGGGCTCTTCTCCAGGGGCGGTCTGCAGGCGGAAACACAAACACGAAATAAGAATCACTCGAAGAATTATACTTGAAAGTAACTGAGAACTGCAACAGAACCGGGATCAGTCCGAACGCGAGAAGCCGTCTTGCTTCCGCTGCCTCGCCTGCAGATACCGCCTTAGACCTGGGAGAGAGAGAGAACAGATACATGGGGTGAACGGGAATGGTGTGCACAACGGTGACCAGACATTGTGGTATGGGTTCGGCTGGGTTAAATAGTGAGACACACAAGGTAGACACAGGTGATTTCTCTTTGTTGTTAATGAGTGACACTGACATACGTAGACACACTAGGGGGAGACAAAGGCTACGGCTCAGTAATCCGGTGAACCTGATCTCCGGGGCTGGGGCAGATCGGATGTTACTTTACCCCCCCTCCCAGGACCGGCTTCCTGAAAGAGAGGTGGGCGCTCCCCGCTAGGTACCGAAGGGGGTCGGGACCCACCGGCCTGATGGAATTGCCGGCGAGCGGGTCGGCCAGGAGGTCGTGGCGCAGGACGATCCGGTCGAGCTTGATGGAACTCGAATATGAGTTCTGGGCTCAGGATGTCCTTTGCCCATACCCCTCCCACTCCACCAGGTACTGAAGGGAGCCCCCTCGCCTTCGGGAGTCCAGCAGTTGCTGTACTCTAAATGCAGGAGCGCCCTCGATCTCCACAGCCCCAGGGAGTGAAGGGTCTACGACGCCTCCGTCTAGTGGTCCCCGCATCACTGGCCTGAGAAGAGAGATGTGAAAGACAGGGTTAATGCGCATGTGTGAAGGGAGTTGCAATTTAAAAGAAACGGGGTTGATTTGAGAGATTATAGGGAAGGGACTGATGAATCTGGGAGAGAGCTTACGGCAGGGGAGGTTGAGAGAGAGGTCCTTTGTCGAGAGCCAAACCCGATCTCCCACCTGGAGCGGAGGACTTTCCCGTCGCCGCCTATCGGCGAATTTCTTGAACCGGCGAACTGCTTGGGAGATACTGGCATGCGCCCCCTCCCATACTTTTTCCGCTTTCTTAAACCACTCATCCACCATGGGGATATTGGTGGGAGTGGCATCCCAGGGACATAGCGGTGGCTGATGTCCGAGCACACATTGGAACGGCGTTAGGCCGGTTGAGGAGTGTCTTAGTGAGTTTTGCGCATATTCCGCCCAGAATAAACAGTCCGCCCATTCATGTTGCCGACTACTACAATATGCGCGGAGGAATTTCCCGAGATCTTGGACAGTCTGCTCTGCCTGCCCGTTAGACTCCGGGTGATAGCCTGACGTTAGACTAACAGTGGTCCCCAATTTCTGGAAAAAAGCTTTCCAGACTTTTGCGACAAATTGGGGACCACGATCGGAAACAATATCTTCCGGTATGCCGTAGTAGCGAAACACATTGTTGAATAGGGTTTCCGTCACCTGGGAGGCGGTTGGGAGGGCGCAGAACGGAATAAACCGGCAACCTTTTGAGAAGCGATCTACTACTACTAAGACTGTCGTGTACCCTTTGGACACTGGCAGGTCCGTCACAAAGTCCACCGCTAGGTGGGACCACGGTCTGTTAGGTGTGGGTAAGGGCATTAATTTTCCAACTGGCAACCCTCGAGGGCTCTTGGTGGTTGCACAGGTAGCGCAAGACGAAATGACTGTTTTCACTGTTTCCCGCAGATTTGGCCACCAGAACCTAGGTTCTAGTAGTTGGCGTGTTCTTACTTCGCCGGGATGTCCAAATTAGTGTGTGCCTCTACTATCACTCGTTCACGTAGCAACTCCGGCACGTAGGTTCGATCCGGAGGACAGTCCGGCGGCACGGGTTCTGACCGTGTCGCTTGGGCTATCTCCGCATCGAGGTCCCACGTGATCGGTGCCACCACGAGCGACGGGGGCAGAATGGGTTCAGGCACCTGGGGTCGGTCCTGCGTCGCAAAGCAGCGGGATAACGCGTCCGCTTTTAAATTCTTAGAGCCGGGGCGATAAGTAATAATAAAGTGGAACCGAGTGAAAAACAGTGCCCAGCGGACTTGTCGGGGGTTTAGTCTCTTTGCTTGTTGGAGGTACTCCAAGTTCTTATGATCTGTGAGTACCGTGAATGGATGTTCCGACCCTTCCAACCAATGCCTCCACTCCTCTAACGCCTCCTTTATTGCAAGCAGTTCGCGATTTCCGATATCATAGTTGCATTCGGCAGGTGTCAGTTTTCGCGAGAAAAAAGCACAGGGGAATAACTTCTCCGGGTGGCCATGGCGCTGTGACAGTACCGCTCCAAGTCCTACCTCCGACGCATCGACCTCCACTACGAAGGGCTTGTTAGGGTCGGGAAGTTTTAATATAGGCGCGGATGTAAAAGCTTGTTTTAGGCGCTGAAACGCGACGCGCGCGTCCAGCGTGAACTGGTGTAATTTGCGCGGTTTACCCTTTAGTAAGCTAGTGAGCGGTGCTGCCAATGTACTATAGCCCCTAATAAAGCGCCTGTAAAAATTGGCAAACCTGAGGAAGCTTTGTAGCGCCTTCACTGATGTCGGCTCCGGCCATTGAAGTACCGCTCTGACTTTGGCTACGTCCATCTTGACCCCCAGTGGCCCTATGCGATATCCCAGGAATGCAACCTCTGTCTTATGAAATTCACATTTCTCCGCTTTCACATAGAGCCCATGTTCCCTCAGTTGACGGAGGACCGCGGTCACATGACGAACGTGCTCTTCGTATGACCGAGAGTATATTAGGATGTCATCTAAATATACTATCACAAACCGGCTTAACATATGTCGGAGCACGTCATTCATGAACCCCTGAAACACCGCAGGCGCGTTCACCAGTCCATAAGCCATTACATTGTATTGATAATGACCTGATGTAGTGCTAAACGCTGTCTTCCACTCATCGCCCTTGCGAACACGAACGAGGTTATAAGCGCTGCGGAGGTCAAGTTTGGTAAAGATGGACGCGCCGCGGAGCAGATCGATCGCGGCTGGAACCAGGGGCAGCGGGTGCTTATATTTTACTGTGATGGTATTGAGCCCTCGATAATCAATACACGGCCGAAGGCCCCCGCCTTTTTTCTCGATAAAAAAGAACCCTGCCGATGCGGGCGACGTGGAGCGACTAATGAGCCCCTGCTGGAGAGCCTCTCTCACGTATTCTTCCATTGCCCGTGTTTCTGACACTGACAATGGGTAAATCCGCGAGCAGGGCGGTGTTTTCCCCGGCAGGAGGTCAATAGCGCAATCCCACGGGCGGTGAGGGGGAAGTCGTGCAGCTGCCCTGACACTAAATACGTCTTTAAACTTCACATACTCTGATGGCACTAGGGTCGAAACTAGGGCGCTAGGACTTTCTACTGTGGTCGTTTGGGCCATCAATGAGGTTGGCATACAAAATTTCGCGCATCGGGGAGACCATGAAAGGATGCGAGCACCTGCCCAATCAAAATTTGGGTTATGAGAGCTAAGCCATGGGAGGCCGAGCACGACGGACTGACTCACCTGGGATATTACATAAAATTCTAACTCCTCAGTGTGATTCGGGAAAGTTAATCGTAGGGGCACGGAGATCATGTTAACAGGCGATTGACTTAATGGGTTGCCATCGAGAGCGTTAATCACGATCGGGGTTGGAAGCTTCGACACTGGAGCGTGCAGCGAGGAAAGTAGAGAGAATGAAATAAAATTCCCAGCCGATCCCGAATCTATTAGGGGGGAAACAGAAATCACATGATTATTATACGACAATGTAGCATTCACACAAAATGACCGGTTGGTTCGTGGAGGTGTATGTGTTTTCTCAGTTCGTGGGGGTCCGTGTTTATGGTTCGGGGAGAGGTGTTCATGCGTGTGGTTCGTGGTGATGTGTGTTCGTGCGGGTGGTTCGTGGGTGTGTGTCCGTGTTTACTTTTAATAGCGGGCATTCTCAGATGAGATGCCCCCCCTCCCGCAGTACAGGCACAGTCTGGCCGTGATTCGGCGTCGTCTCTCCTGGGCCGACAACCTGGATGAGCCTACGTCCATAGGCTCTGTCGTCGGGGCTTCGCGTGGTGCTGGTGGGCTTCTACTGAGGCGAGGGCGGTGGTGCGGCTCAACTCTGCTTCCTGCCACCCGGGCGGGGGCCTGCCGTTTCTGACTGCGGAGGTGTTGGTCCAGCTTAATGGCGAGTTGGATAGTCTCATCTAAATCCAACTCGGCATCTCGGCACGCCAACTCCAGCTGGATGTCTGGCTGGAGCCCGTCCCGGAAACGGGCGAGAAGGCTTTTCTCACCCCACTCACTCTCCGCTGCCAGGATTTTAAATCGCACGGCATACTCGGCGACGGTGGTTGACCCCTGCTTGATCCTCAGCAGTTGTTGCTCTCCTGTCCGGCCCTGGTCTGGGTGGTCAAAGACAGCGCAGAACGCGCGGAGGAAGCGGATAAAATCGCTCATATCCCGACCCCCCGCACTCCACATAGCGGTGGCCCAGTCCATCGCTGCACCTGTGAGCTGTTGCGTGACAAAACTAATCTTTTGTCTCTCATCGAGACCGGGATACTCTGCCAGGTACAGCTCACATGCTAGGAGGAATCTTCTGCAACCCTCTGGGTCACCCGCATACCTTTCAGGGGGGCGGCTCGTGGTGGAGATCGTGACGCGTGTCTCTGTGCCGCAGGTGGGGGCGACTGTCTAGCCGCGATGTCACGGACACTGTGGGCCAGGTCATTGATTGCCCTGGCCAGGCTGTCCATCTGTCCCTGCTGCCGTCTGATGTAATCCATCATGGGGACTGTGTTGTCGCGTACAGGTGTTCCTGCTGCGTTCGGGTACGTGGTCTGGTCATCTGTCATGTCTGCTGACTGGTAAATTCACACACAGAGGAACGCAGGTGCAGGAAATACAGTCTTTTATTCAGAGTCCCGTTTTTGATTTGAACAAACTTAGGTATCATACATTACATTAAGCCACGAGGGCTCTTCTCCAGGGGCGGTCTGCAGGCGGAAACACAAACACGAAATAAGAATCACTCGAAGAATTATACTTGAAAGTAACTGAGAACTGCAACAGAACCGGGATCAGTCCGAACGCGAGAAGCCGTCTTGCTTCCGCTGCCTCGCCTGCAGATACCGCCTTAGACCTGGGAGAGAGAGAGAGAACAGATACATGGGGTGAACGGGAATGGTGTGCACAACGGTGACCAGACATTGTGGTATGGGTTCGGCTGGGTTAAATAGTGAGACACACAAGGTAGACACAGGTGATTTCTCTTTGTTGTTAATGAGTGACACTGACATACGTAGACACACTAGGGGGAGACAAAGGCTACGGCTCAGTAATCCGGTGAACCTGATCTCCGGGGCTGGGGCAGATCGGATGTTACAATATACAGGTCAAGCACACATACATACACACCCCCAATATGGCCGAAGCCACCAACCCGACCAAACGTCCCAACCATCCAACCATGGTGAACACACAGCAAACCTCCCGCCGCAAAGCATGACGGTCGTCAGCCGCCGCCCCGCCTACACCACACTATATATATATATATATATATATATATATATATATATACTGTTTATATATTGTTTTATAAGAATGAGTGAAGCAAAAACAAATATATATATATGTTTCACAATGTGTCCCTGAATGAAGGGAGGCTCAAAATCAAAAGTACCAGTCAGTATCTGGTGTGGCCACCAGCTGCTTGCTGCAGTGCATCTCCTCCTCATGGACTGGACCAGATTCGTCAGTTCTTGCTGTGAGATGGAGGGATTGTGTGTTCCTGGTGTGACTCGGCCATCCTGTACCTGTCACGCAGGTGTGATATTCGGATGTACCCATCCTGTGCAGGTGTTGTTACACGTGGTCTTCCACTGCGAGGATGATCAGTTGTCCTTCCTGTCTCCCTGTAGGGCCGTCTTAGGCGTCTCACAGTGCGGACATGGCAATTTATTGCTCTAGCCACATCAGCAGTGCTCATGCCTCCCTGCAGCATGCCTAATGCACGTTCACGCAGATGAGCAGGGACGAGAAGACGAGAAGTTCATTTAGAGTTATCAGCCTGAAAAATGACCAATTAACAGCACCTCAGATTAGAGGAATTATGAAGTCTTTACAGAGTATAAGTAGCAGACACATCTCAATATCAACTGTTCAAAGGAGATTAATGCATTTTTTGGACACCTTCAGCATTCCTTTACAATGTAGAAAGAAATAGATCATGAAGTTAGAAAGTGATCTAAAACTTATATAAAACTATATATATATATAAAACTATATATATATATATATATATATATATATATATATATATATATATATATATATATATATATATATATATATATATATATAATGTATATTCATACATTTTTTCTTGGCACATAGGTTCAATCAGTGCTTAAAGCTACCAATTTTTTTTTTTGGGATATAAATATGCAGGGCATATTTTTAAAGGTTTAAGCCTGTGTTAATTGCCAGTGGTACATGTTGGTGCAAAATAAACAATCTCTAGCAATTTGGACAGGTTCATACATAAACTGTTTTTCTCACATGCATTTTGTGCATTTGTGAGATGTAATCAAATAGCACATTTACATAAACATCTGGAGTAAATTGGAATGAAACATTCATTATGTGACCTGAAATTGCATTTCTTTTCCAGATGGTGGTGACAAAACACATAGATTACTTCTTGTAATTCTTCCAGCTTTTTTTTTTTTTTGCTTCACTCATTCTCATAAAACAATATATATATATATATATATATATATATATATATATATATATATATATATATATATACAGTATAATGTCTAAAACACTTTTTGTTCATAAAGGTCAGATGTGATGCTGTAATTTACATCAAAGAAGACATATAAAGTACAAATATATGGAATTTAGTCTATTTTATCTAAAATCCTTTAACGGAAGAAGAAAACAATAAGCATATTGTTAGAAATTTCTAGAAATTTCTTGGCACATAGTTTCAAATAGTGCTTAAAGTTACCAATTTTTTAAGTTTTAAGAGTTTTTTGAGGATTCTACATAACATAGATTTTATATGTACATAAATTTGACTAGATTTACACTTTTTGCAGACTAGCAAAGTTATTGGTTTACACATTTCTTGACGACTTGTGCTTTGTGAAATGGTGCACTGGTTAATGCTGATCTGATCACACTGTATTCAGCAAAAACTGTGCTGCAGTGATATTAGTCAGCAGCATGTATGTACAAGTTTGTATTTAGGAGAAAGTAAGAGTTATGCATGGTTTAAAAAAATTATAAATTAAATAAGCCCATAAAACACATTGAAAACATTTGTTGACAAGACTTTTGTGAAATAGATTATGCAACCCAGAGTTCTTGTGAGAATCTCAGCAGTTTATTGAATATTAAACAGCCAATCTGGCACCTACAATCGTGCCAAATAATTTTTTTTTAACATTCTGATTAAGATTAAGACATTTTATCTTAGTGATATGGTGTCATTTGCGAGAAGGCGTTAATGATCATGAGTAATGCTGTAATTCACACTAGCGAAGACAAAGCCCTGTCTAATGAGCTGCATAATGAATCTTTCAGTCAGGTATGTGACTGAGAGAGAAGTGCTACAAGAAAGAATGTGAGGACAAAAGAAATATATATACGTCTTCTTATCTTCTAATATATATTCTTTCTCCACACTATGTTTTTCCTTTACTTTGGTACAGTTTTAACTTTGTTTCAGTTTTTTTGTGGGACTCTGATACCATTTTCCGAGATGTTCCGATACCATTTTCCCCCTCCCAATACAGATTCCGATACTTGGGCTCAGGGTATCGGCCGATACCGAGTACTGATCCGTTTTATATATATATAAAACATTTATTTTTTTAAGTAAAATACAACTAGCCCTGTGTAACACCATGAAACATGGACACGAGGCGAGGTCTTACAGGAAAAAGGGTAATTTATTTAGAAAAATGGGTAAGGAAAGGGTTAAAGGCTCTCTGCGGCCTTTTTCACTTCGGCGGCAGGGATGCGAAGGCCGGCTCTACGCGGAAGTGAAGGTGCCGCGGGAGCTCGCACAGCTCGTTCACGTGCTCCTCTCGCGGAGATTAAAGACGCCCACCTTTTTAAAGTCTCTTGGGCGCATCACATCGCCCCGCTCTTGTGCTACTGTCTCTCATAAAATCCACTGCGTCGCAAAGTCCAGCTTCCCAACAGTCAGACCCCGAACTACACTCCCCGCTGTGTTTTATAGCGCCGGGATCATTAGCGGCGATAGCTCATGGGCCGTAGCCTGATTCTGCAGCGCTGCTCCTTCACATACCTAAAGGGGGGGGGGGGGCCTAAGTAGTGAGCTTCGGAGTGAGCGAGGAGCGATATCAATTTGGACGCACGCCCATCACAGGCGCACGCCGTGACACTCACGGGCATAAATGCTAGCGGGCATAAATAGGTTATGTTTAGGAAAATGGTATCGGATCGGTACGTGGACTCAAATACTCGCCGATTCCGATGTCCAGATTTTTTTGTGGTATCAGTAGCATTTCCGATACCAGTATCGGAATCGGAACAACCCTAGACTCTACTGTATATTGCTTTGCAGAGCTCGCAAAGCACTTAATGTTTCTGTCATTAAGTGTTGTTGTTTTCTCTGACTGACCTGAAAACAACATTTATTATTATTTTATTTTTAAAGACTTTTACTTACTGACAGTTGTACTTTTAAATGGTTGCTACACCCCTGCATTATATCAATACTGCCCCCCTTTTGCTGTAAGAACAGGCTGAATTATTTATGACATGAATTCATTGCAAAACGATATAATATAATATAATATAATATAATATAATATAATATAATATAATATAATATAATATAATATAATATAATATAATTGTAAATGTAAAATAGTCTACTTAAACCAAAATAAAACCAAATTTTAAATTATAAAGCTTATATTTTCTAATTTTTCAGCATGCATTTATTGTTTCAAGAAAAAACTTGAATCTGTCTAGTAATAGAAATCATAATAATCACATAAATAATAAATACATAAATAATAATCTTATATTAGGTCTGTTTTAATCTTAAATTAAATAAATTCACCAAATGTACATGAATTTGATTCAAAAGATTTCCACTTGCTATAATATATAATGTTTTGCTGTTTTCTGCATTGTGAAATGGTGCATTATCATGCTGGAAGTAACAGTAATACAATAAGTAGAATGGCAATGCAGATGGTCAGAAACAAATCAGAAACAAAACTCACTTGACTAGGACATTTAAGTCATGTTTAATTGGTATTACTGTAAGTGATCCAATGTGTGTGTCATCAAAACATTACTATTACACCATAATCTTCAACAGCCTGAACTGACACATGATCTGAGAAATTAACAGTTATGGAAGGTTATTGAGTAAAAATCACTGAAATAAGGCCACAAAACACATTAAAAACATTTGTTAAAAACAAAAAGGAACAAGACTTTTCAGTATGGAAAAAATATTTTTTACAGTAAAAATGCAGGCCACATGTAGTTGACAATGCTATCTCTGTCTGTCTGCGCTGAGGGTAGATATTTGTTGTCTGTTCTTGTTATAAAATTAAAATGAAAATGAATCAACTTCACTTCTGCAAAGTCTTGCACTTCATGGCAGTGGTGAGAGTATAATACCATATCTTTGGGCTCCTTTGGTCTTCTGCTCAAAAAGGCAAATTGGCTAAAACAGTATGTGCGGGGTATTAACACTGGTGTGTTTTTCTTTATTGATAACTTTTCAGAGTTTAATATGAATGAGTTGAAAGTAAGCATTCTAAATATAGAATATAGAATGAGCGTCTCAATTACAGCAACACACGGTCACTAACACACTCCACATTTGTAATTACTGGAACACTGAGTGTATACCATGCGTTGGTTGTGCTTTCCTGTGTGTAAGTGTTTCAGTTAATTTTAATGATGTGTTTCACACAGATATTTGCAGAGACTGAGATTGATTGACTTCACTGCATTAAACGTATGTATACGTACTTATGTATATGCATGGTTATTGACAAAAAATAAGTGACTGAAACATGGAACCAAAACACACAGAAAACAATAATAACATTTATGCAAACTGGACCTTGTAGCTTAGAGTTTTTGCTTCAAAATGATATGAAAATCATCCTGCTCAGTCATTCAAAGAAAACAATACTGCATATATATTTACATTTTCTAAAACACTTATTGTTTAGAAGGCCATATGCAATGAGCTGTGAATGATCATGAATAATGCTGTAATTCACACCAGAGAAGACAAAGACCTGCATAATGAGCTGCATAATGAGCCTTTCAGTCAGATATGTAAATGAGAGGGAAGAAAGAATATGAGGACAAAAGTAATTAATAATAATGATTTTCTGAAATAAATCAACTTTTTTTTCTTTTTTTGATTTCCCTCCAGTTTTCTCTCTAATTTAGTTGTCTGCAATTCCTCTCCGTCACGGGGCTCCCACATTAAGGCCTACTACTACTACCTCTCAGTCGGGAGGGCCAAAGACTATCACGTGTTTCCTCCGAACCACGTGACGCCAGCCAACCTCATCTTTTTGAATTGTTCCTTCCCCTTGCGTGAGCTCACAGATGCCCCTGATTGGCGGTAAATCTGTGACTAATGTGGGAGCACTACGTACCTCTCATCCCTCCCCTCTGAGAGAGCTCAGCTAATCAGCTCCCTCTAGGCCTCCGGCTGCGAGAAGTTACAGCATCACCCGGGAATCGATCTCCGGATGATAGGGATAAATCAACCTTTTGATCATGTTCTAATTCATATGTATATATATACTGCTCAAAAAAATTAAGGGAACACTTAGTCCTGTTTTGACATGATTGCCCCTCATATATATACTCAGCAAAAAAAGAAACGTCCCTTTTTCAGGACTGTGTATTTCAACAATAATGTTGTACAAATCCAAATAACTTTACAGATCTTCATTGTAAAGGGATTAAACAATGTATTCCATGCATGTTCAATTAACCATAATCAATTAATTAACATGCACCTGTGGAATGGTCGTTAAGATCTTAACAGCTTACAGAAAGTAGGCATTTAAGGTCACAGTTCTAAAAACGCAGGACACTAAAGAGACTTGTCTACCGACTGTGAAAAACACCCAAAGAAAGATGCCCAGGGTCCCTGCTCATCTGCGTGAACGTGCATTAGGCATGCTGCAGGGAGGCATGAGGACTGCTGATGTGGCTAGGGCAATAAATCGCCATGTCCGCACTGTGAGACGCCTAAGACAGCACTACAGGGAGACAGGAAGGACAGCTGATCATCCTCGCAGTGGAAGACCACGTGTCACAACACCTGCACAGGATGGGTACATCCGAATATCACACCTGCGTGACAGGTACAGGATGGCCACAACAACTGCCCGAGTCACACCAGGAACACACAATCCCTCCATCTCACAGCAAGAACTGACAAATCTGGTCCAGTCCATGAGGAGGAGATGCACTGCAGTACTTCAAGCAGCTGGTGGCCACCAGATACTGACTGGTACTGACTGATTTTGAGCCTCCCTTCATTCAGGGACACATTGTGAAACATTTTTAGTTTATGTCTTATGGTGTTGACTCTTTTAGTGTTCATACAAATCTATACACATTAAGTTTACTGAAAGTAAAAACAGTTGAAAGTCAGAGGATGTTTCTTTTTTGCTGAGTATATATGTAAGGTTCAAGTCAAACCAGGACTAAGTGTTCTCTTAATTTTTTTGTGTTACTGCAGTGAGAAAAATATATATATAAATTTTTTCTCACTGTCACATAAATCACACTGCTTCTTTCACAAATTGAGATGACTGTCATGTTTCTTACGGTGTCTGCGTCGGAGGTGTGTGCGAGGCATGATCGCGGAGGCGAGCTGACGGTTTAACAAAGTTCTTTATTTTTGCTTCAAACATAAACAAACCCACTCCAACACAAACTAAACTTAAAAGACTAATGCTAGACGCCTGGCTGGAGTTCAGCCAGGCTATTTATAGCAAACCTAAACATAATTATCAAATTAACTTCCCTCGGTTCAGGTGAGCTTCTACGTCACCTGACCGAGGTGCAAACTGGGAAAAGAAGTCCAAAAAACGAAACTTAAAACGAACTACAACACAAAAGTCAAAACGGGCGTTAGGCGCCCTCTAGGGGTCAACCGTCACAGTACCCCCCCAAAAAAAAATGCTCCTCTGGAGCATCATCGGAGGCCCCGGACACCCACCCCAATGTTCTACCTTCCACCTCGTGACCAGGAGGCTGGGAGACGGGGCTGGAGACGTGCTCGGCGGTGGCAGAGCTGGAGACGTGCTCGGCCGTGGCAGAGCTGGAGTCGTGCTCGGCCGGGGCAGGGCTGGAGACGTGCTCGGCCGGGGCAGGGCTGGTGACGTGCTCGGCCGTGGCAGGGCTGGTGACGTGCTCGGCCGTGGCAGGGCTGGTGACGTGCTCGGCCGTGGCTGGGCTGGGGACGTGCTCGGCCGTGGCAGGGCTGGGGACGTGCTCGGCCGTGGCAGGGCTGGTGACGTGCTCGATGACGGCGTTGGAGCGGTCACTGCGCTCGACGCCGGCGTTGGAGCGGTCACTGCGCTCGACGACGGCGTTGGAGCGGTCACTGCGCTCGACGACGGCGTTGGAGCGGTCACTGCGCTCGACGACGGCGTTGGAGCGGTCACTGCGCTCGACGACGGCGTTGGAGCGGTCACTGCGCTCGACGACGGCGTTGGAGCGGTCACTGCGCTCGACGACGGCGTTGGAGCGGTCACTGCGCTCGACGACGGCGTTGGAGCGGTCACTGCGCTCGACGACGGCGTTGGAGCTTGTGCAGAGCTCGACGACTGCGTTGGAGCCTGTGCCGGGCTCGACGACGACGTTGGAGCCTGTGCAGAGCTCGACGACGACGTTGGAGCCTGTGCAGAGCTCGACGATTGCGTTGGAGCCTGTGCAGAGCTCGACGATTGCGTTGGAGCCTGTGCAGAGCTCGACGATTGCGTTGGAGCCTGTGCAGAGCTCGACGATTGCGTTGGAGCCTGTGCAGAGCTCGACGATTGCGTTGGCGCCTGTGCAGAGCTCGACGATTGCGTTGGAGCTTGTGCCGAGCTCGACGCCTGCGTTGGAGCTTGTGCAGAGCCCGACGACTGCGTTGGAGCTTGTGCAGAGCTCGACGACTGCGTTGGAGCTTTTGCAAAGCTCAACAGCGGCGTTGGAGCGTGCACTGCGCTCGACGACGACGTTGGAGCTTTTGCAGAGCTCAACAGCGGCGTTGGAGCGTGCACTGCGCTCGACGACGACGTTGGAGCTTTTGCAGAGCTCAACAGCGGCGTTGGAGCGTGCACTGCGCTCGACGACGACGTTGGAGCTTTTGCAGAGCTCACCAGCGGCGTTGGAGCGTGCACTGCGCTCGACGACGACGTTGGAGCTTTTGCAGAGCTCAACAGCGGCGTTGGAGCGTGCACTGCGCTCGACGACGATGTTGGAGCTTTTGCAGAGCTCAACAGCGGCGTTGGAGCGTGCACTGCGCTCGACGGCGGCGGTGGAGCGTGCACTGCGCTCGACGACGGCGGTGGAGCGGTCACTGCGCTCGACGACGGCGGTGGAGCGGTCACTGCGCTCGACGACGGCGGTGGAGCGATCACTGCGCTCGACGACGGCGGTGGAGCGGTCACTGCGCTCGACGACGGCGGTGGAGCGGTCACTGCGCTCGACGGCGGCGGTGGAGCGGTCACTGCGCTCGACGGCGGCGGTGGAGCGGTCACTGCGCTCGACTGCGGCGGTGGAGCGGTCACTGCGCTCGACGGCGGCGGTGGAGCGGTCACTGCGCTCGACTGCGGCGTGGGAGCGTGCAGTGCGCTCGACTGCGGCGTGGGAGCGTGCAGTGCGCTCGACTGCGGCGTGGGAGCGTGCAGTGCGCTCGACAGCGGCGTGGGAGCGTGCAGTGCGCTCGACAGCGGCGTGGGAGCGTGCAGTGCGCTCGACAGCGGCGTGGGAGCGTGCAGTGCGCTCGACAGCGGCGTGGGAGCGTGCAGTGCGCTCGACAGCGGCGTGGGAGCGTGCAGTGCGCTCGACAGCGGCGTGGGAGCGTGCAGTGCGCTCGACAGCGGCGTGGGAGCGTGCAGTGCGCTCGACAGCGGCGTGGGAGCGTGCAGTGCGCTCGACAGCGGCGTGGGAGCGTGCAGTGCGCTCGACAGCGGCGTGGGAGCGTGCAGTGCGCTCGACAGCGGCGTGGGAGCGTGCAGTGCGCTCGACAGCGGCGTGGGAGCGTGCAGTGCGCTCGACAGCGGCGTGGGAGCGTGCAGTGCGCTCGACAGCGGCGTGGGAGCGTGCAGTGCGCTCGACAGCGGCGTGGGAGCGTGCAGTGCGCTCGACAGCGGCGTGGGAGCGTGCAGTGCGCTCGACAGCGGCGAGGGAGCGTGCAGTGCGCTCGACAGCGGCGTGGGAGCGTGCAGTGCGCTCGACAGCGGCGTGGGAGCGTGCAGTGCGCTCGACAGCGGCGTGGGAGCGTGCAGTGCGCTCGACAGCGGCGTGGGAGCGTGCAGTGCGCTCGACTGCGGCGTGGGAGCGTGCAGTGCGCTCGACTGCGGCGTGGGAGCGTGCAGTGCGCTCGACTGCGGCGTGGGAGCGTGCAGTGCGCTCGACTGCGGCGTGGGAGCGTGCAGTGCGCTCGACAGCGGCGAGGGAGCGTGCAGTGCGCTCGACAGCGGCGAGGGAGCGTGCAGTGCGCTCGACAGCGGCGAGGGAGCGTGCAGTGCGCTCGACAGCGGCGTGGGAGCGTGCAGTGCGCTCGACAGCGGCGTTGGAGCGTGCAGTGCGCTCGACAGCGGCGTTGGAGCGTACTCGGCGCTCGACAGCGGCGTTGGAGCGTACTCGGCGCTCGACAGCGGCGTTGGAGCGTACTCGGCGCTCGACAGCGGCGTTGGAGCGTACTCGGCGCTCGACAGCGGCGTTGGAGCGTACTCGGCGCTCGACAGCGGCGTTGGAGCGTACTCGGCGCTCGACAGCGGCGTTGGAGCGTCCTCGGCGCTCGACAGCGGCGTTGGAGCGTACTCGGCGCTCGACAGCGGCGTTGGAGCGTACTCCGCGCTCGACAGCGGCGTTGGAGCGTACTCGACGCTCGACAGCGGCGTTGGAGCGTACTCGGCGTTCGACAGTTCAACGCCGTCCTCAAAGCCGGGAGGCGGCGGTAGCACAGGTGCGTGGGACAGTGGATGCTGGCACGCTAGCTCGCTGTCTTCGAAGCCCGGAGGCGGCGGCAGAACAGGTGCGTGGGACAGCGGCTGCTGGCATGCTAGCTCGCTGTCCTTGAAGCCGGGAGGCGGCGGCAGAACTGATGCCTTGGTCGTTGGAGTTTGTGCAGGGCTCGACGGCGTTGGAGCGTGCACGGCGCTCGACTGCAACGTTGGAGCGTGCACGGCGCTCGACTGCAGCGTTGGAGCGTGCACGGCGCTCGACTGCAACGTTGGAGCGTGCACGGCGCTCGACTGCAGCGTTGGAGCGTGCACGGCGCTCGACTGCAGCGTTGGAGCGTGCACGGCGCTCAACTGCAGCGTTGGAGCGTGCACGGCGCTCGACTGCAACGTTGGAGCGTGCACGGCGCTCGACTGCAACGTTGGAGCGTGCACGGCGCTCGACTGCAGCGTTGGAGCGTGCACGGCGCTCGACTGCAGCGTTGGAGCGTGCACGGCGCTCGACTGCAGCGTTGGAGCGTGCACGGCGCTCGACTGCAGCGTTGGAGCGTGCACGGCGCTCGACTGCAGCGTTGGAGCGTGCACGGCGCTCGACTGCAGCGTTGGAGCGTGCACGGCGCTCGACTGCAGCGTTGGAGCGTGCACGGCGCTCGACTGCAGCGTTGGAGCGTGCACGGCGCTCGACTGCAGCGTTGGAGCGTGCACGGCGCTCGACTGCAGCTTTGGAGCGTGCACGGCGCTCGCTAGCTTGCACGGAGACTGGATGATGGACGCGCCGTTTTGCTCTTCGCGCAGACACGGCGCGCAGACTTCCTCCGCGACGGGCTCAGGCAGTGGTCGGGGGATGAGCGCATCGTCCAGACCCGGGAGGGGGATCGCTTCCGGGGCTATAGACTGGTTCTCCCGAACCTGGACGAACTGCAGTTGGAGCTGCAGCACCTGCTCGCGCAGGTCACGAATGCGCTCCTGGTTGGACTCCGCCCACTGCCTGTAGAAGCCTACCTCGTCGCCGTGCTGAAGCGGCGTCCAGTCCTCCGTGCTCAGCTCCGGTGTGCTGTCCGCGCCACCGTCAGGCAGTGGCCGTGGGAGGAGTGCATCGTCCAGATCCGAGAGAGGGATCGCTTCCGGGACTACAGCTTGGTTCTCCCGAACCTGGACGAACTGCAGTTGGAGCTGCAGCACCTGCTCGCGCAGGTCATGAATGCACTCCTCGTTGCGTTCCGCCCACTGCCTGCAGAATCCTCCCGTTTCTCCCTCGGCCGCTACACCTCTCGGCGGTGTGCGCCAGATGACGGGTCTGCAGCCTTCCCAGCTTCGCCTCGCCTGTCTCTCTCTGGCTGTCATGCTGTCCTCCCATGAGCTCACCGGCTCGATGTGCTCGCCGTTACTCCATTCCTGCGCAACTTCCCTTTCGCCGTGCTCCTCGCCGGCCTCCAGCAGTTCCGCCAGCTCGTTGGAGATGATAATTTCTCCTCCCGAGTAATTCCCTAGGAGGAGATCCTCCGCCATGCCTCTTGGTAGGTCTAGCATTCTGTCATGTTTCTTACGGTGTCTGCGTCGGAGGTGTGTGCGAGGCATGATCGCGGAGGCGAGCTGACGGTTTAACAAAGTTCTTTATTTTTGCTTCAAACATAAACAAACCCACTCCAACACAAACTAAACTTAAAAGACTAATGCTAGACGCCTGGCTGGAGTTCAGCCAGGCTATTTATAGCAAACCTAAACATAATTATCAAATTAACTTCCCTCGGTTCAGGTGAGCTTCTACGTCACCTGACCGAGGTGCAAACTGGGAAAAGAAGTCCAAAAAACGAAACTTAAAACGAACTACAACACAAAAGTCAAAACGGGCGTTAGGCGCCCTCTAGGGGTCAACCGTCACAATGACCATCATCTTTTGGAAAAGACAGAACCATGGCACCATTGTAACCATTAGTTTGCAATTAAGATGCTGTACTTACAAGAGGAGAATATTGATTGCTTTTGATCTCTGGGTAAGCTTATATCAGCATTGCCCTTCTTTATCTGTAATATATGCATACAAACAGACACTTTGAACCATTGCAAAGCTCAACTCTCTGTGTATATTGAATAAACTGTTCATCTGTTTGGAAAACAGAATTAAATATTACAGTATATTGTGTTATTGTGTTGTATGCTGTTACAGTTATACAGTTACTTTACACACATGTCTAAGATTAATTATGCTTTGTATCCTACAGTAGTTTAAAAGGTTGTCCACTGTGAGCGAGTGCCAGCATCCTGCCCCTGACACCACTTTATTTAGACGTACATACTATTTAGTGTTCATTATCCAGTACTCTACTAGCAGATTTAACCCTGAATTCTCACTAAATGTGTATTGTACCATTATGAAAGGACTGACCACATGTTTCCGGTGGAAATGAATTGAAATAATGTAATTAGTGTCTAATTAGTGAATATTAGTGGATAATTAGACCTGGTGGTGTGTGGCCTCTCTCACAGGCAATAGAAAGGCAAAAGTCTCTCACTGCCGATGGAATCATGTAGAGAATGATTGGTCTAAAAGTCACACACTCATTTAAATTCATTGATTTACTTTTATCTTTGATTGCAGCACAATCAATGTGGTGGTCAGTTCAAGTGTGAAAATGATTCTTCACGCTCCCAGTAACAATCTTTCGCATTTTCGCCTGTGCTATCCTGGAAGAAAAACTCCATAGATGTGATAAGCTGACTTTATTACATTTATAAGTCTAAACCTGAACAACTGAAGCAACCCTATACCCATAACACTGCCTCATCGCTCTGTAATAGGGCCAACCTGGACTTATCAGATCACATGACCTTTTTTTCAAACACTCAATTCTCAACTCATTTCAAACACAATTTTTTTTTATACTCACATTTATTATCACCTTTTACATAAAATTCTAGTCTTTAATGATGAGTCTCAATAACAAGTCATTTTCTTACAGACACACAGCAGTTTAATCCAAATCCTGTAAGTTTTTCAGCACATTGTGTGCTTATGGAAATGCTCTTACTTTCACTATTATACACAGCTATGTGTGTTTCCTGTTGATTATTTCGCCACACAACAAAAGATTATATTAGAATGAAGTAGATTTCAACTTTATTGTCATTGTGCAGTAGTTTTTATTAAGCGGGTTTCCTTACTTAATGCATCTCAATAATTTGACCTTCAGAAATGGTGACCCTTTTTTTGCTTTCATTTTTTTTTGTTCAGGCAGTGTCGAAGTACTCTTAAGGAAAATTTTTGACACAAAAATTATATATATATATTTTTTACAGTTATTACTACTTCCTGATTCATTAAAATTAGCCAATTGTGGTTTGATGGTTATAACCAAAAAAAAAAAAGTTTCTGCAAAAAATATTACTTAATTCCCATCCCCTGCCCTGTTTAGACTTTGACACAGATTTATTTGCTGTTTCTTTACTTATTAGTGAATTAGCTAGTTAATATTGCAATACCTATTGAGCAGCTGCAGTCACAAGTCATCAGAGAACAGCTGTCTGCATCAGCAGCAGAGGCCAGGACCATCTTCATGGTAAATGGGAACCGTCCCCAGTCACCACACGAATCCCAAGTAGATCACACAGGGAGGCCTCCATGTGACTAGATTTCCAATCAAAAGAGAATCAGAAAGATACTTGGAAATTTGGAGATTTAGAAGAAGCATGATAATTCTAGTAGAATGCAGGGCATATTTTTTTTAAAGGTTTAAGCCTGTGTTAATTGCCAGTGGTCCATGTTGGAACAAAATAAACAATCTCTAGCAATTTGGACAGGTTCATACATAAACTGTTTTCCCCCACATGTTTTTTTCCACATTTTGTGCATTTGTGAGATGTAATCAAATCACACATTTACATAAACATCTGGAGTAAATTGAAATGAAACATTCAGTATGTGACCTGAAATTGCATTTCATTTCCAGATGGTGGTGACAAAACACATAGATTAATTCATGTATTCAGCTGTAATTCTTCCAGCTGTGAGCTCACGGTTTGTCCTTCTGTGAGGTCTACCTAGACTTGCTACTATTAAAATCTTGCAAATTTTGGACTTACCTTTTAGATTCTCTGAGGAACAGCTTTGTGGTTGATGAGCTGCAACATGGGTTCAACCTCTATCATTCAACAACAAGAATTTGATGCTTGAGAGGAAACAGGCTCACAAAAACTTCACATTGGAGATTGGACACAACATTCACTGGTCTGCTCACAGATGGATATTTTGTTACAACATGCAAATTGTAGGGTCAAAATTTGTTTATAAATAGCATGAAACTATTGACCCAACCTGCTGAATGCAACCGTTCAGGCTGCTGGTGGTAGCAGAATGTGTTCTTAACACATTTGTTCCTTTAACATCAATCAAGCATCGTTATACCTGAGTATTGGTACTGAATACGTACATCATTTTTTAACCATAATGAATCATTTCAAATGATTTTCCTTTTATAATCACAGGTTTGGGGTGGATGAGCCAGGTTTCATTTCTACCAGCCCCAAAGCAAACCACACCATTTGTTACAAAACCTTCATTGCAAATTATATGATGAGTATGAAAATATATACAATTTCAGAATTTCATACTATTGGCTAGCCTTCTTTTGGTTTTATAGAAGTGTGTAATCAAGCTGACATTAAAATTCACAAGTATGTACCAAACCCGATGAGTCTTATCTGAGCATGATTTCAAAATCTTCCCAGGAGTATTTTGTGGCGTTATTAAAAGCTTGGCTTTCTCAGTCTTTAAGTGCTCATTTAAATTAAGTACCATTACCCACTCCTCCATAAATATCCAAAAAAGCAGAGGATATACTGCAGTGTCTTTCATGTGTGAGGTTGTACTTGGTCAAGGTATAGTTAGTGCAGTGTAGAAAAATACCAGCAGAACACCTGGTTAGTTTAATTGACTGTGGTATCTCTTCTGTCGCTTTCTATCACTGCTGAAAATGTCAGGAATTTATTCATACAATTAGTCATTTTTTTTTAGCGATCCACTGTGAAATACTTCTATGTATTATCCCATACAAAGCAATCAGGTTGATTTCCCTTTCTTCAGATGTACTGCTCACATTCTTTCAAACCACTACTAACTAGCTTCTTTTGAAAGCCTCTCTATAATTTTGCAAAGCTTCACATGTCGTGAAAACTTTTGTTTTGCTTGATCTATTTTTTTTAACAAAGAAAGTTTTACTCCAGAGACTACTCAATGTCAATCTACTCACTTCATCAGCATCATTTGATGCTGAGAAAGGTCATATTTGCTTAGGATAGTGTTTAGTATTTGACTTCTGACATTTTTCTTGGTTCCAGGGTGCTAATGAAATGATTGTTGTGACTTTTCCCAATATGGGACAATAATATCAGTTTAGACAATGGGAATAAATTCAAATGAGCTTTGGATTTGCATTGTGAATGCAATACAAATGCATGTTTAAAATCAGACGGCACGGTAGCTTAGCTGACCCTGTCGCCTTTTGTTTGCATGTTCTCCTCGTGCTTAGTGGGTTTCCTTCCACATTCCAATGACATGCAGAACCCTAACCCTAGGTTCATGGGCATTAAGTGTGTGTGTGTGTATGTGTGTGCCCTGAGATAGTTTGGTACCCTGTGCAGGGTGTACCCCACATCGTGCCCAAAGTCTCCTAGGATAGGCATCCGGCCCCGTGCGACCCTTTACGGGACAAGCGGTGTAGAAGATGAATGCACTTTTTAAAAAAAATAAATTTCTTTCATTTTTGTGAAGCTGCTTTGAGACAATGACCATTGTTAAAAGCGCTATATAAATAAAATTGAATTGAATTGAAAACCAGCAGTTTCTAAACAGAATATAGAAATGTAAATGGTGCCAAAGTTAGAGTGTATGAATCTAGTGTTGAGTCTGGGATATGCTTGAAATAACTTGTACCACAAACAAACAAACACACTTGGACTTCTCTTGTCATATACAACCAGATCACGTAAGCGTGTGTGATTTATTTAGGACGAGGCTGTGCTCAGTGTCATATAACAAGTTCATGTAAATAATCTGAAAACGGCCAAACGTGTACTACACCCTGTAGATGACGTCAGACAGGAACGAAACTTTGGTGCTGAAAGGATAGGAAACGTCACCAGACTGCGTTTGGGCGTAGCGCGCATGCGCAGGTGACTCCTGCTTTTTCCAGGCTAGTGCGGCGGCAGGCGAACCGCAGAGAGAGAGAGAGAGAGGGAGAGACAGAGAGATTTTGGGAGGGTACAGTCTTAACTTAAAGAAGAGGGAAATCTGCAAAAGTGACACGCGGCAACGGCTTTAGCTCTGTGTATATGGCGCACTGACGCGGTTCGGATGGGAGGATTTCGCGTCTCCAGCTGCGCTTGAGCCTCTGCGGCAGCCTCGGGATAATGCCGGAGAAAGGCTGAGAACTACTGCAGCTCCCTGCGTTCAGCCGCTGGATCGATTTCGGCCCACAGTAGAGAAACGACGGAATGGTTTTCTCCGTTCGAGCGGAACATCCTGCCGCGCGCCTCCGCGGTCTACAGAAGGCGGGGCTGTGAGAGCTCGAGGAGCGCGCGGTTATTTTTGGGAGGCGAATTGCGCGTCGAGAGAAATGCCATCCGCCGGGATTTTCCCGTAGTTCTGCGCTTGTCCGTGTGGAAGTAGTGATGGAAGACGCGGGAGGCTCCAGGAGGACGTTCATCGTCCCGACCATCAAACAGTTTGATCACTACGACTTTACGAGGGCCAAAATAGCGTGCAGCCTGACGTGGCTCGTGGCCAAAGCCTTTGGCTCAGGTGGGTGGCACTTCGCGATACAAGTATTTGCACGAGTGAGGAAGAATATGGTAGAAAGAAACACAAGTTTCCGGGGGCCTGTGATTGGATGAGCAGTGTCGTTTAGATAAGCAGTGACTCTATCAAAGGGCTGTTTCCCGGTTTCCCCTCCCGCACATGATGCGTCTCCAAGGTTACGTCCTAAACTGCAGTGTGCGTTGCTAAACGCGATGCCTCCACTATTAATCTGCACTGATGTATTGATTATAGTACTGTATTTGGCAATTACCTAAAAGACTGTTTTACAATCAAACCAAACCTTTTTGAAGCTAATTTTAAGGTGGATTTGTGTATCTTGTGTATTCATCCTCCTTTATTATATTGCAAAACATCACTCACTCACCGCCTATATGACAGGGTGCCAATCCATCACAGGGCACACAAACATACACACACTCACACGTTCATTCACACGCTACAGCCAATTTGGGAGAACATGCCATCTCCATGCACACAGACCCCGAGGTGGGAGTCGAACCCGAACCCTGAAGGTGCAAGGCGACAGTGCTAACCACTAAGTCACCTTATTTTGCCTTATTGCAAAAGATATTTCTCTAAATGTCATCAATTGCAAACAACTATGTAACCCCATTATTTGCTTCAGATTTGACTATACAGAAGTGTATGAATCACTCTGTGACCATTACATCCAACCAATTCACCCATCCACCTAAGTCCAAATATCCATATTGACTAGATTTGGGGGAAAATGACAGAAAGTGAGTATTTCTTTTTAAACTGTAACCCAAAAGAAAACTAGAAAACATTCATACTATTGTGGAATGGCAATGTGAAGATGTGCTGCTTAGAACTTGCCCCATGACCTGCTATTTTTCACCTGTATCAGTCTTTGTCTTGGTTGCTTAACCCCTAACCTCCTAAACTTCTCAGGACATACGTACCGTACCAGTAAAAAGTTTGGACACATCTTCTAATTCAATGTTTTGTGATTTTTTTTTTTTTACATTCTAGAACAATAAGGGTGATTTAAAAACTTTGAAATAACACATGGGATTCTGAAATTAAATAACAACAACAACTACAGTCAGTTGTTATTGTAAGACGTGAAGATCAGCTGTTCTGGAATATTTCTTGCAAAAACAGTATCATCAAGTGCATTTGCAAAACCCATCAAGCACCATGATGAACTTGGTTCTTATGAAGATCTTCCCGGGGAAAAGGCCAAAACTTAACTCTGCTGCAGAGGAGAAGGTAATTTATTGTTACCAGCCTAAAAAATGACCAATTAACAAACAGCACATCAGATAAGGGCCATTTACATTAGACTTTACAAAGCATAAGTAGCAGGCACATCTCAACTGTTCAAAGGAGAGCAAGTATTGCATAATTTGGATGCTTTCAGAATTGTTTTACAATGTAGAAAGAAAAAAAAACAGTAAAGACCTTTAAGTCAGATGGTGTGTCCAAACCTTTAACTGGTAGTGTACTGTACCTAATATACAATCTTTGGCCTGGTTTGTGGACACAAGTCCATCAGATGTATACATAGGCCTTTCCCACTGTTGCCACAAAATTTGGACATGCACAATTGTGTAGGGTGTCTTTGTACGCCGTAACATTTGCCGGAATCACCTGGCATGGCCCAAACTTGTTCCAGCATGACAGTGCTCCTGTGCACAAACTGTCAGAAATAAAGGCAGTGGAAGAACTCAAATTACCTGCACAGAGCTCTGACTTTCACTCCTTTAAATACCTTTGAGATAAACTTTAAGGTGACTGACTGGAAATATTTCCCAGCATACTAAGACGTGAATAGGGTTTCAGTCCTGGAATAGGATTTAGCAAAAAGTACATCTGGGGACAGTGGTCACGAGTCTACAAACCTTTGGTCACATAATGTAGGACTTAATATAGGTAACTCTTATGTACTGTTTGAATGTTTTTAGTTAATGTAAGTATTTTAATATGTTAACAATATAGAATGTCCAGAAAACATAAACAGCATTTGATGTGGTGCCTTGTGGTAAAACAGCACAGCATACCACAACACAGAGCCCCAGTGGAGTGAGCTAAAACAGGAAGGCCTTTGGTGTGTGTGTGTGTGTGTGTGTGTGTGTGTCTGTCTGTCGGAGTGAGGTCATTACGAGGGCTGCCTGTTTTTTCTATCAGAATCTAAACCAATACAAGTTAAATCTCGGTCAAGTACTGTTGATTTTAGGCTAATAATGTTTATATAAGCCAGTGACAAAAGTGGAGAAAGTAACTGAAATCTAATCACCTTTACAACATTTCATGACATTTTTTTAAGTCAAACACAACATGTGAAAACTCCTGTTTTTGTGCTCTATCATTTTATTCGTCTGTTTTTAAATCCACAGTGAATTAGACTGAAATGAAGGGTGTGACTTTATGCAAAAGCCACGTCTTTGTTTGCACCTTGCCTTTGAAGTCACATTTTGATATGTTTCCATTACAGTGAAAAAGAAAACATGTAATTTATTTTCATTTATTATGAATTTAACATGTAAAAAGTTGGCCATAAGAATTGGCCATAATGCATTGAACACAGGAATACACATTTTTTTCTCTTAAATTTTTTTTCATCTTTGCGCCTTGAATTTGTTCATTAGTCTTTGCCCATCGCTTTTCATTGGCAGTTCATTGGAAAACTGAAATGTTTCCAGACAGAAGACCTGAAGAAAACAGGAGAGTCTTCAAGGTGTTGCTTCTCAGTCACCATACATTCAAGGTTGCATAACTCAACACGTGCTAATTCAGTTGTTAAGTCCGTTATGGAATCGTTTAGGAGTTTCCCCCACGACCCTGTATACAGGATAAAGTGGTATAGACGATGAGTGAGTGAGTGAGAGTGAGTGGTTAAGATCCCTGAAATGTGGTTGGAACAAAAATAATGAGTGAAGATGACTTAAACGTTTGGTAAAGTTGCATTGTAAAAAAAGACAGTAGACATCACAGCTATGTTTAATAGTGAAAGAAAGCATATTGTGATTGTCACAGAATTGGGTCTAAACAGCAGTGTGGCCACAAGAAAAACATTTTTAGTGAGGCTAATCAGAAAAAAGACACCTATTTGGTAGGGAGCATAAAGATTGGATATTGATACAATACAATAAAAAAAGGTCATGTGGTCTGATGAGTTCAGATTGACCCTGTTCTGGAGCGATGTGCGTCAGGGTAAGAAAGGAAAGGAGGCATACGAGGTTGCTTCAGTTGGTCAGGTCTAGGCTCAGAAACTGAAAGTGAGCTGGAGACCTTAATGTATCGAATGAACAGGTAATCACATGATGCGGGCACATTCCATAACAATGGATAACAATGCCAAGGCCAATCGTGCTAAAATAAAAGTGATTCTGCGAGCATGAGGAATCATTTTCACACATCAATTGGCCACCACATTGAGAGCCGTTATCAAAGATAAAGGTGGGCAAAAGAAATTCATGTGTGACTTTTTCTCAGAAGTGTCTCGTAGGCATAATCTACATGGGGTGCTACTCAAAATATTTTTTATTTTAAAGATAAGATCTTATGCGTGAATCTTATGTAGTGAGTCATGGCATTAAACAGAAATCTAAATATTAAATTGAGGTTTACAATATTTGATGTATATTGATTGTTTATCCTGATTATTAGGGTCTATGATGTTTTTTTTCTTAATGTTGTACCTTTTTCCACCCTCTACCATTTTTGGATCTGTATCCTGTCTGAATCACCACATCAGCGTAATAGCTCTGCTGACTGTTGAGGGAAACAAACACAGGAAGTGTAGCCATTCATAGTACCCAGTTTCTCCACACTTCTAACTAAGAAGTTAGGGTCCTATCCAGCTAATGAGTATAATTGACTTAATGCTATTTAATGAGTTTTAGCATTAGCAAACTTAGCCCTGGCTTAAAGATGCGGCATGCCATTGTCTTTACTGCAGACCTGTAGTACTACAGTACACCAAGAATGTTGCCCTCTATAAAATGTCTTGTATTCATAACAGGGTTGACTGTTTATGTTACATCACAGTGCCCTTAGGAGTGTGTTCAAGATTAGGCCGAGCCTGCATGCTAGCATGTGACTCAGGACAGAGCAGCACTTGTCTGGAATGAGTGTATAATTGAGGCAGAACTCTATTCAATGCCGTGCTACTGGGGATGACTGTTCCAAGTTAGAAAACAAGGAGTGTTCATAAAATCTTAAATGCTTTGTCTGTATTTAATTTTATTCAGATTGTTCACGAGGGACGGACCAAACCTCTACATTATAAGAACTAGCTTCTTCGCTATGAATTTTAATGATAACTTAGCAGTGTAATTTATTGACTGTTTGCAGTTACTTTTATGGAAAAGAGAAATGTTTTTTTTTTTTGTGGTTTAGTATTTTTAAGGAAAATATTCTTTATGAAATCATGTATTTGTCTCCTTAGTAAAGAAGTAAAATGTTTACTTTTGGCTCTAGTGAGTGTACAATTCTCTAATTATCTACTCTATGAGAGATGCTGAAGAGCTGCAGAAAAAATCCTTATCTAAGCTTTACATAGCTTTAAACCTAAACAATTCTAACTGTTAACAGTTGTTTCTCTTTTATGAGATTAATCTGCACAGTCCATAATGGAGCATTCCACTGAGAGGAATGCTTCAGGCTGATTCTCTTTGTGTGGTTCTACTTCCGGAAAGAGCCATTTCCTGTCTCTTTCCTCTCCCATGACTGACACACACAAAGAAGAAAACAACTTTTTAGGAGCAGGTTAAGGAAGCTTGTGCCTGTTTTTGTGGAGGTGGTATTTCTTTGGATACCTACTTACTTAGAAGGAAAAAAAAAATAGCTCTTTGTATTGTGACCTTGGGTGACTCATGTACTTCTGGGTCTTTAAACTGGGTCTCTAAACTGCACTTAACATGCACTGCATCCTGTAGGTTTCTATCCAATAACAGACGAGACCAAGCCCTTGTAACCAATCATAACACAGAAGGTGGGATTTCGTAAACTCATACAAACAAATAAGAAACAAGCTGAATAACCTTCATTAAATTTAGCAATCATACTTTTTAATTATTTCAATAATTATTATTTTTATCTATTGATCACTTAATAATGCAGAAATACGGTTTAGACTGACTGAGATTTAATAATTAAGAAATATTGTACTAAACACACAGGTTTGAGTCCCAACCATGTGCTCTAGGTTTCTAACCAAGATTTCTTAACCTTACATAAACTTGCTTTAATTGTTTTGCAATTTACTTTACTAGAAATGAACAAAACAAAGAGCATCTGTCTAGCAGTGACCATCCTTACATTGACCAGGATACATTTTTGGCAAGAATTCTATTTTGTTTCTGTATAACAATGGACCATTATTAAAAAAAATCACAGCATGATAACTGTAATACAATACAACCTGTTAACTGTAGGTTGTTGGTGTGTGTTTATGAGGATGATGATAAATGGCCTACAACAGTGTACTGACCAGGGCTTGACAATAACTTTAGCCACTTTGGCGGGTAGTTTATTCTTTGGTATGACAATATATATATATATTTTTTTTTTCTAAAGACATCTGATATAATAAACGCATTGAAACGTAATATTACGCGTATAAACGTGCATGAATGTAATGAGGACATTTAATACCTCTCTCTACACATGCATTGCACACACGGGTCGTTTATGAACGATTTATTATTTTTGAACGACTCTTTAACATGACTCAGATGAACGAGTATCTCGGAGAGTTATTTGTTTATTTTCTATTGGGCGCGCATGCGCAAAACATCATAAAAGCTCGAGTCGTTCGTTCTTTTGTCATGTGACTCCCATAGACACTATGCGGTGCAATAGATTCAAAAGAACGAACGACTGGAAGATATGATGGTGAGTTACTCATTATGTTTATTATAATATGTCCTTAGTTGCATTGTAATATTTTCATAACTGGAACTATAGCCAAAATATGTGTATGTAGACATATTGGGGGTATTTTTATTGAAAATGCAACATTTTAATTTATTTCTGATCAAATTAACGAAATGGCTCAAAAAAAGATTCGTTCATTTTGATGAACGAGATTCAAAGAACCGAGTCACTAAAATGATTCGAACTTCCCATCACTAAGTCTCGCTCTCTCACTCACACACACACACACACACACACACACACACACACACACACACACACACACACACACACTTTTACTTCCTGTTTGGTGTGTGTGTATGTGTGTATCATTTCCTTAAAGGGTTATTGCTTCTCAACAGGATGAGAATGTTTGCCCCTTTTGCATGAGTTATTTACTGATTATATATAAAACAAGTAATCACTATTAAAAATATATTTAGATTTCATGTTGAATGATAGAAAATTCACCAATTGATTGAATTACCTCACACTATAAAGAGTCAACACAACATGATAGACCAGAGTCCAACTCAGAATTCTGATATAATAATACATAATGAATAATAATACCTGATAATAGTACACAACACACTAAAATGATAAATGTTCTGAGTTGCTGTATTTTTAATATCATAATAGTTGTACTGAATCTGTTATTTTTCATGTGGTAAGAGGCTTGAATTTAAGTTCATTAAAAAACATAATGCTGTTCATGTTTGCATGTTTTTATATTGGGATCTTAACAGTACTGAATACTTGACTACTACTATAGTGATACAGTGTATGCTGTCATTTATAAGTAAATCAAGATATAACAAACATTAACGTATCATGGTGAAGAAAAAACTGCGATTTTCTGGTAACAAAAATGTGGCTAGTAAAAATGCTTAATGGCGAGTGACTCCGGAAATCCACCAGCCACATTGGCCAGTGAGCAAAAAAGTTAATGTCAAACCCTGGTACTGACATGCACATATTCCTTTACTTGGTCAGGATAACTGCTAGAATATTTTTAACAAATATGGTAAGAGAATCATCTCTAGATTCTGGTCTTATACTCTCTTTAAGTTTATATATTTTTTAATGGTTGGCTGCAGTGCTTAAAAACTCTAAAAATATACAGTATTGTGTAAAAGTGTTTTGGTTTTGCCACAAATTGCTACACTTTCAATATTTTGACATGCACTGACATCATTAGCTATGGCCTAGCTTATGAAGTGCAAAGGCAAAGATAAAAATAATAATCATCATATTAAGGCACAGAAAATCTGATGATTTTATATGATATCACCATGGATAACGATGTTTACTTATGATTAGCTCTCTACCGAAATGCCTATGGTAGAGTACTTCTATATTTCCATGTTATACCAGTAAAAAAGGCATGACATAGGGCCCAGACATTTGTTTTCACTTCATGTAATCTCAGGTAGTCTGTTTCGTATTATGATCAGTATATGAGCACATGTAAAAAGCACATGTCTTATGAAATTTATATGATCAGTGCCACATAAACATAAAGTGAGGGGAAAAATAATTTGTATAATATTAATGTTACTTGTAAAGATCAACTTTGTACAAACTTAAATGTGTGTAAACTGGCCATACTTTCCTGGAAACATAAGGAATGTACATAAAGGCACATCTGTTTATTTCTGTGCATTACATGCATTTCTATCTATATATTCAGGTACGCTTAGTTGTTTAAGAATAGATAGAGCACTATCTTTTAAGCAGGGAACCATAAGGAATTAACATGACATGCAGAGCGGCTCTTAAGGACCAGGGCCCGGTTTCTCGAAAGCTTCTTATCTCTAAGTAGTTCTTAAGTCGTACCTTAACCTCTCTCTTAACTTAATGGCGCATTTCCCGAAACGTTCTTACGCTAAGTATCTCTTAGCTACGTCAGACGTTCGTAAGGTTGGTCTGGACCAACCTTAACTCATACTTAGCGTAGTTTCAGCTCTAGACGCTAGTCGCCGCCACTGAGCAGCAGTCTTTATAAATCAGCGGTGAATGCAAACACATTATGGCACGTTATCAAAGTCGTATTAATGATGGAATATACTGTAGACCTGTTTAAGAATTTTATTTTATTTGATATCAGAACTAATAGAGTGACTTTTAATTAGCCTATTTCATAATGTGACTAATGCATTAAAATTGCCAATCACTATTAATATTAAACAGGTGGTGAACAATTAGGCAGCGATACAGCGTGTTGTGTTAAACTGAAGACGGCGCGGTCCATGGAGCCGTGTGGGTCATGTACATTTTTCCTTTAGACAAAACTTCAGCCCTTTTCATATTTTCCCCCGTGGTGGTTATTAAAAATATATATATAATTAAAAGTTTTGCCTTCCAGGGCAACAGATTATGGAGCTTCTTGAGCTGCTCAGACCTGCGCGTGCAAGACCAACGCATCGTACTTACTGTACTTACTGTACTGTACACTCCCCGTCCCGATGTCCAGCTGCTCGCTGCTTTTTGTTTAAAATATGTTTCATTGATCATTAGCCATTATCCATGACTTTATGAGTTTTTCTTTTGACACGTTTTATTTTTATGAAATTTGATTTAGTTAAATGAGAAAATAACCTTGGGAGATTCAAACCCCGCATCCATTCATGTTTCTGGGTGATTGTAATGTTTAATACCCCTACAGTATTCACTTATGCGGTGTGACTCGGTGTGAGATGCGCTGTGTTATACCCCTATCTCACCTGCGCGGGCTCGCGCTGTGGCCGTAGGCTTGATCATGATTCACCCCGAGTTTTTGCGCTGTGGTTACGTTTCCATCTTTCCGCGTGAAAAATTCAACGTTTAATTTTTTGCTGGTCCTCGCGGAAGCTTGCAGACTTTGTAGAACTTCGCGGAACGTTAAAGGAACGTCGTGGGCAATCGCGGCAGCTCACGGAGATGAGTCCGGCCACACAGGTGAGAGAGGGGTATTAGACACCACACAGGTGAGAGAGGGGTATTAGGCACCACACAGGTGAGAGAGGGGTATTAGGCACCACACAGGTGAGAGAGGGGTATTAGACACCGTGATCTGCCTCGAGTGACCGGCGCCCGACGGTCCGCGAAGATCTACAAGGTCCGCGAGCTTCCACATGTTAAACATGTTTATTTTTTTTGCGTGGTAAGATGGAAACGTAATAACAGCACCAAAACTCGCGCCGAATCATAATGAACCGCACTTACGGCCCCGCGTAGGTGAGATAGGGGTATTAAACATCCACCCTGTCATCTCATCGTATTCATTCCATAAGTGCACTATACAACCCCAACAACTGACACTTCACATTGTTTCTGAAGCTGGTGAAGAGTGTTATCAGCTGTTTGTCCATCAACTATGATTGGATACCCGGTTCGTTTCACTGCCACAGGTTACATGAAAATATTATATATTATATTATTATATTAATTAATATTAATTTATATATTTGTCTATTATGACATGTTATTGTTAAGTTAACACATGTCGAAATAAACGCTATTAAAAGAATTTAGTGCAATGTTTAATTTGCATAGAAAGTGCCGTCTTTCTTAACACTGTCATGCAAAAGGAGTGAAAAATCGATTCCAGAGCCACCGATGTCCGCTAATTCAGGACCTTCACTGTAGACAGCGCCGCGTAACGTCGGACGTAAGAGGCAGCGACTTAAGAAGACTCCTAAGAGACAGTTCGAGAAATACACTTAGAAAAGTTATCACTTAACGTAAGATATATCTTAAGAGTCTTCTTAGCGCGCGAATAGTGTGCGTTATCGAGAAACCGGGCCCAGGCCTTTAACAACGGGTGTACATTTAAACAGCATTGATTGATGTTTTAATTAAATAATTAAACATGTACAGTATATGAGCATCACCATTAGAACATTATGTAGATCATGTTTAAACATCAATTTCAATAAACCAGAATAATGGAATAACAGCCAGCAGTAGTTGTATTCACTTTGACTTTAATTACTCACAACACAGACCAGGCTTGTATACTGTGGTGAAGTTTAGAGCCTGTTCAGAAGATGTGACTTGTAAATTAACCTGAAAACAAAAACCTTCAAAGAAATGCAGCCAAAGGAACTATTTGTCACTTTTTTTTTTTTGGAAAAGAATGCCAGATGACCATGGAGAGCAGGTGTGTTCAGTGACTAAGAGAAGTGATTTTTCCACTGAATAAAATGGTTTACCTGATCAAGAACACCCTCCAGTGGATGAGCATGTCTGTGCCAGAGTCAGCAATCAGGAGTATAGTATAGTTCTGGGAAAACATTATATGAACACATCACACAAAGAGCAACTTGTAGTAGAATGATGGGAAGAGTATGGAAAATGTTCATGATCATCTCATCATATGGTGGTATAGTATGGTACAGTATGTCTGGCAGAAGGATAAGTTCTATTGCATGTCTGGCTACATTATGTGCTCAGATGCTTTGAAATCCATCAAAACAATCCAACACGGCTGGACTAGTGACCTAAACTATACTTTGAAAGCAGTGCCAGATTTTTTCTTTTATGAAAAAAAGAGATTTGTTCTGCAGTGGCTACAATATATCACTCACTCAACCTAAATCCATTTGAGCATGCATTTTACTTGTTGAAGCAAACCAAAGGCAAGTACAAGTAGGAAGAAAAAGGTAGCTGCAGTAAAGTTGTGGCAGAGCATCACCAGAGAAAGAACACGGAACCTGTGATGTCTGTGGGTTTTAGACGTAAGGTGGTCACTATAAAATATAAAAAAAGATAATTTCATTGATGATTGTGTTGTTTTTTGATTTGGCTATAAATATCTTCAAATTATAGTTGAAAGGCTGCCCTTTTGAGATCTTTAAGTTTTCCTGTGAATATCCTTTCCCTGATATTTTTACACCAGACTACACATGTACAGAAATAAATTAGGGAAAAAAACACTCAATAAGCTTTTTAATACTGTAATATTTAAAATAAAATCCAGTTAAAGGATAAAATGATCTAGGTGATCAAACAAAAACATAATTTTAAAGAAACATTTATTATATTTATCATATTCTGTCTTTTCTATTAAGCATTTTTCATAATAATCCTTTTGTAGACGCACTACATCATGCTTGTACAGTTGAGTGCAGTGTCTCAGGACCCTTAAGTGAGTAACCAGAGATGAAGTTCACAGGGCAAACCGAAAAAAAGCACATGTTCAGGGGCTTAGATTCCATATTTTAAGGAAGGAAAAAAAGCATGGATCATCCCCAATTTTTCAACAGTCTAAACAGTTCAACAAAGTCATTGGTTGCCGGTGATTTTGTCCATGAAGAAATCATGTTGTCTATACAGTGTTCATAGAACCACCGTTACATACTTACCAAGCTTTATATTTTATCAGCCCTAAACTGCTCAGGGGCTCCAGGTGTGTGATGATGGCAAGGTTAGGAGCAGCAGCAGTAATGATTTCCTGGATTGGCACATCTGGCCTGTTTGTACATGGTGCTGCATGGTACAGATGGCCAATTAATGGAACCTGACATCCAGCATCCCTAAATTTACATATTCATATTTAATTGTTAATTATTTTTTAAAATGTTAATACTTTCCTCACTGTGTTCTCATTAGTGATGGAAAGTTTAAATCATTTTAGTGACTCGGTTCTTTGAATCTCGTTCATCATCAAGATGAAGGAATCTTTTTTTTGAGTCATTTGGTTCATTTCGTTCTTTTGAACTGAAATAAAATAAAATGTTACATTCTCAATAAATAGACCCCCAACACGTCTACCTACACAAATTTTGGCTCTAGTTCCAGTAATAAAAATATTACAATGCAGCTAAGTACATATTATAATAAACAGAATGAGTAGCTCCCCACTTATATCATCTGGTCCGAGTCATTCGTTTTTTTATTTATCTATTACTCTGTATAGCGTCTATATGAGTCATGTGACAAAAGAATGAACGACTAGGAGTAGAAGACTCATCGAGAAGAACCATTTAATTCTGTTGCCTGTGAACTGCATGGCATGGCGTTTATTGGGGTCACGTGACAAACGAATGAACGATTCAGACCAAAGACTCAAAGGTAACTACTTATTTCTGTATCCTGTAAATTACCTATGGAGGTTTTGCAATGTTTTGCACGCCATAATAAAGTTGTGGCAGAGAAAATGAACGAGTAGAAAATGAACGAATCACTCTCCGAGACTACTCGTTCTTTTGTGTCACGTTAAAGACTCGTTCAAAAAGAATAAATCATTCATGAACGACCCATCAATATTCTTGTGTACCATCCCATTAAAATATGGAGGTGAAAGGGAGGAGAACTCCTTCATTAGAAAAAAAATCCAGGCTTTAGTAATTGAGCATATTTACATTACAAACCGTGCCAAGAGGACAGTAAAAATTCTCACTGCAAGTGATAAGACAACTTCTAGAGCCAGCAGAAATCAGCCAAGCCCCTTAAATTGAGGTCTAGTTGCTTTTCAAGCAAGCATGTAACGTGAGCAAAATGAAGCCCAATGCAATCTTAAGCTGGATTTACATTAACTGAACGACTACTGATCCTTCATTGTGTATCCGTCTCTGACCTGTTTATCTTTATTTTGTGTGTATGTATGTGTAGACTGTATACCAGTGGAGTTGGAGGAGCCATTCTATAAGGACCAGTATGAGCAGGAGCACCTGAAGCCTCCGGTCGCATCTCTGCTGCTGTCAGCCGAACTCTACTGTAGGGCTGGCAGCCTGATTCTGCGCAGTGATGCTGCTCGACCACTGCTGGGTCACAACGGGGTCATCCAGGCTCTGGCTCAGAAAGGCCTGTATGTCACTGACCAGGAAAGACTCGTCACTGAGAGAGACCTCTGCAAAACACCCATCCAGATGGTAAGGAATTTCTTTTTTCATGTTTTTTTTATAGAAATCTCCACTTGCATCAGATGCTTTTTTTCCCTTTATTATTATTATTATTAATGGATCTTTGGTGACTCCCATATCCTGGTGTGTGCTGCAATTCCTTCCCGTCACTAGGGAGCTCCCACATTAAGGCTACTACTACCACTCGGCCGGTCGACTGCATCTTTTTGAACTGCTCGCTCACGTACCGTTAGGGGCGGCGTAACACACTCTGAGGACAGCGCTATTCGCTCCTCCCGCTCGTGTGAGCTCACAGACGTCCCTGATTGGCTGCAGAGCTGTGATTAATGTCTCAGCCCCTCTGAGAGAGCTCGGCCAATCAGCTCTCTCTAGAGGCTGCGAGAGGTTACAGCATCACCCGGGAACCGCACCAGTGATCTCCGGATGATACGGCGTGCACTTTACCACTGCGCCACACGCACACACTTAAATTTTCCATGCCCCTTGGTATGTTTCCACACTCCAAGTTGTTTCCGAATATAAAAATTATAAACCTATTTAAAACAAGCAGGTTTAACTTTTTTCTCTTTCAACTCCTTAGTTTTACAGTTTTACATCATAAAATCTAAACCTGTTTACCACAAGTCAAAGTTCACGTTCAACGTCCACAAATGTTAATTTTTAATTAGTATGGTTAATAATTTAGTATGGTACCTTGAAGGGCACTGGTGGCTCAGTGGTAGGTGTTTCGCCTGCCATGCGGACGGCCCGGGTTCGATTCCAGCCAGTGCCCACACCCCAGCCACTGGATACAGTGCCGGTCCCAAGCCCGGATAAAATGGGAGGGTTGCGTCAGGAAGGGCATCCGGCGTAAAACCTGTGCCAAGTTGTAGTGCGGACTGGATATTCCGCTGTGGCGACCCCTTGCCGGGAGCAGCCGAAAGACCAACAACAACCTTGAGCAGTGCTCTGTGTTTTACTTCACCAGAGGAGTCTGATCCTCACGTCCGGTGAGGATTTGCTCCATCTTTGACTAGTTTGACCCTGCATTTATCAATGTCCATGTTCACTTTTATTACAAGTTAATCTGTTCAGATCACCATTTCCAGCAGTACAGTATGTGTTTTCATGCACAACACAGTCTGTTAATCTCAGTAAATGAAATGCATTAAATTGGGAAGCTTCACATTACCAGGCAACTGCCATATTTCTTGAAGCTCTAATTAAATGCAGTAGAGCATGTGATTTTGCTAGCTCTCTCTGACTGTAAGCTAAAGCTACACTCGAGCAAAATCTAAAGTTACTTGAGAATTCCGGTTTCTTTCACTAGCAGCACACCTATTAAGATCAAATTTAGATAAACAAGTTGGCAAAATGTTACTTGAGTAATATGGAGGATCTAGTAGTGGAGATATTAAGGGTTTTATAGCATTATTTAACATTGGCTGATGAGAGGAATATGGCTGCGGTCCGTCCCTCTTCCAGTCAAGCATGACTCAACATGCTCTTAAATTTATTATAAAAAAACATTCAGATGTCCTATTAATTTCGCTCTTGTCTGTTTTGTATATGTTGGATTGCATGCTGCTAAAATCATTAAGGATGATAAAACAGAGTCATAATTTTGATCATGTAGACATTTTTTACATCCACTATACAACGCACACACACACACACAAGGGGCAGTGGTGGCGCAGAGGGCTAAGGCACTGAGTTACTGATCGGAAGATCGGCGGTTCGACCCCCAGCTCCACCAGGTTGCCACTGTTGGGCTTTGAGCAAGGCCCTTAACCCTATCTGCTCCAGGGGCGCTGTATCATGGCTGACCCTGCGATCTGACCCCAGTTACGCTAGGATATGCGAAGAAGGAATTTCACTGATAAATAAAGGCTTAACATAACACCATACTCAAGCCTTTGCTCCTTAGGTATTGACATTCAGTATTGAATGATGAGGCATTTTTAGATAAGCATTTCATGTGACTACATCATTAATGTGACTATATACTGATCAATAATCATTCTGTTTTGTGACTCAGTTCTCTGAAGCAGCATATTAAGGCTTGAAAAGGTATAAAATGCTCACTGCCCTTGTACTGTAAGTGTCATGGTTGGATAAAGCAATCACATCATGTCACAACCACTTGCATGGTGATAAAGGGGTGATGATTTGAACTTGTTCTGCGTCCAGAGGACCCGAGAGCATTTTACTGATAAGGCATAATTAGTTTTTTTTTTTTGGGGGGGGGGGGCAGTTTGTCTTACAGAATATATAAAAAAATATATATATGTTTTAAAAAATATCATGCTGAATTTAGCAGTGGACTTGAATTTTTTTGTGCAGAAAGTATAATTTGTTTGCCATTTATTTGGGCAACATGGGATATTACTGCAGCTGGCAGGGGGGCAACTCGGGGCAGTAGTTTTTCTGGAGTCTTAGTGACGTTTCCTTATGTTCAGGCATGAAATTCTTGACAGCTGTAATTAGGACTGCACGATATATCGAAAAAATATCATTATCGCGATAATGGCATGCGCGATAACCATATCGCAAAGAGTTGCGATAAATACTTTATTTGCCAAGCATTTGTGTGTCCAAATTTGACCAATCAGATGGGCCCTTACTATGTTTATACCCGCTTATATCTTTTTATATATATATATTATTTATATCTTTATACTTAATTCTGTCGCGAACTAACCCGGGATGATCAGAAGACTTAGCGATTAGCCGTTAGCCCTTTGTAGCGTGGACAGTAAACCCAAACACGGAAGCAAGCGAGTAGGCAGGATAACCACGCGAATTAGTTTAAGGACTCTCACAGAAGGGGAGCAAGGGAAAAACACACATTTAACCCGCGTCCTGTAGACACGCACTCGAATCAGAAAGTAAACAATCTGAACCGACATGGCGAACTCAGTGACTAAGCTGTATGCAATGATTTGTTTACTCTTCTTATACTTCCGGGTTCGCGCACGCATTACTTCCGGTTCCTAGTGCCGGTCGCGGAGTGAGTGTGTGTGTGCATGCGTGCGCGTGTGTGTGTGTGTGTGTGTGTGTGACAAATAGTATTTATTTAATTTTTGTTTAATAATATTTATTTTTATAAAAAAAAAAAAACAGGCAAGCCAAAGAGAATATTTAGTTTAAAAGATGCTCTTGTTTTAAGACACTATTGATGAGTGTACGGTTACATGTAAATAAAAAGTAATGTTTGAAAGTAATTCATATTGTGTTGGCAGGTCTATAGTAACAGCAAACCAGAAGTCAGAATATCTGCTGAGGGGTTTAAGTCATAGTGTTTTAAAGTCTAAATATTTGCAACTTCCTTGACATATAGTTTCTTTTTAGCCCGAATTAGATTTAATTACATCAGACGAATATCTATTACCTGTTTATTTTAGTATCATCATTACATATAAATAAATAATAAAAAAATAGACAATAATAATAATAATAAAAAAATGCATTTCTCTAGGGAAATGTTATATATCGCAAGAAATATCGTTATCGCAGTATTCAACAACAATATCGCATATTTTCCTAATATCGTGCAGCCCTAGCTGTAATGATGCAATTATTTTACATGAAGAAATAATGCATGTTCAGTAAAATTGAGGCCTTTTATAAGGAATCAAGAAAGCAGAAATATAAGCATCTCGAACAAATTTAATTTGTATTAAAAAAAAAGGAGCTACAAAAGTATGCACAGGAGTGGATGTAGGTTATGAGGTAGACTGTGATCTACAGTGTTAGCCTGAACACAGCAAGCATATGAGAGCTGGGCAGAAGGTACGGTAGTCTCTGCATTGCAGTCTTTCTCTCATTCCCCTCTCTCTCTCTCTCTCTCTCTATCACTCTCTCTCACTGTGTGTGTGTGTGTGTGTGTGTGTGTGTGTGTGTCTGTATGTGTGTGTGTGTGTGTGTGTGTGTGTCTGTATGTGTGTGTGTCTGTATGTGTGTGTGTCTGTATGTGTGTGTGTGTGTATGTGTGTGTGTGTGTGTGTGTGTGTATGTGTGTGTGTGTGTGTGTGTGTGTATTGACTGCCTGTGTTGGGGCAGAGTAAGATCAGTCATTTTATTATTAATGTAGTTTCATCAAAGAGCCCACATAATTCAGCCCATCTGTTCTCTCTCTCACACACACACACACACACACACACACACACACACACACACACACACACACACACACACACACACACACACACAGAGAGAGAGAAAAGGATGCCTAAGCATGTGTATCCATACATCTTGCTTAAATGTGTTACAGTTAACCCCACTGTTAAAATCTGTCATAGACATAGAAATACTGTGTGCGTGTTTTGCACAGGAGGCATGGTGTAGCCAGATGACTTGAGAAGTATAACAATCCACGTACACTCAGTCATACATGCTTGGAAATAAACTATCCAAATTTGCTTCATTTAGCAAATACTATTATTCCAGAAAAAAAAAAATCTGAAATCTGAAAAAAATCTAATGATTATCTTTACAGTTTACGTTATGCTCCGTGTGTGTGTAGACTAGAAAATCGTCCGTGCATGTGTATTTAACGCTGCAGTATGACTGTGGGTGGGGCTGCAAAGCCAGAGAGAGCACTCACAGAAGATATACAATACAATCTCCCCTTCGTCTTGCTCTTTTCTCTCCTTTCCTGCCATAACACCCAAACAGCTATACTATGGATAGGAAAACTAGTCAACCAATCAGCACTGGTCTCTTTATCGCTTGCTTCTCCACTCATTTGTTTTGTCTAACAGTGCTTCACCCGTCTGTGTTTCACTAATCCCGGCGATCAGAACAAAGGTTTGATGGCTTATATGTTATACAAAAGGAAAAAGAAAAGCTTTTTAAAAGAGTAAAGAATGAGAGAGAGCATATTTGAACAGCAAACTGAACTGAACACTATTCACTAAAGAGAAGAGAAGTACCCAAGTATATACAGTGGTGTGAAAAACTATTTGCCCCCCTCCTGATTTCTTATTCTTTTGCATGTTTGTCACACAAAATGTTTCTGATCATCAAACACATTTAACTATTAGTTAAAGATAACACAAGTAAACACAAAATGCAGTTTTTAAATGAGGGGTTTTATTATTTAGGGAGAAAAAAAATCCAAACCTACATGGCCCTGTGTGAAAAAGTAATTGCCCCCTGAACCTAATAACTGGTTGGGCCACCCTTAGCAGCAATAACTGCAATCAAGCGTTTGCGATAACTTGCAACGAGTCTTTTACAGCGCTCTGGAGGAATTTTGGCCCACTCATCTTTGGAGAATTGTTGTAATTCAGCTTTATTTGAGGGTTTTCTAGCATGAACCACCTTTTTAAGTTGGTTCCCACAACATCTCAGTAGGATTCAGGTCAGGACTTTGACTAGGCCACTCCAAAGTCTTCATTTTGTTTTTCTTCAGCCATTCAGAGGTGGATTTGCTGGTGTGTTTTGGGTCATTGTCCTGCTGCAGCACCCAAGATCGCTTCAGCTTGAGTTGACGAACAGATGGTCGGACATTCTCCTTCAGGATTTTTTGGTAGACAGTAGAATTCATGGTTCCATCTATCACAGCAAGCCTTCCAGGTCCTGAAGCAGCAAAACAACCCCAGACCATCACACTACCACCACCATATTTTACTGTTGGTATGATGTTCTTTTTCTGAAATGCTGTGTTACTTTTACGCCAGATGTAACGGGACATACACCTTCCAAAAAGTTAAACTTTTGTCTCGTCGTTCCACAAGGTATTTTCCCAAAAGTCTTGGCAATCATTGAGATGTTTTTTAGCAAAATTGAGACGAGCCTTAATGTTCTTTTTGCTTAAATAGTTTGCGCATTGGAAATCTGCCATGCAGGCCATTTTTGCCCAGTCTCTTTCTTATGGTGGAGTCGTGAACTCTGACCTTAATTGATGCAAGTGAGGCCTGCAGTTCTTTAGATGTTGTCCTGGGGTCTTTTTTGGCCTCTCGGATGAGTTGTCTCTGCGCACTTGGGGTAATTTTGGTCGGTCGGCCACTCCTGGGAAGGTTCACCACTGTTCCATGTTTTTGCCATTTGTGGATAATGGCTCTCACTGTGGTTCGCTGGAGTCCCAAAGCTTTAGAAATGGCTTTATAACCTTTACCAGACTGATAGATCTCAATTACTTTTGTTCTCATTTGTTCCTGAATTTCTTTGGATCTTGGCATGATGTCTAGCTTTTAAGGTGCTTTTGGTCTACTTCTCTGTGTCAGGTAGCTCCTATTTAAGTGATTTCTTGATTGAAACAGGTGTGGCAGTAATCAGGCCTAGGGGTGACTACAGAAATTGAACTCAGGTGTGATAAACCACAGTTAAGTTATTTTTCAACAAGGGGGGCAATCACTTTTTCACACAGGGCCATGTAGATTTGGAGTTTTTTTTCTCCCTTAATAACGTAAACCTTCATTTAAAAACTGCATTTTGTGTTCAATTATGTTATCTTTTACTAATAGTTAACGGTTTTTGATGAGCAGAAACATTTAAGTGTGACAAACATGCAAAAGAATAAGAAATCAGGAAGGGGGCAAATAGTTTTTCACACCACTGTATTCTGCTATCTTTTCTCTCTTCATATTATAGGTTTGAGTGGTGTGTCTGAAGTCTGGAGAGCTTTTTAAAAACACACCGATGATGGAATGAACTTTAGTAAGGTCACTGGCTATTGAATTAGTTTTTAAATTCAGGCTATTACCCAAAAAGGGAAACGTGGCATTTTGCTTCGTTAGCTTGGTTATTGTTGCCGGGAGGAAACCACTTTTACTAGAATGCCTCAGGGGACGGGTGAAATACAGAGATACAGAAAAGACAAAAGTGCAAAGGCGGTTAGATTTTTTTGATTAATGTTTGTGTTTTTTTCAGGGCGGCTTTTGTTATCAGAAACTCTGAGTAACAGTTTAAAGCCTGAAATAATTACAACCTACTGTACTGTACAGTCTTGTTCTACACCATTAGCAAGAGACGATAAAAAAAAAAAAAAAAAAAAGCAATTATGGTGGTACCCTGGCATACGAATTTAATCCGTTTCAGAGGCGAGTTCTTGAGGGGGATTTTGTATAGTGAAAATAATGCAGCTACCCAAAAATATTACCAATATTGACAATTTCTATCACTATAATTATATTTTTGCATATACAAACAATCAAAACATTTTAATTGAGGAAAATATAAACTACAGAGAAATTAAACCTAACGTAACCGTAATTTATGATTTCCCTTGGCAAGTGGCTCGCTTTTCTTCTTGCTACTATCCTCACTAACATTCTTCTCCCATGGTGCTATATCTTCATTAGAAGTTGCACAAATGCAAAAAAAACACGAATATGTAAACTCACATATGTAAACTCATGTAAACTCAAGTTCTGAATGGCTCCAACGTAGCCACCGTTCGGTTCATATGCTGCAAATGATTTGTATGCCGATGCAAATTTCTTGCACAATTTTTGTTCTTTAGGCGAAAATTCGTGAGATGTTTCGAAATTCGTTTGCATGCCGAGGTACTACTGTACTCATTAAGAACTTATAGCTTGAAGCATAACTTCAGCTTCAGTGTGCTTTCATATTGCAGATTGTCTGTATAACATAACATTTTGATGTAAAACTTGTAAGATGATATAATGACTCATTGCCTGGTTATTTTATCTGGCTTTTTCTCCCTTGAAACACTGTCAGTATTCCAGTACATGGTGTGTGATGTTATTTAAGGAATTACACATTGCAGATTTTACTGGGAGAGAAAATAATGCACACCAAAGGGATGTAGCTCTACCCCCACAAAGTACATTGCTTTTTTAGTGTAACCACATGGTCTGGAGTGTGTTATACCACAGTGATTTGCCAATAATCGGTCTCTCTTGCTCTCAAGAAACATGTTTGAGATGTTACTATAGAAACAATGGCATATTGGAACGAGTGTATAATGGTTAACCTCTTGTCACAGCCGGAACTGGTTTCTGAGTTATATGAAAAATAATGCACAAAGTCTGACCGAACAGATTTAACTATTAAATCACATTCCATTCCAGTTAAATGTAACACTTTGTCTTTGGTACTCCATATACATACATACATGCATACATGCATAACTCTCGATTTTGAAAAAGTAAAAAGGGAAGCAGCTTAACTGCTTTAAATTGAGGGGAAAGGCTATTTCTCAAGACAAAAACATCTGGCTTTTTAAAGCTAAATATAAAGAGATAAGGGTGTCCCAAGACTTCTGCACGGTATCGTATCTTTGTGATTATGATTTGTGTATTTAGTACTTATTAAGTGATTATTTCCAAACCTTTAAGACCTTCAGTAGCATCATGCTGATAAAAACTGTCAGCATGTATTTCATTGAATACAAACTCTTTTTAAGTTAAGATTTTGTGTGGATAAGGCCTCACCCAGGTCACTACCTTTAAAGCCTATGTTTTCATAATGACACACAAACCTTATAAGGCATTCCTGTCAGTGATGAGTGCTTCAGTAATGTGAGCCGTGAGTTTTCTACACACAACTGCCATGTAGGTCTGAGCTGAACAGCACTGTATATTTAAAAGACCTTTAATCCTGTACAGCAAAAGTTGTAGTGGGACTGAAGTGCTGTCACCTGGATTATAGCAGGATTGGTGATGTGTATGTCTTTGAGGTTATTGTTTTTATAGGGGCTGGGTGTCCCAACAAAGGGACTAGGAATGTCTGATAATGTGAGGAGATTGTTGGTTACTTGCTAAGCTACCAATAGGCGTCCTTTGTTAGGTTTGCCTTTGATGAAGCTGATAGAGGTGGAACTCTAGAGCAGTGATTCCTTTTTTTTTTCTTGGAGCTGCACCTTTTTCTTTTTCTAAAAAGAAACAAGCCCCCATTGCAATTAACTGCTCCACCCCAGCATAGCCAATTTACAGTGGTGTTCAAAATAATAGCAGTGTGTTGAAAAAAGTGAGTAAAGCTCCATATCCGTATAATAACTTTTAATTTAAATCACATAAATGCATTGGACACCCTGCACATTCTATTCTGTATCACAACATGAAGAAAAATGTGCTAAATGTATTATTAGTTTAATGTAAGTGAAAAAAAAAATATTAGCCTGTTCAAAAAAAATAACAGTGTAGAGTTCAATTAGAGACGAAGGAGTCAGGAGTCAGACGAGTTGCCCTTATTTAAGGATAAATGCAGAAAAGGTTGTCCTGTGCAATTCTCTCTGAAAATCTGAGTAAAATGGGTCGTCCAGACATTGTTCAGAAGAACAGTGTACTTTGATTGAAAAAAGTTGATTAGGGCTGGGAAAACATACAAAGAAGTGCAGAAAATGATAGGCTGCTCTGCTTTAAAAGCTTTAAAATGGAGACCAAAACAGAAAGACGTGGAAGGAAACGGAAAACTATCATTTGAATGGATCGAAGAATAACAAAATTGACTTAAAGAACATCGAAAGTTACCCGTTAGTACTGTTACTATTAGAAGACGGCTATGTGAAGTCAAGCTATCAGCAAGAAGTCCCCCGCAAAGTCCCATTGTTGAAAAAAAGACATGTGCTGAAGAGGTTACAGTTCGCCAAAGAGCACATTGACTGACCTAAAGAGAAATGGTGCAATATTTTGTGGACTGATGGAAGCAAGATTGTTCTTTTTGGGTCTAGAGACCACAGACAGTTTGTCAGGCCCCCAAAACACTGAATTCAAGCCACAGTACACTGTGAAGACAGTGAAGCATGGAGGCACAAGCATCATGATATGGGGATGCTTCTCGTACTATGGTGTTGGGCCTATTTATCACATTTCAGGGATCATGGATCAATTTGAGTTCATCAGAATACCTAAAGAGGTCATGTTGCCTTATGCCGAAGAGGAAATGCCCTTGAAATGGATGTTTCAACAAGACAACGACCCGAGACACACCAGTAAGTGAGCAGCATCTTGGTTCCAGACCATCAAGATTAACGTTATGGAGTGGCCAGCCTAATCCGCAGACCTTAATCCATTAGAAAACTTGTGGCCTGACATTAAACATGCTGTTTCTGAGGCAAAACCAAGAACTGCAGAGGAATTGTGGCGTGTAGTACAATTATCACAGATCTGAAGCAGTTCTCAGGAACCATGGTTAAACAACTAAATATTAGTTCAGAGATGCACAAGAAAGATTAAACTTCAAGCATTTTTGTTTAAATGATAAATTCATCACTTTGTAAAGTGATGACACTGCTATTTTTTTAACAGACTAATATTTGTTTTTTTTCACTTACATTAAACTAATAATACAATTAGCACATTTTTCTTCATGTTGTGATTCAGAATAGAATGTGCAGGAAGTCCAATGCATTTATGTGATTTACATTAAAAGTTATTATATGGATTATTATATGGATACTCACTTTTTTCAACACACTGCTATTATTTTGAACACCACTGTACATGAAACAAAATAGTTTCAAAACTTTATTTTGCAAAAATTGGTAATAATTATAATTGGCTTTTCTTTGGTTTGGAATGTAGGTGTGTGTTACATTTCGCTTGGTTTTATGCTGTATTTCTTGCTACAAATGACACATTCCAGCCGAGTCCTGTCTCCTTCAATAAACCCTTAGTAAAGGTAACTCAAAGTAAGGATTCAGCCTTGAGCCAATGAGTCATCAACATTTTTACTTGTCTAAGGTTCATTAATAAAATAGTGATGCTCTGACTGTAGGAAAAACCCAAATTTAAATTTACACGTTGCACTAAAAATAGACCAATTTCCCTTTCCAGTGAGTGAGTGGAAATGTCTTACTATAATCGTCATGAGTTGTCCTCTTTTGCATATGAAGGAAAAGTCCATTTCTGGACTAGGAACATGTAAACCTGTAAAAAGAAAGTAGCAAAAACCTGCACTGTATGACAGTGTCGCAGATAGAGTTATTTAAAAAAAACTAAAACATTTAAAGCAGTTAGGTTTAGAAAGTTGTATGAAGATTAAACCTTCAGCTGATGTTGATCAAAAGCTCTCCAGCTGTGTTGAAAAGAGTGAGCATAACATTTTAAATGAAAATTTTAATTCCCCAGACTGTTTTCTTGTGCATGGGTTGTACTGGCAATTTCCTAACAAATTTTTCACAGCCAGCTGAGTGATATGGACCAAGAATCTGGCTGAATATCGATACACAATATAAATTGAAATATTGTATACAGTACTGTAAATTTAACTTTAAATCTTATAAATGAGGGTTTCGCATGAAAATAGAAAAGAGCAAGTGTGACAAAATTACCAGAAAAACTCATATTCTCCAGCACACTCATTTAAATCGAACAGCTGTTTTACTTGCAGTACTGTGCAAAAGTCTTGGCACATGGCAAAAAAATTTACACAGACAATATCAATTGTCAATTCTTTGCTTGAAAATAATCTTTATCTTAAGAATAGATTTTTCACCATTTAAATAGGCTGTCTAACTGATTGCACGTTTAAAAAAAACCTGTCAAGCAAATTACATGACAGACTTTAGTTTAACATTTCATAGAAACATTTAATTTCTATCTGCGATGCCGTTCCATAGATCCACGCGATCTCGCTAGAGAGTCAAAACCAAGACAAATCGACAAAGAGGGTTCACCTTCTTTCATGGCAACGTAACACCCCATTCAGCTGACAAAACGGAAAAGATTGCGAGCGACTTGGGGTACGGAATTCTGCCTCATTCGCCCCTTCCCACCAACCAAGCAGGCGTTCCAAAGATGATGAGGTGGTTACTGATGTGGAAATTTTCCTCGAGAGCACAAATGAAGGTTCTTCAAGGACGGTCTCCACCAGCTCATCCATCATTTGGAGCAGTGTGTTGCCTTAGATGGAGGATATGTGGAGAAGGACTAACCTTACAACCAATGTTTGTTTTGATTACATTATGACGACCGTAATAATTTTATGAGCGCCCCTCGTAGAGAGCCTTTATCAGTAACTAAGTGACTATCATTTATTTGTTGTTTGTTCATATCATTATGTTATAGGCATTAAGTTCTGCTTCAGTGTGGGGATGCGTTATGGGCACTTGCTAGTCGAGGCATTGTTATTAGTTTGAGCACATTTACAAAGACATTATGAAGGTCTCGGCATCTCCTGCATACAAGTTGGGAAATGTGAATTTTTCACGCCCAGGCCTGCACACTGCAGATGAAAAATTTGGTGTTGTGAAACGCTGAACAACAGAATGGATTCATTTCTTTTACATTTCTTAATGACATTTTAAAAATGGCAGTTTTTAAAACTCACTCGGTGCTGTACTACCTAACATGCGTGATGTAGCTTAGCTGGCTAACTATTAAAAGCTAGCTAGTGTTAGTCGAGGAATATCGACAACTAAAAATGAAATCTCTGACTTTTTCTCATTGATAATGCCATTGAAACGGAGACCAGTGAAAGTCCTCAGGTACAGTCGTCCCACCCAGATTCAGCAGCATTCAGTCATCACTATCATAAAATCCCAGTAATGTTTCTTGTACCCACAGCTCCTGTTTAAATTAGCATGGATTTATGGGTTTGCCATGTTACATTTTGGTTTGCCATGTTACTATATGGTTGATAAATATTTCAGGTTTAAGGAGCCAAGGACTCCTAAAGATGTATGTCTCTATGGAGCCCTGTAATAGCTTTTTATTGGTTTTATTTATGAAGGTTGTTGTGGGCTGTTGTTTCAGTCAGCGCTGATGAACACATGCAGTCAATGCTGCAAAACCTACCTTAAACATCAGTGATGGAAATCACCAGGGACCATACATAATATTATCATCATACCTACAGTACATGTAGGTGAAATGGCGGCAGCACTGTCGCCCCACAAGCACCTCCAAGGTCCGGGTTCAATTCCCAGCCAGGTTTGATTCCCGCCTCTGTGTGCAGGGAGTTTGCATGTTCTCCCGGTGCTTGGTGGGTTTCCTCTGTGTACTCCGGTTTCCACCCACAATCCAAAGACCTGCAGATTAGGCTAATTGCTGTTTCCAAATTGCCCGGAGTGTCTGACTGTATTTGTGTGTGTGCCTTGTGATGGATTGGCACCCTGTCCAGTGTGTTCCCCGCCTTGTGCCCTATGGCTTCTGGGATAGGCTCCAGGCCCCCTGCGATCCCTATAGAGGATAAAGTAGTATAGACGATGACGGACTGACTGACTGACCTAAGTGAAGATTTAATCTATTTTGCAGTGCTATAAGTACAGTGGTACATCGGCATATGAATTTAGTATTGTGAAAGGAAATATTCTCAGGAAATAATGTAAATACAGATAATCCGTTCCAGCCACCCAAAAAATACACTAGAATTATATTTTCATATAATATATATATATATATATATATATATATATATACACACACACACACTACCGTTCAAAAGTTTTAGATCACTTTCTAACTCCTGATGTTTATTTCTTTCTACATTGTAAAGGAATGCTGAAGGCGTCCAGAAAATGCATTAATCTCCTTTGAACAGTTGATATTGAGATGTTTCTGCTACTTCTGCTCTGTAAAGACTTCATAACGCCTCTAATCTGAGGTGCTGTTAATTGGTCATTTTTCAGGCTGATAACTCTAAATGAACTTCTCGTCTGCAGCAGAGGTAGGTTTTGGTCTCGTCCTCCTGGGACGGCCTTCATGAGAGCCTGTTTCATTATGGTGCTTGACGGATTTTGCAAATGCACTTGACAATACTGTTCTTACAAGAACTATTACAGAAAGGCTGACCTCTGTGTCTTAAAATAACAACTAACTGTTATTTTTGTTGTTGTTGCGTAATTACCTAATTACATATGTGTTATTTTATAGTTTTGAAATCCCCAGTATTGCTGTAGAATGTAGAAAATAAATCACTAAACAAAAACAAAGAAATTTGCAAGTGATCTAAAACTTTTGAACGGTAGTGTGTGTATATCTGTATGTATGTATGTATGTATGTATGTATGTATGTATGTATGTATGTATGTATGTATGTATGTATGTATGTATGTATGTATGTATGTATGTATGTATGTATGTATGTATGTATGTATGTATGTATGTATGTATGTATATATATATATATATATATATATATATATATATATATATCTCTTTATATATACATATACACACACACACAGTATATTTATTTATTTATTTATTTATTTATTTTTCATTTGTTACAATCCAAGCTAGGGCTGCAACAACGAATCGATAAAATCGATTACTAAACGCGCTGGCAATGAATTTCATATTGCGGAGACATTTGATTATTAAAAAAAACTTTAGTTGAGCACAGAGTGGAGTGAACACACTGTCTCGCGCACTGATGCTAGCAGAGTTCGGCACCTCATAGACAGGGTGGAGGTAGAGGAAAGATGCGGCGAAGGCTGCTGGGTCTTAGTGCTCGTCCCTTACTGGTATAATCAACATCCATGCATGCGTGTACTGTTTACTATAACACTGACTACGTGTGTGTGCATAAAAACATTTTATTTTGTGTTTGTATGCGTGTGTATACAGCGCGTGTGTAAAGCAAAAGCAAGTCTCCTTAGAGAGGTTAAAAATCCATTTTCTCTCTCTGCTCAAGGCTTAGGCTGCAGCAACATGTTTGTGCATTTTAAAAAAGATTTTAGTTCTGTTTTTGAATAAAGGGTTGGAAATTAATGCTTTTCTTGCTTTTTTGGTTTTATTCGATTAATTGAAAGAAAATAGGGCTGCAACAACTAATCGATAAAATAGATAATTATCGATAATGAAATTCGTTGTCAACGAATGCCGTTATCGATTAGTTGGGCTGTTCACGTTACTGAGGAGCGCGACCACAAGATGCATAAATACACAAAGATACACACAGATACAAAGCCGTCTGCAGGACAAAGCGCGTGCCCCAAGTCGCGCAATTTACATTAAACGCCTCTAAGAAGACGGTAAATTCCATCGTAACCTGCACGCTATGCAATACCGACCTTTCATGGCATGGCAGTACCACAGTCATGCACGAACACTAAAAAAGAAAACATGTTGTTACGGATGGCGAAACATCACCAGAGTAAGTAACAACTGTATCTCTTCATCGTGTAAAAGTTGTATAGTTGAAGTGCTTTTGTTTAAACTGTTTGCTAACTTCGGGACAGTCGCGCTAGATCTGTTCACTTGCTACTCGCTAGCATCACATTGCGCAATCACTTCATGAGCAATAGTGATTAGTTAAATGGCGCTACTTTAAATTAGATTAAATTACACGGTGCGAATAACAGTAGAATATTACATTTAGTGATTGTTGTGGTTTCCAGCGAATGCAAATAACAGTACATTTGTGACTATTAGCATTTTGCATTTCTACAGTTTTTTTTATAGTCCACTACAAAGTTAACTTGTTAACTAGCAAATCTGTTTTCAAATGAAATTTACTGTGGTTTTACAGTACTTATGCATATATCATTTTATTTTACTAAATTATATTATTTTAGCTGTTTATATCTTAATAACTGAATATGTCAGTGTATTTTTGTGTATATATACAGTGTATATATATATATATATATATATATATATATATATATATATATATATATATATATATATATATATATATATATATATATTGTCAACTTGCCATCTGCAATTATTGTTAAAACAAAACAACGTTTTGCGTTTAGCTTCTATCCGATTAAGCGAGAAAATAATCACCCAACTAACCGATTACCAAAATAGCCGTTAGTTGTAGCCCCATGAAAAAAATAATCGACAGTTTAATCGATTATTAAAATAATTGTTAGTTGCTAATTATCAGGTCTGACCATACACTAAACGATAATCTCCCCACCCCATCTATACTACACACAACGGTCACTCTTTGTCCCTGTGGTTTGAAAAAAATCTGGAGGGAAGGTTTCAGGATCAGAAATCAATTAAAAATAATTTAGGTGGTTTAGGAAAATTTGGGGGAGCCATCAGAGACAAGACATCTATATTTCCTTACTTCTTGTCTATATGTGTTGTCTTGCGTAACAGCCAATGTCATGTACGTAATCATAGGAATTATTAGAACACCTGGTGTGATTTTGTACAAAACTGTATTTATCTAACAAAACACTTATCTATCACACACTCACACTCCAGCCGAGACTTGCATTTACCGACACACATGCACTCTCTCTCTCTCACTCACACACACATGCACACACTCTCACACGGTTCCTAACATTTAATTAAACATTTTGACTGCGTAATGCACTGTAGAGACTCAATAATGAATAAAAGAAGCATTCATTACGAACACAATTAAGAGACGGTTAATTTACATTTGCTTTTAAAAATAATGAGTATCTTACACAGTGTTTCTCTTAGAAAAGAGGATGATAGAAGTTTTGCAAAGATACATTAAATGTTTGCTTATTTATCTCTTGTACAAGACTTTTGGTTGGTAATGTTCACAAGTGCACTACAGTAGTGCTGATTTGAAGTGACCAAGCAGTTTATTCTGTGTATTCAGCAGCACTTATAATGTTATATGACAGTGACTAACAGCAGACAAATAAACTCCGCCTCATGCCCCAAGTCTCCTGTGATAGACTCCAGGCCCCCCGTGACCCTGTATATAGGATAAAGCGCTATGGACAGTGAAATGAAATGAATCTATCAGCTTAAAATGACTTATGTATGATATAAACCAAACAACATTTTCACATCTGTATGTGTAACAGCTGTATTCTAACAGAGGAGAAAAAGATAGTGTAGCCACTTTACTAACCTGACTGTTACAGTATCCTGGATATTATTAAATGTAAAAAAAAAAGGCCTAGTGTCGTTGGCATTACAGCCCGCCATGTCTGTACGATATACATTTATTAAGCAGGGCTGCACGAATCGATTCATAATGTACATACACGTGATCTCATTTCCGAATGCCGGCAGTTTATTTGCATGTATTTCCCTTTATTCAAATCATGTGTTCACCTGTTTACTTGACAATCCCAGATGTTGTATCAGTAATACTAATTGGTCAAACTCACGCAGTGTAAAACACAGCACTCTTATTTAACCAATCATGCCAGAGATTAGCGAATGATTCAGTCACACACCGTGATTATTTCTCTCATCTGTCTTTCTCATTCACGGCGAACTGCTGTCACTCGCGTGACGTGTAACACAGAAGCAGACCTAAATAGTTTAGTGAGTTTACTTGGTGGAGTTAGAGAAGTAAGATGTAACTCTGTGTTTTGCAGTCAGATTAAAATTTTCCTCAGACAAGCTCTAACTTTCCACTCTTTGTCCTGCGTGCGCTTAATATCACAACAGAGGCCAATCAGAGACTAAAGGAGGGACAAATACCAGCCAATCAGAAACTAGACGATATGTTGGTGATTCCCTCCTTTTGATGCTCCCTTTGTCCCCTCCATTTGCATGTGTCAAACCATTACATTCTCTTCTGTTGTTGCGTTTAGCAGCTAGATTTAACAGGCATGTACAATTCTATGTGGGATGTAACTTACTGTACGGTGGCACACTGATTTAGTGGTTAGCACTGTTGCCTTGCACCTCCAGGGTCGATTCCTGCCTCGGGTCTGTGTGCATGGAGTTTACATGTTCTCCCTGTGCTTGGTGGGTTTCCTCCTGGTACTCCAGTTTCCTCCAACAGTCCAAAGACATGCAGATTCAACTAATTAGAGTTCCTAAATTGCCCCTAGTATGTGAATGAGTGTGTGTATGTGTGTGTGTGTCCTGCGATGGATTAGCACCCCATCCAGGGTGCCAATCCATCCACCCTGGGTACCCTGCCTCGTGCTCCAAGTCTGGGATAGGCTCCACCCCCCGTATAACTGTAAACATGGGTTTAACTACCCAACAACCTGTCATTTACCTTACGCTGATAAACATATTAATGATAAGTACTGTAGTGTCCGAAAGCATAGGTTCTGTATAGGCTTATAGCATAGGTTTAATAATTTTTATTCATCATTGTAAGCATTCTATTTATGATTAATGACTTTTCAATTATTCATTTTAAGGCTTTTAAAATAATTAAAAAAGAGACTTTTGTTTTGCAAAAAAACAGAGTTGAACATTCTGTGTAGACGGCACAGTCATTACTATATGGAAGCAAAATAGTCTCATTAATAATTCACACAAAAGACACGATGCACCCATGCGTATCCCAATTCACATGTGTGAAACCCACTTCACATGCACGGAAAAAATATATATTCACAAAAAAACAACTCGCGTGCAAAAAAAAAAAAAAAAAAAAAAAAAAAAATATATATATATATATATATATATATATTCACGATATACGTTTCACAAATCTAAAACAATTCACAGATGTACGACTGTGTACAAATTTTTTTAGTGTATCATGGACTGTGAGTATGAAAATTGTCTTTCGTGTGTGAATCGTCCTGGATTTGTGTGCGTGTATCTTTGAGACTTTGCTGGCAGCAACGTGTGTCACTCGTACTCTTTAACCAATCAGGTGCGACCTCACCATTCAACCAATCACAGCCCTCCAGGACCGCAGCACTCAAGTAGCTCAGCTTTGCACAACTTTTGCACAATCTGAGTTAAATACAACGGAAATGAAGTTTTACCGACTCAAATCAAGAACAGGATGCATGTGAAAGTTATTACTTTATTACATAATGTTTCATTAATGAACTTCGTGAAAATAACACAGTTAACCAGTTTATCATCTTTATAAACGCTTCACCCTCATTACATGTTTGCATTGTTTCATTTAAAAATGAAAAACTATGACAAACACTCAGCATAGTCTTTACAATTTGAGTGGAGAATTAATCATTCATTATGACTTTCTAAACTGGTGTTTGGTCCGTTTGAACTTACAGTTACAGCAATAAATACATATAGCATGTGGTACTTTATGTAGCAACTACATCGAAACAATGATTTGAACAAGATATGCAGCATGATTCAAGACATTTATATATACATGGTATAACTTACTGTCTGTACATTAAAACACATCTTTTCTTTTTAATAATTTAGGAATATCTCCAGCAGTACGTTCTTCAATGATTTCAAGATCGTTTGGTTCATGTCTTGGAGAGACAGCCACTGAATATTGACTACATTGTACATTGTACATTTAGGCATTTGGCAGACGCTCTTATCCAGAGCGACTTACATTTTTATCTCAGTATACATTTGAGCAGTTGAGGGTTAAGGGCCTTGCTCAAGGGCCCAACAGTGGCAAACTTGGTGGTTGTGGGGTTTGAACCTGGGATCTCCGGAACCGTAGTCCAATGCCTTAACCACTGAAGGGCGGTGGTGGCTCAGTCGGTTAAGGCTGTGGGTTTCTGGGTTACTGATCGGAAGGTCGGGGGTTCGAACCCCAGCAGCCACTGTTGAGCCCTTGAGCAAGGCCCTTAACCCTATCTGCTCCAGGGGCGCTGTAAACTGGCTGACCCTGCGCTCTGACCCCAGTTTCCTAATTGGGATATGCGAAGAAGAAATTTCGCTGTGCTGTAAAAAGTACATGTGACAATAATTGAATATTCTATTCTTCTAATGCTGGTGTTATTTTATTTTATCAATTAACTCTTGTCACCTGCTGAAATAGTCTTTTAAAATGATTGATAATTCACTCGAAGCTGCATGAATGGATAAATTGAGAGCCATGATTTTTCGATTCTTTACAATAAACATACAGTAATTCTCCCACAAGACTCAAGGCTTTACTTATTGCATTACTGGGTAAATCAAGATTTTTAACTAATCTCTTGAAAGGATGAATGAAGTACATTTTTAGCAATCACTTCGCCACCTCCTGATATAACTGATACGACCTTTTTTTGAAGGTAAATTTACTTTCAAAATGTTTAAAATTTTCAACAGCTTTACAGTATTTTGGTTTGTCTTGTAAACATTAGTGTTTATATCAGAATTACAAACTTTTATCCCAGTACTTCTGATAATTTGAATTATTGTAAGCAAATTATATTGTATCCTTATATTGTAAGAAATAATGATGACTTACTGTAAGAGAAGGTTGGTGAAGCTGTTTAATAATACCTATAAGTGACAACCGCTCTCTGGCTTAGTGACGGCACCAAAGCAAATTTGAAATCGTCCAGCTTTAATCCATTATGTTATACACATTTGAGCTGTTAATGAAATAAAAGCAAATTTGAATACCCTGTGACCCATAGAAAAGTCTATTCTCCAAATTAAAAACTGTGACTGTCTTGATTGACAAACATGTAATGAGAGTGAAGTGGTCAAATGGTGAGGTCACATCTGATTGGTTAAAGAGTACGAGTGACACATGTTGCTGCCAGCAAAGTCTCAAAAATACACACACACACAAATCCAGGGCGATTTTCACACTCACAGTCCATGATACACTCAAGAATTTTAAACATTCAAAAGTTTTGTACACAGTTGTACATCTGTGTTTAGCATTTGTGAAACGTTTATTATGAATATATATATTTATTTTGTGCATGTGAGTTTTTTTGTGAATATATATTTTTTCGTGTACATGAATTGGGTTCCACACATGTGAATTGGGATATGCATCGAGTGCATCGTGTCTTTTGTGTGAATTATTAATGAGACTGATTTGCTTCCATATTACTACAGTCTTTGCTGCTGTAGTGGTAGTTTACTAAAATTAAACAAAAATCTTTAAGCCACTTTGGATAAAAATGTCCAAAAAGAGCAAATGAGTTGTGTCTGGTCTTTTTTTTTTTTTTCTTTTTCTTTAAAGACAAACAGGTTTGCTTGTGTGTGACTTTCTTTCCCTCCGTATCCCTTTTACAGAGTTCGCACTTGGCGATGATCGACACCCTGATGATGGCGTACACAGTGGAGATGATCAGTGTCGAGAGAGTGCTGACATGTGTACAGAAATACTCACCTTTTTTTCCTGAGGAGGACTTCCCTTATGATGTTGAAGAAGCTGTGACCACCTGGATTAACAAGGTAATATATAAACCCAGCCAGTTGTGTATTTAAATTCCATTCATTTATATTTTTCGTCAAACTTCCTAAAATTTTACTTTAAAAGTATTAAAAGTAATTTCCACTTTGATATCATTTCAATAAGTTTAATAGCTGCTTCAAATGAACTTTGAAAGTAAAACACTTGCTAAAAATGGTGCCCATGTGCACATTTAGTGTAAAATGGGGACATGCAGAGGAAAGTATTTTTGAATCAGGCAATGCACCAGGTCATCCATCTAAAGACTCATCTTAAGACTTTTAAAATCGTTTCCTAGTCTGCTCTTGGTCCTTAGTCAGTGATTAATCCGACAGGGCCAAATCTACCTAAATGACCTGGAAGAGGATGCCAAATCTTGCCATCTATTTGGGACCCCCTGCTAAGCTGTTCCCAATCGCTAGTAGAGGCAGTAATGAAACCCTAGATCTCAGGGGCTCAGAGCTACAGCTCAGGGTCGTGAGCAGGCCTAGTTGCTCAACTCCCTATAATACGAAAATAATCAGCAGTAGACAAAGAAATGCTTTCTAGCAGATGCTGAGTACATTCTGTCCCACTGGGATGTTCAGCTTTAACAGGGAAGAACCACAATGGAATGGAGCTGTACCCTTGGAGTGACACTGTTACTGGTTTTCTTAGTTAATCTAGCCTCATTTAATGAATTGTGTGGCATGCTTTTTATTATCTCTGGGGACAGAGCCGTTTAATCTGTGCAAGGAGAGTGGATGTGTCCCAAATAACCAGCTCCTTGGTAGCAGTTATCCAAGTACAGTAAAGTTATGATAGTGACTATGTATACATCTCAAAGTAGACTGGCTTTAGAGGAGGTGTTGGCATTGACGCGCTGGAACATGTTAGTGCTGCTTAGGTCTTGTAAAGGGAAATTGTAACTGTAAGACATTGTAAGGTCATTAAAGTTGAGAGGCAGTAGAGAACCTGTCAGTTCATTTCATCCAGGAGGTCTCTAACAACGCATTATTAATATTCATCTTACATCTCATTTACTAATCTTGCTGCTAAAACAAATGCATTTTTTACATCTTAAACCCACGTGTATCAGAGGCAGAGACGTACTCTACCTATAAAGTTTAAAAGTAATTCAATATACCTTTTATGATCTCCAAAATAAATTGTGCCATGAATGCATTTGAATTTATTATAAAAGGTCCCTTTCAAATTGGTGGATAGTGAAACACAGAAGTGCCTGGTCACACTGACCTACTTTATGTTCACAGTGAAGATTGGTTAATTGTACTGTACAATGTAATAATTGCTCTTTAAAGTGAAGAAAAAATGAATGAGTATTGGGTGATACTGGTAGCAGCACAATTAGAGCAATTTGAAAGTAAACCACACACAGTTTGTTTAGTAGTGTGTTTGTGTCTGAAGAAGTAAGAGTCAACAGATTTATGCTAACGTTATATGCAATGAATGGGTTACTCCTAGATTATAACAGTTGGTTCCTCTACACATGTTCATACACTATATGGACGAAAGTATTTGGCTAAGTATTTGGTTTTATTCAGGCCCCTTATTCCCAGTAAATGGTAATCTTAATGCTTCAGCATACAAAGACATCTTGGACAATGCTATGCTTCCAAATTTGTGGCAACAGTTCGGGGAAAGCCCTTTTTTAATCCAACATGACTGTGCCCCAGTGCACAAACAAGGACTATAAAGACATGGTTTGATTGGTTTGGTGTGGAAGAACTTGACTGGCCGTCTCAGAGCCCTGACCTCAACCTCATCAATCACCTTCAGGATGAACTAGAACAGAGATTGTGAACCAGGCCTTCTTGTCCAACATCCTTGCTCTACAGAATGAACGGGCACGCCCATAGAAACACTCCAAAATCTTGTGGACAGCCTTCCAAGAAGAGCGGAAGTTCTGATAGCTGACCGACTCTATATTGAAGTGTATGTATTTGGATACAGTGTCACTTCAGGTTTGGCCAAACACTTTTGTCCATATAGTGCAATAGTGTTATGAGTGGTGATGTTACATCAGCTTAGTTTACTTGTATTGAATATGTGAAACTTTAAGTACGGTCTTTAAAATTCAGTCTAAACACCTCTAAAAGTCATAAAAAAGTCATGGGAATGTGTTGATCAAAAAGCATACACCTGCAAGACTACCATCTCGAATCAGACCATAATCCGCTGTTGATCCATCATTTTAGCTACAGTATAATGCGTACAGTGGATTTTGAGCACAAGAGAGCTATCTGTCCAAATCCCCTTTTAAAGGCATAGTAAATTCTGCCATAACGGACACTGTGTGAATGGATGCATTCAGGACTGTGGGTTGCCTGGCATTATCCACTCCTACTACACTGCTATTTCTTGAGTGGCTGCAACGGCCAAATTAAGATCCCATCAGCCATGTCTTTGAGCCTGAAGGGACAGACTATGACCCACTTCATATGGATTTTTTCAGAGAATGTCCAAGTTGGACATCTTTATATGGTCACTGCTAAGGTCATAGACACTGAGAATCACCTGGATACCTCCAACTGTAGATATACAAAATGGATAACCGTTTTACAAGTGGTCCAAGTCATATTTCACTATGTGAGGACTCGGGTGAACCTGTGCAGGGCTACATGCATATGTGCACAAGAAGGTGACAGATGATTCTCAGTTTCCATGGCAATTAGAGTGAAATAGAACTCAATTGCAGCTCATGTATTCAGTGTTTCATTGCAGGTTAATGAATACTTGAGAGAGACCATGGCTCAAGAGCGAAGAATAGGAAAGAAATTTGAGACCAAACCAGTAGGACTACAGGTGAGTTTTATTCAAACGATGCACTGCCTGTCCAAGATTTAAGATTTAAGATTATGATTAAAAAGAAAACGATGTATACAGTATATATATATATATATATATATATATATATATATATATATATATATATATATATATATATATATAATATGAATATAATAATGCAACCATGGGGGGCGCAATCCAGTGTCTTCTTGTGCCAGTCCCAAGTCTGGATAAATGCAGAGGGTTGTGTCAGGAAGGGCATCCGACGTAAAACATTTGCCAAATCAATGATGCGAATCAGAAATATCATTTCCATACCGGATCGGTCGCGGCCCGGGTTAACAACGACCGCCACCGGTGCTGTTGACCTACAGGGTGCCGGTGGAAATTGGGCTACTGTTGGTCGAAGAAGGAGAGGAGGAAGGCGTGTTCGAAAGCAGAGAGAGAAGAGGAAAGGCAAGAGTTTAGGAGTGAAAGTAGGGACCTTGAATGTTGGGACTATGACAGGGAAGGGAAGAGAGTTGGTTGATATGATGCAGAGAAGGAAGGTGGATATACTGTGTGTCCAGGAGACCAGGTGGAAAGGTAGCAAAGCTAGAAGCTTAGGATCAGGGTTCAAATTGTTTTACCATGGTGTAGATAGGAAAAGAAATGGAGTAGGAGTTATTCTGAAAGAGGAGTTTGTAAGGAATGTCCTAGAGATGAAGAGAGTATCAGATAGGGTGATGAGTCTGAAGCTGGAAATTGATGGTGTGATGTTCAATGTTGTTAGTGGTTATGCTCCACAGGTAGGATGTGTGTTAGAAGAGAAGGAGAAATTCTGGAGTGAGTTAGATGAATTGATGCAGAGCATCCCCAGAGGTGAGAGTGTTGTGATTGGTGCAGACTTCAATGGACATGTTGGGGAAGGGAACAGAGGGGATGAAAATGTGATGGGCAGGTTTGGTCTTCAGGACAGGAGTGTAGAAGGACAGATGGTCGTGGACTTTGCAAAGAGGATGGAAATGGCAGTAGTAAATACTTTCTTCCAGAAGAGGCAGAAACATAGGGTGACATAAGAGCGGAGGCAGAAGCACTCAGGTGGACTACATCTTGTGTCGACGTTGTAATCTGAAAGAGATCAGTGACTGCAAGGTGTTGGTAGGGGAGAGTGTAGCCAGACAACACAGAGTGGTGGTGTTTAAAAGAACCCTGGTGGTGAGGAAGGTGAAGAGGACAAAGGCAGAGCAGAGGACAAAGTGGTGGAAGCTGAGAAAGGAAGAATGTTGTGTAGTCTTTAGGGAGGAGTTGAGACAAGCTATGGGTGGTCAGGAGGTGCTTTCAGTTGACTGGACAACTACAGCCAATGTGATCAGGGAGACAGGTAAGAGGGTACTTGGTGTATCATCAGGTAAGGGAAAAGGGGACAAGGAGACTTGGTGGTGGAACGAGGAAGTCCAGGAGTGTATACAGGGAAAGAGGCTAGCTAGGAAGAAGTGGGACTCTGAGAGGACTGAAGAGAGTAGACAGGAGTACAGGGAGATGCACCGTAAGGTGAAGGTAGAAGTGGCAAAGGCCAAACAAAGAGCATATGAAGGACTTGTATACTAGATTGGACAGTAAGGAGGGTGAGGTTGATCTGTACAGGTTGGCGAGGCAAAGAGATGGGAAGGATGTGCAGCAGGTTAGAGTGATTAAAGATAGAGATGGAAATGTACTGGCAGATGCCAGGAGGGTGATGGGAAGATGTACTTTGGGGAGTACTTTGAGGAGTTGATGAATGAGGAAAACTAAAGAGAACAAAGAGTAGAAGAGGTGACTGTTGTGGAGCAGGAAGTAGCAAATGTGAGAAGGGCGTTAAAGAGGATGAAGAGTGGAAAGGCTGTTGGTCCTGATGACATACCTGTGGAGGTATGGAAGTGCTTAGGAGAGGTGGCAGTAGAGTTTCTGACTAGTTTGTTTAATGAGATCTTGGAGAGTGAGAGGATTCCAGAGGAATGGAGGAGAAATGTATTGGTGCCGATTTTTAAGAACAAGGGAGATGTGCAGAGCTGTGGCAATTACAGAGGTATAAAGCTAATGAGCCATACAATGAAGCTGTGGGAAAGAGTAGTGGAAGCTAGGTTAAGGGCAGAGGTGAGAATTTGTGAGCAGCAATATGGTTTTATGCCTAGAAAGAGTACATCAGATGCAGTATTTGGTTTGAGGAGGCTGGTGGAGAAGTACAGAGAAGGTAATAAAGAGTTGCATTGTGTCTTTGTAGATTTAGAGAAAGCGTTCGACAGGGTGCGGAGAGAGGAGCTGTGGTGTTGTATGAGGAAGTCTGGAGTGGCCGAGAAGTATGTTAGAGTGGTGCAGGACATGTATGAGAGCTGTAAGACAGTGGTGAGATGTGCTGTAGGTGTGACAGAAGAGTTCAAGGTGGAGGTGGGTCTGCATCAAGGATCGGCTCTAAGCCCCTTTTTGTTTGCTCTAGTGATGGACAGGATGACAGATGACGTTAGACAGGAGTCTCCATGGACTCTGATGTTTGCAGATGACATTGTGCTTTGTAGCGAGAGCAGGGAACAGGTGGAGGAAAATTTGGAGAGGTGGAGGTACGCTCTGGAAAGCAGAGGAATGAAGGTTAGACGCAGCAAGACGGAATACATGTGTGTGAATGAGAGGGACCCAAGAGGAACAGTGGAGCAGAGGTAAAGAAGGTGCAGGATTTTAAGTACTTGGGGTCAACGGTCGAGAGCAACGGAGAGTGTTCAAAGGAGGTGAAGAGACGAGTACAGGCAGGTTGGAATGGGTGGAGAAAAGTGTCAGGTGTGTTGTGCGATAAAAGAGTATCAGCTAGAATGAAAGGAAAGGAGTACAGGACAGTGGTGAGACCAGCAATGCTCTACGGCTTAGAGACAGTGGCACTGAAGAAAAGACAGGAGGCAGAGCTAGAGGTAGCAGAGCTGAAGATGTTGAGGTTCTCTTTGGGAGTGACAAGGATGGATAGGATCAATAATGAGTTCATCAGAGGGACAACCCATGTTAGATGTTTTGGAGATAAAGTCAGAGAGGCCAGATTGAGGTGGTTTGGACATGTTCAGAGGAGAGAGTGTGAATATATCGGTAGAAGGATGCTGAGGTTGTAACTGCCAGGCAGGAGGTCTAGAGGAAGACCAAAGAAGAGATTTATGGATGCAGTGAGAGAGGACATGAAGTTAGTTGGTGTGAGAGAAGAGGATGCAGAGGATAGGGTTAGATGGAGGCAGATGATTCGCTGTGGCGACCCCTGAAAGGGAACAGCCGAAAGACAAGGAAGAAGATATAATATGAATATAATAACATTTATCCATAAATGATATACGTTTCAACTGTTTATCTTTTGTAATGTTACCATTACAAAATGTAAACTGTTGAAACGTATGTCATTTATGGATAAATGTTATTATATTCATTTCTTAGATGCAAAAGGTCATTCCTAAAGATATTAATATTAAGCAATAATCTGTGTAATATTAATTAATTAATTATTTGATTATTTACAGATTATTATGTAACGTTATTATATCATCATTTATAATAAAAAGTGCACAAAATTAATACCAACTCTAAACTCCTTTCTCACTCCAGCAAGGTGCAGTGACTGATGGGTAATCTTGCTTAGAAGCTTCCAGTGAAGTAAACTGTAAACTGCCTTTCTGGGGTTCTCTAAACTGTTCATTCTGTAGTTTCCTTTGAACTCAACAATTTCACACCTTAAAGCTTTGGGAACTACTAGGTGATCAGGATACAGATCGGAATTAAAGGAGGTTAAAAGTAGGGCACATGCATACAGTCTTGTGCAAAAGTTTGGGCACCTTGAAAAATAATTTTTGTAATTTAAAAATAATGTTTTTATTTTTTATCTTTGTTCAATTCCTGACATAAAGAGTAAATATGCGTCAATTTTTGCGGAAAATATTGTAAACTTTTTCCATTTCAAAGAGAGATTGTGTTAACATCTTTTCAATTAAAAAAATCACCAAAATCTGTCATTTACCAAGGCGTGCCCAAACTTCTGCATAAAACTGTATTAAGGACCACTGCATAGTACTAATGGTGCAAACATGCAAATATGTAACACAAAGGGACTAAAGGGTTAAATAAAATATATAAAATAAAAAAAAAAAAAAAAAAAAAAAAGATATATATATATATATATATATATATATATATATATATATATAGATATTTCTTTTCTTTTTTTTATTGAAAGCTATGGTAATCATTATTCTATACTGTACATGTATTGAGGACCAACAAAGAACTGGTGAAGAACTAATTCATTATGTCAGTTTATTGGGGCCGTGTGAAATAGCCTTCATTTAACTTTATTGTGGGATAAAAAGACAGCTCTAGTGTGTGTGGTCTAAATGTTGTTTCTCATTATTGTTTAAAAATCTCAAAACATTGTAATATGTTTTTGTGAAGCTGCTTTGAGACAATGACCATTGTTAAAAGCGCTATATAAATAAAATTGAATTGAATTGAATTGAATTAATATATCATCACACGATACTTTTTATCATCACAAACAAGTATTTTTTTTTAAAATAAAAATCTTTGCCTTGTAAAGATTCTGAGCATGTGCCTATAGTATCTTAATTTTTAAGGTTAGTAACCTAACCCTGTTGAGATAAAGAAATGATAGTTGAGTATATTAAATCAACATTTAGTGATCTGGGGCCATGTTCAGAGAATTTTAATCTTAACTCAAGGTAAATAACTGCTTGGACTGAGAGGACTTTTAACAGGCTTTTTAGTTTATTAAGAAGAGGAAGACGAAGACAAAGTACCACCAAGCACTGAGTCAGTCTCGTCTCCTTACTGAGATCAAAGTTTTTGTCTTTTCCTTGCTAGGAATTGGTCCAAGATTGGTCCTAAATCACTCTTAAGCTAAGACTCCTATCTAAAAAATGTAAGCTAAGTTAGAACGCCTCTTAGCTGTCTGAAATTTTTTTAGAAACTTTATAAACTGATGGTATTTAAAAATAGACATACTGTATATCTTTACATTACATTTATACAATATTTATTTCACTTAAGTAATAGGTTGTATGCAGGCTAATGCTGAGATGAATATATATCATTGATACTGACTTCATTAGTGCTTTGATTTAGATTATGTGCAATAATATGACTGCTGCTGTCTTATTCTTTTATTCTGATGTTTATTGTCATTGTACAGTACTTGAGTCTAACAGAATTTGTTGTGACTTCCTTACAAGCTGGATGGATTACATGTTTTTAGGGAATAATGTCAGAAAAACACTTGGTGTATAAAAAGCCTAATATTATATTTACAGTAACAATATGATCTGGCAAACTATATTTTTCTTTTGGTCATATTCAGGATTTAATAGGACATTGGTTACCCATTGGGGTTTAATAGGACATTGGTTACCCATTGGGGTTTAATAGGACATTGGTTACCCATTGGCCAACAGCCTCAAGATTTATATCTGTATTACATCATAAATATCAAATAGTTCTGCTCATTATATATTTCTGCCTGTTACAGTAACTGAAATATTGCTGTGCAACTTCCTCAGGTGCAGGACACAAAGGACAACAATAAAGCTCAGCCTGCACTCTACCACCCACTAGTGGAAAACCTGCTGAAGGACAACGCAGACGGCTGTGCTCTGGCAGCATTGCTGCATTTCTACTGCCCCAATGCAGTGGCACTTGAAGGTACTGATGTAACACTCTATACTGCTATCTGTCCTCTTTCTAGAAATCTGAGACAGGGGCTACTTACAGTGTTATGTAGGTTAATGTAAATGTAATATGTTGCACTTGAAATTGGGCATTACCTAGGTCAACCCAATTGCTGGTCAACCCAATGTCATTCATTAGATGCAGATATAATAATATTCCTATGTTTCTAGACTAAATAGGGAAAGAAAGCTCAGTCTTTACATTACTGCACAGTGAAATTCTTTATTCTTCGCATATCCCAGCTTTTTTGTTAGGCAGGGGTCAGAGCGGAGGGTCAGACTTTTTTTTTTTTTTTTTTTTTTTTTACCGCAGCAGACAGTGTTAAGGGCCTTGCTCAAGGGTGAGCTGGGAGCTTGAACCACCAACCTTCTGGTCAGTAAATCAGAGGCTCAGCACACTGAGCCACCACTGCCCCAAAGTGACTATAATTTTTTGCTGAAAAAATAGCTTTAGATGAAAGTGCTACCTGGAAAAAAGAAACAATCTCTGCTGAGGGTTATGGGTATTTTTTCCATCTTCCGTTGTCAACATGTAGCCATTTTTACTCGGGTTTGTTAGATTAATAGAATTGCTGTTAGAATGATGATGGTAATTTCCTCAAAGGGAAACTGCTAATGGAAATCTACAAACGTGTGTAAATAGACAGTATTAGAATAGAGAGTAAGTGTATTTTTTATGAAATAGTATGCTGGCAATTTTTTTTTTACTTACATTTAAATGTTCTGTTGTTCATGTTTCAAGTATTTGTGAAAAACATTTAGTGAAACAAGTACAGTAATAGAAAATTTCACTGCACAGGAAAAAAATATACTGAAAGTCAGTTTAAGGTTTTATTAAAATCTCTCTCTCGGTTGTAAATGATACATTAGGAGGAATAATTTAGTTATTCTGATCAGAGTGGGAATGCAGGTTTATATTACAGTTGTGATCAGAAGTTTACATACACTCATCATGGACATGCATAATATTTGAGCTGGTCTTTTTCTAGGACCTACTGTAGAATGTCCCCTGGCAATTTTTACATTTAGCACATTTGGCTATTGTAGCCATCAACAAGTTTCTAGCAGAGTTCTGGTTGGATATTGGAATAAGTGGCAGAATTGGTAGCGTTGAGTTAAATTTGTTTTTTGTTTTTTTTACTTTTAGGGTTCAGTAGGGTTTAGGCTGTAAAAGTGAATCCACTTTATTCATTCTACAACCAGCTTCTTATTCTACAGGTTGAATGTCTCACCCTTACTTCTATAAACATACCTCTAGGCAACAATAGTTCAAAGAGACACTCCTGACTTCCTCTTTCTCAGAACTTCACTAAGCTCCTTGGATTTTCCCGTTCTACTGTGAGTTTCTTAACCCAATCAGTCCTGTCAATTAAACTAAAGCACTCAATCATGAGCGACATTTCAGGACTTTCAGCACTACTCAATTAATCCAAATGGGTGTATCTATGATTTTGTGCTAATATCAGAAATCCAGTTATATTTACCAAACCAGTGATCGAAACATACTGTAGAAACAATGTAAGGAGCAGAGGCAGATGTCAGATGAGTTGGGACATGAGGTACATAGTGTCAGTTCTGGTGTAAAGTGGGCTTTATCTGTAAACCCGATGTATCTGATTTGTGTATAGTAACGTATAATCCACCTCATTTAAATGTATTTTCTCTTTTCTGCAAGTTTAATTTCTGACCAACGCCTCTTACTGTACCTCTATGGGATGGGGGTGGGGGACAACATACAGTAACCTGGCTACTTTAAATCATACTTTATCCATTACTCACTGAATGTGGACATAATGAAAGCCCCAAATACCATTGTTTTCATAAACAGATAAAAAATTTAATTAAATAATTGCAATTCCTGATCTACAGTATTTATTAAATTGTGGGTGAAAAGAGGGAACCAGTGTTGTACATGGTAAATAAGGAGTAAATAGGGTTACACATTCAGCAGTAGAGCTGGTGTTACCAATATAAGTTTATTTTATTTTCATTCATTCTCATATACATTGATTAACTATAACGTTAAAACTTTAAAACATTAACACGGATTACAAATTATGTCCCAGTAAACTTGTGACAGGTTCATGAGCACCCAAGACTCATTTACGCCTGTGGGAAGCAAAGGCCATCCCGTCTGGTCCGATCCCTCAGAAAAGCCAAAGTAGTACAAATAGCTGAAAAATGCTGGCTGTGATAGAAATGTATCAGAACATTGTTGCTTGCTGTGTCAAGCATCCATGGGAAGTCTAATCTATGGAGACCCCACCTTGTAATTATAGCACTTAAAGGTTCTGGTGCTAACGTCCTGGTGCACATATTCAGAGGTCTTTCGGAGACACTCAGAGGGGTCAGAGCTGTGTTAGTGGAACAAAGGGAATCTATATAATATTGGGTTTTGAGACTCTTTAAATATAAAAAATGTATAATCAAGACACAAAATTCAAAAATGCGAATCTAAAAGAAGTGTTGATTTACCTGCTTTATGACAAAATATCTTATAAATATATTAATATAAAGCGGCACGGTAGTGTAGTGGTTAGCACTGTTGCCTTGCACCTCCAGGGTCTGGGTTCGATTCCCCGGCCAGGCTCGATTCCCGTCTCTGTGTGCATGGAGTTTGCATGTTCTCCCCGTGCTTGGTGGGTTTCCTCCGGGTACTCCGGTTTCCTCCCACAGTCCAAAGATATGCAGGTTAGGCTAATTGGCGTTCCTAAATTGCCCGTAGTGTGTGATTGGGTGTGTGTGTGTGATGGATTGGCACCTTGTCCAGGGTGTACCCCGCCTAGTGCCCGAAATCTCCTGGGATAGGCTCCAGGTCCCCCGCGACCCTGAACACAGGACTAAGCGGTATAGAAAATGAATGAATGAATATATTAATATACTAATTTATAATACATGAATACATTCATATTTTTTTGTTCATGCACACTTACAGAGGCCCACAGGATCTCATTCCTTTCATCTAAATTGATCAACACACAGATAACTTAAACATACACATACAGAAATATAGAGTACATTTTTATATCTGTCAGCAAATAAATGAGCATTATTAAAAATTTTTAATTAACTTTTTGAATATGAATGTTGGCATAAACTTTTGCACTATTAAGGAGAGTTAAACTGAAATGCTGAGGTGCTGACTGTAAGTAAAACTGGATCTAAGCTGAGTGTGTCTGTTGGACAGAGATAAAGCATTTCTGCTGAACAAACGTCTAAAGGCTTGTCTGACAATTTTTCTAATTGAGTTCTATGGCGTAGAGAATGGGGACTTTTATTTATCTATTAATGACATGACCACTAACAATTATTCCTGTTGACTGTTAAAATCTAATTTCTAAAGTTGTTCTTAGGCAGATTGACTGACTGCTTAAAATGTTTACCCCATACATTAGAGGGTTGTATAACACTGGAGCAGGGCTTCACCTTTTTTTTTTTTTTTTTTTTGTCCATGCCACCCTTTTTTGTGTACAGTCTGTTGAAAATATTGCGTACGTTTATTGCCATTGAAAAGATCTCTCTAAAGTATAATTTTTTTTCAATGTTTTAAAATTTTTTAGATATCTTTTTCTGGATTCAGGAACAAAACTTTTCTGTTAATATGGAATACAAGCTCCCGAAACCTTAGTTTAGTATTTTAATAGCTGTTTAGAAGGTAAATTATACATATTACATTAGTTTGTGCAGTGGTTATAAGGATGGGAGAAGGATTATGATTTTTTGAATTATGTTCATGGAGTGAAAACTATTAAAGGACCGTTATAGGATATAAAACTGACATTTATAATTAGAGAGTAGATGAAATAAAATGGGTACAAAAACATATGTAACCTGCTATATAAATGGACAAAGGTGCCAAGAAAAGTTTTTAAAAAATTGTGAATTTCTAAGTGTAAAAAAAAAAAAAGTGATTGTTTTATTTATTTTCTTTCATAATAAGATTTTAATCGGCAGTGAGTGGTAGAAATGTGGATGGGGAGATTAAGGATTGTTTAGAATGCAAGATAGAGGGAGAATAAAGATGAGAAACAATAGAAGGAAACCAGTAAAGGAGACTGGTGTCTAGTGAACAGTGGAGCATTCAAACCCAAACACCACCACATGACTCCGGACATTTTGCTTATGACATCATATCTCTTTTCCTGTCCCCATCCTACTCTCTCTCTCTCTCTCTCTCTCTCTCTCTCTCTCTCTCTCTCTCTCACACACACACGCACACACACACACACACCCAACTGTCTAGGACTCGATTGGCTGTTTGAGTGTTTTTTTCCCGCCCCATGCAGATATCTGTGTGAAGGAAACAATGTCATTGGCTGACAGTCTGTACAACCTGCAGCTCATCCAGGACTTCTGCAGGGAGAACCTTAACAACTGCTGTCACTTCACACTGGAGGATATGCTCTATGCCTCGAGTTCTATTAAGGTAAGAATGAATGTTCATAAATACATATAATCTGGGGTAAGTTAAGGTTTTTGTTTCTAGTCCAATATGAGCTATAATAATAAGTTTGAATGCACTTGCACTGGGCTGCTGGGAGGCCTGTCAGGGTGACGGTGACAAGCCCGTCCTGATAGCAGCTCCTGAAGTGTGTGTATGCTGATAATTCAAACACTGACACAGTTAAGTATCTGAATGGCTCCCAGGAGGATATTTTACAAAGTTGTTAGATTTAAGGTTTGTTTTTGTGTAGTCCATATTAAAAAGGTAGTTAGTTTACCTAACATTCTACTACTTTGACCTACTGATGCTCATGTGTGAGTGCGCATGTGTATATACAGAGCTGTCAATTGATTAAAATTCATAGTCTGTGATTAATCAAAATTTCAAAATACTCAGATTTTCTAAATTCGAAATGCGCATGTTGGAATAAAGAGATGCATGACAAACTGGTTAGAGTAAACAGATTACGCAGTTTTATAAAATACAGTTTTATAATCTTAAACATTAACATTTAACAAATGTAACAAATTAAAATGTGTGGGAATGGGACCATATGGGGTGCAGCGAACTTTGGATGGTGGTGCTCGAGCCCGGATCATTAAATCTGAAAATCAATAACCTAGAGCCTTATCCGCTTAAGCCACCGCTCCCACATCTTATGTTTAATGAATTCTTGTAAAAGTGCCACCCTCTGAAGGTTGTTCACACAACTTTGGTTGTATCAAAACTTCTAGAAGCCTTTTATACACACACACATGCACACATACAGTACATACATACACACACACACACACACATATGCATTTGCCCCTTCCTAATTACATTTTGTTTGCACACTTGTCACACCTAAATGATTCAGATAATCAAAAAAATTAATATTACTCAAATTTAACCAGAATAAATACGAGATGCAGTTTTTAAATGATGATTTAATTTATTAAGGAAACCCTCCAATGTGGCTGAATTAAAACAATTCTGCAAAGAAGAGTGGGCTGAAATTCTTCCTCAGCGATGTGAAAGACTCATTGCCAGTTATTGAAAACGCTTGATTGCAGTTGTTGCTGCCAAGAGTGGCACAACCAATTATTATAGGGCTAGGTAGGTTTGGAAATAATAATTTTAAAATGTGTTGTTTTTTTTTTATGTTAATTGATGACCTGAATCATTTAAGTGGGACAGATATGTAAAAACAAATTATAATCAAGAAGGGGCAAACCATTTTCCACAATAGTGTGTGTGTATTGATTGATTGATTGATTGATTGATTGATTATGTTCTCTTGTTGATTTATTTGTATTTTCAGATCATAGATTAAAAAAAAAAAAGAAATTCTTAAACACTGCTGAAATGAACCCAGAGCACAGTGTTACTAGAGCAGAGGTTGTGTGGGAGGGACAGATGACCAGTGCATTGTTTAAATTCAACTGGAAGATTTGAGTCGTGTGTGAGAGTGTGTGTGAGTGTGTGTGTGTGTGTGTGTGTGTGTGTGTGTGAGTGTGAGAGTGTGAGAGTGTGAGAGTGTGTGTGTGTGTGTGTGTGTGTGTGTGTGTGTGTGTGTGTGTGTGTGTGTGTGTGTGTGTGTGAGAGAGTGTAAGGCAGGGAGAGAGAAAGACTGCAAGATGAAACATGCAGCCAGGGGTAATGGAAAAGTGAGTCATTAAGTACACGTTGATGTAACGGCTGTTTTAGATACTTTTACACAGAACGTGTGTGTGTGTGCTCTTATACAGTACAGTATGTAGAAACATAAACAGAAGTAGGCATTCTTCTTGGGCTGGACTTACTATTAAATTACTCCAGCTATATACCCATTAGTTTTGTTTATTATATATATTTCAATGTGTGGGAATGAAGTAGCGTCATAAGTGTTGTGTAGTCAGAGAGAGCAGCACAGAGATAAATAGCCCTCTGTGGATTGAGAGTGAGTGGCATGAATGTGCACGGGGAAAAAAAAAGTTTGAGAGACAGAGAGAAAATTTTTATAATGTCAGAATGTTCTGTTCTGGCTGTATGGTGTAGTTTTGGAATAAGCCGACTGTCCTTAAACAAGGAACAGTTCTGATGGATTTTTTTTCTCCTTATGGGAGGAAAATCTATAAATCTGAAAAAAAAATTTTTTTTTGGTTTGTTTTGGGTGGACCTACCATTATGTAGTTACATTCATGCAAAAAGAATTTAAAGTATGTCACATACAGTATATGTTTTTTTTTTTTTTTTTGTAAGCCAAAAATGAAACTGTATACAGACTAAAACATCAAAAAGGTTCAGTTTTCCTGAAAACTTTGGTTGTTGCTGTCCAGTAGAGCAAACGAGAAGCATGAAGAAACTAGTCAGTATAATTGTGAGTGACTCGCTGGGTGTTTCAGCGTGAATGAGTCTACATGCTGTAGTCACTGAGCAAAGTGGAACAGATTATCAGCAATGGCATGCACTAGTTGTTTCGTATCTGAGTTCTGCCAATAAATACAAAAGAATCTTGTTTTCTGTATCTCCTGTCCTACCTGGATCTTGAAAACACAATCTAATAACTGTCCATGCTTTATTGTATATTTTCTGTTAGACATGAAAATAGATTACACACCTCCAGAGGTGAACAAAGTACACAATTCCTGTACTTAAGTAAGAGTAGAGATATCGTAGGTAAAATATTATCAAAGTAAAAGTACAGTGCTACTTGAGAAGGTACAAATGTACTTACTTACAAATGACATAGGTGTCAAGTCATATAGCAAAATAATCTCTCTCTCTCTCTCTCTCTCTCTCTCTCTCTCTCTCTCTCTGTTGCAAAACTCAATGCGCTGTTTTCTTTGCTGTCTGAAACCATCTACAGAATATGCTTCCTCTGCCATGAAGCTCAAAATTGCTCAAAATTGTTTCCCCTGATCATCCTTGAGATGGTTCTGCAGCTTAATTGGAGTCCACATCTGGTAAATTCAGTTTAATGGACATGATCAGGCCTACAGTATATAGTAGAGTGGACAGAGAGTCTCATTAGACCTGAGAATTTTGTTTCTCATGGTCTGAGAGTCCTTCAGGTGCCTTTTGGCAAACTCCAGATGCAATGTGCCTTTTCCTAAGGAGTGGCTTCCGTCTGGCCACTCTACCACATAGGCCTGATTGGTTGATTGCTGCAGAGATGGTTGTCCTTCTGGAAGGTTCTCCTCTCTCCACAGAGGACCTCTGGAGCTCTGACAGAGTGACCATCGGGATCTTGGTCATCTCGCTGACTAAGGCCCTTCTCCCCCGATCGCTCAGGTTAGATGGCCGGCAAGCTCTAGGAAGAGTCCTGGTGGTTTCGAACTTCTTTCACTTACAGATGATGGAGGTCACTGTGCTCATTGGGACCTTCAAAGCAGCAGAAATTTTTCTGTAACCTTCCCCCGATTTGTGCCTCGAGACAATCCTTTCTCGGAGGTCTACAGACAATTCCTTTGACTTCATGCTTGGTTTGTGCTCTGACATGAACTGTCAACTGTGGGACCATATATAGATAGGTGTGTGCCTTTCCAAATCATTTCCAATCAACAGAATTTACCAGAGGTGGACTCCAATTAAGCTGCAGAAACATCTCTATGATCAGGGGAAACAGGATCCTCCTGAGCTAAATTTTGAGATTCATGGCAAAGGCTGTGAATACTTGGGTACATGTGCTTTCTCATTAAAAAAAATTTTTTTTTTATAAATTTGCAAAAATCTCAAGTTAACTTTTTTCATGTTGTCATTATGGGGTGTTGTGTGTAGAATTCTGAGTAAAAATTTTTTTAATCCATTTTAGAATAAGGCTGTGACATAACAAAATGAGGAAAAATTTAATACTTTCCGGATGCAATGTACTGCTCTGGTTATGTGGGCAATGCCATGCACAAATGTAGTGAAGTAGAAAGTACAGATAGGTATTATAGGATGTCCTAGAGTAAAAGTATGTGTAAAATGTGTACTTGAGTACAGTAATGAAGTAAACATACTTAGTTATCTTCCACCTATGCACACACTAATTGCACATGAAAAAAAAACGTTGAATCATGCATTGAATCATCTGTTAATCACACATTGTATCATCAACAAAAAAAGCAGAAAATGACATTTTCATTTATTGCCTTCACTGTGAATTTACAAAAAATATGTATTTTACTGGACAATCTGGTCTCTGAATATGATGCTTTCAAACAGGGATTCTCAAATATATTTAATGAATTATGTTTATTATTGAAACATAATTCATATAATCCATACGTAGATAATTGATGTGTAAGGCAAAGCCATTATTAGTAATCGTATATGTATCTCTAAATATTAATACCTATTTGTATACTGATTTAAACCAGGAGTGGGCGTGGTCAAGCCTTGCATGACTATGACATTGCCACAGCCATCCATGACCTGGGAGTCGAGAGAGCAAGTGCTTTTCTGCTGCTCCACTAAGGGTCCATAATGTTGCATTTAAAAACCGAAATTGACTATACAGAAAAGCTACATTGTACTTGTACTTTCTTGTATCTCTCAGTTTCAACAGTAATCATACAGATGCTGATACTGTTTTTATTTTCAATTAGAAGCATTATCTTTATACAGGCTCTTCTGTCATTCAGTTATGTTTGTATATTTGTCTTTGTGTTTCAGAGTAACTACCTTGTTTTTATGGCAGAGCTGTTTTGGTGGTTTGAAGTGGTCAAACCCTCTTTCGTTCAGCCCCGTACGCTTGAATCTAAAGGTAAGCTCGGAGCTCTAATTACACATTTTGCCACCCAGTCCTTTATGATACCAACCAGCTTATGGGATTAAAAATTTTCCATTTTTTTCTGAACCATTAATGTGCTTTTGGCCTTATTACCCAGCTTGAGAGTAGTTAGACCTAAAGCAGAATTTAAAATATGAATTATTATTATTATTATTATTATTATTATTATTATGTTCTGTTCTGCGTCAAGTTTAATTTTATTATGTTCAATGTTTCCAAACCAGTTGAGGCAACAAAAATGGCTCCTGTAACTAAACACAACCTGATCCACAGACCATCCAGCCCGGACCCACCGAGGTTTGTATTTTATTAATTTTAATATCAAAATGACAGCAATTTAAAAAAAAAATATTTGCATTTTTAAAAATCTGATTTATTTATCTGATGTGTTTTATGTGATTTAGGACACAAAACAACACCAACTCGGGTAAGGATGTCTGCTTTACAATACAAGCGTTCCCCAGTCTTATTTCTTGAGTACAGCACAAAGAAGTAATTTCTTAGCTGTAGCACACACACTTTCCAATCTGTGAAAGTGTAACATTTTCTGCTTCACATTTTCAAATAGAGATTTTAAAAGCTGATAAAATTCCACTTTTAAAGATAATATTTTGACGTTTAAACTGCGTAAAAGCAGTTTTATTTATTTAATATTATATAATGCATTATGTATATGTATATGTATGTATATGCATATGTAATGCATTATGTATGTAAAATTATAAAAACTGTCCATCTTTATTGATGGACAGTTTTTACTATTTTGGAATTGGGAGGGGGGCTGTAAAGGCTTTATTCATAGTATACATAGTAGTGCTGCACTATTAATTGCATGAAAATCTAAATCACAGTAAGATTATTTTATCGCAAAAGGCTGCAATTTCTTGGAGGTAATATAGACATAGTCAGGAATTTATTTAGAGGCTGTCAACAATTGAAGTATTTGTTTATTTTTGTCAATAACTTGAAGATGATAAATAAATATAGGCGAGTATTCTTTTAAGGAGATCAAATTATACAGCAAACTTTATAATTTTAATTCATAGTCTACAGACTCTAGCTTTTCATTTATTAAACAACCATGTCAGAAGACATATCATTTGGTCATACCAAAGACGTTACTCTGTTTTAGATGGGGGCAAATTATTGGCCTTCATAAAGCAAAGAACATAATTAAGGAGATTGCTAAAAGTATTGAAATTAGGTTAAGAACTATAAAATGCATTTTTAAAATCTGGGAGGATAGTGGTGAACCATCATCGTTAAGGAAGAAATGTGGTTTAGAAAAATATCATGAATGAACATGATGGGAGATTACGATCAGATCGGTTATTAAAAAAAAACGCACAACAGAACTCACAGCTATGTTTAATAGTCAAAGTACATGCTTTACAGACTCTCCTCTCAATAGAAGATCTTTGAGATAAATGAATGTGACTTTGAACTAAAATACATGTTCTGACATCACATACTGTAGCCTTATCGAAATGATGCCATGGCTGTAATCAAAGTAAAATGCAGTCCAAAGAAATATTAGTACAGTGGAACCTCGGATTATGAGCAAAACACTCTTAAACCAATTTAAATTTTCCCATAAGAAATAATGGAAACTCAAATTATTCGTTCTACAGCCCCCAAAAAATAAATACATAAAAATAATTAATACAAAATATAAAGTAAAAATAAAACAAATTAACCTGCACTTTACCTTTTAAAAAAAGTAAAAATAAATCCCGACAGTGTGTGTGCGCTGTGTGTGCGCTGTGTGTGTGCAAACATTAATGGAGAGACTGTTTTATCAGAAAAATTAGCAAGGAACATCACTAGTCACACTCGTGTGAGCGCATACTAACGGAATCGCTGCCGTGATTAAAAAATACTAACGGAATCACTGCCGTGATTAAAAACTGCTGAGTTTCTGTGTAAGGCAGAGAGAGTGTGTGCGTCTGTATGTGTGTCTGAAGCCTAGAGAAGGAGGGGGTGGGAGGGAGGCTGTAAAGGCGAGCGAGAGTGTGTGTGTATGTGTGTGTATGTGTGTGTTTGTGTGTGTGTGTTGATGTGAGTGAAGGAGCACGGTGAGTCAAATTACGCACACACACTCGCCTTTACAGTCCCCCTGCTACCCCCTCCTCCTCTTGGCTTTACGCACACACGCACACTCTCTGCCTTACACCGCAACTAAGACCCAGCAGGGGAGACGATTACTTACAATTCCGCAGCGCAAGAGAGAGAAAAAACGTTGGCTCCGTTGTGATCACATGGCGCTCTGTGTCAAAACAAGAAACGCATGCGTGATACATGATACTCTGTACTCGTAAACCAGGACAATGCTCGTTTTTCAAGTCAAAATTTATTAAAAATCTTTGTTTTCTTGCGGAACACTCGTAAACCGCGTTACTCGTAATCCAATGTTCCACTGTATGTGTGTGACTTTTTTTGGACGGGCAGTGTGTGTGTGTGTGTGTGTGTGTGTGTGTGTGTGTGTGTGTGTGTGTGTGTGTGTGTGTGTGTGTAAAACTCCTAAATAACTTTTCTATATTGTTCTAGGATTTCTATCTGTCTTAGGCCAGTTTCAGTATTATCTTTATATTTTTAAGTATTTGCATGCATATGCCCTGTTTAACTTAATCAACTTCTGGATAACAAATCTCATTTCACTTTATGTTTATGTCAGAAGTGTTTAATCATTTTTATCATCAGCAGTCTAAACTTATTTATGGCACTTAACTATAAGTCTCATCTCGTCTCATTAGGTTTTATCATCCCAACAGCTTACTAAAACAGATTTTACCGTTACTTATCATGCCATCTCATTAGCCTGGATCTTTGGCTTATTATAGACATATCTTCGTACTTTCACTTCGTACTGCAAGCAATTCTGTCATATTTCAGGCTATACAGTATGTGATGTTTGTTTGTTTGTTTATTTATTTCTCATTTATTTCCTCATACAAATAATAGTAAATTCTTACACCCATAGGGTTCGGTGAAGTAATAGATTATGCATCCAGTGTTGTAACCATTAATGCTAATTATTAATGTTTCTCGTAGGAATGATAAAGAGGTCAAACTCTCTGTCCTATGTGGACGGGTGTGTGAGGACATGGCCCAAAGAGAAAAGGTTCGTGCTGCAGCTCACAACTCTTTTACATTAACTTTGCTAATAATGTTGGTATATGTTCATGTGCGTTATATCCACCAGCTCCAACCTGTTGAGTCCACAAGACCTCTGAAGGTGTTCTGTGGTATTTGGCACCATGACATTAGAATCAGATGTTGTACACTGTTAGGTGAAGCCTCCATGAATCAGACTTATTTGCCCAGCCCAACCCACAGTTAGTCGATCACCTTGAGATCTGGGGAATTCACAGGCCAAATCAACACCCTGAAGACTATCATGCTCCTCATGACCTTGCACCAGTACACAGTTCTCCTTCCTTAGACCACTTTTGTTAGGGACTAACCACAGAGTAGGAAACATCCTACAAGACATGCCGCTTTGGTGATGCTCCAACCCAGTCAACTAACCATCACAATTTGACCCTTTTAAAGTGACTCGAATCCTTAATTGTAATTCAGTTGTATTTCTTTTCTGTAAGCCGCTTGTCTAAGCCTTTCTTGGTTGTCAGATGGATGTCTTTTGTATCGTCTTCTATCAGGTTTATTACAACATATCACAATCTTGCTTGCCATTGGAAGATCACAACTTTGCTCCAGCCTACTGCTTTGGAGGGGGCTGGATATAATGTGTTTTTGAATATGTATTTGAACCTCAGCATCCTCTGCATCCTTTTGTTAATTATTTTTTTATTATGATTTTTTAAAATTATCTGATAGTGTTTTGTTTCGTTAATTTATCATTTCCTTCTATCTTCCGCTGTAGGTCTTCAGCCCATAGTATCTCGTTTGAGATTCCATTTGATGACCCTATGCCCTGTACGCCAGGTCAAAGGTTGAGTCGGTCTCTTAGCTCAGAGGGCCTGGGGTTCAAAGTTCCTAACTCCGTGCGGGGAATGCGCAGAAACCTCTCTTTTCAACCCGTTAATGGAAGCACACCTACGCCATTACAAGAGGAAGAGGATGATGATATCACATCACACCATGGTCCTGTCAGGCCTCTTGTTGGGGGGACTGAAGCTAGGTATTTCTTTCAGCATATGAATGACAAACTGAGATATATAAATTTGGTGTTTGGTATTTTTATTTATTTTATAATTATATTACTCTAAGATTATAACAGGTTGTAAAGCCAATACATTTTATTGCTAAGTAGTAACAGAGTGAAGGTAGTATATTCGCACTTATCTGAGGTTTTCACTTTTTCAACTTTTGTAGGTATTCAAATGGGCTGCCTCCAGATATCACTCATCCCCAGCCACCGACTCCAACTATGGAGGAGGCTCTTAAGATCATCCATGACCCAGAGTGCTCTCACAGCAGTCTCCGTCCTCCTGTTGGTGAAAATGCCTTTTTCCTTCACCCCCCTGAAACCCAGGGCAACCCGCCTGAAACCCAGGGCAATGCTGCTGCTAACTCTGAACTGCAAGACCCTGAGAACCATCTGTTTAAACCCCAGGTTGAAGATGGACAGCAGAATTCTACATCCACAGAAATGGATACAGGAATTCATGTTCGCACAGAGGACATCCAGGATGGTCAAGATGAAGACTCATCTTTAAAAGACTACTCTGATATGGACCAAGACTACGAAGCCCGGTCGTGCCCATTACCTGATACCGGTGGCAGTTTCAGCCCAGTGCCAAGCCTGCAGGGTCAGTTTTCACTCGCCACAAGCTCTGCCTCCTCAATTGGATCTTGCTTTGCTGTACGCATGACAAGTTTTGCTGAGCAAAAGTTCCGCAGGATCAGTCATGGGGAAGGGCGAAGTGGTGGAAATACACCCAAAAGTGAAGTAAGCACCACAAATGATAGAGTAGTTGCAAGGTCTGTTACACCGGATGCCAGAAGTACCAGTCAGGCCAGCTCACCCCGTGACCCGTCAAGCCTGTTAGTGTCTGAGATGGTGCAGTTAAAGATGAAGCTTGAGGAAAAGCGGCGAGCTATTGAAGCTCAGAAAAAGAAAGTGGAAGCCGCGTTCACACGACACCGACAGAGGATGGGTCGCACTGCCTTTCTCAACGTTGTTCGCCGCAAAGGAACCATCTCGCCACTAGGGAGTGATGGTGGCAGTTGCAGAAGTCCAGATGAAAAGCAAAATATTCCTCCACAACTTTTAAAAACAAATGAAAGCAGCTCTCCGTTAGAGAGGTGTAAACCTGATGGTGCACCACTTAAAGTGACCCCAGAGGAAGGAGGGAGTGCGGAGGTGGTAGACTTGGCAGAGTATACACGCTCGATTGAGCGCCTGAATGCATCGCTAAGTTTCTTGCAGACTGAAATGCAGCGTCTGGCAGAGCAGCAGGAGCACCTCATGCACCTACGTGAGCAGCAAGCTTGGGTGATCTCACCTCCGCACACGCAAACAGAAACACAAACTTCATTACAGAAACACCTGCGCGAGCTGCGTAGCAGTAGTGTTGTGGGTCGCAGATCTGTGGGGTCTCTTTCCCCGAACCTGTCCTCCACAGGGTCACCCCGTACCACTCAACGCTCACCTGCCCCTATAAAGAGAAAATCTGCTTCATTCCATGCCAGAACACCTCGTACTCCACGCCCAAGTGAGCTCAAAGTCACTCCATTTAGTCGGATGTTAAACACCCCTCAGTCAGTGGACAGTCTACCCAGGCTGCGCCGGTTCTCTCCTCGACAAACACAAACTAGTTCTTTTGCGTACCTGGGACATGACGAGGGACCAACAGATGATAATCAAAGAAAGCAAGGGGAAGTAAATGCACCAGCAGTGGGGTCTATAGACAAGAAACCTGACACAAATGCAGAAAAGACTTCTGGTGATGCTCTGTCCAGCCAAGTCACAGACAACCAAGAAGACAAAGAGAAGAAAAAAGAAGGAGATACGAAAGAGAAACCACAAGACCACGAAGTTGGATCCATCACGACAACAACAGCAGCGATTCAGGTTCAATCCCAGACTGCAACAGAGTATTCGGATGTGATGAGCACAGATGGCACAGGGGATGGTCAGGACAAGGGTGGGAATGACCTAATCGAGGTGCCTCTCTCTGAACTGAAGCCTTTGGACGATCACGAACTGGAAAGTGGGAAAGTGACGGAGGGCAGGGTAGAGAAGATGTGTTGTGGGTTCTTTTACAGGGTAAGACCTAGCACTTTACCACTGTGCCTCTCAGAGGCCAAAAGCATTTCTTACATTTTCTTACATTTTGTAGGACAAGAGCTCAACATAAACAGGACTAAACAGCTGTTTGGCCATAAGAAAACCATGTGTTGGTAAGGCTTCTTGAGGGGGAAAAAAGGCATCGGTTTGCTAGGGAGCATAATCATTGGACTTTAGAGGAATGGATAATGGTCTTGTGGTCTGATGAGTCCAGATCGGACTTATTCCAGATGATGGGTTTGTCAGGGTAAGAAGGGAAGCACAAGAAGAGATGCACAGTGCCCATTGTACACGCCTCTAGAGGCAGAATTATGATCTGGGATTGCTTATGTTGGTCAGGTCTCAGAAATGTTACCTGGCAATAAAATGAAGTCAGCTGATGACCTGGTTGTACTGAACGACCAGGATATCACATCTATGATTTTTTCCCCTTCTGATGGCACAGGCATATTTCAGGCATACTCAAATTATGAAGGATGATTCTGGGAGCACAAGGATTTTTATTTAATTTTTTTTCTTCCAAAAAATTGGTCAGCACATTGCACACCGTAAGCAAATGTAGTCAAGAGACGTTGTTAGCAGACAAATATTGTACTATCAGCATTTTTCCAGAGGATGGTAGGCTATGATGTTTGTCTTTAGAATAACTCCAGCTTAGGAGCTGCTCCAGGAGTCTGGTTCCTCTCAAGGTTTCTTCCTATTACCGTCTCAGGGAGTTTTTCCTTGCCACTGTCGCCCTCGGGCTTGCTCATCAGGGAATATCTGAACATTTTGATTCATACACATTCACATTCCATACAAACTTAAATAATTCTTTTGATTGTGTAAAGCTGTTTTGAGACAATGTCAATTGTTAAAAGCGCTATACAAATAAAACTGAATTGAATTGAATTGAAATTTAGAATAAACTGGAAGAATCATAAATGATATCATAAAGTATGTTAACCAATATTTATTACACTTTGTTAATAACAATTAAAACAATAAAAATTTCAGGTAATAACATCCTTAATACAGATGGCATATTCTGCTGTTGCATTAATATCAATTATTTATGTTATCATACCAAATATCATACCAACATTTATTTACTGTAGAATTGATTCAATAGAAATTGACTGATAGAATTGATTGCCTTTTGAGCTGATTAGTACTTATGGCTTGGTCGAGTACCTGTTCTTATGTGTGTTTTTTTGCTTACTGTATATTTGTAATCTTAAGTATTATAGTACTATGTTTGTGTATCTATATTTTAACTTAAGGTTGGGGCTTCATGTGTGTTCATATGTACCTGTTTCTGTTAATTATGTGTGTGTGTTGCCAGAACCATTTGAGTAGGCGGGGGATTTGTATCTCATTATGGATTCCTCTGAGGAATCCTCTCAGGATGCTTTGTACCTGTTTTCTTTTAGGATGATCAAAAAGGTGAGGAGGACATTGCACAGAAGAGAGCAGCTCTCTTGGAGAAGAGGTTAAGGAGAGAGAAAGATACGCAGATGAAGAAACAGCAGCAGGAGCAAGAGATGGAGCAGAAGAAGGAGATGTCAAGGTTACCTCACTCTCTCTACAGCAGAATACAAACAGACACAGAATGCCTAAAACATGTTCTAGTTCAGCTATAATTTTGCAAATGTTAAAAGTGTTTATTCACATTTGTTTAAATGGCTTAATCGGTCTAAAGCTATAATGTTTAGTCTTAATCGAGTTTTCAATGGTTAATCTATCTGCTGGACAGACTGAAAGCAGAAGAGGATCGGCAGAAGAAAGAGGAGGAGAAGGCAAGACGGGATTACATAAAAAATGAGTATTTGAGGAGGAGGCAGCTCAAGCTGATGGAGGACATGGACAGTGTCATTAAACCCCATGTTTCAAGCACCAAACTAAAGAAGCCCCGTCCCAAGTCCATGCACAGAGACATCATGGAGTCTCCTAAACCACCTGCTCAAACGTACACAGGTACATCACCTACAGTACAGTGCAGTCAATCTTTGCTATAGACAAACTAATTACAGACAAGAATTAGTTAATTGGCCAGTTCAAAAATTTCAGTAATTTTTTTTGCTTTTAGTTGTTTTCTTTGCTTAACGCAGACCAATAATTCAACCCGTCTGAAAGACAGTAACAGTCAGTCTGGTTTTAGACAAGGCCATAGTACAATCACTACAGTAACTTCTGTCACAAATGATATAATAACTGCATTGGACAACAAAAAATCATGTGCTGCACTATTTGTAGATTTAACAAAAGCATTTGATACTGTTGACCATGGTCTTCTTTTACAAAGATTACAGGCTATAGGCCTTGGTAGCACTGTTCTAGACTGGTTCTCCAATTATTTAATTGGGAGAACCCAGTGTGTAGTTATAGAAGATTTTAGATCCATGTTACTTACAGTAAAAACTGGAGTGCCCCAAGGTTCAATCTTGGGGCCTGTTTTATTCTCCATTTACATAAATAATATGTGCATAGGTTTAGACCCAGCAAAAACCCATTTATATGCTGATGACACAATGCTCTATACGACTGCATCATCATTGCAAGTAGCAATGGATTCCTTACAGCATGCTTTCAACTCTTTACAGTTGAACCTTCTCAAATTAAAACTCGTGTTAAATGCCAAAAAAACTAAATTTATGATTTTTACTCGCTCATGCTCTTCCTCTGAGTATACTCTTTTAACATTAGATGGCACACAGCTAGAAAGGGTAAATTCTTACAAATATCTTGGAATCTGGTTTGATGACAAGTTGTCATTCGGAGTCCATATAGAAAGTATATTGAGAAAGCTTCGCCCTAAATTAGGTTTTTATTACCGTTTTAAAAAATGCTTTCCCTTCACTGCCAGAAAGCGATTAGTACTGAGCAGTTTCCTATCAGTATTGGATTACGGTGACATTATATATATGCATGCATCTTCATTCCATCTAAAAAAGCTGGATGTTGTGTATCATTCTGCTTTGAGATTTGTAACTGGTGCTGCAGCAAGAACACATCACTGTAATCTATATGACATGGTGCAATGGACATCATTGCACCTTAGAAGAAGATCTCATTGCCTACTATTTATTGCAAAGGCTTTAATGGATAAACTACCTCAGTACATATGCAATCTACTTACACTTCGCACTAACACTTACAGTACACGTTCATCAGCAAAACTTCTTCTTCATTCTCCTCTAACACGGACAGAGTTAGGCAAAACTGCTTTTTCCTCATATGCACCACACGAGTGGAATTCTTTACAAAATATGCTAAATTTGGACTCCCTACCCTCTCTAACTGTTTTCAAAAATCTTTTAAATTCAGTTCTTATACAACAATGTCATTGTTTTTCATAAATTTTAATACATATATACATATAATTTGAATTCTTTATTTTCTTCTTTCTTTTCTCTGTCTCTTTTTGACATTTGAAATTCCCATCTGCTTGTCTTTTAGTCCGTGTTTATTTATGTAATTGCATTTTTGGAATGTCTGTATGTTTGTGTTAACATTGTATGTTCTATGTGTATATATGTTGAAACTTTTTAAACTTTGTTGCTGCCACCTTGGCCAGGACTCCCTGGAAGAAGAGATAATGTATCTCAATGGGACATTCCTGGTAAAATAAAGGATAAATAAAAAAAATAAAAAATAACACTTAACACTATGTTTTCCACAATAAATGTGTTCTCTAGCATTCCGCAACTTTGGGATATACTGTATATTTCACCATAGTAAAAAGAGAAGCTGCTCACTGCATTGGTTGGGGTTAAAAGAAATGTATCTAGTTGAAATTGATTAATTACTGCAATAATCCAATTAACTTTTTACATACAGCAAAATGTCCAAATGATAGTGATATTAGGGTTATGAAGCACAAACTTTCCTGCACAGAGTTTGATCTCAGGTCAAAGGCAAGAAGTAGAAAAAGAACAAAAAACATGCAATAACCCTGTCTTAATGCATACTGAGTGACCCACATATACAGCACATACTGTACCTGTAACAGGATGAACAAGTCACAGTGTGATGGTTAGCTACATAGCCAGGGTATAAGATGCATTCATATAAATGCACTTCACATCGCTAAACCACTTAATAACTACAATCCCTGGTTATTTCCGAAACCTTTTGTACCCAAGTTAGGCTCTTGATTTACAGAGAGAATGTCTGCCTGTCAACAATGAACTGTTTGCTAAAACCTAGATCAGAGATGAGGTTAGAGACACCCAGATCATGAGAGCAGAGAGTTCAGATCACTCATTCTCACGTAATATTGAAATTATTGGAAACTAATCAGCACCTCCTGGCTATTCGGAGGTCGCTAGATCAGCACCTTTAAAACCGTGTTCTGATGAAATCTTAACAAAGGGGATAAATCAGCTGAATATCACAAACTGTATCATGCATTAAATTCCCACCAAATCTGAGAACCAAGAAATGCAGTACCTGTTCAGCAAGACATATATATATATATATATATATATATATATATATATATATATATATATATACTGTATAGATATATCTTTACAATCTTTGTGTAAATATAAGCTTTCCCTAATTATAACTGTACAGCTGTACATTTGCTGCTTGCAGGAAAATTAGATTAATGGTCACTTTATGCTGTCGTTTACACATATGGTTCGCGTATGTCTCCAGGGTCAAGACCTCGGGGATACTCTGTCTCCAGTATATCACTTGCCTCGCTTAACTTGGCAGACAACGAAAGTGTCCAGCCAGACAAGAGGATGTCCAGGTGAGCATGTTTTAGTACACACCTACCAACTATCCAATCTGTGAGATTACCTGCTTAACAGATTACCAACATGTGGTGATGCTATTTAAAGGCATGCAAAGAACTTAACCTGATCTTCAAATTCTTTTGGAGATGTTTGAGTTACCTAGTGCTTTTCAGAGATATTTAATTTGCTTATTGCATTTAAATTTTGTGCATAATGACACTCATTTACTGGGACAGCTTTCAAATCTTTAGTTAGAAGTACTGTATATTAATGTATATAAACCACTAAGGCTTCAAACAACATAGCTTCTAATTTAATGGTTTTTGTTTAGTGATTTATTTTCTACAAATGCAATATCAAAACTAAAAGTTCATTTACAGTTACCAGCCTCAAAAATCACAAATTAACAGTGAACGCTGGATAACACAGTGCGTCAGTGTAGAAGGGGATTATATAGAGAAATAAAGAGAGTTTTTACTCTCATAACTGTTTTTTTTTTTTTTTGTTCTGCACAAGCCAAAGTCCTGGTTTGACTTGAACACCCCATGTATTTATTAACCTAAAATGGACTGCAACAGCGGCACATGCAGGATTCATGTTATTTAAGTAGCCGTCACACTGGCCACTGGCAGCGTACACAGGTGCTGTTTGAAATAAAAATAAGCTTATTTTCGTTCAGCACAATCATAATTATAAGGTGAAAAATTGCCTTTTTATTTGCCTTTTTATTTTGAGGTTTATTCCTATATCCTCATCCCTATAATAATGTAAGAGTATGTGCTCTGGTCTTGGTTAAAATCTAAACTTAGTGAATGATTGAAAGTCCTGTTAGATTAATGTGTTTTATGGTTATGCATGTTAATAATTTTCTAATACTTGGTGCCACTTCATCATATCGCTATTCACTTTAATACGGTATACCACCCAACCCTTCTGTATTTTTCCCTTCTGTTACTTCTTGCCTGATGTTCATCCCTGTTGTTTCTGTTCCTCCCTATGCTGTGCCAGACGCAGTAAATTTTCTCCAGGCAGTCTGTGTTTCTTTTTGAGCTCTGCAAAAGGGGCAAAGGCCAGGTCGGTTCTCTCAGATCAGATCATTTTAAACACAGAAAGGTCTCTGCCGCTGGACAACACCTACATGGCATCGGAATCATTTATTCATTATAGATGTACTCATTTTATGCATATTTTAGCTACGAACAGTAAATATTGATGTATTATTCCAGCAGACCATATTTGTCACTGTGCGATACACAGCCTCCTGAGACCCTGTATGTTTATTTGTGTCCTCAGTATTATACTGTACGTTATGTTTCTCATTGTATGAATTCGTGCTATCAGGTTACGCCTTGCTGTATGTTTAATCAGACGTCCTGCGCTTGTCATTATCTGGGTTCGAGGTTAAAAAGACATGTCATCTTCATGTCCTTTAAACTGGCTCCTATCCCGAAAAAGGCTTATTGTACAGAAACAGAAACTAAAATTGCTTTTAGTTAGATGATTTTTTTTCTAATCAGTTTTAATGTCAGAAATTGTGGGGTCCTTTTATATATACTGTGTGTGTGCGTGTGTATATATATATTTGGGAGTTAAACAAATAGCCCATTTATAAAAGTTTTTTAGTAGCTTAATGCATTTCAACATTTTTCACATAGGAGGCAGAACAAAAAGCAGAAAGATATTTGTAGGATTTCTTAGGATAAAAATGAGGATAACCATGCATGTTTAACCTAATGAACCCTTGGTATTAGCTCGGTTCTCAGGAGGCTATAAACATGTAATAAACTGGAATGGCAACAAGATCACCTGCTTTTCTATCACCTCATTCATGTTGTATTTCAGTTCACCCATTCTGCAAGAGAAATTGTTTTAGCATGTTATTAACCTGCTAACTCACCATGCTAACCTAACTTGCTCTTATGTAGGTTTGTTATACTACTAAATTTTGTAATTATTCATGTCATATAATTTTTTTTTAATGCTCCTGTATTTCTTTTTTTTTTAAATTAATGAATCACTGCAACCACTCTCATACACACTGTGTACACAATTATTACTTGTATTTTACAGAATCTTAAAAATATTTTTTTATCCACAATGCACAATGCACAATTTACTGCTTGCATGAAAGGTAAATGTTATATAAAGACAAACTCTGAGTTTGTAATGTGACAAAGAAAAAAAATAATGGTTTATCCAAAAAAATCATTACGCAACTGGAAAATTATTCTTATTATTTTTAAATTTTTTTTACAGTTTGGTTCACAGACAAATAACACAAAAACATCTCTTTACATAACTGATTATACATTCACTTACCAGTATAGCCATCTATCATTTTTAACACCTCTGCTATGTTTATATGCATGGATTCAGTCAGTTTTTAATGTGCTCACACCCAACTTTAGCTGAAGCAACAGCAAGGGAGATGTTCACAGACTGTTCAGAGCTATATACTACTTTCCTTGGCCTGTAAATCTCCCTGTTTAGGATGACCCACAGGTCAATTGGATTCAAATTAGATCAGCAAGGGGCAATTTATCATTTGACCACCTTTGAACCCCTTGCTGACCAGCCACTCTCTGGTGTACTTGCATGCATCACTATCACTGTCCTTATGAATGATGCTGGCTTTTTCTGGTACCACTGCTCCATCTGGCAGTAGATTTTCCATCCATCTTTCACTCGAAATGGTCCAACCAATTCACTGTCGAGATCACCGGTCCATACAATACCACACAATTCAAGATATTTTAAATTTCAGTTGGTTTGTATCCCTTTGAAAGCTATTTTTTAAATATAATTTTACTTTTTCATCATCTCTTAGGTATCTTTTACAGTATGTCCCATTTTCAAGGAAGCAAAAAACTACCTGAGAATTATGTACATCTGACATTAAAGCATGCCTCAAAAATGCTTTCACGGATGTTTTTTATTTATTTATTTATTTTTAACAAGAATCTGGGTTTGCATTATAATTGTGTACACAGTGTATGATCTAAATATTTAATGCTGTATTTAATATTGCATTTGTGTGCTCATGGTTATCTACAGACCGGAGACTGCAGAGGGTCAGTTGTCACCTTGTCCCACAGTCAACCGGAATGGGGAGAACTGGGAAAACGAATCAACATCATCAGCAGCATCTAACACAGAATACACAGGTGCACAAGGCAACACAAATAACAATAAAAACTAACTTTAGTTAAAAAGTAAAAATTAGGTGCATGTAGCATTTAGTATAATAGTTTAGTCATAATGAGTTTCAATTCAGGACATTCTTCTCTTTCATTAACATATATTGCCTCTGAGATTTATTCTTATTATCTTATTATAAAATATAAGTGTCGCTGCAATTGGACTTCAGTTAATAGGAGTTTAAATATTAGGGGTTGTGTGTATTGGACATGAGGCTAAATAGGATTGAAACAATGTTGAATACTTCATCTCGTCTTTATTAGGGCCAAAGCTTTACAAGGAGCCCAGTGCCAAGTCTAACAAGTACATCATCCAGAACGCACTGGCTCACTGCTGCTTGGCAGGCAGAGTCAACGAGGGACAGAAGAACAAAATACTAGAGGTGATACCTGAACTTTTTAGATTGTAAATTAAAAATTATTATGTCAAATTCAGGCTTTATGGTGGTGCTTCGAATAGCATCCCTACAGAGTTATGCCTGTTCTTCTTGTTTGCATGGATTTCTTTCAGGTTCTTCATGGCTGGTCCAAAGACCTGCATATGGGCAGATTGGTTCAATTAAATTACCCCTAGGTGTGAGAGAGTAGGAGGCTGTGTGGGTATGCATGGCACATAGATTGGTGGTTCATCTGGAGTGAACTTTCCCACCTTGCACTCACTGGTGTCAGGATTGCCTCTGGATCCACCTTGACCCAAATGAACAATAAAAGTGGTTACTGAAGATCACTACATAAAGGATATAAAATCTGATTCTTACGGCAATGTTTCATTGTGCTTATACAGTACAGTATTTCTCTAAATGATTCCAGTTTTTGCAAATGCATGCCTAATATTGAGATGTAAAGGGTACCGAAACACATTTACTTCATTACTGTACATATAATAAGTATGTATTTTATGTATCTGTACATCACTTGAGTTGTTTTTTTTAGCGCATCCTTTTTACTTTTACTTCAATACATACTCCAAATAATAATCATACTCCTTGCTTCACTACATTTCTAAATGGTGAAGCAGTACAGTACATAACCAGAGTGGTGCATAGCTTTAATAGTGCCACCTGCTGGCTATTATATATAATTACATGATTTGCCTTCAATAATCATGCTGCAGGTGTTTGAATTCTGAAAAGTGGAGACAGTATGTCCACAGTAGGGAAAAAACAAACTAGAGGAAAGAGATTATATGACTCTAAGGCTATTGTAAGCTATTACCAGCTCAGTACTTATATGAATATGAAGATAAGTACTTTTGCTCAAGTAGACATGTACAGTAAATGCCGGTAATATTTTACCTAGAGTATCTCTACTCTAATTCAAATACAGGATTTGCAGACTTTTCCCACCTCTGTTAACATTCAGCTCACATTTAGGGGTAATTCACACCAGCCGCATACTCGCTCATACTGTACCTAGGAGTAATTTACTGTAACCAATCTGCCCACATGCAGGTGTTTGGACAGTTATTCTTCAGTGTTTTCTATTTTAATGTCATAACACTGTGTAGTATATATTATTGTGTATAATATGAGTTTATTAGTGAGTGAAGTGAGTCTCTCTGTTATAGAATGTGATTTCATAACCAGTCATAACTAGGTTGTATCTCTAGAAGTACTGCTTCAGAACTATTTTCCTTCATCCAACAGGAAATGGAGAAGACGGAGTCTAACAACTTCTTAATTCTTTTCCGGGATGCGGGTTGCCAGTTCCGCGCCCTCTACACGTACTGCCCAGAGACAGGAGAGATCAGCAAGCTGACGGGCATCGGCCCCAAGGTCATCATGCCCAGGATGATAGAGAACCTGTACAAGTACAGCTCAGACAAGAAGCAATTCTGCCACATCCCAGCTAAGACCATGTCAGCAAGTATCGATGCCATTACCATCTACAGCCATCTCTGGCAGACGAAGAAGCAGAGCACGCCCAAAAAACTGCTTAAGTAACACAGGCGAAACACGAGGAAACATGCGCCTACCACCTCACGTCACCCCACATCCAGTTCTGGTCTGGATTTCCGAGACTTTATGTTATCACTGTTTAGCTTATTGTTCTAAGAGTGAACAGAATGACGTGATTTCACTACAATATTCCACACAGCTTGAATGTAAATATTGAATATGTGCAGGTATGGTTCGTAATGTAGCCAACATCACTTTAAGATGAGCTCAGAATGAACACAATATAGCTTGTCTGCACGTGATGTGTACAGTATGTGTGTGTGTGTGAGAGAGAGAGAGAGAGAGAGAGACAGAGTACCAAAACCGCAGGTTACACATCCTTGCTTTTGACTTGTTTTTACATTTTCTCTTGCTAACACTAAACTCAGTTGAGTGTGCGCATTGGTGTATTCCCATGAAGAGACATGGAGGGATGTTGGATTTAACATTTGAAGATCACACCATATTTATGACGTCATTTTGTTTACTGGAATCTAAGCACCTGACTCTCTGAATTCGCTGTCTGAATTTATTTATATTTTGGGAACTACCTTAAAGTTGCATTGGTGCAGAATAGTGTTTACCAGGAATCAGTCATGTGTTTGTATATAATGGCCTTTCTTTCTATCTGAATGCAGATTTTATTTAGCTTGTACACATCATTGTGTGGCTGTTTTGTGACTTCAGCACGGATCTACCATTCTAAGCTGCTAAACCATAAAATATTGTTCACGTAAATTGTTTCATGACTGTATAACAATCTCTAGTGTATTATGCTCATTCCATGTAATACGTTCATGTAAAAACATACTGATTATATTTTTAGAGACACAGCTGACAGTACTCTGCATTGAAAAGTTATAATTAAAATCAAAAGAATTTCAGAGTATAGTATGATCATGCTTCCCTATCAGTGCTGCCGTTATAGACGTACAATTGAATTGAAAAGTCTAAATAGTTTCATTTTAAGTATAAAGTGCTTTCCCAAGATGTGTTGTGTTTTTACAAGCTTTGTATCAAGCTTTGCTTTTTTATATCTTCAGGTTCTAAAGAGCCGAAAGATGTCTTTATTTTTCTCTAGCAGAAGAACTCATCCATCAAATTTATTAGAGCTGTACATATTATAGTTTTGCATATTAAGCCTATTTTTAAAGCCATTGAATATTAATGCTATTTTTTCATATTGACTAGAAAGTGCTTTACCTTTGGAAGGAATTGTGGGTTATCGTTGCCAAGGAGCAAAGCCGTAGAGAATTTTTAATGGGCGTTTCGCAATACGAGAATGCATAGGCTGGGAAGAACCTTTTTTCAGACAAAAATGACATGGAGAGCAAAATGACTTCATTATGAGTGGGTGGGTCTTGACTATTGCTAGCTTAACTGGGTATTGGTGCACTCGGTTCCCTACAAAGTTGAAAGTTGCATCATAGATATGTTGCGTTTAACTTCTTACTGTTTTTATTTTTTTTAAATCAGTTTGTTCCTGGTGCCAAGATCGATTTTTATCCTCAATATTTGGGGGGGAATCTGGTATTTCAGCTGTTTATTTTTCCTTAATTTTATACTTACATTCCCATTGGAAATTTTGCTTGTTTAAGTTGAACCTTGGCAGTGGATAAATTCAAATAAGGATGCATATTAAAAAAAGATCCTTAAACAAAACAAAATAAAAACAAACCGTTTTAAGTATTAGTCTCAAATAGAATGTCAGCTCGGGTCAGCACCTGTTGTGGAGTATTATTTTGATATGCAATTTAGTACAGTTTCAGTAACAGCCCAGAGTATGTAACAGCTGTTTACCTGTTTCTTCATTCCTCACTGTTGGGTGTGTTCATATTGTCCATGTGTTGTATGTCTGTTCTCTGATAGAGCACCTGTTACCTTGTATGGCTTTACAAATACAGATTTTCATCCAAATATTATTTTGCTTGTGCTATTATTGTCGATAACAATAATGTTATTTACAGTGTTTGGCAGACACCTTATTCAAAGTGACTCATTATTGAGTGGTTCAATGGCCCAACTGAGGCAATTTGGTGAGGTTTGTGATGGGGACCGTTTGATCAGTATTTCAACATCTTAACAACACACACACACACACACACACACTCTTGATTCCAGACTCAAAGACACACAGTAAGTATTCTTATGCAAATATGCATATCTGATTTGTTTCTTGGTGCCAGGATGGATCACGGTACAGGCTGTGCAATTAGTAGTTATAAGGAATAAGATAAATGTAATTAAAAAATCAATAAATACTTCTCAAAGATGTGACTTTTAGGTCAGTTTAGCAGTAGAGGGCTTATTTCAGGGGTGGACTTTGTTACCCATGTGGTCACTCCCGTGTGATGGGGTTAGAAGCAAACGTACACATAGTAAATGTTATTATTATTATTATTATAACTGTTTTTGTATAGGTATGTGTATATTCTTGTTGTTAGAAACGCTCTATTATTGGTGCTATTACAGATAGAATTTCTAAGATTTACTGAGTGTCCTGGGATCTGACCAATCAGAAGCGCCGAAACAGATGGTCCCAGCATACTGCGATCTGATTGGAGGACCACACAGAGGAAGCGTTCGCCTGACAACCAGCGCCAGGGAGGTAACGGCAACCGAGAGGCGAAACAACGAGAGGCGAAATAAAACCATCGCCCTTGAAAATTTATCCAATTACACGTTCAGGAGGATTATTGTGTGACAGCGAAACTTCTAAGCACCGAAAGAGACCGTCTGCCGTTTGTGTATATGTAGAGTTTATCAGGTAAGCTCTAAATATCGGGTGAGTGCCGTTACTCGGCGGTGTTATTCCTCAGCCCGCACGCGCCAAACAGTGCGCTGCTGCAGGGCTTCGGGACGCTACAGCAGGTGGCGTCCTGTTTTGTCGTGTTACTTCGTGCGGTTGTATGCTCTAACGTTACCACGCTTTCTTGGCGCTTGGTTTAGCTATCTACAGTAGCTCTTGACTCATTGTTCTAAATCCGCTGCGGTGTATTTGGTGTAGACGTCAGTGTTGTTATTCCTGGCCTCCATGATGAAGCGGAGCTTAGCGGTGCTGCGAGGGAGCCGAGCTGGGTGGGGCAGCAGCTCACTCTGGCTGATGGGCTTCTCTCTCTCTGTGTGTGTGTGTGTGTGTGTGTGTGTGAGAGAGAGAGATAGAGGTATGTACGTATGTATATATGGACCAGTTCAGTGTGGCGCTTTCCCACAGTGCTCTTCCTGCCATGACGTTGTGTTGTGATGACGTTCCCCGTCTACAGCCAGATGTTCATGCGCGTCAGAGGTGGTACTCGGGTAGCAGAAAGCCAACATCTGCACTTCTTTGTGGTGATGCGGATCACTAGTCAACTCCCAATACGATATTATCACGATACCGAAGAGCCGATTCGATTGATATTGCGATTCTGTTTGTATCACGATTTCATAAATGTTCAAAATTCAAACAACAGATGGAAAGTGCTTGTTTTTGGTTACAGTTGTTTTCCAGGAGGAAAGGAAAAGAGTAATAAATAAGGTGGCACAGTGGTGTAGTGGTTAGCACTGTCGCCTTGCACCTCCAGGGTCCGGGTTCGATTCCCGGCCGGGTTCGGTTCCCGTTTCTGTGTGCTTGGAGTTTGCATGTTCTCCCCGTAATTGGTGGGTTTCCTCCCACAGTCCAAAGACATGTAGGTCAGGTTGATTCTTCTTCTTCTTCTTACGTTCCCAAATTCCTGTAGTGTGTCAATGAGTGTGTGCCTTGTGACGGATTGGCACCCTGTCCAGAGTGTACCCTGCCTCGTGCCCTAAGCCTCCTGGGATAGGCTCCAGGTCCCCGCGACTCTGAATACAGTATAAAGCATTATAGAAGATGAGTGAGTGAGTACAGATATTGCACATGTGAGGGAAAAGGTATTGCCCAAGTTATATGGGTAAGTCAGAGATTGTACTCGAAAGTGGTATGGCCCAAGAGCATTGTTACATTAATATTGCACAGGTAAATTATACATGTACATCAGAAACTGCACTCGAAAACTGGTATGGTCTAAGAGCATGGGTAGATATTGCACAAATTGCCCAATATGTAATAACACTCTTGTATTAGTATAATATTATCCCTAAGAACTTGAACCTTCTAAAATAGTTGAAAGTTGTATACCTTAGCTTTGTTCAACAGCTTCACAACCGAACTGAACATGAGTAATTTAGAAATGGAGCTCAGTCCTTATTAAGGTTGAGTACCAAAATCCGATGCCAATATACCACCCATATAACTGGTACGTACTAGAACCGCATCAGAATACAGATTTCCATGCCTTACTTACGTCTTCCGGCACATTTAGTAATGTGAGCGTCCATGTTCTTTTTCAGATTCCGACTTAAAAGCACAACTCGGGAAATGAGATCATCCATGTGAATGGAGCGCATGAACACAGTAATTACATTTGCTCTAATGGCAGCATGTTCGTAAACACGCTTAAATTTAAATGAACTTAAAGCTAAACAGTGGATTCAAGCAACAAATCTCTTTTAACAACTGTGTGTAAAGGGGGAAACATATCAAACCTAATGAAACATTTGGGATGAAGTTAAAAGCAAAGTGATGCATCGTGTTTAACAGCTTGCAGACATCAGCTGGCAGTGTGGGCGTCCTTGACCCCAGTCAGACCAACCCTGGCAAAGTCGGGAGAGGTGTTGTGTTTTGCCAGATAAGGCAAATATGTTCATATTTCTGCAAAAGAATTGCTGAAATTTGAATCTGGTTTGTAGCACATTATGTTTACCAATTGCTGCTGTTATTGTGTTAAATTATTGTAGTTGGGTTAGGTACAATGTAAATTACTCGTGTTTTGTACCTACTTACATTTATGTATACTTTAAACTTTTAATATATTGATTTTAATTATTTTTTTTCTTTTTCAATAAAAAAACGTTCTTTAATGGTATCCACCTTTTTTGGCATTTTTTTTAAAGTATTGGTTAAGGCATCAGTATCCTTTTTAAAAAAATATTGATTTTGCACCGGTTTCGTAAAAAAAACCAAACGGTACCCAGACTTATACAAGGTGGTGTCTAAAAATTTCAAGATTAGCTCTGTTTACAAGAAAGTACTTTATTAATCTATGTTTGCACACTATCACCCTCAAAATAGTCCCATTGAACAGAAATACAGTGCTGCCACTTCTGGAAAATGTCATGGAGGTCTTCTTTTTGATGCGTGTCAAGCACCTTCTGTGATTCACAGTGGTGTAAAAACGGAAGAGGGTGAAATCTGCATGAACCAAATCTGGCGAGTAGGGTGGGTGCAGAAGTGACATCATGTTGTGTCTGGCAAGAAACTCAAGTGTGAGGAGAGCTCAGTGACAGGATGCATTGTCGTTGTTCTCTCTTTGTTCCAACTTGCTAATTACAGTGGGAGCCACACCAAATAGCCGCGACAGTGTGGCTGAAGTGTGAATGGCGTGTGAATGGCCTTTGCACGCCGTAGTCCCCCCTCCCTTTTCTGGCCGAAAGGCGTGTCAAGATTTCACAGTAAACACGCCCATTCAAGCCCTATTTATTCATTTACCTGGTGCCACCACTAGATGGCGCTTCGTTCTCAAGAACACATTAAAACAAGCCAGCTGCGCTGAGTTGCAATCACGTGATTTTAACAACCCGCCTCCACCCCCGCCGAACTGACGCTGCCAAACTACAGAGATGAAGATGGCGGCTTAACGGACTATTCGTGGTAAGTGATGTTTTATTTTATAAAATGTGTTTGGGGTAGTTTACAGTTTATTTCCCAGTTTAGTTTTTTTATTGGCCGTTTTAAATATCACTGGCAGCACCAGCAGCGGTCAGATGTGACTTTAGAGAACTTAATGTTCTGTTTACCAAGTCTGGAGTTAATATTATAGCTTACTGTCAGTGTCACACACTCACAATGTCACTCCACTTTAACTCAAAAACATGCTCAAGCTTCGACAATACTATTAATGTCCCTATTACAAGAGCTGCACTACCCGATGAAGAGTGTTTGTGCTCTCTGTAAATACTGAGAGAATCTCACCGCGTGTTGTCTGGATAAATTCAGCGCTTATTTATTCTCTGGTTAAGAGTTAATCTGCAGGTTATTTCTGTGACTGTAATATAATGTGATGCAGTTGATGAGGGACACAGACTGAGGGGAGCTGTACAGGAGCTAGTAACGCTCATAACCCGGTTTATATTTTATACACTTTCCGCGGTAGCGCGAGCGCTTAGTTAAAGAGCTGAATAACAACACAGAAGTGTTTATCAGTTAAGGAGGAGGAGGAGGGGGGAGGTGTGTGTGTGTGTGTGTGTGAGGGGCTTCAGTAAGTTATAGTTTGGCTTCAGAGATGAACTAATGCTCATATACGAGTGTTATATCGCTTAACTTATTTGTATGAGAAGCGCATTAAGTAAATTCCCGGTTAATTTAATGCAGACGATAATACAGACAGTCAGTGGTTAACACTAACACTGTTCACTGGTTAACACTAACACTGTTCACTGGTTAACACTAACACTGTTCACTGGATAACATTAGCACAGGCAGATTATTTACATTACAGAATCCCCAAAACAGTATTTTACACACTCTGTGGTAAATAGGTTTATTAATATATATTATTTTTATTAGAACTATATGTTCTGTAAAGTTTATTTATCTTTGTCTTGACTAAATTCTCCTGTTGTCTTTAAGCAGAGCTCCGCTGTGGGGGATTGGGGGGTCAGACGGCTGACGGCTGGACTTTTGGAGCTACAGGACTGGAGGAGCCTGAACAAGCTGTTGAGGGAGCTGTAGGAGGGATGACGTCACAGTCCGACAGCTTTAGAATGATGTTTGATCAGGTCTACTGTATATTCTGAACATAGAACTGCAAAATGTCTGATACAGTACTTTGGGGGAAACAAAGACTTCAACTGTTCCATGTTTAATAGTTTTGATATTTGAAAAATTAATATTTTAATGTAAAAGGACTATAGATAGAGACTTATAAGCAGCTGGTGTATCCGGGTAGTTTAATGAACTTTAAGCAAAAAGACAACATGTATTCATCTGTTTTATATAAATTACTGTTTTAACTTTGACTAGTTTTGGAAGAATAAATTGAATTGTTAAAGTCATGTTTTGCGTGTTTTAATTTTGGGGGATTGTTTGGGTATTTAAAAATTGTTTAGTTGAACCAACAACTTCAATGGGCAAAAAATGGGACACAACTTTGTTTTAAATAGTCAAAGAGTTGGGCTGAAAATAATAATAATAATAATAATTATTGATCATAGAAACAAATGAAACCAGTTAAACACTTGATTATATGTGTTTGTGATTGTGACCCATAATAATTTTTTCTCAGTATAAATAAATGTTTTGGGTTTTAAGAACTCCAAAAGAGCAACGACAAACTTGGTATTCTCCATTGAGGTTTCTCACCTTCCACTCCTGAGTATGACATGGTGTTAATTGCTCTGTGTGTGTGTGTGTGTGTGTGTGTGTTTTTGGCGGGGGGATGGGTGTGTGTGTGTTTTCGGCTGTTCAGCAGTTCTAAACACAAGCACAGTTTTTGTCCTTAACTAAAATACTTCAATACGTTAATAATGAATTTATTTTGTTGAATAAGGTAATAAGCGATATTTAAACCAAACCAGTAAGTTAAGTAAGTGTTCCATACATTAAAGTACTGTGTATAACCAAGTGCCCTAGCAAACACAGTTACAGTACAGTTTACAGTACAAACAGAGTGTGTGCGCTGGGGGGATTGGAAGGTGAGTGAGAATACTCATTTACAAGACAAAAGACGGTCAGAGGCAGCGCCGTTCTAGACCAGACAACACGGGGTGGGGGGAGGGGGGCATCATGTTCAAGCACTGTTTTTACCTGGCCTTACTGTATAGTAACAGTATTGTATTTGCTGAATTGTGTTGAGGCACGCAAACCCCCTGACCACAATAAGGTGGCAATCCCTCAGGGGGAAACTAAAAAAAAAAAAAAATATATATATATATATATATATATATATATATATATATATATATATAATTATATAATAAAATATCCTTAATCCAGATTTTATCAATCAATGACATAACATTTATCTAAGCTGGATGGTAAAATTCTCAAAAACGTTTAACCTAAAGTAAGACTTAACACACTATAACTAAAATATTTACAAAACTGAAAGGTTGTCTTATGAATAATAAAAAATACAAACTAAATTAAAACAGATGGGCTATTGAACAGATCATAATATGTTTTATGTTTTCTGATTATAAATGATATATGGGTTGATTTTAGAAAGGCTAAATGAAATAGCTAGTTTTTGGTCATGTCAGTCCAGTAACTATACTATGTAAAAGTAATTATAATATGAATTAATTAAGGGCAGGACCTAACCTAATGTTAATAATTTACACCATGATAACATTAGTATTCGTGTTTTTGTATATATTTTTAAATGTTCAAATGAACGTTTCAGAGTATATAATTTGTCATGTAATCTGTGATTGAGACCCATGAGTTAAATTGAAATATTTTTTATAGGTAGTAAGCCAGGTTTTAGTAACCTTGGATAAATCAGCATGAAAGCCCTCTCTCGCACTCACACACACAGACACACTGTACACACACAGACACACACAAATAATACATGAAATCGCGTAAAACCAAATGAAACTAGGGTAAAAAATATGAGCAGTAAAATACAGTAGTATCCTGTAGGTGATTCCTGTCCTGTGATAACAGGCACTAACACTCTAGAACTGTTTACTTCTGTTAGTTTTGTTTTCAAGTGTGAATGTTTATGGGGATTAAATCTGTCTCTGCTGCTGCATCTATACACCGTTGTGATAAGTGATTGATGCCCCATCAGATCTTTGATGTGGGACATTATGCTGGTTAAATGACTAAAGACACACTGATCCGTATGGACAGATATTTGTTCCAGATATTATGCGCCATTAATCAATTTGTTATGCCAATTTGACTTTCAGCGAAAACATCAAAAATATAACGAAAACAAACCAAAGAAGAAGTTACATTTTAAGCTTTACTTTCAAATTCAAATTTGATTTGTCACATACACAGCGCGATATGCAGTAAAATGCTTTGGGTGCTTTAGGTGAGACTCGAACTCGGCACTGCTTCACCTGGACCGCTTTATAAGTATCACGCACTAACCGATTGCGCCACGGGAGCCACACGGAAGTTGGTCTTGTCAGAGTATCCTCTCTCTCGTGCGCGCACGCACACACACACACACACACACACACACATGAAATTGCGTAAAACCCAACGAAATATAAGCAGTAAAAAAAAAAAAAATCAGTAAAAATACATTAGTATAACAGGCGCTAACCCTCTGGAACTTTTTTTTACTATTGTCTCCAAGTGTTTATGGGGATTTAATGTGTCTGCTGCTTCATCCATTCACAGTTGTGATAAGTGATTAATGCCCCATCAGATCTTTTGACGGGGGAGCATTATGCATGATTAAATGACTAAAGAAATACTGATCCATATGGGCAGATATTTGTTCCAGGTTGCATGCGGCATTAATTGCCTCTTATGCCACTTGTAGACTATCAGTGAAAAAATCAGCGAAAACATCATCAAAAATATAACGAAAACAAACCCAAGCAGACGTTTGAGCTTTACTTTGCAGCAAAATATTATCTATCAGTATATTAAATGGAACGGGGTAAAATACACAGTAATATAAAATACTGTACGTAGCCTGCGTTTTTATTCCGTACCTACAATGATCGGTATAGACAAATTACAGCCGCTACCGTGTCTTTAAGGATCATTTCAGGATGTCTTAAAAATATTTCACTAACTAATTTTATTAATTCATTATTAAATAATAAATAGCATAATCATCATGGGTTATGTATTGAGTGATTTAACAAATCTGTTTTATTAATCGGTTTGTTGTTGTTTTTTCATCTATTTATGAAACTATGTTGACAATACAAGAACTGTCTGTATATTAAAGATACGGTATTGGGTTTCCTGGACACTGCAGTTAACTGTGCCAGTCAATGCTCCATCTGGCGGAATTATACGGCATTGCAACCATCTTTTTAGAAAGCGCATGGGGGCGTTTATGGGGCGGGGCATCGTTAACTGCGTCATCGCGGGGGATCACATTCCATGCACGAAGCCTTCATGGAACTGCCACGGAGCAGTCATGCTCCAGGCGGCTGTTTGACGTGGCTCCCACTGTAATTTTTTATTTTGTTCAAATACAAAAGTTTAACGTTTAAACATAACATAACAAATTCTGTGCTGATCTCTGTTATAAATGTAATAAATCATTTACAAATCGATTTTAGAGTCAATTTGGCTATTCAAGAATCACGATTTATAACTGAATTGATTTTTCATTTCTACTGATTTGTAGATCGGTTACAAACAACTTAAATGACACTAAAGGTACATGTCAGTTTGTTTTTGTTTTATTACAGTAATGATTTTCTTTTTTGTGCTGTTACACATACAAAATCAATTAGTAGTAGCAGCAATTATATTACAGATTAGAGGCAGCACAATACCACTTTAAATTTTACAGTATGATGCTGGTATTTTCTGGATACCAGTACTGTGTGTCATCTCTAGTAATTATCCATGCTGTGTTCAGCCTTGTGCGCCATTGTGATTTTAATCTTAATTCTATCCATTAAGGGTCAGTGAGGCTGAAAACTTTAATTCCAACCTACTGTAAGAAAGAACCGCATGTTTGGAATGAAACCTCGCTGAATACGGGCCCCTTGCAAGAACATTGAAGAGCTCTCTTGTCCATTTGATGGATTTTATTTCCGGTTGTCATACTGTTAGGGTGTTTCAACAGGCTGAGGTTTCCAGTCGTGGTTCTTTGAACTAGTACTTGACCAGGTGTTGCTTTTTAACAGTGTGACTGTGAGTATTTTCTGTTTACCACATGGTAATATAGCGGTGAGTAAATATGATCTCCTGCAGAGGGACAAGGCTGCTGTTTAACACAAGTGAAACACACAGACACATAAATTATGTGTCCAACTTGCACACACAGACATACTCACCTTAGATTTTTTTTGTCAGATGTTTCCATTGTATAACAAGCATTTCATGAATGTCAAAGGCTTTTATTGACAATTACATTAAGTTTGCCTTGATGGAGCACCTTGCCATAAGGCAAAAGCAATAACTAAGTGACTCAGGGAACAAAACATTGACATTTTGTGTCCATGGCCAGAAAACTCTCCAGACCTTAATCCTATTGAGAACTTGTGGTCAATCCTCAAGGGGCGGATGGACAAACAAAAGCCCACAAATTCTGACAACCTCCAAGCCTTGGTTGTGCAAGAATGGGCTGCCATCAGTCAGGATGTGGCTCGGTTGATTGACAGCATGCCATGAGGAATTGCAAATGTCTTGGAAAAGAATGGTTAACACTGCCAATATTGACTCTTTGCATAAACTTAATGTACAGTAAGTGTCAATAAAAGACTTTGACGTTTATGAAATGCTTGTAGTTATACTTCAGCATACCAGAGTAACATCTGACAAAAAGATCTAAAAACACTGAAGCAGCAGACTTTGTAAAAATTCATATTTGTATGATTCTCAAAACTTTTGGCCACGGCTGTATTTTGACAAGTAAAAACAAATAACGTAAAGTAACATCATAAGCTTTTGGAGTTGAACTGCTCTAAATTGAGTTCTATCTTTCAAGGTTACATTGTACTTACAGTGTATTTTGTGGAAAATACTTCAGCTGTGTTGTGGGTGTTTGTTTTGTCCACCTGCTTTTTAGGATTAACCACAAGTTCTCAATGGGATTAAGGTCTGGGGTGTTTTCTGGCCATGGACCCAACATTTCGATGTTTTGTTCCCTGAGCCACTTAGTTATCACATATGCCTTAAGGCAAGGTACTCTATCATGGTGGAAAAGGCATTAATCACCAAGTAGTTCTTGGATGTTTGGAAGAATTTGCTCTCAGAGGATGTTTTTGTACCATTCATTATTCCTGGCCGTGCTCTAAGGCAAAATTGTGAGTGATTACACTCCTTTGCTGGGGTGCTACCCCACACATGAATGGTTTCGGGATGCTTTACTGTTGGCATGACACAGAACTGATAGTCGCGTTCCAGTTCGTAGATTTCAAGAAGGGGAGCAAAGAAGCCACTTTTCTCTTGACTTCATCTTGGTTAGGGGAACAAAGCATTAAAATTTCGAGTCCATGTCCAGGGAACTTGGCTTTGTTATGTTGAAAAACTGAATTGCTGGTTCTTTCTTTGCACAACACCAAGTATTTTCTGTGGAAAGGTAAACGAAGTTAAATTTGTACTAAAACACTGTAACTTTGAAAGAGACTGACTTGATTTAGCTTGGTGGGACTGCAGGCACATCAATGTTTCTGTGTTTTTGTGTTCCATCACAGGTGTGTGCCAAAGGCTTTCCTCACCAGATGCAACCGTAGACATCATCAACTTTTATGCCATGCTGTGAGTGTGTCACAGGTATTCCTCCTCGACTGTAACAGTAGACAGTGTTCTCCCTGAATGTAACAGTAGGCAGCATCGTCTAGGCCGAGCACAGCGCTACTGAAACTCCGGATCAGACTGTGGAGCGCCTACAGTGACGGCGCATACGACCGGCAGAAGTACAGGCTGCCAAAACATTGCAGCAGCGTGAGGAGTGGCAGCGAGTTGACCGCGCTCTCCATTCACAGGTAATGGTAGCACACAGGCATCTGAATATGGAACAGGAAAAAATTATCTGGTTAAATGAATGTGCATTACCCCTTAAGTAGTTTTTCTTTTTTGACTTTTATTCCATTGTTCCTTGCACAAACGCTCCAGATCTATAAAATTGGGAGAGGATCTCTTGTACGCAGCTCTCTTCAAGTCATTGCAGTTTTTATAGTAGGAATAGATCTGGGCTCTGGGCCATTTCAACAGTGTTGGTCTTTCCTCTAAAGCCATTGATTCGATGACTTTGATGATTTCGTTTGTGCTTTGGGCTAGGTTGGTTGGCATCATTTTATGGGTTAAAGAGGAAATTCTTCTGAATGTACAGCTGTAACAGCGGCTCATAAGTTTTGTTCTGAAAGAGACTAGGATGTGGAGCTAACCATGATTTATCTGGACTAGAGCTCTAGTCCCTGCTGAAGGGTAGCAGCCCCACAGCTTGATGCTGCACCACCATGCTTTACTATGGGTATGGTGTCCCATGGGTTTAAAGGTGACAAACATATTTTAGAATTCTACACAAAAATCTTTACCGTGGTCTCGTCAGAGTGTAACACGCTTGTCCACATTAGGATTGGTTTAGGTGAGTCTTGTTGTTTTTTCTCTGAGTAATGGCATTTATGTAGCCACCCTGCTCCATACAGTAGATTAGACATAAAGTGAAACCTCGGATTGCGAGTAATGCGGTTTGCTAGTGTTCCGCAAGACGAGCAAAGATTTTTTAAATAAATTCTGACTTGAAAAACAAGTTTACTTGATAAAGTCTTGGTTTACTAGTCTCACGCATGCGCTTCTTGTTTTGAGACCACGGTTTTTCTCTCTCTTGTGTGTATTGTTTACTATAACATTGTGACCACGGGTGCCCGTAAAACATATTTTATTTTGTGTTTGTAAGCGTGTGTGTACAGTGCATGTGTACTGTTTCTTATAACACACGTGTGCGCGCATGTAAAGCAAAAAAAAGTCTCACTAGAGAGGTTAAAAATTTATTTTCTCCCTCTCTGTTTCAGCCTGTCATTATGTGTGTGCACATGCGTAATTTGACACTTCACACACGCACTCTCTCTCTCTCTCTCTATCTTTCTATCTCTCTTGCCTTTACACACCCACACCCCCTCTCTGCTTCAGACACACACACACTCTGTTCTACACAGAAACTCTGCTATGTCGTGATTATTTTCAAAGGTAAAGTGCTGGTTAATTTTTTTTGTATTTATGCACTCACGAATGTCATTAGCAAATTCCCTAGCAAATTTTTCCGACAGAACAGTCTTTCTGTTAGTGTGTGTGTGTGTGTGTGTGTGTGTGTGTGTGTGTGTGTGTGTGTGTGTGTGTGAAATTCAAATAAGAGAGGAGAAAGATTTAGTGTATAAGATGAGAAGGGGGAGACAGGAGGGGCTGAAAGTAACACACACACACACACACACACACACACACACAGTGCTTCCGTGCATAAACGGAAACACTTATCTGTCGGGATTTATTTTTACTTCTTTTAAAAGGTAAAGTGCAAGTTAATTTGTTTTATTTTTACTTTATATTTTGTATTACTTATTTTTATGTATTTATTTTTTTGGGCTGAGGAACAAATTTGAGTTTCCATTATTTCTTATGGGAAAATTTGCTTTGGTTTACAAATGTCTTGGAATACGTTCCAGAACGAATTATGCGCGTAATCCAAAGTTCCACTGTATAAGAAGAAGGTTTTCCCCCATGGATTGAGTTACCAGTACTTGGCAGATTTCCCTGCAGATATCCCAGGGTAAAAAAAATTCTGGCATGGTTTATCTTAGCACACAAATCAACGATTTTAGGGGTGTGTAGACTTTTTATATCCCCTGAACATAAACTCCAACCATCTTCATTAAAAGGCTGCAAAAACTACATGCTGAGTAGATGTTGCTATAAAGTGATACCCAGAGGATGAATATGAGTAGCATTATAACCTTTCAGAATAATAAGAATATCTACAACATATTTGATGCCAGGGCAAAAGTTTTTTCTTTAACTTGATACTGCTAACAAGTCACGCTGATATGTATGCAGGGATGAAAATATCTCCCCCTCTGGCTGTCTTCCTTTCGTTATCTCTCTTTCTTTTTTTTCTATCTATATATATATATATATAGAAGTCTGACACCATGACAGCTGAGGAGACCATCAACATAAAGGAGGTGGAGATCATTAAAGTGATTCTGGACTTCCTGAACTCACGGAAGCTGCACATCAGCATGCTGGCCCTGGAGAAGGAGAGTGGAGTAATCAATGGCCTCTACTCAGATGATATGCTCTTTCTCAGGTTGAGCCTCACACACATAAACACTCTCTGGAGACCCCTGGCTAAATGAATCACTGTTATATATTGTTTTTTTACTGTTGGTTCTGGAGCTCTGAGTAGATGGTGTTAGTTATTACATAATTTATGCAGTTGCCGTCAAAAGTTTTACATGCACTTAACAAGAGAATGAAGCTCAGCAGAATTTTACTTTCCCTGATTTCTTTGAACCAATACAACATGTGTCTTTAAAAGAAGAAAACTCCCAAGTTTCAATTTATTTAGGGTATTCTGATACAATATCACCACCGGGTGAAGATTCTATATACAGTACGTACCTAGTTCATATATATCTTAGAATATTCATTTAGTGATGCTAAAAGTCACAAAATTGAAAGATCAGATTGCATGTAAGTAAAAGTTCTTAGTAGTGGAACACCAGTGTCACTATGTTTTACTTCTTCATGGACTGAATGGCTGTCGTCCAAGAACCAAACTCCTGCTCCAAATTCAACATGTTTGACCACATGGGAAAGTATGACGTACCGCAGACGTAAAGGTGATGCATTCAGCTGAAAGAACACTGTACCAACTATTAAGTACAGTATGATGTTTTGTTCATCATGTTTTGGGGTTGTTTTGCTGCCAGTGGAACAAAATACAAAATGTGGATGGAATAATAAACATAATCAGCATAATCATCAGCTAGATGGTTAAAACCTGAACAAAACTGAGTGTTCCAACAGAACAGTGACCAGTGACCCCAAACACACATTAAAACTGGTTGTGGAAAGAATAGAGCAGTTACAGTAGGTTTGGTGCCCAGAAACCAAGAAATTTAATTGGACACCACCAATTCTACCAAGAAGAGAGGTCAAATGATCAACGAGAACTCTTCCAGAAGACCAAAAGTATCTGCTAATTGTGAAACTTGCTAAGGGGCATTCACCCAAATATTAGGTGTGCTGTACATATATTTTAAATCCCTTTTTAGTATGTATGATTTTGACCCTTTGTTGATTTTAAAACTCGAAATAAATTAACCTGAACCTTATCGGGGTTTTCCTCGATCAAAGGTGTATATTGTACAGTCATTCAGCCCCACATATTTATTGCAAGACCAACATTGCCATGACATTCATGTTCATGATGGGTGCATGTACACATCTGACCCCAACTCTGGATGTTGTTTCTATCCTCACTTATTATACTGTGACAAATTCTATACTATTTCTGACTGGCAATGATGTTGTGTACTCTTCTGTGTAATGCAGTGTATTCTAAATCAGTGTTCAGTGATAATTACACATTTACAATTTACAATTACAATCTGATTGTTGCCTTCAAGTCTTGTCAGAAATATTATAATTATAAGATGAACATCACAACAGTGTCACAATTGCCACTTAGAAACTTGTATTTTTCTATGAGCCTCAACTTGGGGGCATGTCAATAACAAAAATGAATGGTGGCTTTTAATATGAATTACTAAATTGTATTTTTCTTTAATAACTGTTCAGTGCTTCACTTTCTTTCAGTGTAGCTCAATAAACTTTTTATACATAACAGCAATAGTAATAATAATGACAACAACAACAATGACACCATCCATTTTCCACCCCAGCATCTTAACTCTTAACACTGAGGCTGTAGTGGTTAAAAAAAAAAAAAAGGAATTTTCTTCCAAAATCATATTTGGAATGTTTCTTTCATGCCATTGTTTAAAAATGAATTTCGGTTCCAATTTATGTTTTTTTTTTTTTTTTTTTTACATGAATTGAAGCCAAAATTAAATTTTAAACAATGGCATGAAAGGAACCAACAGACTGAAGTTTATTAATCACCAATAAGAGTATAAAACAGTCAAGATTAAACGACATCAGGCACCATTTAAAGAACTAAATAATCCATCATGTATTTTAATGAGAAAAGAAGTTGAATATTATAAAAACTGTAAATGACATCACTACCTCGTTAACGCTATAATATTATATAAGAATATATATAAGAAACAGTTTTAAGTTTTGGCGGCGCGGTGGTGTAGTGGTTAGCACTTTCGCCTTGCACCTCCAGGGTCTGGGTTCGTTTCACCGGCCAGGCTCGATTCCCGTCTCTGTGTGCATGGAGTTTGCATGTTCTCCCCGTGCTTGGTGGGTTTCCTCCAGGTACTCTGGTTTCCTCCCACAGTCCAAAGATATGCAGGTTAGGCTAATTGGCGTTCCTAAGTTGCCCGTAGTGTGTGATTGGGTGTGTGAGTGTGTGTGTGTGTGTGTGCCCTGCGATGGATTGGCCCCCTGTCCAGGGTGTACCCCGCCTAGTGCCCGAAGTCTCCTGGAATAGGCTCCAGGTCCCCTGCGACCTTGAACACAGGATTAAGCGGGATAGAAAATGAATGAATGAATGAATGAAAAAAGTTTAAAGTTTTATGGTTTTTTTTGTTTGTTTAGTTTTGCTTTCTTTACTTTGCCTTCAATGTCTTTTGCTGGAATCAGCAGGAGAAAACATTGTTGCGATCCGGGACCTAAGTAAAAGTAATGTTGATGATTAATTATAAACTCAACGTTTATTATTGTCTTTAATATCTATTGTGATCTTCACTAGTCTTTAAAATATCAAAGGTTTTGTGTGCAAAACAAAAAACCGTCCCCCCGTCTTTTTTCAACAGTATTAAAGCAAAAGCTTTCTATTTATTTAATAAAACTCATCTAACATGTTTTTGTTAAAATACTTTTGTCAAAATTGATAAATCAGTCACAATTGTGTTTGTGGCAATGAAAATATGTAAGTGTATTCATAGTGTTTTGTAAAAATATTAATGAATAAATAAAAATATTATGACCAAAACAATTTTGACAAAGTACTTTGGATTGTATGCTTTTTAACACCCTTGTGAAGAAAACATATTATCACACAAAATATTCTCTATCACCTTTTAATGCATTTTGAAAAAAGGAGGATTTCTCAAATCTGCTATGTTGACTAAAAAATGTAGCATGAAATAATTTTATTATAAGGTGTTATTTGTTTGCAGGGTCAGTGCAGGTTACAAGTTTATTTTGTATATCCATTTGGGAATCTCTGACTCTGGATGTACAGTATATTCATTGTATCCTGATGATGTCACTGGCCAGTTAAAGAGCAAGGGCTTGACTGTAGGTGAGGAGAGTGTGTGGAAATACTGGGTATTTTAAGATAGCATGAAGGTTTTGTGGCTTAAGTACATACGTCTCAGTTCACACCCTGAGCATGAAGAGAAAAATAAAGGAGAATGTAGAAACATTATGTAGGAAATGTTAGTTTGATGTGGTAGAATTTTTTTTTCAAGTTTCTATGAACAGTATCAGAAAAGTCAGCATATGCACAGAAGGTCAAAGACTTGGACATGCATCTTTCTCATTCTCTGTTCTTCTCTCAGGCAGCTTATTCTAGATGGACAGTGGGACGAGGTGCTGCAGTTTATTCAGCCTCTGGAGTGTATGGAGAAGTTTGACAGGAAAAGGTGAGGCGTTGTCTGTCTCTCCACTGTAAATCACATCTTGTTGAGTAATCATTTCCTGACAAAATTATTCTGTGCTCCTTTGTGTTTTAAAATAATTTTTGTAATGGCACAGTTGCTATTCCCATGGTCAGGCATGTGCAGAACTGACAAAGTCTCTATCAGTCTGAATAGGCGACCTGACTTAACTATTGAATTAAGTGCAACTGAATTAATAATTTTATAGCTATAAAATAAGAACATTTCAACTGGGGCTAATGAATATGTATGAGACTATAAATACATTATATGCTTTCAGTTCTTTGTTTATACACACAACAAACCGTGTGAAGATATTGCATTTGTATTTTTAACCTTTGAATCTTGGAACATTTATATTGTTAACCTGTGAAACTTCTGTCTGAGCTTTAAAATTTATCTGCACTGTGATATCAAATTTGTTTAAATAACACACTCATCAGATTTATTGCTGTAAAAGTTTTTTGTAATAAGCTAATATAAATGCTACATCTTGAAGGCTCTGATATGGGAGTGAACGCTTCACAAGAGGGCACACGAAGAGAGAAAAATTATTTTTTTAAAGTTCTGTCAGCTTAAATGAAATTAGTAAGTAAAATCTAATCATGGCAGCACTGAGCTTTAGTAGTTAGCACTGTTGAGTCGCACCTCCAGGGTTGAGACTCTTGCCTGTGTATAGAGTTTGCATTTTCCTAACAAAATTATTTTTGTACTTTTTTTTGGGCGCAGTTGCTATTCCCATGATCAGAAATGTGCCGAACTGACAAAGTCTCTATCAGTCTGAGTTATCAGTTGCCTCAGCTAACTATTGAATTAAGTGCAACTGAATTAATAATTTTAATATTTGAATTTGACTGAGTATTTTCAGTTGAGTTTCAGTAAGCTGACCAAAATCTTTTTTTTTTTTTACAGTTGCAATGATCTTCATCAAGAAAATAATTCAGTTTATTTCAATTCAGTTCATTTGTATAGCGCTTTTAACAATTGACATTGTCTCAGAACAGCTTTACACAATCAAAAGAATTATTTAAGTTTGTATGGAATGTGAATGTGTATGAATCAAAATACCAAACACATAGCCGCCCCACCCATGCTGTATGGAGCGATATCGCGGACAATATTCAAATGCAATTGCATTTGCAATTGCGTTTCCCATATGTGGACACACAAAGTGTGCCATAATTCAAATGCAATTGCAAACTTTGCATTACCGTTTGCTGATTCGCCTTTGCGAGCGCACACTGACTGCCAAATTTCAAATGAAAAAGCAAAGTCCATTTGCATTTGTATTTCCCAGGTCTTACACGTCATGAACCTGTCATATTTAAATAGCAAAATGAATCACCATGTTTGCTTTTTCACTTTCTCTGCGCCGCGCTTCAAGCCGGCCAAAATTCAAACGCAATCGCTAATCTATTTGCAATTGCATTTCCAACACGTTACACAGAAACCTGTCAATCAGCGTCAGGGGCGGGTCTGTACTGTGGGGCGGCATTGTATGGGGAGTGACGTCACTCACAGTCGGCGACCAAGAGGAGGATATTTGAGCACTGGAGGTGAACCGCGGTAAAGTTGGTGTTATGCGCTAAAATGCCCCCCTGCCACTGATTGCACCCCCACAAAATCTCTGTCAAATATATTTGGACATCACAATCAAAAATTCATATTATTATTATCAAATATTTTATATGAGTATTATCAAATATATTATTACTATTATAATTAACCCTAAGCACGTGACATATTAATACACGGAAATTAAGACACACAATTGTGAGGGTTGCCCACTAGAGGGCAGTGTTTTTAGTTTGTAGTTTTTGTTCCTAGACTCAGTTTCCCAGAAGCCTCCTCGGTCAGGTGACGTGGATGCTCACCTGAACTGAGGAGGGTCGTTAGCACTGTTATAAATACCTGTTTGTTCTGGGAAACTGGGTCGAGCATTAATTTCTGTTATGTGGGTTTTGTTTCCTTGTTTTAGTTTGATTTCATTATAGTTGGCATTTAGTTTCTGGAGCTCTTTAAGTTTGTATTTGCTTTGATTTAGTTTATGTCTCTTTGTCTCTGTGTCTCCTAGCAGGATTAGCCTCTAGGAGAATTAGCCCTTTGTGTTTACCCTTTTGTGTAAGTAACCCCCATTGCCTGTTTAGTTATTAGTCTGTTTAAATACTAATGAGGGTGATACTAACATGTTTAGATCTTAGTCTGTCTAGTCTTTGAGTTTGTCTAGTCTCCTTGTCTGCTTAGCTCTTAGTCTGTTTAGGTACTAACATCTTTAGCCACTAACCTTTAGAGTTCTTAGTCTATTTCATACCTAGTCTGCTGTGCACCTTGTCTGTTCATTCCCTTGGGTCTCAGGCTACTGGCCTGTGTAGCCATTAGTCTGATTAGCTATGAGCTAGCTTAGCAGCTAATGTGCAGCTCAGCCAGTAGACCTAGCCAAGCCTGTCTTGTTTGTTTATCCCTTGTGTTTAGTCCTCTAGGCTGTTTAGTATGTCTTGTCTTGTCCAGTTTGTATCCCATGTCTGCATTGTATATTAGTTGTGTAATCCCTTGTCGTATGTCTAAGTGTTTGAGTTCTGTTTCTTATGCTCCATGTTATAAGCCAACTTCCTTAGTTCATGTTTTGTTCATGCATATTTGGATTATTTATTAAAGACTCTTTTTTGTTTCACTGCATCCCCTCTGCATTTATGCCTCAACACCTTGCCCACAGTCCAACACCATAGCAGAACGTGACAACAATACAAATTCTCATATGTTTATTTTGTGGGACATTTATTTTGCAGGGGTTTGTCATGTAACACAAAAATGTTTACACTAAACAAATATTGTTTATGATGAAAAATTACACGAAGCGATTTTTATTATAAATAAGAAATATAAAAATATACATGTATATGAAAAAAATATATAATTAATATATTTTTCCCCTATACTACATGTTTTTTTTTTTTTTTTATATATAGCTTATTTTATAATCAAATTCGTTTGGTGCAATTTGATAATCATAAGCCTATTAAATTACGTTAATTTAAATTAAGCCTATTAATTTACTGGCAGGGATTTTAGCGCATAAACTTACAAAAAAATCAATAGCTTTTTCGTTATGTGGATTACACATGTAAAACCAGTTGTACTATAATCCACTCTATCACTGCTAATAACTACAACATTTTTCTCATTAAGTTTGATTTTTTCTTTCCTTTTTGGCAAAAAATTAATAAAAAAATTTACAACTGAATTAATATCAAACTGAATATTGCAAAGGGAAGGGTTGTACTGTAGTTATTTGCAAGGGTAGAGTGAATTATAGTACAGTTGGTTTTACATTTGAAATTTCTATAGGAGAAAAGTTATTGAATTTTGTTGATTTAATTGTAATTTTTTAATCTTTTTTATTATTAAAATAATAATAATTGTAAACACCCTGACTCTCATTTAACAAATTATCTGATGTCCTGTGAGGTATTCCTCTGTAATCTTGTGTATTCTTCTGTAAATAAACGCTTGGGTCTTGGTCATGCACTTTTTAGATGGTCCATTAGTGACTCCATCTGTAAAAAGCGCCGGTATGCAGCGTTTCTGAAAGATTTAGCTCCAGCACGCTGTAACAGGAGAAGATCTAAAAATATTTTTATTTGTAAGAACTTCTCTGTCCACTCCAGAACAAGAAAATATGCGATTTGTCATTTTTGTGTCTTTATTTCTTGATAAACAAATGAGATAATCTTGTTTCACCTCCAGTGCTCAAATATCCCCCTCTTGGTCGGCGACTGCGAGTGACGTCACTCCCCATACAATCCCGCCCCACAGTATAGACCCGCCCCTGACGCTGATTGACAGGTTTCTGTGTAACGTGTTTGAAATGCAATTGTAAATGGATTAGCGATTGCGTTTGAATTTTGGCCGGCTTGACGCGCGGCGCAGAGAAAGTGAAAAAGCAAACGTGGTGATTGATTTTGCTTTGAGCGTCCACATATGGGAAGCGCAATTGCAAATGCAATTTGCAGTTGCATTTGAATATTGTCCGCGATATCGCTCCATACATGCTGACCATTCTGTCTTTTGCTTGCATGATTATCATAAAAATATGCCCTTTGATATGTATTTCCTAATAACATTATGCCTGCAGATTCCGCTACATTGTACTTAAGCAGAAGTTTCTGGAAGCTCTCTGTGTAAATAATGCCATGTCAGCTGAGGATGAGCCACAGCATGTGAGTACCACTGATTCATTCTGACATGTATCCCATTCATCTTTTGTAAACATCAAGTCCATCAGTCTCGAAACCCTTCACATGACTTTCCTCGAATGAAACTTTTATTTATAGCAGTGCACATGCACATTTTTTGTCTCCTTACTTCATCACCCCTCAGCTGGAACTTACCATGCAGGAAGCTGTAAAATGCCTTCATGCTTTGGAGGAATTTTGTCCCTCCAAAGATGACTACAGCAAGCTCTGCCTTCTCCTCACTCTCCCTCGTCTTACCAACCATGCTGAATTCAGGGATTGGAATCCGAGCACGGCACGCGTACGCTGCTTTGAAGAGTCGTGCTCCATGGTGGCTGAGTTCATTCCAGCTGACCGCAAATTGAGTGAGGCAGGTTTCCGGGCCGGTGGAGATCGACTGTTTCAGCTGCTGGTTAAGGGCGTGCTGTACGAGTGCTGTGTTGAGTTCTGCCAGAGCAAGGCCACAGGTGAGGAGATCAGTGAAGCTGAGGTGCTGCTGGGTATTGATGTGCTCTGCGGCAATGGCTCCGATGAACCTGACCTGAGTCTTCTGTCATGGCTGCGAAACCTGTCACCTAGTGTCTTCTCTTGCGCCTTTGAGCAAAAGGTGCTCAATGTGCACGTGGACCGGGTCGTTAAGCCAGTACGAGCGGCCCACGCTGACCTGCTCACGCCGCTCGTCAGCAAACTCTCCCCGTGCCCTGCCTCTCCATTGCGCCGCCCACAGTCAGCTGACACCTACATGTCCCGCTCGCTCAACCCAGTGCTGGATGGCCTCGCTTATGGCCTGTCTGGCATGGAGAGAAGAGGAGGGACCAGAGCTGCTGAGGTGGGGAAAGCATCACCCATGTCACATTCATTTGCCAACTTCCAGTACCCTGGGGGGCAGAACCTGAGCCGGAGTCTGATGATGGAGGAGTCGCAATGCCAAAGCATCTTTGAAGAGTCACCTGAGTGGTAAGGTTCTATTTATACAGTATGGTATGTTGAATCTAATTCTCCTCAAAATATTAAACAGAAATTATAAAAAAGGTAACAAATAAATTTATAATGTATAAAAAAAAACTGATCTTTACTTATCTTAAAGTTTAATAGTACTGTATAAAGTGTGATATAGAACTGCAAGCAAAAAAAAAAACTCAGAATCAAAACTAAATAAAGTGATCAGTAAAAGAAAAATAATGAATACTGGAATAAATTATGTTACAGTATGTGAGTGAAATATACATGGGTTGGACAATGAAACTGTATTCACTAAATTTGACCAGCCTGATGGCCAATCTTCATTGATTGCACATTCCACAAGTAAGAGCAGAGTGTGAAGGTTTAATTATCAGTGTAATAGCACTAGGGCTGCACAATATTAGGAAAATATGCGATATGCGATATTGTTGTTGAATATTGCGATAACGATATTTTTTGCGATATAACATTTCCATTTTTAGCATTTTTTATTATTATTGCCTATTTTTTAAAAATTATTTATTTATATGTAATTATCATACTAAAGTAAACAGGTAATAGATATTCGTCTGCTGTAATTAAATCTAATTCAGGCTAAAAAGAAACTATATGTCAAGGAAGTTGACAATATAAATATAAAAATAAATATTATTAAACAAAAATTAAATAAAAAAATACTATTTGTCTCACACACACAAACGCGCAAGATCCGCTACCGGCACTAGGACCTGGAAGTAATGCGGTCACGAACCAGGAAGTATAAGTGGAGTAAACAAACCGTGTCAGAGTCCACGCATGTCGGTGCAGATTGTTTACTTTCGAGTGTGTGTTTATAGGACGCGGGTTAAATTTGTGCTTTTCTCTTGCTCCCCTTCTGTGAGAGTCCTTAAACTAATTCGCGTGGTTATCCTGCCTACTCGCTTGCTTCCGCGTTTGGGTTTACCGTCCACGCTACAAAGGGCTAACGGCTAATCGCTAAGTCTTCTGATCATCCCGGGGATAGTTCGCGACAGAATTAAGTATCAAGATATATATATATATATATATATATATATATATATATATATATATATATATATATATATAAAAGATATATAAAGATATAAGCGGGTATAAACATAGTAAGGACCCATCTGATTGGTCAAATTTGGACACACAAATGCTTGGCACATTAATTATTTATCGCAACTTTTTGCGATATGGTTATCGCGCATGCCATTATCGCAATAACAATATTTTTTCGATATATTGTGCAGCCCTAAATAGCACAGTTTTGTTTGAAATATTGCAATGCACACACCATTATGGGTGACATATCAGAGTTCAAAAGAGGACAAATTGTCTGTGCGCGTCTTGCTGGTGCATCTGTGACCATGACAGCATGTCTTTGTAATGTATTAAGAGCCATGGTATTCAGGGTAATGTCAGCATACCACCAAGAAGGACCACATCCAACAGGAGTAACTGTGGATGCAAGAGGAAGTTGTCTGAAAGGGATGTCTGAAAGGGATGTCATAAAACCACAGCTGCCCAACTCACTGCAGAATTAAATGTGCACATCAACTCTCCTTTTTCCATCAAAACCGTCTGTAGCTCCACATTGTCAATGTATATTGCCGGGCTGCTACAGCCAAACCTTTGGTCACCCGTGCCAGTGCCAAACGTCAGTTTCAATGGTGCCAGCAGCGAAAATCTTGGGCTGTGGACAATGTGAAACATGTATTGTTTTCTGATGAGTCCACCTTCACTGTCTTTCCCCATCCAGAAGAGTTACGGTGTGGAGAAGCCTCAAAGAAGCGTACCACCCAGACTGTTGCATGCCCAGAGTGAAGCATGGGGGTGGATCGGTGATGGTTTGGGCTGCAATAATATGGCATTCTCCAGGCCCAATACTTAATGGGCACGTCACTGCCAAGGAGTACCTAACCATTCTGGAGGACCATGTGCTCTCAATGGTTCATACATTGTATTCTGAAGGTGGTGCCGTGTATCAGGATGATAATACACACAGCAAGACTGGTGACAGAGTGGTTTGATGAACATGAAAGTGAAGTTTAACATCTCCCATGGCCTGCACAGTCACCAGATCTAAATATTACTAAGCCACTTTGGGGTGTTTTGGAGGAGCAAGTCAGGTAACGTTTTCCTCCATCAGCATCAAGTAGTGACCTGGCCATTATTCTGCAAGAAGAATGGCTCAGAATCCCTCTGGCCACTGTGCAGGACTTGTGTCAGTTATTCCCAAGATGAATTGATGCTGTATTACACCATCCTAATGAATTATTGTGGCCTAAAACAAGGCGTTTCAGTTTCATTGTCCAACCTCTGTGTATTAGCACCAGGAATTAGCACCTGCACACAGTGCCAAATTAACCACTAACTGGTTTGCTGACCATGATATTTTTGTGTCTTGACTGGCCAAAAAACTTGCTGAACCTCACAGAGTATCTATGTGGTCCTGTCGAGGGAAAGATGACAAACACCGACCCAACAATACAGATGAGCTAAAGGCCGATATCAAAGCAACCTGGTTTTCAATAATACCTCAGCATTGCCATAGGCTGATCACCTCCATTCCATGCCTTTGAAAATCTTTGAAAATATTCTAATATTTTTCTTTACATTTTTTTACTTTAAATGAATATAATAAATAGCTACTCAAGTGGCAGCAGTTAAATGCAGAAACAAAAATCATGCAGCTAGTGGTCATGATATTACGGAGCCCTGGAAGTCACTTAGAAGAGGAAAAAAAATTGTGGCAACAGTTTTGCAATTAGTGCCCTCAGTTTAATAATCCATTCTCACAAATTCTTAAACTGTTCCCTCTGTGCGCTCAGATTTCGTAATCTATACCCACAAATTCACAATTCCGTGTGCACACTTTCACAATCCGTTCCCACAGGTTTATACACAGACACATTTTAGAAGAACAGGAAGCTCCCCGGTATGTTTTAATGAATCTTACTGTATATTGTTTTATTGTGGATTATTAAGTGTAATACATCAGTACATCTTAACTGCATGCTTACAGTGATTCTGTAGCTATCAATTGTAGCAGGTTTAAGGTAAAATATTACGATTTAATAAGAATGATTTGCATTGAAATATGTTGATATTGTGATAATTTACGATAATCAGCACATTATTATTATTGTTGTTGTTATTATTATTATTATTATAAGTATTAAAGAGTATGCTTACTCATGAATAGCCTATTAAAGTTTTTTAAAGGAGTTTGTGTACTATTCATTCTTAACCTGAAGACTTGTTTAAGTAATTTTAATATACTAAGCTTTTCTTCCCAAAAAAAGGCTTTAAAAGATAAAAGTAAATAAGACCATGCAGCATACTATGGTTTATATACATCATACGGATTGCTGCCCAAGGACTCTCTCTGTCTACCCTTAGGCCTCCATCCACCTTGAGCTCAATTATTCCTTACACTGTAAGATGGATAGATTTGGACTAATTTCCAGGTTATTTATAAATAAAGCATTTATTAATTATTTTATGATAAGTCTACTTAAATGTACTCTTTTGTAGTTCTAAAATAATAATGCTTATTATTATTATTATTATTTATTTTTTGTTATTACTACTACTACTTCTGCTAGTATTGTTATTGTTACATTTAGGCTATGCATTTAGAATAAGCTTTTATGCAAAAGAGGAAGAAAGCAATTAGTCGGTCATAATACACAATGCCAGGCTTATTAAATAATAATAATAATAATAATGTGCTGATTATCGCAAATTATTATATGCAAATCATTCTCATTAAATGGTAGTATTCTACCTCAAAGCTGCTATAATTGATAGCTACAGAATCACTGTAAGCATGCAGTTAAGACTTAATGTATTACACTTAATAATCCACAATAAAACATTTCAAGTCATTAACACGTACCTGGGAGCTTCCTGTTCTTCGAGAAGGAGTCTGTGTACAAAACTGTTGGAACGGATTGCTAAAGTGTGCACATGGAATTATGAATTTGTGGGTACAGATTACAAAATCTGAGCGACAGATTGTTAAACTGAGGGAACAGTTTAAGAATTTGTGGGAATGGATTATTACACTGAGGGCACAAATTGCAAAACTGTTCCCACAGATTGTTTTATTTCTCCCCTTACAGGGCTGCGTATGAAATTTATTAAAGTTTATGTTAAACAAAAAAGTGTGTCATTATTGAGACTGAGGTTGTGACATGGATGTTGAAAGCAGATAGATTGGTTTAAGTATTTTAGAAACCATTGATCTCTAACCACAAAAACATTAATAATAAAAAAAGAATAAATAAATAAAACATTTGTTTTTGAAAAGCTGACAAACATTGAGTTCTGTCATTGTTTTATATATATATATATATATATATATATATATATATATATATATATATACACACACTAAAATAAGCACTCTTTACAAATGAGGTGAGCTGAAAAGCATCTCAGCATGCAAAGCATATGTAGAGGACCACATTGGGCTTCCAGGCCTGTCAGGCAAAAATATGAATCTGAAATAATCATGATCACAAACAGACCCAAACTCAACAGTTAAACTTTAGGTACCTGTGTAGCCTGTCCATCTAAAGGTTTGATGTGTGGTGTATTCTGAGATACTTTTCTTGTGTTTATAACAGTTATTAGCCTTTCCACCATATACACAAAGCCTGAAGTTTCTGTGGTCATGTAATCACTCCTGGTAAACTGAAATTGAGTCTAGGATGCAAACTATTCTAGGCTGTTGGTGAGCTGTGCAACTGCATTCAAAAATGTATTTACTTCTCCTTAAACATCCATCCATGTGTCCAAGTTCTGCTTTAGCCTTGCCTTAGTAAAATCAGTGAACTACAGTTTAAGTGGGAAACATGCAAGTCTTTTACTGGAATGAATAAGAGTCTATATAATAAGCGCTAAAATACTGTAGGTTACATACATAATGTTCTCAAAAATGTGGACAAAATGTGTATTCATGAGCATAAAAAACATATATTTTAAAAATCTTTAAAATAAAGAGAGTGTTTTTTTTTTATGTGTACAGCTCCAGAACTGAAACCCCTTCAGATAAAATGATGAGTAGTTCCCAGAACTCTCGCCCAGTCTCTGCTCCAGGTCAGGATGCCCCAACCACTCCCTCTGCAGAGAAGAATGAGGTATACATGATAAACACATGATATAGCAACCAGCTGTCAAGGTCATCAAATGTATATTAATTTAATTTAATTTGAAATTGCAAATTAGCATATGGAAAACATTTATTATTCATGAATGCCTTTTTCATTATGCGAATAACTGTGATGTAACGCACCTGATGAAGAAATAAAATAAAATAAATTTAGATGTCCTCAGAATTACATTAAAAAAACATAATAATTGATAAACATTCCCACATTCTTTTAGCTACAGTATAAAAATTGTAACTAGTATTTATTCAACAATTTTTTCTATGATATAATATTTTTCATTAAACAATAAATACATGTTGATTTTAATGCATGTGTGTTAATTTGTGTACAACTGCATTTTAGCATAATACATATCCCTGGCTCTGGAAGGTCTCACAGCTAAAATGGCAAACCAGGTCAGTCCTGTTGTCATGAAGACCAAAGATCTAACCGCGGTGCTTAAACAAGCATGATAACGATTGAGAAGGTTATAAAAGATGAGCAATATTTTGAACCATTATACCAAAGAGGACAAAAAAAAAACTTTGCCTCTACACTACTACTGTACATACATGCCCAAGATCAGGACAAATTGAAGGCTTGAGCAAGAAGGGCAATTGTTAATGAAGTGTCCAAGACACAGTGTTGTGGAGCTCAGTGGCTGAAATAACAGAACCTGTATAGACATGAACAATATCCTCAGCTTTTTACAGATCTGCCCATTATTGGAGAGTGACCAGAAAGAAGCCACTTCTGAGAAAGACCATGTAAAACACACTCTGAGAAATTCTAGAAAAAGATATTGTGGTCTGATGAGACTAAAATTGAGTAATTTGGTCGGATCCCAAGCCAAATACAGTCCAACATCCAGGTGACATCGTTGCTATGATCAAGCAGAGTGACAGTAACATTAACGATGGGACAACAACTAGAACAGAATTAACTGGAAAGAAAAGGTTTGTGTTTTGGAATAGCCAAGTCAAATCATAAATCCAGCTGAACATTTTTGACACGATCTAAAAATTGCTCTCAACCATCATTCTCCATTTATTTTAGCAGAGTTGGATAAAATTCACTTTAGAGAATGGAAAATGCCAACCATAATGTGAATGGCTCACAAAAACACATTTGATATACTTTGAATCTGTAATTGCTGCACAATGATAATTCATACAATTATGAGATAATCCACATACAGTACTACACTGCCCAGGCCCAAAAAAAAAAACCGTCACAATATTTTGTTCTTCCACCTTTAGCTTTGATTTCAGCACAAAGTGTGGTGGCCAATTCATGTTTGAATATGATTTCTGATATTGGGTCAGGCGTATCTCATTGGTTAAGGTGCTGGACTACGGTTCGGAAGGTCTCAGATTCAAACCTCAACTGCTCAGATATATACAGTAATGAGATAAAAATGCAAGTCGCTCTGGATGTCTGCCAATTGGCGTAAATAATAAAGAACCACTTTTTCAAAATCTGTGTTCTGTAAATATATCCCTTTGTCATCAGGGAAGAAAAAAATGCATAGATTAGTTATTCCTGATTATTCAGTACATTTATTGCTGAGTCTAGACTTGACCAACTAAAGCAACACCAGATCATAACACTGCCTCCAGAGGCTTGTAAAGCGAGCACTATGCATGATGGGTGCATCACTTCATGTGTTTAGCTTATTACCCTGACACACCATACTCTGGAATAGGACAAATTTGGACTCATCGGACCACAAGACCTTTCCATTTCCGTTCATAAGTTCAGTTCCAGTGCTCCCAAACAATTTGAGGCATTTTTTTCCAATTGCCTCACTAACAAGTTTCCTATGGCTACAAAAAACCTACCTGTTGTTTCTGCTGTTGGTTTTTTTGGACAATGCAACTGATTTACAATTGTATCTTCAGTTTGACATTGAGGCACTTTAAGAATTGGATTTCGAAAATGGCAAAATATTACAGTTCACATACTATGCCTCTACACTATATGATTGCAAACCTTCTCCAGTAAGATGTGTAGTCTAAGAGTAGAAATATACGTGCATTTAACTACATACACTACAGGCCAAAAGTTTGGACATACCTTCACTCATTCAATGTGTTTTCTTTATGTTCATGACCATTTATTGGTAGATAAATTGGTAGATTCCCACTGAAGGCATCAAAACTATGAATGAACACATGTGGAGTTATGTACTTAACAAAAAAAGGTGAAATAACTGAAAACCTGTTTTATATTCTAGTTTCTTCAAAATAGCCACCCTTTGCTCTGATTACTGCTTTGCACAGTCTTTGCATTCTTGTGATGAGCTTCAAGAGGTCGTCACCTGAAATGGTTTCCAACAGTCTTGAAGGAGTTCCCAGAGGTGTTTAGCACTTGTTGGCCCCTTTGCCTTCACTCTGCGGTCCAGCTCACCCCAATCCACATCGATTGGGTTCAGGTCCGTTGACTGTGGAGACCCTTTTTTGTTAAGTACATAACTCCACATGTGTTCATTCATAGTTTTGGTGTCTTCTTGGAGAATCTACCAATGTAAATGGTCTTGAAAATAAAGAAAACACATTGACAGATAGATGAGAAGGTGTGTCCAAACTTTTGGCCTGTACTGTATATGTGCATGAATCATGGCTGGATTACATATCCTGTGTATATCCCTAATTTGTTGCATGTGAAAGGTAGGGACACGTGGCAGAATGTTTTGAGAAGTTGTGCAGCAAAGTCAATAATCACTTCCACTTTTATGATGTGTCTTTACCGCTGCAAACAAAACACATGGTTGGAGATACAGGAAGTACTGTCGTAAACATTTTAATTTTTTATATTTATTTATATTATTGCAAAACAACCTACAGGAGTTTCATTCTCTGGAGCGCCCCCTAATGGAATCATGTGGTTAATACGTGTAGTATATAGGAATGTACAGTATGTGAACAAATAGTCATGATGTTGCAGTACTATGCGAATGCATGGTTTAAGAACATTTATATTTCTTCCCCAACAGTTACATTGCTGCCCTTTTTGACTGTTGGTAGTAGTGTAAAGTTAACCTTGCTCATGAATATGGCTTTGGGTCTCTATAAACATGAAGCCAAAACTATAAGATTTTGTACAATCCTTCTGATACACTGATATCCATATATAAATTATAAGCAAATGTAAATATTTCGATATACATGTAATTAACAATAAGCCCTCTAAAATGTACTTAACGTTTAACATAATAATATGATATGGTGAAAGCTGTCTCTCTTTACTTCTCTATCTCTACTATTTCTTCATGTAGTTGCGTGACTCCATGGAACAGTATCAGGAGTACTACAGGCAGCGCTTACGTGTACAGCAGCACCTGGAACAGAAGCAGCAGCAGAGGCAGCTTTACCAACAGATGCTGCTAGAGGGTGGAGTCCAGCAGCAGGAGATTTCACCCACTGCCAAGCACAACCTCACTGAGACCTTCCTCAACAGGTTTGACCTGTTTCAGTGTCCGAGCTCAATCTCAAAACTATTTTAGTGTTAGAATTTAGTCAGCATGGTGTCTATTAATAATCTGTAATCCTTGTCTAGACATGTTAGTGTGACATGCGCAGTTGCCCAAAGGAAATACAGAAAAATTTACTATTTCAGAGCAATGAAATGCTGCATTCAGTGCTGATACTATATACAGATTATGTAGTATATACTTTAGCTAGGAACTTACATGGAGTACTAGTTTGTTTACCTACAACCTGGATACCTTTTTGTGCACAAGCGCACTCGTGTGTGTTTGTGCATCAGATCTGATGCTTAGGAGAGATTAAAAGTAGAACATTACTGTAGGTTTCAAATTTAATATAAAACCTGTAGTTTAATAATGACAAATTGCATGTGTGTGGGTATGCACTTGTGTGTTTGTGTTTGCAGATCCATTCAGAAGCTGGAGGAGCTGAATGTTGGAATGGATGATCTGGGTGAGGAGGTGCAGGCCCTCTCTCTACAGTGTAATGGTGGAGGAGAAGGAGAGGCAGGAGTAACTTCAGGGGGTGCAACAGACACAACACTTCAAGACGGGGCAGGACTTAGCACCGGCATCCCTCAGAGAAACAGTGGACGGGCAGCTGTTCCACATCCCCCCGAGTCCCCCGTGCTCCCAAGTAGGTAGGTACAACCATATGAACACAGGCTTTTCAAGCACAACTATTTTTTTTTTTTTACAAAAGAATCCACCTGGTGGTTAAGCCACTTGCTGAATAAAATTTTGTTTATGTTCTGGCATAAGTACAGTACATAAATATGCCAGTTTAACAATGCATTTATTTTGTTTGTACCGCAAGAGCTGCTTCACCTGGGGTTCACAAGCCAGAGAAATTGTTGTCTTAGTTATGACAAGGTGTAGCAGTTGCAAGTACCAGTCAAATGTTTAGACACATATTTGGATTTGGATTTTACATTCTAGATTTTTTAAAACCATAAAATAACACATATGGCATTAGGTACTTAAGTAGCAAAGACAACATTCAGTTGTTGTTTTTTAACATTATGGTCAGCTGTTCTGGAATAGTTCTTGCAAGAGCAGGATTGTCAAGTGTAATTGGTAATTTAAGCACCATGGAGAAACTTGCTCTCACGAAGAACATCCCAGTGCAGAAAGACCAAAATGTACCTCTGCTGCAGAGGAGAAGTTCATTAGAGTTACCTGCCTCAAAAAAAATCACTATTTAACAGCATCTCAGATTAGAGCCATTTTAAAGCCTTTACAGAGGATAAGTAGCAGACACATCTCAATATCAACCATTAAAATAGATTATTGCACATTTAGGACACTTTCAGCATTAGGTTACAATGTAGAAAGAAGTAAAAAATCAGGAAAGACCAAGGAATGAGAAAGTGTGTCCTAACCTTTGATTGGTAGCGTACAGTACAGTATATAGCTGACATAATTACAGCTGTTTTGTTTTTGTAATCATTACCTTTTGTCCAGGAATTTCTGAGCATATTTGTTATCTAAAGATTGCTATGTGTTTAATATACAGTATTTGGATGTGTGAGCACTTGCTTTTTCTTCTGCAGTGTTCAGAGGGATGGTGGAGGACAGAGTGATAGCAGTTTGACACGCACTAAAGGAACTGAGGTTCGTAACTGGACATATTGTATTCATAAGTTTGACTATTGTAGGAACAACACCAGTAATAATCATAATGTCTGTAGAAGACAACACCCCACCATGCTCCCTTCACATGACATGGACAGAGCACGTACTTTTTGTAAACCAATCATAAAGAAATTAAACAGGCCTTTAACAACTTTATACTGTATACAGTAAGGAGTACTAGATCCACATACTGTACCACGTTAATCATTTTGCGGGTTGACAACGTCTTCTTGAATCGCTGAATTGGATCAGAATCAATTTACACTTTTTAAATGATTCGGGTAAACGTACAAGCTTAAAAGGTCCAAAACCCAGAATTTCATAAAAATCTTACATAACTTTTTCAGAAAATACAAACTGATAGTTGCATTTTATAAGAGTATTGCTTCTTTTTCTTATGTATGTGGGTGGCTGTACATTACTGCTAGTTCCTGGAGTACAAAGAATTAGCAGGAAGAAAAGATTAAGAGCAGGAATTGCATACTCTCACTCACAGCAATAATCAATCATAGTGATACTAGCCTGTGAGCTCATGCAAGCATAAAGGCAGATAATTATGGCGTATCGCGTACGGTCAAACTCTACCTTGCTCACACAAACTCTATGTCACACATGCTCAACCTCGTTTTTGCGTGCTGATTGTACTGTGTGTGGTTGGTCAGACAGTTTTGTTTTATTAGACCGAGCTTGAACAACCGCAAGAGAGAAAGTTTAAGCATAAAAAAAAAACAAGAGATTTTGAGCATGTGAGTGAGTTTGCATGAGTAAGAGTGAAAAAATTTTTTGCGCAGGATTGTAGCAGGAATATAACTCCATAGATAATCCTTTCCTTTGAATGTGTTGCATTGTCTTTCAAAACATTTGAAATAATGCGTTCGGCTGGTGTTGTATCTCAGTGGAAGGACGTGACAGTCTTTGCTCTCCCTGGTTGTGGGTGCTTTGATGCTGTAACAGAGGGAGACAGGTGGGAATTGGCTACAACTAAATTAGAAAAATACAGTAAAAAAAAAAAAAGACAAATTAGACAGTAAACATTACTCCTACTGAATCAAATAAAAAATCACCATGCTCAAGAATACAGATCTACAGTGAACCATAAGAACATCAGGTTGAGCACTGATCTTGCGTGGGACAACAAAACAAAAAATTGACCAAAGGACAAGGACATTAACCAAATGAGACACGAATCGAGTATTACACCTATTACATCTGGTACAAGAAACTGGCTAAAGTGACAAAGCCATGTCCAGGCCAGCAGCTAATGAAGCAGAACTCAATCATCATTCAGAAAGGAATCAGTAGATTCAATCACTGCCACAGAGAAAACAATGTAGAATGGAAACAGTGAGGAAAAAATAGAGCAAACATCCAGCAGAAATGGAAATAAAAAAAGCAATAAACTTGAGTCAACCACAACATCAGTGAACTGATGAACCTCATCAAAATCAACCATCTTGTTCTCCTTTTGCATACTGTAGATTCCACAGGCGACATCTTGAACAAGAACCTGCCCTGCATTCACTAAGAGCTAGCACAGTTCTAGAACTAAAGTGTCATGGGTCCAAACACATTTTTTCGAAATGGCTAACCCAAGGCATCATTTATATGCTTCCTAAAATGGACAAGGCCATTTATTGACCAGTCACATGTCTTCCCACCATGTGCAAGATCCTCAATACCATAACCCAAGCCTTCCTGATCAGAACAGGCAACTGCCCACTGAACAGATGGGCTGGAGGAGAAAAAGCTGTTCATCTGCCAAACTGACAATGGAAAAGTCTTGAACATACTCTTGCTTTTATACAATTATTCCACAAAACAATTTATCATCACCAGATTTTGATTTGCTTGTTTATTTAAACAGTTATTTTGCTCTGCCAGTCCTTCTTCAACAATGAGCTACTGTAGCAACTTATAAGCAGTTATTAAGGAGACAAAATGTAGCTAAAAATGACATAACATCAGATGGGTCTTTTTGCTGTACATGCTTCTGTGAATGGTTTTGGATGTGGGTGTTTGGCAGGTAGCTGCACTGTCCCTTTCCAGTATTGCAGACTGTGCCAACCTACTTTCACCCATGCTGGCAATTAACAGTTATTGTAATTAACCATTGTTAGAACACCTGTGACACATATAGTTAAACATCCCAGTAATGTTATATATATATATATATATATATATATATATATATATATATATATATATATATATATATATATATATATATAACACATTGTAAATGTTTAAGAAGTTTCAGTCGAGGGGTTTTTCAAGTGGTTGGTCAAAAAACAACCAGTAAGTGTGGAACTCATCATAAGTAACTAACTCCACATTTTCTGTTCATCTCAGGAAAACAAGCCCAAGCCAAAGTTTGTAGCGGTGAGTACTTTGGAGGATACACAAGCCGTGCGTGCTGTGGCCTTCCATCCATCAGGGGCGTTCTATGCTGTGGGCTCTAACTCCAAAACCTTGAGAGTCTGCGCATACCCTGACACACTTGACACCAGGTATGTGAATATCACAAGCAGAAAAACTAAATAAAAATTAATTATTTAAAATGAAAATAACAATTAAGTTGTGTGAGATGCCCTTCTAATAAATTATGCCTAAATACAGTAAGTGTTTTTCACATCCTGTGCTTCATCGTCTTTATAACTAGTCAAGTGTCTGTTGCTGCATTTGACTTACCATCGAAGTCAGACTTCAGATATTTTATTTTTAACCTTTGTGTTTGAGCTACAGTACATGGGGGAACTTACTTAGCAAAAAGCCAGTTAACTGTAATAAAAAATGTATACACTACGTTCCAAATTATTACGCAAATGATATCTTTCTCTGATTATCATAATTAGTAAATGCAAATGACAGTCAGTATAATTTTCTAGTCATCAACTATTAGGGTATAATTAGAATTTTATTGAACAAACCTCCTAATGATAACAATATTTATTTTAAAAAATAAATGAAAATGCACTGTTCCAAATTATTATGCACAACAGAGTTAAAACATTTTATAGGTTGTAAAAAACTGAAAATAGGCTTTTGTTGAACTTACAGCATTAGGAGGTCATATTTACTGTTACTATTTTCAATCAAAAACATCCTAACAGGGCATGTTACATATTAACATAGGACCCCTTCTTTGATATCACCTTCACAATTCTTGCATCCATTGAACTTGTGAGTTTTTGGACAGTTTCTGCTTGAATTTCTTTGCGGTATGTAAGAATAGCCTCCCAGAGCTGCTGTTTTGAATCAAATGGCCTCCCACCATCATAGATCTTTTGACGATTCTCCAAAGGTTCTCAATGGGTTTGAGGTCAAGGGAGGATGGTGGCCACACCATGAGTTTCTCATCTTTTATACCCATAGCAGCCAATGACACAGGGGTATTCTTTCCAGCATGAGATGGTGCATTGTCGTGCATGAAGATGATTTTGCTACAGAAGGCACAGTTCTTCTTTTTGTACCATGGAAGAAAGTGGTCAGTCAATATACTTTGCAGAGGTCATTTTATGCTTATTTTTCACTCATGCTTAAAGCTCTCTAATGATACTACTTTCACTTTTTTCCAATAAAAAAATAATAATACAAGTCTTAGAAGTCTTTAAAATGTACCTGTTAATTTTCCAGCTGAAATGCAGAATCAGATCTGGCATGCCTGAGTTTCGTTGTGCTTCATTCCTTTCTAAAAAAATGCCACTTTAGTGAATGTAGTTTTAAATAAACGATCAAGGAATGCCGCTTTGGTGATGAGTATTTTCCTAGGTGAGGGAGCTTTTCAACTCATATTCTGATAAACAAAACATGGAGAAAATGAATCAGTATGAATCAGTACCTGATGCATTGTGTGTGTCAAAAGTTAGTGGTTAGCTGCTAACATACCCATTTTTAGATCTAAAGTTAGATGTGAAATGCATAACTAACTAACTATAAACTCTCTCTCTCTCTTTCTCTCTTACACACACAATTTGGGCGAGCTGTAAATAAACTTTCTGCAACCACTGGGCAGAGCCCTGAGCCAGACAAGAATGTTGTGTGTGGATTAAAAGAAGCAGGATTAAAAGAAAAAAAGAAAGAAAATCAATTTTAACAAACAAAACACCTTTTTTTTATGTACATGCACAGTAGAAACCCCTGTGCATCAGGTCCAAAATGATCAAAACGTGAATTTTTGTATAATTGGTTCTCTTTAAGGAACCAATCACAGCACAGAATGTGGGATTTGTCAGAAAATGATAGAAGGTAAAATCATAGACATCACTGCAAGTATAACTAACCTCACAAAAAAACTCTCTTATCCTCCTCTTTGATTTCAGACGGAAAGGGGAAAAGTTATGTTCGGATTAAATACTTTCAGCATGTAAACACTCTTTGATCAGCCTCTATGTACTGTAAACAGTTTGAATCAGGGTGAGGACAAATTGTGTATTAATATACAGTACTACTAATAATATACTAGTGTTCTAGATTTAATAAGTTACTATATTTGTTTTGATCGATCTAAACTAAATGCACAGGATATCTCGTTTGAAAGTAAGAATAAGATTCTAATGTTATGGTATCTTTTCTCGAGTCACAGATTTTGCATCTATGTTTAATTCATTTAGGGTTATGTACTATAGTTTGCGGTACACCTGAATGTGCAAGTTAAATTTTTGCCTTTGTAGTGATCCCACAGTATTGAGGATCTAATGATCGTGTGTTTGTGTCTCTCAGTGTTGCATCTAAACCCCCAGTGGTACGCTTTAAGAGAAATAAGCATCATAAAGGTTCTATATACTGTGTGGCGTGGAGCCCCTGCGGACAGCTTCTGGCCACCGGCTCCAACGACAAATACGTCAAAGTGCTGCCTTTCAACACTGAATCCTGCAATGCCACTGGTGAGCAACCTCAAGACTCAAGACATGTCCTCAAGACATGTTGATAACATGTTTTTTTATAACCGCTTTTAACATTCATGACATCTATCATTTATCAGTGGATCCAGAGCCTCTCTCAGGAACACTGTGTGCGAGGCTGAAAGCATTTAGGGTGCCTACAGTATATTAATATGTATTATTAGCACAAAGGTTACAGTTGAAGGTAATGTTATGTAATGAGGTGTTTTAGTTCTTTTAAATGTTTGCCATATGTGTACAAAATGTGCATAAACAGCCATCATCATTCCCTCTTTGCATACCATACTGTACATCTTCATTTGAGGCAGGATTGGAGCAATCTTGTTTAAACTTATAAAACTATTGCTTATTTATACTTTTATTGTTCCAAGCACAGATTGATGAAACCTTATTGTTTATGCTTTAGTTCTTCCCTTAAAATCATTCATGCAGCTCAAGCCATGAGTCATAGCTATCTGGAACTTGATCAATAAATAGTAATACCTCATACACCTCGGGCACATGAGATGTTGTACATATTCTTCATATCTCATGAGCTGTATTTGCTATACAATATATATTTTCCTCTTTATTCTTGTCAAACCTCACTTGAGCTTTCATAGTCAGGAGTTATTCAGATTGATCTGACATTTAATACTGGTTTGATAATCTTTGAGTGCATTTCTAATGGTGATAGGGTTACTTCAAAACATTGCCACAAACAGCCAATCAAATGTCAACAGGATTTTCTCATGGTTCACTTTTAACTGTTGTTACAAATGTGATGAGTGAGTTCATCTACAGTCTCTTTATTGGTCTGTGTACAGTAACTCAGAGAAATTGGACAATGGGGGTAATTGTTGCAATTGGTGCTTGGAACCAGTCGATCACTGCTTGTAACTATATTCAATCATTTTTGTTTTTGTTTTGTAAATTTCGCACACTGATAGGGCATACATCTCGCTTCTGATCTGTGCATGGAGTTTTGAATGTTCTCCCTGTGCTTGTTTGGTTTCCTTCAGGTACTCAGGTACTACAGTACATTAGGTTCCCTCCCATTGTCCAAAGGCATGCAGAGTAGGCTAGTTGGGGTTTCCAAATTTCCTGCAGTGTGTGTTTGTGTGCCCTGCGATGGGTTGTTACCCTGTCCAGGGTGTACTTGTGGCCTGAGTCTCCTGTGATATGCTCCAGGGATTTTGGGCTCTGCCTCTTAGTGTCTCTAACATCACTGCATCAAATTTCAAGGTAGACATTTGCATATACCACAACTTTTAAACTTTTTCAAGTAGGAAAATTGGCTCATACCTACTTCAGTGGATCCAATGGAATTATTTTTATAATATTGAATTTGTTAATTATTTTAATTTGGCTAGAATGATCCTGACATCAATCGCAACTGAGAGCACTGAACAATTTGTACAAATTTGTACTTGTTTGTCTAACATAATTTCTGCTATTTAATTTCTTTAACTTCTTTTTGCAGACTAGGCTGTACATAATATCTAAAATGTAGCACCTACTGTAGAGATTCTGATGACAGAAACATACAAAATCAACTCTGACTGTCCTGGCTGGTAAATGAAGAAATTGAATTTGCTTTTACCTTTTGAACATTCCTGGACATAGAAGGTGGACACATTTTCCATGCAGGCCATGATTTGACTTTAACATTCCTATTTAGGAAAAATAATAAAATTTAGGAATTTTTATTATTATTTTTATTTTATTTTATTTTTATTTTTTTTTATAAATCAATTCTTTTTTTGTACTGTATGTGAAGCTAAAATTGTATATAACAAGGTTTAGGGGCATTTTACTTCAATCAGTAAATGCAAGTAACTCACTCTGAAAGTCAACTTTAATAATTCTAGAAAAGAAGAGCAAATATTATCTATACAGTATGAGTCCAATTATCACATTTAGCTTTTTGCCCAAATCAGTGTTGAATGATTTTAATGATTTTTCATGAAATGTTCTTAAAGTGTGGTTATTAAACAAAACGCCGTGCCTAACATTGCATGAAATTAACCTTCACAAACCCAGTTATGTGTCTTGCAAGTATCAGAAACAAGTACAATATTATCACGATACATATTATATTTAATGATATGATTTGGATTGTTATTTTAGGAACACCCCAATATGCTTTTATGACTATTATTTTTTAGAATTCTAAACAAACTTAGCATATTAATATTTTGTTTTTACCACCCAGGATGCTGTGATGCCTGTCAATGTGTGAATGGTTGAGGATGCACCATCTGCAGGAGTATAGAGAAATGGCAACATTTTATTACCTGAAATGCAAACATATATACATTTTAAAAATAATTTGAGAATTTTTTTATTATGTGAAGTAACTAAGTAGATTTTTTCCCTCCATCTCTAGTCTGTTGCACATGTGTATTTGTATTATGATGCACTCCAACAATAAAATAGTTGTAGGAATATAATAATCTCACAGAACTATTAATCTCACAGATTTTAATCTGGACTGGGATTGGTTTCAAATAACCATTTCTCAGGCCATAAATCCAGTCTGTTGTACAGATAACAATGGTAGTTTTTGCAGTCTTCGATCATCGCAACATTTTAATAGTATATCTGTGGTTGCTTTGGTGTTGTATAAAAGTTAGTAAAAGTTACATTTTCTTTGTATACGTTGTTAACAATTGTCTTTGTCACAAAGCAGCACAATCAAAACACAAGTATGGAAAATCATATGAAATATGTGTGAAAAATGTGTATGAATCAAAATTATTAAATAGTTACTATATTTAGTGGAGCTCACTGGATCTGAGCTCATTTGCCTGACCACAGTGGTTAAGGCTTTGGACTACGGATTGGAAGGTCCCAGGTTTAAACCCCAGCACCACCAGGTTGTCACTGTTGGGCCCTTGAGCAAGGCCTTTCACCCTCAACTGCTCAAATGTATAATGAGATAAAATGTAAATGCTCTGGATAAGGGTGTCTGCCAAATGCCATGAATGTAAATTAATTTGAAATCTCATTATTTTTATCATTACTTGGTGGTAAAAGGAGGTCAGTACGTTCAGCATGCTAAAAAAAAAAAGACTTCCGAAATGTATGTATTAAAATATTCAAACATTTCTCTGCACCCTCTCTTTTAGGTCCTGATCTGGAGTTTAGTATGCATGATGGTACTATTCGAGACCTGGCCTTCATGGAAGGGCCTGAAAGTGGAGGATCCATCTTAATCAGTGCCGGAGCAGGAGACTGTAACATCTATACTACTGACTGCCAGAGAGGACAGGGGCTTCATGCTCTCAGTGGACACACAGGTACACACGCACACACACACACACACACACACACACACACACACACACACACATCAACATACCACTTGACTGCAAAATAGCACATACAGACAACCTCTTGCAACATCTACACTGCCAACTGCTAATAGGAGTTGGGTCACATGCACATAAACACCAATAAACTCATCATGCAGCTGCAGGAGCACAGTCCAGTTCTGTTAGGTCATTTCAATTTAGTTGTCCATTGTGCAGTATGTTTTGTAATAAACACACATGTTGTCTCTCCACAGGCCACATACTGTCTCTGTACACGTGGGGAGGCTGGATGATTGCATCTGGTTCACAGGATAAGACCGTGCGTTTCTGGGACCTACGTGTTCCTAGTTGTGTCAGAGTTGTAGGGACAGCTTTCCATGGGTCAGGTGGGTGTTCATTAAGCAACCAGCAGTTGATACAGAAAAAATATAGAAATTTGGTTTATATATAAAAGTATTGCAATATATTTCGCTTGGTCTTGTCATATCCATAAGTTGGCCTTCTTACACCACCATCACTGGTTATTTGTTTTATTTATTTCGTTGTTGTTTTTTTTGCAGAATTCACCAAGTACTGTATATACCCAGTGCACTTTTGCTAGTACCACTGCTTTATGGTTTTATATTTATGACTTACTTTGTATTTTGTATCAAACTCATGTAAAATAGCAGCGGTGTGCAGAGACTGAAGGAAGTACACATACAGTACATTTTATTAATTTATATAAAAAAGAAAAATATACAGCTTTAAAGACACACGGAAAAAAAAATGTTAAAGAGCAAAACTCAAAAGGGATCCCATCCTCATCTGTGTGATACCAAATAGCATGATAATAAAAAAAAAATCTCTTCTATAACTATAACTGTACTGCTTCAGGGTCGTAAGTGCAATTGTATAACAGGAAATATGTTGTACACAATCCTGATTGGATGTTTCAGACAATACGCTTTGCAACCTTGCACATGCATACTGTACATACACATACAAGCGCAGTGATCTCTGTGTTGGTCTATGAGCATACAGTATCCTCCCTGATTCAGTCCATGGTAAAGAAGTCATAGTGATGAATGGGAAGTTCAGGTTCAGTAGTGGAGAATGCAGTATTCAAAAATACAGCTGGAGTTATAGAGAAATACATTTATTAGTTGAAATATTAAATATGTTTTGGAAACAGTGTTTGCATTTTGCTGCATGTATTTTTGATGTTTTCATAATTAATAACATTGTATCATATCAAACACCATATTGTGTATCATCCCATTCATATTGAGTAATAATTTGAATACATTTGTTGCCATATTAAAGATGAGGATAAGACATGAAAATATGCTATAGGAAGTTAGCTTTTCCACTTTATTTGGAAACCCACTTTCTTTTAATCTACAGTATGTTGTTCTCTGTGTGTGTGTGTGTGTGTGTGTGTGTGTGTGTGTGTGTGTGTGTGTGTGTGTGTGTGTGTGTGTTTCTGCACATGCTTTAGGAAGCCCAGTAGCCTCAGTGGCCGTGGATCCAAGCGGGCGTCTGCTAGCTACAGGCCAGGAGGACAGTGCCTGTATGCTGTATGACATCAGAGGCGGAAGGATGGTGCAGACGTACCGCCCTCACTCGAGTGATGTGCGTTCAGTACGCTTCTCCCCTGGAGCACACTACCTGCTCACTGGCTCCTACGACACAAAAGTTATCACCACAGACCTACAAGGTAACAGGCTGCTGTTCCTACATGCAACACAAATAACAGCAACATTTATAACTTTAGCTTCACCCTACCTAAGGCTTTAAATTAAAATCTTCTTAGCACTTAGAACTGAAACCCAACCAGTATTTACAGCTTTATCTTCCAAAAACCAGTCCAGTATACAGAACTTTATCAGATCATTCTAACCAGGACTCAGCTGATTACTTACTGATTTTACTGTAAAAAATTATATATATATTATATTAATTGTGAAGTATTTAAAATGTACAGTTGCAGGCAAGATTAGTGCAATTTGTGTTGCATTGAAAGTGAAAATTACAGTAGATCAGTTTCTTGGACAAGGAAACGCATGATGAAGTAACAGACTGCCCAGCCAAAATAAGTCGCTGGTTGAATTTAAATAAGCAAATCCTTAAGAGCCTCTGATTGGATAATTACTGCAGTAATTGATGTTTAAATCCTATATAACTTTATCTCATCATCGTCGTACAGTATATACGGCTTGATCCTGTACACAGGGCCATGGGGGGCTTGGAACCTATCCCAGGAGATTTAGGACACGAGGCGGGGTACATCCTGGCCAATCCATTGCAGGGCACACACACACACCTTTACACGCTCAATCACACACTACAGGCAATTTGGGAACGCCAGTTAGCCTAATCTACATATCTTTGGACTGTGGGAGGAAACCGGAGTACCCGGAGGAAACCAAGCACGGGGAGAACATGCAAAGTCCATGCACACAGAGGCAGAAATTGAAATCTTTTTTAACTTATTCACTGATTCCTCATTCGTTAAACAAGTCAAAAGACATATTCCAGAGTCATGCAAAAGATGTTACAGTTTCTTTCAGAAGGGTTAAATTTTTGACCTACATCAAGCAAAGAAAACAACTAAGGAGACTGCTGAAATTACTCAAATTGAGTTATTGGGTATAAAAGCTTAGGTATAAACATAAGGTTGTCTAAAAAAGCTGCGAGGAAGTGAATCTTAAATGGTCCAAAGTAAAGGATGAGTGCTATTTGAGAAAGTTTTTAGAAGGGATTTTTCTCCCTTTTCACTTTTGGGGGTAATCCGAAAGTAAAATATTAAGTTTTACGTGTACTTGAAATGGCACAGTGGTGTAGTGGTTAGCATTCGGGTTCGATTCCCGGCCAGGCTCGATTCCGGTATCTTTGTTTGCATGTTCTCCCTGTGCTTGGTGGGTTTTCTCCGGGTACTCTTCCATATTCCACATGGTAAGGTTAATTCCTTACACATAATCTCACACATAATGTGTGAGTGTGTGTACAGTATGTGTTTGTGCCCTGTGATCAATTGGCACCCTGTCCTGGGTGTACTACTGTAAGTCATCTGAGTTAGGCTCCAGGTCCCTGCGACCCTGAATACAGGATAAAGCGGTATAGAAGATGAGTGAATGAGTGTACTTGAGATGCATGTACAGTAAAAGAGAAACACACATTTAATACATTAGATCTTTCTCTTTTCCATCAGTACTAGCAATATTATTTATTATACCAGTTAAACAGGAACATGCAGTTTAGTTTTCCATTGTAATTTGTGTGTGTGTTTGTGTAGGAGACCTGACGAAGCCGCTGCCATTGACAACAGTAGGCGAGCACAGTGATAAAGTAATTCAGTGCAGGTGGCACCCGCAGGACCTCTCCTTCCTCTCCTCGTCTGCCGATCGCACAGTCACCCTCTGGACACACAACACATAGAGCCTTCTCTCACCGCACAACTCGCTCTACTGTTAAAGTGCTCCAGTTGGATGAAACTGTAAATACTGTGTGCGCATGTGGTGTGTGTGTGTGTGTGTGTGTGTGTGCGTGCGTGCATGTGTCTGTATTTATTATTTTCGTATTCGTTTTTGCTCTGTGACAGCCGCTATTTCTTGCCTCTACTTTCTCAATGTGGCGTAAATAGTATCAGTTGCGTCATTTTCTCACAAGCTCCATGGTTTCAGGTGTTTCCAGCATTTCCTATCTGCAGAATAATATATGCTGCTTTATTAATAAAAAACAGAGCAAAACAAGTAAATTGGTGAAAGTCGCACATGTACAGAGCACTACGTACATAAACCACATGAAAGTAGCGTCAATTTCTAAAATGCAAAAATGGACACGTAATAAGTTTTATTATGAAATATAGACGATGACAAAGTCAGCACTAAACTCTGAGTTGAACATACTGCATCTTGTCAGAGTTCCACGAGTTTGTCTCCCATATCTGCAGTGCCCAATTCTATTATGTGTTAACTTGCTAGAAGCAAATATCTCCTGCTGGACCGATATTAATAGCTGAACAACGTTGTAGTTAAATAATGTTATGCACATCTCATTCTGGAACTCGAAGCTGGAGATCTGACTCTTAGGTCATCTGCGCTGTCATTTGGCTCCCATTAAATCACATTTGGCCGGAGAGGGTTTGTGGAAATTATAGGATACCTTTTTTATAGTGCATATCAAACCAGCATTAAAAAGTTAATAAATAAGTCTTGATTTAAAAAAGACAGATGCTGTCTGATATTTTCAGACGTAGGGTGGGTGAAAAAGGTGAACAAATATTTACATTACAGTATGTGCGAGATGGTCAGTGGAGTGATACAAGCAAGATAAGAAAGGATGCGAAAATGGTGAAGAGATGAACAGCACAGACGGAGGACAAACTTTGTGAATGAAACTGAGAACGCTGGGAATGATGTCCCATCATGTCTTTATGCACAGTTCCCAATGATGCAGCATATAAATGAAGATCAGACTGTCCTTCAGGCCAAATCTTACCACTGGCATAAGAGCAACCTGTCCACATTCATGACCATTTTAATATTAAAATATTTGTTTATTTATTTATTTTTTTACGTTTTCCTGTTTTAAGACCAAAACTATTAACTCTTTCTGTCCTTTTTTTTTTTTTTTTTTATATATATAAAAGTGACGCAATTTGAATTGTGCAAAGACACATGCCGCAGATCCTCGTGTTCTGTCTGAACCTTGTGAATAGATGTTTCTGTGTGCTGTGTATTTCATATGGTGCCTTGGTTCATAGATCACTTATTGCTTAAAGCTTTAGGATTTACCCAGTCATTTCAGCCAGCCAGGTATTTAAAACTAACCTCATCATTTCGTACTGTTATGCTTCAATCAGTTATTTTCTTTCACTTTGTGAAATGTCCTTACAGTCTGGACAGCTCTGCATGAACAACAACAACAAAAAAAACTGTTATTTTAAATGATGCATTCATTCCTTTATCGTCAGTAATCACTTTATAATGGCCAAGGTGGTGACGGGGCTTATTTCTGGAGCACAGTGGAGAGAATCTACCATGGATGGGACACCAGTCCATTGCATGGCATCGTGTACATACATATACACAGACACATGGGGCAATTTAGCATAGCTTATTTGCTAATCCTACTGGCATGTTTTTGGAAGTTGGGAGGAAACCCACAAGGACATGGGGAGAAATACTGCATCACTGTGCTGCCCTAAATAGTTACATTTACTATTACTACTACTTCTACTAATAATAATAATAATGCGGTGGTATGATGGTGTAGGATAAATCAGTGAGGATAACCTGCACCAATACATTAAACTGACCCCCATTTTAAAGGAAACAGTGGTATAAAGAAGGCGACCATCCTCTCATTGACTGCACCGCACTCACACAGTGTTTTGCTGCTGTGTACTGTATGTTAAATAGAAAACTGCCTTCAGGAAAAAGTTATGTACATTTCGTGTTCAGCGGTGTTGACTGTCATGCACTATGTTCCCTTCTGTATGAATGTAAATCCTGTGAGTGTTTTCTTCCTATTGATCGACATGCAGCGCTTTTGCCTGAAAGATCAACATTTGTGTGCATCTTGCGAATGCCTATAAAAATCACTGTTTTCACTACTTGGATGATGAAGATACAGTTTAAGTTTAATCCCAAAAATGTTGATATACTGGTTTATTTTTATTTTTTTTACTACATTAACATATTAACATTCGTTTTAGCATTTCTGTTTATGAGCCTTGATGGAATTTGTCATTGATAGAATCATATTATGCAAGTATTTATTAATTCAGTTTTTTTTTTTTTTTTTTTTTTGGAAACTAATGTCATACATATTTTATGGAGAACAAGTGTCTGCTGCTGTAGAGTCGAAATAAAAGATTTCTTTGTCACTTTTCTGTGTCTCATACATCTTGCTAGTCTCAGCAGGGTTAATATACTGTATAAGCATTTTACAGTATGAACCCAAAAGTATCACTTTAAGAGTGTATAATAAATATCACACAAGGGGTGTTGTACTGAATATCAGCATGGCTTCCACATGATGTTGCTTAAAGTGGAGCACAAATTGGAAAATTTAAAAAAATACCATATTACTTTGTCCTGTCCATATTGCAGCGATAACCATGTTTTTATCTTGTTAAAAAAAACACAAAACATTTTAAGTTTTGATTCAGGTGCAAATGCAGCATCTCTCACAGCTGGCCACATACAAAATGACAGAACCTGTCTCATTTGGCCAGATGAAAATGGTGGTCAGGGCCTGATGTCACTCAGAAAAATAGACATGTGGACAAAAGAGTGCACGGTTATTATTTTTTAAAATTAATTTATGATATAATGACAAAAACAAATCAATGGAAAGGACTGGGAAAAAAACAAATACATTTGAGCCTGACTTCAAATGCAGGTGGTTACCAACCACATGAAATGGTACATTTGTATTAGTCTGTGAAAATTTGGGATTGCTAATCCAATGTTTTAAATTCTCAGATGAACCAACCCATACCTGGCCCTAGCTCTTCACCTGGGGAGCCAGTAGAGGAACATCTAGAAGACCCCACAAGTCCAACCTTAGACCAGAAACCAACAAAAGAATAGGTGGAACTCCTGCTTCTTGCATTAAAACTCAAGTAAGGATTAACAAATAGTGCCTTGGAGGACATCATGTACAGTATCTTATCAACTTTAGTGCTGGTCCTGGTGGGGAATTGGTTAGTGGCTTAAAGTACCTTTTCTACAAAGCATTTGATTCAGTGAAAGACATATTAGAAGTACATTATGTGTGCAAGATTTGCAACGTAAGCATGCAGGAAGGTCCCTTTAATGTCAAGTGCCCAGTCTGTGACCAGGACACATCAAAAGCGCATGCACAGAAAGTGATTTTTGATTTGATTTTTGTACTTGCCACTAAAATACCAAATTAAAAAACTGCTTGAGGACCACCAATTAGGGAAACACCTGAAACACCGTTTTGAGAAGAAGGATGCCTCCATCAAAGATATATACAGTACGATGGACATTTATACAAAAAACTATCACCCCTTGCATCACCAGAAAACATATCACTGACTTTCAACTGTGATGGAGTGCCAGTGCACAAATCAAACACAAAAAGTTTGTGGCCTATTTTGTGTACTGTTAATGAACTGCACTACAACTACGTGCAAAACATGTTACAGTATGCTTTGTGGCCTGTGGTTCGTTCAAAACAAACCAAATATGAACACTTACATGAAACCATTTGTCGATGAATGCATAGAGTTGTACTCTAAAGGGGGTTTCTCTTCTACTCGGTGAGAATATATCACCACTGCACATATCAGAATCTGAGCGGTTGCTAACAGAGTTTGTTCAGGAAATGGAGACCCTTTATGGGATCAATAATGTCACTTTCAATGTACATCTGTGCCTTCATCTGCCCAATACTGTGAGGAACTGGGGTACCCTCTGGGCACAGTCTGCATTAGTGTTTGAGTCATACAATGGGATCATTTTAGATATGATAAAGAGCAGCCAGGGAGTTTCTCTGCAGATAATGAAAACAGTTTTGCTAAAGGTTGCATTTCCATCATATTCCCAAAAAAACATGCTGGGAGCTTCTGATGATTACTTACAGTAGCTCTCTTAGAGTCTTTTTCAGTTGAGAAAAAAAATGGTGCAGGAAGTAAGCTGATCCCATGGTATTACATCTCTGGGTAGACCTAAAATTTGTATGATCAGAAATGATGATTTTCTGGCAGCATCAGCAACCTAGGAAATAGAGTCACTGTGAAATATTTTTTGCAGAGTAATAGTTAATGATGAAATAGTTCCTTCACAAAACTACTCGCGTACTTTTCGGAGAAACTGGTACACTGTCATTCTTTCTGATCGAGAGGAAAGTATTTTCTCTGTGAAGACATTCATTGTCTGTGATCTGGGGCAGGCGGAGACATGTTATGCAGTGGGCAGTGGTGTCAAAATTATTCACATTCATTACTTGAGTAGAAGTATAGATACTAGGGTTTAAAAAGACTTCTTTAGAAGTTGAAGTATCAACTTTGGACGAATCTATCAAGATTGGACGAATCTTTTTAATCTGGCATACACGTAACTCATCCCATATCCTCATACTCCAGTACACCTATACTGAATGGCAACTAATTCTCCCCATCTGTTCTGTATCCTTCTACCCATCCCGAGGCACCGGGAGATTGTGCCAGCTTCAGTAGACAAAGACCTCGACCCTGCGAGGTTCCTGAGGCATCCAGAGACAGAGAAGGACCAGCTCCAGCTGGATTCTGCTTCATAATGGTTGAAGCTACACATGCTGCTCCTGTGCTTCCAGTGATCCAGACCCCATCTGCCCTCTGCACCTCATCTGTCCACTGACTCGTCCCTATGCTGAACGGGTCTTCATGTTAATTTAAATGATTTTCTGTCATATTGAATTTTCACCTGCACAACACACATGATGTTATATCATTTCTATCTGTTATCACCCAAGTGAGGATGGGTTCCCTGTTGAGTCTGGTTCCTCTCAAGGTTTCTTCCTAATGCCAGGGAGTTTTTCCTCGCCACCGTCACCGTCACCCTTGGCTTGCTCATCAGAGAGATTTCAGTCATCATTCATTCATCTCATTATTACCTATACACATTTTTCTCACACATACACACTTCCAAATATTTATTTTCTAACAAAATCTTTAAAAAATTTTGTGAAGCTGCTTTGAAACAATGACCATTGTTAAAAGCGCTACTAGTATATACTGTAAATAAAATTGAATTGAATTGAATATATGGCAATTGAAAAAGAATGCATTTTAGTACAATGCAAATACATTAAAGAACCATATACTGTAACATGTTTTATGGAGAAGAAGATATGATAACTAGTTGCCTATAAGTATTTTAATGGTGCAAAAAGTCCAACTTCAGAGGCATGTCATCAGTAACCTTTATTGAAATGTAAATGTACATCCAAGCTTAGCTGCAGGAATCTGTGAGGGCAACATACAAGAAAATTAGTGTACCCAAGGCAGGCTTATTACCCTGTTACCTTCCTGGTGCTGTTACCTTCCTCGCTGGTGCTTGGTTGTGACATTTCGAGGTGCAGGTGCGATGGATCGCGTACCAACCAATAGGATGTCGGAATGGTATGTTTATACTTCTCATCCAACCACAATCGAATTCGCTCCATCCGGATGGCGCGATTTATCCAGATGTTTTTTTTGCTTGTTTGTTTGTTTTTTGAATGACAAGCTGAAATAAAATAGGAGTAACGAGGCTATTTTTAAAATATAAGGAGTAGAAAGTACAGATAATTGCATGAAAATGTAAGGAGTAGAAGTAAAAAGTCAGCTGAAAAATAATTACTCCAATAAAGTATAGATACTAAAAAATTCTACTTAAGTAACGTAACAAAGTATTTGTACTTCGTTACTTGACACCTCTGGCAGTGGGGAAGTACTATCAAAAAGTGATACAGGACATCTGCGGTCAATTTACTGTAAGAATCCTTGTTATTTCATCCCTGTAGGGAAAAGTCTGGGGCCTTTAGTTGCTATACTGTACAAGCATCTCAGATAAAAGAAAAGTGTCTGTTCATTAACACTGTGAACGGAAATGTTGACATGAGCTCTAATGTGAATCTGGAAGTGACTTGAAATTGGAAAAAAGACTTGATTGACAAAATAAAAAACGACAAACCATTTTGTTTTTCATTTCCTTCTTTTCCACTATTTTCATACAAGAAAGATTTAACTTAGTAAATGTTTCAGGAAATGTGTAGACATCATAGCTTTCCATCTCCTCTCACTTATTTGCCATAGTTAAATTCCAAAACATGCCAATTACATGTGATACCAATTTCACTTGTTTGCACATAAGTTTTTTGCATTTCTTTTTTAGTTAGTTCTTAGTTATTGCCTTGATAATAGAAAATATGAGCTAGGCATCATGTATGACAGTTACCAAAGTGAGATATGAACTAAAATGACCAGATCCTGCCATAGGAGACATACTGTATCTTGTATGTACATACAGTATAGGGCTTATACTGTATGTGGATATAAAGAAGCAATACAGGAGACCTATATGACCTGTATATGCACATATATGCACCTCAATTTTGCCTATATGTGGCATATGTACGCATATATGCAGCATATATATATTATCATACTGTATATATGCATATATCCTCATATACTGTAGGTTCTTTCCCTGTGGGACTGTATACCGGAGATTCATATTTTTCCATTAAGAGAATGACATGAGCTTTGTTTACTATGAAAAAGGTGTATTTTATTCAATAATATGGAAAAATAATCACACAATAAAAAATCTCGTGTAAAATAAGATTAGGGAATAAGACAAATATGAATAATAAAAATTTAGATTTTTATACACATTTAAAACATGAATAAAATTATGAAATTCACAAGAACAAGTAAAAGACCCAATATAAACACAATAATACTAAATAGGTTATTTTAACAGGAGTAAGCTAGATACAGTAATCAGGTGAGTAGGCAACATTCACGCTATGACACATCCACGATGAATACTGCACATTCGTTCACTGATTATCCTTTATATTTGTGGACATGAGAGAGAGAGACTGACTCATAGTGTGATATCTACGTTTACATCTGTGGCAATAAATACAAAATGGCATTTTTGTACTGTTAAAGAAAGTGAATGCATTTAGCATTTCGGTGATAACCAGAACTTCCTACAAAAAGGAATTTTAGTTGAATTGTTCGCTTCAGTCATTTGTTCCCTCCTTCATCTCCATTAAGTGCTGTATTCTGAATGGGACAGGTGGGAAAATGCACCCACCAAGAAGTGCCTGTCCATCACACGTGTTATTGTTTCTTCAACCAATTACTTGCTAAATTTTAAATCCTTCACCCTATGTATCAAATCTGTCATGTAAGACAATTTAATGGAAGGACAGATTTAAAAATTCCATCTAATCAATAGGCATCAGGAAATACCTCTCTGATTAATATCTACTGTATATAATGCGTATGGATTAAATCTGTCACAGTTACAATTTGGTGTGTTTCATTTGCATCTTTCATTCAGATCGAACGAAATGGGCATCAATAATGGCTAATGGCAATGTTAGCCCACCAATCTGGAGAGAAAAAGTAATGGCACACTGTAATGTATGCGTAGCTACGTACAGTTAATTTTATAATTAAGCTTCTACAGTAGTGTATTTTCAAAGTTTAAAATAAACATGGGCATTTTTAAAAAAATTATTATTCAGTTGACGCTGTCCTGGTAATGGAATTTTAAAAGTACAAATCGCTCACAGAAACAACTTGAAAACAAATGGCTTTCCACACATTTTCTGAACTGTTGTTCGGTCTCTGTTTTTTTTTTCTTTTGTATAAAAATATAAAAAATGCTTTCAAACGCCATGTTCTAAGTTCAGATACAAATGTGGAAAAAGCGCTCTTCTACTTTGCAGGGGCAAATATGTGATGTAGGACAAAGGGGACTGTACAGATAGAAAAGGTTCAATCGTTCCCCTATGGAACATCCCCACGTTTATGAGATTGTGTGCTCGCCCACACAGACATAGAAAGTAGCAAACAATATAGGTTTTATGGAAGTGAGGTCTTCACCTCTTCTGCTTTTTTTTTTAAAGTACATCTTGAGTACCAAGCATGAAAAAGCATCTCAAAATTGTTGTTTTGTTTTTTCTTTTTTTTTTTCCCAGTAACACTTTATATAAAGCCTGAATGTACTGTATAAAGCTTTATGACTGTACTTTGTTTTTTCAAATTTTGGTAAAAGTAATGCTTCGTAATGACATTTATACAGCATCAATATGATTAATATGCATATGTACATGGTGTGTAGCAGCTTTGAAGTTGTAATATAAATAAAAGAAATCATTACATCATTTTCTCCTTAACAGATATTCAAAGTGCGTTATATACACCAATCAGCCATGACACTAGGTGAACTGAACATCAGTGATCACCAGCTATATACCAGTAAACTAGTGACCAGGATGATGTGCGTCCACGGCTCACCAATGCCAACGGGGACCAAAAGCCAATCTGTCCTGGCCGATCCCACAGAAAAGCCAATGCAGCAGAGAATGCTGAGAAAAAAAGTCAATACTGGCTACGATAGAAAGGCACCGGAACACCCAGTGCACCACATCCTGCTGTACACGGGGCCCAGGAGGCAAAAAGCCCAAGGCCTCCTACCCAGCGTCCAAACTCCCCAGATCCCACTCAGATTAAACATCCATGGGATGCAGCAGACAAACAAGTCCAAGTCCCAACATCCCACAGCACCCAAAGAACCTGCTGCCAATTTGCTGGTGGTGCTGGTGCCAGACACCACATCACATGCCAGAATCCCCTGCGGAGCCGCGCTCCAAGCCCAAATCCAAGGTGGTTTTAATGTTAAGAATGGTTTTAATGTTACAGCTGATCAGTGTACACAGCACACAGTTATTCAAGGCAGTAATTCTCTGAACCACAGTGCATTATGATACATATGAATTATGTCATTTATATTACAACTTCTTCAAGTCACTAATAAAGTATATAATTCATTTCCTTAAAGCTTTATGAGGTATTGTAGTGAGTTATACATTTTTTAATGTACCAAAATTGCAAAAAGTGCAGTCATAAAGGTTTATGAATATCAGGCTTACAGGATTTCTCTGCCTTTTCTCTTCCGGAACAAAACGAAACTAAGCTGCTGCTCAAACACATGTGCAGTGTCGTCTCAAAAGTTTGTTGTAATTCAGTGTTTGCAGTCCCGGACGATGAGTACTGCTCAGCTTTTTTCTTCTTTTTTTTTTTTTTTGCTCAACACTACACAAATCCCTTCACAAAAGGGCAGTGCAAATGCTCTTATTAATGCATTCATATAGCTGGAATAAGCTGGTCTTCAGATGAAATTTGGACCAAATCTATCACACTTGGTCTAAATACCAAGAAAGCCACCAATAGAAGTTTTTATAAAATGCAATTTTTGCAATAGCTGCCAGTTATTGATATACTGCTAAGACAAAATGACTATAAATTATGCAGACTTTCATCAGCACTTTATGGGCTACCAACAACAGTGGAATGAGTCGCTCTTTTGCTACAAGCAAAAATCTAACCGTCGAATATTTCAGATCTGATGACATTCAGCTACTCTTGCAGGTATGGCACCAATGAGGCTTTGCACTTTAGAGCATACAGTACACTTTACACACATACACTGTCCTTCATATTATCCAATGGCACAGACTGGGTTAATTGAGGCTGGAGACGTTTCCCAACATCCTCTGGAGCCATCTGGAGATTCCCGAAGGAAAAAAGTCGGGTCGGGTCCCCTTTACATGGACAAACCTATTGCTTCTTCTCAGCTATCCCGCTTGTTACAGTAGGGCAGGTATCAACTTCAGGAAACAATCCGTGTTTCTGTTGACGATTCTTTTGTGTGTATATTTACATATGATAGGAAAAGAAGAAGAGAGGAGAGAATATAGTGTATAGAAGTAATGACCATGTCCCTCCAGCCTTTTAATATGTTCTCTTTGCATTTTATATTTAATCTTGGTTTGGCACTATAGTAATGGCACAGGATGAAGACAAGATGAGTGTGTACAGTATGTGTGAGTAGGTATGTGTTTGTGTGCATGTGTGTGTGTGTGTGAGAGAGAGAGAATGAAATAGCTACACTAATCTGTGACTAACCACCATTTAAAGTCCTCAGTAAAGTACAGTATGTGTGTGTATGTGTGTGTGTGTGTATCACTGTCCTGGTACACTCTCATACATGTGTCTGCATCCTCTGGGTGTGTCTCTGAGAGTATTCTGTAGGTGGAGACGAATAGGAGAAGCGTGTCGAGCTCCCATACTTTCCCAGTCCAGCATCTGACCCGACCCCTTGACTCGGCCCCACTCCCTGTCCTGTCGGGTACATCTCATACGCTGGTCCTTCCTCAAGCGGCGGAGCAAAACCAAGCCTGTACTGAGCGTATTGTGCCGTGGGTTGGTATCCATACGTGTCGTAAGTGAGCGGGTTGGTCGATTCCAGCAGACCACATTCTCTGGAATAATCCGTGGTCTGAAGCGCTGCTTTCGGTGGACCCTGGCTTTGTTTGGTCCTGGCGATAGTGCTGAAGTGGGCGTAGGTGTTATGAGTAATCCGGGATGGTGGGCGCGGTTCATAGCGGCCGATGGGAGCGGGATTAATACCCGGTGCCGGGCCTGCTGCAGAGGTGGAGGCTGCGGCCGGATTTTGTGGCCGGAATTCCTGGTAGCGTGCCGTGGTGCGCCCTTCTTCGTGGGTCGTCGCTCGTACGTTGTAATAGCCGTTTGTTGGATCCTGAAAGAGCATGAGGATGCAACATTATTGCATAGTGCATATGGATTACAATTCATTTTGTTGTAGGTTTTTAGGGGAAAAAAACTATTTGTTACACTATTATACTCAGTGATTCGATCAATTTCCCATGCGCTTGTCCCGGACAGCTACTCAAAAATATACTTTGCGGGAAAAAAACCTTATCATGCTCTTCAGTTTGTCCCCCTGGAGGACGTATGTAAACCCCTACAACAAATGGCTTCTTATATCACAAAGTGTCGAAGTAAAAAAGCTTTAGGAAACAAATACTCCTTAAAAATATTTGTTGTGGAGCATAAATTTTTTTCCTGGCCTGACGTAAATTTTCAATGTAATTTTTTTTTTTTTTTTTTTTTAAATGCACAAAAAAAAGAAAGAAAAAAAAAAAAAGAACTGGAACCTCATAATCATACTTAACTGCTTGTTAAATGCAATTTGACATCCTGCAGTCACTCCCAAGGTTTCTTACAGTAGCTTCAAAATTAACCCACACATTTTGAATAGTTTTATTTTTTAATGGGGTTATCACTTAAGTAATGACTTTGCTAACAAGGCTAACACTAGCAATATATAATAACGAATAATTGTCGTAACAATATCCATAATGCACCTATGAGACAATCCTTATCTTAACATGTATAATACAATATACTGTAGCATTACAATGCATGTTAAATATTTTTATCCTAAAATCAGATAAAGTTGCCTATTAGATATAAAGTATAATGCGGAGGTCAGGTGTAGCTCAGTGGTTAAGGAATTAGATTACGATTCGTTAGTTCAAATCCCACGACCAGTAAGTTGTCCCTGTTGGGCCCTTGAGCAAGGCCCTTAACCCTCAACTGCTCAGACCTCCAGGACTAGAGACATCCCAATGAGATTACCATTAACTACACTCCCCTCCAAAAGTATTGGAACGGCAGGGTCTGTTTCTTTTGTTTCTGCTACTGTACATACCGGAGATGTCCGAGTTTGAGATCAGAAGATTAGAATGTTGACATTCGTTTTCTGATAACTTGCGTTACGAGTACTCGCTCCTCACCTTCAGCTCGTACTCCTCTTTGGTCTCCAGTGTTTCACTGCGTGTCTCCTGCTTCAGTTCTGTGTCCTCTTTGAAAGGCTGAGTGGAGGGAGAGAGGGAGACAGAGGGAAGAAACTAAACCATCAAAACACCACAAAACAAAGACACACAAAGGAGAGAGGAGAGGGAGAGAAAGAGGGAGGGAAGAGGAAAACACCACATCAGGTTGATCAGCAGAAGAAAAGGAAAGGAAGAAAAAGTGCTATGGAGGAATGGACTGCAAATGGATTATGGATGCAACACTGATTTTTTTTTTTCAGCAATATTTATTATTTTAAACTATCCAGTATGTCTTTTCGTCTCATTTATTAAACTTATATTTAGTAGCGTAGACAAGATCTGAGATGAAGTAATCACCTTTTTTAATCTTACCTTTTATTTTACTTTCTAGTTCTACGTACTTTCCCTGGTTTAATTTAATTTTTTTTCTTGGTTTTAGCCTGTTTTTAAGCCTAAAATGAACAGACATGATGGCTATTTTAACCATTATAAAATCTCAAAGATCTAGATAAGGCTTAAAATTAAGTTGCATTTCTGATATCGGGTAGATACAAGGCTATGTTTGTTTTGTTACATCTCAACCCTACTTGTAATTCTGGATTAATTAAAGATTATATGAGCTATAAGACTATAAGTGTACTATATGAGTACACTTTAGTCTGTCCCGCATTCAAAAGTGTCGGGTCAAAAACACTCTTTCACTCACTCATTCTCTATAGTTCTTATCCTGTTTATGGTCATGGGATGCCTGAAGTCTATCCCAGGGGACTCAGGGCACGGAGCAGGGTACACCCGGATGGGATACCAATCAATCATTCACACACTGTGGGCACTGTGCCAGTTTGCCCATTCTGCAAATGTCTTAGGACGATGGAAAGTCTCTGGAACAACGCAAACACATTCATACAAACCCGAAGGCAGGACTTGAAACCTCAACCCTGGAGGTAGGAGGCAAGAGAGGTAACCACCAGATCAAAAACAATATTTTTGAATGTATATACTTACCCATATATAGTGCCTTCCTGATTTTTTTTTTTTAATTTGAATATTACAGGAACATAACCTGAGTTAATACAAAATGCAGTGTTTCGGAACTCCAGCAAACCATAGTGAGACCAATTGTCCCCAAATGGAGAAACCCTGGAACACTGGTGAAACTTCTCAGGACTGGCCGGCACAAAAAGTACTCCAAGAACACAATGACGACTTATCCAGGGGCTCATAAAAGAATATAAAAAACTGCAGTCATCACTCGCCTCAGTTAAGGTCAGTGTTTATGATTCAACAATGAGAAAGAGACTGGGGAAAAAATAGCATCCATGGAAGAGTTCCTAGATGAAAGCCACTGCTGGCTGAAAAGAACACAAAGACTCGACTCATATTTGCTAAAAAAAAAACATCTTAATTGTCTCCAAGACTTTTGGGCAAATATTCTATGGACTGATTAGACATAAGTTAAGCTTTTTGGTAGGTGTGCGTCCCGTTACATCCCATTGGCATCTGGGCCAAGATTCCTCCAAGCGATGTGAAAGACTTATTGCCAGTTATCGCAAATATTTGATTGCAGTTGTTGCCACCAAGGGTGGCACAGCCAGATATTAGGTATAGGGGCTATTACTTTTTCACATAGAGCCAGGCAGATTTGGGCTTTTTTTTTCTTAATAAATTATTTAAAAACTGCATTTTGTATTCACTTGGGTAATCTTTGTGTAATATTAAAATTTGTCTCATGATATGAATAATTTAAGCGTGACAATTATGCAAAAAAAAATAAAAAAGTCAGAACCTTTTCACGGCACTGTAATTATGGTTCTACATTACCATGCCATAAAGCTATTACAACTATTTTTATCGGCTTCTCAGCTAGTTGAGGCTGGATACTGCAGTTAGAGTACGATACTACTCTATTTGTTTCTCCTGTCTGAAACGATATTAAAGGTGATATTTTTTTGTCTACCCTGCGTTCCGACACTGTCGCTCCACCATCCTGGCTGACATTAAATATTATTTGATAGCAAATGGTGTGTTTGTTAAGCAGAGCATTGGAGGCTGAAGAGTACTGAAGGCAACACAACACAAAGCCAAAGTTCATATACTGTACAGGAGTTGATGATGGTCTGTTGAAAACTGGAACGCAGCGTTTTGGTTCTGTTTCTACCACACTCACAGAGTAGAGTGACATTACCATGCGAGATGCTGTCGAGACACTTGCTGTGTCTTCCTCTAGGCTTGGTGTCTCCTTGTTGACTGTCTCCACTTTAATGTCAGGCTTCAGTGCAACACCTCGACGACCTACAAACCAAACCAACAGAGAAACAAATTAAAAGGTCTTACTTACTGCTTTGTAATAATAACAACAACAATAATAATAATAATAATAATAATAATAATAAACAGTATAATATATATACTGTATTTATATTCTTTGTCTTTTGGCTAATCCCTTTCAGGGTTTCCACCTAACCCTATCCTCTGCTTCCTCGTCTCCTGCTTCTTCAATCGTCATAATTCTTTGTAAAGTTAAAGCTCAGGTTAATTTGTTTTATTGTTATATTGTGTATTAATTATTTTTAGATGAATATTTTTGGGTTTTGGAACAAATCATTTGAGTTTCCATAAGTTATTATGGGGAAATTCACTTTTATATATGAGTGCTTTGCTATATAAGAATGAATTATGCTTGCAATCTAAGGTTTAACTGTATTAACAATTTCCAAAAACTGTTTTAGATAGAAGTGTTTCAGTAATGCTAGTCCCTTTTAATTAGTTCTTACAATAGAAATAGAATGTCATTATGAGAACTGTGTCAAGTTTTATCTATAATGTATCTTGCAGCCGGCACTAGAATAAGAGTCTTGTTTTTATAGTAAATTAATCAACCACCTGACCAAGTATAATCACCATCCAAAGTACTGTAACACGATGTAAAAGTAAATGTAATACATCAGACCAGGTCACCTTCACCCATTGCTCAGGGGTCCAGTTCGGATGCTCATGTACCGATTGGAGGCGGACCCTGTCGCCAGTTCACCCATTGTCCTTCCTTGGACTACTTTTATTAGGCATACTGCCTAATAAAATGCTGCATCCTGGAAACACTACACGAGCCCTGTTGTTTGTAACAGGTGTTGAACCTATACAATTTGTCCCCCATTAAAGACACTCGGATCCTTATGGTTTCCCATTTTTCCTGCTTTCACAATGTCACCATAGAGAACTTCACTTGCTGATAACTACAACACCACATTGCTGCCCTGATCAAATACAGTGTTTTTTTTTTTTTTTTTACATTTTATAAAAAGAATTTTTTACAACTAATGTCATACAATGTACCCTACTGTACTGTATTGTATGTACATTTTAACAGCTGAACCCAAACAACATTACACATAATCTGCTTACAATTCCATCCTGCAACCTGTAAGGCTTAAATTTACTTTTACACTCATTTCATAGTGAACTAGACAAAGGAAGTTTCAAAATGTCATAAATCACATTTATTGTTTTTATAAAATGGAGAGTGAATGGACACATGTTCAGAGGTCTAAATGCATAAGCTATGAGATGTTCCTGGATGAATTCCACAGGTTGTACTCACGGGCTTTTCGTTGGCGGTAGAGGTAGAAGGCCAGGGTAAGCAAGAAGAGAAGAAGCAGGATGGAGGAGCCGACTGTCCCACCAGCTATTATTCCCACAGGGACGATATCTGAGCAAACGAAGGTATAAAAAAGACTTACAGTACAAGTGCTTTCATATCATGTCTCTACATGGCTTGATTATTGATCATCAACTGTCTGAAGTACAGCTATATATACGTATATATGAACATTTTTTAAATGAAATAGCATGTGCATTCCAGCTTCAAATATACTCCATACATTCAGAGAAAAATATATCATAACCATTAACAACGATTATGCTTCAGACTCCTGGTGGTTACTGAGAAATTGAAGTAGATTTTAAGCAGGTTTTTAATGTTTTTTTTTTTTTTTAATATATGCTGGAATTTTTTATGTCCCCGCTGATCCAAATAGCAGTGCCGTCTCACCTGTCTCCGCCAGTGTGATGATCATGGTTCCTGGACCGAATGAGTTCCAGGCTGTGCAGTTGTATGTTGATTGAAAGTCTGACTCTATGACGTTATTGATGGTGAGGGTGGAGAGCACAGCGCCCCCTTCTGATGCTGGCTTGCTCTGCTCTACTGTGTATCGCTCTGACAGAGTGCCTCTGTCTTTCTCCCACACATTCTCCTTCCAGGCCCATACCTGCAAAACGAAACACACTCACATGACCTACCACATGTAGCCTATAAGATGAATGCAGATGAAACATGTGCTCTTCCAGGTAGTTATACAGTACAGTAGAGTCAGGATTTTATATGCACAATTGCAGATGTGAATGCTTTACAATATTCGTTTATATCCGTGGGAATGGATCTTATGGGTCTTATTTGACATGCATTCTACAGTATAATTTAAGCTTCATTCCATGTCTGTTGATGATAAGTATATTTATTCAAAATGTTCTTTAAAAATATCACATTTTACAAATTAAAGCAAAACATTAGACAAACATTATGTCCATAATTTGCATTTGAGGGTTTTGTGATTTCACAATAATTAATAAAACCATTTGAGTTCACAACTATTTAAAATTTAGTTTAATAGTCTAAGCAAAAGAAAATCTATCTTTATATCAATTTATTAATGTTCAAAAAAGTCTGCAGAGAAACATGACATTATTTGGAGAAAAAAAATCATTTTTGAGTTGCAGGAGGAAGTTCTCTTAGTAACATAGATGTAAATGTAACATACATTACTCGAACCATAATTTGTTCTATTAAGAAAGAACGTTGTTTTTGTCCTTTTATTTTTACTGATGTGAAATGTACCCCAAATTATAGAATTACTCATACCGAAGTTAAGCTTTGCTGTTCTGCAAGGATTTATCTAAGGTACACTGCTTCTGCATGCTACCTGTAATTATTCATAAACATTGCTTAAGCCAGCTACAAAAAACATAAAAAACACATTTGTTATTGAGGCTAATAAAGACAAAAAGGCTCTGCAGTCAGTGTTGCAGGCAGGTCCTGAAAATGTCTGTGGTTCCTGAATGCACACTTTTGTTAACCATTTGAATTAAAGCTGAGAATTAAAGTCTTGGCTTTGCTGATACTCTTTGTATCGCAAGAGTATTCAAATTATATATGGTAGTGTACAGAAGGCAAATGGCAAAAAAGTTATTTGTTCCAAAATGTACAGTATGGTCCCGGACTGTTTGAGACAGCTGACCTGATACCTGAATGTTCTGAATACACAGGTTGTCCCATAAATGGATTTGCTTTCCCCATGATGGCACAGACATACACTACCGTTCAAAAGTTTTACATCACTTTCTAACTCCATGATGGTTCCTGATTTTTATTTCTTTCTACATTGTAAAGGAATGCTGAAGGCATCCAAAGAATGCATTAATCTCCTTTGAACAGTTGATATTGAGATGTGTCTGCTACTTCTGCTCTGTAAAGACTTCATAATTCTGATCATCATTTTGATTTTGATTCATACACATTCACATTCCATACAAACTTAAATAATTCTTTTGATTGTGTAAAGCTGTTTTGAGACAATGTCAATTGTTAAAAGCGCTATACAAATAAAACTGAATTGAATTGAATTGAATAATGCCTCTAATCTGAGGTGCTGTTAATTGGTCATTTTTCAGGCTGATAACTCTAAATGAACTTCTCGTCTGCAGCAGAGGTAGGTTTTGGTCTCGTCCTCCTGGGACGGCCTTCATGAGAGCCAGTTTCATTATGGTGCTTGACGGATTTTGCAAATGCACTTGACAATATTGCAAGAACTATTACAGAAAGGCTGACCTCTGTGTCGTAAAATAACAACTAACGGTTGTTTTTCTTAGACAATTACCTAATTCCATATGTGTTATTTTATAGTTTTGAAATCCCCAGTATTGTTATAGAATGTAGAAACAAAAACAAAGAAATTTGCAAGTGATCTAAAACTTTTGAACGGTAGTGTATTACAGAGTGACAATGCTTGGGTTAATTGGGCTTAAATTGTGAAAGATTGTGAAATGTTCTGGGAGCATGAGGAATCATTTTCACACACGAACTGGCCACCTGAACCCCACCGACCGTCTTTGGGATTTTGCAGTGCTTCAACGCTCACGTCATCAAGTACAAACTTTCATCAGAAAATGAATGCAACACTTGAAGGGAATAAATGTAGTTAAATTGCAAAAGTTTTTTCCGAGCATTTCCACACACAATGCAAGCCATAATCAAAGCTAAAAGTGGTAAACATCTTTCTACAGTATCACAGATGAGATCCTTGATAAAGGACAGATGATGAGGATAAAAGAACAAAAAAAATGCACATCCTCTTTTCATCTCCATTCGTCCTTCATTTTGTCCAGACCTTAACCCTCGTTTATTTCATATTTTAGATTTCATAAGTAGTGTGCGCATTAAGAGTTGCCCTGTAATGTCATGTCTCATTATCTGGTGGACCCATTAACACTGAGAGGTGGAAGTGAGAGAAAAAAAGAGCACAGAGGAGAAGGAGGGAGAGAGATACAAGGAGAAGGGAGGAGGCAACAGGGAGGCATGGCTAAAGTGCTGAGATTGTTAAAAGCACTCATTTGTCATGTCCTGCCGTCTGCTTCTCATGAGCCACACTAAAGAATACATGACTTTGTCTTTAACAAAGTGCTGGTGATGGGCTTGTTATTAAAGTGGCAGTGTTATCTTCAGCAGGGTCGGGACGGACACAAAAATGCAATCTTCTTCCAGAAAACCTCTTTGCTGGACTTTTTTTTTAACGGACTTCACATATCGCTCTATAGAAATTATATATATATATATACAGTACTGTATACGCACACAGACACTACCAGGAAAAAATTGGGACACACTTCCTAATGCATTACAGTACATTCACATTGAAAAACAATGCAATAATCTTCTTTTAATATAATTAAATAATAATGGTCTTGTTTTCCTGGGATGATCTTCCTGAGAGACAGTTTCATCATGGTGCCTGATGGGTTTTGCAAATACAATTATAGACAATATTGTTCATGCAAGAACTATTCCAGAAAGGCTGACCTCATGGTTTTGAAATCTATTTTCCTACAGTACACAGTGTATGTAATCTATAGAAATTGTTCTAGAATGTATAAATAAAATAAATCAAGTGTGTGTGTGTGTGTGTGTGTATACAGTATATAAAACATGGAACACACATGAAAACAACAAATAGCTTACTTCCCTTGGAACAGACGTTTGTACTTGGACTTTTCCTACATTTACAGATAATCCTTCCCTTCTGTTGCACTGGCGCTTTTCAGCTTAATAAAACAGTGCAAAATATTTAGGCAGTAAAATGCTTTATAAAAAAAATAAATGCTCTGAAATGCCTTTTAAAATAAAAAAAATCAGAGTTTTAGCATGTATCTATTATAAAAAAAAAAATATCCATGTAGTGTTTATTAGAAATGTATTTCTATAAAAGCACAATTTTGTTACAACAGGCATCCAAATATATTTGATATGCATGCACACAAATACAGGATGAAATTAATTCAGCAGGATGAATAAGGGAATACATTTTGTCTGTACACATCGTTGACGGATAAAGAAAATTTATCCGAAGATAAAGTTAGAAGAAGATAAGATAAAGTTTTTAGAAATAGTTAAAAGGTTAAAGCTAAAAATGAGCTGTTCAGCTTTAATGTAATCAGTGATATTATTATTTTAGGTTGAAGCCCACGTACATGTCTGTCTGTCTTTTTTTTTTTACGGCAGAACTCTCTGCCTAAATTATTTATACAAAGAAATAATTTTTTAAAATGTAAGGTTAAGTATCTTACACCTTCTTTACACTAAGTTGTACTTCTTTCATCATCAACACTCCCTGTTTAAAGTAGATTATTACATGTATTTTACATGCCCTGACCGTGGACTTCTGCGGGTACAGTATGTTTGCTTTAACAACCCGTATTTAATGTCATAGTGACACTTACACATTACTGCTTTTTATTAGTTTTGGAACACATACAACAAACTGGTTTTAAACTTCCCGCAGGAAGAATAAACATACCTTGATCTGTCCATTCATATTGCAAGGTTCAGTTTTCATAGTGTATTTGACTTTTTTGGAGTAATTCATGCTGTGTCACTCCTTCGTTTGAGTTTTGTGAGCATTTGGGCACCTTATAAGTGCATTAAGGTTGTTTCTGTGTCTTCTACATACTCTGTGCATTTACGGTTGTGTTGATTAGCTCTGTTGAGTAGTGCGTATAGCCACGCCCACCTCAGGGTAATATATTCATCCAAAAAAAAAAAAAAACGCTGGCACAAAACTAGTCATAATGTCCCTTCTACTCAACATTTTGATTTCATTTATGGCACAGATTAACTTCAGGCTAATGCCAAAGTTTCATTTCATTGTGACAAACTCAGCTGGACAGACATACAGACATACAGAGACATACAGACAGAAATTTTTATGAGACTGGTTTATGGTCTATAAAGCTATTATTGAAAGCACGAGTTCTGACCAATGTACAGACCAATCAAGCAAACCTTTCCCTTCACCATACCTGAAAAACTCAGATATTTAGTTCTATTTCTGCTCTCCATGAAGCCACAGCTGTATAGAGCATTCCAGGTTGCCAGGCAACACACAGACTGTAAGCCCAAAGTAAATGAAGTAACAGCGACGTATTGCTAGAAATCCATGTACTTTAGCAATCACAAAAATTGAGTCCCAGTGCTGTTATACTACTGTAAATGTCACCACTCTTGATACAACACATGAACAATTAAATTAGTGGATCAGAAGTAACTGTTGTAAAGCGTTGTAAAGGTTTAGTCACAGGTCTGATCACTTCATATATTTAATAAAAACACCCATAGTTAAAGTGCGTGTGTGTAGGTGTGTTTGTGTGTGTGTGTGTGTGTGAACTCACAATTTTGTCAGGAGGAGGTGTGCTCGCAATGTAGCATTTGATCTCACCCTTCTCACCTCTTACAGCATACTGAACTGGTTCGCTTGATATAATTGGTGGACCTGTCCAATATTCAGAAATAAAAATGAAAAAGAATATTATTAATACAAAGACATAGCGAAGTTACCTCTATGTTACACATTAAATTAACTGTTTTTAGTTACATATGTCAGGTAAAACAACAGTCATCATGAATATTATGAAGGGTAAATTTTACCACCACTACAAAATGGGAATGATGTCACAAAAATGTAGAATTCCCAAAATAAGCATTTTATTATGATTATTATTTTTTGGACATAGAAACAGTTAAAAACAACAATAAAAACACACGCTCATGTATATCTGTGTTATTTCTTTGTCTATGCGACTAAGTTTTTGCTCAGTCATCTAGTTGGTTAACATGTACAAAAACATTTCATTTCGTGCTGCATAATACTGAACCCTATACACTACATGTTTATCAAAAAAGAACAAAACAGATTATGGCTTAATGCTCTGAGCTAAAAGACCTACATATTATGCAGATGTACATCCTTCAGAGGCTGCACAAAAAGACTTGCTACATGGAAGACATGTCACATTTATATAACAGCAACAATCCCAGAATCACTTGGAAAGTGTAATTTCACATGGAAAATATTACAAAAATGTAAAAACATTAAGCACTGTGCCATGGTCTCACTCTCTCATTGTCTATACTGCTTAATCCTGTATACCGGGTCGCGTGGGGCCTGGAGCCTATCCCAGGAAACTTAGGGCATGAGGCAGGGTACACCTTGGACAATTTGGAATTGTGGGAGGAAACTGAAGAACCTGGAGAAAACTCACCAAGCACGGAGAGGACATGCAAACTCCATGCACACAGAGGCGAAAATCAAACCTGGCCCTGGATGTGCACGGCCTTCTTAAGGTTATTATTAAGGTTATTATTATTCTATCCTATTCTATGTATTATTACACTAATTTCATTACAACATTTTAAATAATTATCCAGTCTCATTCCTTCACAGTACCTGACACGACCCTAATCATGCTAACACGTATGGAAGAATTTTCTGGTTCTGTGTCCTGCTTTATATTTTGTTTTTTGTTTAAATGTGTGCGTCTGTGTGTGTTGTACTAACCATTGACTGTGAGTGTGACCTCTGTCTCTCCAACCCCAATCCTGGGTACGATGGCTTTACACACATACTGTCCTGCATCAGCCTGACTCACTGACTTCAAATACAACTGATTATTATTACTGAGAACCTGCCAGAGAAAAACAACAACGCAATAACAGAAATGTGAGGACTCAGCAATATAGGAATATACAGGACAGATTGTGTAATGCTGTAGTAAATCCTTCTCTTCAGGTCAAGCATTTATACCTTAACATAATTGTTTACAAAATTTTAAATGGTGTTTTTTTGGAGTCAGTATATGTGAGATATTTAATTATTGTATTTATTTATTCTATTGTTATTACCATGAAAATAGGAGTTGACAAAGGAGGGACATTTAAATTTGTTGTACCCTGTGCAGTGACAATAAAGAATCAATCAATCAATCAACCAATCAATCAATCAATCAATCTATATATCTATTTGTAAAGTGTTACATTTGCTCAGTTGTGCTTGTTCAAGTCAATTTAAATGTATTTATATTGAGAGAATCATATCATAATTTCCCAGCATTTTCTGTACATAACTCTTCCCTAAAAGTCTGAACCAAAAGTAAATGAACAAGTTATGATACAAACCCTGTGAATAATACTTGTTTTTAAGTAATGAATATCTGTTCACTTCTCCGCAGCCAAACACACATTTATATCATTAATTTTTCTCCCTTTCTATCATTTTTCATGATTTAAGCACAGATTAAAAATCCTTTTAAATTCATAAATTTAAAAACTTTTGGTAATAATAACCTTTCTGTTTCACTTCTTTGGTCCTCATACAAATAGTCAACAGCTAAAGACCAATGAGAATGACAGATGCTGTACAGATGTTGTTAGTGTTCATGTGTGTGTGTGTGTGTTATTTTTTCCAATAACATAACTATGATGACATTTCCTAAACCTCCCCTGGTAACTTTGTAGAATGTTGTTTGTTGTATAATATACTGTATAGAGATATAGTATAATAGTGTTTAAGTACCATACTGGAGCCCTTTTTTGTCCAGGTGAGTGTAAGAGGAGGATTTCCTGCCCATTTACAGTTCAGTGTTACATCAGAGTCCACATCCACTGTTACTGGCCTTGGTTCCACTACCAGGATCGGACCAACTGGACAAAGGGGAAGACATTAATATTCTTATGAATGTTTTGTGGATCAGAGTGTGTGACATGGAAGGAGACAGCAAGAAGGCTGCGTGGATAAGAGAAACAAGACATGAGGAAAATAAATATGCAGTGAAGATGAACAAAATGTTTAATTGGTCATTTATTTATTCATTCATTCATTTATAAATATATTGAAAATTTGAACACATTAAATTCATCAACAGATGCATCCAGATGATGGACAAAGTACAAAGTCTTTAAAAAGTAGGACAACTTTACGTTTCTACACGTTTTGAGATATAAGATATATAAAAAAGAAAAAAGAAAGAAAAAGGCTTAAAAAATAGATCAGTGGGATCTTAATCGAATACCTGGAACCAGAGGTTTGAGTAAAAACTATTATACAGTTGCCGTCAGCATGAACACAAATATCATGGCAATATTATGCTTCTACAGATTTCTCTGAACTTATCTTTATCCGGGAAAGAATAACTGTACATCATGCATCTTTATTAGAACAAAACAATGTAAGTGGCACATTTAATTTATTATCGTTTTCTGATATCCTCATGCCAATTATGCTGATGAGGATTGTATATAAATGTTTAATGCATGTAAAAAATGTAAGAGATTTCAGGTCTGTCGTAGCCCATAAGACCCACAGAGACAAGGGTGTCACAAACCATTCACAGTAAATATTCCCAATTGTTCCTAAAGGAAAGTTCCTAATTGAGCCTTATCCTTGAGTTTAACGTATTAAGTTGCTAAGTTACAACTAATCAGTGGTGTCAAAAGTATTCACATAAATCATGAGGGGTGCGTTGTGCGCGTTCTTATCATGCAACCGGGGGGGGGGGGGGGGGGGGGGTTGCGCGTTCTGATCATAAAAAAGGGTAACGAGGCTATTTTAAAATGTAAGGAGTAGAAGTAAAAAGTCGGCTGAAAAATAATTACTCCAGTAAAGTATAGATACCCAAAATTTCTACTTAGGTAAGGTAACGAAGTATTTGTACTAATGAACATCCTGGTACAGTCATATGACAATACAGTACGCGAATTTGTGTTTCCATAACTTAATTTACAAAATGAGGGTGTGTCTGTGTAGCACATATGATGAACTACTTAATTTTAAGAAGTTTTTTTTAATGCTTTTTTTAAATCATATTTAACAATTATAATTTGTGAATAACATCTCATGTATTATTTTTAACAAATTGACATGAAACAAATTAAGAAAATATTGCTGTGACATATGTCCTATATACTGTAGGGCCTTAAGATTGTCAGGAAAAACGCCATGTGACATCTTTCAAAATGTGATCTATTTGGTCTGTGTTCTATTTTTAGGTGAAATTGGTTTTGGGTTTTATGGGTTAAATCTAAATTGACTTGGATAAGTACATTACAATAGGTATCGGTTTTTATAACATTTCTGCTCTGCACACAGACCGTGTTTGTCACCGTGACACATAAGTACATACAGTAAGTAATTGGCACCAAATTATGATTCTTCTGTGGAAAAATTTATTCCAAAGTTCAGCTGGGACACATATGAAGCTTCTGCAGTCCTTACAGAGCTTGTGTCATAACATTAAGGCTGTTCGGTGTACAGTATATACTCACAAAATATTGTATGAAAATGTGCATGTGCTTTGTAACTTTTTCGTATGCTACAGTTGGTGCACATGTAAAATACATTTTGCCATGAATTGAAAATCATATGCTAGACAGAGTACACTTGACCTGCTGTACAACTGGATATACGATGTCATGAAAAATGATGATCTCTACCATGACATTTGTGATGTTATTACTGTATGTCTTATGATGCAAGAATGTTACAAGTTATTCCAATTTTCTATCTTCCATTTCCACCACTTAATTTGGTTGTGAACCTTGAAATCATAATTGCACTATTTTAAATAAATTTATTTCAGCCATTTGTATCATAAAGCTGCGTTAAGCCAAGTGTGCTATGTCCATGAGAAATAGATAGATAGATCAGAACAGTATGGCTGAATTAACTGAGGAATGGAGACGTGGGAACAACAGATGTAAATGCGAGAGAGATGGATGAACATCTGGATTGATGTTTATAGAGAGAGTTTTCGTACAGTGCACGTCCACCAATATGCTGACGTTGGTGCTGCCCACAGCATTGAACACCTGGCAGGAAACGGGCTCAGTGAAGAACGAGTGATCAGCCGTAGTCACGAACACACTTTCCCTCGCTCCCTCCAGGATTACTCCACCTTTAGCCCACCTATAACACACATTTATTTGACTCACTGCCTCGCTCCCTTTCGTATTACTCCATAATTAGCCACATACAGCTCAATCAAACACACACTTACCTGTAGCCCATGATAGGAGGATTGGCTGTAGCTTGGCACGTAAATGTTACTCTTTCTCCCTCGAGCACTGAGCGAGGTTCAATAGATAATAAAACTGTGGGAGCATCTAAAAATAAACAACAACAGAATAAAGGATATAATAAGAATAAGGTAACCTAATGCACTTGAAAGCAAATATGGTGTTATCCCAGTTCTGTACAGACGAGAACAGGAAAATCACTGACCTGTGTAGTGCAAAGTACTTCAGCACACACACACACACACACACACACACATACACACACACATATATATGCAAAGGAAGACTCACGGTGCACGTTGAGTGTGACACTGGCTCGCTTGCCCAGTGGCACAGCCAGATTGGAGGCGACACAGGTAAAGTTGTGTCCGGTGTCTGTGTCTACTGGCTGAATAGGCAGGAAACTGCGTGTGGTTACTCGCTTTCTGTCAGGTAAAACCTCCTGAAGAAGGAGAGAGAGAGAGAGAGGTATCAATACAGTTATTTTAACTGTTTATATTAATAGAGGTAATTATATTGTATTTTGAGTTAATGATTTAGTTTTCAGTCTGTAAAATAATGAAAAATAAACCTGCATGTTAATCTACATGTTCCAGAGCGCCACAAAGACTACAAACATGGCAACACCAGACAACCCCATGGGCACATCTGTAATATTTAGCAACAGTTATAATGGTGTGCTGTTTTCCTTTACTAATACCTAGATTTGTGACTAGGATTTGTAGAAAGATTTTCCCTTATTTTTTAAATCTGTGCTTGATTTGACTGGTTACTGGTGAACATGGTAAAGTCTTTGTCAAATTTATGAAATTATAAGAAACTAGAAGCTATAGCATATATTATTTTTTCATATTTTTAACTAGAAAATTATTTATATTCAAATAAATCAGGTGTTATCTTTAGAAAGAAAACTTTAAATCTGGGTGTGTGTGTTGTACCCACAGTACTAGGATGAGCTCCTTCCACTATAACACCATCTTTGTACCAGTCTATGGTCGACAGTGGTTTGGCCCCTCGGGACACACATGTAAGGTTGTACGAGATTCCTGCCGTCAACAGAATCTCTGGAGCTCCTTCTATCACCGGATCATCAGGGGGAACTAAAAAAGGAGGTTTTAAAAAAATAGAAATTACACTTAGTCATCAGATTCTTCACAAATTTGTCACTTCCTCACAATGGCCTATGCAGAAAACTGTATCATATACTGTATAATAAATTCTAATAAAGAAAAGGGTATTTTTTATAATAAAAGTAAAAACATTATGGACCAAACATTTTCTACTACTGTATATGTAGATCGTCTCGGGTTACTTTGCTGTAACCCTGTTCCCTAAAAAAGCGGGGAACGTTTCCTCGTAACCGGTTATGAAGCCCGTGTGTCAAACACGCCAAAGATATTGGCATATATAACCTCGGTCAGGTGACGTCATTCGATTAGGTGTACCTGGAGGTTATAAATAGGCATGAACCGGAAACACCCTCAGGTCAATTTTGTCTGAAGGATGTCCAGTCATGCATGCAGTGCGGCATTGTAGTGCAGCATCTCGTTCCCGATTTTTCAGGGAACAGGGTTACAGTAAAGTAACCCGAGACGTTCTCTTTCAAAAGCTACACTCGATGCTGAGCTTATGGAAACAAGAATACCCACTCCGCCGCACTGCAAGTGCCTGGACCCCCAGGGTTGTGTAGTGTGGGCACAGTACCCCCAAGGAGTCTTAGACATAATTCTGGGATGCTGACTCAAGGAACCCGCGAGCCTGGCATCCAACTATGAAGCCTGACAGATGTCTTGTGGAAAAGGCAGCCTGCCGCATGACATACTTGGAAACCCCTCTTGCCAGAGCAATTGATGAGGTAAGTTTCCTGGTCGAATGGGCCCTAATCACTAGAGGCGAAGTGTGCCACGCGCCTCATAGGCTAGGGCACTAGCATCTCTCACCCAACTTGTCTAATATGCGGCTGCCCTTCGGCTGCAGCCCCACGGCGTATGAAACCCTGCTCTAATTTACGGCATTAGCTAATGCAGAGGAGACCTGTAAATTGAAGAGCATGAGCTGAACACAGCGAATGAAGTCTTGCTGCTCAGGAGCTATAACGGCGGAGGACAGAAGGCTTCGACTGTGGAAGATAGTTGGGTAAGAATGCAGAATAGCTTTTTCTAGACAATTGGCAAAGCCTAAGCACGCTGGGAAGGTTGATGAGGTCCGCGAATAAGCCGGCAACAAAGGTCAGTCAGGACGTAGGTCGAAATCGCGGCTGCATACGTTCCGAGTGTACTAGGGCACAAGCCAGAAGTTAGTGTTCCTGCAGAAACTTCCAGCATTGAAACTGTTCGGCAGTGGACAGGGTCTATATGTTTTATGTCCTGGAATGTAAATGATCCTGAGGGACAGAATTTGTCCTGTTCATAAGCAGAACCTAGTGCGCTCGTTTCCTTAGCGGCACAAATCTAGTCTGCCTAGCCGATATTAACAAGACTGCAGTAATGTTGTCCATCCGTGCTAGGACGTGCTAGCCTCTTGATTGCTGGAGGGAGTATTTCAGGGCCAGAAGTAAAGTAATCAATTCGAGTCAGTTGATATGCCACGCAAGAAGATGACCTCTCCAGATCCCTTGGGCTGGACGGCCATCTAAGGCCCCACTCTGGCCCGTAAGGGGAAAAACGTCTGCCATTAGAAACTTGCGACGACAGCACGGACCTACAGTAGAGTGGGACCCAGAGTCAAGGACGAGGATCTGAACCACATAGAAAGGGTACGAAGCTCTCGGCGCGTAACCCTTATTGCCTCTGGGAATTGGCCCTTGGATGAAATCCCCCAGCACTTAGCCATCACTGAAACCACTCTAGGAGCGGTGAAGTGGTGAAGCGGTGGCCTAGCTTGGAATCCTTTAGAGTGCTATAATGGATCCGGCACGCGCAGGAGACAGATGTGCCCGCATTGCGGTCGGATTCCACATGATGCTCAACGTCATACCTTGTGTAGGAAGGAGGACGCTTTCTGTGGCGTTAAGACTCCACCCTAAGAAAATGAGGTGAGCTAGGGCACCTGTGATTTTGAATTAACAGAGGTGCTCACTGTGGTTTCACGGAAGTGGAAAATCCACACTGTTGAAACACAATGATTGAATTTTGTAGCCAGGGAGACATGCTTGACAGTAGCTTACACGCTGCCAGCTTCTCCGAAGGGGCGGTAGCTTTGTCGCTTAGCTAGGCGGAGGAGTGATGGTGATGGTGGTGGCTGTTAGGTGATCGGTGTCCTGAACCACGACAGAAGGGAACCGAGCACCTAACACTTTGTCGGAGACCGCTGTCTCCCGAAACACCAGTGGCGGTGGGAATTTAACACTCCTGAGGTCTCCTGAGGATGCTGGTCAGGTTGCTGGCCTCCTGCCAGTGCTCAGCTCTCAGTAGGTCAGTCTGGTATGCCTGCAAAGCCATAGTGTGCAGGACAGCACCAGCCTGACGCGGTGCCTGAAAAATCTTCTCCCACCAACGAAGATGTTAGTCTACACACTTAGTGGGGAGTGGGGATTTTTCCCGGGAGGATGAGCTCCCAGGAGAGAGATAGCCCGCACGCGTCTCTCTGATCTGGGACATCATCATAAAGGACAGCGCTTTCATCAATGACATTGGAACAAATCAAGGTCAATAGCACAAATAAATACGGCTTATTCCATGAAAGAGTTAACTCATGGAGGTCGCCAGGAGGGGGAGGGGCCATCATTGAGGTCCCTCCTCCAGCCACCTGACAGGCACCTGCCGTCTAACCTCGAGCATTTGAGGAATTTATTTAATTAATTTATTTCAATTTTTACGGCGAATCGAGGTGCACGCGTTAGACCGCGTGTTACCACCTCTAACAACAACTAACACTGGCTCATCACTAGAGGAGCACTCTGAAGTGATAGTTTCCATCTCCGTGGAAGCGAGAGAGAAAGTTCTTCCCTCTTCTTCCCTCTTTTTCCTTCCACTTCTCAAGCGAAGCGCGCTTGAGAAGTGGAAGGAAAAAGACTCATGATCCGGCGAGAGAGCAAGAGAAAAGGAAGATTCTGTCTCGTGCGCTTCCGCCAGATTTGCACGCAAGAAATTCACTGTGGCTCACGGTTTCGCTTTAAAGACGGTGAACCCGAGCGCGGGGGACTTAATAGGGAGAAAAACGCAGTACTCACGTGCTCCCTGAAGCCCCAAACACTGGAAACAGAAAGCGTGGAGATCGCCCTCAGCGAGATATTCTTCTACACGGAGGGACGGACTCGTGTCTAACTCTGCCATCTTTCTGGTGAGTAATAAGACACTTTCTATTTTCGCTTTCTTTTAAAAACGTGCTTGCACACACACACACGGATCCCGAAGACAAAAAGATCTGAGGATGTTTCCGGTTCAGGCCTATTTATAACCTCCAGGTGCACCTCATCGAATGACGTCACCTGACCGAGGTTATATATGCCAAAATTTTTGCCGTGTTTGACACACACGTGCTTCACAACCGGTCACGAGGAAACGTTCCCATAGAGCTTTCGCGCAGCAACGAGTGTAGCTTTGGAAAGGGAACTGAACACACAAAGTTTGTGAAAACACAAAGTTTTTAAATATTTTTTTAATGAATTAACAAAAAAGAAATCAGAATAATTAACGGTCTGTCTCGAACTTATTTTGTGTTATAACTAACAATTATTGCTGTACATTAGTTTAAAAAGATCAGGGATTACAGTCAGACAGGTTCTCTTACACACGTTAGTAACTCGCTGCGCAGTGAAAAAAGCACAGGTGGACAGCATTTTAGGATGCAACTGTTGATGTTTTAACATTTAATAATCATATAATTCCAATGATACCTTAGAAAAGCAGCTCTTCAGCTATCATTGAGGGAGAAGAAGCATATAACCTGCTTCTTTAAAGATAAATATATTTATTGCATGTTTTCAATATTATATTAAATGAAACATAATTTGAGTACATTTTGGGATGGAACTACAAAATCCATTTTTGTTTTTATCTAAAAAATAAACGTCATTCTAACCTAAAAGTAAAATTTTAGTATTTAATGTTTTTTTTTTCCACACAACAGGGTTATCTTGGATAAAACGTATTCCTTAAAACCGATACAATGAACTTAAAATCTCACACACACACGCACACACACACAGAGACAAACATTTCGTTAGGTGCAAAATCGCATGTGTGTGGACGAGGTTCCTACTAAGGACGGTGAGTTTGGCTCGTCTGGATCTCAGAGCCGCTTCAGTGGCTTGACACTCGTACAGAGAATCGTCTGACAGCTCAGCCGACGAAATCTCCAGGTTATACTGACCCACGTCGATGATCCTTAATACACGATAACGTGGCCATGCTGGAACACACACAAATACAACCCCCATATTTACAGCCAGTAACACACCTCACACTCACTCTCACACTGTTACTACATGCACTCAGGAATGCAAAAACCTGTATATACAATATATATAAAAGTCAGAGAGGCAATGAGAAACAAAGAGAAATAAAAGGAGGGAAAGACAAAAGAAAGGCGAGAAAAAAAATCAGACAGTTGTGGGTTGAGGCTTGTATTATCGTGTCCACCCCACCAGAGGGCTCCACTCCAACACATTGGCATTCTAACAGTGCCGTCTACTCTTTCTTTCCTCTGTCTTGCGCACGCATGCACGCATGCGCACAGACACACACGTTATGACATCATCGATGGGGGGTGGTTTAGAGCAAAGTATTGGCAAAGATTACATCACCTTTTAGCTCAGCCAATCCTTGCAGATTGTGTGTGTGTGTGTGTGTGTGTGTGTGTGTGTTCACACATCTATAGGTCAGAATCTTCCAATTGCATGATGAGAGGTGAAGGAGAACTGACATGAAGGAGACAAATTAATGGACAAAGAAAAACGCAAGAAGGGATAAGACTAGACTAGAGGAGACACGAGGAGAGAGAGAGAAAGAAATTCAGCAAAATGTATACTGGGACCGAGTACCATAGCATAAATGACTAGAACATGAACTACTTACATACCTGTATATAGTACTTATCATTAATAATAAAAATAATAACAATAATAATAATAAATAGCAAATTCTATAACGTTTTATAAAAGGAACGCTTAAAAAACCTGAATGAAAACTGAACATAAGAAGGTGTATATATATGCAAGTGTATACTTTAAGGCTGCATGTGTGTAAATGCTGCCCTACTAATTAATTGATTTTACATATTTGTATTTCATATATTTGTATACTGTGTACACCGTCAACATCCACTTTATTAGGAACTCTGCTACTTATGCACATTCAAGCAATTATCTAATCAGATAATCACTTAGCAGAAGGGCAATGAAAATAACATGTGGACACAGATGAGTATATTATACATATATTAGATATAGTATAACAGAATATATGCAAGGATGCATTTGAGTGTATTTCACTGTGATCTCACCCCGCAGGTCCTCTCCAATGCCCAGAGCGAGCCCATCTTTGGTCCACTGGACGATGCCCGTGTAGTTAAACACCACACAGGAGAGTACAACCCGCTCCCCCAACACCACCGATTGATCTGCCGGCTCCTGAGAGAAGCGTGGCCCGGCCAGCACTGACAGAACAAAGAAAAACAGAAAAAGGCAAATGCATATTAGATAATATTCTGTAAAGTGAAGATGTTCTTTAAAATGAATCAAACAGTTTCTAACTGTAGACTTAAAAAAAAAACTTTAATAATAATTTGTCACTGCAGTTACATCAGGCAATTTTCAAAAGAAAGTTTGTGGGGTGTTGTTTCCAGACAATGTTCTACAGTATGTTCTACTTTTGACTCTTACTTCTTTCTCTAATTGTATATTTGCCATTCCTACTGAAAACATAATGCAGAAGAAATGCTTACAAATAAGCTGTGTAAGCAAAGTGCTACTGAGGCTATTGTGAAACCAGTGTATATATGAATTACTACATGTTGCAATAGCTGAAATCAACATAGCAAAACTAAATTTAAACCAAAGGTTTAAAGTATAGGCAAGTTCCTTCTCTTTACATGTTCTTTACTTTGTTGCTTCCATGACAACAACTAGCGTGAACACAGAAATGCCATACTGTATATGTTCAATAAAAAATGACAGATAGAAAGACGTAGATACGTCCTCACTCGCTTGTTGGCTGGGTGCTGAAAGGACAGCGACGCTTCAGCACCACCACTATATTGACCAGCACACAAAGCATGGCAACAGGGCAGAGTGAGCTAAATACAAATGGCTGGTGCCGCATGATTATCTCTGCCCTTCATCGTTCAGGAGAAAGCAGTAGAATATAAAAAAAGATTAGTGAAGACAAGAAGGCTGCTTTCACATTGCATGGAACAACCTGACTCAAGTTGTTTATTTTCCTCATAGTCCACTGACAAAGCTCCACCTACTCTCCCCCTGAGGGCTGGTTCTGCACACTTAGCCTGTGCCTAGTTGTTCATGAGAATTTTATAGAATAACTCTGGGAAGAATATAACAACTTGTTCAACCACTTTGGCTGCTGATTACTGACCAGTGATGGGCATCCCTGACACTCTCCCCATCACTGGATTAGTTATCAGCAGCCAAAGTGGGTGAATGGGTTGCTCTGGACCATTTTCATAGAGTCCCACCTTCAACGAAGCAAAAGGCTGTCAAGATGAAAGTCTCCATCACCAAGAAAGCTACAAATCGGATTCCAAAAAAGTTGGGATACTAAACAAATTGTGAATAAAAACTGAATGCAATGATGTGGAGATGGCAAATGTCAATATTTTATTCAGAATAGAACATAAATCATGGAACAAAAGTTTAAACTGAGAAAATGTATCATTTTAATGGAAAAATATGGTGAATCAAAATGTCATGGTGTCAACAAATCCCCAAAAAGTTGGGACAAGGCCATTTTCACCACTGTGTGGCATCTCCCCTTCTTCTTACAACACTCAACAGACGTCTGGGGACCGAGGAGACCAGTGTCTCAAGTTTAGAAATAGGAATCCTCTCCCATTCTTGTCTAATACAGGCCTCTAACTGTTCAATCGTCTTGGGCCTTCTTTGTCGCACCTTCCTCTTTATGATGCGCCAAATGTTCTCTATAGTTGAAAGATCTGGACTGCAGACTGGCCATTTCAGTACCCGGATCCTTCTCCTACGCAGCCATGATGTTGTGATCGATGCAGAATGTGGTCTGGCATTATCTTGTTGAAAAATGCAGGGTCTTCCCTGAAAGAGATGACTAGATGTTGTTCTAGAACCTGAATATATTTTTCTGCATTGATGGTGCCTTTCCAGACATGCAAGCTGCCCATGCCACACGCACTCATGCAACCCCATACCATCAGAGATGCAGGCTTCTGAACTGAGCGTTGATAACAACTTGGGTTGCCCTTGTCCTCTTTGGTCCGGATGACATGGCGTCCCACATTTCCAACAAGAACTTCGAATCGTGACTCGTCTGACCACAGAACAGTCTTCCATTTTGCCACACTCCATTTTAAATGATCCCTGGCCCAATGAAAACGCCTGTGCTTGTGGATCTTGCCTAGAATTGGCTTCTTCTTTGCACTGTAGAGTTTCAGCTGGCAACGGCGGATGGCACGGTGGATTGTGTTCACTGACGATGGTTTCTGGAAGTATTCCTGAGCCCATTCTGTGATTTCCTTTACAGTAGCATTCCTGTTTGTGGTGCAGTGTCGTTTAAGGGCCCGGAGATCACAGGCATCCAGTATGGTTTTACGCCCTTGACCCTTACGCACAGAGATTGTTCCAGATTCTCTGAATCTTCGGATGATATTATGCACAGTTGATGATGATAACTGCAAAGTCTTTGCAATTTTTCGCTGGGTAACACCTTTCTGATATTGCTCCACTATCTTTCTGCGCAACATTGTGGGAATTGGTGATCCTCTACCCATCTTGGCTTCTGAGAGACACTGCCACTCTGAGAAGCTCTTTTTATACCCAATCATGTTGCCAATTAACCTAGCCAATGTAGCCAATTAGCCAATTACTGTTAATTGATCTTCCAGCTCTTCGTTATGCTTCGGTCCAGCCTCTTACTGCTACTTGTCCCAACTTTTTGGGGATTTGTTGACACCGTGAAATTTGGAATCAACATATTTTTCCTTTAAAATGATACATTTTCTCGGATTAAACTTTTGATCTGTCATCTATGTTCTATTCTGAATAAAATATTGACATTTGCCATCTCCACATCATTGCATTCAGTTTTTATTCACAATTTGTTTAGTGTCCCAACTTTTTTGGAATCCGGTTTGTATGATTGAAGCCATCAAATGTTCCCTTGCCATGCTGAAACCTCTCCAGTACAGCCATGCTGGGCTATCTAAGAGTATACTGAGAACCAAGATACATTTTTCATGCTGAACTTAATATCAGATTTATGTTGGCTTTTGCACACGAGGCAGATGTGCATTATGCATCTACCACACACAATCCAATTTTCTTGTGGAAAGATTTAACCAGACACTCAACGTCATGGTCAGAAAGGAGGTAGACAAGGAAGGATGCAAGTCGGACATCCTCCACTTCTCCTTCTATATGTCCTGTTTGGCATATGAGAGATGCCCTAGGCCTCAAAATGGTTTAATCTGTAATGAGTTCCAGTCAGGCAAACATCCTTCTTTAACTGCCTGTCCCTGAGTTTGACTGCTTTCTCTTACCCAAAGTGGATGACTTAGTGGATGACAGCTGGGGAGAGCCTGATTTATTTCCACTTTCTGTTTGACCAAAGAGAACTGGCAGTCAGCCCTGAGCCCAAAAGCCAAGCCAAAAACAGCATTCGGCACTGTTGGCAATACTAGGCTCTCCCCTTCCACCTACATAGGGCCCCTACAATTTTTAATAGACATTGTACTTCAGCCACACAACCCACATATTGACGACATATTTTTGCTGTCACCTGCATTATCTGATCATCCTCTCACATCCGGGATGTTCTGGCCAGGACCTGCCAGGCTGCGCTCAATGGTAGCCCTTGCAAATGCCACCTATGCACGACCTAATTACCTGGGCCTGACATAAAATACCTGAGCCATCAGGGGACTTCTAAACCTGAAGGACAAAAAGGTCAAACCCACATCAAACAACTCTAATACCACCAACAACACCAACAGCTACATGGCTTCCAAAAATTTTGTGTGAATATTATAGCAGTTTTTTGCCTAACGTCTTCTTCAAAACTACCACTTTCTCAGACCTGAATATAAAGGAGGCAGGGTGATGGGGACGAACACTGTAAGGGAGGCATTTCAGGCCCTGAAGACAGTCCTGACTAACTCTCCAATTCTCAGGCATCCCATCATCTACATTGTCAGACTTGGACCTTAAGATAAGCCAGGGTAACATCCTCTCAAAAAGTTTAATAGATAGGAGCACCCGATACTCTGCATGAGTAGAAATGCTACAGAGATGATGTACAGTGGAACCTTGGATTATGAGCGTTTTGCAAGACGAGAATTTTAGTTTTATTTTAATTTGTTAAACGAGAGAGGTCTTGATATAGGAGTACTGTAGTATGTATACGCTTTGTCTGCCAAGTGTTTATACTTTATATGTTGTATAAATTATTTATATATGAATATTTTAGGCTGTGTAACAAATCATCTGAGTTTCCATTATTTTGGAAATTCACTTTGATATACAAGTGATTTGGGCGGCACGGTGGTGTAGTGGTTAGCACTGTCGCCTTGCACCTCCAGGGTCCAGGTTCGATTCCCGGCCAGGCTCGATTCCCGTCTCTGTGGCCATGGAGTTTGCATGTTCTCCCCGTGCTTGGTGGGTTTCCTCCGGGTACTCCGGTTTCCTCCCACAGTCCAAAGACATGCAGATTAGGCTAATTGGCGTTCCCAAATTGAATGAGTGTGTGTGTGCTCTGCGATGGATTGGCACGCTGTCCAGGGTGTACCCTGCCTCTCCTGGAATAGGTTCCAGGTCCCTGCGACCCTAAATACAGGATAAAGCGGTATAGAAGATGAATGAATGAATGAATGAATGAATACAAGTGATTTGGTATGAAAGCGTTTCCGAAACACATTCTGCTCGCAATTCAAGGTTTAACTGTACATCGAGAGCCCTAAAAAATAGGATAAGTGGGCAATAGGAAAGCTTGGCTATTATTCGGCAGGTAGACACTTTACCCTGGTGACAGACCATGTAATGCTCTAGTGGATGGTCAAAGCTAAGAACTCAAACGCCCGAATAAGATGCTGGATTGCAGGTCCAGCACAGTTTTTTTCTCAAAACTGGCAGAATGTATTTATCTTATTTTCAGTGAAACCCATTATATACCTATACACCGATCAGTCATACTTTAATGTTAAATCAACCTGCCTAATAATGTGTAAAGTATGTCCTCATTGTGCCCCAAAACAGCTACAGTATAACCTGTCAAGGCATGACCTCCGCCAAGGCCTCTGAGAGTGTGCTTTATGCTTTGGCACCAAAACATTATCAGCAAATTCTTGAAGTTCTGTAAGTTTCAAGGTGGTGTGTCAATGGATCTGACTTTTTTGTCAAGCACACTCCACAGATGCTTGATCGGTTAGAAATCTAGGAAACTTGGAGGCCAAGTCTACCCTTTAAACCATTGCTCAAAATATTTTTGCAGTGTGGCAGGGTATAATATTCTGCTTAAAGATGATACCATTGCCATGCGTGTTCAACAACTTAGAACAAGGCACTGTTCATACAAACAACATTGTGAGAGCTGTGAAGAGCATGTTACATGCTTTGAGCCAATCGTTCAAGATGCAAAGCACAAATCAGAAGACCAGACTGGAAGTGGATAAGAAATATTGAGATAACCTGTAAGTTATTGAAAGACAAAAGTGCGAAAAACTAATGATCCAAAACATACAAGCTCACAGGTTAAGCACAAGGTAGCGTCACACATTTGGCTTTACTCGCTAGAATGGGGCTCACTTTAATCTTAAGTTAAGATGGAACTCATGATAAGAACAGCAGAATGTATTTAAAGAAGTCTACAGAATCATTCTTTCTGCCATATTGGATGATGTGCGTGAGCCCCCTGGTTGATGAAGTTATTGCAAGCAGGTGAGACCTAATGTTGTAGTTCTTTCAGCTGAATTCAGGGTGTCAACACAGAAGATCAATCCACCTACACACTTGATTCCTGCACAAGGTTTAGACCAGATGTCCTTTCTTATACAATCCTCCCATTTTTATCTGAGTTTTAGATCAGCATTATGTGTGTATGGAACCGCAGTGACTGGGTGTGGAGCACTGGCTGGACTATGAATCTGGATATTTTGCAAGGCAGGCAAGAAGCCCAACATTGAGCCACTAATGCCCACAAGTAAGTTAATCCAATATTAAGGATTATTTACTCTAAGACATTCTGTTCCAATACGTTGCATACCTAAAATTCAGGTGTCTTTCACCAAAGATGCCATGTTCTAAACTCTAGATTTAAATCAATTCTGATCAATCATCTTATAGTCATCTTTTGGTTTTAAACTCTAATGTCTTCAGTTTATAGCAAAAAAACATAATAATTTGTCTTTCAGATGGAATGTATTAGATTATGGAAAGTCTGCACATCCCAGAAATTAAAATGTAAATTATTGTAAAATCAGCTTTTTTGTAGGACTTTCTGACATAATCTTTTTTCAATCCAACTGCTGAAACAATGCTCTGCAAATATAGTTTACAAAGCATGTTTGGGATTGGGGCTAAAGCCCTGAATTATGTACCCACTGGGCAACATCATTCTTTGGACTGCTTCTCTTCAGATGGAATTGGGACGCAAGGTAGAGGGAGTTATGGATAGCTCCAAATAATCCATTTTGGCATAAAACCTTTACGTCTGTGTAGACATGTGAAGATGAAAAACATTTCACCTCCCAGCATGATGACAATCCAAAGCACAAATCCAAGTCAACAATGTAATAACTTCAAAAGAAGGTCAACATTTTCAAATGTCCCAGTCAGAGCCCAGGTATAAATCCTTTAAAATATTTTTGGAATGACTCAAAGAGGGCTGTGTACGGGAGATCCCACGGAAGATTTCTAAAGCCTTTTTGCAAGAAGGTGTGGAATTAAATTGCCAAATCAAGAGTTAGTAGACTCTTACTAAAAAAAAACTGTTGTAATACATGATGCAGGTGGTGGCTCAATGTTACCATTGTAAAGCCCTTGAACAAGACCTGCAAATTAGGCAAAACACAGTAAAGCTGTTCCTGGTCACACACCACCTTGGTAAGACATTTGTGTGAAAACATAACATTGCATGAGCCCAAGTAGCCTCTTTGATGTTAGGGTCTCAAGAATATTATTATAACAGGCAAAGAGTCTAATATTAAAGCAAAATAGCTATAACACAATCAGAACGCTTGGTCCAGAGATTAAGGGAAATGTAAACTGAACATTACTTTGTGACATGCAAAGGAAATGAGGCTCTAAATATTGTTCAAAGTTATTTGGGAACAGGTGTGTGTGGGTAGAAGTAAAGTGACTGTAAGCGTAACAATGTCCATGTGTGATAGGAAGTGAAGCCAACAGCTATATTTGTAGACCTCAGTGTATGCTGAGAATCAGAGTACTAGCTGATAATGGTTATTCTCCGACTTTGTACTCATTAGCATTTCTTCGTATTTATTAATTTAAATCATTTTTTAAGCATAATTTTGTAGTAGTGATGTCTGTTATATGTACTTAAAACAGAATCAGACTTTTGTAAAAAAAAAAAAAAAAGAAAAGAAAAAAAACATACTATATACTATGTTTTATAGTATATTAGGATTATTCAGCATCAGGACAGCATACAGGACAACTTTACAGAACAAGGTTAATTAAAGTTTAACTAAAGTTTAATTAAAGTTTTTCAATTTTGACTTGGAAAACTTGCTCGTTTTCCAAGTCAAAATTTATTTTAAAATCTTTACTTGTCTTGCGGAACACTCGCAAACCACGCTACTCGCAATCCGAGGTTTTGATGTATATAAAACTGTGTATTTTTTGCACAATACACATGAGCTACTTCTGTGATTTGATCTATGGATGTTCGTAAAACAGTGTTCTGTATCTGTGGAAACTCGTACCTCAAATGTTTGTAAGTTGGGGACTATCTGTATATACTAGATGTGCCCTAGACTTTGTTTCCATGGAATTTAATTGCATACTCATAAGCAGGTAATGGCATCTGTTGAATTTTGGATTTAACAAAAATTTTTGTGTTACTGTGAAGAGCATGGAATGAAGGTGTTATATCTCTTTTATTAAGTAGATTTCAATTGCGCACTCATAAGTGTGTATTAAAAATGTTCAGCGCCATCTGTTGAATTTTGAGATGAACAAATAATTTTTTTCAAGGTCAATTTTATGATCTATGAGTGTTTTCCATTTAAATTTTAAATGAGCATATGTTCGCTTCTCGTGGGTTGATTGCGATGAAAACAAAGCGTATATGTCACATCAAACTCGGCCAAATACACCTGTGAAAATCCCATAAAAAATATTTCAGTAGTTTTTACATGATGGAACAACCCGAAAAAAATTCCAAAACCATCTTGATGTGTTCTATTACTCATTTTACGCACCATCTCCCCCCAAATTATATATTCGTTCTCAAATATTTTTGATATAAACACACACCAACACCAAGAACAAATACAGCATGGGGCATTTGCTGAAGTCTGGAGTCGTCTACTAGGCCCTTATATTAAAGTGTTAGGAAATCTACAAAAGCTATTCATTTCTTTTTACCTTTCTATTAACATAATACCAAAAGCATTTTAAACAACAAGAATGTGTAAATGTTTAAAAATGGTCTATTCCCCCCCAAAAAAAGAAAAAAACTTTGCATTTATTTTTCCCATAATCAATAAATAATAACTTATTATTTAAAAAAATCCTGTAAGCAGAACACCTCAATAACTTTTTATTCAATGTTAGTGTTATACAGTATGTTACTTTTCTTATTAACTGAGGGAGTTGTTATGAATGTGGGATTAAGAATTGTGCCGTCTTTTCTTATATGAGGGAGTATAATGTGCACTAAAACTACTGTGCCGACGCTGATACACAAGGATGATCTTGTTATTTTACATTATAATCCCACATTCCTTGCTACTGTTGTTTTATCTGCTGTTTTATTTTCTGTGATTGATTTGGCATTCATTTTACGCATAAATAACTCATAACCGCATACTGTACAACACCTGGAATCCGACCTATCCAATGCTAAGCCGTTTGAAAAATTGTGAATGAAAATAGGTGACAAGTGATTTGTTAACATCCAAAAGTAGAATATGACCAGACAGATGAAGCATATTCTGCTGATTAACAGATGATGTCATCTCATTAAGCATCTGAAACGACCGTCCTCACCGCAGTCTCCCCGCCAATGACAGAACACGATGACATCATCGGAGTGAGGAGCCAAGACTGTCTCATGAAAAATGCGTTACATTATGTCCTGGAATCGGAACATCTCTCACTTCCTCTGTCTCACAATTCTCTTTATATTTCCCTTCTACATTAAATCCATTTAACCTTATCTGCTGCAGACATTTCAAAAGCACAGCTGCAACTGGACTGCTTAACAGATTATTCATAGAAGAAACATCTGAATACTTTAGAGCATCTGTTATTGTATATCTACATCCACCTCTGTAAACACTAATTGCTAATCAATAATAGTAATGATCACTATAAGCACAGGTTAGAGTTTTAACAGCCGTACTTAGAAATGTTGTGAAACGTAAAATATATGTCATTTGTTTAAAATCCTATAACGATGATGTGGATTGTTTAATAAGGTTTTACAGTATGTAGGCATCAGCAAGCAGAGGTACAGTATCAGACATATGCATACGCAATGCTGGATACGCTAGTCTCTGTCTCTTTCTTTTGCACATGGGAAATGTAATTATATTCACACCAATATATACAATGATATCTTACACACACACACACACACACACACACACACACTGATAAAACATGGCCTTGGTTTTCACTTCACTTCTTTTCTCCCATATGACCCATTTTTTACTCCCATCTTTTTTACTTTCTCATTTTCAAATCTTTCTTTTTTTTTCATTTTTTGTCTTTCCTACCGTAAGGCCTGTCTCAAACAGGAGAATCCTTGGCCTATTCATGTTCTTACCAGAACATCAGCCATTTTGACACGTGTTCAAAGTTTTGAATGCGTCCTATAAAACACATGTTTTTCCATAAGGTGATTTTGGATAGCTGTGGACTGTTCTGCACTGAGCATGCATTAGCTTTAACCCTGAATAATGGTTCTAGGCAATGAGCATACATGGGAAAATTAATTATCAATCAGATATAATCATATTCTGGTAAATTTGTTTAATTTACATGCTTGTGGCTTTTGTCAAAATGGGCTCAGTGTGTTGACGATGTGAGTGTGAAATCTGCTGGAAGGCCCTCAGCTCTGATGTGAGTACTGCTCCTATCCACACAATAGGAGGCAACGCTTCTAAAGCCTGTCACGCAGTCGAAATGACAATCATCGCAAGTATGCAGGCTCACTACACAGGCGAAAAAAGATTTTATTAATGTTCAGGAATCATACTGTATATACATGTGCTGAAGTGGGTCAGAATGGCACCTTTGATAAATAAATAAATAAATAAATAAATAAGTAACCAGATTGGCTGATCTTTGATTCCCATGGGTGTCACTACAGTAGAACTCCTTTACTGGGGCACGTACAGTACACCAGCCGTGTTCCCCAGCAAATTCCCAAATTCAAGTTTGAACAAGCTTCTATTTTTATCAGTTGTTTCATTTACATTGCTAATAACAGAAACTAATGGATTTTCTTTTCTAATCCGCAATGTTTAACCCAGACTACAAGCTGAGGTGTAGACTGTCCATGTGTTGATGCCCAATACAAGAAGCATTAATCGACCACAATGGGACTAAAGCAAGTTTAAGGTACAGTGATAATAAATGATAATAATAAATGATAATGATGATCGTATTTTGTCTCAGACATTATTGAATCCTTGTACTGTAGATGGACGTCAAAAAATCCTCTGGGTAAAGACACGGAAACAGAGCAGTAACCAGGTGGGAGTGAGAGAAGTAACGCCTGGCTGTAAGGGGTGAAAAACAAGCTAGCTTGCTAACCTACTTACTAGCAGCTTTAGAAAATGTAAACGCTTATAATTATGTGAATTTTTAGGGGCTATAATTAATCAGATCCCAGTTGAGAAAGAATAATTATGTAATAGTAAAAGAATATTTTGCTAAAAAAAAAAAAAAAAAAAAAGATCATAGACTTGAAATGAAATGACTCAGTCTGAACTTGATGGGGAATGCTTTGTTTGCTTTAATATACCGTATTTACATTCTCCGGCCACTTTAATAGGAACACCTGAACATAACCTTTATGTAGTTATCAAATATGAGCCGATGTGGCGGCAGAAGAATGCATAAAAATCATACAGATACAGGTCAAAAGCTTCAGCTAATGTTCACATCAAACATGAGAATGGGGAAGAAGTGTGATCTCCGTGACTTTAACCATGGCATGGGCTTTTGGTCTCAGATGGTTTAAGTTCTCCAGACAGACTACTCACAGTTTGAGTAAGTAAATGTAGGTTACAATTTTCGATTCATAAAATGATAGTGTTAGATAATGATACTTGCACTATTTGCCCCCAATTTTTTAAAAATACATTTTTGTTATTATGGAATATAGAAGAATGCAGTTATACAGCAGATTCATCATTAGCAGTAACAGTAATAGTGGGCAAGAAGGAAGGGAAGTTTATATCGAACATTAACATGTTTTATACATGCAATAAACATTAAATTAAAAAATGTGACTTGAGCTGGAGGCCTAAGCCCCTGTAGAAATTTACTGTATGTCAAGAAACGTCCCTACAAATTAATAGTTTCAAGTTTCACGTTTATTTGTCATATGCATGTCAACACAGCCAACCTTACAATGAAATGCTTAGGATGAGAAGAGCCAGACAACTTGTATATGTGTATACAGTATGTGTATGTGTGTGTGTGTGTGTGTATGTGTGTGTATATTATTGCACACATTTTGCACATACAGTAATATTGTGTATTTATTACTGGTCTATTATTGGTCACATACTGATACATTAAAAATACACATGATTAAGATTGTATTACACAATGTCGACAAAAAATTTAAAACAAGGACTTCAGTGCTTATGCCTTGTTAGAGCTATACATTAAAACTGTTTTTGGTGACCAGAAATGATTTTAAAGTATAGCTCTAACAAAGCTCCATATGGGAGTTAATATGGGAGTTAATATGGAAGTTATTTTGAGGTGAGTAATTTTCTCAGCTGCACCGCTGCAATTTGTTTCAGGGTTTCTTTGGCCTACCAAATCACACTTTAAACCATGTATATACCAGCTAAAGGTATGGACACAATTTCTTATTCAATGTTTTCAACATTGCATTTTAATATTGACGGCATTGAATTGATGATAGAAATTTGTAGTCAAAAAATGTGTTAAATAACCCAGAACAAGTTTGATATTTTCAATTCTTCAAAGTAGCTGACGTCTGCTTTGATGACAGCTTTGCACCCATTGGCATTCTCCCAGACGTAACTCTTGGACTTCTTTCTGGGACAGTCCTCATGAGAGCCAGTTTCATACAGTAATACTGTAGCGTTTGATGGTTTTGACGAATACACTTGGGGATAAATTCAAAGTTCTTCAGATTTTTTTTGGATTGACTGACCTTCATTTTTAATAGTAATGTAATGTCTTTTCTCTTAAGTTGACTGAAAGTTCATTGCCATATTATGGACTTGTACAGTAGTTATACTGTACTAATAGGGTTATTAACTCAGTACCCACCCTCCCTTTGCACAAGACAACTGATGGTCTAAAGTCTAAATTAACTCTTGATAGGGTACAATTGTGAATTGAAAACCATTCAGGTTGACCACCTTGTGAAGCTAATGAATGAATGCCATGAGTACACCAAGCTGTCAAAACTAAGTCAGCTGTCTGACTAAAACGTACTGTAGGCATTGTCTAAAAATATATTTCCCATTTGCAAAAGAGCAACATGCATGTTATGATTTATTATTTCAGTGATGCAAAACTGTTATGCATTTCTCTTTCTCTATCCATCCCTGAGCAACTTGAGATTGTGCTAGCTCCAGTAGGCAGAGGCCAATCCTGCGAAGATCTTGAGGCATCCAGGCCCCAGCTGGATTCTGCTTCATGATGGTTTGGATCTACACATGCTGCTTCTGACGTTCTAGTGATCCCGACCACCCCTCTGTCCTCTGCACCTGCTGACTCATCCCTGTGCTGAACTGGACACCATGATAACTAGGACAACTTTTGTTATACTGAACGTCCAGCAGCCTAACACATGATGGTGTTATATAATTTCTGTTAACCATTATCACCCAAATGAGGATGGGTTCCCTGTTAGTTCTGGTTCCTCTCAAGGTTTCAGGGAGTTTTTCCTTGCCAACGTCACCCTTGACTTGCTCATCAGGTACAATCTCACAATCTCATTACTATCTGATTTTCTTAGTCATACACACTTCCATTCATTTTCTTCTCTGCTTTGAGACAATGACCATTGTTAAAAGCGCTATAAAAATAAAATTTAATTGAAAATGGAATAAAATTTTTCAGTAATATACAAGTTACAAGGCTGGAATCAACTTAACTAGGTACATTTTTTTTAAATATCAAAGGGTAAGAGTACAAGTCATAAAATAAATTACAAACACAATTAAATTGATTGATTGATTAATTCAATCATTAATTTACTGACAGGTCTAATATGCAAAATCAATTTAACTCCAACAATATCAGATCTCAGCGGTCTTACTGTAGCTGATAGTCAAGGTTTCATGATTGCTATCAGCTTTGAAATAGTAAAAGCATGAACATGCCATGTCAAACCTGAATGATTTCCATTCAATATGTTTGAATGGTGTACACGTCAAACATGAGGAAAGACAAGAAACTTTCAAATTAAAGTGCTACTGCCATCTTGTAGGTGATTCAGGTCTGGCAATAATTTACGTGTTTGCACTCCGGTACAAATAACACTACAATTCCACAATGGTTAAGGCCATTTTGAAACTTCAGCAGAACAGAAAATTATTTGTTTTATGTAATAATTGCAATATTAAAATATCTTTAAGTCTCACAGGCAAAATTTCTTCAATGATGTTTCTTCCCCAAGTATTCTGGAAGTGATGTGCATGGGGGTAGTTTTATTTTGCTGCTTGCTAAGACAGCATGTTTTGATCCAGAAAAATGCATTGCAAGTGTGTTTCTGCTGGTTGTTCTGCAGTAAAAGTTACATCAGTATTCATTACTTTCCCCAAACTATGAAACAGCTGAAGATTTGGGAGAAGCAAATACGAAAGAGTGCAATATAATACACACACTGAATTGGGTTAAGAACCGTCCCACGCATAATTAAAACTTGAAAGGATATTGCTGACTTATCATCTTTGCCGAAGAAATGTGGTCAGAAAAATTTACTGACCATTTTTGAAGATCATTTAAATGCTTGATAAAACTGCGTCATAAAAAAATTACAGTATTACAGTAAACACACAGATAAAGTATGCTTAATCGTAAAAAAAAAAGGGAATGTTCCTATGCACAATGCATCATAACTCTTAGGACTTGCACTTACAGTAATGGCAGTGTGTTAAGGCTCACTTGTTAATCTCTTGTTATTAAGGCTAAATTTGCAAGCAAACATAAAAGATAGGACTTCGGAGAAATAGTCATTACATAGTCAAGTACTCAATGACCAGGTTATCCCAGCAATAGTTTTTGTTAAAAGTAGTGACAGGATCATGGCCACCCATGGCCCATCTACACCAAAGGCCGTCCAGACAGAAAGGTATCATAACACAGAGCGCATTATAACCTGCCACACATGGGGCTTAAGAGGCCTCTTGACCTGGCTTCCAAATTCCCTTGATCCCAATCCAATTACGCAGCCATGGAATGCCCCGGACAAACGAGTATGATTATGGAGGCTCCACCCCATAGCCCACAGTACCAAAGCATGTGCCACTAATGTGCTTGTGCCAGACACCTCAGCACAATTCCAGAGGCCCTGTGGAGTCACACTTTACGCGTTTCAAAAGAGGCAGAACATCACTGAGCGACGACGAGAGACCAGGAAGACCTTCAACGAGCTCAACCACCAAAAATGTCGGAAAAAATTCAGCAAACAATCCACAATTGCTGCCATTGTTGGTGTGTCATACGGAACAGTCCGGAATCCTCACATGTGATTTGGACATACAGGAGCAGAAGGAACAATATGTTGAAGAACTCCGTCAGTGTGTTGTGAATGACCTGTCCTTCGTGTGGAGGATCATTACCATGGCAGAACTTGAGTGTATGGGTACGACCATGAGATGAAGCAAGAGTCTTTACAGTGGAAAAGCCCATCAACTCCACGACCAAAAAAGGTGAGGTAGGTCTACAGCTGAACCAAGTTTATGCTCATTGTCTTTTTCACTATTTGCAACCTTTTCCGCAGGCTTCTGCATCGGGACATACGGAGTTACAGGCATTCCCCCTAGAATAAGGTTTAGGTTGACTGTATTGTTCACATTTTGTTAAGTAATAACCCCTTCATGTCATGCTGAGGCATCACTCTGCCTCCTTGCTCTGCTGAGGATGTCCCACAATCCTTCTGCCACACAGAGAAAGCCATTAGAGTTCACAGCGTCCTCAGCCCTGCAGCACCTTCCCGCTCTGTCTTGAATGTTGTTATGCCACCCATCTCCACTTTAAATGCCAGTCTTTCTTCCAACTCCACAAGATGCTTTGGGGTCTTTGTTGCATGCATTATGAACCGTGTGTTAAGAGGAATTTCGGTTATGGATGCACATTACCTTACTTATGAGTCACTGCACCCAACTGGATGTCTTCTTGAACCTGAGTCATGCTTAGGTTTAATGAGCCCTGGTATTTATAGCACTCGCTTTTGTCTTTTGCAACTCCGCAGCTCCGTCCCTGTACAAATGTCTCATAGTGTGCTTTCAGTGCCTGGTCATATTTTTGGAGTCATTACCTCATTCCTTCATATGAGTGGATGTGTGTGTGTGTCAGTGTAATTATTGAGATCATGGTCAGCGTCATGGGGAATCCGCAAAGCAATTCAAGGAACACTGAATATAAAAATGGGGAACAAACAGTCCATTGCAGACTGTCATATAATCAACTCTATTCAGTAGAGGTGGGTGGAAAAAATGTATCCAGTGATACATCATGGTTCTTTTTTAAGACAATTCATGTATTACTACACTGACTCTGAAATTGATTTTTATATAAAATTTAAATTTATATATATTTTTGCATTTGAAGTGGTACAGTGTTGTCGTTCCTCTATAATTCTTTAGGTGGTGTGCTCTAAACTACTTCGCACAGCACAGCATTCTGTATGGTTGTATAATTTTCTGCTCATTTTGCTTAGAAGTGTAACAAAATTAGAAAAAAAAGATTGTGAAATTTAAAGAATTATACCTTAATACAATACAATGCTGAATCGGCACCTAGGTATTGTGATAATATTATATATGGTGGTCCCTGGTAATTCTCATCCCTAATATTTAGCATTTAAAATCTATCACATAGTACACTGCATAGATTAAATATATCACCATAAGTACATTAATGTAATGTTCCTTAGATAGGCAGCATTCAATATTAGCTACTGTACTCTTATAGAAATATTTTATAATTTCTTATTGATAAAGCCGATGTAGTTTTTAAAACTGAAGACTACATCGGTTGAAGACATTTATCTAAATACAATTTCTTTTTTTTTTTCATTATTTAAAAAGTGGATTGATTCTTAACATTTGTTTCAAGAATACATCTGTAAATATCAGAAAATAAATTAATAATAAAATTCAGATAATTAATTTAATAAAATATGAAAATATCTTTATCTCCTTAGTTTCCTTTTCTCTTTATTAGTATGTACTGTATAATATTTCTGTGTATTTTTAAAAACAAAAGAAAAATCATCTGATTGTAGCAGGTCTCAGTATTAGGCAAATACAACCTCAGACGAACAACCACTCTATCTCTTTTTACTATGCAATATATCTTAAATAAAATGAAAAAAGAAGTGAGACAAAAATTGTATACACACTTCCGAAAAAGAAAAACTTTGTATTATTTTTGTATTGCATTATTTTGTATTTTGTATATATACTGTATATACAGTATATAATAATATGATGATAATATAATAAAACTATTAATAGTATATTCATATAACATACATTATACTACTTTCCTTTTCGTAAAGTGTGTTTACTTTTTTTTTTAGCTGACTCAGTGTATATAAAAAATGCATCGTGCAAAGTGGCAACAGGACGCCCACAAGCACCACATGACACTAGTAAATCTAAGATACTTTATATAGTTCATTATATAATATACATTTAGTTACGGGTAATTACATACTGTATAGATATTCTTGGATTATTGTTCTCATCTGGAATTTCCTTTGGGATCACCTATAAGGGTGAGTCAAAAATGATCCGCACTCCAGTTATATTGAATTATACTTGTGCTGGCCACACTGTCTTATCAGCGCTTTCCGCTCAAGGCTACTATCCACTCAGTCATTGCTGTGCAGGTGTTACATCAGTTCATTTGTAAGTGTGATGCAAGCAAAGTACATGCCAAATTTGTTATTTGCATGGAAGAAGAGCAGCGTGCAATGATTAGTGTTTTTTTTTTTTGGTTTAATAGTGTACCTAGTGGTGTACCTGGTGCCATTATTTATTGAAGAATTGTTTGGTGAGAAGGAATGTGTGTGAGATAGCGAAGTTTAAGGAAGCTTGCACAAGTGTCGGTACCCGGACATAATTTGTCTGGTCTGGTCTAATTTCTGCAGCATTGGCTTTTCTGTGGGATCGGACTGGCCAGCTTGACCTATGGTCACTGTCAGTATGGATGAGCCATTTTTCTGTCACCAGTTGTCACTGGTACAGGGAACCTCAGATTGCGAGAAACAAGAAGAGGAAAAAATTTTAATAAACTACTTAATATACGAGTAACAAATATCATTGAGTATCATGTATCATGCATGTGCTTCTTGTTTTGACGCCGAGCATCACATGATCACAACTGAGCCAATGGTTCTTCTCTCTCTCGCGCTATGGAATTGTGGGTAATCATCTCCCATGCTTGGTCTCAGTGCGTCACTAGTACTGTATAGTCAACATCCGTGTGCGCGCATACTGTTTACTATATAACACTTATATCCATGTGTGTGCACGTAATTTCGTTTGTATGTGTGTGTAGGACGACTTTCACACAAAACTACACCAGTTTACCAAATAGACACTCACCCTTTATTCTGTAAACTGCCGTGTGTATGTGTGCATGCATGTGTGAAAGTCGTTCTACACAGTACAGTATGTGAGTTAGTATAATATTTTATAGTAGAAGTTTGTAGCTTTAACCAATTTTCTAATGCTTAGGAAGCATGTTTTATTCAGCATCATGGTGAAAGCTCTATATATGGCCAAGTATGAACCTGTTGGCAGAGGCATACACCAACATATTTTTACTGTGAGCATCAGATGTTTTTACTTAAATGAACTTCCAGAAAATGTCTGCAAGCTGTTTTTGCAGAGCTCCTAAGTAAAATAACAGTTGGCAGGTCTGTTAATATAATAATCAGGAAAAACATGACTGGATACTGTGGCAAAGTAATATTACTGTACGTATGGACGCCAATATTATTATGTCACGAAAGTCTATTTAGTAGGCATGGAATAATACACTAAAACCACTAATACACTTGTTTTGCAATGACAAAAAATAAAACCACTGTTATATCAATACATACAGTAGTATAGTTGGAAATATAATGTGTTTTCCCCTATGAACGTATTATTTTACGTGTCCTAAATATATTTTAAGCAAACATTATTAATATTAATAATATGGAAAAAATGATGGTTTAATACTGTGGCACTGCAAGTCGCTGTGAATGCTGAGAGTCACCACATGTACGAAGTCATGTCCTCAGATGAACAACATTCTCAATGGCGCAAGCAGAGAGCGATGTCCAAGGCAAACTGAAACGGCGTCCTCACTGGGGCAAGGTGGGGGACACATACTATACGTCGCTGCCATAATCATCATGTTGGATTTCATACAGGAGGTTCTCTCCTCAGCCTGTGAGTCCTCTTCTTTATCCACTGACCCTGACTGCCAGTGCCTTGGGCTGCACAGGAATGGTTGCCCTGACGGCCTGCATCTTGAGCTGAGTGTGGGAGGCCGCCGTGTCAGGCTCTGGCTTGAGCTTATCTGGGGATGCTGCTTTATAAGCCTCTGGCAGGAGCTTGGCTGAGACACTAGGAGCCTCTGGCATTTAGCAGCTCATGGTCACCTGACTGGGTTTAGCTGACAAAAAGGTTCACCCTTCTCAGGAGTCCAACAAACACACTACACTTGGGGCTGGAATGGTACTTGATACTGTACCAATAACCCTTTAGGGTCCTAGTTCAATGCCCTCATAAGCTAGAATGTCTATCAGCCACACTTCAAGGAACTGGATCTATCATAATCCTGGCATTTTGCCATCCTGGGGTTTTATTTGATCTGTACCTGCTGCATCTGTGCTTGTGTTCTATCATAAAGAAGAGTCAAAGTGGGTGCACGAGCAGGTGTTCTTTACTAACTAAATTAATAAAAATCAACAATACAGAGGCCCCATGCAGCACTTGACATGAGCGGAAACCTGTCACAAATTATTGTATTGTATAAATTGTATAAATATAAATAAATCTAAATTATTAAGCTAAATAATAAATAGTGTAGTCATTGCCCCTATCCCCAATATGCTTACCAATTTAGTTTCTCAGGTGAGGGAAAAATATATATACTGTACTGTATATCCTCATCCCTCTGAAATACATTTTTAGTTGCGTCACTGCCAGCACAACACAAAAGATGAAAATATATTAAGACACAAATGCGACCAACATCAAGCACATAATCATCGATTTTTAACCCACATTTAGACCACGGTCAAGCCTGCCATAGTAGAAATCACATACAGTATAGTGCACAAACAGTATTAAGACAGTTCATGCTAACTACAGTACCTTTCAGATTTTCTTTAAATTCTGGATGGTGAGAGAAATATGAGCAACAAATGGTGGGTAATTACAGTATAATTCAATTCAGTTTTATGTGAGTTGTAATTTGACAATAGACATCATCACAATATAGTTTGTGAAAAAATGTGTCCCCAGTGAGCAAGCCAAAGGGGATGGTGGCAGGGGTAAAACTCCATGAGGCAGCGGGAGGAAGAAAACCTGAAAGAAAACCTAATTTAGACTCATACAGGAACATATAACCTTTTGCATGACACCAGATTGTGAATTATTAAACATTTCCTGTCTGTAATATGTATACTATACTGTATAATGAAAAAGTGCAATGACTATGAGCATCAGAATAATTTCTGAAAGTTTTAGTTAAAGAATTCATTTCCAACAACGTGCACAAGAGATAAACTGCACAAGTCTAATGATTGTAGAGGATTCAAGGACGAAGGGTGCAAAAAAATCTTTAAAATTACACAGAAAAAAACAACAACATATTTTATAATTGTATTATGAACATCATTAAGAAGTGATGTCCAGCGTGTACCATGCCTCATGCCCAGAGTCTCCTGGGATAGGCTCCAGGTACCCGCGACCCTAAATACAGGATAAAGCGGTATAGAAGATGAATGAATGAATTATGAAGTGATATAATTTTTTATTATTATTATTATTATTATTATTATTATTATTATTATTATTATTATTATTATTATGCAGTGTGCAAGATGAAAATGTTTATTATTGTTAATTATTTTTCAAGAGTTAAAATACATTTTATGAGAAAAAATAATTAAAGCTAAATACTGTAGAAGTTATTTCATCACCTGCTGTAATTATTTACCTTGAGTAGTTTTTGTCCTTCTAAGTAAGTAACAATAAATGAATCAATGCGCGTCTATTTGTAAAACAACAAAAATTAAATTAATTGCTACAATCTATGCAACAGTACCACGAAATGTGGTAATAAAAACAAAAACCTTACTTGAAAACCTAAACATTGTTTCCCTTGATCCTCAGTAAATGACATCACCACTATGTCAACAGATCTATCACATGACCCATATCTCATTCACAAACAATCCAGCCATTCTCTAATAGTGTTGTGAAGTTTGAATCATCTTAGTGTCTCGGTTCTTTGAATTGCGTTCATCAAGATTAATGAATATTTTTTTGAGTCATTTAGTTCATTTCATTCTTTTGATCTGAAATAAAATAAAATGTTACATTTTCAATAAACAGACCCCCAACACGTCTACCTACACTAATTTGGGCTATAGTTTCAGTAATGAAAATTCATTCATTCATTTTCTGTACCGCTTTATCCTTATATACAGGGTCGCAGGGGTCTGGAGCCTATCCCAGGAAACTTAGGGCACAAGGCGGGGTACAATATATTATTATATTATAATATATATATTATATTACAAAATATTATGCAGTTGAGGACATATTATTATAAACAGAATGAGCAGCTCACCTCTCATATATTCTGGTCCGAATCGTTCGTTCTTTTGTCACGTGACACTCATTACACAGGAAACAGAATTGAACGCTTCTTTTATGAGTCTTCAAGTCCGACTTGTTCGTTCTTTTGAATCTATTGCACTGCATGGCGTCTGTGGGAGTCATGTGACAAAAGAACAAACGACTCAGATTAGAAGACTCATTGAGAAGAACTGCTCAATTCTGTTTCCTGTGTACTGCACTGCATAGCGTCTACAGGAGTCACGTGACAAAAGAATGAACGATTCGGCCCAAAAGACTCAAAGGTAACTATTCATTTCTGTCTCCTGTACATAACCTACGGAGGTTTTGCGATGCTCTGCGCCTGCGCGCCCAGTAGAAAATGAACGAATCACTCCCTGAGACTACTTGTTAGTCTGAGTCACGTTAAGACTCGTTCAAAAAGAAAGAATTGTTCATGAACGACCCATCGCGATCATCTAATGCAATGTTTAATGTCATTCTGCTTGACATACTAGTATTGACTTCTCTACTATTTGCCATCTGTACTTTGTCTGTACTGTACATTTGTTCCAGCTTCTCATCCTCAGTTTACTGATAGTGAAACACTGCCTGCTTTTCCACTCTGATGTTGCTTCACCTTTTGGAATGTACAGTTATTCTTTAAAAATAAACATGCATTAATCTTCACACACTATGAAAAAATTGGTTTTCAGTCCAGGAGGCCTTTCAGTGTTGGTTTCAGTCAATACTTTGGAATGTATCACTTTTTTTCTTCTCACTTGAGGCATTGGTATTTCAGTGGTAGGTTTATTGCCTGGCATGTGGAAGGCCCGTGTTCAATTTCCAGCCAATGCCCAAACCCAAAGTACATGCAGTGCCGTCCCTGGATAAAATGGAAGGGTTCCATCAGGAAGGGCATCCAGTGTAAAACCTGTGCCAAATTATGGATTGGATCGTCTCGCCAGCTCTATACAGTACAAATGATTATTTCTATCTCTATCATTTTCTTTTTTCCCTAATTGTATACCATTCTGGCAATTCTTTTTTTATACTTATGCCCTGTGTGGTATTCCTTCAGCACCTATAGGGTGCTTGCTGATGTCACTCAGCACCGGCAACACTGGGATTTCATAGCAATAGCTGCTAAAACAACTAAAGTGAGGTGTCTAGCGTTCCTGGACATCACCAAATACAGCCGACTACCTGCTTGCCATCCTCTAGAGCAAAATTCCATGCATATTTGTACGGTAAAATATCATCCATTGCATGAAATGAACAAGTGGGTGCACAAATATAAAGTGGTTTAACTTACAGTGGATACATGTGAGTACTGATGTGCTCATGCGTGCCGTTTTAGAGAACAAATTAGAGTCAAATAAAAGTTACCGTCATTCATTCATTCATTTTCTATACCGCTTAATCCTGTATTTAGGGTCGCGGGGGACCTGGAGCCTATTCCAGGAGACTTCGGGCACTAGGCGGGGTACACCCTGGACAGGGTGCCAATCCATCGCAGGGCACACACACATACACACACTCACACACCCAATCACACACTACGGGCAATTTTTTAGGAATGCCAATTAGCCTAACCTGCATATCTTTGGACTGTGGGAGGAAACCGGAGAACCCGGAGGAAACCCACCAAGCACGGGGAGAACATGCAAACTCCATGCACACAGAGACGGGAATCGAGCCTGGCCGGGGAATCGAACCCAGACCCTGGAGGTGCAAGGCGACAGTGCTAACCACTACACCACCGCGCCGCCAGTTACAGTCATGAAATGACAAAATCATAATTTATGTGTGTTAAATGTGGTAATATGGACACAGCCTTTGTTACCACTAACTGCCATCTTTCTGTTAAACTTTAACACTGGAGCCCCTGGCAATAGCCTGTTAACTTCTCTGCCTTGGATTTGAACCCTCTTTGGTCAACACCACTCACTGTCACTTAGCACTCTCTCTTTCTCTCTCCTAACTTTAAAATACTACAGTACATACTGTATGCACTTCTTGGTCTCTCTCCAGTACTGACTTTCTATATTTCCTCTCCCCTCCCCCTACTCATACACATCTAAATTCAGATGGACAGATTCAGTTCATAGAATGCACAGAGAGCAGCTGTGTGAGTGGTGAACTACACCGCACAAAAGGCTCCTTTTTACCGTTTCCCCTATATTCCTTCATTCCTTTCGCTCTCTCTCTCTCTTTTTCTCTCTCACCACTATCTCTCACTCCCTTTCCGCCTCTACATGCACTTTTCTATACCTCCTTCTATCTCTCCACTTCCAATCCGTGAGTCCTGTTTCCATAGCAACAGCTGCCGTCTCAGAAAATTACCCCCAAATCTCGCTTACTATGTGTGCGCTCCTTCGTGCCCTCCATCAGAAAACTCCTTTGATAGAGAGGCAGGAGGGGAAAATATACCCTTAATTCAGCTTACTTGGAGGGCATACAATCCTGGAAAATCTCAGTTTTAAAGGTAAAAAATCTTAATAATACACAAATAAGCATTCTTTTTGACGTGGTCTGTAAGTGCTTCTTATAGCTGCTTAATTCTTGCTAAAATGTGAATCACGATTCGTATTCATGAAAACTGAGATCCCGATTCTGTCACCTGATTCTCGCTCTTTTTTTTTTTTTTTTTACATTTTTTTTATTGCACTTAAGTAAAAACAAAGTGCTCTTGACACAGTTGTTTCAACTCTTTTCTAAAGAAAAAAAAAGAAAAAAAGATCACTTTTCCTTTTTTAGAACCCTTAAAGTGAATAAGCTGTTAAACATAAATAGAATGTGAACAATAGTAAATAAAATAAGTAATAAATAGCACCTGTGCTTTTTGAACACTCACTTAACTACAGTACTTCATTAACGCATGTGTTAGTTTATATCATTATTTTTTATCAGCACAATGTAAATGTCACATGGTTTGTTAGGTAATTAAATGAGATACATAGTTTACAACAGTGGTTTCGAACCACCAGGCCACGGACGGGTACCGGGATGATTTGGTACCGGGTCGCACAGAAAGAATGAAAGTTATGCATTTAATATTTCCATTTTATTGACTTTCAGAGTCTGCAGTGTTTTATTTAAAAAAAATTATCAGATCCTCTCCTATTCGACTCCATCCCTCATAAGTCAAAGTGCCAAAAGACATCGTCCTGTGTACATCAGGAGCTGCGCAACTGGTGCTATGCTGATCACGTGATTTACCACATCTGTGATTTTAACATGGACAGCAAGTTCGAACAAAGAGCGAATGTGAAATTCTTCATGAAACATGGCACAGAGATGTGTGACGCGATTCTGCAAGTACACGCTGATGCTGCAAATGTTTTGTGTGACCTACAGAATATCACTGAAAGATGAAGAGGGATCAGGAAGACCCTCAACGAGCTCAACCCCTGAAAATGCCTGGAAATGCAACATCGCTGTCATTGTTGGTGTGTCATACGCAACACTCCAGGCAATCCTCACATGTGATTTGAATATGCACGGTGTTGCTGCCAAGTTCGTTCTCAGTTCGCTGCCCCCCCCCCCCCCGGTCCAAAATAAAATTGCCCTCATGTTTTTGGCATACTTCTCCAACTCCCCTCCGGTCTGTTTAGGCCTGCCTCCTTGTACAAGTCATATGATAACAGCATAATGCCGCAAATGAGGAAGCGAGATGAGTGAAGCGAGTTGTATGATTGAATCACAAATGTCTAGTCTGATCGATAAATTAATAGTGCATTGTTGACCAGTGAGGGTGACTGATATAGCATCTAGTATCAGCTGCCAAGGAAATAAGTGAACAAGTGAATGCAGGGAAATACATGGAAGTGAATAGCTGTCATTCAGAAATGAGATTGCGTGTGTGCATGAATCGAGGTAGTGATTGTGTTATTTGTGATATAGATTGCATCATTTACTTTTGAGCTAAAGAGATATGATTGAGCAATTCGTTCCAATTAAGTCAATAAAAACCCTTGATGCGTTCTGTTTCTAAACGGCTTACGGATTGCTGTTATGCTGTATGCTTTGGTCGTCCATGGCTTATGCAGAAAGCATGTTTTTAGAGATTGCAATGATTTGATTAGACGGATGAATGGGTGCTGAGCCGTTTTGGATAACCACGAGCACTCTGAAACATATAACTGAAGGATCAGATTCAATTTCAACCCAATGCCCAACACCAGCCACTGGATGCAGTGCTTTCCCAAAATGGCAGGGTTGCGTCATGAAGGGCATCCATCGTAAAACCTGTAGGAAGTTGTGTGCGGATCTGATGGTCCGCTGTGACGACCCCTTGATGGAAGCAGCCGAAAGTCAAACAGCAACTCTGAAACTATAAATTCTAATACCCAGTTCAACTCTTACTGACAAAAAATAAATAGAATATCGCATACAGTATTTACTTTGTTCAGGTTTATTTCAAAGTACTTACTACCGTACTCTAGTAGCGTCTCTCCAATTATTTTTGCCACATTTGCCAACAACACATGTATTATGGTGTTTAGGGGCATTACCTGTGCTAATTCTATGTGCCTCCAATGTACTGTAAGACCAAGTGGGATTCATTGTTCAGCTTACCCGCGCAAGAGCAAATTGGGATGGTTAAAAACATTTGGTGCCTCCGGCAGTGACTTCTCTTATTTTTTCTCTTAACAGAAAATTTAAGAGAAATTTTCACGTTGCTGCATGAAGCCCATTGTCGTACAAGTGATCACAAGAACATAAAATAGCTTAAAATAGCCAATTATATGTGCACTAGGTGGCACGGTGGCTTAGTGGTTAGCTCTGTTGTCTTGCCCCTCCTGAGTCCGGGTTCGATTCCCACTTTGGGTCTGTGTGCATGGAGTTTGCATGTTCTCCCTGTGCTTGGTGGAGTTCCTCCAGGTACTCCGGTTTCCTCCCACAGTCCAAAGACATGTAGATTAGGCTGACTGGCATTCCCTAAATTGCCCATAGAGTGTGAGGAGTGTATGTGTGTGTGTGCGTGCCCTGTGATGAATTGGCACCCTGTCCAGGATGTACCCCGCATCATGCCCTAAGGCTCCTGGGATAGGCTCCAGGCCGACTGTGACCCTGTATACAGAATAAAGCGATAAGTGAGTATACAGTATGTGTACTATATCACTGATTAATTGAGATGACTTTTTAGCATTTTAAGTGATAACGTAAGTCATTTGAATCATTTCAATAAAATGACTCCATAGTTTGAACACCATTTTTTCCTGTTGATCGTTTGAAATACAACAAACAGATGAGCATTACAGTATATGCTGTCAGGTCTTCCATTACTTATAACATTAAACAGGACGGTGCCAAAAGTAACCAAGCCTTTTGAAAATCCCTTTATGATTAAATATTTTAAATAAATAACATATATATGCAAGAACATAGATCTTCCCTCATACCCAGAAAGCATGGCCATTTGCCTCAAAGCCTTGAACTCATGATCTCAGTATGAACGCTTTTCCATTGGACTTGCTTTTCCTGTCATTTGTCCATGTTTCACACATTCAAAGGCTGCCAAGTGAAGACATTTACTGAAATGCTGTAAATCTCGCACAAGATCATATGTGGCTGAACAGGACTGATCACTAGCTTAACTGATTTGCTGAACGAGAGAGGAGCGAATTAGAGGCATGACAAAGATTTACTGATTGCATCATCTTTGGCATACACACAGTTGCAAATACAACTCGCACTATCACGTTGAACCTGAGAAGAGCAAATCTTGGACGTGAAAGAAAGATTCACTGATATAAACATTTCATGAAGAAGACAGGTGCAAATCTCAGTCTTGATAACAGATTCACTGACTCTAGACACGGATCAGGTTAAGCAAATACAACTCGACCGTTCAGAGACAACCATCCATGTAAAACTGAAATCTAGGTAATATAAAGTCAGGTGTGAATGTGTATGTAAGCGTTGTGCTTTGGTTTCCCCCTAGAATACAGAATAATTTGAAAATTAAATATGTATATATTTTATAATAAATAAGTGCTGCAAGCAACAATCACTTATAATTTCATTAATACGACGCAGTGATTTCTTGTAGCAGACGGCAAACACTACGCTGCTACTTCATTATCACTGACATGCTTAGCCATTTATGTCCCCAAGTTCTGTTCTGACACGCTGCTGATAACCAGACAAAGAAAGAACCTACATGTAGCTGTTCGTGCTCAAAAAGAGCATATACATAGATACGCTCTTTGCTATGATAGAAAAGAGATACATAGTTAATACTGTCAATTATTCTACATTTTCAGAAATCTAAAAACAATTGTAAATGCAGAATCCTTAAGGATTCTTTGGCTGACCATCAGGGAAAATCTATACAGGTTCTATGTAGAACAACAAACCACAGAATGGCATCAGTCATTTTTTTATCATCCAGCTTTGATCTAACCAACATACTGTACAATGTCATAGTCATTAAATCAATGTTCAGAATTTGCAATAATGAAACAAAATTTTGTGTATCATTGTACAAATTATAGTTTGATTACATACTGTAGAGGCTCGCACGTAACAACATTCTATTCATGTCAATTAGACTAGCTATTATTTTTATTAAAACGTTTTAATCAACTAAACACTTTTCCTAATATCAGGATGTATCTATTTACAACCACAAAAACTACGCTCACGCTGAGGCCCCCCCTTAAGCAACGTCAGTATACATTAGCTACTATTACCTAACGATTGGATACTGTGGCTGTAGCAGAATATGAGATCTACAGTACCAAGGATTGCTAACCCATAATCAAGATTCAACATTTGTCATTCTTTTTCCAACCTTGTTCAGTGATTATTTTGTATTGATAATTCAGGGGCACTGGTGGCTCAGTGGTAGGTGTTTTGCCTGTCACGTGGAAGGCCCGGGTTCGATTCCAGCTAGTGTCCAAACCCCAGCCACTATATACAGTGCCGGTCCTAAGCCCGGATAAAATGGGAGGGTTGCGTCAGGAAGGGCATCCGGCGTAAAAAAATGTGCCAAGTTGTTGTGCGGACTGGATATTCCGCTGTGGCGACCCCTTGTCAGGAGCAGCTGAAAGACCAACAACAATTCATAATATATACATTTTACTTTAAACACATACTTGTTGTTGGGGTATTGGTGCCTCAGTGGTAGGTTTCACACCCACTGGCTGGGGGACGTTACTTTTTAAAGTAACTCATTACATTACAAAATTACTGTCTTTAAGAAGTAATCAGTTACATAACAGCGTTACTTTCTGATAAAAGTAACTAGTTAGCGTATTTTTCCATTGAAAAAAAAAAAAAAACTCTTTTGTGATTCCTCATGCATGTTTTAGTTAAGACCTTTATAATTATTCTACCATCATCACTCAGCAAAGTTTGGCCCATAATCTGTTAACTACTAATACCTACGCGGGTTTGCACGGTGGCCGTAAGTTTCCATCTTTCCGCGCGTCGGCCCTCGCGGAACCTTGCAGAAAACCGCTTTTCACCGCGAGTCAAACCGCATAGATGAGATACAGTAAGGGTATAACAGCAGGAATAAGACGGGGGCAGTTTATTGGGGACACTAATGGAATGACTGCTTTCTGGCTCACGGATTACATAAATTGTCTGAATAACAGATTACATTTTTGAAAATATAACTAAATAACTGATTACGTAAATGGCGAACCTAACACGTTACATTACTCGTTACCAGAGGTGTCAAGTAGCGAAGTACAAATACTTCGTTACCTTACTTAAGTAGAAATTTTGGGTATCTATACTTTACTGGAGTAATTATTTTTCAGCCGACTTTTTACTTCTACTCCTTACATTTTTAAGCAATTATCTGTACTTTCTACTCCTTACATTTTAAAAATAGCCTCGTTACTGTATTTTTATGATCAGAACCCGCAACCCCCTGGTCGCATGATAAGAACGCGCACAACGTCCCCCCCCCCGCCGGTCGCATGATCAGAAAGCGATACCTTAATGCTTTTGTCGCCCCTCACGGTACTTTTACTTTTATACTTTAAGTAGTTTTGAAACCAGTACTTTTAAACTTTTACTTAAGTAAAAAGCTTGGGTTGATACTTCAACTTCTAAAGAAGTATTTTTGAACCCTAGTATCTATACTTCTACTCAAGTAATGAATGTGAATACTTTTGACACCACTGCTCGTTACATCAAAAAAGTAATCCAAGTACTCTAACGTGTTACACCCAACAGTGTTCTCACCTAACATGCGCAAGGCTCAGGGTCGATTCCCAAACATTGCCCAAAACCCCACCCACTAGATGCATTACCAGTCCCAAGCACGAATAAAAACAGGAGGTTTGCGTCAGGAAGGGCATCCGGCATAAAACTTAGTATAAGTTGATCACAATCATAGTCTTTGATTAATTACAATTATCAAAAAATAATCAAATTTACTTGTATTATAAACATGCAATGTTGGAATAAAGAAATAAATGACAAACTGGTTAGAGCAAACAGATTATGCAATCTTTAAATATCCCAAGCATTAACATTTAACAAATTTAAAATTATAATCTTGTGAATGGGACGAGCACTGCATGCAGGAGCTGGGAGTATGGGGCTTTGGCAACACACCAACTGCAGCGCTCGAGACCTGATCCTCTGATTTGATTTGAATACTTTAATTCAAACATGAACATGAAACTATAAAACATCCAAAAAATTAAATAAACAAGTAATATCAAAATGTGCGAAAACTCTCAAATTCTTAAAACAACAACCTAGAGCATTAGCATTGATTAACTAGTAGCGGACAGTTCGCGATCGTGCTAGCAGTATAACCAGGCATAGGAGCGGTAGCGCCGGGATGGTGTACTGAGACACTTAAGAATGCAGTGGATGCCGTAGTGATGGTCACTGCAGAGAAACAGTTCTGCACAGGGAACAAACTCTTCAAAAAAAAAAAAAAAAAAAAAAGGATTAGGACGTAAAACTAAAGCAACACGAATCCGCTTATGCGGAAGTCCTGCCTGTGTGTTGATGAGGAGACTTCAGACATCACACTGTGCATTTGGGTTTTCTGATATGTCATATGAAACCAAAGTTATCATTACTTTAAAATCATGTAAATTGTACTGCTCCCGGAATAAGGGAATAACAAAAAAATAGCAAAATATTATTATTATTATTATTATTATTATTAATCTGTAAATATACGGCCATTTTGAGGGCTAGCACCACAAGTATATTTCAGACCTGTGTGTGTGTGTGTGTGTGTGTGTGTTCGTGCATGTCAAGAAATCAGTTTGAGGTGACAGCCACCAGACTGTGGTCAAAAAGGCATGTACTGTACTGTAACTGTAAATGTTCAGCAACAATACTCAGGTACTAAGGGGCCTAAAGTATGCCAAGAAAATATGCCCACACCCTTACAGCAACCACCATCAGCTTAAACCATCGACACAAGGCAGGATGGATCCATGCTTTCATGTTGTTTCTGGTTGTAATGAGATTTTATTTGAGTTACCGTTGCCTTGAACCTGTCTGGCGTTTGTCCTCTAACCTCTGGAATCAACAAGGCATTTTCTCCTAGACATCTGCTGCTCATTGTGTATTTTCGATTTTTCAGACCATTCTAGAGATGATTGTACATGAAAAATCCCAGTAGATCAGCAGTTTTGGAAATACCCGGGCCAGCCCATCTGGCACCAACAACCCTACCACATTCAAAGTCACTTAAATCACATTTGTTCCCCATTCTGATGCTAAATTTCAACTTCAGCAGATCGTCTTTACCGTGTCCACATTCCTAAATGCATTGAGTTGCTGCCACGTGATGGCTGATTAGATATTAGATACGTAATTAAGTGGTCAGTGTGTGTGTGTGTGTGTGTGTGTGTGTGTGTGTGTGTGTGTGTGTGCGTGCGTGCATGTGTACGTGAGTGCAGACAAAACCTGACAAAGAAATAAAACGAGGGAGAATGAAAGCGACAGACACATGAAGAGAGACAGCAGAACTGCATACGCAGATGCAATCAGACAGCCTCTTCAGATAGAGGTGTGGACACACACAAATACATTCATCGCAATACAAAGAAGGAGCAAGCAGGTAGCATGGCGGAGAGCTATCGCCATGGTAACACAGAAATGAGTGAACAAGAAAGCAAGCTGAGAGAGAAAGAAAGAGAGAGGAACCATGCCATCACCATGGTAACTAAAAAGAGGGATCATGAGAGGCAGAGTGTCGGGGCTAAAAACACAAAAGGCACATTAAGACAGAGGCAACTCGTATCTCTCATTATCATACACCTCTTTATTTCCCTCTTACCCCATTTCTCTCGCTCGCTCACTTTCACTTTATCCTCGTTCTTCTCCCATCTACTTATCACAATATTGCCCATTACCCCCTGTCTCTCCGTCTTGCTCTCTCTCCCGCTCCCGCTCTTACACACACACACACACCTATTTTTCCAAACAGCGCTGCAGCCTTTACAAATCTAATATCTGCGTGTGTGAGTTGCGAGTGCTACTATTCTCTTTAAGGACGTAGACTGCTTCTAAAAGATTAAATAAACAGGACTGTTAAACAGGACAGTTCCAAAAATAACACATTTTTGGGGAGATCTTTATACAATTAAGGGATTTGAAAAGCAAATTAACAAGGTACAAAGATCTGCAATTAAGTAGCAGTAACTCCTGGAACCCCACCCTTTATGACCCTTTAATCAGACAAAGTGCCAACTACAAAACATGCTTGATTTAGTGCCATAAAGGTTTTCTAAAGATAACGGTGCATTGCAACAAAACCTGATCTGTGTGAGAAGATATCAACCTTTTCTAGAGGGTATCAACCCTAACACTCAGTCAAGCATCAACCTAGTAATTTCTTTCAACTATAACACCTTACAACCCAGTCTGATCGCAATCTGCCCCTGATGTATCTTGAAAGACACTAAACTCAGCAGAAATGTAAAGCTGCAGACGTACTGTAACTAGCCCTTACATCAGTGTCATTTAGAGAGATACAATCGATGAAGAGAGATTTGGAGAGGTAACAGTTTAGCAACAGTATATAAAAATATAGCCAAGATGAGCTGAACACAGTTGGCTAAGGCCATGCTAGAAAACAAATCATCAGTTATCTTTGTAGTATAAAATGCATTACAGCCTGTTTGAGGCGTTAATAACAGCCTGATTGTGGAAATGTCGAGTACTTCAGCACCCCACTTTTCACAGTTCCTTTTTACCTCATGCTACCCCCACTTTAGACGAGTCCTACATTTCTGTATGATTCCACCCAATCCGCCGCCTCTGCTGCATTGCTATGGCAACCGTCTCTGCCTCGCTCCCCTACTTTCCCCCATCTCTCTCCCTCTCATACTCAAAAAAACATCTGCTTACTGTTGCTATAGAAACAGATTTATTTAAAACTAAATGACTGAAAAATACAGTATAGTTTTTTTTTATTATCTGCCCGTTCACCTCACAACATCAAACTGACCATATACAGTAAAAAGTATATCATCAAACTGCATAAGGACTGTAATGAATATAAGCTTTTCCAAACAATAAACACTATTTAACTCATTAACTGCAGTTCTAAAGCACAGTGTGAATGACACCATGTGCTAAAACATTATGGTCCCTTTTCCCTGCTCTTAAATACATTGTACAGCTCATGTACTGTAGGTATTGAGAAATAACTTGTGTGGTCTGTAAAGCAAGAAAATTATGATGTACAAAAAAGAAGCAAAAGACAATTACCTGCATGGGACAGCAGTACTTGGATTTAGAACAATATGAATATACACTCACCTAAAGGATTATTACAGTAGAAACACCTTTTCAATTTCTCATTAATGCAATTATCTTATCAACCAATCACATGGCAGTTGCTTCAATGCATTTAGGGGTGTGGTCCTGGTCAAGACAATCTCCTGAACTCCAAACTGAATGTCAGAATGGGAAGGAAAGATGATTGAAGCAATTTTGCGTGTGGCATGGTTGTTGGTGCCAGACGGGCCGGTCTGAGTATTTCACAATCTGCTCAGTTACTGGGATTTTCACACACAACCGTTTCTAGGGTTTACAAAGAATGGTGTGAAAAGGGAAAAACATCCAGTATGCGGCAGTCCTGTGGGCGAAAATGCCTTGTTGATGCTAGAGGTCAGAGGAGAATGGGCCGACTGATTCAAGCTGATAGAAGAGCAACTTTGACTGAAATAACCACTCGTTACAACCGAGGTATGCATCAAAGCATTTGTGAAGCCACAACACCCACAACCTTGAGGCAGATGGGCTACAACAGCAGAAGACCCCACCGGGTACCACTCATCTCCACTACAAATAGGGTTGTTCCGATTCCGATACTGGTATCGGAAATGCTACCGATACCACAAAAAAATCTGGTATCGGAATCGGCGAGTATTTGAGTCCACGTACCGATCCGATACCATTTTCCTAAACATAACCTATTTATGCCTGCTAGCTTTGCTAGCTTAGCTTACTTACAGAGTGTCACGGCGTGCGCCTGTGATGGGCGTGCACCCAAATTGATATCGCTCCTCGCTCACTAGTTAGGTGGCCTCCCGCCCCTTTAGTTATGTGAAGGAGCAGGGCCGCAGAGTCAGGCAACGGCCCATGAGCTATCGCCGCTAATGATCCTGGCGCTATAAAACACAGCAGGGAGTGTAGCTCGGGGTCTGACTGTTGGGAAGCTGGACTTTGCGACGCGGTGGATTTTATGAGAGACAGTGGCACAAGAGCAGGGCGATGTGATGCGCCCCAGAGACTTAAAAAAGGGGGGCGCCTTTGATCTCCGTGAGAGGAGCGCATGAATGAGCTGCGCGAGCTCCCGCGGCGCCTTCACTTCCGCGTAGAGCCGGCCTTCGCCGAAGTGGAAAAGGCCGCACAGAGCCTTTAACCCTTTCCTTACCCATTTTTCTAATTAAATTACCCTTTTTCCTGTAAGACCTCGCCTCGTGTCCGTGTTTCATGGTGTCGCCCGTTACACAGGCCTAATAGTATTTTACTTAAAAAAAGAAATTATATTTTATATATATATATATATATATATATATATATATATATATATATATACATATATATATATATATATATATATATATATATATAATTTCTTTTTTTTTGTGTATATATATATATATATATATACAGTACACACACACACACACTGTACAGATACACACCCAGGTATCGGATCGGTACTCGGTATCGGCCGATACCCTGAGCCCAAGTATCGGAATCGGTATCGGAAGGGGAAAAATGGTATCGGAACATCTCTAACTACAAATAAGAAATAGAGGCTACAATTTGCACGAGCTCAACAAAATTGGAAAAATGTTGCCTGATCTGATGAGTCTCGATTTCTGTTGAGACATTCAAATGATATTTGGCGTAAACAGAATGAGAACATGGATCCATCATGCCTTGTTACCACTGTGCAGGCTGGTGGTGGTGGTGTAATAGTGTGGGGGTGTAATGGTGTGTAATGTTTTCTTGGCACACTTGATGCCAATTGGGCATCGGTTTAAATGCTACAGCCTACCTGAGCATTGTTTCTGACCATGTCCATCCCTTTATAACCACCATGTACTCATCCTCTGATGGCTACTACCAGCAGGATAATGCACCATGTCACAAAGCTCGAATCATTTCAAACTGGTTTCTTGAACATGACAATGAGTTCACTGTACTAAAATGGCCCTCACAGTCACCAGATCTCAACCCAATAGATCATCTTTGGGATGTGGTGGAACGGGAGCTTTCTGCCCAGGATGTGCATCCCACAAATCTCCATCGACTGCAAGATGCTATCCTATCAATATGGGCCAACATTTCTAAAGAATGCTTTCAGCACCGTGTTGAATCAATGCCACGTAGAATTAAGGCAGTTCTGAAGGCGAAAGGGGGTCAAACACCGTATTAGTATGGTGTTCCTAATAATCCTTTAGGTGAGTGTATAAGGGGGGCATTATAAATATATAAATTGCATGCAGTCAGCTGCATGTCTACCTGCAATTCAATTTCTTGATCCTACTGTACTTGTATATTTCCTTCACTAACATCTTTGTCATCTATACCGCTTTATCCTATACACAGGGTCGCGGAAGGCCTGGAGCCTATCCCAGGAGTGCACAGGGCGGGGTACAAGGTACCAATCCATCACACACACACACACACACACACACACACACACACACACACACATACACATACACGTCGGGGGTCAAGGTGTAGTTCAGTGTTTAAGTCAATGGACTACAGTTCAGAAGGTCCCAAGTCCAAATCCCACAACCACCAAGTTGTCCCTGTTGGGCCCTTAACCATCAACTGCTCAGATCCATAATGAGATAATACGTCGCTCTGGAAAGGCCGTCTGCCAAATATCTAAATGTACACACTCTCACACACACACACACACACACACACACACACTACAGGCAATTTCGAGGGCCACTTAGCCTAATCGACAAGTCGGACTGAGGGAGGAAACCGTAGTACCCAGAGGAAGCCCACCAAGCACGGGGAAAACATGCAAACTTTATGCATACAGAAGCAGGAGCCTGGCCGGGAATCAAACCTGGACCATGGAGGTGGGATCAATTCCTGCTTTCTGTTTCACCCAAATGATGATGGGTTCCCTGTTGAGTCCGGTTCCTCTCAACGTTTCTTACGATTGCCATCTCAGGGAGTTTTTCCTTGACACTGTCGCCCTCGGCTTGCTCATTAGTGGCTATCTGACCATTTTGATTCATACACATTGACATTCCACACAAACTTCTTATACTTCTTTTGATTGTGTAAAGCTGCTTTGCGACAATGACAACTGTTAAAAGCGCTATACAAATTAAAATTGAATTGAATTGAATTAAGACGACAGCGCTAACCATTAAGCCACTGTGTTGCCCCTTCACTAAAATATTGAACATGACAATGAGTTCACTGAAAACTTTCCATTAGATTTACATAACATAATTTTGGATCCATGAACGCAGGATTATTTCCCAATAAAACATGGTGCTGCAGCGAAACTGGTGGAAGACTACTAGCATTTTTATTGATGATTATACATAAAACATAAAGCTATAACCTGTACATATTACTCACTCAAAAAAAGAAAAACCTCAACCGCACGGATCACTTTAGAAAGTAACTGGAATGCTGATTCCTAGTGATGCTCCGATTGATCGGCCACCGATCACGATCGGCCGATATTGGCTAAAAATAGATTGATCGGCGAACTCCAAAAGCGCCGATCAAAAAAGCCGATCACTTCATGGAAATTACTTGCGTGACTTTTTCACACGTGCATGCACGGCGCACAGGTGCTGACCAGTGGCAACATGAGTTCTCCCGTCTGGAAGTTTTTCAAAGTGTCAGATAAAGACGTAAAGTTAGCCGTTTGCAATGTATGTCGTGATGAAATCCCTCAAGGTGGAAGCAAGCAACGGCATTGTAACACCACTAACACTTGCCATAGTTTTGTCCTTTGTGGCAGTAGCCAGTTATGGTGTAACAAGTTTTACATTTTGCTGCCAATTATATAATCAGTGTATTAAGAGGCTACATCCCATTAAGCTGATCTGATGTGTGTTGGTCTGCCTGACCCCTCTTTGTTTGGAATAATTTTAAGTTACTCTGCCTTATTTGGGAAAGACGGCCTAAACACTTGGTGGTTCTTCAAGATCTTGACTGTAGCCTATTTCTACAGTTTTTTTTCCAATATACAGTAGTTAATTTAGAGTTATTGTAGTTTCTACAAATGGTGCAAACTCTGCTAGATTATAGATAAAAGATTCCCATTCCCCTGCCATTATGTGATCGGCAGTGATCGGCAAATTATGACCTTGGTGATCGGTGATCGGCCCCAAAAATGCTGATCGGAGCATCTCTACTGATTTCGAATACTAAGGCCTTCTCATCCTAAAATCGGTGCCTGACTTTACTAATACTCGTGGGACAGAATGAGAACGAATTCCCACAACCACCTACCAAAATCTAATGGAAAGTTTTCTTTTCAAAGCAGCAAAGGAGAGACTACATCTGGAATGGGATATTCAACAAGAATATATGGGTGTGATGGTCAGGTGTTCACATATTTTTTGCCATATTGTGTAGGTAGTTCATTTGTCATTGAGAACAACAATACCACTGTCAGGGCCATGGTGGAGACTATCCAGTGCATGCTGGGTACATACTGTACAGTACAGTAGTAATACACCCTTGATGGGAGTCAGACAGTCCATCACAGGGCACAATGTAGACGCACAATCACACCATATACTGTACATATGCACAAACCATTAAAAACCCATGCTGGGGAAACTGTCAATTATAATTTCATTCATTCATTTTCTATACCGCTTAATCCTGTGTTCAGGGTCGCGGGGGACCTGGAGCCTATCCCAGGAGACTTCGGGCACTAGGCGGGGTAAACCCTGGACAGGGTGCCAATCCATCGCAGGGCACACACACATACACACACTCACACACCCAATCACACACTACGGGCAATTTAGGATCGCCAATTAGCCTAATCTGCATGTCTTTGGACTGTGGGAGGAAACCGGAGTACCCGGAGGAAACCCACCAAGCATGGGGAGAACATGCAAACTCCATGCACACAGAGACGGGAATCGAGCCTGGCCGGGGAATCGAACCCAGACCCTGGAGGTGCAAGGCGACAGTGCTAACTCTATTATAATTTTTTCTATTAAATTAATTAATTAATCTTATATACCGATTCATAATATGTGCAAGGTAGCTTGCAAGACACTTGAAGCATGGTACACCCTGGACAGGGTGCCAGTCGATTGCAGGGCACACATGCACACAAACTCACTCACTACGGGAAATATGGGAAACCTAATCAGCATGTCTTTGGATTGTGGGAGGAGGCCAGAGTATTCAGAGTAAACCCACCAAGCACAGGGAGAGCAAACTGCACACACACACACACACATCCGAAACAGGATTCAAACCCTCAACCCTTTAGAGACGCGAGGCCATCTTGCTAACCTCTATGCCACTGTGCTGCCCTGCCCATCATACAGCATATACAGTATTATACCACAGTTGAGTAGCCTGAGGCATTCCTTGAATGGTGATATCAAACTTTATTCTACTTGGTTGTTTAAATTTATTTATCAATCCACGTCACAGGTATTCTAACAATCGTTAATTGCATTAACTGTCAGTGGCCAGCATGATTGAAAGAAGATTGATTGATTGATGATTGAAAGATCTAAAATCATGAGAGGGTATACAACAAGTTCAATGTTGTTTTCAAAATTCAGCATTTTAAACGAATCATAATGTAATAATAATCTTCAAGTAGATGTTGGCATCTGCTATAAATGTAATATTATTTTTAAAGTAGTTTAATATCACATTGGGCGGCGCGGTGGTGTAGTGGTTAGCACTGTCGCCTTGCACCTCCAGGGTCTGGGTTCGATTCCCCGGCCAGGCTCGATTCCCGTCTCTGTGTGCATGGAGTTTGCATGTTCTCCCCGTGCTTGGTGGGTTTCCTCCGGGTACTCCGGTTTCCTCCCACAGTCCAAAGACATAAAGGTTAGGCTAATTGGCGTTCCTAAATTGCCCGTAGTGTGTGATTGGGTGTGTGTGTGAGTGAGTGTGTGTGTGTGTGCCCTGCGATGGATTGGCACCCTGTCCAGGGTGTACCCTGCCTTGTGCCCTGGGCCTGGGATAGGCTCCAGGCCCCCCGCGACCCTGATCACAGGATAAAGCGGTATAGAAAATGAATGAATGAATGAATATCACATTGTTAAAATGTGTATGGACAAGAGCACGAGCATACCCGTGGGTGTGGTTGAGTGTGTACAACATCAACTGTGTACACAAACATTTGCATGAAAAAAGTCAATTTGCACATGTACTGTAACCCACTCACAGTAGGTGGAAATCAAACCCAGAACCTGAAGCTGCAAGGCAACAGTACTAAGCACTAAGCCACCATAGTGTCCCCTCCACCCCTGTTTGCAGCCCAGATTACGTTGATACCAATGTGCAATGTGGAGAACTTCACCCCTCACCGTTGCCTCATGGGGATCTTCCATTCCCCCAAGTTTCCCCAATTTTAAATGTAAGTCCAAGACCCCCTACAGTCACTGTTGGTCAGTGTTTTTATTTGTAGGTCACCTAATTGTGTCAAAAACCTGAAGCTTATTATTGCACAAGATTTTATTGTGTTTTAATTTATTTTTGTCTATTTTAGACACATTTCATGTAATGTTTGTTCACACCAGCAGCAAGACTTTTACAGATTCCCCTTTGCATCCTAGTATCCATTCTGACAATCTGCTTATGTTTGTTTGGGATTCTGTCTTGATCCTCCATTCTCCTTCCTGTTATTTATTTGTTGCCTCAGAGTATTCACCTTGATTACTTTTTCCATTATTCTGTGCTACTGTATGTCTTTAAACTGTTCATGAGTCCCATTAGTCCACAGAACTACTGTATGGACTAAGTCCTTGAGTACCATTCGTCGCTCTTGTGTTTAATGTCAATACATCTGAGCCCTGTCTCACTTTGTTTCGGAGTCCAGGTTCTGTATTAATTTCTGGTTTTGACCCTTGCATCCTTGACTTGATGTTTTGTTGATTATGTCGTTGATGCCTTTCTATTTACTGACCCCAGCGACTGACTCTCTTTTTTTGTCCTTCAAAAAAAACAACAAGCACCCACACATAAATCCTGCTTCATTCACCAAAACAATACAGAAAACTCTGTCTTTTATGCATGCAGTGGCACAGTGTGAGAGAGAAGGGATTTCATGGGCTAATGATGGGAAATGTTGAAGCAATTGGAGCAACTGTTATGCAAGCTGTGCCCCCTCAAAATCACAAAGCCTGTCCTTCCATGGACTTTTGTCTGACATGCATGTTATGAAAGTAGGATTGGCAGTACGTAGGACAGAAGGATTTACTTTTCACTTTGAGTCAGATTTTCAATATCTAGCTCATCCACACCATTTAATGAAAAGGGAGGTTATGTTTATGCTACCTTACCACATACAGTAATCTGGTGGGTAATGAAAGGACATTCAGAGTCTCCTACCCTAAGTGCCACCACCCGTTTATGCTAAGGAGGTAAAATTGCTCTGTGCTGAGATGAAAAGATGGTTCTAGATTTTACAGATACCGTTGAAGCTTCTTGAACTTCCAGACACGTTTTACCAACCATTGCAGTTTCCCGACCCACCTACTGTGCACCCACAACCATCTCTCTGCCATCTTCCTTTGCAAAGGAAATCATCAGTCCATCACCTGCTTTCACAGATGAAGTTAGCTGTCCGTTTCGCTTTTTCAGAGTACACTGTCTCCTGACACTGGCAATGATAAGGATTTTCTAGTTGAGACAGAAGTGCATCATACAGTACTACAGTAAATGCGCAGCCAGCATCTCCTATTCTGAAGCTGAAAGTATTAGATTTAATATGTATAGCACTTGGCGGCGCGGTGGTGTAGTGGTTAGCACTGTCCCCTTGCACCTCCAGGGTCCGGGTTCGATTCCCGTCTCTGTGTGCATGGAGTTTGCATGTTCTCCCTGTGCTTGGTGGGTTTCCTCCGGGTACTCCGGTTTCCTCCCACAGTCCAAAGACATGCAGATTAGGCTAATTGGCGTTCCTAAAAATTGCCCGTAGTATGTGATTGGGTGTGTGAGTGTGTGTATGTGTGTGTGCCCTGCGATGGATTGGCATCCTGTCCAGGGTGTACCCCGCCTAGTGCCCGAAGTCTCCTGGGATAGGCTCCAGGTCCCCCGCGACCCTGAACACAGGATTAAGCGGTCTAGAAAATGAATGAATGAATGTATAGCACTTATTGTTAATGAAACTATTACTGATCTGGAATTTAATGCACTGTGTTTAATAGAAACATGGATTACATTAAATGAATGTGTACCATTAATGAAGTAGAGTTCTCCTGCATGCAGTTATATCAGCCTCACAGTGATGCAACTACTTATGATAACAATATCGTTAAATAAATTAAAGATAGAAAACATGGTCACATTTCAACAGTATAAAGATATCTTAAGCTATCTCAGATCATTATCTTATGTCATTTAAATATGTCTTGGTCATGATATATAAAGCTTGTCATGCTACCCATGTGCAACACACTTTGACTTTAGCTTCTGCACAGTTTTTAGATTAGGTGACTGAATGCTGTCTAACTAAAGGCTAATATCAAATCAAAAACCCTTTATTTCCAAGATCCAAGAAAAACGCTGTTCTGTTTGTACTTACATGCTGTACAAATAACATTCAAGAAATGTGTCAGTCAGGAATTAGACCATTTGAAGTGGTAAATAACTTACAACTATAGCTTCTGATCAGGTTTTTATTTCCTTGTTTGTGTTGTTTGACCTTAGAGCAGCATTTAACACCAGTCAACATACAGTACTATTTTCCTTTATAGATTAGAAAATGTTTGCGGTATGAGAACAGCCCTCTCCTGGCTTACAGTAGGTCTCATTTGACTGATTGGTTTCTGTTTGTAGGTGGAAATGGTAACTGCTCTATAGATTCGAAGGTAAAGTTTGGTGTTCGGCAAGGTTCTATGTGGCAGTGGGGGTGCAGTTCAGCGTTGCCTGCAGACATAGTGATGTGTGTGTTACACTGGTGCTAAAACCTCACTCTTTGCCAACGCTAAACTCATCCAAGTCCTTACCAGCTCCCTGTCCTTACACTCAGCACCAGGAGCTCCTCAGTCTTTTCCCCAACATCCCACATCACACTGACCAAGATCTGGTCACACAATGACCACAACGTCTTCCTTGACCTGTATGAGAATGCTATAGCAGCATGGGATTGGCCCAAGTCTCAGTAGGGAGCCCATCTTCAGCACGTACTGTATGCTGGAGTACCCCACAGTGAGGAAGGCAATCATGTAACAATCGACAAAAATGTAACAAAAATGCCAGCATTTCTACTTCTTGGCTTTTACTCAGGAGCTCTGAGACAGCAGAGGAACATCATGCTGATGAGATCATCAACTTGGTGAGACTGGAGCAGTTCAACACACAGACTGCTGCAGGAGATGGCTTTGTAGGTTCATATGTCACCATCTGGCATTGCTGGCAGAGGCGATGTGACTGGTTGAAGACCGACCATCCGGCGGTATATCTGGGAGCAGGCAAAACACCTCAACAATCTCTCTCTTGCCCATCCTTCCTTGTTTCTGCCTGGCTAGTTTCCCATCCCCGCCCCTCAAAAATATCCTGAAAACAGCTTTCTAAACCCATTGTTTGCCTTCCCCATTGGCCAACCAGTCACCTTTTTTCTCCCATGTTGAGGATACCATTTACCCTCACTATCACCACAGATAACATTCCATGCCCCCTATGGTAAAGCCCAGGCAGGCTTGCCAGCATGGCAGGGACACAAAGGCTTTTCAGGATCAGCGTGGCCCCAGCAAAATGGAAACACTGACTCACTCAGGATTTTTGACATGCCACATGCCTCTGCTGATCAAACAGCAATGACCCTGTAACTGTATGTAAACAAGGGGGGGTTAATCTTGGCCCAATTCTATTGGTCAAGCATTTGTGGCAATGTGTGCGGCATGTTGCAAATGTCAACAGGGACATCCACTGTCCCCAAAACGGTCATTGAAAAAAAAAAAAAAAAACTGGTCTTGAGGTCTGCTTTGAAAAGTTGCATGGACCTTGTTGGGCTATTAGAGAGAACTGCCTGTGAGCATCACTTTGTGTTAGCTCTAGTGGACTATGAAATGTGATACCAGGAAGCAGTACCTTTGCACAGCATTTTAGCAATCCGGGTTGCAGAAACACTCTTCCTGAGTTGGAATCCCAAAAGAGATTCTGACTGATCAAGGCACAGCTTTTAAGTCATGCACACTGCACAAACTATATAAATGGTTGGCCATTAATTCTATTCTTACCAGCATTTACCAACCACAAATGGATGGTCTGGTTGAATGATTTAATCAAATGCTGAAAATGTAAGTTTGTTCTCAATGCCACTCAGGAATAGGATAAATAGCTTGTGCTTCTGTTGTATGCAATATGTGAAGTTCTGCAAGCCTCCATGGGGGTTTCCCCATTTGAACAGCTATACAGTACAGGCACATGCTGTATGGCATCTTTAAAATCATGAGAAGGAGGTAAATTTTTCAAGCAAAGATGAAATTCAATATGTTTTGATCTAAGAGAAAAACTGCACACAATTAAGAATTGCTACAGGCACAAGAACGTCAATCTCCGCTGTACAACAGGGCACTCGGCTAAGGGAAAAGAAGCAGGTGGTCACAGCGTTTTTGACAATGGTAGTTCCAGAGAGGGCAGAGCTGGGGCCAGCGGTAAGTCTAAAAATCACGGCCCATGCTGGTTCTCTGTGAAGATCTCCTATCATAGTCACAAAGGTTACTACATTGGGAAGGAATTTTCCAATTTTTCTCATGTTTTCACCTACAGTATACTGTACTCAGTTGTATCCGGCACATTGAGGACCACATTAAGACTCCTCCATGTGTTGCTATACTCGCCCAGGAGGAACAAAAGGCTGAACATGGGGGTAACTGAAAAATCCACATCGTTTGGTTTAGACCTATTTGTGACACTTCCGTTTGGTATGTTCAGTGCAGGCCACTTACAGTGCTACCAGTCTAGATGAAATAAATATGGTAATTAGGATTGGCAGTGGCACATGGAACACCTGAGGGCTGTCCTTTTGCATGATGAATCCGAAAAAGTCCACTGTCTGTGTATCTGGAAGTCCAAATGGGTACTGGGCAGGTGCATTCCCAAATTAAAAACATTTCAGTGATTGCAGCCTGCTCAAGATCTAAGACCAAACAGTGGTAAAGCAGTTCCTGGGACTGGACGATTTTTATACTTATTTTTTCAGACATCACCAGTCTGCTGACTGACCTCACTAAAACAGGAGCACCAGAGTCATTCCAGTGGACATGTCATTCCAGGAGTCGCGCAAATAGAAATTAATCAGGTAAAAGTGGTTTTGGAAGGGGGGGGGGTGCACTGTTACATTCTCCCTTTTGCCCCGAGAGTGCCACGCATACAGAAAGCTGGTGGCTGGGGGCCATTTTGTCCCAGGTGGAAAAGGAAACATCTGGTGCTGCACTTTTCTGTCTGTGAGGGAGAAAAAAATGCAGTGGGTGGTCTTTGCTCTCCAGTACTACCTACTGGGGCACTGGATCACTCTCGTAATTGACACACTTCAGTCATTCAAATACGATGTGGTCCACAGGTCGCGGGTACAGATGGTTGTGGTGTGTTTCCTTTCTTGCTTGAGTCTGCTTCCTTACCTAAGCTGGCCAGCATGAATATGTGGCAGTGGGGGCGTGGCTAAGCATAGCCTGCAGACGGAGAGAGACAGGTGAAACGAGCAGGTAATGTAATAATTTCCACACATGACCTATTAGAATTTTTATTGATTGGAGTTCTTTTGGTGTTGGCAGGAGGGAGAACGAGTACCGAAGTCAGAGGCAAGATCTACACACATTGCAGAGAAAGTGTGTGAATGTGCATATGTATATATGAGAGAGGAAAGGAAAGCACTAAAAAGTGGCTCATTTTGAAAGGAGAACACAATAAATCACCTGCATATATAAACTGTGTGTTATTTCATGCCTGTCTCCGTTCATTCCCCCAAACGTGAAAGTGGTTACATTCTGTTCTAGTCCAGCTGCTGTTTTTTAATATACACGTGATACACTACCTCCATGTTATAGCTGAAAAGCTGTGTTTATGCAAAACCATATAAGAGACACCATCCAAATAAAGTTGAGAAATATTTTAAGTACATGCTTGCTAAATTAAATAAATTCTCATACTTAATCTTGAGATAAAAGAGAAGTACTGGTACTAGGTCCACATGCAGCTACAAGTACAAGTTCTGATTACACAGTATCTCCAGATGGCCTTTCTCTTTCATCATGTGCAGCAGTAAACTACCTTGAATGGATTATAGACTCCAATCTTTCAATCAAAGCTCTGTATTTAATATTACCAGCATAATCTTCTTTCATATGAGAAATGTGGTTAAGACAAGAAATATCACAACCTAATGCGGAAAAACGTTGAACTCTTTTTCTTAACCTATAGCTTGAATAGTTAAAATGCCTTACTGTCTGTATATTGCAGTAGATGCATAACCAGATTTTACACAGACTATAAAATACTAGTATTGCCCTATAAAGAACTTAATGGACTCATGCTGCAGTACCTGAGCAAGGTTCTGGTATTTTATTATTTAACCTGCCTACTTTGATCAAAAACTGCAGGCTATTTGTAGGTACCTTAAATAATGAAACAATGTCCAATAGTGTTGGAACATCCTTCCAATTGGTATTTGGGGATCGGATACAGTTTCGCTGTAAGTCTAGGCTGAACATATATACTGTGTGTTTATATATACTGTGTGTTTAGTCAAGCCCATTTAAATATTTTGTCTAAGGTAAAAAAGAATAGTGTTTTGGTGGACATCGTTCTTAACCATTACTGCAACATGAAACACAACTTATCTCTCTCTCTCTCTCGCACACACACACACACACACACACACACACACTTCTCTTCACACTTGCCAATCTATGCAGTTGCCCAATATCTGTTTGGAGTTCTTGTCAGTACTGCTCAGGATGGTCCCATACAGACAGCCTTAAGGTTACATGATTGTATAAGCCATGTTCAGACACTGGATATATTACATTGATATATTCATCTATCTGTTAACGAAATTACTTTCTCTTCAACAAAATGATTTTTTCATTGTAGCACAGGCGGCTTCCCAATGAAGTTGCAGCCAGTGTTCCCAGATCACACAGACAACATCTTGCTTAGGCAGTGCTAAAAATACTCCCCCTTTAATACAAAAACAGCCCATATGATAACAGTTACTGTATATTTGCACATACTTTGTTTCAATATCATCGTAGAGAGATATTTTGTGCATTTTAAAAGCACCCATCCACATCCATATTGGTTACTAGGTCTGCTCCTGCAAGATTGCCATCTTGACTTTTTATGGAAAAGTGACTAGGGTGCTTTTTCAGACAAGAAGCCAATAAATTCAGGTTTAATCAAAAGCTTGGGAAAAGAGTGCAAAACGAAATGTGCCGGAAAGGGGCTTCAGAAAACATGATGATGGGACTGCAAATAATATGAAATGTTTTGCCACAATGGCTTAGGACTACATCTGCCTGAACAGCTTTCGGACTGCAACTGTGATAATAATTTTTGCACTCAAATCTCCAATAGTGGGCAGTTAATAATTTACTCTAAAAACAGACTTCATATCACAACTATGGGAAATTTCCTGGTCACACAAATGCACTATACATCATACATATGATATCATACATCATACATACAGCAGACATAGTACCTTTCTGTTATAGAAGAAAGGAAAAAACATATAATATTCTCTCTCTCTTTCTACATACTATACATGCTGACCAGCCATAACCATTACTATTAAAACCACCTAGGTTTGAGGTTCCTCTTGTGCCTCTGGTGGCATGGTTCTGACAGCGTATCCTTTGGGTGCTGTGGGTTGCGAGGTTGTACGGGGCCTCCGTGGATCGCACTTGTTTGTCCTACGTATCCCATGGGATCTGGGGAGTTCGGCTGAATTGGTTACCCTGCATGGCCGCTTAAACAGTGGGCTGTAGTGCACTGGGTGTTCTAGTGCTTTTCTAATGTGACCACCAAGATCAAACCATTAACCTGGGCGGGATTTGAACTCTGATCTCTTCAATGATTTCTGGTTCATTGAGGAGCATGCTGTTGATTCAAGTAAATATGAATATACTGTACGGGAAAAATACTGGATCCATTCTGTAAAACTGGATGTGATGTACAGTAGTTTGGACACGGTGTAAACACCGAGAGCTAAGATGCAGTTCATAGTAATATTTCCGAAAGAACATTTTAAAATGTACCTTTTCATCTGATGTTTTCCGCTAATTATATTTATTTTTTAATCATCGCAACAACTTCTGCATGTCCATATTGTTTAACTACAAAACAATAGGAGCAGTATGGACAATACAGTGTTTTGAAACTCTTTTTTTTTTATGAATTTACACACTTGGACTGTTATAGGGATAGCTCCTATGGGTCACAGTCATTTGCTAACCTACAGTATGAGCTTAATGGGTTTGGCAACGGTTTAGCATCACAACATGATTATGTTCACATGTGGTAACATAATTACCACAAAGAGGCTGTAAAACTACCATGAGATGTTTATGTTATACCTTGATGCTATTGTATGTTCATAATAAAACATGGTCTATTAAATCGCTTTTACGTTTTCACAAAGACTGCACATGTCACGGAAACACCAGGCTCCACCCTCAATCTTCGTTCCCAATCACCTGAGTTCTGAGCACACACCTGATTCACATTTGCACCACACCTTATATACACCTCATTCTCCAGCACCTAGCGTCTGACCTCATTCATGGAATACAGACTCCGTAACATACCGATTTCCACGTTGCTTCTCGTCTCGTCTCATCTCATCTCGTCGCGTCCTGTCTCATTCCCATCTCCTGCGCCTCATCTACTGCTCCGCATCCACTCTGTGTGCGACGGTTCATCTGGTTACCTCCGATCATCCACCAGCTCCAACGTCACCTCAGTTAAGCTAAACGGTCTTTCCACCGTATACGGTTGTTTCACTGTATACAAACTATAAATAAAAAGCCCGTTTGGGTTTTCACGCTACCTGCATCTGTTTGAATCTGTCTTCCATAACAGCACAAGGTTCCAGAACAAACAAATCTCAAAATAAAATGAACAAATAAAATTATGGCTAAAAGCACAAATGCTCTCTAGACTTTAACAGTTGACCGTGGCATTGGATTCTAGATGACTTGAAGCAAGATCTCTGGATGACTAAGTGAACATATTCTGTTGAACCACTCATGGAGCCCATGCATGATCTGCACAGAATTGGTTATCACTGAGACTGACTGAAAATCAAGCTGAAAACTGTCTGACTTATCAAGTGCATCTTTACAGAAGACCACATCAGGTTTAATTTCTGTCAGCCAAGAACAAGATTCTGAGGCATTCGTGAGCACAGGGTAGGGCTGGGCCGATAAACGATATCATATCGAATCGCGATTTATTTGATTTTAAAAACGATGAAAAGCTCTAGACATTTTTTGCTCAATATGGATTAATCTAAGAGCCAATCACACAGCAGAACAATACGACAACAACCAATCAGCGTGCAGCTTGCGCGTGCCGTGCAGGTCAAAGTTAATTTCCTGCCGCACTTTGCGAAGCAAACTTGACACCAGGACGACAAAAATTTTTAAAAAATGAGTGGAAGCAGCGACGAAAGTGAATCTAACCTCGAGTTATTATCCAAAGATGTTGAAATTATCGACAAAAAAGGTAGCACGAACTCCGTTATATGAACGCATCACCCACACGACCACACTGGGAGCATGAAAATGCGGGCCGATGCTACTCCGTCAACTAGCAGGGCTAGCAGTGGGGCTGTACCAAAGCAGATATCGGTCGTGTCGTCTTTCGTGGCCATTACACCTTATGAAAAGTGTCCAAAAGGAGCAAGGATATAACCAGGGCCGTTTCTAACTTTCTAGCAAAAGATATGATGCCCCTAAGCACACGAGGCTGAAGTTAGCTCCTTATTCGCAGCTTCCGATTCGTTTGGCTCCTTATTGCGCAGCGTCTCATTCCGCGGCTGAAGTTTAGCTCCTTATTCGCCTCGTTACTAACGGGAGTGTTCAAAAAGCTGCGCAGTTTATCAATAAAATGTTATTTTGGTGGCTTAAACCATTCTGGCCAGGCAAATATGAACTATACAACACCTAGCAGGTACCCAACTATATAGTAAAAGTGAAATTGTCCTGGCCCAGATTGATAGCTGCATAATTCATTCCATTTTTGTTGTCATTGCATGCTAAAGCCATTATGTCAGTTTATTGGGGCCGTGTGAAATAGCCTTCATTTAACTCTGAATTGTGGGATAAAAAGACAGCCCTAGTGTGTGTGGTCTAAATGTTGTTTCTCATTATTGTTTTAAAATCTCAAAACATTAATATATCATCACAAGATACTTTTATTTTATTAAAATATTTTTTTTTAAATAAAAATCTTTGCCTTGTAAAGATTCTGAGCATGTGCCTATAGTATCTTAATTTTTAAGGCCAAATCGGTCATCTGTTTTTGTTAATAAACTATACTTTAAAATGTAATTTAATGAACCCTTTAATTTTTGTGGCTTCAGTTTAATTTCAGTTGTTCAACATTGATGTTCAATAAATAATCATAGATAGTAGATAGTGTGTGTTGCCTTCAATTAATCAATCCAGTAATGCACCCTTCATTCAAAAATCTCTCACTTGTGAGCATATTTACTGTACAAAACTTGTCACTGAACTATGAGGGCAAAAAAAATCGTTTATTAATCGAAATCGAGTTAAAATGTTCAATTAATCGAGATTTTGATTTTAGGCCAAATCGCCCAGCCCTAGCACAGGGTTACCAAAAGTGGATGGCTGAAAACTAGAAGAAATCAGGAGTAAATTAAAAATAAAATGTTTAATCTTAAACAGTCCACAGTGAGTCGGTTCCCATGACAGCCTCAGGTTCCTGTTCTTGGCTGACATGACTGGTACCGATGTGGTCTTCTGCTGTCAACCATCTGGTACGAGTATCAATGTCACGATCAATATCACAGAGATCACACTTTTTTCATTCTGATGTTTGATGTGAACATTATCCGGAACTCTTGAACTGTAACTGCATGTAGTTTTTTGCATTGCTACTGTACAGTACTACGTGATTACTTGATTAATCACAAACCTCCAGGTGTACAAGTATTCCTAAAAAAGTGGACAGCGAGTGTATTTGTTTTACTAATAGTATACACTACGTACAAAATTATTTATGTAATTCTTTCAAATTTAATTGAAAAAAAAACTGTAAAACTACAATATAAATAACTCAAATGATCCATCAGGTACATCAGATACATCCAACAATACCCTGTATAAGTAAGATGTCCAGTATTTGCTAAAAAAAATTTATTTTCCAAATATTTTCCTTAATTAAAAAAAAGAACAGCAGTGCAATATGTGAGGTGGTGGGCAAGAACAGTGCCTGCTAACGTTTATGAAAGAACAGCAACACACTAATTAAAAGAAAACATCATTTAAGTTCATACCTCCTCCTATCCTCCTGTTCCTTTGTCTCATGTATGTTTGTGACAGGTTCAGTCCTCCCACGCTACTCATCTCTCCATTCTTTGTATCCCTTCATCATTACACATACTGTATGCATTACTCGCTTTCCTCTGCGTCACACCACTTGTTCTTCAAGTTGCCTCGTTTGATCACACCGCTTCTCAGACTACTACTAAAATAGTCTTATTAATATTTTCTTACTGTCCTTTATTCTCTCAGTTTCATTCTTATAAAAATGTAAAATCAAGCTCTTTGAACTAGGCTAGTGGTGAGACATCTGCAGGCCCCATACATGCCAGTTTGACATTTTTCTGGCCTGTTGTTGAAAATCAGGGCAGTGCACAGGAAGCGGGTAGCCACCCAGATGTGGTGGCTAAAATACAGTATGTCCTATACTGCTGAGGCAGTTGAGGAAGTTTGGGGTTTCCCCTGCTGTCCTTAAGGCTTTCTACTCGGGTGCTGTTGAGAGCATCCTAACACAGAACATTTCATCCTGGTTTGGGAATAGCTGTGTACAGGACAGGAAAGCCCTCCAGAGAGTGATCCGGGCAGCTGAACGCTGCTGCAGGTTAACTCTCCCCTCCATGCAGGACATCTACACCAGGAGATGTAAAACCAGGGCAGCTCGTATCATTAAGGACTTGTCGCACCCCAATAACGGACTGTTCAAACTTCTGCATTCAGGCAGAAGGTTCCGGGTCATTATGGCCAAAACGGAGAGACTCAGGAGGAGTTTTTATCCACAGGCGATTAGACTCCTCAACCATGATGGGCCACTCTCCCATTCATAGGACTGGTAACAGTTCACCCACACACTGCTGTGCTGACATTCCACACTGCACACTGCACTTTAGTCTGGACTGTAAGCATCACTTGCACTAACATCTTTATCCTGCTCAGATACACACTTTATTATTATGTTTACATTTGCACCTTTTTTTTTTTTTTTTTTTTTTTTTTAAATTTCAACTTCTATTTATAGATTATTTCTTTTCTTTTGTTTCTTGTTATTTGCACAAAGTAGGAGCGGTTCAGGATACATTTCACTGCGTGTTGTACTTGTATAACTATGCATGTGACAAATAAAGAATCTTGAATCTTGAATACTGAGATAAGTTTTTTTTTTAACAAGAATTTAATTACTCTCACCGTCTATACCGCTTTATCCTGTACGCAGGATTGCGGGGGGTCCTGGAGCCTATCCCAGGATACTTCCAGTAGGACATGAGGTGGCCTACACCCTGCACGGAGTGCTCATCCATCACAGGGCACACACATCCACACACTTACTGTACACGCTACTGTCAATTCGCCTAATCTGCATGGGAGGAAACCAGAGAACGTGGAGGAAACCTTCACCAAGCACAGCTCAAACATGCAAAGGTCCATGCACACAGAGTCGGGAATCGGACCTGGACGATGGAGGTGCAGGGCGACGGTGCTAACCACTACGCCAGAAAATAAAAATAAAATTCATTGTCATTTTAGCAGGTACTGGTTCACCTATGGTGTAGGTGCTAGTGACAGTAACTTGTTGGTTGTGTATTTGTCAGCACCCTGTTAACCTGATATATGGCTATGGATATAAGGCTGAGCAAAGCAGTGACACTGCCATGGTAGTGGCATCCTAGCTGGACAAAATGTGCCTAGCAACAAATGTGCTACACTCATTATACATAAACACACACACACACACACACACACGTGTGCACTTACAAAGCGTACCTGTATGGTGTGCATATTAAAATGCCAACTAAATGCATTATGACCAACCCAGATATTTCCCCCCCAATTTTTCTATTTATTACAACATCGCGCGCTAACCTGTCAGTCAAAACGCGGACCGGAAGTTAAAACCTCAACAAAGGCGCGCGGCACTTGTTGGGTGGGGAACATGCAGTCGTCCTTTATTCCACGCGCCCTTATTAAATGCCCCGCCATAATGCCCTTCGAGTCGGGAGTAAAGCCGTGCAGGAGTGAGAGCCAGCGTGTCGTGCTTTATCCTCCTGCTCGCATTCAGTATCATTCACATGAGTATCATTAGTATCATTAGTATCATTAGTATTCTTATTATCATTATTGTAGCCTCATTATTCATCTCCGTCTGTCTGGGAGCTACAGTACAGTATGGAGCGCACAGGTACAGAAAACCGTGTACCATTAACACCTGCAGTGTGTGTGTGTGTGTGTGTGTAGCGTGATTAAAACGAACACTTAAAGTTAATTGAACACTGTGGGTGTTAATTCGCGCACAGGAACGTGCCAGGAGGCGCGAGACACTGAGGCGGGCAGATCAGCGGGTCCGCACCAGTCCCGCTGGACACACACACACACACACACAAAAGCTATGATACTCACCATTTGCGTTATATATTGCAATGTGTTCTGACATCATGCACACAGACACACACAGCATTTCTGGAAAAACACTAATTACAGTACGACTGGGGAATCTACAATATGATCTGCACATCAAAGAAAACCTTAAACATATGCATAGATAGAGAGATAGATAGATAGATAGATAGATAGATAGATAGATAGATAGATAGATAGATAGATAGATAGATATCTGACTATACAAAAATAGCATGCATAATGCAGAAATAACACAAATTGACACATACAGTAGGTTGTGTAAGTCTTTTTTTTTCATGCCATCTACAGTATGACTCGAACGCCTTGACAGACCCCACAGCTGTGCTGCTTTTACCTTTGTTCACGTGAACACCGACGGCCAAAGTTAAGATGCAGAACCATGCCATGGCTGTGAGGCACAAACCCGTCCGTCCCACCAGTGCTCAGGGAAACAAAAAAAAAAAACCCTCAACGTATCTCCTTCAGGTTCACACTCTCCAAACTGCGATGCCTTAAATAATGCCAGCACAAAGCCTGTCCCTGCACATGTCGCTCCGATACACCGTGCAGCTCGCGGCTGTCCGTCCCATTCTGAGTGTGTGCGCGCGTCTCTCTCTCTCTGTGTGTGTGTGTGTGTGTGTGCAGTCTCCTGTAGCTCTGTCGCTTTTGGTTTCATTCACTCCATCATTAACGAAACAAGTCCTCGAAACAGCACACACATTCTCTCTCTCACTATTGCAATTCTCAATTTATTTTAGAGGCCAACAGCGCCAGTCTGTACTCCTAGTGGCAGCGCATGGTACTGCATGCGTTCTACCTCGATCCTTCTCTCTCTCTCTCTCTCTCTCTCTCGTCCTTTGTTAGTTTTCAATGTCAAACCTGGAGTACGAGTGACAGCTAGATACCATGTTTAATAGGCACTGAGAAGTGTTCTTGTTTTGCAGGTGATGTGATCTATCACTGGTGTAGAGGATGAAATGAAGACTGGACCGGGTTTCTGTAAGTCTGGGACTAGACACTTGTACTGAGCAGGCACACATTTCCCAACTAGTTCATGTTTTATTCATTTGTATTAATATTAAGATATTTAAATAGTGGCGACACAAGACTGATAACTGTAGCTTTGTATTTATTGCATAATGTATTGAATGCTTTGTGTTAAAATGTACTAATAATAATCCTGGTATCGTCATGAGGTGACTCGTGGTTTAGTGGTTAGCACTGTCGTTTCACACCCTTCAGGGTCCAGGTTCAATTCCCACCTTGGATCTCTGTGCGTGTGCATGTTCTTCCCATGCTTGCTGGGTTTCCCTCGGGTACTCTGGTTTCCTCCCACAGTCCAAAGACATGCCAGAATAGGTCAGTAGAGTGCCTGTAGTGTGTGAATGACCTGTGATGAATTGGGACCCTGTCCAGGATGTATCCTTGGCCGTGTCCTAAATCTCCTGGCATAGGCTCCAGCGACAAGACGAAGATGAATATTTTAATAGCCACACCATGTAACCAAAATCTCATGTCAGAATGAAAGTGATGTAATGGGGACAAGCAAAGAAAATGTAAAAATAATTTTACGGTCTAGTTTCTCACACCCTGAAAAATCAATAAACGTTTTCATCCACAATTCTTGCACTGAAGTCAATCTCTATTCACATAATCGTAATATTTATGCCACATTTGTTGTTGTTGTTGTTGTTGTTGTTGTTTTCTAAAGCCAAGAACCATTTCTAGCATGAGTTTTGTCTGATTTGTCATTTACAAGGGATATATATGTTTTTTCCATTGCATGTCACCTTTATTTGGAAAAAGTAGTGTGTTACCTTATGGTGCGTTCCAGTTAAATTGGTAACAACTTTAAAAAGTTTTTAGGAACCTTCTATTTACAGTAGACAGTAGATGGCTCCCAAAGCTTATTAAACAAAGATTAAACATAAATGAATAAAGCTGGTAAAACACTCTGAACGTGACTCAGTTAGCTGCAGAGCACCACATGCACACACACACACACACACACACACACACACACACACAGACACACACACATACACACACACACACACACACACACCTAAAGCAATTTAGATTATCTAAGCCACCCACCAGCTTATTTTGGGAGCTGAGCAAAAAAAAACAGGAGCCATACTTAAAGTGTTATAATATATGCAAAACCCTACAACTGTTCCTTATCAGAAAGGGTTTTAAAAAGACCCAAAGACCTACTGTAGAGCGCTTGTTTATCAAAATACCCAATGGAAAGGCATTTTATGTGTGTTAACTGTGTGAAAAGACAAATTGAGTAACTGGAATTTTTCAGAAACATTTACATTACAGCATTTGAGAAACACATTTACATTTGATCTCATTATACATATGAGCAGTTGAGGGTTAAGGGCCTTGCTCAAGGGCACAATAGTGGCAACTTGGTGGTGCTGGGGTTTAAACCTGGGACCTCCCAATCGGTAGTAAAACATCATAACCACTGAGCTACCCCCAATTATGCAGACAGCTTAAAGAAACATTGACAAACCATGAAGATGACAAGCGATATTAACACGTTTGCTATGATAGTTTAGTACTACACTTGCCATGATAGCTCTAGGGCTGCAGTTGGCACAAACAGTTTTGCACTCATGACTCCATAAGTGAACAGTTGATAACATAAACAAAATACACTCCGTGGTAAAAAAATACAAAGAATTTCCTGGTGACAACTGCACTTTTGACTGTACAGTAGTTTATGATCATACTACACAGTGTCACCCAGATGAGAACTGCTTCCCTTTGTGGATGGTTCATTTTTAAAGTTGGTTCTTGCCACCACTGAGCTCGTTCTTGCTCGGTAGGGATGAACTTTGAACTGTAACATTTATATCTGGAATTTATATATTTCTTTAAAGCTTCTTTGTGACAATCTTGATTGCTAAACAAACTGAGCTCTAGAATCTATATACAAATATACTTGGCCAACTAATTTAGTAAAAGTTAGTAATTAGTTAAATCAGGTGGCACATATCAGGCGTCCCACAGGCATAGCGGTTAGCACTGAAGCCTCGCACTTCCAAGGTTGATGGTTTGATTCCAGCCTCTGATTCCAGCCTCGGGTCTGTGTGCGTGTTCTCCCCATGCTTGGTGGGTTTCCTCCAGGTACTCCGGTTTCCTCCCACAGTAAAAATACATGCAGATTAGGCTAATTGGGATTCCCAAATTTTACGTAGTGTGTGTGTGTGTGTGTGTGTGTGTGTGTGTGTGTGTTCCCTGCGATGGACTGGCACCCTGTCCAGAATGTACCCTGCCTTGTGCCCAAAGTCTCCTGGTATAGGCTCCAAGCCCCCATGACCATGTACAAATTAAGTGGTGTACTGTAGAAAATGAGTGAATGAATGAGCCCCTTGTAAGGTAATGTTAAATAAATACCTGAGAATATGACAATGAAAACTGTGACTCAGTTATTGAAATTCTTAATATAAAATAAAAATTGAATGTTTACCTCTTAGAAATGTATGCTATCTTACTTCAGCTAGTTAAGTTAGCCAAGAATAGTTTTATACTGTAAGGCTATTTGGAATACATTGGGAGCTTTTAATTTGCATAATCATTCCAATACGTTTTTCTTCTTCTTCTTCTTCTTCTTCTTTTTGACATTACATGACATGAACATGGAGCACAGATGGACCATCGTGTTGGAGGAATATTCTGATATAAAGTTTTCATCAATGTACAAATTATTTCAGGTTTTCATGTCCAGTGGTTTCAAAACAACTTGAAATGATCCCCCCCTCTACCAACATGCATAACTGTCCAAGGTGTTTGTGGAAATATGATGTGTTTACTTTTTGCAAAACATATCACTGTGCATGATGACCAAATATTTCCACCATTTCTCCTCAATCCAAAAGATGTTTCAGGACATGTGAACATCTGTGCTTGCAGTTTTGCAAACCTTACCCATGGTGCCACATTCTTTCTGAAGATCCAGAAGTTCGGAAGACATGTGAAGATACTTGTTCAGACTTTTTATTGTGCTCTCATAAAAATAAACATTTCGGTATTTCTGTAGATCACAAAATGTAGGTCTTGGGGTTTTCTTTATATCTCTAAGCATCAAACGGTCTGACCTTGGACTGAATTTACTTTCCTGGGAAAACTGGCGCAATTGTCCTACGTATGGACTTCACATTTGTTAACAGTCCATCTTCCTGTAGAATTGTGAATTTCAAAAATTGTATGGATATGGCAATAACAGCTTTCCAGATTAAAGAGCAGCCTCGATTTTTTCGGAATGATGTAGACACACACCTGAGTGCTCCAGAACACCAAGCTGCCAAACGTTGTGCTGTTACAGAGGTAGGCACATTCCTTGATGATTTACTATTCTTAAGCATTCCGTTAGTAACACCTAACTGCTGTTTACCCTCCTAATGAATGAAAACTGAACTCCATATTCATTTAAACACCTGTCCTGTTATACTAAACATTTAGGAGATGCCCTTATCCAGAGTGACTTACATTTTTATCTCATTATACATCCGAGCATTAAGGGCCTTACTCAAGGGCCCAACAGGTACAACTTAGTGGTCATGGGATTTGAACCTGGAACCTTCCAAACTGTAGTCCAATGCCTTAATCACCCAAATGAGGATGGGTTCCCTGTTGAGTCTGGTTCCTCTGAAGGTTTCTTCCTATTGCCATGTCAGGGAGTTTTTCCTTTGTCATCGTCACCCTCCACTTGCTCATCAAGGACAATCTGATCACTTTGATTCATACATATGTCTTTACACATTTTAAACTTGTTTCTATACTAATTCTTTAAAGCTGCTTTGTGACAATGACCAGTGGTAAAAGCGCTACAGTATATAGTTAATTGAATTGAAAGGTGCACCAGCTACTTAATTTTCTGTTGGTTTCTGAGTTTATTATTATATTATTTTTGTCACCAACGTTGACGAGAACCAACTTTATTTAAGGCCTAATATTGTTACAGTATTTAAGGCCTAATGAGTAACAATCTAAAATTAAAGGAGGATGTACCTGTACTGTATTGTCTTTCTCCCATCAATATAGATTCCGAGATGAAACGTATAGAAATGTAAGTCGTTCCTGAGGCATTATTTCTACATTCGTTAAAATGATATGTTCAGTCCAATCGAACCTATTTTTTTGTACACAGTGATAGCAAATTACATAGCAACTGTGCAATAACACAATTTTTCTTTTGTATTTATACACGGAACTGTCCCTACTTTCTATTTGCACATTTTTCTGTGCTGCTGTGACAAAGAAATCTCCCCACTGTGGGACGAATAAAGGTATATCTTGTTATCCTATCTTATCTTACAATACCTCCATTTAGAGGTTATTCTCAGCTAGAAGACGAAGCAAGCAAACATAAACAAGGGGAAAATGTCAATGACATATGAATATTTATTGAAAAGGAAGACTTCTCATTCCAAAACAGCGCTAACATAGACGGTCAAATTAACAATGCCTGTGGAAAACAACACATTGTGTTTTCTTTGCCTGTTGGAGATGACACTGTTTGTGAACATCTTACATAAGAAAGTGCACACACACTTCGCAAAACCCTTAACGTGGGTCAGTGTGCATGGGTATGCACTTAACAACTGTTGTAAGGAGAGGACTGTTCAAGGCAACACTATTTACATAAAATTATACAAAATGGCTGATTTTAAAACAATAAGTCACAGAAACTATACTCTTCTACACCTTACTATAGATGTCTATACCATCTATAACATCTAGTCATACAATAAAAAGTTAACAGAACATTTTACACTTATAGTATACAGAGCTACAAAATGAAAAAGGGATAAACATAATTTAGAAATAAACCTCTGCAATGATCCACCGTTAACATAAGGTGCATCACAAATTCTGCTACCTGTACCAGAGAAAGAAAGGGGAGAGATGAAGGAGAGGCGGATCTAACATAATGCATCATCTAGTGGTGGAAGGTTGTAACAGCAAACATGAGGTCTATGATCAGGGCTGTGGTTTTAGAGTAGTGTTTCCCAAATTCCAGGTCCACAAACAGGTTTTTTTTTTTCTTCTTCTTCTTTTTTAAGCACCCAACATACGTCAAACAACCCATATAGAATACTGAATACTTTAAGTCCCTGAGCACCAGTTTGGGAAACGTTGGGTTTAGAGCCATGATGTCAGTCCTGGAGGAATTCTACCAATTTTTATCAATACCTTATTTAGTTCATCAGCTAATTATGAAGTCCCTTAAACGTTGTGGTGTGGTGTTTTAAAAGAGCATTAAACACAAATCTCTGAAGAGTTAGGACTGATCTCTGACAACGCTGCTCTGTAGAGTCTATAGAAATCATTCGATTTTTTTGCGATGGATCAGCTCTACAGAGGATAAGCAATATTCAGAGGAAGCTGGGGAAGATCAGTTCTGTCATTAATGCAACTTACTGTACATAACAAGTCATCCAATATGGTTATCAATATGTCAGCTTGCTATTTGTCATACAATAAACTTCAGCATTTCTAGCCTTAATGAAGCTAGCTGCAAAAGTAAGAAATACCAGGGTGGTCGGATCAAGTATGACAAGATCGAGACTATGGATAGTTACGTATTAAGGGAGAACCAGAATGCACTTTCACAGACACACACTAAAACTAGAACACTGTATAGGGAGACGAAGAGAGGGAGGCAAAAAGGGAGTGTCGAAAACATAAAGAGAGAAAGTACAGTAGACAGAAGAGTCTAGCTTCTTGTTTTAGTTTGTTTTGTTTGCTTGTTCGCACATGCAGTACCCTGCTTTAGCTCATTCGCCTGTCTTCGAAAGGACAGGAAGTGATGTCACAATAAGATATGGGATGCAAGTACCGGGCTAACAAGGAAAGGAAAAAATTCATTTCATCATCCGTTTGTAATGATAAGAATAATGGTGATGATACCAATAAGTCCTGGGATGACAGCTGACACCAAAAATTGCGCCACCAACAGTTACACCAGAAACTCAATTGGAAAAGAACAAAAACTCATACCAATATTTGCAGTACTGACATTTTCATGGTAACTTTTTTTTTTTGTACTCCATATATCAATTTATTTTATTTTTTTTTAATCTCAATGCATTTTCACGCATGTAAGAAAACCAGGCAGGCTTTAGAGTATATACTGTAACATGACACAATGAAATGCAGACAGAGATGGGTTAGGAAGATGGATGGAGAGAAAGGGGAAAAGATGTAAAAAGAGAGAGTGAAAGACAGAGAGAGAGAGAGAGAGATAGAGAGCATGACAAAGAGTATATTTACACCACACTGGACCAGTTCTCCCAAGTAAAAACAATGCTATATAATTATCTATATATATCTATACATTTATTCTGGGGTTCGATAAAGTCACAGCACAGAAGCTGTTTTGCATGATTGCATTGTTTGTGTGTGTCTGTGTGTATCAATGTGTGTGTGTGTGTGTGCGCTAATCTGCCTGCCCGTCTCCAAGTTGTGTGTATTGCCGAGTATTAGGATATACTTTGTCTCTTTTGTATGAGGCAAAGATAATGGGGAGCTGAAATTTGGCTTCTTTTGTTTGTGTGTGTGTGTGTGCATGCATGCCAGATGTATGGGAAATGAATGTGAAAGTACACACTGGTAAAAATGGGTTTGTGTTAGTTAAATTCTATATGTGTTCACTGTGGGTTTATACAGTAGGTTATCGTCATCATATTGCCTTTGTTGAATAAAACCACGGAGGCATATGAAGAGACTGGGTACAGGCATGAATCCGAGAGCACGTAGGCATGCTGTCTATTTGTGTGTGTGTGTGTGTGTGTGTACAGTTAAATACTGATGTCAGTGCAAAACTCCCTGGTTTCAACACAGCCTGAAACTGATCTTTTTCTGCTTTCTTCAGTTCCACCTTTTTTTTTTTGTTCACTCTTTTACTCATTCCTTTTTAGATTTTCTCCAACTGAAAGGAACTGAAGCAAGGGAAGAAAGAAAAAAATGGAGGGATGGAGGGACGCTTAGATGAAGTATTCTTTCTTGTCCTCAATACCGGATTGGCCACCTTCTGCGTTGATGATGGCTGTGTCGGCATCCTGGGCATCGTCTGAGCCCTTTGCTTCATGGGTCAGATATGTACCTGACAGACAGGATAGAGATGGCTGTTACAAGCATAGATAAACTCAGAGTAGAGAATTAACAACAATATAAAAGCCATAGCAGTATTTGTTTTATTTTTAGTTCTAAACATGTATTGATCTTTTAAAAGACTGATCGAGACCACACGCAACTGAATGAACTGGTATCATATACCGTAAGTTCTGGTGAAAGGGTAAAGATTAATCTGCTGTATTCTACCTGTGTGCTGTTTGTCACCAGCACAGTCTGAATATAGCAGTTGGCATCTACAAGGCCAATTTGAGTAAATTAGCCTTTTACTAGCTAGAATACAACATTCTGGTCGATCCATTGTGCCATCCAGCACATCAGGTGACAGCTACTCCCCACCCAGGAGACATATCCTTGTGGTTGGGTCGGGGTTGCCAGCTCAACGCCCAAATGTCATTCGAAACCCACCAAGCACGGGTAGAACATGCAGGCTGCATGGATTGAGACCCGAGATGGGAATCGAACCCTGACCCTGAAAGTGCAAGGCGACAGTGATAACCGCTAAACCACCATGCCGCCAGAATACAACATAAACATTGCCAATTTCAATGTTCCATTAGGCCCAATTTGATTAATTCTACATAGGTTATTTATTTCTGTAACATTATCTGTGTACCAATAAATACACAAAAACATGAAACACTATTGTTTGTACAAAAACATTTTATTGATTCATCTGCAGTCATCACATATGACGATCAGCCATAACATTAAAACACAAAACATGATGCCCAATATTGCGTAGTTTCCCTTTGTGTAGCCTCTGCAGATGTGCTGTGGTGTCTGGATCCTTTGGGTGCTGTGCATTATGGGATGGGGCCTTGGGATCCATGGATCTGGGTTGTTTGTTCTGGTGCATTCCATGAATGCTTGACCGGATTAAACTTGGAGAATTTGGAGGCCGGAATCAACAAACTTGAACTCTTTGCCTGCTCTTTTGCCCATACAGGGCCGACTGTAATGCACAGTGTGTTCTCGGACCTTTCTGTTATGACTAGCATTCATTCCTTTCAGCAATTCGTGCTGCAGTGGCTTTCCTGTGGGATCGGACCAGACACCTTTGGGTCCTACAGGCATACAAGGGCCAGTCATAAAATAATTAGAATGAGCATTGATCGTGAGCTTAGTCCTTCTCTACATATCCTTCACCTAAGGCGACACACTTCTGCAACTAATTGATGAGCTGGAGGACATTGTCTTTGAAGGAGCCTTCTTTTTGGCTCTTGAGGGAAAGTTCCACCTCGGTAATCGCCTTGTCGTTGTCAAATGCCTGCCCCAAAGTGGTTTCTTCAAGTGATGGAAGAGAAAAAAGTCACCGGGATTGAGGTCAGGGGAGTAGGAAGGATGAGGGAGAATTTTGTAGCCCAAGTCAACTGAAAGTTTCACCATTTTGTGAGCTGAATGGTCTGGCATGTTGTCATGATGGAGGTGTTTTTTTAACTGGGTGTGCCATTTTGGTTTTGACCATCTAACAGCACCGTGCAGACCTATACCGCGTTCATGCATGTACTCAATTTATTACTAAATATAATAATACAAATTTTATGATCGCCCCTCATAGATGAGCCTTGGGTGGCCATGACCCTGTCCCCAGTTTACTGGTATATAATTTATAATCTATGTTATTCAGTTCCCCTTGTGATAGTGTTAGTGTTGTGGCTGATCAGTGTATATGAACTAATTATGGCTAAGACCAATAAATAAAGTTCTGTACCTCATACCCATGTTTTTTCCCTCGTGTATGTGTTGTGCTTCACAACCACGTTACCAGTAAAAAAATATTTCGTACTTAAATTCAAAACCTAAAACAAAGCATTTCCCATTTCTATTATACATGCCAAAAAATGCATCATGATAAAATCATCATAACAAATTATGTCAAAATAATTCAAATTGTGCTGTCATAGGATTTAAATATAAAACTTTGAATATCACAACCTCTTTTCCTTGACCTGAAAACAGGCTTTTTGGAAAATTTCTTTAGTGTTAATGGGTGGAAAGAAAAATAACAAGAGTTTTTGGCTTGTGAGGACGTGCTGCATGAAACATCTGTATTTGACAGCAGAATGTGAAATAATCTGTGAAAACATTTTTTTATGCTTCTAACTGGCCAACATGGTTTTGACAGTGTTTTTGCATTTTCACGTGGAAAGATGTTTTTTTTTAATGCCATGTGTGAACTAGGCCTTAGACTTTCTGGAAGCTCAAACCATTCTGGTCATTCTTCTCTGATCTCTAACCCAGACCACCATCAGCAAGGCATTTACAGTACATCTACAGATCTGCTGCTCACTGCATAGTTTTATTGTTATTTTTTGCTTAATCACCATTCAGTGTAAACTTAAGAGACTGTTGTGTTTAGGGCTTTTAAAATACGTGATTATAATCAAATAGTATTTTTTTTTTTTAATCCTTCAAGAATTTTTTAATATAAACAAATATTCCTCCACTTATGGTGATAATGCAAAGCAAATTGCACTGACAACAATCCACAAGGCCACTCAACTTCATGATGGAAAGCAAAGTGCTAGGCTCTTCTACATTTACTCAATTACAGTATTAATATCTGTTTATAAATATTCTTACATGTATGTACAGGATGTCTGTAAATAAAAATAAATGATGATTTAACCGCTGTATTTGTTCACATGTTAGCAAACACGAGAGGCTTTCATCTTATTACAGTATCTTTATCCTAACAGTCTTAAAATCTACATTTATTTCTATTCAGTCCATTTTATATGAGGTTTCCTATGTAACAAGTAGCATAAGTATTAAGTATTTCTTAACACTTACATTAATAGCCTCTTATTCATTTCCCAGATAGCAAGGTGACATTGATTCAATGTTGAAATTTCATCAGAATCATCATTTTGGTTGAGGTTGATTTTTCAATGCTAAATAATGTTGAATCAATGTTGATAATTCAATGCTTTTCAGTGTTGAAAAGACAAACATTGAATCAATGTTGATTTTTGGTTGTGGAACCCATCCTCATTCAACAATGTAAGGCAAATTAAATTAACTAAGTGCATTTCTATAAAAATGTGTATGCATGTGTGTATGTGTTTAAAACAGGTTAAAAAATTGACTACAAGAGATTTGCCATGGTGCTTAAAAAAAATAAAATAATAATAATTATTTTATATATATATATATATATATATATATATATATATATATATATATATATATATATATATATTGAGGAAAAAAAATAATTTGACGGTAAGTTTTGTGTATTTACCATGCTGTCTAGTTTACTCACTTGAGAGCTTAATTCCTGTTTGCCGTTCAAAAGTACTCAATTTTCGGCTCGCATTTAACATCGGAGGGTGTTTTTACACTGTCGCCACGTCATTATAATACACTCTACAGGCATGAGAATTCAATATGTTGTAGTCTGGAAGTTCCTGCCACTCACGGTGAAAGAATTTTGGCGATGCGACCTACAGTATTCTGTTGGGAAGCATTTGTTTGAGACCTTAGTTCCTGTTTCCCGTTGTCTGTGTCTGACCCAGAGCAGTGTGCGTGCCCCACATGGAAAGAACCTATATGAGGATATATGCGCATATATGAAACCTATATGCAGTATATATGCGCATATAACCGCACCTATATGGGGCCAGGGGTAGCTCAGTGGTTAAGGCATTGGACTAAGGTTCAAACCCCACAACCACCAAGTTGCCACTGTTGGGCCCTTGAGCAAGGCCCTTAACCCTCAACTGCTCAGATGTATAATGAGATAAAAATGTAAGTCGCTCTGGATAAGAGCGTCTGCCAAATGCCTAAATGTAAATGTAAATATGAGGATATATGCACATATATGAAACCTATATGCAGTATATATGCACATATATGATAATATATATGCTGCATATATGCGTATATATGCCACATGTAGGCAACATTGAGGTGCATATATGTGCATATACAGGCCATATAGGTCTCCTGTATTGCTTCTTTATATCCACATATAAGCCCTACTGTATATGTACATACAAGATATGTCTCCTATGGCAGGATCTGGTCATTTTAGCTCATATCTCACTTTGGCAACTGTCATACATGATGCCTAGCTCATATTTTCTATTATCAAGGCAATAACTAAGAACTAACAAAAAAAATGCAAAAAACTAATCCTAATTGGCCACATACAGTATATGAGGATATATGCACATATATGAAACCTCAGTCTCCGTGAAAATCCTTTTGAAACACGTCACTAAAATTAACTGAAATGAGAAATATATCTATATAAAGCTTAAAGTGTCTACTTTTAAATGATGCAAGTCACATTGAAAACAAATATTCTCAGTTTATGTAATCCTTATGAAACCAAGGAGAGGCACAGAATTTCTGTCACACTTATATGCTAATGACCCGAGGCAGGACACGCCCATGCGCCAATCACACGGAAATCAGTCCGGGTAATTTACATACTAGACCACGCCCCCGGACACCGGCATGAAAAAACGAACACAGACGATTCAGTGAGTTTTCAGCACGTTTTGGAGGATGGCACGCGCTTACACATCCGAGGAAACTCTTCAGAATGTTCTGGAAAGTTTACATTTACCTCAGAAGAAGACTGTGTGACTCCGACGACAAACGGGAGCATTTTGAACAGAGAATAGACCCATGCTACACTGGGTAAGTTATTAAGTCTTATATAACTCTTATTCTGATAATATTAAACTAATATTAGTAAATATTTTCCTCACTACAGCTAGCTCTTGTCAGCTTGTGTGACACATTGGCTTTCAATGCCATTTATATAGTTTAGGTAAATCATGCTAAATGCTGCCTCATGTAGCACAAACATGATATTTCCCGGTGGCTAAGCTAATGCCTTATGGAGTTTACAGATGTTTATATTCACCTTGTTTTGGATAGCTTTAGATTATGGTTGCTAATGTGTATTTGGTTCCATTTTGGTTAGCTTATAACACTGCTATCGGTAATGTTATTTAGCACAAACAAGCAAGTTGCAGATGGCTAAAATACTGCCTTATGTAGCTAAGTGATGCTTATGAACATTTCTTTGGTGTAAATGTATATAATCCCTTTTGTTTAGCGTGTATTTACAAATACCTGATGAGATGTAATTGTTTAGAATGTGTTCAATATGTGTGTAATGTCCAGTGGATGGTGTTTTTTAAAACTCAAATTGAATTATGGCAGCAGTGTGTAGTATTATCTATCACCATCATTGATGCTGTCATGTGACCTACAGAAGAGAGGTGTATATTTTTCATGTTGAAGTGTGGATACATTTTTGGTCATCTCTGTACTGTATATATTGTGCATCCATATTAATTGCACATCCATTTACTCTGAACAGTATAGCTTAACATTTTTTTTATTTATTTGTTTTTAGGAATGTGTCTGCATTACCCTTGACTTCACCAGCCCCTCACATCAGGACACGCAAGCTCCGTTCAGATGGACCTCTTGTATTTGTGAAGTGGATGGACACACGAGAAGTATCTACCTGTTCTACCATCCATTCTGCTTTACAGTAGACGCGGTGAAGATGAGGGTGAAATTACAAGGTACATGGACTACAAAGACATTTCCATGTCCTGTGACCAACCAGCACATGGGGAGTTGATCACTCTGATCAGCTATTACAATACTATACTACACAGCACAAAACAATGAAGCCGTACAGAAATATTTCTCTACACTGCTTGGACATTGCTCCCACCAATGCTTACCCTGCATGTATGTTTTGTACAGTTTTTTTTTTATCTTGCACTGTTTTACTCTGAATGTCCGTCTTTTTTCAGTTTTTATTTTGTACTGTTCCTGTTGCAGTTTTACCCTGCATGTAAACAAATGTCCAGAATGTCCAGATTATCATTAATCTGCATTTATACATAAAATCCTATTAACTATTGGGAAGCTAAACATAAGAATCAGTATGAAACATGAAAAGTTTCTAAAAGTTGCCAATAAATTAATATTGTGATGTGAAATAATTTTTCAGATTGAAGTTATAAAGGGCTCTGGGGTGTTTTGCCAGGCAGAAGTGTGGAGAGCAGCCCGCCTTGCCACCTCTGCTACTGCCATGGTACGGAATCTGCTGCTGGGCACCTTCGACTTGGAGACTTGACCAAATTAAAAAGGTAGCCATTATTGGTGAGTAAATGCATAATGCGTTGAGAAGGGAAAACAAAACATTTAAGACTTTATAAGTTCACCACTTTAACCATAGCCTACTTGTATCAATGTTTATTAGCCATCAATGGAGACTGCATAAGGTAGGGCACCCATTATTGTTACTGTATCTGCTTTGGACCTATAATACTAATTCATCACTTGCTCACTTCTTAATCCTACCTTTCCTCTTCTAAAGCCACATTATATTGCGCTGTAAGGTGTGTAGTCCTCTATTTTGTAGAACATATAGTGTTGCAAATAACCTCGTGGCACTAATTGTTGTTGTCTGAAGTTTTAATAAATAATCATAATGCTGTCAAAAATAATGTCATAAATAGATTTTCTTTATCAATTAACTTCTATTAATTAAATAAAATTTTTAATGTAAATTTTTAAAGTTTAATGGAATGGCTGTGTGAAAGATGCTGAAGCTGACGTGCCACTTGTCTTTTATATTAATGTTGTTCGGAAGCCTGTGTAATGATGTAGTTTCGACATCTATCGACTGAACAGCGTTTTTTCGACTTGTTTTCATGTTATTGTTGTTCAGCAATGGCATGGACGTGATGTTTTGGCAAAAGAAGGGTGGGATGGTGGTTGATGGTGACTGAAAGCGGTGACTGAGTAGATTGGACGTCACAGCAGCTCGTGAAAAGGCAGAGCTACTTTATGCAAGCTGTGTGCATTCTACTGTGGATTGACTGTTTTGAAACTTATATGGTAGTTACATAGCCCCTAGACCTCAGTTACCATGAAAAAAGCCATGGAATTTCAGTTTTGACCATATGGGATCTTAAACAAGGACGTCATCTTTTTTTAATTATTGTTTGTTCGGGGAGGAATTATAGACCACAATGTCAGCATGATCTTGCGTTGTTTCCTTATCACTTCTTGTGTGCGTTTGGCTGTAGCTTGCACACCAGACAGAGTTGTTGGCGATTCATCCTATTGTAAAGTCATGCAGTGTGTAATCTCCTGTCGCCAATTCATTGTGCAGTGTGAACACAGCAGCAACTAAATGCTACCACAGATAGTACAGTGTGAAAACAATGGTGATCCGATGACTTTGAAAATCATGCAGTGTGAGTTTGAGGAGAAGGTAAAAAGCAATGCAAAACAAATAATGTACAGTTTATGTTGTCATTACTTTGCTCTCAAACTAAATGCAATGTAATAATAGGCGTTATTTAATAATAACATTAACAGTGCAGCATGCATCTAACTCTGGGTAAAAAGCTTATAATAAAATCACCAAAATAAGTCTTCATGTTAAGAATAAATATGCAAACAGTACGGTATCTGAGCGTATGGATTGGAAATTTGTGCATACAGTTTGTTAATCCGTGGCCACGATTTGTTAAACTGAGGGAACAGTTTAAGTATTTGTGAGTGCGGGGGACAAATTGCAAAACCGTCGCCACGGATTGATTTTTTTTATTTATTTTTTTGGTCCTACAGGTTTTTTTTTTTTTTTTTGCACATAAAAGACTACATTGTTACATTAAGTATATTTGTTTTCATAGCATTGAATATGTACATTGTAGGACAACATTTGCAGATTGTGAAATAACACATACAGGTCCTTCTCAAAAAATTAGCATATTGTGATAAAGTTCATTATTTTCTGTAATGTACTGATAAACATTAGACTTTCATATATTTTAGATTCATTACACACAACTGAAGTAGTTCAAGCCTTTTATTGTTTTAATATTGATGATTGTGGCATACAGCTCATGAAAACCCAAAATCCCTATCTCAAAAAATTAGCACATCATGAAAAGGTTCTCTAAATGAGCTATTAACCTAATCATCTGAATCAACTAATTATCTATAAACAACTACAAAAGATTCCTGAGGCTTTTAAAAACTCCCAGCCTGGTTCATTACTCAAAACCGCAATCATGGGTAAGACTGCCGACCTGACTGCTGTCCAGAAGGACATCATTGACACCCTCAAGCAAGAGGGTAAGACACAGACATTTCTGAACGAATAGGCTGTTCCCAGAGTGCTGTATCAAGGCACCTCTGTGGGAAGTCTGTGGGAAGGAAAAAGTGTGGCAGAAAACGCTGCACAACGAGAAGAGGTGACCGGGCCCTGAGGAAGATTGTGGAGAAGGACCGATTCCAGACCTTGGGGGACCTGCGGAAGCAGTGGACTGAGTCTGGAGTAGAAACATCCAGAGCCACCGTGTACAGGCGTGTGCAGGAAATGGGCTACAGGTCGCAAATTTTGCATGTCATTCGGAAATCAAGGTGCCAGAGTCTGGAGGAAGACTGGGGAGAGGGAAATGCCAAAATGCCTGAAGTCCAGTGTCAAGTACCCACAGTCAGTGATGGTCTGGGGTGCCATGTCTGCTGCTGGTGTTGGTCCACTGTGTTTTATCAAGGGCAGGCTCAATGCAGCTAGCTATCAGGAGATTTTGGAGCACTTCATGCTTCCATCTGCTGAAAAGCTTTATGGAGATGAAGATTTCATTTTTCAGCACGACCTGGCACCTGCTCACAGTGCCAAAACCACTGCTAAATGGTTTACTGACCAGGGTATTACTGTGCTCAATTGGCCTGCCAACTCTCCTGACCTGAACCCCATAGAGAATCTGTGGGATATTGTGAAGAGAAAGTTGAGACACAAGACACAAGTACCTGCAAAAGGATTCCCGACCAAGTATTGAGTGCAGAACTGAACATAATTATTTGAAGGTTGACTTTTTTTTGTATTAAAAACACTTTTCTTTTATTGGTTGGATGAAATATGCTAATTTTTTGAGATAGGGGTTTTGGGTTTTCATGAGCTGCATGCCACAATCATCAACATTAAAACAATAAAAGGCTTGAACTACTTCAGTTGTGTGTAATGAATCTAAAATATATGAAAGTCTAATGTTTATCAGTACATTACAGAAAATAATGAACTTTATCACAATATGCAAATTTTTTGAGAAGGACCTGTATATTAAAAAAAATCTAATGTGTGCATTGTATCTATGGAAGATTGTAGGACATTTCAAAACATATGTTGCATATCTGTACATTTGTAAAAGTCACATTTCCAAAAATTTAGGACCCACCTTCTGTCATTCATAAACAACTACCACTCCAAGTTTTTAGAGCATTGTATAGTTCTAACCTTTTGTTTGTTTTTCATTCTTTAGATGCACTACAACAACAACAGCTGAAAGCTGAAGAAAAGGAGGCCACAGAGTTTCTTTGCTTCAACAGTTCAGAAATGGCTTCATTATGCCCCAGAACGGCTGGGGGGAATTTCTCGTGGTGGAAAACCATAAGTTCAGACTCGTGTCTTATTATCTGTTTTGCTGAGTAAATACATTTCAACTTACGAATAATGTTTCAGTCATCTGTTGTTTTTCTGACTTGGTTGTTTCTATTTGCATTTGACTGAATTTTGCTGAGGCAGGCTGCCATTTTTATATTATGGTTTTCCAGTCTCTTCTCTTGGCAGTTAGATTCTGTTTTATGAATTCAGAATTAACAATCTCTTCTAATAGTTCTCTTCTAAAAAGTAATTTTGTCATCCAGTTTATAATAATTTGTATGTAAGTTGTAGTGTGTTTTATTATATAGTTGTTTTATTGTAATTGTGATGTTACTTCCTGTTTAAATGGGTATGGAGCATAAATAAATAAATATGTTTACATGTAAACTGAAGGATGTTGAGTTACTGACTTTGTTTAAAAAAAAAAAAAAAAGCTTTTCAGCCCTACATGGTCTCTGATTTAAAGAAATAAATCAAAACGGACATGATTTACTGTCATAGAATCTTGCTGTTCATAAAGCAAGACTAAACTATAATTGTTTCAATGTTGATTCAATGTAAAATAAGTGATTGAATTTACGTTGAACAAACATTGATTTTATGCCCATCTTGATCTATTTTTCATCATTGAAATAACATTATTTCAAGGTGCAAACCTGATGAAAAATCAACATTTAACATTGAAATTTCAACATTGATTCAATAACAAGTTGGTTGATGCTTTAATGTTGATTCAACGATGATTCAATGTTGTTCTGCTATCTGGGTTACTTATGCATAACTTATTACTTGTAAAAATAATGGCACTTTTAATTCAGCAACTATTTGTGATACATTAACCACCTCTGACAATAAAAATATAAGTTATTATATTTGCTTGTACTGTTACTGTTCAACTTCAAAAAAGTATGTTTGACAATATTTGGTCACGGCTCTTTTAGTACGAATTACTGCCTCAATTCAGTATGACATGGAGACAATCAGCCTGTGGCACTCCTGAGACACTATTCAAGAAAAAGTTGCTTTGATAACAACTTTTATTATTTATTATTGCTTTAGTATTGTTGGATCTGGTGTTTCTCATCTTACGATGACAATAACCCATAAAGTCTTGGTGTGGGGTTCAGGTCAATCGTGCACGGTAATGTAATGGTCAGCAAACCAGTTAGTGATAGTTTTGGCACAGTCTGCAGGTTCTGAGTCCTGCTGGAAAAGGAAATCGGCATCTGCATAAAATCTGTCAGCGCATGGAAGCATGAAGTGCTCTAAAATTTCCTGGTACATGGATGTGGTGATTTTGTAGTTTAAAAAACCACAGTGAAGCAACACTAACAGATGACATGGCACTTAGAACCTTAATTTCCAAATGAAATGCAAAGTTTACTGTCTTCTCAAAAGAGGATTTTGGCCACTGAGCAGACGTCTGTGCATGGTGGCTCTTGATGCACTAATTTCAGCCTTACTCCACTTCTTGTGAAGATCTCTCAAGTTCTTTAATCAGCTTTGATAGATAATCCTCTTAAGGCTGTGGTAGTCCCTGTTGCTTGTATACCTTTTCCTACAGTACCACACTTTTCCCCTCAACCTTCTATGAATAACTGTACTGTAATCATTGAAACAAAAACATTAAAATATGTAACTTTGCATTGCATGTATTATATATATATATATATATATATATATATATATATATATATATATATAATTCATATTATATATATAATATGAATATATATATTCAATTAACCATAATCAATTAATTAACATGCACCTGTGGAATGGTCGTTAAGACCTTAACAGCTTACAGAAAATAGGCATCACAGTTCTAAAAACGCAGGATACTAAAGAGACTTGTCTACCGTCTATGAAAAACACCCAAAGAAAGATGTCCAGGGTCGCTGCTCATCTGCGTGAACGTGCATTAGGCATGCTGCAGGGAGGCATGAGGACTGCTGATGTGGCTAGGGCAATAAATCGCCATGGCGGCCTAAGACGGCGCTACAGGAAGACAGGAAGGACAGCTGATCATCCTCGCAGTGGAAGACCACGTGTAACAACACTTGCACAGGATGGGTACATCCGAATATCACACCTACGTGACAGGTACAGGATGGACACAACAACTGCCCGAGTCACACCAGGAACACACAATCCCTCCATCTCACAGCAAGAACTGACAAATCTGGTCCAGTCCATGAGGAGGAGATGCACTGCAGTACTTCAAGCAGCTGGTGGCCACCAGATACTGACTGGTACTGACTGATTTTGAGCCTCCCTTCATTCAGGGACACACTGTGAAACATTTTTAGTTTATGTCTTATGGTGTTGACTCTTTTAGTGTTCATACAAATATTTACACATTAAGTTTACTGAAAGTAAAAACAGTTGAAAGTCAGAGGATGTTTCTTTTTTTGCTGAGTATATATATTATATACACACACACACACACACACACGCACACACAGGTTGTACCCTACTTACAAACAAGTTTTGTTCCAGTATCATGTTCCTAAGTCGAATTTGATCTTAAGTCTGATAAAGTGAGTTAAGTGATAAAGGATTTTCCGAAATTTATTTGGCAGCTTTACAGAACAGCCATTTTTATCATCATGCTTCTGGACTGATTAATTGAAACTGGTACGGCTGACTACTTTTTCCCGCACCCTGGCACACACACAGAATATACCAGACTTTTTATAAATTCACTTACAGACTGAAAACATGTATATAATTGTAAATATTGCACTGAGCTGTCTATTTTTTGTACACTACACGTGAGCTACTTTCATGATAGGTTGTAGAACCGCGGTGTGTATGTGTGGACATTCATACAGTAACTCAAATGTTTGAAAGTCAGGGACTATCTGTATACATACAAACAAAAAAAAAAGAAGAAGAAAAAAGAACATATAACATGCCATGTAAGAGTACAAGACATTAGCTTTGGAGTGTGTTGTGATCCAAGTGAATACAGTCTAGCTTTAATTACTGTTGGCCGATTTTCTCCATTAATTCAGCTTAACAGAACAGGCAGTATGTCTCTGCGGAACTGTAGCGAAAGATTCAAATATCACTCCAGAGATATGGAATTGTTAAAGGTTTGAAAAGTCAGATGAACACATTTATTTAAAATATAATTCAGCTCTAATTTGCGTGTCAGAATTAGATCCCTTTCAACCTTGACAAATGAAATGGGAAACTGGAGGCTCAGATGTTCAAGTTTTTTTTTTTTTTTTTTTTTTACTAACATGCTAGGCAGCTAATTAAGATGAATGATATTATATATTTATATATTTTTTCTTTCTCAAACAGCCCATTTAGTCAGTGTTTTAGCTTGAACAAATGAATTTGTCTGTATGTTGATTAATCTATAGCTAATATTTGTATTTACTTTGCTTCTGATGCTGCGTGGAGAAATGTTACCTTGATGTTACTCTGTAACCTGGAAAAAGATTTGGGATTAAAACCCCAAGATGACTTTTGTTATGGTGGCATTTTATGTCATGAAAGACACACTCCCCATTTACTGTACTTACTGCTGAGTAAGAAGAGTTCAGTAAATTGTGTAAAAATAGCAACAGTTCCAAAACCAGAACAAATTCCTCTTCTTCTTTTTTATATTTCACATTTAAAATAACCATTGTTTGCAGTGTTTTCTATAGATAGTGATGTTACTATTTTAACAGCATATTGTACGTTTAACAGCTTAAGAAAGAAAGATTTTCATTACTTATTTGGTCTTATTTAGAAAATAAATTTCTTGTCATTTATTCACCTCATTGTCCTGAGAATGTCCCAAGCCTGACTTCAAAACCAAGGCACACATTCAACTGTAACTTTTATATTACTGATACTATAAGTATAATATTATCTGCTTGGCTGAGGTGGATACTGTACAGTATGTGGGTATAGTGATAAAGTTGGCGATACGATAATGGAAGCAGTGAGCGTGGTCCAGTCCAGTTGAATTCCATGCTCTAGGAGTGCGCGCAGTACATGTCTTCTTACCTTTGTGTCTGATGAGGTATCTGCCAAGGACAATGAGGAGGCAAAGCATGATGAAGACAATGACAGCCACCACTCCCCCAATCACAGCATGATCAACACCTGATGAACTGGACATTGCTGTGGGGTCTGAGAGAGAACAGAAGAGTTGGAGAAAACACTGTATATACATGTACCTTCTGAGAGTGGATATTCAAGTTAATGTTCTTGAGCCAGATGGAAGCTAGTACATATTCATTTTCTCTTAGATCAACTTACATCTGAATTTGAAATGATGCATTAAATGCCTCTGTAAACATATTATTAAAAAACTACATGCACTGTCTGTTATTTGAGAATACATTATAATAAAGCTATTACAGTAAATGTCACATAAAGCTCTGTCAAAGTGTTATTATTTATTTAATGATTTTTTTTAGTTTAATGCTATGTTTTTATGCACATTTACAGACCTATGCAAACCATAAACTATAAACCTTTAATATTTTCATAGAACCAAATGATTAGGAATTTTGTCTTGTCTCAACTGTTTGTACGGTAGTTTTTCCTGGTGTTATGAAGGTAAGTAATTCATAAGAAATGTTTCATAAGCACATTTCCCCACCTCCAATGAAGCATCATGGTTTGGTACTTTACTCTTTGCATTGGCCTGGATTTATTTCATTTGCGCACTGTTCAAGCTGTTGTCTTTGCTCTGATGGCTCTTTATTGCTTATTAGATGAGATTTGCATTGTCTGGCATTTTCATGAAAGAAGACATGCCAATGATATCAATTCAGAAAGCAATAACGAGCAAAATGTGTTATGACTGTTCGTGGATGGGCTGTTGGTGAGCAAAAATAGCTTTCTGCTCTCCATGTCATGTTGGGCAAGTCGTCTAATTGACCCCGCAGCAAGCAGCATTTCCAGCAGTCCTGCCTATGCCAACCCTTTTAAAGGTTAGGTTTTATTTTGCACTGCTTGCTATATTTCTTGTTGCAGTGCCTCATAATGCTACGTAACCCAGTTAAGTGTACTCCATACAGGAAAGGATTTGGATTGATCTACATATATCTGTTTTAACTAGTGAAGGCGAGGCTGTAGTGAATTATGACCATTATGAACATACTGTAGAGTAGTCTATTATTACATAATCATTTAAACAATCCCCTCGATGGGAAAAAAGACAGGTGAGGTGATGTAATCCAAAGGAAAAAGAATTAAATGCTTTCTTCCAACTGTCTGTTACAGACCCAGGAGCCACAATGATTCTGTCCTGAAACATTTACTTACAACTTCCTCAAGGCCACTGAACATATTATTCTTCAAACACGGAATAACATTTAATCTGTCGCTTATTTTTCAACGTTCACGTTAAGATTGTCCTGGATAAGAAAAAAAAAATTCCAGTTAACATTAATTTTGTGCCCCTAATTTGCATTTTTATTTTACTTCTAGAGAGTGTGAAAGATACGTAGAAGAGTTCAGAAACATACAAACAGACAAAAAAAAACCCTGTGATGGGACAGTAGTGTGACAATAGGAGGTGGAAAGATAATATGAAGAATAAACACAGACACACACATAACTGAAGACAATACCTTCAGTATCTCCTCAAATAGATGAATGGATGGATTAATAGATCAGTGCCACATCAGGGAGGGACCAGAAAAAAGTGGAGAGAGAGAGAAAAGCAAAGAAAGATTATGAAAAAGAAAGCTGTTAATGAGCTGAATGTGTGTGTGTGCGTGTGTGCGTGTGTGTGTGTGTGTGTGTGTGTGTGTGTGTGTTAACTCATATCTACTGTAAGAGATCTCTGTATTCCTAGAATTGTGTCACATGGTGGCATATTTTCGTACTTGTGCTGCTGTGGTTGAAGCAGTAGAGCATATGACATTTAAAATATGCCAAAGCAATAGCATTTTCCAATACCTATTACGACTTGTTTACAACAGACTTGATGACAAAGACAGAACTGTATGTTCTTAAGGAAAAATTATTAAAAAATTCATATTTTACTTCCTACAATCCTATTTGTTGCTTATTTACCCCTCCCCCAACCAACATACATACACAATTTCACCAAGAACAGTAAATAAGTAAATACATGTGGCTGAAATTTTATTTATTTCAAATCAGAATAAGCAACTCAGTGGAAGCAGGCCACTATTAACACATACTTAGACATAAGACAACGAATTATTCATTACACTTATCACTTTCACTACCAAAAAAGATCTTAATAAAAACTAATTGCACATTATTATAAAAGTGTGGACAATACTAGAAAACAGTGCAGCATTTTAAAGGAAATAAAAATAAGTCATTGAATAAGCCATACACCTGACCATACTGTAGCACTTGCACAAACTTGAACAAACATTACGTTTGTATTTGTACTGTACGTATGTGTCTGAATAAGACACCAGTGCAGGTCAGCAGGACGAATGTGAATCAGAATGACTCGGGCAATGGTGCAATCAACCTTCAGCAAGAGCTGGGTAGAGCAAGAGCAAGATGAGATCACAACATCATGATCACAGCAACTGGATAACATTGTACCTCAAACTGGTACCTCAAACTGGTACAAAGTACCTCAAAATTAGAACTCAAACTGGAACACAACTTGCAACCCAGTGCGGATGTCCACACAATCACGATATGGGACATGGTGGCATCCACAGTGAAAACTCGTTGAAAAGTCGAAGACAAAGGAAAAAATTCAGAAGGAAATAAAAAATGACAATTTTGTAGAAAGTTAAGTGTAAATTGCTTTCTGCTTTCGCGCTATTACGGCTATATAAGTAAACTCTGCTCCCTTGAATTTACCATGCGGTTAAATTAACTTATCCAACTTTTCTGAAAGAGTGACTGGTTTAAACACAATATGTAATTGGAGAACTGTAATCCCTAGATGATGTGATAGTAGTTTGAGGGGTTGTATCAGCACAGCCAATGTTAGAGGGAATATAGCGAAAAAAAGCAATACATTAGAAAATAACATGCTACATGTAAGTCTCTGTCATTACTACTGTACCACAGCACCCAATGCAGATAGGTCGACAATGTGTCAGATTTGGGGTACCAGTCTGAACTGACCCAAATCTGATCTGATAACAGTAATAACAGTGTATAATAACATTGTAGACGGTCAGTTAAACAAATCAGATTTGCCTGGAGTCTGAACAAGGCCTAAGTACTGGGTTGCCCTGTGGCAAGAGAGTTGTGGGTTCAAATGATTAGTCGATCCCTGAAATGAGGAGATATTGTTTTTTTCTTCACTGTGCATTATTTGCAGATGCTTACAGCCAATGTCTTGTTATCTTCCTGTCAAGGTCCAAGGTATTGTAATTGTCCCCCAAAGTATTCCTTGGGAAGGATGCATTCATCAGACTGGTTTTTGGGGCAGCTACAGTAGATTCATGATCGAAAGCAAGACTGCATTTACATTTCTGAAACCAAGAACAGAGTCGACCAGGTTTGGCATGAATTTATTTATACTCTTGGATATTTTATCTACTTAAGGTTGGTTGGGTTCTTTAGTTAACAAATGGGGTTCCACTGGATATGCTCTATGTCTCTATGTTAAAGAAGAACAAAGTAATTGGAAAATGCTGTAGAATGATGAAGCCTCAAATGAACTGACAATAGATGTTACAGGAAACTGTACGAAGAGCCATAGTCTCCTAATGATGGTAGGTGTTGTCCAATTAGTCCCTACCAACAGTACATCCAATTATCTAGTAATCTTCCCAATAATCTGAGTCTCTGGACTTTTATAATTGTTCCTGCTACTATGACCACAAACCCTCAGACAGTAGGCATGTCAAAGGGAGGACCAGCACATGACTTCACATTCCTTTTATCAAATCTATGGATCGTGGTTCTGCATCTGTTGGAAGCCTTATACAACAGAAAAGTCAGTGGTTAAAGTAATCAGTAAAGAAATGCTTTCTAGATGCAGTGTGCCAATTTGTAGGGTGATCCTTAGTTTGATCAACAACAACAGCAATCAGCAAGACCTAGGCAGGGCATGACAAGAAACAAGATAAAAACCATGAAACAATGACTGTATAGTAAAGCTTGGTAAAGACTGGAACGAATGACACAGTCTGAGAACCTTGTAACATGTATGTGTTACTGAGAGTTCTTATATTCTGGGATATCAAGTGTGTATGTAACTGGGGGAAAGTGTGCATAATCAGTAGTTAGATGAATGTGGAGTGAAAGAGTCTGTGATGGAGGTGAGCTGCAGTCCAGGCAGCCATGTTTGTATGCGCTGTATCCAAGAAAAAATTGACATGGCTAGAGTGTGTGGAGTCTACGCCCATGTCAAAGACAAAGAAATGACCATGCCAAGGTCATAATGATATAAAAAAAAGTTGATCCCCCACAACAAACACTGATCCCCCTTGCCAGCTTGTCACACATTTTTGTCTTATGCAAATCAACACTATTCAAATTTGCCAAAAATTTAGGGAGTCAGCTTAATATATTTAATTAATATATAAATTATAATTAAGTTGATATATTTTGTTCATCTTGCATATGATAGTTGACTATACAAAATGTTTAATGTAATCTTGTTATGGTTTCCAATATGCCCCTCTGAGAAACCCTAAGCCTAATTAAGCAGAGTCAGGCCTGGGAACACTGTCACTTCAGGCCTCCAGGGTTGGGGGTTCGAATCTCGCTCCAGCTGTAGAGCACCACTTTTCCCCTACAGTTCAGGGGGTACGAAATATGAAATTCTGCTTGGTTTTCCCCAAACATGGCATAGGGCATTAAGGCCAAACAACTTTACTTTGGCCATATCCATCCAGTGGTTTATTAAAATGCAGGTTTTGTGCACCTCAGTCATACATCTGTTCTTTTTCTCCTGGCAACCTTTCCAAACAAACCATACTTTTTCAGTCTTCGTCTAATTGTATTGTCATGGACCTTAACATTTAGCACACTTAGTGAGGCCTGTACGGTAACTCTTATGTTATTTTTATATTTCTCTGAACATTGCCCGGTCTGACCTTGGAGTGAATGTGCTGTGACATCCGCTCTAGGGAAGACTGGCAACTGTCTTGAATGCTTTCCACTTGTGAATAATCTTTCTCACTGTGAAATGTCAAACTTCAAATTGTTTGGAAATGGTTTTATAACCTTTTTCAGATTGATGTGAGGCAACACTTTCCCTCTTGGCATTGTATTAACACAGACCTGAGACATGTTTCAGAGCATCCAACTGCCAAAACTTTTATAGAGGTCTGCACACCTGCTAATGATCAATTAATCAAGAGCTGATGATTAGTAGCACCTGGCTGCAACTTACCCTCCATTTTGTGGAAGCAGGAAGTTAGTACTTAGTATTATCCGCATGTTTTTTTTTGTTTGTTTTTGTTAAAAAGATAATGGAAGAGTGAAAAAAAGTTATAGTTTGCTCTTCGTTGAGGTTCTATTTGCTCATAGTTGCTCTATGATTAGATGATTTTTATTATGTTTTGTAAAAACACAGAAATAAATGAGGAGGTACTAACTTTTAAACAAGACTGCACATGTAAAAATTGTGTGCCTCAAAACACAATCTATTTAATGGTGAGATTAAAAAGTACTTGTTAAAAAACTAACCTACATCTAGTTGCGGGTATATCAGGTCTACTAGTAAATTTCATATGAATTAACCTGATGTACTAAACGTTTTGAGTTGTTTCTAAAAAATTTTTTGAAATGGATTAGAGTGAGGAAATTTGGATTTACAGTGTATTTTAGGAGGCATGCATCACGGTGACAGGCATCATAGGCACCAAAGGCTCATTAATATACATGGGATGAAAGGCCAGCTCATTCTGTCCAATCCCACAAAAAGCCAGTGGAGAACAAAACCCGCAAAAAGCCTGTGTTGGTCACGATAGAATGGCGCCAGAATATCCAGTGCACCACATCCCGCTGCCCTGGCGGCCCAACAGGCAAAGAGCCCAAAACTGCTGACCCATCCTCCAAAAACCCCTAGATCCCAATCTGACCAAGCATCCATGGGACGCAGCAGACCAGCGGTGCCACATATCTGTACATACAGCTGATTCTAATTAGCACAACTCTTCAGCCAGTTACTGTAGGCATGACCTAATTAGTGAAAGCACCTGTTTTGTCCTGGTTTAGTTAATAGATGGAACAAATATGTGGCACAATTTTTGCTTCCTGAAGTCGGGGTTGCCACCTTTGCTACAGAAAAACATGTCCGAGTCCAAATGATTCACTGCCAACAACCACAGCACACCCAATTTGAGCACCAGCAGAGCGACACATATAGGGGCCGGAGGTGCCCCAGTGGCACAAGGTGGTTGATAGGTTTCATGATTTGCTAATTTTGTTTAAAGGCCACATTAAAATGCTTCAACCCACCAAGAACAAGTTTGAAAAGAAAGTGTTTTTCTACTGTTTTGCATATTGTTCAAAGCCATGTGCAAAACTGCTAATTAATTGTTAATTGGTTAAATGCCCAAATGCGATTATCTTCACTTTCAATATTTAATTACTTTGATTTTGCTTTGATCCTTTCAACCACATATGCTTGAGAGAGATAAAAGCGCTTTCTGTGTTGGCTTGTAAGCGTTTATATCATATATCATATGCCAGTTTTTTACAATTTCACTGGAAAACGTGCAGAAAGAGCTTAGTACATAAAGACCTTACAAGCTAAAAGGATTTGCAAAGAATGATTTGTAGCTAAATAATGTGTTAAATCCTGTATTGTTGCAAAGTAGAGCGGATGCTTACATTCAGAACAATTCTCTAACCTGGACCTTTGCTCGCACATACTGTACAGTATAGTGGCCACATCATATGCAGTACACAAACATATACAGACGTAAGGACGCAAAGCTAGCAAGAAAAAAATATATTTATTTTGTTATTCTCACTATGCTGTATTAAGGCATAAATATACATGTGTGTGTGTGTGTGTGTGTGTGTGTGTGTGTGTGCCTGTCTGAGTCTGTGCGTGTCTCTGCAATGAATTACCTGTAATGTACACGCCATTCAGCCAGGAAACCGTGGATGGAGTGATAAAAGGGGGAGGGAGGGATGGTGCAGATGAGGTTGGAGGAGTAGGTATGGAGGAGGGAGAAGGAAATAGGTCAGGAAAAAGGAAGTTTGAGATAGTCATGGTGTGGACAAGAGATGAAGGAGAGCGGGAGGGAGACAGAGAAGAAGAGGGAGAAGTGGAAAGAGGGAGAGAGGAAGAATCAGAGGTAACAGACGTCAGAAAATATGTGGGAGTAGAGGAAGGGGAGAGAGACGATGTAGGTAGTGGAGGAGAAGAAAACGAAATGGTGGATGAAGCGAGCGAGGGTGAGGATGAAAGCAAGGTAGAAAGAAGAGTGGAAGACTCATCGGAGGGTTGGATAGTGGACTGAGGAGGAGGAGGAGGAGATATAGTGTGAAGGAGAGACGTAAAAAGGAAATGGGAAGGTGAGGTGGAGGTAAAGGAATGGGAGAACATCTCATTCCAGAGGGTGGAATTCTTCAGATCTTAGGAGATGCGGCGATAATAATTTAAGAGGTGTTGGATTATTACGGAAAGATTGACAGGTTGAGTGATATACAACAAAAAATAATAAAAAGTGAAATAATCAGGATCCATGCAATAAGAGAGAAAAGGAAAGAAAAGGAACATAAATTCAGATAAAGGATGAACGTAAAAGTTGAAAACAGAAAGAAAATAACGTTTCTGTTGTTTGTACCTTTCTCTCATACTGTATCTATTTATTACCTTGTACTAGCAGGGTGTAGGAACCCTGGTTCCAGCCAATACCGTTGTCGGCTTGACACAAGTAAACTCCATTATCAGATTTGTTGAGGGCTTCGAAGCGGAGGTATGCGCCGTCAGGCCTCACCTGTGGAGGGAACTCTGCGTCTTTCTTATTCCACATGAATGACAAGGGCCTGAAAGTGTGAGAGACAATCAGAATCCAGTGCTTCATTTATTGATTGCGTCATTACTGTATACTGTATTTGTCTTGGTTAAACCATACTGACGAACAGCTATGAAAAAAATGGGTGCTCGGATAAAATAAAGTTTTATAATTAACATAAATAGCAAACAAATTATATAGTGTAGATAGATTCATGAAACAATAATGCCTTAACTGATACATTATTACACGTCTCCCTCCAACCTTTACCATAACCTACTGTACAAGACCTCACTCCCATCTAATGTACAGTAATCCACATCCATTCATGAACTGCAACTCTAATAATTAGTACATTATTTTACAGATAAAGCATTTTGTGCAGAGTGCTGCTGCTACTGTAAATACCCATAAATGAGGGAGAGTATGTGTGTGTGTGTGTGTGTGTGAGAGAGAGAGAGAGAGAGAGAGAAATTACAGATACAGTACAAATAAAATATATATATAAAAATGTATTTAAAATGTAAAAAAAAAAAAACGCCTAGTATTTGTTCAGACAGAAAAAAAGCGGGTCTACAGGTACATTTTTGTTCCCTAAGGCATAAACAATTTAATGGTACAACAGTGTTCTTCAAGTCTCATTAATTCCACTAACTAAAGGTCCATTAAGGTGACATGAAGTGAGCTAATGTATTTGTAGCCTTAATCCACAGTAACTTCTTATAAAAGTGCTTATAATACAATATTATATAATGGCGGTATTTTATAAGACAGATGTTGATTTGCAGTACGGCATGTGTCTACACTATTCTTGAACTGTCTAATAAACGTCTGTGTGTACACAATATTACAATTATTGTAGAGGCATGTACCACTTAACCAACCGGACAATATGTGAGAAAGAGAACTCCAGGAATGGTAACAATCAGTTTTTATGTACAATAAATATGCAGATGACTGCAGTGGTGTTAAAGCAAATGCTTTAACACGCATATCTGCGCATACATGTAAAAAGGCATTAAAGCTAATAGATGCATATCAGTCCCATAATGTGCTAAAGGGGTTATGTTACAGTATGTTGAAACTTGGGGGGAACTGTGTCACTTTACATGGACTCTGAGATTAGGGCAAGAACTGCAGCGGAATTCAATTGTGTGCATTTATAGCACCTCGGGTGTGCGAGGAGACTGAGGGGGATATAATACATCTTCCTGACTAATGGCTGATGGCTATAGAATAGAGAGTATAGAATAGCACACTGCTGCGCTAATGGGAGACAGATTTAGCAATGACCTGAAATGCAATACTACGCCAGCAGGTGGAGGTATATATTTTCATTCAACTGAGAGCGTGGTCAGCTTCACCCACCACAGCACTACCCAACAGCACCACCCCACCTTCATCACAGCCTTTACACAAACATCCTATGGGTACTGTAAGCTCCCTCTAGCTGGAACCGCACACTATACAGTATGTAATTTAACATTCATCACAACTTATTATATATAATCTACCCCAACATCTACAGTATGAGAACCTAAGCACACCATATACACAATATACCCAACACCCCTGAACATTCATACCCCTGAATTATACACCGTACACAAAATTACTCCTTACCCTCCTCAACCTACTGTACTGTACCTACTGTACACACCCTAATCATAAACAACCCCAATGCTTACCAGAAACATGCCATGTACATTATCTAACCCACACACTATACTGTACCTTATTTTCCCATCCTTAAACCCTATACACCCAAGCCTTTACCCTATATATTACCTACTGTAATCTTAATCATACCCTATGCATTATCTATCCCATAACTTGATCATGTACTGTACATACTGTAATCCACCGCAATACTTCACCACGTTCTATACTGTATACTGTATAACCTCCTTCTATATAGTACCTCACTTAACCTGAACCATACCTTAAACGCAACCTAATACTTACCACAAATGAACGAGAAAATCACACACTAAACGCAACCTAGCCGAACACCTGCTAACATCAAACAGCCTTGAAAATACTTCCTCCCTCCACAAATCTCTTTACATAACCTCTGCTAACTAGTCTATGTTTCTGTCCATTCGGGAGTGCTGAACTGAATTATTGCATGAATTTGATTAACTGAATCATTAACTCGCCTATAATACTGAAACAAAATCACCTACAGCTGTAAGACTATGCCCTACACTGAGCCCTATCAGTTACACCGCTACATTCTGACCTCCAGACTTTGAGGGAGCGATGAGACAGACATTCTGGTATTGACTGTGGAAACAAGAAGAAGCCTTAAAAGCGGTTGAAAAAATAACATCCCAACTTGCTTTGCACTATGCATATTTGACGTCAGATAATCAGACAATATCTAAAAATGTAAGCATATAATTTGCGAGCTATAATTTTATGCTGGCAATTAAGAACATTATGCCTGTGGAAGAAAAAAAAAAAGAGTAGAACATGGAACCTTCTTTCGCAATTGCTTTGTTCTGGCTGAGCATCAGATGGAAGAGTCTAAGCATTCGTTTCGAAATCATTCTCATTTTGCTTGATTTCTTATTCAAGTATCCCAATCAGGGTGTCCCCTGTCTTGTGCACCGAGTTCCCTGGGATAGGCACAAGGCCTCCTGGCAAAATGAATAGATCGATGGATGGTATTCAAGTTTCATTTAACGATACAGTAAATAAAGAAGGAGACTAACAACTGGAATGGAGGGATTATTACAAGATTTTCTAAACGAGTAGAATCGCTAAATGAACAGATGGGTGAAAGAATTCATTGATCGATGACAAATAACACTCACGTTTCAATTCTTTTTTTGTATCTTGATGCCTTTGAGAGTTACACTACTGATAATACAACCGCACTGAAGTGTTAACGTAAAAAAGACATATCTCAGTGTTAAATTGGCCAGCTGCTCAGAGCATAAAGCTGAACAAATGTCAGCAGCTTCAACTGCACAAATGAAAATAACTACACAACCTTGGTTTGTGTACCATACGATTCCTATGCATTAAGGTCAGCTCTCAAAATGATGTATTAAAGCTGGAAAAAAGTAACTAAACAAGATGCCGATATGAGATACAAGAGAGTAATAACATACCAAATAATGAACAATATTGTTCCTTATAACGGCTCCTAAAATCCCCCCGAAAAAGTTTTCACAATCATTAAAAAGAAAGTACAAACACTGATCTCAGAAGCTCACCTTGGCATTTAGTTGGCATTTAGAATTTCCAGTAGTGAGATCTCACTCTTTGATCGAATTTCGCTTTCCTACCACTGGGCAGTGGAATAGGAAAGTAAATGCATCTTGCATTTGATTGCAGGAGGATGCTTTTGCAATAAAATGGTGGTAATGGTAATGTTATGCTGGCTTTATGAATATATACTGTAACAACTACAAGTTTAAAATGCATGAATTCTAAACATGCACTATTGAATAGGAGTTTGGATGGAACCTACTGTATCACAGACCAATACTAGACTTCAATCTGAAAGCAAGCAAACATTAGCTGCAAACTAATTCGATTTGTAGCGAACATGGACAATAATCATCATATAAAATTTTCACTATGGCACTCTACTAGGGGTGCAATTATTAAAAATGATCTTTTGTCACTGGGCCTCAAAACGACCAAAAAAATTAAAATATAATATCTATTTACAATATTAATAAGTGTAGCACTATTTAAAATGTTTTAACTGATTGGTGATTCAAGCAATTAAATTCAAAAAGTCTCAGTGATGTTAATTAATAATGAGTCTGCACCTGCATCCTCTTCATCACTGATCAGTCCTGACAACATTATACATAAGAACATCATGAGGATATATGATTCTTCAAATGATAAAACTACATGCGGCTGACTCTGCTTTCTACAGTGCATCAAAATGATGAAACGCCTCGAGGACACAAAGTCCCTGAACTCCTATTAAGTTAGCTTTCACGCAAGCGGGATGCAAACTGACTACATTAAAACCTTCTGGAAGCATTTACTGTACGTTATGAAAGAATGGTGCATTGGTTTTAATGATTTTAATGCAACAAAATAAAAAATAAACTATTTCATATCTCCAACCAAGTGTCTTTAACCCTTTTAATTCTTTTCACGTAGCTACTGTATGGCTGCGCTGTTTATTCACTCTGTTCCTTTTTGACCTCACAACAATACAGCAAGTTCAGCAGCAATTTGTAGTGTACATAAATAAACTGTACAGTATATGGAAATAATAACAAATAAAAAAAAAAACATATCATATGCTTAGAAAGCCACAGAGGTATTTTCTGATAGAGACTAAAAACACAATTTATTATTAAAGGACATTCTTTTTTTCAATATTAATTCACTCATTCTCTATACTGCTTATTGTGTACGCGTTCATGGGAGGCGTGAAGCCTATTTGCAGGAGAGTCAAGCATGAGGCAGGGTACACCTCGGATGGGGTGCCAATCCATTACAGTATAGAGCACATAAGCACAATCGCAAAGACCTTGCATATCTTTGGCAGGGCTGTGGTGGCTCAGTTGGTTAAGGCTGTGGGTTACTGATTGGAAGGTCGGGGGTTCGAACCCCAGCATCGCCAAGTTGCCACTGTTGAGCCCTTGAGCAAGGCCCTTAACCCTATCTGCTCCAGGGGTGCTGTAAGCTGGCTGACCCTGTGCTCTGACCCCAGTTTCCTAATTGGGATATGCGAAGAAGAAATTTCGCTGTGCTGTAAAACGTACATGTGACAAATAATTGAATATTCTTCTTCTTTGGTCTGTGGGAGGAAACCGTATTACCTGGAGGAAACACATTACGCACAGTGAGAACCTCCTGCACAATAATCTGGGTCAGGAAACGAACCCTTGACCCTGCAGGTGCGAGGCCATTGTCATAACCACTACGCCACTGTACCACCTATTTTTTTCCCCGAATTAATTATTACTGGAATTAAACTACTTTAACCATGTACTAAATAACAGTTATGAGTTTTAGGGTTAAGAGATGTTCCTTTTCCTTAAAGAGGTAGGGGAAAAGCAGAGAGACAGGAAATGTGTGATAGAGAGTGAGGAAACAGTAAGAACAAAGAATTGTACGAGGAAGAGAAAAAGAGACGAGAGATCAATGAGCTGACCGTCTCAGGCTTCTCTATAATGAACAAATGTCAGGATGCAAGTAGATATGCATTTGACCATGTGTGCTTGCTTATGTGTGTGTGAGTGAGTGAGTGTGCACTCTTACTCAGGGTTTCCATTCCCCATGCAATGCAGAAAAAATCTCTCTCCTTCTCGAGGCAGGTCGTTTCCAGGCTTAATCAAGACACTCGGGGAGACTTGGGAAAGACACACACACACACACACACACACCACACACATACACATAGCATTTATAAACCCAAAGCTGAAGCCAAGATCAATTGCAGAACAACCACTTTCAGGTCCAGAGTTTGATTTCTTTCTTCTGTAAAGGATTCAAGAACCTTCAAACATGCGAGAGTAATAATGCCCTTTCGCATACACTGAAATGCCTTTTTTTCAAATTCCATTTTTCTGGTTCTCTCAACTGTTATTAATGTGTTGATTACAGATCATCCTAGGTGAAGCTTTCCTTTTAGTGCTTTAACCAGTGCTACAGACACTGACTATGATTTCTTGATTGCTCACAACATAATGCACATTAAATTCCCACGCATGCATACTGTACGTGTTGCTTTAAATTGTGCAGTGCTCTGCCGCAGCTATAACGTGTGTAATGTATATGTCTTACATAGCACACTCAAAGGCAGCTCTGTCTTCTTGTCGCCATTGTTGATGGATGGATGGTCCACAGCACAGCCGATCATGGCGTTGTTATCGGTCCTGGTCACCAGCAGCGTGAGCACACTCGTCACTGTGTATGTCGGCTCGCTGGGGTTGGATTCCACCACATTTGGGCGAGCTTAAAATAGTAATAAAAAAAAATGAAACAATGACAAAACAGGTCATTATTACCTTTGATGATCCAGCTAACAAGTTAACATTTTCAAGACTCTTAATCTATAGTAAAAGCATACAATTTGTATCTGCAAGTTGTAATTATGAATGATAAATTTAACTGTTTTTACACTGACAGAATGACATTTTTTTATCTTATACTGTACATTCAGCATATACATTGATCAGCCACAACATTCAAACCACTGGCCTATATTATTGTGTATTATTATGTCTGACCCCTTGTGGCATGGACTCCACAAGACCTCTGAAGGTGTGCTGTGGTATAAAGCAGTGGTTCCCAAACTGAGGGCCGTGGAATAATTTCAAGGGGGGATTAAAAAATAAAAAGAAATTGTGATTATAATACACATTTTTCAGTATTACAAGTAAATGCTAGGTGGTGTAGTGGTTAGCACTGTCGCCTTGCACCTCCAGGGTTCGGGCTCGATTCCCGTCTCTGTGTGCATGGAGTTTGCATGTTCTCCCCGTGCTTGGTGGGTTTCCTCCGGGTACTCCGGTTTTCTCAGTCTTTTTCCAAAGACCTGCAGATTAGGCTAATTGGCGTTCCCAAATTGACCATAGTGTGTGAATGTGGATGGATTGGCACGCTGTCCAGGGTGTACCCTGCCTCGTGCCCTGAGTCTCCTGGAATAGGCTCCAGGTCCCCGCGACCCTAAATTCAGGATAAAGCGGTATAGAAGATGAATGAATGTTTAAATTGAGTGACTCAAAGATATGACATCACTGTGCAGCGACTGGCTTACTAGTTATTGCTACAGCGCACAACAGAACGTGAAAACCGCAACTGCCGAAATGGATAAATTTGTTATTCTAAAAATGTTAAGGAAATTGTTTGGCTGAGTCATCGGAACCATGTACATCGACCAAGCAAAAGAGCAAGACCCCGTCAGACCAAAGTAGGAAACGTCGGAAATAGGAGGAAGAATTCATAAAGTGCAGTATCTGTATTCACTAAGTTGCGGTAGCAACCGAATACACGAGTTGTCCTGTGCAGCAGTGGATGTACTGCTTCAATTTGGATCTACATATTTGTGTGAGCAGTTTTTTTCCGCTGTTACATATATAAAAAAAATAAATACAGCTCACGTCATGATGTGGAAGATGATATGTGGGGAGCTGTAACCAGCATTAGGCCACGAATGAAGCTTTTGTGCTGCCAAAAACAAGTACACCCTTCCCATTGAGAGGTAAGCCAAAATTATTTTGATGTATAGTAAATGTAGTCAAAATACTGTGAACTGCTTGTTATGTTTATTGCCTGGTTTTGATAGTGAGGCTCGCGAGATCTTGTCGATCTTCAATTAGGGGTCGCTGGCTTGAAAGTTTGAGAACCACTGGTATAAAGCACCAAGACATTAGCGGCATTACGCATTAAGTCCTGCAATTTGCAATGTGCGATCTCCATGGATTGAACTTGTTAGTCCAGCACAGTCCACAGATGCTCAATCAATATGGGGAATTGGGAGGCCAAGTCAACAACTTGTTGACAGATGGATGATCGTACTGAAAGAGGCCACTTTTATTACAGAGTGCTGCTGCCATAAAGAATGGGGGTGAGGGGTAACGGGTTGGGTGGGGGGAGGGGGTGGGCAGGAGGTACGTGGTGTGCTCCTGTGCCCATTGTAAGTGTATTTATTGGCGAACAGGAGTCAGCCTGGGTGCTCTGATTGGTCTAATCCTACAAAGCCTCATATGCAACTGCTATGCACTTTTTTACTGTCAATAACTTTCCTAACTTTCCTAGCAATTTGTGCTACTGTACATGAGCTCTCCTGTGGAATTGGACCAGATTGTCTAGCTTTCATTCCCTATAAGCATCAACAGGCCTTGTGTACCCATACCGTCACCAGTTCACCAGTTGTCCTTACTTGGACCATTTTTTCTACTGTACTGTATGTACTGTACGTACTATCCACTGAACACTGGGAACACCTAACAAGACTTGCTCTGACTTGGGTCTTGTTTGGCCCTTGTTAAGTCGCTTAGATTGTTACACTTGGCTATTTTTGCTGCTTCCAGTGCGTCAACTTCAAGAGTTAACTGTTAACTCGCTGCTTATTACAGTATGTCCCACTCCTTGACCTGTCCACTGTAACGAGATAATCAATGTTATTCATTGGGTGGGTTTAATCTTTTGGCTGATTAGTGTAGTTACATTTATGGCATTTGAACCCTTATTGAGAATGATTTTAATTTATCACAAATTTATGCAACTGAACAACTGGAGGTTACAGGCCTTGCTCAAGGGCTCTGCAGAGCCTCAAAAGCACGAACCTCTGATTAAAGGTTTAATTCCTTAACCATTGAGTAATTACACAGTTACATACTGCATGCCAATGTTTCAAATGAATTAAGAAGCCACAGTGACTAGTGCATCAAAGTTTATTTCAGGCCTTGCCCACAACAAAGTATTTGTGTTTTCATGCAAAATTGAGTGTATGTGTATGTGTATTAGGGCTGCACGATATTAGGAAAATATGCGATATGTTGTTGAATATTGCGATACCAATATTTCTTGCGATATAAGATTTCCCTAGAGAAATGCATTTTTTTATTATTATTGGCTATTTTTTAAAAATAATTTATTATGTGTAATGATCATACTAAAATAAACAGGTAATAGATATTCGTCTGATGTAATTAAATTTAATTCAGGCTAAAAAGAAACTATATGTCAAGGAAGTTGCAAATATTTAGACTTCAAAACACTATGAATGACTTAAACCCCTCAGCAGATATTCTGACTTCTGGTTTGCTGTTACTATAAACCTGCCAACACAATATGAATTACTTTCAAACATGACTTTTTATTCACGTGTAACCATACACTCATCGATTTAATTTATCACAATTCTTTGCGATACAGATATTGCGTATACCATTATCGCGATAACGATAATTTTTCGATATATTGTGCAGCCCTAATGTGTACAGTATGTGTACACGAGTGGGTATATGTGCATGTATGTGCATGTACCATCCAGTTTTTCCTGTCCTTTATACCAGTAGAGCTGAGCAGGAGGTTTGCTACCCGTGCTAGTGCAAGTAAGTGTCACACTCCCTCCTTCCTGCACTGGATCCTCAAAACCTGTTATTACTGGCTTCCCAGGTACTCCTGAGTAGAAAAAGAAACACAGAGGGAAACAAATAATGTAAGAAATAAAAAATAAGAGAAAGTAGGGGAGAGATGAGACATAGGTACAGTGAGAGATAAAAGGATAGAGAACCAAATCAAACAAAAAGAAAATGATAGTATGCAAGACGTAATGCAAGACGTAATGAAAAGGTTAGTATGCTTTATTATTTACTATATATTTTATATGAGTAAATTATGTTATTATGTTTACCAGAAGTAAGACCAAAGAAGTAAACGTCAGGGTAAGAAGGTAGAGTGCATGAAGTGACACACCCATCATGCATAGTGGCCACTGTACAAGCCTCTGGAGACAGTGTTGACTGGGGTTACTTCACTTGGTCAGGTTCAGACTTGGCAACGATATGGGGCAATAAAATGAAATTTGCAAATGACCTGAATGACCAGGTTAGATTTTATCACTAGATTTTTTTTTCTTTCCTGATGGCTTATTTCAAGACAGTAATGCTTGAAAAGAGTAAAGAATAGTTCTGGAAGAATAAAGGATAATATTCACACATGAAATGCCCACCACTGAGTCTTTGGAAGACTTTATGGAGTGGCTCAAGTCGCCTGTAATCAATACAAGATTTTAGGGTAAAATGAACCAACTCTGGATGGAAATAAATATTATGTGGCATAAGGTGATTAAAAAATGCCATGGCAAATGTGCACCATAATCAAAGCTGAGGCTAGGCAGTGTACTTAAGCACTCATGTCACACCATGAACTAAACGCTCAGATTACTTGTTAATGATTTTACCAAGCCTTTTGCCTTTGATCTATTATTCTTTATATCATACCCAGAGCTAAATGCTTTCTCCTTTTGCTCTGCCTATGATATTCTGCCTGTAGACTGCCTGATCTTCTGCCTGTTTGACCACACTCTGGCCTGTTGTGTTTCTGGATTGTTTGTCTTGATTGAAGCACAGTAAGATTTGAACTGTAATTGCATCCTGGGACAGCCTTATTCCTTGACACATAAACACATTCACTAACACATACCAAGTACTGTGACGGTGGCTCGTGCAATCCGTACAGGCATGGTGAAGATTGAGCAGGTATATTCTCCTTCGTCCGACAGCTGCACATTTGCGATGGTGATTGACAGCTCTGTGGGCGTGGACCTGTGTAGCTGAATGCGGTGATCTCTCAAAGCTAGGTAAAAAAGCAAGCGAGAGAGGAAGATTTCTCAGTTTAACATGCAATGATAAGCCCAGAGAGATAACTGGAGGTAATTATTCTACAACAAACGTGTGTGTGTGTGTGTGTGTGTGTGTGTGTGTGTGTGTGTGTGTGTGTGTGTGTGTGTGTGTGCGTGTGTGTATGGTGAGATCCTATTACACCCCATAATAATAATAATAATAATAATAATAATAATAATACAGAAGAAAATGAAAGTAAAAAACAAACATCCAGAAGTGACCTTTTGGTTTCTGAGGTTGCAATTTGTGTTATCTTCAAATCAAGATCAGTTACAGTAATTTGTCTCTATCAGGCACCATTCTCAACTCTGTCTCTCCTTCATTTTCTTATATCTCTAACTATCCTGACCGAAAATCTGCCATTGCCTCATACAGATGCAATGGTTTATAAAGAAGATCTGCAGCAATGACAACAACACATTCATTTACGTAGTTCTCACTTTGACTTAAATGAAAACTTTTACTCCTTTTTTGTCAAAACGCCAGCCTGGAATAATTTAAGCAATACTATCAGTCAGCTTGTCAACTTGTAGCATACTCTATCTTCGTTAGTTAATACAGTCACATATATAACTGTGGCTCTATGAAGTAACAGATAATAGCCAGGGTTGGTTAATATTTCCCCTCATTTCGGTTTAGCATTTTGCATTGTGGGCTCATAACAGAAGGTCATAAAAGAGACCAGTACAAGGCTGAGATCCCTTCAGAAAGGTTATGACAAGTTTATGAGCCCTCAGCAAGATGCCATCAACGGTGGTGCGAAGTGCTGCAATGGCCACCACGTACAATTTATGTGCAGATGGGGTCTTTTTACAGTCTAGCATTTTAGGCTAGTACATTAAGAACCAGGCACTATGCTTAATCCAGATGTTGGGGTAGACAACTTTTACTAAACGTCATTTATGGAATGAGAGATTTGAGCACAAATAGGTTTCGGGCTGCAAGGATGTCCTTGCTGAAGGACGTGAGATTCTATTTGCACATCTTTAATCCAAGGATCGAACATTGCTATGTCTGAAGCCTGGTTGTCCAAACACACGGGTAGATTCCTTTCTTGGCATTTACACTGTTTATTATTTGTTTATAATCATGGAAGGATTTAGGGTGATATCTGGGTCGGTGTAAATCTGCCAGCTTGACATGTCAATAGCAGAGTAACAGCAAAGAGAACATGGGCCTAGCGTAGTGTAGCTAATACAACAGAGTAGCTATGAGAAGCATAGCATTGATGTGCTAGCAGCGCTAAGCAACAAGCCCACTGTCTAGACAGAAAGGGATGTTGGAGACCTCACACCTGCCAAAGTGTGCATTACTAGTAACAATCTCAAAAGGTGCAACAGGTGGGGGACACTCATTTGGGCATAATAGCCATGTTTAGTCAGATCCCGGCTAGATGGGAAACTGTGGGAGCAGCTGTGGGATTGAGCTGAAGTGCCAATGGGAAGCCACACTTTTTGGAGATATGTACAATTTGGTCCATGAACCTGGTAACCATGAATTTGGCTTGAGTTTAGTGCAATTGAGACTCCATATGGCAGTGTTGAAATCCCCACAACAGGTTCATCTTGCAGCACTGCTTTTACAATTTTGGGGGTGGTTATAGCTGGAGTGTTCCATGTTCCAGCCAAGGTTCTTACTTAGGCCCCCTGCCAGGGGGCCACCGAAGCAGCCTCTCTGGCCATCAGAGCTGACAGAATTGTTGCAGAAAATTCTTTATTAGCAACATGAAATTGCTTCCAGTGACCAACAAAAAAGACATTTTAAAAATGCAAAATAAGGAAAAAATGCACAAACTTGTTCTAATATGCTTGACAGTTACTGGTCACATGGTCTTGTCCACATCACATCTTTCATCTGCTCTTGCTATGCACCTTGAATAGAAATGCTCTTTGCAACTTATCCACCCTGGGCAGATACATCTCATTAAAAACACTTGTGTGTTTGCATTATTTTCCTGTTGGTTTGTTGAAAACTTCAGATAATAAAGTCGCAGTTGCCCCTTTGAGATTAGTCTGGACCCTTTCACCAGCCTCCTGCATGGTCTATGCTCTTATATCGTCAGTCAGTATGTTTACATGCACAGTTAAGTCGAGCTACAGTATGGTTATAGCTCAACTAGGCCATTAACTGTCCTTGTCGTATTATACAAGCACAGTAGGGGGAATCGATTTATTGACCAAAGTGTGTCCGACTTTGCTATAATAGGTGGCGTTATGCCCTGTTTTAGGTTTTCATCTTTTCAGATTTGAAATGATTGGAACTGGGTTAAGAACCCTTCAACACATTATAACAACCTGGAAGGATAGTGCAGAACTGTCAAGCTTGTGAAAGGAGTGTGGTCAGAAAAAAAATGATGAATGGAGACCGCTTAAACACTGAAGTTGCATGGATTAAAAAAAAAAAAAAAAACAGAACCATAGCTATGTTTAATGGTGAAAGAAAAAGCATTTCCATATGCATACAATGTGATGAACAGTGGTGTGGCCATAAAAAAAACACTTGTCAGTGAGGTTAATCAGAAAAAGTTCAAAGTTGCTAAGGAGCATAAAGATTGGTAAAGGTCATGCGGTCTGATTAGTGTTCAGAGCTATAGGTGCATCAGGGTAAAAAGGGAAGCACATGAAGCGATGAATCCATTATGCATAGTGGCCATCGTACTGTACAAGCAATTGGCTGTACTGCCTGTGTTACCCAATTCAATTCAATTTTATGTATATAGTGCTTTTAACAACGGTCATTGTCTCAAGGCAGCTTTACAGAATCAAAAGAAAATGATGGAAATATGTATGAGATCTGTGAGAAAATATGTATGAATCAAAACGATCATATTGTCATGATCTGTGGTTGCTTCAGTTATGCTGAGCATAGACCCCAAATCATAACAGTGCCTCCAAAGACTTGTACACTGATTGTACCCATCACTCTGGAACAGGGTCAATCTGGACTCATCAGACCACATAACCTTTCTCTATTGCTGCAAAGTCCAAGCTTTATGCTCCCTAGCAAATTGAAGCCTTTTTGTTCAGAAAAGCCTCACTAATGTTTTTTTTTTAATGGCCACACAGCTGTACAGTCCCAATCCTGTGAGTTCTCGTCACATTGAGGACGTGGAAATGCCTTCAGAAAACAAACACAGCTAGGATTTCTACTGTTGATGTTTTAATGATGCAACTTCACTTGTTTGTGATTTCTAATCATGGCTTTTCCAACCAACCACTTCTCTTTCCTGCATTTGATGGTTCAGCATTATCCCTCCAGGTTAAATTTTTAACCCAATTAATTCCATTAATTCAGCAATCTCCTTAGTCATTTTATTATCCTGGTGGAGGCCAGTAATTTGACCCTTCCGAAAAAACAGTAACGTCTATCCATGATCATGGGTTGAGTATTTTGACATGCTTGTTTAGTAAATGAGAAGCTATTCACTGTTTCAGTTAGTGATTAAAAAAAATAATAATAAAAAAAATATTGCCATCTAAAACATATTGCAGTAATTATCCAGTCAAACACTCTTAATTATTTGCTTATTTAAATAAAAATTTTTACTTATTTTTTGCCAGGCAGTGTATAAAATAGGAAAAATTGGATGGTTCTGGAACCCAGATTGAACAGCTGCTGCATAATGGAATGTAGTCTGGGAACACTGTCCCAGACTACAGTGTAATGAATCAACTGCTGTTGACCATATGGATCTCCTTCACTGAGCAGAGAATATTATGAAGCATATCAAGAAAAGCAAAAGGAGCAGTGTTTATAGATCATGTGTTCCATGGTGATAGAGGACCCAATGCATGATGACGGCAGGACACTTGGTTATATTACCTTCACACTGATAAACAACATGCACAATGGCACATTGTAAAACATACGCAAAGGTAGGTTGCATGCATAAACCTGAATCTCCCATGCTCACACCATAGCTGATTTCATCAAACTAATTGGTTGGTATTGAGTGTATACTGGACTTGTGGTAGCCTTGTTGTTGGAATAAGATACGAAGATTAAGATCATTAATTTGCATTCATCTGCTGCAACCTTCCTTTTATTATAAAATATTATCCAAACTTTCTTCTTCTTATTATTATTATTAGTTATTAGTAGTAGTATAATTATTATTGGTTATGTTATATATTTATTGGTCTAGGCATTTATTCAGTTATTTATTCACTCACTTACTGCCGTATTGCTTAATACATTTCTTATTCTTTACAGGGAGTCTGGAGCCTCTCACAAGGGACTTGGGGCACGAGGTGGGGTACACTCTAGACGGGGTACCAATCCATCACACAAACACTTATACACACTGGGGACATCTGTAAGACAAGCCTACATTTCCTCTGAGCTTCGAGAGGAAACTTGGTTCCTTAGAGGAAACCCACAAATCACAGGGAGAACCTTTTTGCTTCTTTGCTGTTTTTTTGTTTTTTGTCACACTGGAAAGTAGAGCTAGGAAGGCGCTGAGAAAAGATTTGTCTCTGTTCTAGTGCTTTTGACTTTGTGTTTTTGTAGGACGTTTATGGCGACATATGTTTCCAGACTATTTTTCCCAGTATTCACTGCACCTCCCCTGTCACAGTCACATAATGTCAACTGTACATGTATTCACCTACGCCTTGTTTAGCTTCATCAGTCTGTCTATTTACTGTATAATCCGTGTCTCAGTTGCGCCTGCGATCGTCACTCTTCTAGTTATCTTGTTGTAGTGTGCTTTTGGCTTTGATAGCATTAGCTGGAACGTTAGCATTAGATCTATAGTTTCCATCTCAGCAAGAATGATCGTTTTCATTTTGAGGTTTGTATTTTGTGTCTGTTTTTTTTTTAAGAAATAATATTAACTTCACTTTATTAAAGAACAGTCTGCATTTCCATCCTGCCTCGGCTCCCTAAATGACTTCCTGTGGTGCTCTGCGTTTTCACTGCTTTTTCAAATATAAGGGTTTTCTGTTTTAGCATTAACCGAAAAAAAAGAGCTTGTCATTAATATTTACATTAGGATTTAAACACTGTGTTAAGTGTTTTACAGAATGTGTTTCAGAATGTGATTTGTAAGTGTACATGCTACAGAATTGGCGTGCACATTGCTGTACTATTGTAAAGGTTTAATCCTGACACTCACAAGTTCTAACAATTAGCTTGAGAACCTGCCATGGTCATAACGGTTTTATTCCTGTTTAGGATCCTACTGCTACATATAGTATAAAAGTTCGTTTTCTACTGGTGCATAAGGACAATGAAAAACGTAATTACATCATTCTCGATGTTTTAATGTGCATTATACTGGCACCATGTTGGCGACAAAGGCAAAGTACATGATTATCAGGGATAATTACATCATTTTTAAACATTTTAATGAATTTCAAGGTATAAATTTGAGGCCAAATGTAAAGTAAATATGAATGAAGGCAGGTAAAACAATATACAGTATGAAATAAATTAATAACAAAAGAAAATGCAAGATATATGGTACTGAATTATATTATATTATGTTCTTTTTGTTAATCAGAAATGTTTCAGACAATATCTAGAAAAAAGATTTCTTTAAGGGTTTACATTTGGAACGTAGAAAGAACTTTGAAAGAATGTAGCGGAATAATGGATTAGTGTGTGTGTGTGTGTGTGTGTGTGTGTGTGTGTGTGTGTGTTTATAAGTGAATAAAACATAGTTAAATATGTTTAAGAATGAATTAAACATATCTATAGATTTCCCTCTTTTCACCTTTTCCTGAGTGTTCCCATCGTCCTGCCTATCATTTCCTATTATTTTCCTTCCTTCCTTCTTCATGCGTTCTTACTTTCTCATTCTTCAATTTGGGATATTTCTATCTGTCATGAGTGCTCTGAGGTTTAAAATCACACTCCATTTGTCCTTGGGTTTACCCATCCATTCTTTCATTTATCTGACCACTCATCCATCCATGCACTTCTCTCCACCCACCAATCCCCGTGTCTCTCACCTCTTTTAGCTCCAAAGTAGAGTGTCTGTTGTGCAGTGTTGGACCACTGGAGGGAGGAATTATCAGTCTCAGCCACACGGCATGTCAGAGTCACCGTACCTCCCTCGGCCACTGTCTCGTCCGAGGTCACTGGTTGGAAAGGATCTTCTTCATCATCTACAACATCACAAACAACATGACACCGCATCAGCACCGTATCATCAGCACTATAAGAATAGGCAAGGATTAGGACTGAAAGCTCAGAAAACAGTTTGTGGGTGCAATATAGAGAAACGCTCTTCAAAAAGAAAAAGAGTAAAAATCTGTCTGGAGTGAGGTGACATAATGTCGGCAAACTTGGCATACATACACACTCAGAAATACACTAAAACTTTGCGAGACTATGACTATGACTATGTAACCTTGTTTTCTAACAGCATGCAGAACAAACACACGACAGAATGGCTCATCTGTGCAGTGTTTGTATTTCCCATTTCCACAAATTCCCCTGTTACAACACAGGGCCTGGCTACAAACCATTATAAACTGGTTATAACCATTATCATTACTGGGATTGAATAAAACTAACGGTTATTAGTTAAAGAAATATTAATTTCATGATTATTCAAATAGTCAATACAAAATGAAAGCATAAAAAGCATTAGAAGTGATGTATCAAACAAACTATTCAAAATTTCTTTAAATAAATAAAAAATATATACTGTATATTGTCAAAGAGTGCATGTTTGCACATTCTGCACATGGGCAGAACACACACACAAACACACACATCCATATAGAAACAGATATTTTGGTCTAGAAGGCATGTCTTAGAATAATCATTATATACACACATTATTAATGTATGTGATGTTTTCATTATCTGTATGTTTAAACAAGCAGATATATATTTCTGTGTGGATTTATGTTGATTTATGTTTATGTAGATTTTAATAAACCACTTCTCAGTGTGTGTGCCCATGTGTGTTCGCAAATGATCTGTTTATATTCCCCATGTGTGTCTAAGACAGGAGTTGTGACCTGTGCACTAAAGCAATTTCTCTGTAGCTTCAGCTATTTTAATCAGTGAGCATTATTCAGCCTGCAATCAACAACATTTGGTGGATCATAAAGCTTTAGAAATGTTGCCAAAAATGTTCACAAAATACTCTTTTTTTTTCTTTTTTTTAAAAATATAATTATCAGTTACGGCCCAGCTGAACTGGCTGAAGCTGTAGCATCATTGTTCTTCTGATACACACTGAGATTTTTGCACACAGTATTTTCCTTTGATGCTCATGTTTAGGGGATTGCTCAAGGGTTCAAGACATGCTTTTACTGATTTTACAGATAATTAATAATATGCATAAATGGTACATGATATTACAATAATGTCCAGGAGCATTTCTGTTCCCCGAGCAAAATAATCATACCCTAAAAGGTACAATATGGGTATACAACTTTCCAAATGTTTATTGTTCCCTTGGCCTACAGTACCTTAAACAGACATATTATGCATTATGCTGAATACCGAGCATTTAGTATAAATGTTTAACAGCTGTTGCAGTGCATATTCCTAAATTGAATAATATTTGCCTTTCACTTTGGTTATTATTTGGTTATTAATATAGTCACATTATATTATCAATCAATCACAATAACTGTTGACAAAAGATCTGACATGATTTACTCACTCACTCATTCATTCATCGTCTATACTGCTTTATCATTTTATCATTAATATCATTTTTACTTATTGCTTTGTTTTCTATCCCTGTCTTCTACCTGTATATTTTTCACTTCCCCAATTATCCTGTATACATGGTCGCGGGGGCCTAAAGCCTATCTCAGAAGACTTAGGGAACAAGGCGGGGCACACCCTGGACAGGGTGACAATCTGTTGTACAGTATACACATACAGTATACACACTTACACGCAATTTGGGAACATCAATTCGCCTAACCTGCATGTCTTTGGAATGTGGGATGAAACAGAGTACCCCGAGGAAACCCACCAAAGACAGGGAGAACATGCAAACTCAGTCATGCAGACATGACTTAACTTAGCATAATTTTTTAACAAATCTGCAGTCTTAACAAGAATGTGCACTAAGGCTGAGAAATGTTGATAAATATTCTTCCATGTTGTTCTAGAATCTGACAGTTGTCCCTGTACTGTACATCCATCCATGCATCTAGGAACCTCTGTAGTCCAACAGGGTTCGTGGAGGCCAATGATGATCATTATACGTCAGTGGTTTCCATTGTATTCATTCCCATTTGCAGGACCTCCGGTCAATATTCAACACACATTCACACACTACAGGCAATCTGGAAACGCCAAGTAGCATAATTCGCATGTCTTTGAACTGTAGGAGGAAACCGGAGCACCTGGAGGAAACCCACCAAAGCACGGTTAGAGCATGCACACAGCAGCTCCATGCACATAGTCCCATACATACACACTACATACAGTACACTGAAGGTCAGTGGCATGGCAGGTGAGAAACTTGCCACTAAGCTACAAAGATATAATATCTATCTACATATACGCATCATTTGCAGAGGTGCAGGCTTCAAACATCAAAGTCTCTCTCAAACTGCCGTATAGAATCTGTTAATCACTACATTGCTGTTTAATTCCTGGGTTAATCTTAGGCTCAAATCTTCTGCCTATATTTTTCCTTGACAATGGAAAAATCCCCCAGGCTGGTTAGTTCTTTCTGAAAATAACTTTTTTTTTAATTTAAAACTTTTACTTACTGTACATGGTCTACAAAGCTCCTTATAGTCATATCTGTCTTCATCTATTGTATCTATTGTATCTAAAAAAAAAAAAGCCCTCAGATTTACACAGCCTGCATACCTCAGATGGGTTCCTTTTACTTTTATAAAATTGGAGAAAGATGTTTTAAAACAGTCACAGCTGTGCATGAAGGAACATGGGGACTAAAAGCATACATGTAAATGGTAATAAATTGCATATTTAAAATACCTAAAACAGGAAACTGACAAAATTGGAAACTGGGATGTTGATGTTGACTCTAACCGCAAACTAAACAGCAATCAGACTGCACATGCTTTTGCAAAAAGCCACTTACTGTAATATGCAGGACCACAGTCCAATGCTTTCATTAGGGCTGTATGAACTGATGACAAAGTGTCAACATGAGGAATTGAAAATGAAAGGTTAACCGTGACACACTGAAGATAAGTGTGCCTGCTGGTGTTCATTTTACAGTAACAGTCAACATATATTTTAATATGTATTTTTAATAAATTGGAAATAAAAGTGAAAACTCTAAGGTATATACAGTAGCTTCCAGAGCTCTTGGTGTTGCTGAGCTCTACAGTTCAACAGCACTTTTTTCCTACAACTGTAGGAATGTGACAAATTGTTCATTGGGCCAATCATAAAGTTTCTTTTATCTCTTTGATTGGTATGAATTAAAAAAAATTTTTTTTTACTATTATTATGTTTAAGTACTCTAATGGGACCTTCTTCACTTTTCCCTTTTTTGGATAAAGTTTAGTTTCGTCGGAGAGTTTTTAAAGCTTATTCTACAGTAAGATGCATAATTATCTTGTTCTTATTTTCCTATTCTTATTCCTATTCAATAACGTTTCTTAAAGTTATTGAAATAATTTATTGATTAATTTTTTGTTTTATTATACTTTATTTATTTATTCTTTTCATGATCTGAAGATTATAAAGAATAATTATTGGACTAAATAATTGGGGTCTAAGTACACTCTGACTAAGTACAGTTAGGGTCAATTTTATTAATTTTGTCAAAGCTTGATTGCATTAGATTATATTATTTTAAATATTGTTATTATTGCATAATTATTCCTTTTCCTTATTTAAAAGACTGATCATTAATATTTTGATTAATAAAATAATCCTATTCCTCTTAAATCATAATTTGATTATTAACCTATACTGTATGATTGATGTTTGATAATATACTGTACGTATACATTATGGATTAGTAATCCATAATTAATACATAATTAATTAGTATTAATTAATTACTTAATATCCAAAAAGTTTCAACCTTCATTGATAAATGTTGGTTATGTAGTATAATATAAAGTGTAGTAAGGCATAGTAATGGATTTATTAACTATTGATCCCTTCATTTTTTAGCTTTAAAACAGGAAGTCTGGCCATCTGTGTCCAGAAAAAACGGAATTGAAAGTTATTTCTTTAAACTTTTCCTAAGCATCTCTGTTAATCTTATTTTGGCAAAGAACTTTTCCATTGCCTGCTTTTAAGTTCCTTATTTCTTGCTCTCTGTGTGTACGGTTTGTTCTTACATCACACTTCATATACTTTTCTGCTTGATTGTCATTAGTTATGAGTAAACAACTATAAAACAAAATAAGGAGTAAATATTATTAGGATTATAATTTTTACTTTTTGCTTTGTTTCCTATCCCAGTCTTCTACCTGTATATTTTTCACTTCCCCAATTTGCCGTGCAGTCGCCTTCTCTTTTATTGTAGCAAGCAGATCACTACAATTTGAACAGAGGCCTTCTGGGTATTTGGTTCCTTACACTTTACTACAATTACAGACCAATAAAATTTTTCCACAGTCTGCAAATCTTTGACCAGCTTATTGAGAGTTCCCGTTTATCATTACCAAATAGAAATGGCAAAAGTTAAAATCAACTGCAGGTTGTTTATGAAATATCAGTCAGTCATTTTCAGTTGGTTTTGAGTCTGTGGAATGGATGGAATTTGTACCAAAGGGAAAAAATAGGCTTTCTTTTTTTTTTTTTTTTAAACCCCTTAAATTAAAGTCTACACTTCAATTAAATCTTGATTGCTTAATTTTGGACCTGACAGTAATTAAATGACTGAAATTCAGTGTAACAGTGATTCTAAAATTAAGTAATTCAACAACAGAAAAACCTTTTTTTGAAAAGGATTGCCCTGAGCTTTTGTCTTGTACTTTTGATTGTGACATTTTTATACATACACTGTGTTACAAATTATTATGCAAATTGGATGTAAGTGTCATAAACATTAAATGTTTAGTTTTTAAATTCAACTCATGGATGGTGTTGTGTCTCAGGGCTCTTTGGATCACTGAAATGAATCTCAGACACGTGTGATAATTAGTTTGCCAGATGAGCCCAATTAAAGAAAAAGTACTGAAGAAGGTTGTTCCACATTATTAAGCAGGCCACAGGTTTCAAGCAATATGGGAAAGAAAAAGGATCTCTGCTGCCGAAAAGCGTCAAATAGTGCAATGCCTTGGACAAGGTATGAAAACATTAGATATTTCACAAAAACTCATCGTACTGTGAAGACATTTGTGGCCGATTCAGAGCACAGACAGGTTCGTGCAGATAAAGGCAGAATGAAGAAGGTTTCTGCCAGACATCGGATAATTCATCGGATTAAGAGAGCAGCTGCTGAAATGCCATTACAAAGCAGCAAACAGGTATTTGAAGCTGCTGGTGCCTCTGGAGTCACGCAAACCTCAAGGTGTAGGATCCGTTAGAGGCTTGCAGTTGTGCATAAGCCTACTATTCGGCCCCTAATCAATGCTCACAAGCAGAAACGGTTGCAGTGGGCCCAGGCATACATGAAGACTAATTCTCAAACAGTATTGTTTACTGATGAGTGTCATGCAACCCTGGATGGTCCAGATGGATGGAGTAGTGGATGGTTGGTGGGTGGCCACCATGTCCCAACAAGACTGCGACGTCAACAAGGAGGTGCCGGAGTCATGTTTTGGGCCAGAATCATGGTGAGAGAGCTGGTAGGCCCCTGTAGGATCCCTGAAGGTGTGAAAATGACCTCTGTAGAGTATATTGACCGACCACTTTCTTCCATGGTACAAAAAGAAGAACTGTGCCTTCCGTAACAAAATCATCTTCATGCACGACAATGCACCATCTCATGCTGGAAAGAATACCTCTGTGTCATTGGCTGCTATGGGTATAGAAGATGAGAAACTCATGGTGTGGCCACCATCCTCCCCTGACCTCAAACCCATTGAGAACCTTTGGAGAATCCTCAAAAGATCTATGAGGGTGGGAGTCAGTTTGATTCAAAACAGCAGCTCTGGGAGGCTATTCTTACATACCGCAAAGAAATTCAAGCAGAAACTGTCCAAAAACTCACAAGGTCAATGGATGCAAGAATTGTGAAGGTGATCTCAAAGAAGGGGTCTTATGTTAGGATGTAACATGCCCCGTTAGGATGTTTACATTCTTTACAACCTATAAAATGTTTTAACTCTGTTGTGCATAATAGTTTGGAACAGTGCATTTTCAGTTTTTAATTTTTAAAATAAATATTGTTATCATTAGGAGGTTTGTTCAATAAAATTAAAATTATACCCTAATAGTTGATGGCTAGAAAATTATACTGACTGTCATTTGCATTGGCTAATTATGAAAATCAGAGAAATATATCATTTGCGTAATAATTTGGAACGCAGTGTACAATGTGGTCCAAAACATCTGCCCCAATATTAACTGTACAGTACTAAACTATAAATGCTAAATAACTGAAACAAATGAGAAATTAAACCTCATTTTTTGCTCTTTAAAAGTCCATGATGATTTAATTTAACTTATCTAATTTAACTTATTTAATTTATCTAGAAGTTGTGTACAATGAATAATTGACGTAGTTGACTAAACCCAGTGACCAAATTAGTTGCCAACGCATTGATTATGGATTAGTTGGTGTAATTGCTGTTTTTGTAATATGAGTTTTCATTTGGGAGAATGGATTGATTCAATGGTTAGGCCGAACCCTGATTTGGCAAGGAAGTACATAATACTGGGCAGTCATTGAAATCTAAAAGAAAATGTCATTGTTGTCATTTTCCAAAATTTTTGAAGATCCAAATCAAGGTCAGTGAAGTTACAAAATCCATTAATTGGGGAAGAACCACGTTTGGTAACTTCTGTAAGACATGTTAATTTTTGCATTTCTTAAAATTATTTTCTGTATATTTAAAATTTGGGACATTTATATGCTCAAATAGGCGGCGCGGTGGTGTAGTGGTTAGCACTGTCGCCTTGCACCTCCAGGGTCTGGGTTCGATTCCCCGGCCAGGCTCGATTCCAGTCTCTGTGTGCATGGAGTTTGCATGTTCTCCCCGTGCTTGGTGGGTTTCCTCCGGGTACTCCGGTTTCCTCCCACAGTCCAAAGATATGCAGATTAGGCTAATTGGCGTTCCTAAATTGCCCGTAGTGTGTGATTGGGTGTGTGAGTATGTGTGTGTGTGCCCTGCGATGGATTGGCACCCTGTCCAGGGTGTACCCTGCCTAGTGCCCGAAGTCTCCTGGGATAGGCTCCAGGCCCCCCGCGACCCTAAATACAGGATTAAGCGGTATAGAAAATGAATGAATATATGCTCAAATAAATGTGTCTTTAACTTTAAATGTGTATGAATGTGTGTAAGCATCAAGTAAAAATGTACTCAAGTAAAAATAAAAAAATGTTTCCACTATTTAGTGTAGTATTAAAAAGTATAAATTAAATGTTTTAACTGATAAATGTAAGCAAGTATTATTTCTTAAAAAGTGGCAATGGCACAAACATCACTCCGTCGCTGTAAGTCATAAGCATGATTAATGCTAAATAGTTTGATAATAAACTAATCAGATGTTTAAAATGAGAAAATGAAAATTTAAAATAAACCTAACCATGAGACAATTTGAGTTTGAAAACTCTTTTAAAGTCCACATTTGGTCCAGAGCATTTTCTGTGTAATGATATGATTTAATGTGCAAATTAAAGGACATCTGCAAAATAACATCAGGACAAACACACAGCAAATTAATCAACAGCTGGTAAAGTTGTGATATGTTTTTTTTTTTTAAATACATGTACACAAATGCATTTAACATTAGCCAGACTGCATACTGTATTCTGTACAATATAGTACACTATGTTCAGTTCAGTATAAAAATCGTTAGATATGACTTGGAAACAGAGTATGGCCTCAAAATTCATGCATCACTAGGTTACATACAGTATTTGCAACAAATTATCATTATATTAGCAGTTATAAAGCACTCAGCAGGTCTAAGGCATACGCTGTAGCTGCAGGTTTATTCCATGAGCGCCGCATAACCAAAGATCCAAACACAATTATGTCAGGACAATGAATTGGCAGATTGTCATTTGGCAAAAAGAAAGTGTCTGCCTGTACGTAATGAAAGCCTAAAGTAAAAGCATTATGGATTTCTGAAAACAAAGCAATCAGCATCCAACAAGAGCTAGTCAAAACTTGTTGGCCTTAATGAGCACTGCTTTTTTACACAATGACACACACATACGTGGACACACACACACACACACACACACACACACACACACACACACACACACACACACACAAATACACAACCAGCTTGCACAGCTTTGAGGGTGTGGGAAACACATGTATTTAAAGTAACACAATTTACACCCTACTAACAAATCAGGAAGTGAGAGAAGAAGAAAGCAGGTGGAGTATAAAGGGCAAAAAGGAAAATTAGGGAAAGACAGAATGTGGGAGAAGGGGAGCCAGAAATGAAACAGGAGATAATGAGACTGATAACTAGTTTCTCTGGAGGGGTTGTAACTTCAAGACAACTGCTTTTAAACAGAGTCATTTGCCTCTTTAAAAATAGGGGGATAATGCAGACAGAAGGAGCAGAGAACTTTTTTTTTTTTTTTCACTTTACTGCAGTATGATGTAACATGAAAGCAAGAAACAATTAAAAAAATAAACAAATAAAAGGAGAGATAAACACAATGATGAATAAATCAGAAGATGACTATCGTAAAAATAAATAACTAATAGAATGTTCGATGATCAGCCCTGACATTATGACCACTGAGAAGTTATTTGACATTATGACCACTGATCACCATCTATATACCAATAAACTGGTGGCAGGATCATGCGATTCCAAAGCTCACAGGCACCAAAAGCCAAAGCTTGCCAACATAGTACAGGTAGAAAGGCACCAGAACATCCAGTGGATAATAGTGGCCTAGCAGGCAAAGAGCCAAAGACTTCCAAAATTCCCAGACCTCATTCTGATCAAACACCCATGGCATGCATCGTACAAAAAAAGCCCACTCTCCAATACCCTGCTAACTTTCCAGTGCCATCACAGCCCATCCCCAGAGGCCCTGTGGAGCCATGCAGTGAGGGGCCAGAGCTGTCCCAGGGGCACCCTTATATTTGAAAGCTTACAGTATAATACAGCACTTGATGTAGAACATTTGTTTAAAAGTGCACTAAAAGAGTAGTATCAGACTGAAGCAAATTGCTGTCTTCTGATGAATGTTATTGCACGTTACTGGACATGGAACAAAGTGAGCTCCATTAGTACAGCAGGAGTATCTCCACCTGTCTCGCGGAAGACCAGAGTTTGATTCGTCACAGGGGTGCAATGCACGAGTCAGTGCATTTGGTGTTGGTTCCAAGCCCCAATAAAATGGGAAGAGATGTGGAAGAAATAGCATCCGGCAACGAATTGAGCATGAAAAAGATGATCCACTGTGGTGAGCCTTAACAGCGACAGTCGGATAAAAAAAACAACAACAACTGGGCATGGCACAACAATTTTTTTATTATTATTTATACACAGGTAATTGTATATTCAATTTATAATGGACATGAGGTAATAACTTAAAGACATAAAACCGTAATGTGTGTGCAGTACTGTATGTAGGCTATTCTATCATGCCCTTATTTTGCTATTTTCGTTCAATTAAAATTAAAATCATTGTTTTGCTCATTCGATGCGCTCTATTTTACAGAACACATGCCCATGAACAGACTGAGCACTCATCTGCTATGCATACAGCTCACTCACTAAGTGCTGTTTATGAGGTTATCAATAAAAAAATTCGGCCCTTGAAGTAAACAATGTCTCTGATTGGGATGACAACTATAACCTGAATTTTGAAGTGATGATTTAAATATGGACTTAAAATATTCAAATTGCATGCTTTTACATATGACATATTTTTTTTATAGCAGTGTAATTACAGCCCAAAACATATATTTCATTTTGGTTTTATCAAACTGTCGCGGTGGCACCAGAGATTACACAGTGGCAGGAGTCACTCAAGCAAATATAGCAACAACAAAAAAACAACAACCTCATAGACAAATGCAGCAGAAATAGTACTGCTTTGGTACTACAGTATATACTTGACCTCTGAATACCGGCCAAAGTTCACAAAAAGGCAACCCGAGGAACCTGAGGAAAGAATGTTCAAGGTATGAAGAAAAATTGTCCTGGTAGGAAAGATCCTAAATGTGTTTATGTGTGTGTGTGTGTGTGTGTGTGTGTGTGTGTGTGTGTGTGTGTGTGTGTGTGTGTGTGTGTGTGTGTGAGAGGCCGGCTGGGAGATAACACCAACTGAAATGTAATAAATACCATCTAAAAAGCAGACAGTGAAAAACAACCCCTTCATCCTTTTCCCTGTTCGGTCTCTCTCATCTCTCTCCATCTGCTCCATCCTTCGTTCTTCCTTCCTACTTGCCGCCTCCTCGCATCTGTCTTTCGCTCCCTAGATTCTCCTACTAGTCCTCTACTAACCTCTCTGAGCTCTCCTGCTACCTCACTTTCCCCCCCTCTCACTGTCCTTCTTACACTCTTCAACTGTAAAGCATGTCTTGGCCCTGCTGTATTGTTCAGTGAACATAGGAAATTCTCATTTTTCAATTTCATTGAAATCTGATAGACAATACACCTCTCGTTTCCTGGTTAGAGCCTCTAAAGTGAGCCATAAAAGTGGTTACATTTGCATCAGCCTAGCTGTAAAGGTAATGTTACTGGTAATGATTTTTAAAGTTAATAATAAATCCTGAACATACCTGAATGACGGTAAAGCTGACATGAACATTAATTAACGAATGTCCGTCATGATAAAGGCTTATCTGAGTGACGTTGCACCTTTAATTGCTGATTATTCCATATTTTTTGTTTTAAAAAAATAAGCATATCCACATGGTCTGGATGAAGATGGGCTTTGTGTCAGTAATTCCTCCTTGTTTCTGCTGTTTGTAGTTGGTGCTGTTTTAAAATGATACACTGGCCATGTTATTTCCAGGCAATGTACTGTAAAAGCAAGGGGAAAAAGATTTTTTATAGAGTTTATAGAGAGACATCTTCTGGAAATGGGCTACAACTGTTGCATTTCTAGTCCAACCACTCCTGAACCTAAGATAAAATTGAAAGGTGTCCTACAGTACCTGGGCTAAGGAGAAAGAGATGGAAGTAAATTTTGTTGTTAGGCTTTTGTTTGCTTTCGTCGAGGGGTCACCACAGCAGACCATCAATCCACACAACAATTTGGCAAAGGTTTTACACCAAAGGTGCCCTTCCTGAGTTTGCATGTTCTCCCCGTGCTTGGTGGGTTTCCTCCGGGTACTCCGGTTTCCTCCCACAGTCCAAAGATATGCAGGTTAGGCTAATTGGCGTTCCTAAATTGCCCGTAGTGTGTGATTGGGTGTGTGAGTGTGTGTATGTGTGTGCCCTGCGATGGATTGGCACCCTGTCCAGGGTGTACCCCGCCTAGTGCCCGAAGTCTCCTGGGATAGGCTCCAGGTCCCCCGCGACCCTGAACACAGGATTAAGCGGTATAGAAAATGAATGAATGAATGAATGAATGAATATATATTTTATTTAATCAAGGTCTCTGTCTGGAGAAAGAGTGGGGAGGCACAGAATCCAAGTTGATTGAAGTACAATGTTACTGTAAGTTTCCAAAGTCGGTGATGATGTCTGCGATGCCATGTCATCTGCTGGTGTTGGTCCACTGTGTTTTATCAAGTGAAAAGATCCACAAAGTAGATTTTAGAGCACACCTTGCTTCTATCTAACAACAAGATTTATGCAAATGCTGATTTCCTTTTTCAGCAGCAGACTTAGCACCTGCCCACAGTGCTAAAACTACCACTAACTGGTTTGCTGGCCATGATAAGGAGCTTGATTGCCCAGCCAAATCGCCAGCCCTGAACCCTATAAAGAGTCTACAGAGTATTGTCAAGAGGAAGATGAGGAACAACCAACCCCAAACTACGGACAAACTGAAGGCTGCTATCAAAGCAACCTAGTCTTCAATAACACCTCATCAGTGCCAAGGGCTGATCGTCTCCATGCCATGCTGCATTGATGCAGTAATTTGTGCTAAAGAATGCGCTATTTGCACTATAAGTGCTATTTGCATGTACATTTTTTTTTCAGAATGTCTGCACCTTATTTTATAGATCTACGGATTATTCTAATATTTTGGGTTACAATATTAAAATAAATGGAGTTGTTATGTACATTTTCAAAAGAATGCTACCTTTTTCAGATATACTGTATACAGGACAATCTCCCCCACACCATTACACACCACCCACAGGAGCCTGATCTGTTGAGACAAGATAGAATGGATCCACTCTTTCATGTTGCTTACACAAAATTTCAACCCTACCATCTGAATGTCGCAGCAAAAATCTAGACTCATCAGACCAGGCAATGTTTTTCCATCGGCAGTTTTGGAAATACTCAGACCAGACCGTCTGGCACCAACAATAGCAGTGCCTTATTCCAAGTCACTTAACTCTCCGTTCGTCATCATTCCGGTGCTTGGTTTGAACTTCAGCAGATCATCTTGGCCATGTTTACATACGTAAATCCATTGAGTTGCTACCAGTTGGCTGAGTAAATATTTGCAATAACAAGCAGTTGAATGGGTGTGCCTAATGAAGGCGCTGGTGAGTATATTATACAGTATAAGGTATACTGTACATAGAAATGTGCCACTCCTCATTTTTTCTTTTTTTCCACCCGAAGAGCAAGACTTTGCTTTGAAGAAAAGTTCTCTCATTTTCAGTTGAGTCACTGTATGTGTCCTTTTTTTTAAAGAAATATTTTATATTTGTTAAGCCACACAGTGACCTATGAATCATTCAAACATAAAATCTGTCTAACCTAAGGTATGAACCAGTAAGAAACAGGCACAGATGGTAACTTACAAACCAGAAGTTCACTGACTATACATAAAGTTCTCCTGTACTGTACCTGTACTGTATGTACTGGAAATGTTCTTGTGCACAATCCAGATCATTTGTTGTTTTTATATATATATATATATATATATATATATATATATATATATATATATATATATATATATATATACTACTTAATATTAGTGCATGCCATATATATATATATATATAGGTTTAAATGTAACAATTTTAATGGGTTTATTTCAGCCCTACAGTATATGTTTTTAGGTTTTTATGAGTGCTACCGTAGTGACATTTCAAAGCTCAAAGCTTAAGAAATGCTACAAAGTTTTATTTAATTTTTTTTTTAAACATTTGGCCAGCTAGGACTTCTTCTCTACAGTGCCTCGCTGTACTCTCATGAACCTCCTGATGATCTCCCTATAATTTTCTAAAATCTCAAGATTGCACCAAATGGGGATAAAATTTGAGAATGTGAGAGTTGCCCACATGAGAGGATGTGAACCCAGATTTTTTTACTTTATGGTCATGAATCACAGATTGACATGAAACAATTTTTTACTAGTTGAAAATTCAGCTTTTGTGGAAAAAATACTCCAAATGAATGATATTAAATGATTTTAATTAACAAGAGGTTAGAGGAAAACTATGTAATCACTCAATGTTCAGGATAGAAATATGAAATCACATTGTACTGTAGTTTACATTTCTAAAACAAACGCAGGAACAAGTCTAAAATTTTTAATTAATTACTACACTTTAAAGAGAGTGCTTACAGGCCTTGACAAGCTGTTGGATTAATTAAAAAGAACATGGCCTGAACAGGAATTGCCCATTGGAAAAAAAAAATATATATATATACAAATACAACATGGAGTGTGGCAAAAATCTAGCTATGTCTTTTTTGCAAGTACATTGGAACCAAAGATTTTTAATAAACTTTGACTTGAAAAACGAGCAGGTCTTGGTTTACGAGTACTGAGTATCAAGTATCACGCATGTGCTTCTTCTTACACCCCCCACCCCCTCCTCCTCTCGGCTTCATATGCATAGACCAAGCATCATGTAATAATTTGATGCCTTCAAAATAGAAAACACACGAAAAAAGAAAATGAGTGAAAAGATGAGTCAATGTCAATGACAGCTCAAAAACTTGTTATCCTCTGTTTAGGCATCAGTGCTGGTGTTCCTTTAGTGATTCTATCTGTAAATCCTATTTCATTCAGCTGATTTCTTCTATATATACAGATATAGAAGAAATCAGCTGAATGAAATAGGATTTACAGATAGAATCACTAAAGGAACAACAGCACTGATGCCTAAACAGAGGACAAGTTTTTAGTGGGCTAAAGAAAAGCAGATATGGAATGTGGATGATTGGATGAGAGTGGTGTTCAGTGATGAATCATGAATATTCATTGTTCAAGGAAATGGTTCAGGAACTTTTGCCTTGTGATGTTCAATTGAAAACGTGTAAAGATGTCTGCCTTAAAGAAAACAACCAATCACATGACAAACTTATTACCTCAACAGTCCACGCACAGATGTACATTGAACGGGTGTGCTTCATTAATAGAAAATGGGGGGGGGGGGGGGGGAATGGTAGGCTCTACCATCTACGATGTCCTACAATGCTCATCTGTCAACTGCTATTCAAGAAAGTTAGAACAAGCTAGATTGAGAATTCAAGAAAACAGTTCGTGAAGCTAGTTTGGTTGCTGTCATGCGCACGACCGGCTCTAGGACCCGGAAGTAGTACGGTCGCGATTCAGGAAGCATAAACGGAGACAAGATGGCGTTGACATTGGCACCCACCCACCCGCCAAATGCGGGTAATAACTTTAGTCTCACTAGCCACAGTGGCGGGTTTACATTTTTTTTTTACACAAAAATGTTTACATTTTTATTATTTGATTTTAATTATTTGATTTTCCCATGGTTGTTGACATTTCTGTTTTAATAACTGATGGGACTATGATCATAGGAAGGTTAAGTTTAAAATAAAAATGTTTAAATATAATATATTCTTCTCCTGGTCCTTATTTTAAATGGGTCATAAAAAATATCAATAATTATCGATATCGACCGATATGAAACACTGATATCGTGATACAGTTTTCAGCCATATCGCCCAGCCCTACACTGAGTGATTGAGTGAATCATTTTGAAGGGATTCCAACTCCCTCTTATGAAACTTCATACTAGAATTATTACATCATCTAATGTGACAACATACAAGCAAGGAAGAAAAAAGGAAGTAAGAAATGGATGACAAAGCGATGGAGTAAACACCAAGAAGACAAGACTTTGCAGACTTTGCCAGAGCAAGAATAAGATTGAAGAGCAATTGGTGATGAATTACCTAATTTAGAAGTTGCAGTCTCATGTGCATTAGATGATTTGTTGCAAATGTGAATATGCATTGCTTATCTTACTGTACAGTATGTTTCACCATGAAGCAGAAGCATTTTCGACTGTCTGAGTATATGCTACTTTTTAGAAAGTATATATTTATATTATAGGAGCAATAGAGTTGGTTTAGAAGCTTCTTGAGCTTCTCACTCTCTGTGGACTTTGTTTTCCTCTCTTTGTTATTCATTCCTATACCTTATATTTTCATTAAAATGAAATTGAGTTAGGTAATTCGTTTCATTTGGAAATCCTGAGTGGGCATTGTTCTATTGCCTATCCGACGGAGCTCCTGTGACACGGTACTGAGGTTTACTGAGACCTTCAGGGGAAGAAAAGAGTTGCTTATATAACTAGAGAGGTAAATTTTTTTTAAAGAAAATGTGAGTGGTGCTTGCTATGGCAAAACTCGGGCCCGCCCATCTGTCTATGACCATGGGATATGGGATATGACCACTGCATATTATACTGTGTATGATTGTGTATGTGACCAATAAAATTTGAATTTGAATTTGGATACACAGTGAGGATCAGTTTCAAAGCTTCTATGGAAATTACCATAGCAGGGAATGCAACTGTGAGCACTTCTTTCAATAGGGTGTACTTTCCCCATTATATGTCAATGGGGCAAATTTGGGGACATCATGTGCCCCGTTGGTAAAACTTATAACCTTGTGCGGGGTATGTTCTGACACAGGTTGTATACCTCTTCAAATGTGGTTAATTTTACCTTTCTACAAAAATGCTTGCTCTGCGCTAGAATCCGTCAAAGATGGTCTCAATGTTAAGGGGATTTTCCCCTTAGAAAAGTCATAGCACCCCCATTCCCGAATAAGCCGCACGATTTGACAACTCATTCATGGGTCTACGAGAAACGGTACGGGACTATTTACACGCCACACTATAGTACGGAAGAAGAATAAGAAAAAGAAAAAAATAATAAGCCTGTGAGATAATGATAGTAGTGCTTCGCTTCGCAAGCACCACTAATTAAATGATCTTGGCCAGGTGTTAAATTTAGCCTATCTACAACAAACAACATAGTGATAATATATTTGTTTATGTACATAATCTGGAAACAAACATGCCTTTAATTGAAATGATTTAGTTTCTGTTTTGTGTATTTTTTGTTTCATACTGTATGTGATGGGTTTATTTGATATGAACTATCAAAAAAAAAAAGCTGGCCAATTGCATTTTTGTCAAGGGTTGTACACGCCATTAGCCAGGTGGTTTTAATGTTATGGTTGATCTGTGTACATGAACCAGTGATCTTCAGTACTAGATGAAACGACTTTTCTCTCTTATTGCCAGAATATCTACAATAAAATTGACATTTCTATAAAATTTTAATTTTCATTCGTCCTCATGCAGCCTCCACCTCGTGTAAATCTAGACTCTGTTTTCCATAAACCAACCAGAACAAGGAGACATAGAAGCTCTCAGTTTTTAACAATATAAATACGTTCAAATCAAGCAGACAGGTAACGCATAATAGTAGAACAAATAGTATGAAATGACATTTTAGTTCCACTTTCCATCAGTTGAAGACTGAAATGCCACGGCAAAAAATCAACAGCGACCGTGTTCACATCTGAGGCATGGAAGTGAGGACGCACGGATGTGAGTGATGCACTAAAGCATTTAACAGGCCAATTGATCTTGCTAGCAACTTAAATTGTACTTTATCTGAGACTCATGACTGTTCAGGAAAATGACGACGATGATGACTAATGACTGTCTTTCTGATAATAGCTATAAATACCGTAACCCTTGTTTTCTCTTCAGGTCAAAATGGTTAATTTTATAAATGTACTATTAGTGTTAGACTCATATTCCTTAATGAAAAATTTAAATCCTAATTATATCACAAGGATTATGCTTCAGGTACTGTTGAATCAAGAGCAACATGGTGAGATAAAAGTTTCAAATAACTAGTGATTAACAGAAAGGTAATTTTAATTTGCACTCACATCTGCTCTCTCTCTCTCTCGCTCTCTCATACACACACACACAAACAGGTTCAATTTAATGTTAAACATTCCATCATTTAACAAACAAAGGTTAAAATGTCCACATACTGTCACATTCTCTTTACACTCTGTTCATCCCCCAGTAACAACCAACTGCTACTGTATGAGCAATATGGTGGTGCAGTGTAATCTACTGTTATTGATTGTTCTCCTTGTCCGTGTAGGTTTTGCTTAATGTTCTCTCGTTTCCTCCCACCTCCAAAAACATTCCAGTAGGTAGCTTGGTTATGCTTAATGCTTATCTGTATGTAAATGTGTGTGAGTAAGTGTGTACGGTGCCCTGCAATGGAAAGGCATCCATCAAGGATGCATTCCCACCTCAAAAACAGTGTTGTTAAGACCTGTGATCCTGACAAGAGTGAAGCAGCTATTGAAGATGAATGAATGAGGATGACAACCACCTGTTGCCCCATAATTACCCTCTCTTGTTCTTTTTCTGCCATCTTAAACAGCACACTCAAACACCCCTTTTAGCCTGCTGTCCTTTTTATCTTACCACCTCTTTTTTTGTTTTTAGTCCTCTCTTCTCTGCTCCAGCCTTCTATCAATTCCCTCAATCACTCTAAAAAGACCTCCTTCGTGCCAAAGAGCAAAACTGCAGCGTAATACTCACCATTAGCTTAATGATGATAAAGAGCCAAATGGAATGCAGCGGCAGTGAAAGGTAAAATTACGATGCCTTTTATAGCCTGTTTGGTGATGATACTTCTTGCTGTTTTTTGTGTGTGTGAGAGAAAGCTACAGTAAAACTACAAAATTACGTGAAAACACACAAGTTAGCAACACAGTGTACAGACTTTTCCTTGTTCGCTGGTTTGGCAAAGCTAGCACATTTAAAGCACATTGCCACTGATACTGTGTGTTTGAGCAGGAAAAAGAGAGTTGAGATTTTGAAACTCAGATAAAATGTCTATATATTTAATGGATTTATGTTTTCCAACATAACCACTCATTCAAAACATGCGCCATATTTAAGCCATGTTGCTTTTATACTACATTTATACCAATTCCATTTATTATTAACTAATTAAGATTTTTTTGCTTTATTTAACCATTTATTTCGCTATTTTGCTCCAACACATACTGTATCCTTCCACGATTAACAGAACTAGCATTAGGCTGCTGACCAACAATTAGAGTAATTAACAGAGTTAAAAGCAGAATTAAATTCTTACTGGTACTATGTATCCAAAAGTTGAGGAGAATAAAACCTAAAGGTAGTAAACAGTCATAAGAAACAAGATACACATATTCCGCTTAAGAATATCAGCTAACATCCAGGATTCGAGGATCGAATCCCAATTAGCATTAAGCGGAATGCTCGTGCTAGCATGTGCATGTTTCATGTGCCCTTGATCAGGGGTTAGGGGTGGGGATTTGGGATTCAGCCTTATGTTAGAAACTAGTGACATTTGTACAGTAGCTTGAGTTACCTGTGAACAAAACAACACAGGTAGTTCAGGGGCAACTTGGAATGACTTGATCATTAAAGAAACAAAGTGTTTCAGCCATGCTGACGACCGCAGTGTAATTAATGATTGTTACGTAGAACACTTGTGACCCCAAGTGATACCTACTGTATAGTTAAAAGTCCCAGAGCTGTTATTCTGTAAATCAGATTTGGCCAACTGGTCCAGCATAAAAAAGTGCCAAATAAATGAATTATATATATATATATATATATATATATATATATATATATATATATTTTTTTTTTTTTTTTATCATTTATTATTATATCATTATCTAATTATATATTATAATTATTATAATTATATATTAGAATTTTTAAGTTTAAGTTTAAGCCTTTATTTGTCACATAGACATTACTGCACAGTGAAATTCTTTTTTCACATTTCCCAGCGTACTGTAACTGGGGTCAGAGCGCAGGGTCAGCCATGATACAGCGTCCCTGGAGCACATAGAGTTAAGGGCCTTGCTCAAGGGCCAAGCAATGGCAACCTTCCAATCAGTAACTCAGTGCCTTAGCCCTAACACAATATTGCAAAGTGCAACACAATGGATGCCCACACTACAACATTATAAACTAATTTAATGCCATAACATGTAGCGCTAACAGTTCTTTTCTTACCTCAGTGGGACACCTGGCTGGCTGGCTTGTACTCAGTTGTGGCCACTAAAACCAACTATTTCACAAGTGAAAGAAACAAGATACACATATCTTGTTTCTTTTGCACATTTTGCACATTAAAACAGAGCTATCTTTTGGCTTCACTTGTTTTAGAGTAGAAAACCGATCCACAAGCATAAGCACTGTAGATCCAAACATTGCACATAGTCTACATTCACACCTGGAACTTTGTTCTGGGCATTGCTTTTCCATTTCAATTCCATTTCCATACTGTTTTATTACATGTACATACTGTAAATTTTACAGCTGAAAGTGTTCTATATTTTCTATAATTGTATAATTTTTATTATTATATTCTTATTTCATATTCTTTATTTGAATACTCGATTTTCTTTTTGAATTTTTAGGTAATGGGCGGTCATACAAGCATTTCACTTCATATCATACTGTGTGTATTTATGTGACAAATAAAATTTTACTTTGACATTGACACTAACTTAAGTCTGGCCTGTTTGTCACTGGGATATCTGATGTCTGTGGCCACAATTTTCCAAAACTCTCTGGTTCCTTCTCTTAAAAGATATTTAATTCTATCATCCTCAGATACTGTAGTTCAATAATCTCCAACTAGGACGCTCCAACTGGGATCTGTCACTAAAGGGGTTTTTAAACAGTCTGATTCAGCAGTTAATGGGTTAATGAAGAATGTGATCTGAGGTGGGTTTTGCTTCAGGTTGCTGAATCTGGTATTGAAACTTTGCTGCAGATTTTTTTAATCAGTGCTGCATAGCATGCAGTTTTCCCTTCTGGAGCTGCCTCTCCAAGTGCCTTCAACAAGATGGGAAAATGTGTGAGCTCTCTCTTTTGACAAATGGATATACAGTCGAAGAGCTTGAGTTTGTTGACAAATGTGAAAACACTTTGCACTAGATCAGGCAGCATGTTTTACTTCCCTTTCAGAATTTAATTCAGTTTGTTCAGATGATGCTGTATGTCAAACAGAAATCCCAAATTTGAAATCCATTGGGGTCATGAAGCTCAGGAGTTCTTGTTTTTCTCCTCCAAAAACAACTGGAATCAATAAAAAAAATAAAAATAAATAAATAAATAAAAAAACAGGAAAGCATGTCACCTAGTGAAAACCATTTCATCACTGGGATGGTCTTCATAAAGATAAAGTTTTTGAACTGTCTGTGATTCATAGCATGAGCACAAACAAATGTACAATTTCTAGCAAAGGTTTCATCATACTGTATGCTCCAAATTCAGCTTTTTAGAGACCAGGTGCTCTTGATGGATGATGCAGTGAAATATCCAAAAATCCGATCGTCAACTTTAAACTGCCCTATAAGGCTACTTGGTAATCCCAACATTGTTGGTGGACCATCTGTCGCTATTGTTACAAATTTTTCATAACTGCAAATTTTCTTTCTGGACAACAGCCACGAGTGTCTCCTTCACACCAATGCCACAGCTTCGTTTAACAGCACAGCACAGCGTCAAGTAACTGACAAGTCTTCTGACACAGACCTTATAAATCCAGCTAAGTGTGTCTTATCTAGAACATCACACGACTCATCCAAGGCAATGCTGAAATACCGGAATTTTCTGAGGCCTTTGATGTATAACTGTGTTTCTATTAAGTTGTTAATATCTAATATTCTCTGTTAAAGAGAATATCAGGTCTGACACAAAATGCATCAAGTTGTCATTTTTCGGAACCCAACAAGATTTCTTATTCTTGTCATCACAATTTCCCCCTCACTTCATAGCATGAGCAATGTTCCATGCCACCTGATATGATGCCTGTGAATGGTGATAGTCTCTGAGAGCTGAGTTAGCATGGAGTAAGGTGATATGGTGCTTCATGTTTGAGGCTTTAAAATGTGACAGTGAAGTCAAAATGTTGTTGCATTACAAAGGAAAATTCTTCCCATTCAGTTAGGAGTGTCCTGTGCTCCTCTTCATATTTGAATTTAAACTTTAATTTAAGTTTCCCTGACTTAGCCATGGCGATTAGCATGTAGCTTGGATAAAAAAAAAAAATTTTAATCACTGTTTGGGCGTAGTTATGTTAGCTACTTGAATGACAAATTCCTCACACACACACACACACACACACACACACACACACACACACACACACATACATATATATATATATATATATATATATACATATATATATATATATATATATATATATATATATATATATATATATATATATACTGTATATATATATATATATATATATATATATATATATATATATATATATATATATACTGTATATATATATATATATATATATATATATATATATATATTTTTTTTTTTTTTTTTTTTTTTTTTTCTTAAACTATTGGTCTTTTTATTGGCAGCAGTAGGTGGATGAATTTTATTTAAATGTATTCAAATATATTTTAGAATGAAAAAAAGTCAAAATAAATCAAAATATGAGGGGGGGGAAAAATCACCTAACCACCCTTGCTCTACTGTATATCACCCTTGTTAAATGCCTCTTGTCCAATCGGATTACTCTAACTTGCCCAATAAGATAGAACTAACAACTGTAAGCTCCTACTGCTAATCTATGGCAATTCTATAGTGAGAAAATAGCCAGGATCTGCACCCAAACTATTTCACCTAGTGAATACAAAAGCTCAAACAACAGAGAAATCGTTACAGGATTTCTAAGAGTGCACACATAATTGTGATATTTACACGGTTTCCTAAAATTTAGGAAAATGCTTCTGAACTTCTCTTCTACCATGATGAAGCCTTGCGAACAAAGGACAAAATCTATTCTCTATGCTTATCATCACTCCTTGTTATGGTGATTATGACTGCTCATCAGTATTTGCATAATTCAAGCTGTTTCCCAGCTTAGTCATGGGAACATGCAAGCTGAGTCCTGTTTTTGCTGAACCTAAAAGACAAGTGTGCATGAAGTGTCCTGTTTTAGAATTTTAACAAACAGCTCTTCCACACGGGTACACACAATCATTATTGTAATTCCAATATGTCGTGTTCACAATTTAATTTCCAGCTCTTCCTTTTATCTCAAGGGATTACAAGGATTGTTTTTGGCATAATGCATCAACAATGGGCTTTTTTGACATAAAGCAATGAAATAAGTATGAAAACCAGATTTTGAGATCAAAAGCGCTTCTCCTTATTCATCAAACAAAAATGTCCAAAATAAGTAGAAACATATAACATAAACTTGTTTTTGACTTTCCATTTTTGACATTACAGTTATAAAGGAAAAATATTACAATTATGTGGTCCAGATGTCATACCACGGTCATACAAATTTGGAATACTGTAAATACAATGGTCACCATTGGCCTCCACGATCCCTGGCTGGACTACAGAGGTTCCTAGATGGATGGATGGAATATCACTATTATGTACGTATGTAGTTATGAGTAAGTACTGTATGAGTTGTTGGAAATGTGTTACAACATGGTCACTAAGTCCTTAAACTGGAGTGAGTTAGCAGACATTCACTTTCTCCTGGCAGTAATTTCTAAACTAGATGTTTCAGCAATTTCATAAGCATGATCTTTTATCAGGATAATCTGTCTTATCACAATTATCAAAATGCTGATCTATTGAAAATATAACAGTAAATGAGAAACTCACACTCATTAACCTCATGCTCCATAATCATCAAAAAGAAAAATATACAGTACAAACCAGACAAGCTCGCAAACTAAAGATGCTCCAAAAATGAACCTAAAAATTATTTTTACTATTAATTTTGCAAGTATTTTGATTTATTTATGGGTTAAATTTATGATCTTCAAACTTGGAAAATAGTCTAAATCCTGTTTATCTCATAAAAAGAAGTCACTAGGGATACTGAAGTTTTGTTGAGCCAGGGTTGTTCAGCTATTATTCATTATGATGATATACTGCTAAGAAAAATGAGAAAAGCTTCAACAAAGCTTATGCTCAATAAGGGCCTCAAATAATCTGACCTTTATTGTAGCAGAGGGGCTCCGACAATTAGCTGTTTCAGCAATTTCAGAGAACACAGAAGACAATGCACTTTTGACTTAAAAAAATTTATTAATATTTAATAAATTGTGCTACCTAATGCTGCTTCAAAACAGCTTCCAAGGATGCAAGGAGCAAAGAATGCTCTCACCAGCCTCATAAATACGCCAAAGATACAGAGACATCAGCGAGAATAAAGTGCCACGCACCACAATCAATTAATGAAAAAAATAACAGAATGTGACTTATTTGGATTTATTTTCTCGACACCTCTTAATAATCCTAATACAAAAGGTTTCTGCCTCTTTGTAACTGTCAGGGTTAAGCTGTGACACCTTTCTCTATTCTCTTTCTTCTTTTCCCCTCTGGCTGACAAACACTTTTATTTATGCTCACATGGGGATTGAGGCGGGGAGAAAAAGAGGGTGCGACAGAGAGAGAGAGAGACAACCCCAAGACATACCCCCCCACTTACAGTACATCCATCAAAAATGAATAAGAGATGGAGTTATGTTTATTGTCTTTAAATCCAACCCCAACAGGTTGCAATGCATGGCTGTCGGTCCATTTCCAACAAAAACATCAACAAAATGAAAATGAGAAGAAGAGATGGCAGAAGTGAAAGAGACGTCAGTTGGGAGAAGTCCTGCCAGGAATGCATTTAAAGGAATGAGAGGTCCATTACAGATGGAGATATGAGATTGCTTTATAAATCACAAAACCACTCTCCTCTCTCTCTCTCGCTCTCTCTCTCTCTCTCTCGCTCTCTCTCTCTCTCTCTCTCTATCTCTCTCAGTTGTCTCAAACACAGATTCACACCACTCAGCCATCACATGCCGCAAAACACAAATTCAAACATTCAAAAACATGACCCACCCAGTGTGTCCCCGTGTTTCTTACAAATTCATTCACATACAATCTAACAAAATCACTCTTGCCTGCTAGTGTTCCTATGGCTTTATTTGGAAACCTGATTTCTTCATTTAAAGAACACAATCTCGCTTGGGAGCAATCAGTTCTGAATTTGAAAAAAAAAAGAAAAAGATTGCAGTTTTGCCAACCAAAAGCCTTTATCTTATAAATACAGTGAACTGGAGGAAAAAAACTAGAAAATCTAACTTATCTCATGACTTACTTAAAACTAATGCGATTAATTAATAGCATAAGGGCAGACGTTCCATGTGTTCGGGTTTCATATTTTCTGTTTTGTTTTTATATTTAATTCACAAGTTTTACGTCAGCTCTTGATAAGTTCCCTTTGTAAAATCTCTTTGCAAGTTTTTTTTAGTTGTTTGACTGTTTAACAGGCTTAACAATGTCATGCATGTTTGGATACTTTGCTTGATGAACTTGTTGGATTTTGTCCATTTTAAGTAAAGAAACGCCATCAAAAACATCCAAAATCAGCAATCGTGACAGATCGACTGGGAGTGGGGGTGGGTGTGGGATGCTGTAGTTATGCCGACTGCACAGGTTCCCGCCCAGCGACAGCACCACAAGAGCACAAGAGAAGCCAACTGGACTAGCTCCCAACTTGTGCTTCTGAAAGGCTGGCAACACAGAGTGCGCAAATGAGGCTGACACGGCAGCTCCTCATATCGCACTCCAACGCAAGGCCAGCAACACAGAGCACACAAGCGAGGCCAACAGGGCAGTTCCTTCAAGTGCACGCCGACGAAAGGCCACCAACACAAAGACAGCATGTGAGGCCGGCAGGGCGGATCTTCGCATTGCATCGTAACACAGAGCACACAAGTGAGGCCAGTAGGGCGGTTCCTTGCATCGTTTTTCAGGAAAGGCCAACAGAGTTTGATGATGTCCATGACACTTTTTAAGATAACTGCCATCCACTAGCCATCCATCAAACCATGGGTTGAACCTGTCAGCCAATCAGATAAATTTTTGACTGTGTGGCCACTATGATCTCCAACACTGCATACTTCAATCACCTTACAGTAGTCACGGGTAAAATGTAGCACAAAAGCAAAAAGGAATTGAAAAACCAAAACCACATGGCTACAAAGCAAAAAGACGAAGGAAATCATAACGAAGAACACCTTATAACGAAGGTGTACCCGACCTCATGCCCAAAGTCTTTTGGCATAGGCTCCGGGGCCCCTGTTTTGTTTGACCGACGTAAGGTAAAATAATGATTTGCGAGGTTTAGAAAAGTGAAATTTCCAATGACGTACTGTAATGCTCTTTTTTCCCACTTAACCTTAGTTACAGAGCATTAGTTGACATACAAAAATGGCGATAGGTGACGCGACCTCGGGTGTATATTCCGAAAGAATCTGTGATTTGCAAATATAACACTATTTTGATAGAACCTTTTTTATTTAAAAAGTTGTAGGGTTAATAACAACTGTTGAAATAATAACAGCTTAATTGCTTGCTATGGGAAATGTTAAGATTGAATCATTCCTGCCATTTAATTGTCACTTGTTAATTTGTTCTGTACATTATTGTATTATTTTTAAGAGCCCCGTTTTCTATTTTGGAAAAGCCAGCAGCTAAAAATGCTTAATGTCAGTCCCTGCATGTGTTCTAGACTTCAGACAGTCCTTGACTGCAAAGGATTTCCATCCAAGTATTAAAATAATCCCTATATTTATAATTATGTTGCTTAGTCCAAGTAATTTTAAGCCTGTGAAAATGGAGAGACAATGTAAAAAATCTTCTAAAATATTCACTGAGGATCCGTGGAAGCTTTTCCCAAATCCATGGAAAAATAATAACAAAAATTACATTGCGGCAATAATAATAATAACCTGGATCTCATCTGGTTATTCTGTTCTAACTGAATAGGACTCACATAAAAACAAAAATGCGCCACAAGCAAACTTCCTTGACCACCTGTGAACTCAAACCCAAAAGGACAACCTCGTTTACTGTGTTTGGCGGAACACAAAGGCTGTGACAATACTGTCTAAACACCATTATCCCACTGAGAAAGGAAGAGTGAAAAAAGGAAAGTGAAATTCCTAATCAACACCACATAGTATACTATAAGGACTCGAAGGTAGGAGAGCGCAAAGAGTACTTCGATGAATTAGATGCTAATCTGAACTTAATTTCACAAGCACTCACCTCACCCCCTGCTACACCATGAGGGCCACCCATGCCGAAGAATTTGTTCATTTCCTGATGGAAAAAAATACCCAGAGGGAACCACTAAGGTTAAGAGCGTATTGTTACAATGCTCTCTTTATCCCTCCAGTCAAGAGCAGCATGAGAAGAAAACACATATGCAAAGTACTAAACTAGCCCACAGCGTTATTATTCCTTGGAGGGGAAAGGGCGTTCTATCCTGGGGTCAAAGCTGAATAGACATTGAAATTCCACACCCTCACTGCAGGTAGTGGGTGGAATGAAACTGCTGTCGAAGCTGCCTTCAGGGTCTTATCCTTCAAATCCTTTTCCGAAATAGACTGTAGAGATGATCAAATGACACTTGATTCTTTGATTGATCTCGCAGTATGTCTATATCACCTACTTGGTATGAGCAAACACCGGAGGAGACTGGGTCTTAAGGGTCATACGCAGGCATTCAGCGTTGTTCCCGTTGGCCATCATTCATTATGGTACGACCCAGTACCAAAGTAAGTGATGGCGAACCAAAATCACAGCAGAGGAAAGCGATGCTATTACTGAGGTAAACTGTACCACTTTTTTTAAAGCTCTGGCTTGGGATGGCACCTCAAGTGAAATTTACAATGATGGTAGAATACATCAAAAAGCACTGCAACAGGGTACAGCTCGATCTGCACAGTGCATATAATTTGGTCCACATCCAGGAAGGCAATAAATGGAAGACAACTTTTAGCCGCTACAAGTGTTATGTAATGCTGTATGGGCTCTCCTGTCTCATCAACAATGCCCTGAGCAATATGCTTACAAGTTTCCTCATCACCGACATTGATGATATTGTAATTTTTTTTTCTTCTCCTTTAGAAAACCTCTCCTCAGTAATGATTCATGAAATAATTTTATCACCATTCATTCATTCATTTTCTGTACCGCTTTATCCTTATATACAGGGTCGCGGGGGCCTGGAGCCTATCCCAGGAAACTTAGGGCACAAGGCGGGGTACACCCTGGACAGGGTGCCAATCCATCGTAGGGCACACACACATACTCACATACACACACTCATTCACACACTACGGGCAATTTGGAATGTCAATTAGCCTAACCTACATGTCTTTGGATTGTGGGAGGAAACCGGAGTACCCGGAGGAAACCCACCAAGCACGGGGAGAACATGCAAACTCCATGCACACAGAGACGGGAATCGAGCCTGGCAGGGGAATCGAACCCGGACCCTGGTGGTGCAAGGTGACAGTGCTAACCACTACACCACCGTGCAGCCATTTTATCACCAAATATTACCTAATGGGGAAAAATGCATATTTTATATGGGCAAAACTTATTTCTTGGTATATATCATCACGCCTATAACTACTGTATACAGTAGATCAAGGTTTTAACTGTAACTAAGTGGCCCACCCCAAAGCAGTCAAAGATCTGCAGAGATTTCTTGACTTTGCTCATTTCTTTCGGGAAGTCATCCATGGATTTAGCTCCATTGCCTACATCTCTCCCCTAATAAGAATGTTTAGCATGCAACAATGCACCCAAAGAAGCCCTCAAAAAGCTCAAAAGAGCATTTACAGTACCAAGGGTTACCAAGCCCCCAACCAAAGCATCCTGATTCTTTCAAACCTTTCATAGTGGAAGTACAGTAGATTCTGTTCCCACCATAGTGGTTTGAGAACAGTCTTAAATTTCACACCATATCATTCTACTCCAAGAATTTATTGACTATCAGGCATAACTAACCAGGGGTCGAAGTTTGGCTGGCTACCAATAACTTCAAAAGCACCCAAAAGTGTAAATGAATCCAAGATACACAGGCCCATACAAAACCCTAAAATAAAGTTATACCGTATGTACACTCAAACTATAGTACCAAGATATTCCAGACTAGTATTATCATTCCATGCATGACACTTCAGCCCTGTCATACAGGATCTTCTTCTATAAACAACACATGATGGACAACCAGACCACCGTCTGTGACCCCATCCTTTGTGTTAACTTTGACTTGATGTTGATGATTTGATGATCTACAAAACCTTTGCCTGTTTTTCTGAATCATGTTTTTCCAAATCTTCACTATGTAAAGTAAAATTACTTTATTGCATTTGTTTCTTCTTTCAGCCATTTTTTCATTACAGCAACAAGTCATGTAGGCCTGCTCATTGCCCCTCATGCTTGATTTACCAGATTGATATTTATAGTGCAATATTTTTGGCCATGCTAAAACTGCTGTGATGTACCGCTGTGCATGTTTTATAATTAATTTGACTGCCAAGTAAACTTTCTCACATCAACATTATTTGCCTAATACCTTTACAATTAAAAATGATCTCAACACAAAAAAGTGAAATACTAAAATGACTCACTTAATTAACTTAGGAAATTGCCTAGAATGGCTGAAACAATAATAAATTCATAAACATAGAAAAAACTAATGATTGAATCATGTGTGAACAGCACATTACTTCTTTCGTCGTTAGCCAAATACACTCTCTGTTCGGTAATCAGGAAGTGAATCACAGATAAGAAATTGAAAAACTAGTTTGGATAAAGATAAATTTTGTCTTAAAACGACTCAGGCGCGTTAAAATTTACTTATACCACTTCAGCGCTGTTATTTCTGCAGTGAAAACATTGTGTAATTCCAGTAAAAATATGTACAGAACGCTGTAAAAACTTCTTTTTTTTGTTAGTTTTATAATCTGGCACAAAACTGCTCATAACTTCCCTTACACTCAACATTTGTATTTTATTTATTGCACAGACTTAACTTCAGGCAAATAACGGAGTAGTGGAAACGTTTCATTACATTCTGTCCAGACAGTTTTACATGATGCCGTGACAAATTCTGGTTGGACAGACATAAAGACATACAGACAGAAACCTTTCTGAGGTTTCGCATGGTCCAATGTATGAAACATAATGATATCTTTGAAAGAGTGAGTTCTGATCAATGTACAGACAAAGCTTTTCTTTTATTTACAGTATACAGATGCTATTCAAGTAAAATACTACTTTATCTAAAGTTGCTACTGTATAGTATACATTTGAGATGATTGAGATGATGAAATTTAATTACTGGAGGAATCATTTGGATTTGTGGCATTAACTAATTACAATAACTAAAAGCACTCTGCACCATCATACCCTCTGTTCATTTTTACAATTCGCCAATCAAGGATCACACGGCTTATTATATGAGCAGCGTACGTGAACTGTAATGTAAATATACAGTACTTCTACACACACACATTCAGAAGCCAGCAAGGGTTTTGTGACAGATTAATGAAAGGAGAGGAGAGAGCCTGATCTTGAGGGACCTGACTCGGAGTGAGATGAAGAGAGACAGAGAGAGCGACATGGAGAGGTGAAGAAAGAGGGGAAGGAGGGAGAGCAGATAAACCATAAATTAAATCATTTTAGAACAAAAGAAGAGAGTTGCTTAGCAACCAGACAGAAGGAGGTTACCAGGAGCAACTGTGGTGACCCTAAGCTTGACCCCAAGCTGAAATGACCCTAACCATCGCATAAACACACACACACACACAGAAACATGTTAATACACACATTACTAAACCCTTAACTGCGATTATGAAGGTATGAGCAGATAAATGAACGAGACAAACAAATAATCTTTTGTCTGCATCATGTGTACTGTTGGTTTGACGGTATACGAGAACCGCTTCGCTCGACTTACATGATAAAATGTGAATCATCAAACTCAAAATTCTCAACACCCTGTCAGTTTAAATCATATGGAAGCACTGAATGATCACACACACACACACACACACACACACACACACACACACACACACACACACACACACACACACACACACACACACATATCTCACCAGGCATTAACAGTAATTAACTGTAATGAACTGCACTCGTAAGTAATTATGGTCAGGCCACACGGTCCTATTGGATCGACAGGCTTCGGTAGATTTATTGTTCACAGAAGCATCTGCTGTTCTACTTAGCCAGGGGGTTAAACAGACACATACACTTTAACACATGTTATATATTTTTTTTACCTATGATATGCTCTTGTGAAGTCACTGGAGAGAAGCACAATAGCAGGATATCACTGATGGTACAGGAATACTTTAGGCAACAAATCCATCCCTCACGATTCAGTGATGACCAACACAGCAGCACCTGTTGGTTGTCAAAATGTCTTGACAATGTTCATCCGGCAATGTGATCGATGTTGGAACACTATAAGTATGAGTTTAGAAGAAAGTACTTTGATAAAAAGAGGTTGGAGCTCCATTGACTACATGACATTCGGATAACGTTTTACACCCTGACACAATTCTTCAAAACATGACTTCAAAGCAATGTTTATTCATGGCGCTTATTTTTAAGTGGCAACTGAAATATGTCCTTAAAATGTTCATGTTAGGTTTTAAGTGTGTTTGTGTCTCTCCTGATTGACAGCCGATCTGCAAGCATGTGAAGCACAGCAGACAGAGTTACTCTATCGGATAACTCATCAATTTTACACCTCTTCGGACCTTTTCTCCTCTTCGGACCTACAGTAAGCCAGGTTCCTGACCAGGATTTGAACCCAGGAAGGTATTGAATGCTAGCTACTGATCCGCGTAGGAATATGCTGATGAAGGTTTAAACGAGCGATTGGGAAACAGCTGGAAATATATACAGTACAAGTGTGAGTCAAAAATGATCCGCACTCTGGCTGAAGAATGTATTTTAATTAACTTTTAGAAAAGATAAATCCATCATTTTTCGACATAACCTCTTTGTTTACCAATACATTTTGTCCATCCGTCAATAAGCTTTCGTATTCCCTCTTTAAAAAACGTTTTAGACTGCGAGTTCACTGCTATCTTCACTTCTTCATCAGAAGTGAATCGTCATCATCGTAGGGCTGCTTTCAGGGGACCATATCAGCACTATAAGGAGGATGCTTTAACACCGTACAGTGTGAAAAGCAGAAGAGTGCGGAGGTGCATTGTCATGCAAGATCACAGCGTTCTTCGTTTAATCCAAAGTTTAGGCCACAACTTTTCAATAAGCGTCTCGCTGTAACGAGCACACTTGATCGTTCAATCTTTTTCCTGGTAAGGTGCCAATACGGGCCCTTGAGAATCCTAGAAAACTGTGAGCATCAATTTTCCAGCTGATCCTTGACTTTTGAACTTTTTTTTTTCGTTTTGGTATTTTCCTTCTACCATTTACTTTCATATTTCACAACCCTTACAAAAGCAAAAAAACGAACAACGGTTCTGGTTTTATTTACAGAATGTACAAATTTTAAGGGTCCACAAAAAGCTGTAGTTTATCTCACAACAGCGTTATCAGAACAGGACATGGAGTGAAATTGAACTTCGATGCATTCAGTCCAGTTTCAGAATGCTGTCAAACATGACCACTGTCATTGTGTGTTTTTTTTTTTTGTTTGTTTTTAAGTCATCATCACCTTCAATCATCTTGCTTACTGTCCAATGACTCCCAGAGAAGCCGGGCTTCTTGAAGCAACTGAAATTAAAACATACTGTGACATGTATGAGTGGCATTAAACCCCTGAGACACTGGGCGCCAAAGAGTTTAAAATGTGAGGATTTCCACAGGCGTGAACTTGAGTACCTAATAGCCCAAATATTACATCTTTAGTGAAATTTTAGATGAGGCTGGGTTTCCCTTACAGTCTATAAGCAGTCGCTTCTGATACTGTAGGAATGTGGCACTTAATGTCCAAGATCCGTTCTGTGAAACAGAATGTTATGCAGTTTATGCACGGTGGCTTAGTGCTTAGTTCTGTCGCCTTGCACCTCCAGGGTCCTGGTTTGATTCCCACCTTGGGCATGTGTGTGGTGGGTTTCCTCCTTTTTCCGTCAAAAGTCCAAAGACATGCAGGTTTGGCTAACTGGCGTTTCCAAATTGCCCCTAGTTTGTGAATGACAACTGGGCTTCGAGCTGGCCGCCCGACCCTTTAAGTAACTGGATATATCCCATGCTGGGGAGTATCTGTCTCCCGACACAAACTTAAAAATTAAGCTTCAGTTTATGAGTTTGACATCATGAGCAATATCATTCACTGTCACTGTTTAGTAATCATTATTTCACTTCCAAATCAACACTTCTCCTTCGCCTCTTCCTGCTGCCATCACGAGCGCTAGTTTCGCAGCGGTTGGGAGCCATGGTGCACTTCACAGGAATATTTGGGTAAGACAGCTAGACGGTGCTCTAACACTCAATAGACATGCCAGCACTTTGCGTAAAAGAGGCATGAGGTACACATCAGTGTGCAGGAAGCTGCTGTGTTTGTCCCGTTCAGTAATTAGGGATTTCTGAACTCGGAATATGTGGTCAGCCGTGCAAACGGTTATTAAGTGCTGCTTGCGTAATCACGCACACTTCCATTCATGTACACATGAACGCGGGTTCATCGGCCGATGAAAGATCAAACACATGCAATGCTTATTTTAAGCCGGTATGAAAAATTTATCACACACACACACACACACACACACACACACACACACACACACACACACACACACACACACACACACACACACACACACAGAGTCTCTCTGTCTTTCCCCATTCCGTCACACTTCTCCTTCACCTTATCTCCTGTGCTTCTTCCTCTCCTGTTTCTGCCATCTTTTCACAAGTCTGTCAGTAGTTCTCTGTTCTGTATCACTCTATCTCTCTTTCTGTATTGCACACTTTCTCACAGCTCTGTCCTATTAACTGTGCTCTTTGATTCCCTGCTTATGCATCTACCCTTTCACACACACACACACGCACACACACACGCACACAATTCAGCTTGTTCTATCACACACTGACTGCCTCATCACTCTCTCTCTCTCTCTCTCTCTCTCACATACACATACACACACCCTCTGCAGCAGGAGCATTCCCCAGAGCCAGACAGCAGGAGACTATTACACTCACAGACGGAATCTCTCCTCCAATTTCTCTCCAATTTCTGTCTGCTTCCATTCCTTCCACTCTCCCTCCCACTCAGTGCTCTATCCATCTTTTCTTTTCCATTTCCTCTCTCTCTCTCTCTATCCCTCGTTCCCTGCCTCTCGTTTTCTCCATCTTGCCTGCCCTTCTTGAGTGGATGTAATTGGTATCTATGGGGTGCTCCCCTAAGACGGCATTTAAACTGCATCACAAATAACAGGGACAGCGCACAACTGAGCCAAGATCGGTGAGCCAGCACAGAGCCTTTCAGTGCGAACTCATCTGCTGGAAAGAAACGCGGCCCTCAAACCAAAAAAGCTTTACTCTGATTTGTGCATTTTACTTTTTTCCCTTTCTTTTCTCGTATCCAATACTGCAAGCCGTGCCAGAAAAAAATTGATCTACGCGTTGCAGCAGAAACCCAGCAACCTAATGGAGGTCCGAGCAATCAAACGAGATAAACATGCGAATCATTCAGCACCGAATAATATAGCGACAGCAGACCAGAGCAATCGGGCCCCACCAGGCACCAGCCAAAGAGCAACATTCAAATGAGTTGCAAGCCCTACAGCAGTGGAGAGGATGAACAAGGGAGGGGGGACCCGAGTGAGTGTGTATGTAAGAGTGAGAGCGCGACTGGGAAAATGAGTAAGGTTAAGACAGCGAGAGAGAAACAGGGTAAATGAGAAAAAAAAGTGAGGGAAAAGAGAAAGTTTAATTAAAGCTTGTGTTCCTTGGAGAGTGTTCAGCGCTAACTCATTTTCACTAATCAAAAATACATGAGAGAGCATGTTTCACGCAGTCAAATGTGGGATGATGAAACGACATCGATCATAATCAGGTAGCGAAAAGTGACAGGTTAGGTCTACGCAAAACAAGGTGGGAGCGGAAAGTGGGACTGACACAGCCGCACTGTTTAAGGTAAAAACACAGGGAGATCTAGAGTACATGGAGCTGGAAAAGCTGAGTCTAGAGCATGATGGAGATGAAGATGTAAAAGATGTAGTATCTAGGACGAATATATTTTGAAATGTGTTCATGAATGTCCCTGTGTTTAAGGGAAATCACAAAGAAACCGAAAACGTCATTATCAGAGGAGCATGATTCTGCATCTCTGACTTTCTGACAGATTCACAACCGACACACGTTGAGAGAAAGCGGTAGACATCAAGACTGCTTTAAAACACTACCTTAAATGTCTGTGTGAGATTATGTAGCTTTAACACTTCCACAATAGCAAATTCAAATATTTCTTCTTTTATGGCACTGAAATTGTTTTGACATGTCATTTTTTAATCAAATATGGGGGAAAAAATGAAGTAATACTGTATGGTTCAATAATTAACATGATAGTTAATAATTAACTTAATTTACCCATGAAGCTTCTGGTGCTAGGGATCTGACATTCTAATGGTCTGACGCCTACTTGTACTCCATATTCCCTATCATTACCTTTCACTCTTGTTATTTCTATTATTGTCGATTCATTAAAAGAAGCAGATTATCCAGACTATTCTACAGCATTATGCCTGTTTTTTTCTTTACAATAACAATGTTACCTTTACTTCACTCAACTCACTAAGTACAGATAAGCCACCGTTTTGCCTCTCATTATTCAAGGGTTATACTGTATCAACCAAGACTAAAAATATCTAATTATAACTATTAAATGAATTCTGGAGATCAGGGTTGTTTTTTTTTTTTTTTAATTAACTACCCCAAACAGATGGAATGAAACAACAACATGGTGCAGGGATTCATTATTTGGCATCATTGGTTTAGGGAGTCCCAAGTGTTTTCACTGGAAAATGCTCAGCCTATTCAAAGGAGACTGCCATTTTAAATCCATCCGAGGATAATACTGTATATAGTGTCTGACTTCACGTGATTTGAAGGTAACACATGTTAATCTTTATCTTTCCCAGTTGGTAGTTTTCATGTGGTTGGAAGAACTACTAGGTGAATGAGAATTCATTCATTCATTCATTCATTCATCTTCTATACCGCTTAATCCTGTGTTCAGGGTCGCGGGGGACCTGGAGCCCATCCCAGGAGACTTCGGGCACTAGGCGGGGTACACCCTGGACAGGGGGCCAATCCATCGCAGGGCACACACACATACACACACTCACACACCCAATCACACACTACGGGCAATTTAGGAACGCCAATTTGCCTAACCTGCATGTCTTTGGACTGTGGGAGGAAACCGGAGTACCCGGAGGAAACCCACCAAGCACGGGGAGAACATGCAAACTCCATGCACACAGAGACGGGAATCGAGCCTGGCCGGGGAATCAAACCCAGACCCTGGAGGTGCAAGGCGACAGTGCTAACCACTACACCACCGTGCCGCCGAATGAGAATTCTCAAATCACAAATTTCAAGTCACCCATCAGCATGAACCTGGATTTCGTAAAATATGGTCTTTTAACTAAGGACAACCTAAAGTTATGAATATTTATAAACAAAATTGAAAAAACCTGCACACTGTCAGTTTAATGCATTATTACAGATATAGTTTAAGCAGCAGTATGATTTTGCATTCTGCTAATACTCTACATTTCTTTATTAATACCATATACAACTATATCAGATAGCAGCCAGGTTATCATTCAGGAAAACTGCCTACACTGTTCATAGTGCATTGCTTATGGTCACCTCCTGAAATTAAGATTCCATTAAAAATGCATTACATTTTACCCTGTTTGAAGATGACAAGTTATAATACATTAAGGTGACTTTAACGCCTACATTTGCAAGTTGTTTGAAACTTTATAACACCCTGAATGAAGCATGTTCAGAAACATCTCCAACAGCTTCTGACACATGCTATAACACCCACGTTAACTTGTTTTATAGCCTTTTGTTATATATATAAAAAAAATCTGTATTTACAGTATGCTCACTACATATTAAATAAAAACTTGCTACTTTTCAGACGATCACACATTAAATGTGTGACCGTCTGCATTGAGTTTCTAGTTTAAACATAAGCATTTACTGTACGGTGTCACTCACACCACAGCGTGACCTAAGCTGTACCCAAAACAAACCAATTCCACCCATCCTAGTTTACACAAATGACTGTTAGCATTATAAAAGAGCAGATTGGTTAGCGCACTAAAGTGATAGACCTGGGCAATAGATCGTTTCGAATAGGAGCACTTGTTACGGTAAAATTTGAAGTCATCCTGCTGAATAGCTAACATCCTGAGCAAAATAGTTTTACACCAATAACAATGTTTTTTGTTTTTTTTGGCAAAGAAATGTCCTTAGCCTAGCAGGGAGGCAGAGTGACATACTCAGCCATGCAGGATGACAGAAGCAACATCAGCAGGCTAGGGAGGTGAAGCAATGTCCTCAATGTCATCAAAGGGGCAAACTGATCACCATCCTCATCCTCAGCAGAGCAAAGCAGTGGGGGTATTATTAGGGCAGAAAGGCATAGCCAACTGGGTAGGGTGATGGAGTGATGTCCTCAACCAGTCAAGGAAGTAGGAACTACATCCTCAACCATGCACAGAGGCAAAACATCATCTTCAGTGGAGCAAGGTAAAGGGGGTAAAGTCATGATCATCGGTTGAGCATGGAGGTGAAACAATGCCCTCATAAAGATATTACCTAGAGATGTTCAGAAAAACCCTGTTCTGTCAAGCCTCCTCTGGGGCTTCTGGATGTGCCTATTCTGACCCCAAGTGCTCACTCCAGCCACTCCAGATTGTTTTGACCACACCAAGGGCCGGTTGTTCTGCTTCCTTTCTGTATGCAGACTTGTCTCTTTCACCAATGATTGTGGTGTCATCTGTGAACTACAAAACTTTGACAGGAGAGTCCCCTGAGGTGCAGTCTGTTGTGTAGAGGGAGAAGAGTAGCAGGGAGAGCACACATCCCTGGGGAGCACCGGTGCTAACTGACCGTGTGCTAGACATGATTGTACCCAGCCTCACATGTTGACTCCTATCAGTCAAAAAGCTGGTATTCCACTGAAAGATGTGGTCTTGCACCGTGAATTCAGAGAATTCCGTGTGGAGGATGTCGAGCATAATGCAGCTGAACACAGAACTGAAGTCTAAGAACAAGACTGCATAGGTCCCTGAAGTGTCAGGATACTGAAGGATGTAGTGCAGTACTGAGTCTAGCAGTATGACTGTGATGTTCTTCAAGTAATTCAGCACCAACCTTGTCACCATATACCCTTATGACTACAGATTTCTTTGGGATTGGAGGGGGGTCTATTGATGACCTTGGTGAAAACAAGAGCCAGCTAAGATGCACAGAACTTCAGGCAAGAAAGAAACCCACCATCTGGTCCAGGTGCCTTCTTGGTCCTTTGCCTCTGAAACAGATGACACGCATGTGTTTCACAGAGTGCCTAGGGTGCAATAAAAAAGGCCAGAAAGGGGGATTCTGAAGGTGCTGCAGATTAAATGACTGAGGTGAAGGCATTGGGGGTCTCCTGTAGCCGGTGGTGTTCTGAAGGCCTTTCCACACGCAGCATCGATGGCTGAAAGATTTTTTTCCCCCAACTTTTCCAAGTAGCTCTGAAAATCACTACATGATTCTATCCTCACTTCTGTGGGCTTCCTTCTTGGCATGTCAAAGCTACTTGAGTTTTGCTGTAAACCGGGGTTTATTGTTCTTGTTGTGCGGGAAGTTCTGGTGGGCAAACATGTCTTCGCAGAAGCTGATGTAGGATGTCACAGTGTCAGTAATTCATCCTGTCTTGTCCATCACTTCGCAAGAGTTTTTGCATTCCTCAAATGCAAAAAATGTAAATGTTATTTATCAGGAACAGCAATGGTCTATGTACGGCCAGACCTTTGGAGTGAATGGTGCTTAGAAGAGTCAAAAACTGGCATTTATAGACCTTGATATAATCAATCAGCAACTGTTTTCTCATAAACGCAGGGTGTTAGAAGCAGGAAACTATTAACCTTTTAGCTGTCGTTGCATTGACCTCAAATGACTGCGGAATACAAAAGTGGATGTGGAATCTCACAAACCAGCACTAATGCTGACTCTGGAGGGTTTTATGAGCCACTCTACCTTTCGAGATTGTTCTGCAATATGGTGCAGCTCCTGAGGAACAGTGTAATACACAAAGTGTGCTGAGACATGGCCCCATGGCTCTGATGTTTAGATCATATTCTCATATAGGAGACTCTTGTCTCTGTTGCATTAGAAAAGGGAAACATGTATCTTTGTAGAGTTCTGGTTGTTTTAATTCATTGTTTTTGCCAATATTAGAGTAGTTCAGTGACTCCCAGTCCTTGGGAACAATTCCTGTGTCTGCTCTATTACACACGCTGCAGTTCAGGAAGGACTATATAATTAGCTATTACATTCAACCAACTGTGTTAAAACTGGAAAAAAAAATAAAAATACAATATCATGCAGAACATGGAGTATTCAAAACTAGGATTCTGAACTACAATGTATTGCTTAACTGTAGTGTAATGTTATTGTTATTTTCTTATGAAGATATGAAAGATATGGCAGCACGGTGGCTTAGTGGTTTAGCACTGTCGCCTTGCACCTGGGTCGGGTTCGATTCCCGCCTCGGGGTCTGTGTGTATGGAGTTTGCATGTTCTCCCTGGGTTTCCTGTGGGTACACTAGTTTCCTCCTACAGTGCAAACACGTGCAGATTGGGCTAATTAGCATTTCCAAAATGTGTGAATGTTGACCAGAAGACCTAACACGGTTGTAAAAAATTAGAATAAATACACAGGTAATCACCATTGGCCTGCACTGTCCATAGGTGGACTACAGAGATTCCCAGATTGATGGATGGATGGATGGATTGATTTATCCACAGATACAATGAAGTGATAAAATACATATACTGAATTAAATCATTCATTCATTCATTTTCTATACCGCTTAATCCTGTGTTCAGGGTCGCGGGGGACCTGGAGCCTATCCCAGGAGACTTCGGGCACTAGGCGGGGTACACCCTGGACAGGGTGCCAATCCATCACAGGGCACACACACATACACACACTCACACACCCAATCACACACTACGGGCAATTTAGGAACGCCAATTAGCCTAACCTGCATATCTTTGGACTGTGGGAGGAAACCGGAGTACCCGGAGGAAACCCACCAAGCACGGGGAGAACATGCAAACTCCATGCACACAGAGACGGGAATCGAGCCTGGCCGGGGAATCGAACCCAGACCCTGGAGGTGCAAGGCGACAGTGCTAACCACTACACCACCGCGCCGCCTGAATTAAATCATTTCAAAACAATTCTTTTTACATTTAAAATAGCTATGAATTTCTTTAAAAAAAAAAAAACATCTGAATCTAGGCCACGCTCAGAGAGCTGAAAGAAATAACTGTCTAAGTTTCATCCTAATCACTAATAAGAATTTTGGGGCTATGGTTTGAGTAAGTCTTAGTATTAAGCAGAGTCTGGAAAAAGCACCAGTAAGGAAAGAAATAAAATGATCTTAAAAATTACGGAAACCTAGGATATCAGAGGAGTGAGGGTGCAGAAAGTGCTTGTGCAGTGGCAATCAAACGAACATTTATACAGCAAATTTAACATCAATATGTGACACATTCTAAGTGCTACTGAGGTGTGATTGAGAAAAAAAAAAAACTTGAATAAACTGCATATGTAATGCAGGATGCAATACATCTGGTTAAACAATATCATCGCTGTAAACATCAGCCAGCTGATAAGAGCAACAAGATGTGAGCACATGTGAGGTTTAACGTAATGCAAAATGATAAGGGGGGTTTTGTACTTCAACCCTGTGTATTAAAATTGGGAAAAAAAAACACAATATCATGCAGAGCATGGAGTATATTCAAATCTGGGTTTCTGAACCACCATGCGTTGCTTAACCTTAGTGGATTGTCATTGTTATGTTCTTATTAAGATATTAGCGATATGGCAGCACCGTGGCTTGGTGGTTAGCACTGTCGCCTTGCACCAGGGTCGGGTTCGATTCCCGCCTCGGGGTCTGTGTGCATGGAGTTTGCATGTGCATTATATCTTCTATGATTTAATAATAAGCACTGTTTTTTTTTTAACATACTGTAATACATTACATATACGACCATCATGTAAACTATTCAGTCATATAAAATGAAACATTGGGTGTTTTGGATTTCCACTGGCATCTCTTACCTTGATAAAAGATGATGCTTTTCCACAGCTATATTTCCACAGATCATATTTACTTGGATTACCCTTGAGTTACCTTCAAGGTGAAGTGTTAAGAGGAGACGGAAAATAGTATAAAATAAGCTCCTCTGACATCAGTCAGCGAAACCTCCGAATTGAAACCAAAGACTCTAAATGTATGATTCCGTGAGATACTGAAATGGGGTTTCATTTTTGCCTATTTCATGGTGTTTTGATCTGTAAAAAAAAGTCTCAGTATAGCCAAAACAAAATGTAAAGAACAATTACAGTGCTTCTGACATTTAAGATTAAAATTCACATACACTAGTGAGCAGTTCAGAGGACGAATGCATCTTAATAAAGAGAAATGCAACCATGCAGAATTTTTAATCATCATCATCATCATACTTATTCTTTATTGTTGTTCCTAAGCAACACAAATAGTTATCTATTATCATAAACATCAGAAGCTCAGGTTTAATCAAGTTTGTATAAATGCTGAATAGCATATGAGAGTCCAGATATATAACATGATTTTATAGCTAACTCTGCATAACACTGACATTTTTTCTACATCAAATCAATATTATGGTACAGAGCTTAAAGTAGTCAGCAGAATGTTATTGTGTGTTTGCGTGTGTGTTTATGTGAGATTGAGACAATCCAAGTATGGCTCCCTGACTAGAGGAATGTGTATGCGTGTGTACATAATGCTGCAATCTTCTAAAATTAGTGCCAAGGTCCTGAAACGCATATTTTTAGAGTACTCATGGTGGCCATATTGTGCAGTGTGCTTTTTCTCTCTTTCCTGTTTCTCTGTCTCTCCCTTACTCACTCACACATTCTCTCTCTTCTGTTATAAACAGTATCAGGTGTGAATCCTCTTTACCCTTATACACTTGAATTGATCTTTGTTTGAACATAGCTGAAATCCTATGAGTGTGTGGTTTATGTGTGTTCATCTTTCATACACTGAGTGATTCCAATCAGAGCAAAGCTAATTAATTCTAATTAATATTAATTCTAATATATATATACAGTATATATACTCAGCAAAAAAAGAAATGTCCCTTTTTCAGGACTGTGTATTTCAACAATAATGTTGTAAAAATCCAAATAACTTTACAGATCTTCATTGTAAAGGGTTTAAACAATGTATTCCATGCATGTTCAATTAACCATAATCAATTAATTAACATGCACCTGTGGAATGGTCGTTAAGACCTTAACAGCTTACAGAAAGTAGGCATTTAAAGTTACAGTTCTAAAAATGCAGGACACTAAAGAGACTTGTCTACCGACTGTGAAAAACACCCAAAGAAAGATGCCCAGGGTCGCTGCTCATCTGCGTGAACGTGCATTAGGCATGCTGCAGGGAGGCATGAGGACTGCTGATGTGGCTAGGGCAATAAATCGCCATGTCCGCACTGTGAGACGCCTAAGACAGCGCTACAGGGAGACAGGAAGGACAGCTGATCATCCTCGCAGTGGAAGACCACGTGTAACAACACCTGCACAGGATGTGTACATCCGAATATCACACCTGCGTGACAGGTACAGGATGGCACCAACAACTGCCTAAGTCACACCAGGAACACACAATCCCTCCATCTCACAGCAAGAACTGACAAATCTGGTCCAGTCCATGAGGAGGAGATGCACTGCAGTACTTCAAGCAGCTTTTTTTTTTTTCAACTTTTGATTTTGAGCCTCCCTTCATTCAGGGACACATTGTGAAACATTTTTAGTTTATGTCTGATGGTGTTGACTCTTTTAGTGTTCATACAAATATTTACACATTAAGTTTACTGAAAGTAAAAACAGTTGAAAGTCAGAGGACGTTTCTTTTTTTGCTGAGTATATATATATATATATATGAAACTGCTTAGATGGCCATGGGTGTGTATGTGGTCTATACTGTATGTGTGGGTGATTGTGTGGGCATAAGTGTATTTTTAAGATATGAAATGCATTTTAAATGTTTTAGCATTATTGGTATGTTTAAAAAAAAAACAACAACAAAAATATACATATTGTTGAACCACGTTGCTATCATACACACATTTTTAAATAAAATTGTTATCAGGCACCCTTTAGGGTCCAAAGCCACCATGCACAGTGATGTCATACTAATAGTTTACTTTTCTAAACTTCAGAAACAGTGGTAGAATCCATACCTAAAATATCTCTTTGTTGTTTATCTAAGTTATTAGTGTCCATTAGTGTGTACTACTTGTATAACCATGGATTCAGGGCTTGATGTTAAGCTTTTGTTCATACTGTAGATATCTTTTCCAAAAATGGAAAAAAAAAAAGTTATTTACGTATATGAAGCTGTTCTATAACAAATTATTGGCACTTTGTATCAGTCAGTAACTATATTTACTTTCATCTATTATTTATCCTATAATATAAAGAGAGTGGGTACTATCATTAAAGGACTCTCTTTGTGTTCTATAATGTTCTACTGTATCTGCAAAGCATCGATCACTATTTAGAATTTACACCGGAGGGCTTTGACCATTTTAATACCTCAAAACTCACTGCTCTGAAAAGCAATAGAATTTGACATATGTAATTGTCACATCTAATTATTCTATTGCAGACAGTCTAAAAAACACAATTCCAGATGCCAGGTACATTGAGAGGTTTTTGTAACATAAAGAAAAGTCAATATCTATATTACAGTAGGTACTATGAAAGCAAGCTGGTAACAAAAGATTTACAAAGCCTCCAAAAGCACCATCAGATGCCACCTCCGTCAATGACGTTTTAGTGGCAAATAGAAATTGTGCAAAATATTAAAATCAGGGGTGTCAATAACTGTGGTAAATAAAAAGTAATGATTTCTTTAAGAGGGACTTGTTTTTCTCTAAAGTTAAAATAATTTAAATTATACAGTATGTTATATAATTAATCTTTAATAAGGGGTGCCAATACTTGTCAAGGGAGTATAGATAAGTTTAAATATCCTGGAAGAATTTGTGAAATATTGGTAATTTTTACAATATATATACAACCAGTGAGGGTATGTAACAGAGGCTTTCCTTTTTTTGTCCAAAGTAACTTACAAAAACATCATGAATTAGCTACAAACCCGAGTCTCCTGTTCAAAAGGCAGCAACGCCAACCACTGGACCAAATGTACTTCTGTAGCTATGGACATCCGGAAAATACTGATAAAAACCTTTGTGTGTTATGCCGTATAATCATTCGGTTCTTCTCATTTATATCAATGGCCGGAAATTAATAAATAAACATGATTAAAAACTAAACAATGGATGTAAAAGCTGTACACAAGAGCACCAAGGAGGATCTTAACAAACATAACAGAGATGGAACGATGATGATATGTCCACAGGGCTGAGAGGAGAAGCAGCTTCAAATTTAATATGGAGTAATAATAGAAACTGTAATAAAGATAAAACATAGGAAGAACAATAATGTGCTTACGCATGCGCAGTTACTCTAATTACATAAAGATTAAAAATGGCAGCTATCACAATCGCGTTTGAAATATAAAGAAGACTGAGATGAAATCATTGCTGCTAATGTCTTTTTACATTATGGCAACCTTATGCCAACCCTATCTTGCTCCCATAGCTTTAGGTCAGCCATCATCATTCAGCTGATAAACCACAATTATTTCATGGTAATTGAATTTTATTTCATCTTCCATGTTTCCTTCCTTTTTATGGCAAATGAAACCACAAAACTGTGTCTTATTCCTGGCTATAGCAGCCCCAAAGAACTTCACTTCCAACCCCTGCACATCTGTTTCTTCACATCTGTGTGTTTTTGTTTTGTTTCGTTTTACGTTTTAGCCAATTTTAGGTGATTGAAGGAACAGAATCTCTCATTAGCAGTGTAGTTGAGCTGCAAACTGCAACAGTCAGTCTCTGGTGGTTGAGAAATCAGGAACACAAGCCTGTTGTTAAATCAAGTACACAGCTTCTGATTGGTCGACAAACTCAACACAAGGCATTGGCCAACAGTGACAATGACAATAACGATTATATAATAGGCAAACAACAATAACTATCAATTGTCTGATTGGAAAAGTGCATGTGCGTGTATTCCACTTGCTTGAAAAATGAGTTTATTGTTCTATTACCTCTTATACACTGATCACCCATGAAATTAAAATCAGTGACAGGTGAAGAGAATAACATTGATTATCTTGTTACAGTGGCACCTGTCAAGTGGTGAAGTATATTACACATCAAGTGAACATTCGGTTCTCAAAATTGATTTGTTGGAAGCAGAGAAAATGACCAATTGCAATGATCTAAGGAACAAGGGCCAGATCATGATGGCTTAGATGACTGGACCTCTACAACACAAGGTCCTGTGGGGTGTTACCTACATGGGGTGTTACGCAGTGTTATGGTTATGTTCAGCATTTAATTGAAATAAATTTACTCATTTACTAAGTTATTTTCTAACAACAAAACCTGTGTCACAATTATTGACATCCCTGGAAATGCTAGTTTAACACAATAATAATAATAATAATAATAATAATAATAATAATAATAATAATAATAATACTGTGACCATCAACTGGAAGGTACAGTACCCATGCATGTTAGAAAGCAAGCTGTATTAAGTTCAGGGGTGTTCATAATTGGGGCACATTTAATTTTGTTAAAAGAAAATATTTCATGTTTTTTTTTAATAATATGATAATATACACATGAGCTGACAGACAGAGTTTTTAATATCTATTAAGGGCAAATTTCCATACCTTTGACTTGCGTAAGTGTAATTAGCAAACCTGCATATAGGCCTCTGGACAATTATTGGCACCCCTCATTAAAGATTAGTAAAAATGTGTTAGAAACAATATAACTTTTGATAAAGTAGCTCCATCTCACATTGAAAAAAAAAAAGAGAATGTCTTCTGGTGTGTTAGCCAATGAGTGTTTCAGCTTTTGAAAGCCCCACGTACTGTACATTTCAACTGGGAAACACAAACCTGGCTGAGTACTGAGCTATGGGCGGCAAAAGAACTGTCAAAGGATCTTAAAGAAATGTAATAAATCAGGAAAAAGATATAAAAGCTATCCAAAATGGTCAAAAAAAATATTTAAATGGCAATCTCTAGTGTTCAAACTTTGAAAAAGAAGTGGAAAATTAGGGGTTCTGTTGATATCAAGCCATGGTCAGGAAGACCAGCAAAGATTTCAGGCAGAACTGCCAAGAAAATTGTTCAGGATACAAAGAAAAACCCATAGGGAACTTAAACTGAAGTACACGCTTTTCTGCAAAATAGTCGTGTTACTGTTGCACAATAAGGAGGTACTTAAAAAAAACATGGGCTGCATGTTCGAGTTGCCAGAATAAAAGCCGTTACTGCGTAGATACCAAGAAACAGTCCGCATTATGGCAAACAACACCCAGACAAGCCTTAAGACTTGCACAAAGTCATTGGGGTGATGAGGTCAAATAACCCCCCAATTTAAGAACCGATTTTCTCCCTAAATTAGTCACGTCCAATTCCTCCCTGTCACTAGGGGCCTCCCACATTAAGCTGCTACTACCACTCAGTCGGGAGGGCCGAAGACTTTCACGTGGTTCCTCCGGTTCGGAGACGCTAGCCGACCGCATCTTTTGGAACTGCTCACCCACGCACTGTTCGGGACGGTGTAACACATTCTGAGGACAGCGCTATCCACTCCTTCCGCTTGCGTGAGCTCACAGACGTCCCTGATTGGTTGTAGAGTCGTGATTAATGTAAGAGTGGCTGTAACAACAGACAATATATTTTGAAAGGAGTCAAGAATGAGTTTGATGAGAAGTACACCATACCTACTGTGAAGCATCGAAGTGCATCTCTCATGTCCTTGGATTGTGTGAGCTGCAGATGCACAGGGATTTTAGTCAAAATTCATGGCAAGATGAATGCAGCATGTATCTAAAAATATTGGAGACCAATTTGCATTCATCAGCCCAGAAGCTGCACAATGGACACACTTGGAGGTTCAAACATCGCAATGATCCAAAACACAAGGCCAGAATGGCCCTTCATTTTCTACAACAGAAAAAACGTGAAAGCTCTTTGGTGGCCATCACAGTCTCCTGATCTCAATATTATTAAGAATTATACAATTGAAAACTTTTGAACCAAACTGTTAATATAATTATATTATGAAGCACCTTTCTTATACCCCCCCATAGCCCCCCCCCCCAAAAAAAAAAAAGCCCACGGTGCCATCACACCACCACACATAACACCACACCATAGATTTGTGGGTTCTCAAAGTCACGGTAGCACCACGCAAATCAAGAAAAGGTCCATCACAGCACGCAGCACAAAGGGTCAAGTACTGTAGCAGTGAGACCACTCTGAGCAATGGCACCATACTGTGAAAAACAGAATCAAATACTGTAAGTAGAGGAGAAGAACCTTCCTTGCCATCAGCCTGTTTGTTTACGCTGTGTTTGTACTGTAATAATTGATTGTGCTGGAATGACCTTCAAGAAATTATAAATGAAATGTAAATGAAAGTAAATGTTTGTGAAGGTTATGAAACTAAATACCACTGTTACTTTTAAACAAACAAACAAACACAGCACCAGCAATCCACATGTTTTAATTGAGTTTTATTCTGTTTTAATTTGGTTACTGTGTAATTGCAGCATTACCTTGTTTTGGTGCGAGAGGAGAACGTACAACAGAAAGCATTGCTACTGGATTGGTAGTTTTTCAAGCTGGGTTTCCAGCTACTACTAAAGAGTATTTGTCACCTTCTATGCCTAAGAACTATCTACTGTACCTACTTTGTATCCTATAAATATATGTTTCTCATGACCATGCCTAAAAAAAAGTTTCAATGACAAGGCCTATACTGTACTTTTGGTTTTGCTATACATTGAAGAGATGGGTTTGAGAAGCTAAATATGAGAAAATATGTAACAATATCAGCTTTCAAGGTTAACCAGTTTGGCAGGCAACATGTTGGGCATAATGGTTTAGCACCTACATGGTTTATAGGTTGATGGGTTCCTCCGGGTACTCCGGTTTCCTCCCATGATCCAAAGACATGCAGACAAGCTATACAAATATAAGACACCAAAGTCCTAGAAGCAAGATTCATGGCCATGATCCAAACTACAGTTGCTCATTGGTCAAGCACGGTGGAGATAGATCATTGGTTGTTTAAATGAATAATTGTGCCACATACCATACAGTGGCGGCTGCTCTAAGACTATAAGGGAAGCTCCGCTTCCTCTACTATGTCAGAAAATAAATGCTCATATACAGTATGCACTGTCGTATTTATATTGGTTTTAATAAAAGTGCGTTATAACGCGTTCAACTTCATGACTAGCTCGTTCAGAATCAGGTATTTATTGTAGATTGTTTGACGCGATTTTCTTGTCATACATTTCCCTGCAGCACAGCGCGTTAAACCCTCCTGAAGCCCAGCTTCACTGGAAAGCTATGGCGAGGCACAGAGGAGCTTTTTTCACTGCAGAAAAGCTGGACGGTAATTGGATAAAGCACCAAAATCGTCACTTCCAGGGAATCTCAGCTTCTCTGGGAGTGAATGAAGCAGTGGGCGGGCCAGGACGCTGGGCTGCTGCATGATGATTGGAGGAGCTGTTTAAAGGGAGGAACCCCTTTTTGATTGACAACATGTCTTAAGTATACATCAGAGTTCAGTCTCATGCGGATTTGCAGGTGAAGTGGTACGACAGACTGCTGCACTCTGTATTGTTTGCTGGTGATATAAACCATTTTTGTTTGTACAAATCGTTCTTTAAATAATAAAAAAAAAAAAAACATATTATAGCGTTCTTGACTTTGCTCCTTGTTTCAGCAATGTAAAGTTAGTTCGTTCATATAATTAAAGTAGCTTGTGGAAGGGGAAACTAAAAAGGAGGGCAGAATTTATGTACAAATAACATAATGAATTTCATGATGAAGGCCTAATATGAGCTTTCAAAAGCTGGCAGCCGCCACTGATACAGTACCATACCCTATGACAGGCAGGGTGAGCAGGGATTCAGCACCCGATTAATTACCACCCACAATGTGGCTCCCTGTCGACTGGATGGTTTACTGGCATGTTGGTCAGCTGTCTTCCAATGTGAACAGGTCCACAGACATGAGATTTTCCACAGTTCTATCTCAACACGCCTGCACACACATCCCCAGTTCTCGCTGTAAACAAGACAGACCATACTCCCCATGTCTTCCCGACTGTTTTTGGCTCCATATTCTTTTTCATTTTTTTGGGCTCCGCAGAAAGTAAAACTGATGAGAGTAACTCAGCTTTTTGGTCTCCACCAAGACAGATAAAAACATACGTGCACTAACGCACAGGTTTCTCAGGATTCCCACATATTCCCATTAAATTGTAATGGTCATCAACACTGAATTAGAAAACAAACTCTAACCTCGCCATCTCAGTGGTGGATAAGCCTGCAGTTTGAACGACCCTCGGGCAGCTGAAGCCGGCCACACAGCAGAGCTTTCAGAAAGAAATCGCTGAATAAAACAACGTAGGTCTTTCAACCTTGGCCAAACTGAGGAATAGATCCACAAAGAGCTGTTTTCACACATGGGAGGGCAGTGGACCAACTCCAAACATCTGAAGACTTACAAACTCGATCTCTTTCTCTCTCTCTGTCTCTCTCTCTGTCTCCCTTTGACACGCACATGGACACACTTTATATATATATATATATATATATATATATATATATATATATACGTACACACACACACACACACACACACACACACCACACACACACTTGCTTGCTTGTGCACTAACATACAACAGCACAAATGAACCCAAAGTACAACTGTCCCTTTACTTCTAATTTATATTCTCCCTTTGTACCTTGGCTCTTTAGGAACACTTCAGGCTACTCTGCTCCTGCAGTAATCTAATTTGAACAACCTCAGAAGTGGAGTGAGACAGAGAATGCTCCATATAGAGTTAAAGGTTAACAGTGTTCGTGATAATAAAACACACGCATACCTCAGTGCTCTCTATCGGACTCTTAACCTGATGCCCCTGTGTCTGTGCTCTGAACGCGCGCACACATTCACATAATCTCACTTCTGTTAGTGTTAATTAGCCACTGGATCACATTAAATTAGGTTCTCCAGTCTGATGGTCTCAGTGCTGTAGTGGACTGAGAGGGCTCAGGTGAAACTGGTTATGTGTGAAACAGGAAACTAATACCAAAGAACTGAATGTTCGAAAGCTTGGTAATTAAATGATAAGTCAAATCGGCATAACACATTTCACAGTACATTTAGGATTTCACCACATAACAGTGGAATTAAAGCTCCGTTGTCTTTTAACCACTCTTGCTGTTTAATTCTTGTGTAACCAAGATGGACCATTTCCTTCTGTCGCTAAACTGCCGTGTTTTCGCCTAATGCATCGCTTGCTTAATTGTGTTAAAGTTTTCAACTGCCGTATTTGTTGTAATGTATACAATGATTACAGTAATGATTTAGTCCTTTGCCAACCAGAGGTCACCCCACATTTGATTGGAATATGTTACCGTGTGAGTGTGTGGGTTTATTAGATCAGCACTGGTATAAGCATTACAGTGGAGTTCTTTTTAAAAGACGGAAGTTACACTTACAGACATTTTTGACATCCCAATTTAAACCATTCGGTTTTAAAATAAAAAATTAATTAAAAAATTATAATAAGAAGAAGAATAGAAATACAACATGTACCATATTCTAATGCCTCCATACATGGGTGTAATTCTGAAACAGTAGTTTAAGTTATAATTAAGTTTCAATTTATAACTGTAACTAAGTTATAAATAATTTACATTTATTTTTGCAAGCACATTGTCAAATACAGTATGAGCGTGAATTAAGTCAGCCTCAGTGCATCATCTAAGTGCATTCATAACACGTGCAAAACCACAATGGGTACATCCAGATCGATGCTGTGATGTGAGGATTTTTAAAACATTCGCCGAAAGGAATGGAAGCAGTTTTTTTTCTTTTTCTTTTTTAAAAAGCCTTGTTTTCAGTGACCCAAAACATAGTTTCTGTGAGGATTGGACGGCAAAATAAAGAGAAAAGAAAGAGTATCCCTATGTTACACAGGCTATAAAGTATGAATCCGGGGGATAAGGAACTGGTTGTAAACCCAATAAAAAGTTGTGGTTGGTTAAATAATAAGCATTGCCATGTTTCGACTAATATTTCTTATTTTTAACAAAGATACAGTATATAGAGGCACATGGTTCAATATTAATTAAAAACTGCTTTTGAACTTTTTTTTTTTGTAAAAATAAGTGCTGCACTTTTTCTTCCCTGTGTTGATCTCTAGAGGGTTCAAAAGCCGTGCAAGCATTAGATTAAGCTCATTTATTCTCATAAAAATACACTGTGAATCCTCTGAAAAAAAGTGTGAACTGAAGTGTGAGAGACATTACCCACCTTGCAAACAGGATTGGAAGGTTTCACAGAGCTTGCGTTGTGTTAACAGAAAATAATATATACACAGTTACAAACTTATACAAAAAAGGTTTAAGGACTGAAACATACTGGTTGATAGGATGTAAAATGAAAGAGCGTTATTCATACATGCTTAACTAAAAGCACACATTTGCTGAACAGTATATTTTTTGTTGAGGTCATGAAGTCTGTTCTCAGAGAACAGCTGTGTTTTCTGAAATTATTAAAACTCTAAAAGTATGGATAATTTGCAAACAGTTATATTGTATTCTTTTAATAAAAGCATATAAAACCTATAATAATTAAGGGCAGGATAAGAAGTTTGCAGATGTAAACGTTTCCTTTAAATGAATTTAAACCGTTCCAGAGGCGAGTTCTTTAGGTGAAATTCTGTAATGTGAAATGTGTTTTTCCATAGGAAATAGTGTAAATGCAGGTAATTTATTCCAGCCAACCAAACATTTTACCAATATCACCAATTTCCAACTATATAATCCTATTTTTGCATATAAAAAAACAATCAAAGCATTTAGAAAAAACATGTAAATTACATAAGTAAAATATTAAATAGACATTAAAGCACACTTAATGTTAATTTATGATTCCTCTTGGCACCAGCTGCTTTGAAAACAAAACTGAAAGTGGCCTTGTTTCTGGCTAGAACACAAAGAATATGTAAACTCGCTTCACTTGGCTTTCCACTGACGCAAACAAGTTTTGAACCAGTGTTGCCAACTATTTTCAATGGAAAGTAGCTAAAGTCTGCTCAAAAATGTCACCAAATGTCGCTAGATGACGTCATGCGTATATTTACATATTGATGACGTAATTACAGTAAGTCGTATTTGCATTCTGCGTGTTTTCCCTAATCCTTCCTCACGTGTCCAATATAAAACTGTTATCAATTACGTTACATATTTTCTCTCAGACAACACAACGGAACTTATTAACCAGCAGTTACATCCTCTGCAATGAAATAATTCCAGAACAAATACTGTAAATCTAACATTTTGCCAACACTTTTGCCAAGTTACCTCAAAACATTACTGTAAATTCTGTTTCAAAATTAGATCAACATTTGGATTAATTGTTTCCTAATCCATCATATGAAACATACAGTATAGAATTCTTTCCAATTTTGCAAAATTCATGACATTTAATCCTAGTAAACATTCCCGGACTTACAGTAGGTTCGTTGGGATCACTATTTTATCTTAGGAATGTGAAAAGTCAAAATAATAGTATAAAGAAATATTTATTTCAGCTTTTATTTCTTTCATCGCATTTCCAGTCGGTCAGACATTCCATACACTTAGTTAGTACTTGATAGCATTGCCTTCAATTGTTTAACTTAGATCAAACATTTCAGGTCACATTCCACAAGCTTCTTAAAATAAGTTGCTGGAATTTTAGCCCATTTCTCCTGACAGAACTGGTGTAACTGAGGTTTGTAGGCCTCCAAACTCGCACATGCTTTTTCAAACTTTCCATTGGATTGATGCCAGGGCAGCTCCAATACCTCAACTTTGTTGTCCTTAAGCTATTTTACTACAATGTTGGAAGAATGACTGGGGGCATTTTACAATTTTGGAAGACCCATTTGTGACCAAGCTTTAACTTCATGACTGATGTCTTGAGATGTCTTGCTTTAATACTGTATATCCACATTATCTTCGTTCCTCGTGATGCCATCTACTTAATATGTTATATATTGTGAAGTGTACCAGTTTCTTCTGCAGCAAAGCACCCCACACCATACTGCTGCCACCCGCATGGTGATCTTCGGGTTGCAAGCCCCCCATCCCCTTTTTCCTCCAGACTACAATGGTGACTATGGCCTAACCCTAACCCATTTTTTCCATTAAACCCAAGTCCATTTCTGCACAAAGTACAATCTTTGTCCTCAGCTGAAGTCTGGCTCTTTTTTTTTTGGAAGTTTTGAAACAGTGGCTTCTTCCTTGCTGTTACTTTTCAGGTTATATTGATATTTGTCTTGTTTTACTGTGGACATATATACTTGTGTACCTGTTTCCTACAGTGTCTTCACAAGCTGTTGTTTCCTTTGCCGTTATTCTGGGATTGATTTGTACATTTTGTACCAAAATACATGTCTGCTTTCTGAGCAGTAAAATGGCTGTGTGGTCCCATGGTGTTTCTATTTGCGTAGTGGTACTGTATTGTTTGTACAGATGAATGTGGTACCTTCAGGCGTTTGGAATACACCCCCAAGCATGAAACAGACCCATTGAGGTAATGTAGTTCCAGCTGTAATTTCTTTCTAAGGTCTTGGCTGATTTCTGGTAATTTTGCCATGATGTCAAACAATGCGGCACTAAGTTTAAAGGTCTTAAAATATATCCACAGACACACCTTGAAATGACTCAAATGATGACAATAAGCCTATTGGAAGCTTCTAAACTATGTCATCATTTTCTGGAATGTTCTTAGTTGTTTAAAAGTAAATTCTGACCTATTGAAATTGTGATTATAGTGAATTAAGGGGTGAAATATTCTAACTGTAAATCTGCTTCTGACTTCAGTTCAGTTGTAACTGTCTATTTATATAATGTTTATTAATTTATGCTTATTGGTTTTGCTGTAAAACTGTAAGTCTAGCTGCTGTAGTTTAACATCATTATACTAAACAATCATAAAGTATTAACAATAAGAATTGTTACAGCTTAAAGAAAATTTTTAAGAAAATAGGAAAACAATTAATTTTGTGTAATTTGCAATTATCTTTTAGCAAGCGCTCAGACTGAAAATAATTTTAATTCTCAGGTAGTTAAAAAAATAGAATCTGATATTTCTTAATTCTGGCCAAAAACAAGTAATATTGCCTTTTTTTTTTGTCTTTTTCAGTTAATATTGTCTCTGTAAATATTGTCTGTAATAGAATCTTTTCTCAGTGATTAAAATTATTTATAGTCATGAAAAAATAATAAAGAAGCTTTATTTACAGTAAGTATAACTTAGTAATATTGGTAGTACAGTAGTACAGTAGTACGGGTTACTGAATGTGGCAAGCAACACTGATTAACTCGACCAGATTAATGAAAAAGTCGGTGGTTAAAATAGAATCTGTCAATCACTCTAGAAGAAATTAAACCTCCTTGTGTAACAGACTGTTCCACTCCTTGGCTCTGGCTCTTTCTCTCCTTTTGCAGAATTGTTACTCTGCCCAAGTGTCCTGTTCCAATGATTACAAATTCCACAAGGAAAAACTGGCAGTCAGCAGTGAAGACTGAGGAAAAGAGGGGAGAGAGAAAGGAAATGCAGAGTAAACAGCTTTGAGGGTTGTGTGCCAAAATAGAGCGAGAAAGGAAAAAGAGTCAAGTTTGAATAGGGGCCAGTTCCAAATCTGAGTGAAAGTGAATCTGTGTCACACATTCTTGACACCTTTAAATGGCACCCACGCTAACGATAAGTCCAAGTTACCACCTATTGCTTAATCTCTCATCATTACTGGGCTCAGCTGGAATATGCAGCTTCCTCCATCAACCCAAGCCGCACATTACTCACAGGTAACCAATGACACACGTCTGCCCCTTAAGAGACTATATTTCCCAAGAGAGTATTGTAAGAATAAATGCAGCCCACAGGGTAATATTGCGGGCCAGGAAGTGTGACGCACTTGCCAAGCGACTAATTGGAAGCAATGCCCTTGAGTGCTTTGGCATTTGGCCTCATGCTGAACTGAGACGCAGACACCAACCATTGTAGGCACTTTAACTATACAATACAGATGTAAGTATTCATGGAGATACCCTTCACTTGGCTAAAATAATTCTAGAATTGTAGAATACATGTGCTTGAAAAAAACTTAAACATAAGTTTCAACATAAATTAGGTTAATGTTACCAGACTGGATAAGTAGCTAACTGGTGTTAATAGATATTCCGGTTTTCTCTGTGGAAGGGAAGAATTTTGTGACCCCATCAGTTGAACCAGTCACTAAATCAATACTCATATGAGATGTAATCACGCTCGCATAAAGGATTTAACAGCCTGACATCTTTCAGATAACTGCAGCATACAGAATTTGGGACAATTAAGCACTTACAATAACCACACACAAGTTTGTTTAGCGCCTGTGTAAAAAAAAAAAAAAACTCAATTCATTTCAAATCATTTAAATGTAAAAAGAGAGCAAAACCTAAACAGCATTTTGGTTAAATTGTCAATCAATTTAAAAATAATAATAAGCTTTGTGAAAATAAATAGAAATGCTAATAAAACAATATAGTATGCATTAGTCATAGAGAACTCTATTTTGAGGTCAGACATTTCTGAGAGCTCAAAATACAACCTTGTTTCTCTTCTGAGAATTTTCTTAAATGTCATTTTAATTGCATTTGGCATTCAATGTATTCCAGTACATTTCTAAGTTAATAGGTTATTACTGGCACCAGTGAAATGGAATATCATGTGCAGGAAAGCAAGCAAAGGCTAAAGTGAAATCTTTCTTGTACATGGCAGGGTTTCCTCTGGGAAAGGAGCGCGCTCAAAAAAACATGTTATAGTTCGTTAAAATTAGTTGCTTGTTTAAATACAGATAGACACCGACTTGCGATGGGGTTACGTTCTGAAAATGCATTTAATACTGCAGTGCTAAACATACAAAACATGATAGCTTAGCCTAGCCTAGCTTAAACATGCTGCAAACAGATACTGTACATTAGTCTACTGTTGGGCACAGTTATCTAGCACTTCATTTTATGATAAAGTGCTGCTGAATATCATATGTAATTTATTAAATACTGTGCTGAAACTGAAAAAAAAAAAAAAAAAAACTCGCAATGGTTGTTCAAGTTCTCATCATTGCTATACACACAATTAAGTGTGTATGGCCCTGAAGAATGTTCGAAGCATTGAACATAAAATTAAAGGCTGGATGATGATGTTACAGAAAGAAGGACATCAATTTCTCACATATATCCACAATAAAACAAACTCAACCAAACAGACTGGCAACATAATAGACTGTACTGGTTTTCCTTATATGGCTGCTAACTCAAAAAAAGTTTTAAAAAAATGATTGAAGTACAGTTCCTACTGTAGAACTGTCACTTCTGTACCATCATAAAGTCAAATTTTGTTTGTTAAACCATTGAGTATATGTACAAGGGCCATTCAAGTCAAACCGGGACTTTTGTGTGTCCAGAATAACAGAACATTTACAGTATGAGAGTTAAAACTACCTTTATTCCTCTATATAATTCTCTGATACGTACAGTATCAGAGCATTTTGGAAGTGCATGAGTACTATCAAAGTAGACGGTTGTCTCAGTCCACTGGAGCCATGATCGGACTGCCTGCTTCATGTCTGTAACGCTGGCCTCCCAGGAACTCCTTTAATCATCATTCTCAGATTTACGGCCTTCCTTAAAATGTTTGCACCATTTAAACGTTGTAAATCACCGCACTGTGCCTGAAGTCCTATGTAAATGTCAGTGGTTTTTATGCCTTCATTCACAAGAAGAAATTTCATCATTTCCCTTAAGCGTGTGTTACCTGAATGGGCGCACTGAAAATCCAATTCAATATACAGACAACAGGCTATATTTCTTATGTTTGCTGTGGAGAAACACTCTATAGTAATTAGTGAACTACTGTGTATTTTATTCCCAGAAAACTGACAATCCGTGTGGTTTTCTTACGATTGTTTACAGGAAGTTGTGTCCTTTCCATGACTTTCTCATCTGGGAGCTCAAGAGAGTGAATGACGCCAAGATAAGGGTGACATTGTCTGTTCCTCTAACACCCCCCACCCCGCCTCCCTCTGTTTCTCCTTTTGTCACTGCTTCTCTATGCCCAGGTACCCAGGAATTATATAGACTTTTCATCTCATGCTCCAGCTAAGCAAAATGTAGCTTTGATTATTTTCAGCTCCTTATCTCAAACAATAAATGAAAGCATCATGAAAGCTCTGAATAGAAGTCCACAAATATTGGCCATTTGGATTCCATATTTAGAACGGGAAACAATAAATGCTTCGCTGTGTGTGAGCAATCTTAGCATCCTTCAAGACAAGCACATTTATTCAGTCTATTAAAACGACATTGAGGACAAATTAGGGATACATCATGAATGCGACACTAGTCCATTTGCAGGCCACCATGTGTATACCTGTGCACATGGTCATACAGTTACAAATTCACCTACCATCATGCCTTTAGAATGGAGGAAACATTTGAACCCAGAGGAAACCCTGGGCAGCTCTAGCCTTTGGGGCATGACTCCACAAAAATCTCTGGGGTGTGCTGTGGTGTCTGGACTGTTCTGGCGCCATTCTATAATGTCCAGCATGGATTATTTTTGTCAATCTGCGCTGCATTGGCGTGTCTCTGGGACCAGACAGGCTGGCTTTTGGTCCCCATGGCCATGGGTGAGTCTTGGGTACCCATGATGTCACCAGTTTACTGGTATGTAATTAATAATCAAAATGAATGTTTTAAATTTATAATGTTATGGCTACACAGTCGACATAAATGGAGACTGATTACAAACTCACACAAAAACTGATCTTATTCACAAAAGGACTACAGTCTAAAGAATAATGCGTGCTATGACCAGGCTCAATTTATATTGACAATATTGACAGAATGGGCTTTTGCCAACAAAACAAACAAATAATATTTCCTTTTTAAGTTTCACTTTGACAGATGGCACAACCAACACCAATAGCATTTTGGATTCCATTGTATCTAACAGTGATGCAATGTGCCTGCAATTTCGTTTTCTCATCTGTTTCTTATTCACTGTATTCCCCCTTGCTGTGCTCTTGCATGAAAACTCAACAACCTGCGAGGAAAAGATGGTGGTATATGAATGCTGTAGCTCTGTGATCACCTCCAATTCCGTCGTTTATACAGTAGGTTTAATGCTTTTCAAGTATGTTTCACGGTCACATATGAGTTTTTAGCTGTCACCAGGCACCCCACATTGTGTAGACAGTATGAAGGTTTTGTTTGCATTGTTTAGAAGGAGTTGTTTTTATAAACAAACCTATTAGTGTTCCTGAAGGACTTTTGGTTCTTGCCTTTATAGCTTTAAGTCATTAAGTCAATTTCTGTAACAGGAAACATACTCGTTAAAAAGGGACATTAGGGAGAATGCGATGGTGGGGTAAAAGCACTGAGGTCTGAGGTGTGGAGGGAGTGACTATTAGTTGCCCCACTCACTGGGTCTGTCTAATCAGCTTTTCTCATATCCATTACTCTGCATTATTTATGCTACATAGCCATCCTCTTCAAGGCCCACCATTACAAGGAATCCCCTCAGGATTCCTGGAAACCATTATATAACACATAAAGACGCAGACAAGCCATACACAACCACGCACCCCCCACTTGACACAATGAGAAACACTTTCTCACGTATTCATGAATTTATATATTAGCATATATTCTTGAACATTTACACCTCTTGCATGCTCTGAGAAACTTCTGTGCAGCCTACCTACGCTTTCCATATTATAATCATCAATTTAGAGAAACATTTCACATTTTATGTCAGCGTAATAAAGTGACAAAGATCAATTTTACCTGTATAATGACTAACCATTCTTAAGACCCACTGAACTATAAAACCTTGCTTTGGGAAATATCTTTAATACATTAGTCATTTGTCAGCAGTTTAGCCTTGAATCAGAATTAAAATCTATTCATATATTTGAGCCGGGAGGCATGAGGGTCTTTCAATCCCCAGCAGCGGCTCTTTGGCATCTCTGTGATTTGCATTCATTACCTTCTTTTCTTGTCCAAAGCACTATGTTGGATTTCACCGATAGCTAAATTTTGCAGGCATGTGGTTTGTCATGGTCTCTTAATAGTTTCAATGTGCATCCATCTCCAGCAGTAAAGATATAAGATAAAGTTAAGATTTTCCAGATTAGAGAGAGCAAGGATTTACTCATTCCCATTACTTGGGCACTACACCCGGTGGGTGGTTTTCTTAGAAGTTGTATAAAGCCCTGACAACTTTATACTGTACAATGAACAGCATTTAGAAATAAAGAAATTTTGGAAAAAATTCAATGTCTGTTTTCTGTTCCATTCATTTAAAGTATCATGTACAGTTAGACAAAAAATAGGAAGCAGACAGCTTATGCATTATCACCCAATTTCTTTAAAAAGTTTATTTGAGAAGCTCCATAATAGAATGTTGTACAGGAAACCAAACATGACCTACAGTACACCACAGACACACCATTTACATTGTCCATAAATGTTGTCCATAAATTATCCATAATAATGTCCATAAATTTGTGTGAGTTATAATACTTACATACAGTAAACTATCTTACACACATTCCTGAATTTGGTCCCAAATTGGTCAAATTATGACATCATCAGGAATTTCATCATAATGTACTATATTATTACAATTCAGGAGAAATCATATCGCCCAAACTAAAAAGAGCCTATTTTAAAAACAAATCAAATGTAGTCGTTAACTTTTTTTAAATGTAGCAGTGCATAAGGTATTTAAACATGGATCATAGCCGTTCTTCAATGCTTCATAATTTATTGCTGCCTCTTAGTAATAAATCATAGAGTACAAAAAAATGTCAAACTAAGCAGCACTAGATAACTGGTCTGGGTGGCTGCATTTCAAATTGACATGTAGTGCACTGCGTACTATGTAATTGTACAAAGTGCTGTACGGCGGTATAGCACTTTGTTTTCACCAACATTGTGCTGAAGTAGGGCGGATGAAGTGATGAGCAGCCCTAGACTGTTTGCTACGTGCATTTTCGCTAGTTATCTTGAGATAAATGACAGGAAATTTTGTTCCATCTGGATTTACATTATCAGTCAAAAGTTTGGATTTGTTTTCTACAACAATACTGGAGATTTCAAAACTATGAAATTCAAAACACATATGGAATTATTTAATTAAGTAACATCAGTCAGTTGTTATTTTAAGACACAAAGATCAGCTATTCTGCAATAGTTGCAAGAATAGTACTGTCGAGTGTACTTGCAAAACCCATCAAGCGCCATTATGAAATTGGCTCTTATGAAGACCATCCCAGGGAAGCGAGAACAAAAATTCTATCTGCTGCACAGGACAAGTTCATTTAGAGTTACCAGCCTCAAAAAACACCAATTAACAGCACCTCAGATCAGAGTCACTATTTTGGCTTTACAAAGTTTAAGTACAGACACAGCTCATTTTTAACTGTTCAAATGTGATTATTGCATATTTTAAGTGCCATCAGAATTGTTTTACAATGTAGAAAGAACTAAAAATCAGGAAAAACCATGGAATTAGAAGTTGTGAATTTTAAATTCAAATTCAAATTCACATTTTATTTGTCATATACACAGTCATACACAATACGATATGCAGTGAAATGCTTCGATGACTGCCCGAACTATTATTAGGAAATAAATATGAAAAATAAAATAGAAGAAAATTTAACTAAGAAAGAATAAAATATTTGTACAATACAAAATATACAATATATGAAAAATATAAGAAAAATATAAGAAAAATATAATTAAAGTAAGAACAACCTAGCTGTACAATATAGAAAATATAGAATTATGGACTTTTTGTATGGAATGAGTAGTAGTATAAGTGTTTAAGTAGTGTAAGTGTTAATAAATAGGATGTTCATAAGAAGGTATCTGAAGCATACCTTTAAGAAAAGTTCAGGGTCAGAGTTCTCAGGTTTTTAATAATATTATAATTATTGCATTAAGATGCAACTTTCCCCATGATCAGGAGTTTGAATTCACAAATACAAGTTTCAAATCGGACGCCACAACCATGCATGGCCATACTCTCACCCTGTCGCCCTATTAGAGCAAAAGTAGTTAGTAAGTCATGGCCATCTGTGAGCTAACGTATGTGGAACTGGGCAGTTAGTGCTTTCACCTCAGTGTTACATTGCCTTATGGTGCTACATGAGCAGCAGATTGAAATGATGCAGCTGGCTGGCTGACTTCACATGTCTTGCAGGAGGCACATATTAAACTTAGTTTGTAGCTGTCCTTTGATGGGAAGAGCTGACATATCTGTGCGAACTGTCAAAATAATAAAAGAAAAATCTCAAAAAGTTTTTAAAAAATGTATGTGTCTCTAAGGGAGCTTTCACATTAGGCTCAATTGATTTGTACAGTTCCTAGGAACGACTGCTCCCCCTCTCCACTGGTCAGCGTTCACATTGTTTTTTTGTTCTCCATTCTTGGGTACACTTGTCTGTCACATACAGTACACAACCATACACAGTATGATACGCCGTGAAATTCTTATACTGTACGTCTGCCTGTGACTTAAAAATTATGATTTCACTATGTACTAAAATAAATAAAAACATAGAATTTTTCAATAAAAGTAAAAGTAGAATGAGAATTAAAAAATATATAAAATGTTATGTTGGAAATTTACCATATGTACTTAATATATACATTAAGTTACAAAAATAAATCAGAACTAAAATAGAAGGAAAAAAATTATGCAGGATTTACCGACTGTACAGAGGGAAATTATAAACTCTGAGCTAAGTGTAAAAATATGTTGTGTGGGTATGACAGCAGCAGTATGACTGAAACATGAAGTGTGAAATGGAATGGTACTGATACAGTATGTGTGCTAGCAGTGTGGTTTTCCATGTTCCAAAGTGTAGTTAGTCTTCATTTATGTGTAAACGGCAAGTGTGTAAACAAGAATGAGAAATATCCAGTATGTACTTGGTTTGTGAGCCACCATTAAACACAAGAAGTAAGAAAGTTAAATTCCATACTATGACTTTCACACTATGAGTAATATCATTGATATTATAACAACAATGTTAAGACAAATGTTAAGAGCATCACATTCACATGCCTTCCTACTAGGGCTGCACAATATATACAGTAGAAAAATTATCGTTATCGCGATAATGGTATACACAATATCTGTATCGCAAAGAATTGCGCTAAATGAAATCGATGAGCGTATGGTTACACGTAAATAAAAAGTCATGTTTGAAAGTAATTCATATTGTGTTGGCAGGTCTATAGTAACAGCAAACCAGAAGTCAGAATATCATTCATAGTGTTTTGAAGTCTAAATATTTGCAACTTCCTTAACATATAGTTTCTTTTGAGCCTGAATGAGATTTAATTACATCAGATGAATATCTATTACCTGTTTATTTTAGTATGATCATTACATATATAAATGATAAAAAAAAAAAATAGCCAATAATAATAATAAAAAAATGCATTTCTCTACTTCCTACAGTACTTTATTAGATATCACTTTGTAGGTCAGAAGATGAGATTTCCGCGCACACAGAGATTTCAGTGAAAACCGACAGCACTGAGACATCGTGCCTAAATAGCTATTTAGTTTCATGCTCAGGTACGATTGGCTTCCATATCTGATTCGATCAGACCTCCTCTGCAAGCAGACTCGGGCATGGTTCCCGATCATGGGATGATTGTGTTCTCACTGATCAAAATGAACCAGACATCAAGTGCTATGAAGCAGCTACCCTATATGCCACTTTTTATGCCTTATAAAGTAAATACTTTAGCGAAGATAAATTATACAATATACAGTATGTTTCATATTATAGTCATGCATATTTTAAACAAGTATATTTAATAAACTAGGTGAAGTAATTTTACTAAAGCATAGAAATAAGAAAGCTTAAACTGTGTCCTTTTGATCTTTTCACAGACACTAGAATTGATATGCATAATTGATATGCATATGTCTGCATAAGCAATTATTCAATAAATAGAAACCAGTTACATTTAAATGCCTAAGCATTAATGTTCAGTTTAGGCATGTAAATAGTACATTTAATTGATTTTGTTTATTTGTAAGAGCTTCACATTACCACTTTCCAATTACATAAAATACAGACACATATTTAAAAAATATATAGATTTTTAAAAATATGTTAAATTAATTGAAAATTAATTAATTGATAATTAATTGATATTTAATTCTAATTAATTAATTAATGTTCTGCAGCAATTGTTAAATAAATTAAAATTCAATTATTAATCTATCATAACATTTTAGAACAGGCCCACTATCCGACATCAATCTTCAGGTTATTCCACATCTAGCTAGTCCTGACGGTTACACATACAGTATTACCACACAAGGACTATGTTTCTCTTATTAAAAGAGTTTAAATCCAAGCATCTACAAACATTTGGGCTCTTAAAACATTTAAATAGCAAATATTATTCGGGCTGTTTTTAATCAGAATGAGTGTGTATTGGGAAATGTCATTGTGATCTCGCAACCCAGAATGTGTTTGACGTGAGGGAGCGAAATTCTGGATTTCAGTATTACTTGAAAAAGCTTGCATGCCAAAGAAGGACAAAAAAAAAAAAAAAAAAAAAAAAAAAAAATATATATATATATATATATATATATATATATATATATATATATATATATATTAATATCCACCAGTTATATATTTTAGTGTCCACTTCCAGACAAGGGAAGAAAGCAAAAGGTTACAGTGTGTGCATGTTCACGACGGTCTAGGAGAAGAGCTGAGGCGAGGTGGACTATGTGGAACTAGAGATTTAGATAATGGATAATAGAAAGGCCTGGGTTCAATTCCCAACAACTGGATGAAGTGCATATCCCAAGCCCAGATAAAATGGGAGGGTTGTGTCAGGAAGGGCATCTGGCGTAAAACCTGTGCCAAGCTTGTGTGCAGACCAGATTGTCTGCTGTAGCAACCCATTGCCGGGAGCAGCCGAAAGAACAACAATAATTTATTTGATTTGCAAAAACAACAAAAAAAATTATAAAACATAATTGCTATTAAATAGTATGACTTATGCTACTCAATAATGCAAGTAAAGAACGATTAATATGAATGAGTACAACAAACTCAATACTCATAGCTCTGTTTATTTAAAACTGGAAACATCATTATTTAAAAAAAGTTTATGTAACTGATTACCTCAAAAAAAAAATTGAGATAAAAACATTTCCGGAAGTATCCTTCTACAGTAGAATAAAAAGCATATTTTAAAAGGAATTACTTAAATAATACATTTAAGTAGACATGAGCGGATGGTCTACTCCAGATGGAGCATACTAATAATTCTTAATCCTTAAATCTTCCTTGTCGCTTTTAAAATGATTTGTTGTAGTGGAGAAGTATGTCCATTCAAACTCTCCATATGCACAAGCCACATGTTAAGTAGAGGATCTGTGTCAGAGAGTCTGTAGCAAATGTACCAGCTAACATGGCTCGCCAGTCACTGCAACATCCAAATTGGTTCCGCTAACACCATTGGGAGGGAAAACACGGTTATTCAGTACCCTGATTGGTTACGGTAGTGCTTGTTGGAGTGTTGTTAAAGGCAAACGGAACAAACTCAACATTGCAGCTCTAAGACGAATGATAGCTTGAGGCATATTAACACCAAGAGGTTGGGTAAGAGGAGTGAAGTATAAAGTTCGATTAAGAAATTACTGTGCAGGTCTACAGCTTCACAGTTTGGATATCAAGCATGTAATGAATCCAAGCAAAACTGTATTTGGAATGTTCTCAGTGTTAAAGATATGAGAAAACACAAACTGTTCATAGATCCGTTTTACAGTCTGGCATTAAAGCCACTCATTGCACGGTATTGATATATGCCATAAAATATGTTTGAACATGCTGTATTAATTTAGATGATTCATTTCAAATATTTTCTTAGTAAGGACATGTATTTTACCACATTCCACCACATTCAGCATTGAAAATAATATAAAGCAGTTGTTAAATGTTGTTAAATCCAGCTACAGGAAATGTCCATGTTCCATAAAATGTTTGGCTGTGATTAGGTACCCCTAGTTAAAAAGCAAAGCTCCCATGTGCAGTGATGTCATATAATTAGATCATTCATTCATTTATTCATTCATTCATCTTTTATACTGCTTATCCTGTACTGGGTCGTGGGACCCTGGAACCTATTCTCTTTGGGCATGGACAAAGTGCCAATCCATCGCAAGGCACACACACACACACACACACACATACACACACACACACACACATTCACACACATACTTTTTCTTCTTAAAAGTCATTATCTGATTTGGGTGCATTAGAAAACAAATCGACAACAGAAAACACGCCTATTTTTAATACTGCAAGTAAGGGCATTTCCGCACGCACACATACACACACACACACACACACACAATGTTACGACAGCTCACAGGACTGGGACTAATTATCGGTTTGGCCATAAGAAAACCACGTTAGTGAGGCTTTTTGGGAAAACGGCTTCAATTTACTAGTTGTGATGAACATCGGAGTAGGGAGCAATGGAAACAGGTCGTGTAGTCTGATGATTCCAGATTTATCCTAGCCCAGAGCTAAGATAAATCATGGTCAGAAGGGAGGTCACAAGAGATGATGCATCCATCATGCATAATGTCTACTGTACAGTAAGGCAGTGGGTGAGTTTACATGAACCCCAATGCTCTGGATATATTTAGACATTAAAATGATTGGTTGTAGTGGAGTTATTTAGAACAATAGGCCAGAGGAAAAATGCATCATGTAAACACCTCACTCAGAACAACCTTGCCTGATCTCCCTATGAATTCTCAAATGGAATGAGAAGGGAGTTGTAAACCTTCCATTCATTAGATACTGTACTGTATATTAGCCATGTAAACACTTGATCTGATTCTCTCTGTGTTTGAATGGATATACTTTCTCTGGGTGTGTTTTGCCCATGTAGGGGTTACCTTAGATAATTAGACAAGTTTCCAAGTTTAGACAAGTATTCAGGAAGGAGATTTTTTTTGTTTCCATTCCCGATTGTAAATTCTGTGAGACCAACTCTCTCCCACCAGTCTTTACATTCATCCACTGTCTCTGGATGAGAAAGGGCAACTGATTAGCTCCCCATTTCATGTGTAGTAAAGCATCTAATTGTAGATGAGAGTGAATTGTTATAACCTATCATAATGCAAAAGCCAGCATTGGTCAGGTCTAGGATCTGCAACATTGCCTTTTGATAAGCCATTTCATCATCTTTAGATTCGAATAGCCTTATATGGGCACATGGAATTTTCTCCCAATTTCACTGTCTATACTGTATACATACCATTGTCTATATCTATTATGTATCCTTGCACAATCCTAATATGAGGAGTGGGGGTTATAATTATATGCTAAACTTATTTTGTTTTGAAGTTCATTGTTAATGGGTGCTAATGAAGAGGAACATTGAGGAGAATCCGGTTCTCAGTAGGTCAAGTTGTAAAGTTAACCTCTAGTGTTTTCTTACTGATATTATTTAGTTGTTTATATAAAAGTATCACGATATAATGCAATATGTAAATTTTACCTTATACCGTGATACTTTTATGCATAAATATGTTCTTATATTTATTTTTATGCTTATGCATTGTTTTAAATGCAATCTTAAACTTCTTTTGGGAAGATGTTGTAATAAGCCCTTCTAGGTTTCTTACCAAAACATTCAATACTGTATGTTTACATGCGCAGTAAAATTGAGCTGCAGTTATTGCTCGAGTAGGCCATTTAAGTGCAGTACTGTCCTTGTACCAGTGTACAAGTAGGGTAATCGATTTATTGTCCAAGTATGTCCGACTTTGCTACGATAGATAGCTATATGTCCCCTTTCATCTTGTTAGTATTGGACCTTTTCCCAGGTGACCTATTACATCACGGACCAAACAATCAGCAAACAACTTAGCTACGGGCAAACTGTCGAGCGGAGAAAACACTCTGTACATTTCCTACGTGCTGTATGCTTTGCTTTTTGTGCACATGAGATGCATGCTATCCTTTGGGTTTATGGTGTTACCCAAAGGCAAATGACATTGCAGCATTGTTAGCAGCTTCTTCTTCTTTTATGTATTTTGTTCAACTTCCAGGTCAACGCCCACGGCGGGAACTGTGGAGCAGGTTCACATTTTTGTGCCCGACTATGGTTTACGTGCAAGAGTATCTCGACCACCATCTGGGTGTGTCCAGTTTCAAGTTCGATTTAGTACTATATCATACACATGTACATGTATTTACATGTACAGTATCTAATAAGTCATGCTTTAGTCGGACTTTTAGTCCTTTTCTACATCCTAGTGAAATATTTTTTTACCAACACTGTAGTATTTTTTTTATTTTGATGTGATATCACATATAATGTACTAAAAAAAAACCTACTTGGCCATTAGATACATTTTTGCTACATTTTATCCGTTAAGATATCCCATAAAGTCTCCTAGTCCAAACCTCCTTTGACTTAATAATGCCCCTACGCACAAACTGAGATTCATGAAGTCATGGTTTACCATGGCTAGAGTGTAAGAAATTGAGTGGCTCTGACCTCAACCCCTCTGAATACCTTTGGGATGAATTAGAAAGACAGCTGCACTCCAGACATCCTTGCCCAGCATCGATGCTCGACCTTTCCCACTTTTATGTCTGAATTGGCAAATTCCCACAGCCGCTTTCCAAAATCTAGTGGAAAGTGTCTATAAAAGGGTTGAGGTTATAACAGCAAAGGGGTGACTATAGTACATCTGGAATGGGACGCTCAACAAGCACATATTTGTGTAATGGCCAATGGGCCACAAAATTTGTATACACCTAAAATAATGTAAGAACAAAATAATTTTACCCACATTATTGTACACCAATAAATTAATACAGCCACAAAATAAATCACAGTTTGAATTCATTTTTAATGTCAATTGTTTGTGCAAAAATAATTTGTCTACATGCAGAGGTATATTTTACTAACATTTACGTATCAATTTTTACTTAGATGTTTTGCACACAGTCTTTTCTGGAAGTATGGGAAGAGCAAAACCATTTATACACTTTAAAGACAAAAATGAATATGTGACAGTAAAGCAGATTTATATCTTGTCTGATATTTATATCTACAGTAGATGTGTTAAACAACTTATAATATGTTACCTTTGGTTGCGGAACAAAGAAAAGTAAAGCAACAGACAGTCTAAAGCAAATACAGTAGCACTTATTATTTGCATCAAGCCAACATCCTACTGGCATCACCAGTTTTGTGTGTGATGTTTCAGGGTTGGATTATAGATTCTTTTAGCTTTGTTTGTTTTAGGGGTTTCTCTCTTTCACCTCGGCAGGAGGTGAAATGAATGCTCTATAGGGTTAATGTTTATAGATCGATTTGGCCAGTTTAAAGCCTTCTATTTTCCCACAACAAAGTCCTTTATTGTGTTGGCATCCACTTGCGGTCATTGCCTTAATGCTGCATGATAAAGTTCCTCCCAAACTAATTTGGTGCAATTGATCCCTGTAATTTGGCAGATTGAATGTTACTCGATTCTTTCTCATAAATCGTCAGTTGATATAATAATATAGTGAGCCTGTTCTTTAAGCAGCCATGCAAGTCATGATGCTGCTCATGCTTGACTGATAAGTTATACAGTATGTGTAAGATCAAAAGTAAACCCTTTCACCACACATTGGTCTTTCTATCACTTACAGGTTGAGGTTCATCATCATTCCATAACTTTGTGGCTCTTCTCTATGTTTCTTTGCTTATCCAATCTGGTCTTCCCATTCCCTTTTGCAGATGGGAGGACTGCATCTTATGGTATGGCGTCTATATTTCTGTTCTTTAAATCGTCTTATACTGTATGATGGATTGTGATACCTTCACCCATGGTCTGTGGAGGTTGGTGGTGATGCCACTGTACTCAATGGTTCTGTCATCAACTGCTGTTGTTTGCCTTGGCTGACCTGCCTTGGCTGAGTCTTCTTGTTATTACAGTGGTTTCTTTCTTTTTCCTCACATTACTACAACATGTCGTATTGGCTGGGCCAAATGCATGTGAAATTTCTCCCAAATACAGCTTTCCTGTTTTCATATTGGTTTATCCTTTTTAACAAATGCAGTCTTAAGAGACAAATACCAAGCCTCAAACCAAGACTGGATATTCAGAGTTATTCATTGTGTAATTAGTTAGTTAGCATTTCAAATTCAATTGGTACAAATCTCACTGCTAGTTTGCGTCACAGTTGAATGCTTTGTGTGTTTCCTCCAGGTACTCCGGGTTCCCAAGGGACATCGTTGTAGGCTGACTGGTGTTTCCAAATTGCGTTTATTGTATTGCCCGTAGGCAGGGTTTCCTCCGACTTGTGTGTCGAGCTCTAGAACCATCCAGGCCTCCAGAGACCGTACATGTGATAAGCTGTAAATTAATTAATAATTTAAAATGGGTGGGTGCAAACAAAGGTACCATGGTCTGGGTCGTTAAATCTGACTTACTTACTAATAATATTTAAATAACCCATTAAAGAATCAGGTTAAACAAACTTTAAGGTAGTTTAATTGTGATTGTATCACTCATACTGTACATGAGTAATGGGACTCGGTAAAAGTAATTATTCCTCAACTGACTGTTGGTTTGAGTAAACCAATCAATGATTGATTACTAATTGGTTTAACCGTATAATACAAAGCTCATTTAATAATTAGTTTTTTTTAAAGTCTGTCAAACACAAACATATCAAAACTGAGGGCCATATAAGTTCATTACCATAAGTCTTAGTCTTGTGTTTTCTTGCTCTGCACACCAACCAAGAAATTTGTCTGATGGGGAACATGGGTACAATATAAACTAATCAAGGCCAAATTCCACAACCCTCGTTCTGGCCAAAAAAATGCATTCCAAAGTTCAGCAGAAACTCATATGAAGTTTCTGCAGTCCTAATGAGCTAAATCAAGTCAGCATGTTTTAAAGGTATTTAGTACAAATTTTACTCTTTTCCTGGGTAGCCATATGACTAGTTCTGAATAGTTCATACACTGTGTAGTGAGCTTGCAAGGTTCTTGACATTATAAGCATGCTCTTTCTCCTATGCAGCAATTGCCCAGGTTTGCAAAAAAAAAAAAAAAGAAGCTTGTTTTTGGAATTTTAAACAAATATAATCTACGTATTACAATTATACTTACTTTGTTGTACTGTATTCATCAATTACCATATTTCATAACTGATTTTCACTTGAAATGCAAATCACAGCAATTTGTCAATGATTAAACTTGTTTATTTATCAGATAATGAAGTAAACTTTATTTTTTACTGTTCTTAGTTACATTTAATGTTCGGGACAGAGGACTTTCCAATATTATTATGCATTTTGTATTTTCCATATTATTATGAACCTATCACACATGTTCAAATAGTACAAAATTAGATCTTTGTTGCTATTGCAAATTAATCAACATCTAATTTGTGAATTCATAAATATTGTAATTATATAAATATACTGTAATGGTATAAACATTGCAATCAAAACATGGTCTCTGTTAAAAGAATAGAAGTGTCATCTCTAACACCACATAAATGCTTCTTAAGATTCCAGCAATACAGTTCCCTGCATCCTTGAGTAAATCTTGCAAATCTTGCATATAATGCAAAACATTCATAACATAATAGCCCTAGGACTTTAAACCAACACAAAACAGGAAATATTGAAACAACCCTTCCATAACGCTCCAAATTAGTTTAAAGCTCCTCAGACCCAAATGCAAATTAAGTTCAACAGCTTGGCAAAGAGTGTTATAATTTCAACTTCATGCGACTGGTTTCATTTCTTTGTGCAGTAACAGTAATCTTTGATATTAAATCTATAAGAAAATCTGATCAGTATGCATTGAATGTGCAAGAGTTCAGGTAAACATTACTATTTGTCAAAAATGAAATCAATGAATGAGATGAATGGAATGGATGGAAACATTTAAACCAAAGACAAGAAGCAAATGCCAATTCATGAAGCCCTAAGTATCTACTTTTATATGAGAAATTATCTATTACTGCATCACAAATAAGTGCAATGATGAATTCTGGAATAGGGAATGTTGGGCATGAGGATGCAAATTTGGGACCTCAAGCAAAACGAGCTTAATTGCTTAGTATTTAGTTTCATTCATTAAAATATGCTTATTTTAAAGTGGGCGATCTGGCCAAAATATCTAGTCACATTTTATTCATGCTATATTACAATGTCTCTGATTAATTACAGTTCTTTTTCATGGATTTTAAGACAATGTTGCAAGTGATTTAACAGAGCAACCATAAGTTCCCTTTTAGTCAAAGTAAAGCTTTACAAGGAAGCGTAATTAAATAAATAAACCAATAAATAAATAAATAAATAGCTGACCACTCACAGTATCTTTTCAATCAAACTGCAATAATGTGTACTAAATCTAAACAGTATTTTAAAAATAATACCGCATTTAATTAAATTAACATACATAATCTACTCATTTATTCAGGATTTAAAATCGCAATAAACGGAAAGGTGATTGACAGGGGAGGAAGCACTTAAATATGTTTAAATATTAAATATGTTAACAGTCTATAGAGTTGATTTTTCATTTCATTTCAGTTTGAAACTCATGTTTGGAACTTTTGGTTTCATTGATTTTCTCTCTGAATTCTGTGTACAGCTGAGGAATGGGAATGTTAGAATAGCGTTTGTGATTCAGTAACTCATAACAAGCATTATCGATTTTTAAAAGTCACATAAAAACAGCACTGTCTACCGTTTTAATGAGAATTGCATACTTGGCCAGACAAAAACCAACAGGACATCAGTGGTGCCTTTCCATTCCTTGAATAGGCAAGTGAACTTTCATAATATATATATAAAAGTCTAATTTGTTTATACGTCCAACAAATATGGTCCTGGTACTAGGATACTAATACAACTAACATTTTCCATGTTCTTTAGAATTTTGCAGATTTTTGAATGATTCTTGTTAAAAGAATGAGCAATGCTTTTTCACCTCGCTCTATTCTCTTAATTATTTTCACCTTTGTCTCCAACGTTATTTGCTTGGTGCTTCTTAGCAGTACCAGCTTCATCGCCATTGCTTTTACGCTTCCTTCCGGACATCCTGGGATGCGCGCTGCATGGACAGCCGGACATTGTGATCTAAGTTTCACGATCTAACACATGTTGCTATCTTCGAAAGTTCATAACTCGAATGTTCATACTGTATGTAGAAGACTTAGTGTCTCCCTAACCAACAGTAACAATCAAGGTGATTTTCATTACTGGCAACACAAAGATCAACTCAAGACCTATTTTTCATTTAGAAATAAAATGAAATCATTTGTTGTGTTGCAGCATTAATTTTTTTTGTTTCTTAGTTATTGTTTTTTTTTTTTTAAACAATTCTGTCATTGAATTTCAAATATACATCATGGCAAGGTGGAATTTAGTCCCACTTTTCCCACTGCTTTCAGTCTTGAATTTTTCTGTTGTTCATACAGTCAGTCATCTTCTGGAGCCTATCCCAGGAGGCTTAGGGCACAAGGCAGGGTACACCCTGGACAGGGTGCCAATCCATCACAGGGCACACACCAACAGGACATACGCACATTCACACACTACGGTCAATTTGGGAACACCAATTTGCCTAACCTGCATATATTAGATCTCTCACATCAAAAGCAGTTATTGTTAATGAAATTATCACAGATCAGGCGTTTGATATACTTTGTTTAACTGAAACATGGGTTAAACAGGACGAGTATGTAGCTCTAAATGAAGCTAGTCCTCCTGGATACAGCTACATACACCAGCCTCGGTTAACTGGTAGAGGAGGAGGCGTCGCAGTTATTCATAATGATAATCTGTCTATCGTACAAAAACACCGACACAAATTTAACTCATTTGAAATTCTCTATAGTAACATAAGTGTATTTAAGTATATTAAATCAGCTCAGTCGATTCCACTAATTATAATTTACAGACCTCCAGGGCCGTATTCTGAATTTCTTAGTGAATTTGCAGATTTCATCTCAGACCTGGTCGTTTCTGTAGACAAAGTGTTAATTGCTGGAGATTTTAACATTCATTTTGAGAATCCAGAAGACCCTCTGAGAACAGCATTTATATCCATACTGGACTCCGTAGGTGTAAATCAGTGTGTAGTAGGACCCACTCATAAATCAGGTCACACTTTAGATTTAGTAAAATTCTTCGGATTAACTATAAGAAATGTGTTCACAATTCCACTGTCTGAAATTATCTCAGATCACTATCTTGTCTCCATTCAAGTGTCTCACAGTGATAATGTACGCACAGTACCGCGCTACCGTATTAAACGTACATTCACATCAACTACCACACAGAGTTTTATCAGTAATCTCCCAGAGTTACCAACTTCGATTAGGCCACCGTCTGACCCCACAGAACTTGATCAGGCGACTGAATATTTAGAGTCGACACTTCGTTGTACCTTAGATAATGTAGCTCCAGCTAAAAGAAAAATTATTAGAGATAAGAAACTCGCTCCCTGGTATAACGATCACACGCGCACTTTAAAACAAACTGCTCGGAAATTAGAGCGTAAATGGCGTCAAACTAAATTGTTGGTATTTCAAATAGCATGGAAAGAGAGCATCCTGAACTATAGGAAAGCTCTTAGTGTAGCTAGATCAACGTATCTCTCCACTCTTATAGAAGAAAATAAAAATAATCCTAGATTTTTATTTAATACCGTAGCCAAATTAACCAGAAATAAGACCACTACAGAAATCTCCACAACAACATCATGCAATAGTGAGGACTTCATGAACTTTTTTAATAATAAAATTGTAAATATCAGGCATAAAATTGAGGCTTTGAAACCAAACAATGTAATTGATACTGATGTTAACCTAGCCATGTCAAATTCAAACCTAGAATACTTTACTCCTCTTGAAGAGAATGAACTAATTTCACTCATCTCTTCTGCAAATTCATCAACCTGTATATTAGATCCTATACCGACACATTTTCTTAAACAGATAGTACCAGTAATAACAGAACCGATGTTGAGAATAATTAATTCCTCACTCAGCATTGGTTATGTTCCAAAATCTTTTAAAGTAGCAGTTATTAAACCAATAATTAAGAAACCTGACCTCGACCCCTGTCAGCTGTCCAATTACAGGCCAATATCAAACCTCCCCTTTATCTCTAAGATTCTGGAAAAGATAGTAGCGGAGCAGCTATGCTCATATCTACATAGAAATGGCATACATGAACTGTATCAGTCAGGATTTAGGCCTCATCACAGCACAGAAACAGCACTCGTTAAAGTAGTAAATGACCTCCTATTGGCCTCTGATCAGGGTTGTGTAACTATGCTTGTATTACTCGACCTCAGTGCAGCTTTTGACACTATTGATCATGCTATTCTTCTTCACAGATTAGAAAATTTAGTAGGAATTAAGGGTACAACCCTCTCCTGGCTCAGATCCTATTTGACCGATCGTTATCAGTATGTAGACTTAAATGGTGATTATTCTGCATGTTCTCTAGTGGAGTTTGGCGTTCCGCAGGGTTCAGTTTTAGGCCCACTGCTTTTTTCCCTTTACATGCTTCCTCTGGGCAACATAATCCGTAAGCATGGTATTAGTTTTCATTGTTATGCTGACGACACACAGTTATATGTCTCAACAAAACCTGATGAGAAAAACCATCTTACTAAAGTTGAGCAATGTGTTCAGGACATAAGAAATTGGATGCTAATTAACTTCCTTCTGCTTAATCCGGATAAGACAGAAGTTCTAGTCATAGGACCGCATACAGCTAGAAGTAAAATCTTAGATCACACCGTAACTTTAGATGGCCTTTCTGTTCCGTCAAGTGCAACAGTAAAAGACCTCGGCGTGATTATAGATTCCAGCCTTTCATTTGAAGCTCATGTAGATAATATCACCAGGATAGCATTCTTTCACCTCAGAAATATCGCCAAAATAAGAAATATATTGTCGCTAAATGATGCAGAAAAACTAGTTCATGCTTTTATCACTTCTAGGTTAGACTATTGTAATGCCTTACTGTCTGGTTGTTCAGTTAGGTGCATAAACAAGCTTCAGCTAGTCCAAAATGCAGCAGCGAGAGTCCTCACTAGAACCAGAAGATATGAGCACATCACCCCTATCCTATCTTCACTGCATTGGCTCCCTGTGAAATTTCGCATTGATTTTAAAATACTACTCTTGACATATAAGGCATTAAATGGTCTCGCGCCGCAGTATCTGAGCGAACTGCTAGTGTCTTACGATCCGCCACGCCTACTTCGGTCAAAGGATGCAGGCTGCTTATCAGTACCGCGTATTATGAAAACTACAGCTGGGGGCAGAGCTTTTTCTTACAAAGCCCCAAAATTATGGAATAGTCTTCCAAATAGTGTTCGGGACTCAGACACAGTCTCAGTGTTTAAGTCTAGGCTAAAAACCTATTTATTTAGCCAAGCATTTTTATAAATAGATTTGCCATAAGGTAAAGGAGCAGATCTGGGGGACTCATGGACGTAGAGTATTATGGTGAACTGGTATGTTTAGATGCTGTCTTCCTCAGTCTCATTTGATCACTCAGGTTTGTTGACGGTGAGGTGATTGTTTGCTTTACATCTCAGGGAGCCCTCATGTTTGTGTTTCCTTCTGGCTCTCCCTTTTAGTTATGCTGTCATAGTTAGTCCTGCCGGAGTCCCTGCTTGCACTCTACAGTAAATATACATTCACATTAGACATTGTGACTGTGACCATACCTAATTGCAATCTCTCCTCCTCTTCTCTTCCTCCCCCTCTTTCTCTTTCCTCTCTCCCCCTGTCTCCCCCTTTCACTCTTTCTCTCTCTCTCTCTGTCGAGCTACACATGTGGTTCCTGAGCTGCCAGTGATCCAGACTCCCTCTGCCCTCCGGACCTGTCTGATCCATCCTGGTGCCCGGTTTCTGGTTGGAGGTCTCATTGCATGGATGCCCCGTGTGTCTCTTTAGGATGCGTCTGGTGTCTGGGGATGATTCTCTATACTTAGAAGATGGTTCTGGCCTCGACTGGTGTGGTCAGCTGTTTCTCTGAGGACTTGACAATTCGATAGTTCAGGACTGGAACTTTCTACAAGTCTATCTGAGTCTCGAATAACTACTGGACTCCATTTTACATCAAGTATTATAACATCAATTAACATCAACTATTATAGCTGAACCTAACACTTAACACTGTATAAATGCAGATCATTTCCTGCTATCTGTTTCACCCAGATGAGGATGGGTTCCCTGTCGAGTCTGGTTCCTCTCAAGGTTTCTTCCTATTACCGTCTCAGGGAGTTTTTCCTTGCCACTGTCGCCCTCGGGCTTGCTCGCCAGGGAATATCTGAACACTTTGATTCATACACATTCACATTCCATACAAACTTAAATAATTCTTTTGATTGTGTAAAGCTGTTTTGAGACAATGTCAATTGTTAAAAGCGCTATACAAATAAAACTGAATTGAATTGAATTGAATATCTTTGGACTGTGGGAGGAAACCGGAGTACCAGGAGGAAACCCACCAAGCACGGGGAGAACATGCAAACTCCATGCACACAGAGACGGGAATCGAGCCTGGCCGGGGAATCGAACCCGGACCCTGGAGGTGCAAGGCGACAGTGCTAACCACAACACCACCGTGCCGCCATGTTGTTCATACAGACTAGCAATAATCAAATTCTTGTAATCAAATCATCAGTCAAAGTGCTCTGCACAGATTTACCTGTGAACCTCAGGATGATTAGAATCACATGATGGCACAGGGAGTGTACAAAACATTCCTGTCCTAGAGACTAGCTCGGTCTGTCTGTCTGTCTGTCTGTCCATCCATTCAGTAATCCAAACATGTATCCCTGTGCCTTGGTTATCAAAATCAGTCAGAGGAGAACAAATATTTGGTATAAAAGAAAAAAACTTTATTAAAGGTTATTAACAGAGTCCAGACAGGATTACAAAAGATCGAAAGCATCAGCAGTCTACTCTGACCTCAGAGACAAAGACAGCGAGAGGAAGAAATAGCATCCGTTAGCTTTCTTTCAGTCTACCCTTTATTACAGTTATACTTCCTGTAAGTCTGTTCTAACTACTTTCAAGGTTTAAATTAACATCTTATGTATTGCTCTAAGTGTACAAATGTATTATCTATGATATGTACAGTAATGTAACAAATGGAATTATTCTCGACATGCTACAAGCAACAGCTAACTTCGAGCATTGTACTTTTCCATAGTACTGACCTAAGTTCCGAGTAATGCATGAAGAGCAATACTTCTAAACTCATAGAATACAAAAGATATTAAATGATTAATAATATTATCAAAAGGGTATACACAGCTTCTGCTACTTAATATGATCCCAGATGTTCACAATATCTGAGATGGGGTAGGAGGGTGATAGTGACCTTGTCCCTGGTATTTCCTTTCATTTGTTTAGAAAATAAAAAGATCAGGGACATGATATTGTAGAAACGTACTGTACAGATATCTCTCGATGTTGTGAGCTATTTAAAATGTTAAGAAATATTTCATTTTAAAAATCCACCAAAAGCTAAAAAAATAAAAATGTAGCATGAATATTTTTTCTTTTACATTTGATTTTTTTTTCATGGAACATAATGCCTGTTTTGCATGGCTACAAAAACTTTCTTTGGTCTAAAGGTGGAAACTTGTGAGTGATTATTCTGACTTTGCATTGCCTAAGGCCAGAAGTAAATGGCATTTACTTTACCTAGCCACTTTAACTTTCCTCACTTTAACCTACTCTGTTGTTTTTAAATGACGCCACAACTGCTACTTCATCTTGCCACACAGAATGCCAAAAGATTGTGACTACTGGTAAAAAGAGACTACCAAAAGCCCTGAACATCAAGACATAACTCAGATCACAGCCAACTCATTTTAATACTGAAAAATTATGTTCTATCTGAGCAAATAGATGCTGAAAAAGTGCATTTTCATTCACATTGACAGCTTAAAAGATTTATGGATTCTTGGCTTCGCCAAAAACAAATCAATGCATTTCGAGCACCTACAGAAAAGAACAGTTCAAAACCTCATCCAGGTAGAAAATCCAAAGCCAGGGGCTATTACTACAACACCAAAGCGCTACACAAAACTACATGTGTGCCACATGGGAAATTTCCAATGTACGTAACTTAAACGGACCGGTTCTTTACTTATTATTACAGTGAGTAATCACATATTCAACATTGCACGTACAAACACACAGGTTAGCATGCAGCCCAAGCACCAATATGTGCAATAATGAATAATTCAGATGGAACTGACATGCTGCAAGAAAATGTGCATGGCTTAACTCAAATTTGGATGTAAAAACATACAGCACGAGGTACAATGAGTACAGGAAAATATTTGAATGCCCTTGGACAGAACATGTGCATTGTCCCATCAGCTATTTTTTCATACTGATGAGGCAATACCTGCTTGATTGCGTGTTTACCGGTCACATCCAAAATAAAAGAGATGCTAGACATATGCATAAATATTTCACGTGGCATAAATCGAACAATGTAGGCTCAGAGAAAGGTGCTGGACTCATACCAAAAACGTATACCTAGTAAGACAACCATTGTCACTTGATGAACCATTATTTCACATAATCTGCACACATCTGCATTACATTGCAAATAGGAATTAATGTGAGTCAAGTCAGTCCATAATTACTTAGTTGTATTCATGGGAAAAACAACAACGTTGAATAATGGATAATGGTTGCTTAAATCAAAATACTGTTGTCAGTTATCTAATCACTTTCTTCTCTTACTCACTATACTCTTATGGCCTTGGCAGAGGGATTGTAAAAGTGACATATGTTTCTTCAGTTGCTTAAATGGCTTAGAGTGGAAAATATGAATAAAAAAACAATCACTAGGATCATCACATATAGAAGAAAATAGAATTGTAAAAAAGCAATCTGGTTTCACATTTATGAGCCATAACCAGACTCCAGTAGTGAAACGTTGTCAGTCATTCCCAACATTTGCAACGACTGGCTACACGCTGACTAAATTTCTGCAGAGAAAGAAGAAAACATTTTACAAATAGGTTTAGATGGCTAAGCACAGTGTACATGCTGATAACTCTTAAAGGTTGTCTTAGTGTATCTGAAATCATATATCTCACAGAGTAATAACAAGGGAAATAAGGCTTGAGCAAAATACTGCTCACAACCAAAGCCATCATGATATATATATATATACTCAGCAAAAAAAGAAACGTCCCTTTTCCAGGACTGTGTATTTCAACAATAATGTTGTAAAAATCGAAATATCTTCATTGTAAAGGGTTTAAACAATGTTTTCCATGCATGTTCAATTAACCATAATCAATAAATTAACATGCACCTGTGGAATGGACGTTAAGACCTTAACAGCTTACAGAAAATAGGCATTTAAAGGACACTAAAGAGACTTGTCTACCGATTGTGAAAAACACCCAAAGAAAGATGCCCAGGGTCGCTGCTCATCTGCGTGAACGTGCATTAGGCATGCTGCAGGGAGGCATGAGGACTGCTGATGTGGCTAGGGCAATAAATCGCCATGTCCGCACTGTGAGACGCCTAAGACAGCGCTACAGGGAGACAGGAAGGACATCTGATCATCCTCGCAGTGGAAGACCACGTGTAACAACACCTGCACAGGATGGGTACATCCGAATATCACACCTGCGCGACAGGTACAGGATGGCCACAACAACTGCCCAAGTCACACCAGGAACACACAATCCCTCCATCTCACAGCAAGAACTGACAAATCTGGTCCAGTCCATGAGGAGGAGGTGCACTGCAGTACTTCAAGCAGCTGGTGGCCACCAGATACTGACTGGTACTGACTGATTTTGAGCCTCCCTTCATTCAGGGACACATTGTGAAACATTTTTAGTTTATGTCTTATGGTGTTGACTTTTTTAGTGTTCATACAAATCTATACACATTAAGATAGATATATCTATATACTGTGCTAAATCACTGGCTGCATTATTCAATTATTGATCATTTATCAAGATCCACATCGTGTTGTTTTGAATTGCATGTCCCTAATGGCAAATAGTCAAATCTGCTGTGAAAACACTTAGATCACATATTTTCACAGCCACAAACACTTTACTTCCACATATATCTCACATGACCAAATCTTCTGAGGATTTTTCGCAGGATATTTGCCCATAGCGCAGGAACTGTTACCCATCTGTACTTCAGCTTCTCCCTAGCCCTTCCTCAACCTTTTCACATCAATGCCCAGCTGATGAACAGAGAAGCTCTGTCATACTGTCAAAAAACTAATGAAGGCCATTAAAATTAGTTAATTAAACGTAAGCTTAAATGAATCAGAGAATGTAAAAAAGCTGACACACAATCTCTTTGTTGAACAGTTGATGACTGAAAGTGTCCTTAAATGAACCAAAGCAGGCAATTCCAATGACGTGTTAATTAATAAAAAAGGGAAGTTCCAGCATATTTTCACCTTAGCTGATCCGTCATTATGCCATTATGCAGAGTGCATGCCAAATGGACATACATACATACATACATACATACATACATACATACTGTACAGTACATACATACATACATACATAATACATACAATGTGTAGCCAAAAGTATATGGACACTTGATTATTACACCCCTCCTTTCTCACAAAAACTGGCTAAATTGAGTTTATATGGTCCTATCCAAAAGTATTAGAACAAAAAACAAAAATTAGAATTATTTTGTGGTTTGTGATCAAACGATACATGTGTGATGTTAAATTAGAATTTAAGCTTTTCATTTCCTGATGAGGTATCTTGAACAACTTACAACATGGCACCTTTTGATTGAACCCACCCATTTCTTTTTTCAAGTAACCAAAAATATTTCAGCATGTGACAGATAGGTGTTTCTTGTTGCCCACATGTGCCCTGTTAGACTGACTGTTTAAACAATTTATAGCTCTGAATATTTATTCTTGGTTTAATCCCTGTGTTTTGCCTGTGATTTTTCCATTTGTTGTGAAAAAAAAAAAAAAAAGATAAACCAACATGTAGACCAGAGAGCCGTCCATGATAGAAAAGCAAGCAATTTTGAAGCTAAGTAATGAGAGAAAATCACTCAAAGCCATTGCACAAGCATTAGGCATAGCCAACACAGCATTTTGAACAGACATGGAACACATCAGCCAAGAAAAGCAACAGTAGTTAATGACAAACATTAGAAAAATTATAAAGAAAACCGAAAAAGACATCACAACCAACCTTCACAGGGCAGGGGTAAAGGTATCATAAAACTCTTAAAATAGAAGCTATACCACAAGATGTCATCCACCTATCATCACTAAGAAAGGCCAGATTGGAATTTGCAAAAATAAGTACAGAGATAAGTGACAAATGTTCTTAGAACCAAGATATTAGCCTCTATCGAAGTGATAGAAAGGTCAAAGTGTGGAGAAAGGGTATGCTCATGAGCCACATACAAGCTCATCGATTAAGCACGATGGAGGCAGTGTAATGGGCACACTGATCTTTATTGATAATATAACTCATGATGGTAGACGGAGAATGAATTCCAAAGTCATTTTACAGAGAAATGCATCCAATCTAAATGGGAGACACTTCGTAATGCGGCAAGACAATAACCCAAACACAATGTAAACAAAAGATATCATCAGAGGAAAAAGTAGAAGGTTTTAGACTGGCCAAGTCAATCACCAGACCTTTACTTCAATGAGCATGAATTTCACCTTTTCAGAAAGAGACTGAAAGGAGACACCATCTAAAACAAACAACTGAAACAATCCGATGTACATGCCTGAAAAAAAAAAAAACATTTCAAATAAAGAATGCAACAGTTTTTTGATGTCAGCAGTGGTGGGCACAGGACACAAATCCTGTACTTGAGTAAAATCAGAGATTGCCTAGGGCAAATATTAGTCAAGTTTCATTTTACATGTCTACTTGAGTAAAAATACAAAAGTACTCATTCAAATTTACTCAAGTATCCAATGTATAGCTTGTATTAGCTCGCAATAGTCTTTTCCATAGTAAAAAAACTTGCTCTCTCCTTCCTGAATGTGAATGTCTTTCTCGAGTGTGAACTGACAGCAACCAGCTCCACTTCTGATTTCAAACACCTGTTACATTACAAGATGTGTCTTGAAGGAAAGGCAAGTCAGAAAATGATGTATAATAGTCAGCAGGTGGTACAATTCCTGCTTCAGACACCAGTGTGGTTTGATAATGCAATGGCATGCAGAAATGTATCTAAGTAAAAGTACAGATATTTCCTGTACTTTTGAATGGAGTAAAAGTAAAAAGTTCCTTTTTTAAACTTGGGTCAAACATTTCGGGAAGCCTTCTTACAATAAGTTGATGGAATTTTAGCGTTTTCCTCCTGATATACCTGGTGTATACAGCTCACAAGGCCTCAACAGCTAACAAGGTCCTTTGTTGTTGTTCTGGGATTGATCTGTGCTTTTTGTACCAAAATATATACATCTCCTTCCTGAGCAGTATGATGGCTGCATGGTCCCATGTTGCTTATACCATGAATATGAACATGGTACCTTCAGGCATTTGGAAGTTGTTTCCAATGATGAACCTTATCTTAGTTCCTTAGGTCTTGGCTGGTTTCTTTTAATTTTCTCATGATGTCAATCAAAGAGGCACTGGATTTGAAGGTAGACCTTAAAATACATTCATGACTAAAATGAAGTCAGTTAGCCTACCAAAGGCTTTTTAAAGCCATGACAACATTTTCTGGAATTTTGTAAAATTCTGACCCACTGGAATTGTGATTGAGGGAATTATGAGTGAAATAATCTGCAATAAGGTGGCATGGTGGCGTAGTGTTTAGCACTGTTGCCTTGCACGTCCATGATCCGGGTTTGATTCCTGCCTTGGGTCTGTGTGAATGGAGTTTGTATGTTCTCCCCTTGCTTGGTGGGATCTCTCCTGGTACCCTGGTATCTTCCCACAGTCCAAAGATATGCAAATTATTCTAATTGGTGTTCCTAAGTTGTAGTGTAAGTGTGTATGCGTTTGTGCCCTGCGAAGTATTGTAACTCTTACAGTAAGTCTCCTGGGATAAGCTCCAGACCCCCATGACCCTGTATACAGAATAAAGCTCTAAAGACGATGAGTGAGTGAGTGAGTGAGTGAGTGAGTGATGATCTGTAAGAATAATCTGTAAACAATTGGTTGAAATTGCTGGAAACAATTGGTGGAAAAATATTGTGCCATACACAAAGTAGATTACCTAACTGGCTTGCTAAAAACTATGGTTTGTTAACCTGAAATATGTGGAGTGGTTAAAAATATATATTTTTTAACAGTATATGTGATCTACTATTTGTTCCTATACTGGACCTCTGCTCACCTAAAAGCTGGGAAGTGTGCCATCAAATGTGCCATGTTCTAAGTTGATGAACAGAGCTACATGTAAATATCTAATGAAAGCAAAATTTCCGATCTCTCCTTTATTTATCATTTGATCTCAACTGTGTAATATCTTCAGCGTGTAGCAAAAACAAAAGAACTGTCCTTGCTGTTCTAAACCGTTATCGAGGGGACTGTATATCATGAAGCTCTTAAATTAGTTCTGGTACTGTACAAACAGTTGCCATTAAAAGTCACATAATTAGCAATTAAAGTTTCAAATGATTTAAGTATAAATATCCCCACAACAACAAGTTAACAGTTTCCTCTTACCATAAAAAATGTGTTGCAATTATTGCCAATGATAATCTCACATAGGTTACAGCAGTGGTTCCCAGCTCCAGTCTTAGAGGACCAAATGCCCAGAACATTTTGGTGTTTTCTTGGCTCCCAGCATACCGGATTTATCTAATCAGCTAATTATCCGATTGTTTTTCTGGAATTGTAGCGTTTGACAGAACAGGGAAAACACTAAAAAAGCAGGACATTGAGGTCCTCCAGGGCCAGATTTCAGAATCACAGAGTTGGAGCACAGAGACTGAAAAACACTAAGGTATTTGTTTAACTGCAAATGCACTAAAGACCTCCACAATACCCGAACTCCCCAGGATCTTATGGGACAGGGAGAGGACCCACAGAAACTTCAGTCAACGGTTATGAGCTACTGTATGTTTCCCAATATAGCAGTGAATCGAGACTTATTAAACATAACAATGTGTACAAACTGCTCATGAAATAAGGAATAATGATAAGCTTCATAAAAAAGAAGAAAGTTAAACAAGACACACACATATCTTCTATAAAAAAAACAACAAGATTAATTACTCAGAAAAAAGTAACTTTCTTTAACAAGAAAAACATGAAAGACCAGTGAGAATGCCAGCACACAAACATCCCCATGGACAGGTGGAAACAGCAAATGTGTTCAGCTTTGTTCAGCAGGGGTGTGAATGTTAATATTTACTGATTTGCCTGTGGTGAATAAGACCACCAAGCAGTGGGCAGTATGAACAAGCACAACCTCAAAATGATTTAGTCTAGACCAGTGGTTCTCAAACTTTTTCTGTCATTCCCCACTTAAGGGGGTGAGCAAATTTTCAAGCCCCACTTGTCAACAAAATAATAACGAAATCTGCCAAGTTTACTGTTTATTGAAATATCAATTTCTAAACCAGTAAGATCAAACAACACCAAGTTAAAAACAGATAAAATACACGTGCAATTGTTATAAAAGGCTTACGTTGTCACTTATCTTTGCATAACTGACCCCATGTTTATTAGCTGCTCAGCAATCGTTTGTAGTTTTTTTGCACTGGCCAATTCTGTATGCAACTTTGAATGAAGCCATTTGTGCTTGCTGTCCACTGATTCAGATTTTACCATGCGATTCTCCTGCTGTCTGTATTCTGCCAGCTTTCTTTGAAAGAAGTCGAGTGGCTTATTAACGTGTGTTGTCTCTAAGTGTCTTCCTAATTTGTTGGGTCTCATGCGGTCTGCTGCCAGCGGTATAAGACACAAAACACACACAGGTCTCTCCTCTGCCCCCACCATCCCCACCATGAAGCAAGTTAGGCTTCATTAGTGGTGGGCGATATAACCAAAATCTTCTATCACAGTAGAAGTTATTTTCTACCTCGGTAACAATATATATATAATCACAATATAGCAATTTGTATCTGAAAATGCATAAATAAAAATTCAAACACAAAGAAACTGTTTTACATAATGTAATTTTATATAAACTGTGAATTACTGAGGTTTGCCGCATTTTTTTTTTACTTTGGCCATATTCGTTTGGATGCTTGGATTTCAGATGATAGAAGAGGTTTGACGTGTTTCCACCACTTGTTAAAACAGTGAACTTGCGTACCTTGCAAATCAAATTCAAAAATTCTATTTAATTCAAACCTTAAAATAAAAGACTATGAATAGGAAATAAATATGAAAAATAAAATAGGGGGTAAATTTAACTAGGAAAGAATAAAATAAAATATAAAAACTAAAGTTAAAATAAAATAACTGTACAACAATACACAATATAGAAAATATATGAAGAATATGTGAACATTAAGAGCAGCTGTACGAGTAGGAAAAGAATGGTAATGTCCAGGGTTGTGCAATCCACATGTTTAAAGTGGATCACGTTCATCTCATTCGTATCACTTTTCTTATACCCAAACCAATTCCACACCACAGACGAGGCACCTTTTTTCTTTACAATCTCCTCGTTGTTGGTTTTGTCACATATAAGCAAGCTCACTGCTCGTCTTCTTCCATTGTCGAAGTGTATGTGAAGCCAAACATATCAAAAGTGGGACGAAACTGCGGCACCCGATTGAACCAAATATCTGCGCAAATACAGCGCAGCACGACTACCTGAATAGCGCAGTGATGATCTGGTTTATTTGCGCAGCCCGGTGGATCGCGCAGCGCCGCTCGAATGCAACCCACTATGTTTTTATTTACAAACTATTTAAAATGTCAGGACTGTTTATTATTGTTTCCGCCTTGCCATGCCTGGTTTGTATGTGCGCATCCCAGAAAATGTATTTTGATGGTCGGCGCGGTATATTTCTGTCAGAGTCGCACAGCGCTGCCCAGTGGGTCGCGCAGGTTTGTGATTCGAGCACTTAAACCATCCGACGTTAAACCGTTATTGTTCCACTATGGTTCCACTTTTTCTCCCGGCCCACAACTGATGTTATTTTAAATTTACTTCTGATCCATTTATTTGTGTGTGATTGTTTAGTTTTGAGCGTACGCTCTTCATTATCAATAAAGAAAAGCATGAATTAGAATAGGTACTTTCCTTTTATTTCCTCCCGTTCATTGCGCCCCACCTGTCATGTCTGTATTCCCCACCAGTGGGGCGCGCCCCACACTTTGAGAACCACTGGTCTAGACTAACACAAAAACAACTCTTTGTATCTGGGCAGACACATGAATAGCCAAAAAATGCCCACATGTGATCAGCTTAAGTACAATGGTCAGCACATAAGGATATATAAATTAAAGGTTCCATAAGCTCATGCAGTCTTTGGCATGTGAGCATTCTCTTACTAAATGTAAGAAGATTTTGAAGAGACTTGAGCAATAGTGTGAAAGCATGCATGGAGGTCCTCACCATCCATTGAGATACTGTACTATGCCATTTACTCAGTGACTGGAAGCAAGAGATCTCCCAGGGAATAATGAGCTCTAATCCACAGTCCAAATCCTCTTTCAGGTGAGTCATGTGATGCTTGAAAGACCTCTATTGGGATTTTATGTAGTAAAAGAACAGTGTGAAATAGAGCTGTGATGCTTATTTGCTCAGCAATATCCTGACAAACCTAAAGCTTGCTTTACAGCGAAGTCGCAGATCATCGTTACAAACCTAAGCCAAGTCAAACAGTCAAAGTGTAAGATGATTTCAATATGAATTTTTTTTATATTGTGGAGGCTTTTTAGCTCATTGAGAACGGTTCTCTTCTGAAAAAGCTAAACATGCGTGTCACGAACTAGTCGCCCACACGTTTCGCAAATATACCCACACTGAGTTTACAAAAATCACCTGGAACAGCAGATGAACAAGTTTTGTGTATTGCTAGATTGGCTACACTGGTTAGAACTAAAATGCAGAAAGAAGAGTGCACCTGCCTCTAGAATCTAGGCTGATCCTGAGCTCGGGTTACAGACTGTGACCGGCATGCGCTCCCTGCATTTGCGTCGGTTATATTTGCATTCTAGTTTTCTTTGCATTCGGTTTACACCCACTCTGCAAAAACATGCAGACAGGTGGACTAGCTATGCTAAACTGCCAATAGGAATGATTAAACGTGTAACCATGTGTGTGTGTGAAAATTGTGCCCTGCAATGAACTGACATCTCCTCCATAATCAATTGTCCTGTCTTTACCAGGATTAGTTCAGGATCTGCTGCAACCCTGACCAGGATAAAGCAATTTCTGAATAACAATTAATGAGTACAGAAACAAAGCTGCATTGCTGAAGAGGCAGAACCATATGCTACCTCTCTGTCTCTGGTACCTGCCAGTTGAATTGTGCAAGCTGAGCTCGCAAGCTATGGTTTGACAGCTTTTAAATTTAACAAAAAAAATTGTCTGTCCTTGTTCGGTACTTTAACCTGCTCCACAGTGAGAACCGGAGAAAAAGTTTGCAAGGGAAAACAAATGCTACACCAGTTTGTGTTTGGCAGAAGCAGGACGTCCAAATGTACCTGACAGCTCTATAGGGTTTTTCAATTTCAGTGTTGCATTTCAGTGTAGCATTGTAGAGACAACCCCCCAAGATGAACGCTGTTCCAGCTTAACAACATACTGTGTTATGCAAGATTATTCGAACAAATAATCCTTTTCTAAAGTGTGATTATGTCGAACAAAGGAGTGCTTTCTTGAGTTTCTTTCTTCTGCAGATTCAGTGTTAATAGAGCTCGCAAAAACTAGAAATAATTAGCACTATGCTGAAGTGGGTGCCTGGAAACACAGAAGCAATGATACATCTGCTTTGGTTATGCCTACAGCTACACATAAAATATCGCACATTTACTCATGTCACTCTGCAACCTACAACGAGCTAAGCCTGCTGTGGATGTCGAGCCTGAGAGCGATGGTCACATGAAAGGGGAAAGCTAGCAACAAAAATGCACACATTAGCAATTAGGAATAAACTGGCATAGACCCAAATGATTCTCCTGTTGTGTTTATTAAAATTACATTTAAACTACAGCTAAATGTTTAATGCTGCTGGGGATTGTGACAAGTACAAAAATAATCACAGTCTAGCATGTAGCATGTTGAGTACAGCCGTCATTGGCAAATTAACATCTAGTACTGTAAGCTTAAGGCCAATACACTCACCCAGTAGTTTATATGTGGTGTACTGTATGGTGTATTTCTTACAGAATTCCATTAAACTTATTTGCACATAATTTAGCTGTTGGATTACTTCTACTTCAGGATGATTGTATGGATGCTTAAGCAACTTACAGTTAATAGCACAACGTGTGAAATAAAAAAAAAATTAGTTATCCTCATTCTTATTGTTAGTATTTTTTTTTTTTATTATTATTTTTCTTAATATTCTGCCCTTTGATGGACACGGAACACATCTAGACTGAATTCCTCTGCCTTGCTTCCAGCACTGGATACATCACAACCCTGCTCAGAATAAAGTGGTTACTGACTATGAATGATTAAATAAATGTTTCTAGATTAATTAGTATTATTATGATCACTGCTACTATTAGTATAATTACTGTTATTTCTGCCAATATGCTTTTATTGGATTATTAGCAAATTAGTATGGCTATTATATTTTATGTAATAATTTGCTTTTGCTTTTCTTGCTTTTTTTTTTTTTTTTGGGGAAACTTTAAAATGACTCATGCAATACACTACACATTCCTACCATTTAAACTTACTACTTGCAAATGAGTTTAAATAAACTGAGAATATAAGAAAATGTACTGGAGATTAGCACTTATCTACTGATGAGGTGAAGAACTGGATAACGCACAAGTACAAATAGGCACTCAGGCCAAACATACAGTACAGACCAGCATTCGGAAAGGCAACCACGGTATTGTATCATATGAAGACAAAAAATTTAAAAGTGGCCATGTCATATTTGAGGTGTTGCAGTGAAATCTGTGAGAATGTGTGATCTGAAATTCCATTGGAGGTACAAAAGAAAGGTCTTTCCCCAAGCTTCACATGTTAAATAATGATTCAGACAAATCTCTTGTATTACAGTAACTGAACAATACTGAATACTCTCTTACCGTACATGGAGTTGCTCTGAATGGATCCCGCAAGAAGTACCAGGGTAATAAGTGTCGACAGAGGGAATGACGAAAATGCCATATTCACTTGCAAAGTTTCTCTCATCCGTGTGTCTGTTACGTTGAAACCTTGTAAAAACTGAAGATGCAATGCTGATTGAAAGTCTACCTATACAGAGAGAGCAGGAAACACATATAAGCGACACTAATTAGATAATTCAGTCTGCTGGCTAGTTGTTGGAGCATTCTTACACAATACACACACATACACATTTTGACATGATGGTGCACTGCCTCAGAGATTCCATCGATCTGCTTGTGTCACTGGCTGTGTGAGAGGTGACATGACGATCGAATCTCAGTGCAGAAAACAAAAAGCCCGAACAAAACACTTGGACGAGTTACGATTTTTAAAACTGTTTCTTATAAAACCATGCGTAAACCCTAGATAAAACAGATTCTAATAGTAGCTTGTGATCAGTTGACAATTCCTGATCTTCAACAATTTATGTCCTCATGTTCACAGCAAATAAAACTAAATTTGAAATATTGGGTATAAGACAAAATACTGTATTAAAATGTTCCATTTTAACTAGACATAATACTGTAGTGGTTAAAAGACATCTGTGAACTTCTGAGTAGTTAGTATAGTTAATAAACAACAAAAAAATATTACCATTTTTTTTTTCTTAGAAAAAGTACATTTTGGAAAACAAAACTTTTCCAAAACCACACTCAACAGCATTATCCCACAATGCCACATAAAAGACACAGCAGAATTAACAGAAACAATGCAAGCTACTTACAATGGAATGCAGAGAAAGTAATTAATTAGTTGCAGCTATGGTTAGTGCTTTAGCAAGCTACTGTAGCTACTTCCTACTTAACACATTAGCAACCCAGAGAGCTACTAGAATCTATCCCAGTAACAAGTTAATTCTCTACTGTGGTCATTTTATTAGATTAAGTTAAACTACGCAGTTATCTAGCTACATACAGTTTATAACTTGTTTGCCAATTACTAAGCACTAGTACTTACTGAATATACTAAATTAACATATCGTCAAAATTCTTTCTTTAATATTTTAAAAATGAATATGATCAATTTATGATTATTTTATGACTTGTATTTGAGGTGCCCGGTTTAAGTTTTAAAAATGAAATATCAATAGAAAGAACACAAATCAACCATCCGGTCTCTCAGGGTAAAAAAAAGATGGATGTAGCAAAACACACATCCCCTCTAGTCTCTAGTGGCAGCCATGTAATGTCTGCACGTACTGTCAAAGAGAAGCTTTAGTCTAAGCTCAGAGAACAGTTGTAACGATGTTATAAAATAGATGCAAAATACTGTAGGTATATTATAGATAGATCGATGGAAAGCCTAAATTAGCAATTAAAGGTCTGACCTGTACAACATTTTTGTGCAAGTTTGTTTTGTATCATTTATTATGTCATCACAGACTGGTGCACTAGCTGAATATGACCTACTACTGTACCTACTTTGTATTGACATAGGAGTTCACAGAAACTTTCTAAATTCTTCTAGACTGCTTGCAATAAAAAAACGACCAAACAAAAAAAATCTATAAATAACAAAGCACTAGCTAATTAATTATCACACACTTTCTCATATTTGTTTTGTGCCATGTAATACTGGCCATGCCTGTTTGCAGATTTGTTAGTAATTCAAAAAGCAAACACAAGAGTATCCTGTACATCTGTTTATCTACAGTACATGTTAGTTTATACCTCTTGTCCATTTTTTATCATCTATAAACCTAGAAACCTCAGTAGTCCAACTAGACCGTGGAGGCCAGTGGTAATTACCATTGTATTTATTACCATTTTACGACTGTGGTGGGACCTCCGATCAACATTCAAAGGGCATTCATATGGGCATCACATGGGCAATTTGGGAACGGCAATTAGCCCAATCTGCATGTTTTTGGACTGTGGGAGGAAACCCAACAAGCATGGGGAGAACATGCAAACTCCATGCACACAGACCCTTAGGCGGGAATCGAACCAGGACTCTGGAGATGCAAGGCAACAGTGCTAACCACTAAGCCACCATGCTGCCTCTTTATCTATTATGAACACCAACGTTACTACTGTAAATATCATGATACTATAATATTTTAGCTCTTTTCGGCAAGTGTGCATCATATTCAATACCATATTCAATATGTTCATCATGTGGTGTAATAAGGTACACAGTCTGACATAATGTTCACTAAATACAGGCTTCTTGGCACTGTATTTTGATCAGTGAAAAAAAATGGAATCCACAGACTTGATTCTTGCTATTTTAGGTGACATTTCTCCTGTCACTAATAGAACTGATAGGACCAGCAATTATTTAGTGCCCCTATTGTCTGCCATTGTTGCAAGTTGTCGCAACTCTGTTATTGCTCTGCGCTGCTTGTGCATTCTTTATCTAAGAGCAGACACGGTATGAATCTAAGGGGCAAACGATGACAGATTTGTCGAATGAGACTTAATAAAAAAGATGTTTTTGCTGGCGCTGATATTTCACCCTGGGCGGAAAACAGAACTGAATTCACTCTTAATCCAAGACGAACCTGTCGCCACTCAGGATCCACCCGCACAGAATACAGTCTCTATCTCTCTCTCCCTCTCTCAAACACACACAACACACACACATACACTACACACACGGATGGGCACGCGCGCGCAATATTGTAGTCGGCGCACAGAGGCGGCTCAAGACACAAGGGCCAGAACACACACACACACACGCGCGCGCGCGCACTCATGCGTGCGCACACGCGCTAAGGGCCAAGCGATGGCGTTTCCTCTTGTGTTCGTGTATTCTGCAGGAACGGGCGCGCTGCCGGTGGGACGGGTGTTTGTTGTTATTCCGTTATATGTGTGAACAGCTTGCGTGTGAGGAGTAATACCGAGGATTTGTGATGTAACTTTGTTTTCTTTTCTGGGAACACTGGAGTGGACGAAACAGACCCGCCCGTTGACACTCTATCTCTCTCGCTCCTACACACACACACACACACACTCCACCACTGAGCAGCATTCCCTCGGTACTGACGGTGGGCTACCGGGAGCGCCCTGCCGACACGCGGAAAACAGAAGCAGGTGTGCACAGCGCGAGCTCACCCAATGCAGAAAGGGAGGCGGAAGACGGATGGTGGCCCTCGAAAGGAAATGAGGGAGGGGAGGGGAGAGGAGAGAGAGAGAGAGAGAGTGGAGAAGGGCAGCGACGACCAGCCCCAGAACAGCAAGCCTAAGCAGACTTACCTATCAACACAGCCTCCGCCCGTACTTCCGAGTCACGAGTAAGGTGTTTTCGGTACGACGGTGAAGATGCACGCGTATTCCACAATACCAACGTGAATCAATAACTACAAGGACGCCACCCAGTAACAGACCTATACGTCCTATATCTATAGTAAGAAGTGTGCGCGAGGATGCGTGGACGCGTATGTGTACGTTCAGGAAAAACAGAACAGCTTCTATACGCACCCAGCTGCTGTGTCCGTAAAGCCTCCGCGCGCTGCGTGCTGGATCTCAGAAACGCAATGATGGTGTTCACATTAAACTCCGGATCACGCTTCCCTTTAGCGGGTTTGTTTCTATTCTGTTTTGTTTTCTTGCCTTTTTTTGCCCTCTCCAACGACTACCGTTTACTGCAGCAAAAACGGTCCTACTGAAAGAAGACAGAAGCTGGGAGGGAGTTAGGGAGGGGAGGGGTATGGCGCGAGGGGGAGGTGGAGAGGGAGGGGAGGTGTGGGGGATTTTAATACGATTTGGCCCGTACCAATCGGATAACAGGGCCAAAGCACACTGCCTGAGAGAGAGAGAGATTATTATTATTGTTGTTGTTATTGTTGTTGTTGTTATTGTTGGGAATGTTGCATCAAATATCAGAAGGCTAAAAGCAGTGTTTGGGTCTGTTCCGTGATTAGCGCAGTGGTATGTCCAGGTTTAAACACATGAAGTGGAAAAGGCGGTGGAAGAGCACATTAATCGGTGTCACCACCTAATTACAAAATCCCCACCGAAAGTATCGGAACCACAAGGCCACGTCAATCTTTTTCTTTCTGTTTTTTCTTTTTTTTAACTATACACATTTGGAGTTCAATTAAAAGCTAAATAGGAGCTAATATATATCAGAGTTTCGTTTTTCATTTCTTGATATTTAAACACACCATTTACAGCAAGCAAAAATTATATACAGTATATAAAAAGCAAACGTTAATGTTGTTGACTTATTCCAACAGTTTTCCTTACTTTAAAAAAATGTCTGGTCAGCCTTCAAGGTGCCAAGTTCTATAACTCAACTGTATATTAGGAATTTAAAGCTGAAATTCTTAGACTTATTCATTATAAATATAAGGCACAAGGTACTGTACAGTAGGTGACAGCCTAGATGGAGTAGCAATGCACTACATGAACAAGCACACATCCAATCATATACTATTGGCAATCTAGAAATACAGTACCAGTCAGCCTATGATGCATGTTTTTGGACCATGGGACCGGAGATCTAGGAAACCCTCAAAGCACGAGGAAAACATGCAGAGAGACCTGAAAAAGGATTCGAACCTGAACCCTGGAGAAGAAAGGCTACAGTATTGTAAAAAAAAAAAAAAAAAAAGACTTTGATGTTTGCTCTAGCATATAGCCCAAAGATGCAATATCTTATTTGTGCAACATGAATAGCCAGATATATTAAGTTAATGTACTTGCGTCATAGTTGCTTTGTAGATGCCAATATGTAACACTAGCTAGATGTGGGCTAAATAAATCTGCCTAAATTGCAAAACATGAACAGACCTTTCCAAGATCTGATCTGAGATCAGAACAGGAGTGGCAAGGATTATACGTTTTAACATTCCAAGCTGTCTCCTCGTGCCACCTGTGTGGCCACGCCCCTGGATTAGTGCCCCTGTGAACACTGGCCCGGGAGACGCTCGGGATCAGGAAGAGAGGTGTGGAAGAAGGAGGGAGTAAATGGCCGCGAGAGGATTAAGGATTAGTTTTGCACGCGGATTACGCGCTGTGAGGCGTGGGGTTAAATATAGACGCCTGCTCGAGAGGCAGATAGGCGCGCGTGCTCCTGTGAACCTGCGCCAGCCGCCGGAGCAGAGAGGCGGGCCGTGCACGAGCCACGAACCGACAACCTCAGAGTCCAAGCGACACACACCCACCATCTCTTCTACACCTCGTAATTTCCTGCTCCGTTCAACAGCTCGTGCGATGTTGTTGTTGATTTTTCCCCCCCTCGTTTTTAATTCCTATTTATAAAGAGATTAGATGCAGCTAGAAACACTGATAACGCGAGGTAATCTTCTTCCCCGAGTCACAAAGTGCATCATATTGTGACAAGCGGTAAACATGCTTGCACGCTAGGAGGAGTACAGTGTTATCATCTGAGCACGTTCACGGGTGTCGCTCACTGCTCGCGTTATCGGGAAAATATGCGAACGTGCAACTCGCAGCTCGGAGCCGCTGCGCGCATCAGCTGTTCAGGTATTCGTAGAAAGGGGCGGTTACGTCATTCAGTGATGGGGATACAGGATATTCAATCCTGGTTTATTTTCATATACATTTCAATGAGTAATTTCAGTTTGGAGGACAATTATTTCCAAATAATGTACATATTGAATACTAATCTATCTATCTATCTATCTATCTATCTATCTATCTATCTATCTATCTATCTATCTATCGTATGCATTATCTGACGAAATTCCCGCAGAGCAGTGGATGTCCACGAGGTACTCTGTGCAGGTGTGTGTGTGTGTGTGTGTGTGTGTAAACATGTCTCATTTTTAACAGACTTGGCAAAAGGAAAAATAGCCAGGCGCTGGTGAAGTGGGGGGACAAGAAAGAGAAGCGGCCCAGTTATCCGTTTAAAGGATTCCAGTGAGTCTAAGGTCACGCATAATTGCATCAGATCGACAGAACACTGCTATCACCCTCGTCCTTTCTGTCTCTCCAGAGGGTGCTCTGAGATCCCGTATGAGAGAGAGAAGAGGCCATTGTGAAGTGACACCTCACTGAATGGGAAAACTGTAGAATGAATACGTGGGTAAATAGATACAGTAGATAGAATTATTAAATTTTTATTGTCCAATTGACATATGTGAATAAAATAAGTATAATTGAACAGCAGTATACAGTGGTGTGAAAAACTATTTGCCCCCCTCCTGATTTCTTATTCTTTTGCATGTTTGTCACACAAAATGTTTCTGATCATCAAACACATTTAACTTTTAGTCAAAGATAACACAAGTAAACACAAAATGCAGTTTTTAAATGAGGGGTTTTATTATTTAGGGAGAAAAAAAATCCAAACCTACATGGCCCTGTGTGAAAAAGTAATTGCCCCCTGAACCTAATAACTGGTTGGGCCACCCTTAGCAGCAATAACTGCAATCAAGCGTTTGCGATAACTTGCAACGAGTTTTTACAGCGCTCTGGAGGAATTTTGGCCCACTCATCTTTGCAGAATTGTTGTAATTCAGCTTTATTTGAGGGTTTTCTAGCATGAACCGCCTTTTTAAGGTCATGTCACAACATCTCAATAGGATTCAGGTCAGGACTTTGACTAGGCCACTCCAAAGTCTTCATTTTGTTTTTCTTCAGCCATTCAGAGGTGGATTTGCTGGTGTGTTTTGGGTCATTGTCCTGCTGCAGCACCCAAGATCGCTTCAGCTTGAGTTGACGAACAGATGGCCGGACATTCTCCTTCAGGATTTTTTGGTAGACAGTAGAATTCATGGTTCCATCTATCACAGCAAGTCTTCCAGGTCCTGAAGCAGCAAAACAACCCCAGACCATCACACTACCACCACCATATTTTACTGTTGGTATGATGTTCTTTTTCTGAAATGCTGTGTCACTTTTACGCCAGATGTAACGGGACACGCACCTTCCAAAAAGTTCAACTTTTGTCTCGTCGGTCCACAAGGTATTTTCCCAAAAGTCTTGGCAATCATTGAGATGTTTTTTTAGCAAAATTGAGACGAGCCTTAATGTTCTTTTTGCTTAAAAGTGGTTTGCGCCTTGGAAATCTGCCATGCAGGCCGTTTTTGCCCAGTCTCTTTCTTATGGTGGAATCGCGAACACTGACCTTAATTGAGGCAAGTGAGGCCTGCAGTTCTTTAGATGTTGTCCTGGGGTCTTTTGTGGCCTCTCGGATGAGTCGTCTCTGCGCTCTTGGGGTAATTTTGGTCGGCCGGCCACTCCTGGGAAGGTTCACCACTGTTCCATGTTTTTGCCATTTGTGGATAATGGCTCTCACTGTGGTTCGCTGGAGTCCCAAAGCTTTAGAAATGGCTCTATAACCTTTACCAGACTGATAGATCTCAATTACTTTTGTTCTCATTTGTTCCTGAATTTCTTTGGATCTTGGCATGATGTCTAGCTTTTGAGGTGCTTTTGGTCTACTTCTCTGTGTCAGGTACAGTAGCTCCTATTTAAGTGATTTCTTGATTGAAACAGATGTGGCAGTAATCAGGCCTGGGGGTGACTACAGAAATTGAACTCAGGTGTGATAAACCACAGTTAAGTTATATTTTAACAAGGGGGGCAATCACTTTTTCACACAGGGCCATGTAGATTTGGAGTTTTTTTTCTCCCTTAATAACGTAAACCTTCATTTAAAAACTGCATTTTGTGTTCAATTATGTTATCTTTGACTAATAGTTAACGGTTTTTGATGAGCAGAAACATTTAAGTGTGACAAACATGCAAAAGAATAAGAAATCAGGAAGGGGGCAAATAGTTTTTCACACCACTGTATATGCCTGCTATTCAATTTTATATATATATATATATATATATATATATATATATATATATATATATATATATATATATATTTCTTCTATATAAACTATGCATACCTCAGTGAGGTAGTTTCAAAAGAGTGCAAAACAAAAGTCACATAACTTAACACACCTGCGTGCTCTAGTTTAAGCCGACTATATTTCACAGTACTTCTGATACTTTTGCTTTTTCCAGAACATTCTGAATCATTCTGCGTAGGCAACTTTCTGAAGTATACAGTAGTTTGATTTCCAATAAATTACATTCTACCCAGGCTACTTTAGGCTCCTCACCACAAACATTCCATTGTATATCTTAGAAGGTTTTTTTTTTTAGGGCTGTTCCAGTTTGGAGGCCAAGTGCAAGCGCAGGCAGTGTACTCATCCTCTTTTTTACTTCTCTTGAAAATGCAAACATTTTATCCAAGACTTCTATGCTGAAGTATGCATACTTCTGCTTATCTATTCTAGATAATAGTTCGAGTGAAACTTAACATTGGCGTACCTTTTGAATTGGAGTGCTTAATATCAAACAGTTCGGCTGCAAGGGAGCCTCTTCATCACGGTGCGAGAGCCAATCAGTGCACACTCGTGAAAATCAATAGGACACTGATGTCTCTCTCCATCTCTCTGACAGCCCTTCTTTCTGGCTTTCCCTCTATCTCTGTCCACTCTGCATGCAATTCAAGCCAATTCTCTTCCCTTCAGACAGCCTCCTCTGGCAAGGCCTCAGACAAGTACATTATTGCTAAAGCAAATTGAAAGCAAAATGGAAAGGAGATGCTTTCCCGAAGCAGACACGTTGCTTCATCTTGGGGAAAAGGCAGTGTTTCTACATTAGGTTCATGTGTATGTGTGTATGTGTGTGTGTCTATTTGATTTGTACTTTATTAGGTAAACCTACTCATTCATGCAATTACCTAATCAGCTTATCACGTCTTATGTCAATAATTTTGACCATGGCATGATTGTTGGTGCCATACAGTCTCTTTTGAGTATTTTTATAACTGCTGATGAGGGAGGTCAATGGGGAATGACCAGGCTGTTTTAAGCAGACAGAAGGCCTCCGGTAACTCAAATAACCACTCTGCATAATTGTCATGAGCAGAAATGCACAACAAGAACCTTGAGGCAGATGACAGCAGCAGATGACAACATCTGATTCCACTTCCGTCAGCCAGGAATAGAAGTAAAACACAGTAAAAAAAAATATATAGCCTGCGATGATGACTCCCTATTTCTGCTGAGGCACACAGATGGTAGGGTCAGAATTTATTGCCAACAGCATAAATTCATCCTGCCTCAACAGTCTAGGCTGGTGGAGGTAGCGTAATGGTGCGGGGAATGAAAATGACTCATTCCAATTAATCATTGTTTGAATGCCACATCTGATTTTATTGTTGTTGCTGATCAAGTGTACCACTTGATAAAAATAAAATCTTCTAAGACTGCTGATATTAGGAACACCATTTATACCTCCTGCTCATGACCCCTCTACCCCTCTAATATATTCAGTCCTGAATCAGTTAAAGCCTGTGTGTCTTTTTCTCTTAAGATTTATCTGCCCCTGAGGCACAATTCTGTTAAGAAGTCCCATCTGGTCTGTCTAGAGGACATTACAAAAGGGATATTAATATTCTTAGTTTTAATAATAATAATAATAATAATAATAATAATAATAATAATAATAATAAACACCCTAAAAAATTATTTTACCTGTTATTCAGTTCCCTTTTATTTTACTTTTATACTTTTCTTTCTTTGAGAAACTGATCTATGCCTTAATCCTGCATTATACACAGGAAGCAGCCAGCTTCATTCTCTCTTCTGCAGCTTGTTCAAAATGTTTCTTGCAAACACGCAAAAATGGGCACATCTTCCCTATTCTAGCATCTCTTCATTGGCATTCGGTTTGTTACAGGATTGTGTTCAAGATCTTAGTGCTTGTCTTCTTACCTTGGTCTTACATCCTCACACAATGTCTAGGAAACATATATCCCCTCACCAGATGTTCTTAGTTGTTCCAAGGTCTAGACCATCCTTAGCGTAAAGGAAATCGTACCTTTGTGGTTTTTCTGTAACTTTGTGGAACAGTTTGCTTCACCACCTTAGGGCTGCACTAACATTAGTGACCTTCAAGTTCAGACGAAAACACCTTTTTTCTAATTAGATTGTAAACCTGGTGAAGATATTTTCTTTTACTTCTGCTATTTGTGCTTATGATTTACTATTTTATGTATTGTGTATTCTTCCTTCATTTATTTGCATTTCTGTTTACCACTTTTCACCTTTTACCACTGTTCACCTTTTGCTGTTTTAAAATGTGCTTCAAATAAATCCGACATGAGGGTCCCACCCTCAATTTGTAAATGTCTTCATTTAATTATTTTTCTGTCATTTTCCAAAGCACCTATTTAAGCAGAACAAAACAAGATGAACCCCAGTCAATATTACAAATCATCCAGTATGGCTTTGTGCATCGTTTAGGCTATTTTGTTTCACATTCAGTATGAGACGCATTATAAAAGACACCACCACCATGTGGTGTTTATTAGGTCGCATCTCTGCCGGGACTCGAACCCGGAGCCTCTGGATTAGAAGTCCAGCGCGCTATTCCATTGCGCCACAGAGACTGGGCCATCAGAGCTCCCGTACAGCGAGCTCAAATTCTACATCATCACGCGCATCCTCCGTTTCACCAGCATCAGGACCAGTGTATAGCCGCTGAAGTGTAATTCCGTTATGTGACGCTAGGGCGCGCTGGATCACAAAAACAGAAGGCGCAATGGCGGACCACAGTGAAAAAAAAATGACGGTTTAAAAATATTTTCTTTCGGTTGTGTGTATTTAATGCGTCCATGGAACAGGAGCTTGTTTTTTTTTTAAACCGATAATCTAAATAATTTCCACACATTCAGTTCATTTCAGATTATTGTAAACACGTGATGCTTTTCAGGCTTAGGTTTATGTTCTTAGCCTTCCTTTATGGATATCACTTTTGAGATGCTACGATGTTCAAAAAGAAACCTGGCTGAAATACATGAGCTGTTTGAGGACATAAGGACAACAACAGGCACAAATAAGGCATATAACAATTTTTGCACATCCAACCATATGACCTATTTAGCAAATTATCTTTTGCACAGTTCATTAGACTAGATAAGAATGACATTAACATTAAACCTAGGGGAAAAACCTACAGATTTCCAACAGCAGGAAAATAATAAAATAACAAAAATAAACCTATTTAAACAAGTCAGTCTCACTAGAAATCAGTGTTCTTCGTGGTCCACATCAGAATCAATAATAATTTCAATAAACATTTTAAAAAATTGCCAGATTCTGAGGTTTAATTATCAATGGCAGAACATTTACACACATCGATACAACGACAAGTCTCATAAAATGTGTTTCCCTTATTGTTATACCATTTTTTAATGATTGTACACGATTACATCATGTCTCACATGCTGATCCGCTGTCCTCAAATAGTGCAATAATTGTTTGAATAATCTCTTTATTTTCATCTTCTACACTGATTATCTAATACAGGGTCGAAGGAAGCCTGAAACCTATCCCAGGAAACCTCGGGCACAAGGTAGGGTTCACCCTGGACATGGCACGAATCCATCTCAGGGCACACATGCACCCACCAAACACTATGAATTCACACATGATGGGCAATTTGCAAACACCAATTAGCATAATCTGCATGCATGTCTTTGGACTGTGGGAGGAAACTGAAGTTTCTGGAGGAACAGGGCTAACCACTACGCCACCATACCACCTGTTTAAATGAATACTTAAATACATAAATATAAAAAAAACATACCTTATTGTCAACAATTTCTATGATAAAAACAAATAATTGTAATAATTTATTTAGCTTTTTCATAATAATATTAAATGATTTGCATGTGTCCCTGAAATTGGCTGCTAAACTTAACACATCTTCACTGTCATGGTGAAATATTAGTTAAATATAAAAACTTTTCAGAAATTCAAAAGTAAAAAAAAAAACAGCACATAGTCACCATCAAGAATTAATCACTTTCCTAACAGTCCACTATATGCTCATTAAATGGTAACTTTAGCCAAAAAAAAAAAAAAGTGACGAAAAAAATGTGCTCAGTTTATGCAACATTCTGATAATGTTACATATATTACAACAGTTATGATAATTGTATGAGAATAGATACTTTGCAGAACTCATATATATATATATATTACAGTGGGGTAAAAAGTATTTAGTCAGCCACTAGTAAAGCTAAAGGCTATAAGACCATCTCCAAGCAGCTAGATATTCCTGTGACTACAGCTGCACATATTATTCAGAAATTTATGATCCATGGGACTGTAAGCCAACCTCCCTGGACGTGGCCACAGGAGGAAAATTGATGACAAATCAAAGAGACGGATAATCCGAATGGTAACAAAAGAGCCCAGAAAGACTTCTAAAGAGATCCAAGGTGAACTTCAAGCTCAAGAAACATCAGTGTCAGATCGCACCATCCGTCGTTGTTTGAGCAAAATTGGACTACATGGGAGACAACCAAGGAGGACACCATTGTTGAAAACAAATCATAAAAAAGCCAGACTGGAATATGCCAAACTATATGTTGACAGGCCACAAAGCTTCTGGGAGAATGTCCTATGGACAGATGAGACAAAAATTTTACTTTTTACCAAGGCACATCAGCTCTATGTTCACAGGTGGAAAAATGAAGCATATCAAGAAAAGAACACTGTCCCTACTGTGAAACATGGAGGAGGATCTGCTATGTTCTGGGGCTGCTTTGCTGCATCTGGCACAGGGTGTCTTGAATCTGTGCAGGGTACAATGAAATCTCAAAACTATCAAGGGATTCGAGAGAAATGTGCTGGCCAGTGTCAGAAAGCTTGGTCTCAGTCGCAGGTCATGGGTCTTTCAACAGGACAATGACCCAAAACACACAGCTAAAAACACCCACGAATGGCTAAGAGGAAAAACATTGGACTATTCTAAAGTGGCCTTCTATGAGCTCTGACCTCAATCCTATTGAGCAACTTTGGAAGGAGCTGAAACATGCCGTCTGTAAGGCACCCTTCAAACCGGAAACGACTGGAGCAGTTTGCTCATGAGGAGTGGGTCAAAATACCTGCTGAGAGGTGCAGAAGTCTCATGGACAGTTACGGGAATCGTTTGATTGCAGTGATTGCCTCAAAAGGTTGTGCAACAATCTATTAAATTAGGACCGAAAGGTACCAACAATTTCATCCATATATGTATAATAAAGCATTGAGATTAAGTTTGGTTATTGAACAAATACTTATTTTCCACCATAATTTGCAAATAAATTCTTTAAAAATCCTATAGTGTGATTTCCTGGATTTTTCTTTTCTTATTTTGTCTCTCATGGTTGAGGTATACCTATGATGAAAATTACAGGCCTCTCTTATCTTTTTAAGTGAGAGAACTTGCACAATTGGTGGTTGACTAAATACTTTTTTGCCCCCACTGTATATTTCCTCCTACAGTCCAAAGACATGCAGATTAGGCTAATTTGCATTCCCAAATTGCCCGTAGTGTGAGTGTGTGCTCTGCAATGGATTGGCACCACATCCAGGATGTACCCCGCCTTGTGCACTCTCCATCTCCTGCGATCGGCTTCAGGTCCTCGCGACCCTGTATAGAGGATAATAAGCCTTTTGATGATGCTCGTAATTTGATGATATTTCACAAATATTTTTTTTGTAATCAAAACAACAGACTGTGATGTTATAAAAGTCCATAATATAAATTTCATTACCTGTATAAAAACCCAAACGCAGAAGCAAATGTAAATGAACAGGACTAGCAATCCTGATTACAGTCCCGTAGCGAATTCTATTCCCAAGCTGAAATTGGAAGAAAAAAAATTCATTATACAATCCAGTCTATTTACATGTCCAGTATTTTCCCACGGGTTCCTTGGCCAAAACCATTATTTTACCACTCATCCTGAAAAGTATGTGGCGTAATGTATTTTAACAATGTTCTGAAGATGGTGCTTTAATAGCAGTGCCATACTTCTGTAACCTACAATCAGGTCCACAAGTATCGAAATAAAGCAAATAAAATGTGATTGAAATGTGGTCTTTCAGCCTTAATTTAAGTGTTTAACAAAAATGTGTAACAAAACATTCCTGTTCCGGAATGCCATCCACTTCTGTACAGTCCCTCCATTTTCACATGTTCAAAAGTAATTGGACAACTGACTGATTTATACAACAGCAGTAATTAAAAATCTGATGGATTTTGATGGACAGGTAGGACAAATAAGGAGATGAAGTTCTTGCATTGATTCCAAAGCTTTAATTAGCATTTAGCTGAAGTAGCTGTTTATGGGAAGTCTTAATATGCATCCCATGCAAGTCAAGGACACCATCATCATGTGGCAAAAAAGACATTTGGACAACTTTAGTACATTCCTAAAAGACGTAATGCACTGGGGAGCTCAGCGACATAAAAAGGCTTGGAAGGCCACAGTTGACTAAAGTAACAAAGGTAAATGATCACATAATTCTTTCATTGGTAAATAAAAACTTCTTCACAACAGAAGACTGTATCATCATTATTGCTGTCATACTGTAGTTTACAATCAAGAAATGCCTTGAAGAATGTTAATACAGACAGTTTACCTTAAGATGCAAACCACCATCTCAATAAATTAGAATATCATCGAAAAGTTGATTTATTTGCGGAATTCAATTCAAAAAGTGAAACTCATATATTGTATAGATTCACTGCACACAGACTGATACAGTACATTTTAAGTGTTTATTTCTTTTAATTTTGATGATTATGGCTTACAACTAATGAAAACCCATAATTCACTATCTCAGAAAATTAGAATATTGAGAAAAAGTTCAATATTGGAGACTCATGGTGTCACACTCTAATCAGCTAATTAACTCAAACACCTGCGAAGGTTTCTAGAGCTTTTAAATGAGTGCTGTATCCAAGCAAATTAAATGAAAATTGAATGGAAGGGGAAAAATGTGGTAGAAAAGCAACAGAGATAACCGCAGCCTTAAATTGATTGTGAAACAAGGTCCCTTCAAGAAATTGGGGAAGATTCAACAGGAGTGGACAGCAGCTGGAGTCAGTGCTTCGAAGGCCACAACACACAAACGAATCCAGGACATGGGCTACAACTGTCACATTCCTTATGTCAAGTCACTCTTAAACCAGAGGCAACATCAGAAGTGTCTTACCGTGGCTAAGGACAAAAAGGATTGGACTGTTGCTCAGAGTGCCAAAGTCCTCTTTTCAGATGAAAGTAAATTTTACATTTCATTTGGAAATCAAGGTCCCTGTGTCAGGAGGAAGAGAGGAGAGACACAGACTCCAAGATGTTTAAAGTCCAGTTTAAAATTTGCACGAGCTTTGGGGAGCCGTGACATCTGCTGGTGTTGGTCCACTGTGTTTTATTAGGTCCACGGTAAGCGCAGTGAGCTACCAGGAAGTTTTAAAGCACTCCATGCTTCCCTCCGCTGACCAGCTTTATGGAGATTCTGATTTCATTTTCCGGGCAGGACTTGGCACCTGCCCACACTTCCAAAAGTACTAATACCTGGTTTAAGTACCATGGTATCCCTTGATGGACCAGCAAACTCACCCGGCCTAAATCCCATAGAGAATCTTTGATAAGGAAGATGCGAGACATCCGACCCAAAGGCACGGAAGAGCTGAAGGCCTCTTTTTCCTGGGCTTCCATAACTCCTCGGCAGTGCCACATACGCATGATCGCCTCCATGCCACACCGCATTGCTGCAGTGATTCATGCAAAGGGAGCCCCGACCAAGTATTGAGAGCTAATGTTCATACTTTTCAGTAGTCCAACATTTGTGTGTCAAAAATCTTTTCTTTTTTTTATTTGTCTTAAGTAATCTTAAAATTTTCTGAGATACTGAATTTTGGGTTTTAATTAGCTGCAAGTCATAATCATTAAAATTAAAAGAAGTAAACATTTGAAATACATCAGTCTGTGTGTAATGAATCCGTATACGAGTTTCACTTTTTGAATTGAATTACAGAAATAAATCTACTTTTTGATATTATTATAATTTTTTGAGATGCACCTGTACTTTTTGTCCAGACTCAGTCAAATCCTGCAAAACTGATAGCACAGTGCTTCACAGTATAGACGGCTATTGGCCACAAAGTAAATATTCTTAAAAAAAAAAAAAAAAAAAGTTCTTAACGGGCCAAATCAGTCAACTGACCAGCCAACTGACTGAGTATGCTTTTCACTTACTGAAGAAAAACTAAGGGTAGAAAGACCCATAAACAAGCAACGACTAAAGGCAGCTGCACTAAAGGCATCATGCCTATTGATTCCAGACATTGGAACCAAGTCAGAAATGGGGAAGATTCAACAGGAGTGGAACCAAGTCAAAAGACTATTCCCATTACCCAAGCTATATTGTTGAGGAAAGGGGAAAAATATTTATCTGAAAATATAAAATATTTTCTACTCACTATAAAAATATAATTTAAATTTGTCCATGACACTGTGGGCATATTTAACAATTTGCTTCTACATTGTATGCTTGCAGTTAATTTATAAAAAGTGATAGTTTTACCAACATTCATTTCTCACAGCCTAAGGTCTACTTAAAAAAAAAAAAAAAAAAAAAAAAAAAAATATATATATATATATATATATATATATATATATATATATATAAAGTTAAATAGAAAATTTCAGCTAGTTTTGTAGTCAGTCATGTCTGGTAAAGGTTTGAATCTTGGTTTTATACTTATCATTTAAAGACAAAAATAAGGATTATTAAAAATCAACAACAAAAAAATAATGAAACATGAATAATAAAATATTTTGCCGCAAATTAAAGTACATAATCTTTATGCATACCACTCGATTGATTTAACACTAACATTCTGAAAGAAATGGAGAAATCACAATTAACGTGTTTATATTTTAATAATCATTCATTTCTCCCCAGGATTCATAATTCTATAATTAAAAAAAAAAAAAGGTTATTTTGGAGTTTATAGGGATTGATGGTTGCTGGTATGTCACAGTGATGCCTTTAACTGCTGAGATTAAATTCTTAATGCCTTTGTTAGGTCTAAAACACAAGGGGTGTTCAAGTCAAACAGCAACGTGATGACATTTTTCATGAATAAATGCGTAAAACCGATTGACATTTACAGAAGACTTCAAGCACAGTACGGTGCTGAGACTCCTAGCTGCAGTGAAGCATCTGAATGGTGCAAACATTTTAAAGAAGGCCATCCATCCATGAATGACAATCCTGACCGAGGTGGCTCACAGCCCACTGCAGTGGATCCTGTGAACATGCAGGGAGTGGAACACCTGTTCTTGAAAATTGACAGATAACTTGTCACAAACTTGCCATGCAGTCCTGACCTCGCTCCAAGTGATGTCACACATGTCTGGGTCATTCTGATCATTTCTGATCATGGCTCTGGCGTATTGAGAAACTTCTTACCTTGATTGTATCCAAGCACGAGTGAAACGCTGGGACAAGTGCATTAGTGTAGCAGGAAATAAAGAACATAATGTTATATATATAAAAAAAAATAAACCAAGTTTTTACTCTCATAACGGTGTTGTCATTCTGCACAATCAAAAATCCCAGTTTGACTTGAACATGGGTATACTTTGTGGATCCAAGTATAATGCCAAGTGGACACGGCAAGAATCAGATTATAGTCAGATCCCGAGCAGTTTGTAAGGTATCTACTTGCCTTTGAGCACAACACTATGCATTACTAGTCTATACAAGTACTGTGTATACCCACATGCTCAACAACAGTCACCACATTCTCCTCCCTTTGAGTGAATGTGGTTTGTTTTCACTAGTTAACTAAATATTTATTTTAATGATTTAACACTTTAACAAATAGGGTGTGACTTACTGAAGCATTAATTCAAGGAAATGACAAACATGAAAATTTCATAAATGTGGCTAGCAACAAGGTTAATAAATACAAGTAAATCAATATGACAAACAATGCATTCTTGAGGTCTAAAAAGAAGCATACAACACATTATGAGTAGATGTATTTCGTAATTTACTTTATTAATGAGCCTGAGCCACAAGCAAGACCAAACAAAAACATTTCAATCACCTTCTGTTTATGCTCATTCAAAATAAAAATAAAAAAAAAAGGAAAAAGTCACACTTTTCCTTGTTCTTTACAATCAGGTTTAGAGTGCAGTCAAGGCGACTGATGTCAAAACGGTCAAAGCAATGACAATGTAGCCAGAACGGTAGACCTCGGGGATCTTAAAGCCCTTCCCTGCATCCCACGTCTGAAAGCAAAAAAGATGATGAGAATACAAATTAAAAAGTAGCTTCGGACCTCCATTTGACATCACGCACAATTGCACACTAAAATTACTGCATCGTTTTCTCACAGAAAGTCAAAATTGCAATGGTATTAGTATAAAAACACTTTCAATAAACTAGCAGAACAATTTGCAATGTTTCATATACACAAATAAAACTTGGAACAACTTAATGATCAAGTACTTGTATCTTTATTTAGTTTAGTTTATTGAGTTTTGGCAGCAGATGTGCTGTGGGTGTAGATAATGCCCAGATGTTAAAATACATGTGGCCATTTAAATTGTTAACAATTAAACCTCCCACAGTGTTAAATTATTTGTTCTGAGGTAAAAAGCAGATGATAAAAGTTTCAGTGTTTCAGTATAGGAATCATTTCCTGCTGTTGCTGCTGAGTGTTTTGTAAGCATCATCATAGCGATCCTATTTCATATATCCTGCTGATTTGTTGTTCGCACAGCAATTGTTTTGCTGAAGCGAAACTATATTTCCAATCAATTACACAATTCTATGCAAATGTCACCAGAATCCATTTATTGCTGAAAGCATACAAATGCCTGAAGACACAATGTCATACGAGACGTGCTTGTCGATTTTAGCATGCAGTCTTCATACGGGGTAATTTTATTGCTAATAGTTTAGAGAGAGTTTAATGTCAGCAGGATTCCTACTCCTCTTTTACAGCTCATATATAAACACATGTGAACACTGCTCCTGAAGCAATTATCTTTGCCCATGCACTGAACACTATGGACGCCTCTGAAATTATGCTGCTCTCCCATGAATTTCAAAACCGTCTACTCCAGTTCCAATTAATTCGGTTTACTCACAAGCCTTTAACCAATAAAAATGGGTTTTTGGTTTCAACCAATGGAACTGTTATTACTCCCCGACATTCTCTTTGGAACATGAAACTGTGAAGAAACTCACATCACTTTAATGTCTCCTTACAAGTCAAACCTGCACTCATTTAAAAGGGACGTTATCAGGTTTGCACTGAGCAATGACTTAAATTCAACATAATGATGGGGTATGTGCAAATGGATGTAATTATATGAAACATTGTTATATGCAAGTATTGCAAATCGTTATGAAGCGCTCCAGGTGATGTGTAAAATATTTAACTGCAGAGATGCCATTACAGATGAAATATGAACTCTTTGGTTTATACAAGTCATAATGTAAAGAAATTATGACTTGATCCACGTCGTATAGTTTCAGCCTTATTAATATCTTCGCAAGTGAAGCACATCGAGAGCTAACAAGCGCTGTTGCTTTTTTTCACCTTATAACCCGATGAACCTTTATTATCTTATAAATATAAAAAAAAAATGGCAGAAACTAAATCCGTGTGCCCATCTTAAAATGACATTAAAACGGGTTAATTAGACAATCACAAAGAGCTCTGCTTCCCTTCTATTCACATCAATCAGGACATTAAAAGAGAGAAAGTATATTTCAGAAGATGAAATTACCCTGCTGGACCCTGCTGGACTGCACACTTTTGTCTTTTTCCAGTAATTGTACCTTGAAGTTTGCATTGATAGATGTTTGTACTGCAGCTACTAGAGGTACAATTAAAAATTTAAGTTGCTAGCTAACAAGTTACCGAACAAGATACAACACTACTTACATCCGGGCTAGACTAACGTTTAGATTAAGGTTTGCCTTAGGTTCATCATAATATTAGGTAAATCAATTAACTATGCACCAAACACTCACTTTGCCACGGTTTGCTTAACTGACAGACCTAGACTGCTAACGTACACATTGTACCAGATGTGTATTCTGTGCTGGAATCAACTTCTCTGCATTCAGACGCATTAGATCACTAGAAAGGCCCTATAAATGTGTGTGTGTGTGTGTGTGTGTGTGTGTGTGTGTGTGTGTGTGTGTGTTGTGCTTTGTAATAAACTGGCATCCCATACATGAACTTACTGAAAGTGACCATGTGAGTAATAAATTTTACCCAGTAGTAAGTGGCAGTGTGGCAGGTGCCATGGACACCAGCACTAACGTCAGAAAGACTTCATATGTTCATATGTACAACAAACAAGCAGCGCTGGGGCAGGGTAACTCTGCTTGTTGTAATGCGTCGTGTGTGATTACCAGGTGGCGAATTCCGTTGAAAGTGTGGTAGGCCACTGGGAAGGACAAGGCGAATTTGCCTGCGGTAATGAGAGCTGGACCGAAGGAGAGCGAGTGAATCAGATCCAGGTAGTAAGGAAAACTGCCCGGCAACACTAGTGCAGCAACCGCAAACGCAGAAACACCTGAGGGAAACAGAAAATCTTACATATTATAATTTACACACTTATTTACACAGGAATAATACTGATAATACTGAACAACATTACACCATGCTTAGTGGTAATAGTTACCAAATATTTATAAATATCAGACAAATATTTAAAGGACATTAACTGCTTTATTTGAACTAAAACCAATCAATAGGATTCTTCTTAGGTTAGCCAGTTGGCAAAATTTATGATGGCAAGACAGATAGTAAACATGTACAGTACTTCCTGTGTTTGAATGAATTTAATCAACATCAATTTTGGTAACTAAAAGGATATGTTTCATGTATTCTGCTTAAGCAAAGCTAGGGAATATTTTGGAATTATACTGACTTTTAATGGGGTTATGGTCACAACTCTGTGGTGGCCAATTCATGTCTGAAAATGATGCTCATGCTCCCCAGACCTTTAAATGTTTTCCCCAAATCTGTTCACTGTGATTTAAAAAAAAAAAAAACAGTGACAGAAGATAAATATTGTTGCTGGTCTTTTGGCTATTCCCAGCAAGGGGTCGCCACAGTGAACTATCTGGTCCGCACAACAACTTGGCACAGGTTTTCCGCCAGATGCCCTTCCTGACTCAACCATCTCATTTTTATCCAGACTAGAGACTGGCACTGCATCCAGTGGCTTCGGGTGTGGGCATTGGCTGGGAATCGAACCCGGGCCTTCCGCATGGCAGACGAATGAGCCACCAGATGGTAAATACCATTACACTGTTCAGCTACAACTTTAAAAACACATAAGCATTGGGTTCCTCTTGTGACTCTGACAGAGGTGCCTCTGGCCCTCAGGGATTTGCTCCGCAGAGCCTCTACACATGTGACACCAGGATGTTGGCAGCAGATCCTATGCACGTCTCAGTGGATCAGACTTGTTTGTTAGGCATAGCCCATGGAAGCTCGATCGGAGATCTGGGGAGTTTGGAGGCCTTGGGCTCCATCCCTTCAAAACTGTGCGTGAGGTGGATTGTGGTGCACTGGGCATTCTGGTGCCTTTCTATATTAGTCAGCAGTGTTTTTTCCTGTGATTTGTGTTGCATTAGCTTTTATGTGGGAGTGGAAAGGACAAGCTGACCTTTAGCACCTGTGAGCATGGTTCAGGGATGGGTGATCCTGTCAAAAGTTTTCTAAGATTTCTAGGAAGAGCTGCTTAATACAAGCATTTGTTTCCAATTTAGGGAGAAATAAAACATCTGCTATCCATTAATGAAACCGTATGTGTTTGGGTCCAATTACATAAACTCAACCATTAGGCAACCAATGGAACAAACGCTATGGAGTCTTTCTGAACCTAAGAAAGAGAAGTTGAAGACTTACAAGGGAGCAGAGATCTGTCACAAGCTGGAGATACACCGTAGTACATCTTAGAGAGTCTAACGTTGGTATAATAGGTGCATGTTTACACTGCAACAGATAATGTCTTGCATAGATTAAAAGGACTTTGTGTAACTAGCCTAGGATATCAGACCGGAGATCAGTGGATATTGTATTTCCCAAATCCATATCCCAGTGGGTGTTAATGAAACATGAGGTTTAAGGGTGAAAAAGATAAGATTCTGTTGTAAACATAAGCAAAAAGGCCATTTGAAAGAAATTCACATTGACTGGATAGTCTTGTAAATAGACTACTTTGGCTTCAATTGGTCCTCGTTGGTAGCAGCAGAGTGGTTTGTCCTGGCTTTTAATTGTGCTGGCTTTTAATGCAGCTTAACTCCTAAGTTCTGACGTCCAAGCGGCTTACCCCGACTGGGCATAGGGACGCGTTAGCTGGTGCATGCCATAGGTGCGGGTACCGCAGAAGTACGCACTTTAAGAGCACCATGTGGTTCCACTTGTGAGTCCGCAACAGGCGGCTCCTACGTCCCTCCTATAAAAATAAGGCGCAGCAGCGTACACGCTGGAACGCACGCCGCAGGCCAGGATCAATTCAATGTTCAGTTGGCAGTGCTTCCTTTACTCGCCTTTGACGTTTCTGGAGCGTGTGGCACTGCACCCTTCGCCTTAAGCATCGGCCACTCAACCTCAGGCTCTGCGCCTTAAACTCCGACGTTCACTTGTGCCGTGGTTACTCTGGATTCTGGACCCCAAACTCAGCTCCCAGCGGCCCTGGCCGAAGGGGATGCTGCCTCTATAGTGAGTCTCCGTAGTGAGGAAGGAGCGAAAAAGTTTGGTCACATGTCCATCACTAGATCACGGCATGACAATATATAAATCACTATCAAACCATTTTTGAAAGCGTAGTGACTGATGGTAAATTTTTCATGTCCACTTTTGGCAAAGTGATAAAGCATTGTTCCCTATACTGTTCACAGTTCCCTTTGAAGGGAACAGTTTCACTCCGTGGAAATAAACTTTAACATGGCTAAATAACTTGTGCAGTGTACTTCGCAGGGTACTTCAAGCCGATTGCAAAGCACTCACTGTCTCCAGATGCTTGTACACTGGCCACATGACAAGATGCATCAACTTCCCTTCTTACCCTGACACACCCTTCGCTCTGGAATAGGGTCAATCTGGACTCACAAGACCAACCAACCTGTTTTCATTGCTTGGCAGTGCAATCTTTATTATTCCTGGCAAACTGAAGCCTTTTATCCAGATTAGCTGCACGAACAAATCTTATGGTCTTTTCTTAGTTTTCTTATGGTCACACATATAGGTCCTTCTCAAAAAATTTGCATATTGTGATAAAGTTCATTATTTTCTGTAATGTACTGATAAACATTAGACTTTCATATATTTTAGATTCATTACACACAACTGAAGTAGTTCAAGCCTTTTATTGTTTTAATATTGATGATTGTGGCACACAACTCATGAAAACCCAAAATCCCAAAAAATTTGCATATTTCGTCCGACCAATAAAAGAAAAGTGTTTTTAATACAAAAAAAAGTCAACCTTCAAATAATTATGTTCAGTTCTGCACTCAATACTTGGTCGGGAATCCTTTTGCAGATTCTTGTGTCTCTCAACTTTCTCTTCACAATATCCCACAGATTCTCTATGGGGTTCAGGTCAGGAGAGTTGGCAGGCCAATTGAGCACAGTTATGGTCAGTAAACCATTTACCAGTGGTTTTGGCACTGTGAGCAGGTGCCAGGTCATGCTGAAAAATGAAATCTTCATCTACATAAAGCTTTTCAGCAGATGGAAGCATGAAGTGCTCCAAAATCTCCTGATAGCTAGCTGCATTGACCCTGCCCTTGATAAAACACCCCAGACCATCACTGACTGTGGGTACTTGACACTGGACTTCAGGCATTTTGGCATTTCCCTCTCCCCAGTCTTCCTCCAGACTCTGGCACCTTGATTTCCGAGTGACATGCAAAATTTGCAACCAGTAGCCCATTTCCTGCACACGCCTGTACACGGTGGCTCTGGATGTTTCTACTCCAGACTCAGTCCACTGCTTCCGCAGGTCCCCCAAGGTCTGGAATCGGTCCTTCTCCACAATCTTCCTCAGGGCCCGGTCACCTCTTCTCGTTGTGCAGCGTTTTCTGCCACACTTTTTCCTTCCCACAGACTTCCCACTGAGGTGCCTTGATACAGCGCTCTGGGAACAGCCTATTCGTTCAGAAATGTCTTTCTGTGTCTTACCCTCTTGCTTGAGGGTGTCAATGATGGCCTTCTGGACAGCAGTCAGGTCGGCAGTCTTACCCATGATTGCGGTTTTGAGTAATGAACCAGGCTGGGAGTTTTTAAAAGCCTCAGGTATCTTTTGCATGTGTTTGAGTTAATTAGTTGATTCAGATGATTAGGTTAATAGCTCGTTTAGAGAACCTTTTCATGATATGCAAATTTTTTGAGATTAGGGTTTTCATGAGCTGTATGCCACAATCATCAATATTAAAACAATAAAAGGCTTGAACTACTTTGTGTTGTGTGTAATGAATCTAAAATATATGAAAGTCTAATGTTTATCAGTACATTACAGAAAATAATGAACGTTATCACAATATGCAAATGTTTTTTAGAAGGACCTGTATGCTCGATATGGATTAATCTAAGAGCCAATCACACAGCAGAACAATACGACAACAACCAATCAGCGTGCAGCTTGCGCGTGCCGTGCAGGTCAAAGTTAATTTCCTACTGCACTTTGCGAAGCAAACTTGACACCAGGATGACAAAAAAAAAATGAGTGGAAGCAGCGACGAAAGTGAATCTAACCTCGAGTTATTATCCAAAGATGTTGAAATTGTCGACAAAAAAGCTAGCACGAACTCCGTTATATGAACGCATCACCCACACGACCACACTGAGAGCATGAAAATGCGGGCCGATGCTACTCCGTCAACTAGCAGGGCTAGCAGTGGGGCTGTACCAAAGCAGATATCGGTCGTGTCGTCTTTCGTGGCCATTACACCTTATGAAAGGTGTCCAAAAGGAGAAGGATATAACCAGGGCCGTTTCTAACTTTCTAGCCAAAGATATGATGCCCCTTAGCACACAAGGCTGAACTTAGCTCCTTATTCGCAGCTTCCGATTCGTTTGGCTCCTTATTGCGCAGCGTCTCATTCTGTGGCTGAAGTTAGCTCCTTATTTGCCTCGTTACTAACGGGTGTGTTCACGTTGGCGAAAGCATCCAGTAATTTGAGCATTCTCTGTATTTGTTTTCTTTGCCTGATGCATGCCAATAATTTAAAACACAGTAACATCTTTTCAATGACAACTGGATACATCTTCCGATATGGTTGATTCAGCAACGAGAAGCTTCCTTACTGCATCATTTAGGGTTAAAATAAATTGTTGCCATCTAAAGCATACTAATCACTGCAGTAATTATCCAATCATAGGCTCTTAAGTGTGTGCTCATTTAAATCCAAATGGGTCAGGCAGTGTAGTTATTACTGTTAGTAAACTGAAATATCTCACGTCTCATTGATTAGTGTTTCAAATTTCTGAGTGTGTGTGTTTGTGTGTGTGGTTTTATTACCTGCGCTGAGCCCTATGCCTGTTCCTCTGTGAGTGATTGACATCATCATGGGCACTGACCACCTGCAAGGAACAGTTACCATAGTAACATTAGCTCCTGGCATGGAGTCACCATAATGACAAAATCTCTTCCACGCACAATTCATATGACAAAAAAAAGCTTTACTTGACTGTAATTGCTTTGCATGCCATAGATGGAACGCTGAAATTAATTGCCAGAAATACCTCCCCATCCCCCATACAGATTAGCTTTACAAACATAATCCAACTAGTCAAATATATTAAACATCCAAAGTGCATAATAATAATTTGGCTACTGTGGAGACAGTGAATTTTATTTTTCAACCAATTGAACATGTTTATTTTAACTGTAATTGGAGTCCAGTTTACAGTATAGCAAAAATAGCTTTTAGTTTAACAGTGGCTAATTTAATTTGAACACCAAAATCCTATAGCATTACTCAGGAGGAAAAAGACAGTTGACCAGTCAAACATAATACAATAAGAAACATCATGAAAACTATGAGAGCATTTTAAGACAACTCTTAAAGAATATCACAATACTAGATTTCAAGGATGAAGTCAATAATTAGAATTCCAAAAAGAATTAAGGAAAGTCATAATATATTGGGGGGAAAAATGGGTAATATTTGATATTACTACAACAAATTACAAGTACTTTAAGGGTCAAGTAACAAGTTTTCTTCTAGAAAAAAAAACCTAATGTTTTTTTGGAAAAAGTCACAATATTATGACAAAATGGTCCAGATTAGACCAACATTCATGTATAAAATGAACTGGGCAACATTATTGTCCCAGTTGTTGACAAAAAATTTCAGGCATTGGTTACGTTCAAGGGTATCGGAGGTAACCGTGGTTCTATAGGAGTGGAACTATTGTACACTTAACTTAAACTCATTGGACGCATGTGACGAACTTAAGCCTTATGGCAAGCTCACAACCAAAGGGCTCAATTGCTAGACTGAGTGAGAGAGAGAGATTGTTACCTATTGACAGCCTCAAACGACAAAGATTACTAGCCATTTTACTACTTGTGGCTTGAAAGTAGACAAGCTTTTCCTAGTGGTTATCTACCTCAAGTTGTCCTTTTTTCCTGGTATGGAACTCTTCTGCTCACTGTTTTCTCACTATTTAGCATTAACATCTCACTATTAACACCAATCAACAAGTCCATTTATCAAGCAGTTTGAAAAGCTTACTGCACACACATAAAATATCCATAAGTTTTCAGTGGTGTACAGACCACATAAAAAGGAGACTCGCTCAATATGTATGCAGGAACAGAAACATTTTTCTAAGGTTCCGAAACTGTGAGTGTCGAGTTATCTAGAAATTTGCACAACAACTTTTGCTTCTAACTCGGAAAAAAAAAAAAAAGAAAGAAAGAAAAATTAGCCAACTACCGGGGACACAGGGAACAACTCCGGAATCATGTCCCAGTCTCACAGGTTACTCACTGCAGTCTCTTGACTCTTTTACACGCAGTATTTATAACCTGAACCTCGTTCAAGTCGGCTTTTACTGTTATTTCAACCATATACAGTTCAGTACACAGTAAAACTAAACAGCGTTCCTCCAGGACAACGATGCTACATGCATGCAACATAAATTAACAGAAACTAACTAGAACACCTAATTAGCTGACCATAAATCAACAAAAACTATTCTAAGTACTATACAAAAGACCACACAAGGACAACAAAGTACACATGCAAAATTAACAAAAGCATCTGGTGGTGATATGTATGGACACAGCCTTGTAACCAGTCATAACGCAGAAGCCAGGTTTTATCAGAAAAGATGGGAAGCCTAACCTAACCTCACAGATACTTCTACTTCTGTTATGTTTCTGGCAGATTCAAAGCTTCCACTTTGTGCATGAGTTATATTCAAAAAGGTTATATTCTGATTAAATGCTTTGTGCATGTAAAAGTACATCTTTTCGAGTCAGTGGTCTAAATTATAGACCTTTTGTCTGCTTTCTTGCAAGCGAAATAATGATGTAATAACAGCCAATTGCTGTATTACTTTAAGGCCTTTATTCAGGTGGTCCTGCATAAAGTGCTGCAATTCATATACCATTTACCCAGTTAAGAAGCCATCAAATCATATTAACTATTTATATATGTATATAAAGATGAACGTGTTGAAAATAACAATGCTAAATCCATTTTCAGGCTATGATTTAAAGCTTAATTTGCCCTGGTGTTCTGAACTTGGAGCATCCTGATAACATTAGACTAGACCTAGTCTAATGGGGAGCGTCAGTGTTTAGACTTTGCACTCACACACACACATTACCTATAAATGGTCGCGTGAGGAGAAAGCGGTCTGTTGAGCTGAGTGTTTTTGGCCCAGAATTTGTCCATTTCCTCTTTTGCTGAGGTTCCCATGGGAACAACACTGCTCAAGGACAAAAGAACAAGCAATTTGTTAACATGATCTTTCATAAATTTCTTCATAATATAAATTATGCTCAACAACACCAATATAAAACATTTAGTGGGGTATATACTTTTTTACCTTTAGCACTTATCAGATGACTCATGTACCTTATTTAAATCTTATTAGTTTGGCCAGACACAAGGAATATGGACCACTAGGATACAGACACACAGACAGAAATACTTACTGTCTACAAAGCTGGGCCCGTGATGAACACAGACCCTGCCGGGCAGCCATCCTAGAATACAAGGAAAAAAATAAGATGCAACAAAATTAGCGATTTGATGAAATCAGAGTTGCACTGTTATAATGTCTTGTTATTCTTTTGGCTAATCCCATCGAGGGGTCACCACAGCAAACAATCCAGTCCGCACACAACTTGGCACAGGTTTTACACTGGACACCCTTCCTGACGCAACCCAGCCCATCCCATCTTATCGGGGCTTGTGACCAGTACTGTGTCCAGAGGCTGGGGTTTAGGCATTGGATGAATTGGCAAGAATATAATTTTATAATTTTATTCAGACAATATTTTTTCAGATAATATTATATCAGGGGTACCATAACTCATCATGAACAAGGAAAACACTCAGACATCCAAATCAGTATGAGGAATAAAAACTATGAAAAATAAAACATTATATAAATGATAAAATATTTAGAAGCATGATACTCATTTTTAAAATATCTGATAAATCAGTTAAATTTCTTTGATCATGTCTTTATTAGATTATGTTGCAGTGATGTTGAAGGTAACCCTAAATTTTTTTTTACATATTTAGATGAATATATTGTACAAATCTTGAAACAAATCTGATTGTGCATTTACTTTTTGGATATCCAAGCATCACTGATAACATGGGCTTATGCACCTCCTTTTTGTACTACACAACCACTAGGAGAAGGTTTGGTTTGGGCTTATGGATTTATGGATCTTTCAAACTATAATTTATTGTTCTCCGATTACTGTGCAGCATTGTAGGGAACACGTGTACAGTGGTGTGAAAAACTATTTGCCCCCTTCCTGATTTCTTATTCTTTTGCATGTTTGTCACACTTAAATGTTTCTGCTCATCAAAAACCGTTAACTATTAGTCAAAGATAACATAATTGAACACAAAATTCAGTTTTTAAATGAAGGTTTACGTTATTAAGGGAGAAAACTCCAAATCTACATGGCCCTGTGTGAAAAAGTGATTGCCCCCCTTGTTAAAAAATAACTTAACTGTGGTTTATCACACCTGAGTTCAATTTCTGTAGTCACCCCCAGGCCTGATTACTGCCACACCTGTTTCAATCAAGAAATCACTTAAATAGGAGCTACCTGACACAGAGAAGTAGACCAAAAGCACCTCAAAAGCTAGACATCATGCCAAGATCCAAAGAATTTCAGGAACAAATGAGAACAAAAGTAATTGAGATCTATCAGTTTGGTAAAGGTTATAAAGCCATTTCTAAAGCTTTGGGACTCCAGCGAACCACAGTGAGAGCCATTATCCACAAATGGCAAAAACATGGAACAGTGGTGAACCTTCCCAGGAGTGGCCGGTCGACCAAAATTACCCCAAGAGCGCAGAGACAACTCATCCGAGAGGCCACAAAAGACCCCAGGACAACATCTAAAGAACTGCAGGCCTCACTTGCCTCAATTAAGGTCAGTGTTCACGACTCCACCATAAGAAAGAGACTGGGCAAAAACGGCCTGCATGGCAGATTTCCAAGGCGCAAACCACTTTTAAGCAAAAAGAACATTAAGGCTCGTCTCAATTTTGCTAAAAAACATCTCAATGATTGCCAAGACTTTTGGGAAAATACCTTGTGGATCGACGAGACAAAAGTTGAACTTTTTGGAAGGTGCGTGTCCCGTTACATCTGGCGTAAAAGTAACACAGCATTTCAGAAAAAGAACATCATACCAACAGTAAAATATGGTGGTGGTAGTGTGATGGTCTGGGGTTGTTTTGCTGCTTCAGGACCTGGAAGGCTTGCTGTGATAGATGGAACCATGAATTCTACTGTCTACCAAAAAATCCTGAAGGAGAATGTCCGGCCATCTGTTTGTCAACTCAAGCTGAAGCGATCTTGGGTGCTGCAGCAGGACAATGACCCAAAACACACCTCTGAAAATCCACCTCTGAATGGCTGAAGAAAAACAAAATGAAGACTTTGGAGTGGCCTAGTCAAAGTCCTGACCTGAATCCTATTGAGATGTTGAGGCATGACCTTAAAAAGGCGGTTCATGTTAGAAAACCCTCAAATAAAGCTGAATTACAACAATTCTGCAAAGATGAGTGGGCCAAAATTCCTCCAGAGCGCTGTAAAAGACTCGTTGCATGTTATCGCAAACGCTTGATGGCAGTTATTGCTGCTAAGGGTGGCCCAACCAGTTATTAGCTTCAGGGGGCAATTACTTTTTCACACAGGGCCATGTAGGTTTGGATTTTTTTTTCCTCCCTAAATAATAAAACCCCTCATTTAAAAACTGCATTTTGTGTTTACTTGTGTTATCTTTGACTAATAGTTAAATGCGTTTGATGATCAGAAACATTTTGTGTGACAAACATACAAAAGAAAAAGAAATCAGGAGGGGGGCAAATAGTTTTTCACACCACTGTAGCTCAGTGGTTAAGGCATTGTACTACTGATCGGAAAGTACCAGGTTTAACCCTCAGTCCCGCACCACCACAAAGGTGTCACTGTTGAGCCCTTGTTCAAGGCCTTAAACTCTCAATTGCTCAGAAGTACAGTGGAACCTCGGATTACGAGTAACGCGGTTTACGAGTGTTCCGCAAGACGAGCAAAGATTTGTAATACATTTTGACTTGAAAAACGAGCATTGTCTTGGTTTACGAGCACTGAGTATCATGTATCATGCATGCACTTCTTGTTTTGACACCGAGTGTCACATCATCACAACTGAGCCAACGGTTTTTCTCTCTCTTACGCAGCGGAATTGTAGGTAATCGTCTCCCCTGCTGGGTGAATATACACACACACGCACACTCAGAAACTCGGTAATCGTCTCCCCTGCTGGGTCTTAGTGCTTGCAGAGTTTCTGAGTGTGCGTGTGTGTTTGTGTGGGTATGTGTGTGTCTGTGTAAGGCAGAGTGTGTGTTTGTTTGGGAACCTGAGAGGAGGGGGGCTGTAAAGCCGAGAGAGAGCGTGTGTGTGTGTTTGTGTGTTGGTGTAAGTGAATGAGCGCACACACACACATACACGCGAGGTAAGATGCTGGTTAATTTGTTTTTGTTGTTTTACTTTACAGCAGTGATTCCGTTAGTATGCGCTCACGCTAATTTTTAAACGGTCTCTCCATTAATGTGTGCGCGCGCACACTACACACACACATATACACAGACACACAGCACCTGCGTGCACAAACGGAAAAACTTATCTGTCGGGATTTATTTTTACGTTTTTTTAAAGGTAAAGTGCAGGTTAATTTGTTTTATTTTTACTTTATATTTTGTGTTAATTATTTTTATGTATTTATTTTTTTGGGCTGTAGAACGAATAATTTGAGTTTCCATTATTTCCGATGGGGAAATTTAATTTGGTTTACAAGTGTTTTGGAATACGAGCCCGCTTCCGGAACGAATTATGCTCGTAATCCGAGGTTCCACTGTATGTTCTTGTTAGTCATTTGAATGCTCCAGTCGAGGGGTCGCCACAGCGGAACAGCAGATCCACATACAACTTGGCACAGGTTTTACGCCAGACTCCCTTCCTGAAGCAACACTCACATTTTATCCGGGCTTGGGACCGGCACTGCATCCAGTGACTGGGTGTGGGTATATAATAAGTCGCTCGGGATAAAGGCGTCTGCCACATGCAGTAAATCTAAATGCAGTGGGTTATTAGTTTTCATGCATAGTAGGTTTCACCACATTAATATTACCCCCTGTTCATTTTTAATGCACCAAGTACACCATATTTATTTACCCCATGGAATGTCTGATGCACAGAATAACCTTAAATATTTAAAGGAACCAGATCGTGGAAGAAAACAAAAACAGGAACAAGTGAATCTTAAAATCTCAGTGGTTTTGGTCGAACATGTAATTATGAACAAGCTAAGGAAGGGTTAAAGTAAATGATTTAAATAAGCTTGTCGAGCGACAGCAACATTAAACCAGACCCGTTTCACTCAGACGCACTTATGAAACAGACTACTGTAATAAATCTGTAATAATTAACCCTAATACACCTCTATCTGTTTAGCTAGCTCAAAGCTAACCCGAGAGAGTGTAAATCCTGACGCGCACTCGCAGCACCAAGCCCTCGCCCCTGCGTCTCACTGACAGTCATACTACAGTGCTGTCGAGTGTTTAAACTCTTAAAATGTAACCCAGGCCATCGTAAATGTTAAACAAGAAGTCACTCTGCACTGACCTTAGAAGCAACGCCATGTTTTCTGAGAGGAGGAAATGACGTAGGCGGAAGTAGGGTGTTGGATCAGTGAACGCGGATTTCAAATAGAGCTGCGCGTTCACGCTGAACTTTATACTTTAACGTCATTAAGTGGATTTGTATGACTCTGATGTCATTTACAGTACAAATAAAATAAGATTATCTGATAAAAAATAAAATGTCGCAACCATTAACACATCTGAAGGACAGTATTTTAATACAGTATGGGTTTTTTTTTCTTTTTTTTTTTCTTCTTCTTTTTTTTAATACAGTATGGGTTAGGTGTTTGATAAGTACAGTATATGATTGAATGTACCGTATGGGTCTGGGTGGGCTGGCCCTGGGCTTACAGGGGCCCCTGGCTGGGTGTTTTGTGTGTGTGTGTGTGTGTGTGTGTGAGTATTAAGTGACAAGTACGAAGTAGCTTAATTATAGTGTGAGTAGGTAGGAATACACAGATTCAGGTAGTGTGTATGTACTGACCATATTCTCCTGCCCACGCATAGTGAGATTTTGAAATATTACGTTTAAAAGAAAAAGAAATTGGAGAGAACCCCTCTGGTTAAAATGCATTACTAGTCACTTTTTTACTTGCAGGACATACAACTGATAGGGTGCATGAAACATAAATAAGGGATGGGGTGGTGGTAGCTATTTTTTAAGGGGCTACAATTGCCCCTGTGCCTTTTTCACCATATGTCCCGGTTTGACTTGCCCTCATATATTATTTTCTCATTCTATATTACATCTATAATACTATACTATTATATACTACATCTTACACTGCATATTATACTGTGTATGATTGTGTATGTGACCAATAAAATTTGAATTTGATATATTATAAGATATTTAAAAGTGATCCTAAACTTTTGAGCAGTACTGTATGTAATATGATAAATTAGTTAATATTATTTTCTACTCGGTTGGTTTACATTAAGGTCTGTAGTACAATAATCAAAGTGTAATTATCAGTTATTGCATATTGCTGATTTGCCTGTCTTAACTTTTGCCATAATGTTAAATTTTGCTTATGTGAAATTATGAAAAGAAATATGAAATTATATCCAATGTTATATAAGCTAGTGACACAGCAAGGTACAGTAAATTAACAGTGATATAACCACTTATTGTACTACGTATATATCTTATAAATTATACAGTATATTAATATATAAGAGATAATAGATATGTACCTTTACATTTTGCCTGTTTCTCCTTTTCTTTGTTTTACTGTTTATTTATTTATTTTTAATTGGACAAGCATCAGGACATTACACGCTCCCAATGAAGAGTGAAGACTAAATTGTTCCTCCCCTGGGGTGTGTAGAATAGTCATACAGGGTGACACAAAAAACGGGAACTTTTTTTTACAATCCAATAAAACTAGAAGTGATAAAAGAAATAAATTTTATTCATAGTAATTGAAACCTAAAACTTGCCATTTATGAAACATTGATGGAATTATTAATGTTTAAAAATTGCATCCTTTAGATGGCGTCCTCCTGTACGAATGAATTAAAAAGTTCCCGTTATTCTGTGTCACCCTGTATTATACTTACAGTAATGATTGCTTGTGAAACTGTACAGTACAGTATATATTCACAGTATTATAAATAATATTTGGTTTATTCAATGGCATTTCGTATTTCAGTGCAATTGCATTGCTGTACAAATTTAAATGTGTATTTTTTATGACAGGTCTTTTAGTTTCCAATTACAGGGCAATTCTGTATTTTATAGAACGATCAGCAATCCTGGTGCCTGAAGAACATGATACTCTGGAGTCTAAAATCTAAAATGTCAAACTCAAGACCCCAAGACTTTCTTTTTTACTTTTGTGATTATTTTTTTTAATTGTGATGACTTTACAGAATGTTGCAAATCGAAGTCAGTGAAGTTACCATATAGAAGTCGTTGGCCATCTAGGACAATAATGTTTCCAAAAATTAATTAAATAAATTAATAAAGAAAGAAAAAAGAAAGACTGATTTTCCTGACACTAATACTGCCGCTGCCACCATTTCCAAATTGACTAAATGAGTTATAATTTATAAATGATGCAATTCTACCCAGAAATAATCGCTTAGCTGCTTAGGATAGAACACTTATATATAAGTGCTTAGTTTGGAATGCTGAATTATATTTTAAATAAATTAGTTTATCAGACTTTTCAAACCTGTGCTCTTAGAATCCTTTGTTAAGCCCTCAGTACTGTGCTGTCTATTCCATTAATCTGAATTAACCAAATTAATAGAAAAAAAAACTAGTTAAATCTAGACTGTATTTACCTGTCTCACAATGCACACTCAACTAAATGTTCTGTGGCCAAACGGCATAAAATTTGACTGTGTACCATTAAACACAGCTGCATTGTTTTATTCTGCCAGTGTGAACTATAAAGTAATTATAATATCAACATGGGTGGTTTACATTCATACTGAACATTTTAATAAATTTTTAACCTTTTATACATGCCATGCTGTCAGAACTACATGGCTTTCTCTTAGAAAGTTGGAGACTATGTTTGGATTTTCTGTCATAATTTTAAAAACTTTGCCTTGGTACGTAGGTTAGTGCTTCTGCATAAAGATCTGTCATAGTACTGTACATCACTTAATATTTTATTTTAAAGACAACAGGACGATGTAATACATTTAACCCCTGGTTTTAATGAGATCCAAGATTATAGTCAATTGTCTATAATTTATTGTTATTAATAATACTAATCAAACTCCCTGCCTATAACCCAATACGTATAGGTGATAAAATAATCACATTGCTGAATGTTTTTGAGTTGTATTTTGCTTGATTAAATAATTCGGCCAAGAAGAGTCAGCTTCTGCAAGTGTGACTGCTGTCTGGTTTTCTAAATTAACAGATATTGCACCCAGCCACTGCAAAGCTTCCGAGAGATTTATGATTTTTAAATGCACTCAAAGTATATGCACTCAGACCAAAGACATAATTCATACTGCCTGTGTGTGAGTGGAGGCTCTGTAATCCAGTCTTAAACTGCCAAGTTATATGGATCCGTATTATTTATTGGTATTAGTTTGTCCAAAAACTGTTGCTTGGCACTGTGATTTATTTTTCTCTGCAGGGTCAGTTTTATTCTCTTTCCTCTTTTCAACCTCTTCCCTTCTCCATCATATTTGAACACTTTAAATAACTTGCTAGCTAAAACAAAACAGTTCTGCAAGTAACCAGTGCAGAAATCAGAGGTAGACAGCGTACATACCCCCCAATATACATGGCATCGTGTACAGTAAAAATGATTTGAAAATGGGCCATATGTTGTTAGGGCTTAGTTTTAGTTTCATAAGGAAATGAAGAAATGTTAAATTAATGTGTGATGTACATAGACAAATGACATGCTTGCTTTTGAGTGGATGCCACACAGCAGCAGAAGTGGTAGAGGCAAGAATTTAATAATTCAGTGAACAAGCTATTGTCAACCAGTTTTACCCAAAAATAAAATCGAACACTGTTAGTAATAGAGATGGGGGGAAAATCAATTCAGTTCTGAATCCTGATTCTTTTGTGTAGAGATTTAGTTATCGCAACACTGCCAAAGTCTTTTTTTATTTTATTTTATTTTTTACATTTTTTACATTTAGAATAGAGATTTAGAACTAGTCAGTCGGCCGGAATTGGCTGCTATTCAGTTTGCTTTCAATCTGATATACTGTATATTTTATTCCATAACAAGTGCAGAAGCAAATTAGTCAAAAGTAACACACAGTAGTACTGTAGCTTCACACTCACTGTCAAGTTGAGTTTTGAGACTTTAGAGGTGTTTGAGGTCAAGAAAATATTCAAACTTGGTTTGTGTCCTGTAGACAGTATTTTTAGAATACTTCTACCTTATTGTTAGTGTTTTCTCGTATTTTTCTTAGACTGTGTTAACTTTTGCATACTTCCCTAACTACCTTTGTTCCCTTCAATATTTCCTTTGGATGTCCATAAAAATTCCCCGCTTGGTTTTCCCTGGATTTTTATAAAACATGCAAATTGCTTATACTTTTTTTTTCAATATGTGATACATGTTTTTCGGGGCATTTGGCACAACATTTGTACACCTCCTTGATCTGTGTGTGTGTGTGTGTGTGTGTGTGTGTGTGTGTGTGTGTGTGTGTGTGTGTGTGTGTGTGTGTGTGTGTGTGTGTGTGTGTGTGTGTGTGTGTGTGTGTGTGTGTGTGTGTGTGTGTTTGTGTGTGTCTCTATCGAAATACTTTCTCAAAGTATAGTAGACAGATCTAGCCAGGGGTAGCTCAGTGGTTAAGGCATGGAGGCAAAACAGATGGAGGCAAAACAGAAAGATTAGCACATTTCTTATGTCAGAATTTGATACAGTACATACTGACTTTAAATGCAGTCAGTTAGTTCTGAAAAAGTCATCCAAAAGATTCTCACTGACAAGCTTCAAACACTAAGTCACAATAAGCCTTGTTAAGTAATATATGAAAGATTTAGATTATATAAGCAGAACTAGTAAAAAAAAAAAATGACAGCAGAATAATACACATGAAATAAAGAAGTTATTTCAACATGTCATTTCAATGATAGGTTGAAAAATAGATTGAGGGGAAGAGTCATATGAGTCCTCTAAAAACTATTCTCAGAAAATACCAAGCTTTACAGCAGTGCCATCTCTATGGAAACAGATGAACTGGAAAAAAAAACACCCTTCAATGTCAGAAATAAAATGGCACAAAATCAAAATTGAGATAAAAAATATAATGGTTTAGCAACAGGAAAACTGTGGTGTAAAGAAGCAAAGGAACATGGAAAAACACACATGGAAAAACAAAACAATGTCTGAAGAGCAATGCAGGAAAACGACCTTCATGGGATGCAGTGTATCATAAAAACATACAACCATACATGTTCATGAAGAAGCCTCTGAGAAAGCCAGCTTATTACCCCATAGGAAATTTTACCATGGCATATGTTCCATGGTAGTCTGATGATACATGTATCATGCTATGTAGTATTTTTTGACAGTACAGTACTCATTTGCTGACATACTTCGTGTACAGTACTATGGTACATGGTTCTACCATTGTAATACAGTAATATGGTATGGTATAATATAGCTGATAGTTAAGATATAGTATGGCACTATGGAACATGTACCAGGTTACTGTCAAAAAATATATCACATGTTTTTTGTACTATAATGGTACTAGTTATATTATAACCTCTTCATTACCAGTTTATCTGTTATAGTACCTTCCAAATGTACACAATACTCAATAAACACAAAAATGCACAACACAATAGTGAATACCATGGCAAGTAAATATAGGTATGTAATAACATATTTAATATGGGACAGTATGTAGGGCACTTATGGCTCAGTGGTAGGTGTTTTGCCTGCCATGCGGAAGGCCCAGGTTCGATTCCCAGCCACTGGATGCACTGCCAGTTCCAAGGGTAAAACTTAAAGTCCTAAAATAAAATGGGAGGGTTGCGTCAGGAAGGGCATCCGGTGTAAAACCAGTGCCAAGCTTGTATGTGCGGACCGGATAGACTGCTGTGGCGACCCCATGCAGTCGAAAGATCAACAACAGTACTGTATGTACTGTACGAACATACCATATTGGATATCTGCCATATTGGATTTTTGATAGCCACTGTTGTAGACAATCAAACTATTGAGGTACACACCATGGTACCCACTGCAGTGTCAGAATACCTATCCCAGTCCTATGGTGCCTACCATGGTAATGTCTAAAGTCATACCATAGTAACCTATAGTACATACTATAATATATTTGGTATGGGGTATCTAAATTTAAATAATGTCAAGGAATTCTTACACAATTTGAAGACAACCTCAAAATGTCATGCATCTGAAACTGTCTATAAAAAGCAGACTAACGAAATGCTACCTATACTGTTTCTGCATCATAACAATGATGCCTCAATGAACAATCACATTTGTTGAATGTCTTTGTAGAAAACATTACCTGCAATGGTCCCTAACCATTAGAGATGTTACCATGATACGATTTTTCCCATACCGATTCCGATACTTGGGCTCAGGGTATCGGCCGATACCGAGTACTGACCTGGGTGTGTATCTGTACAATATATATATATATATATATATATATATATATACAGTATATATACAGTATATATACAGTATATATATATATATATATATATATATATATATAGCATTTCTTTTTTTTAAGTAAAATACTACTAGCCCTGAAACACGTACACGAGGAGAGGTCTTAAAGGAAAAAGGGTAATTTAATTAGAAAAATGGGTAAGGCAAGGGTTAAAGGCTCTCTGCGGCCTTTTCCACTTCGGCGGCAGGGATGCGAAGGCGGGCTCGACGCTGAAGTGAAGGTGCCGCGGGAGCTCGTGCAGCTCGTTCACGCACTCCTCTCGCGGAGATCAAAGGCGCCCCCCTTTTTAAAGTCTCTGGGGCGCATCACATCGCCCCGCTCTTGTGCCACTGTCTCTCATAAAATCCACCGCGTCGCAAAGTCCAGCTTCCCAACAATCAGACCCCGAGCTACACTCCCCGCTGTATTTTATAGCACCGGGATCATTAGCGGCGATAGCTCATGGGCCGTTGCCTGATTCTGCGGCCCTGCTCCTTCACATACCTAAAGTAACCGTGACACTGTAATCTGTAAGTAAGCTAAGCTAGCAAAGCTAGCGGGCATAAATAGGTTATGTTTAGGAAAATGGTATCGGATCGGTACGTGGACTCAAATACTCGCCGATTCCGATGCCAGCTTTTTTTGTGGTATCGGTAGCATTTCCGATACCAGTATCGGAATTGGAACAACCCTACTAACCATGAATCAAATTTTTGTGATTCCTGTATTTTCGACGGATTTAGGAAAAGTCCAGACTATTACATTTGTTCAGTTTCAATTTTTTCAAAAATTTCAATTCAAATTCAAACTTTATTTGTCCGATACACGGTCATACACTGTATGATACGCAGTGAAATGTTTTAACAACAGTCCATGATCTAATAAAAAAAAAAAGAAAGAAAAATAGAGTATCCTAAATAAAGAATATGAAATAAGAATATAATAATAAAAAATAAATGGCATTACTCTTATGGCATTATCTGTTTTCATTCCACTACCCCTGCTAGAAGGGTATTTTCCATCATTGATCATTCCATCATTTCCAACATGTCTGGGGTTAGTAGAAGAGTTTACAGAGTGCTTGCCCTTTGGCAGATCATTTTGGCATTTGTTAAGGAGGTAAGTCTGATCCTGGGTAAAGATGGAATCCTGTTGGTAATCATAGGAGCTTGTGTAATGACTGATTTGTTTTATTTTGGTGTTCATTTCTTTTTTTATGTTAAATCACTCCTCAAAGCTTAAATTAGCTACAAAACATTTTTAACACGTTTTCTAATCGCATTTGACCTAAATGCTAATCACACCCCAAATGCAGTGACCTTAGTCACTTGTCAATCATACAGCAGAGAGTGACGGGTGCATGGCAAGTGAGAAAAATAAGCCAGAAACTGACATGTTTAATAATAAAAATGTAAATTTCACTGATATTCTGCTGAATTTTTTTATTTTATTTTACAGAATGACAGTTTAATGTTAAACCTGGCAATAGACTTCCTTGAAAGCGCTGTAAAGGACACCTGAAGCTTGTTATCTGGCCTCTCATCTTGTGTCCAGTAAACTCTATGGCGATGAATTAAGTGAGAGATTGTTATGACTCAGAATTGTGTAGACTCTGTCAGAGGTGTGGAGGTCCAGATGGATTTGAAAGGACAAAATCACACAAATCTTTCCCAGTGCATGATATGGCCAAGTTCAGGGCTCAGCTTGAGAAAGGATTCAAAAGATAACACTGTATTTTAAGTAATGGGACAAAATTGCTCATTGTCATCATACCTGTAAACTCAAAGTAGTTTAACTTGTCTCACTAAAGACAATCTCTGTTATGAGAATAAATTTTTTAATGAATTCAATTCATTCAATTAACTAGTTCAAAATGGTTTATTAGCATAGAGCTCGGCTTATATAAATGATGTTGGGTGTGTGAATATGCAGGTGCGTGAGTTGAGGTTCTGTTTTCTGCCAACGGATACACACAAAAACATTAATTTGAATCAGCAGTATATACTGTACTAGGTTGAGTAGACCTGGCTTGGAGATGATGAACAAACTCTTCCCAAAAGTGTTCAGTGGAATTGAAGCTCTCAGTTCTCATGACAAAACCAGAAATGGTCTTCCCCAAACTATTTTCACATAGTCGAAACATACAGTTGCCTGAAATTTATTTGTATGTTGTAGTATTAACATTACCCCAAACCCTAAAAAATAGTCCCGACCATTATCTTGCCTCCAGTTTAACTGTTGGAATTATGCATTCTGGTATGTAGTTCTCCAGACATCCACCAAACCCGGATATGTCGTTCAGACCGTTTCATAGCTAAAAACTCACTCGGTGCATTCTCCATTCTGTGAGGCTCCTTATGGTCAGTGTATTTTTCTGATTGGAGGGCTGATACCACCTTTCAATAAATCTAAGAAATTGTTTTATTTAACTCACACACCATCCACACATATTCACTTTGAAACACCTGTACACCTGCACAATCATGGAGCTATCTAAACAGACAAATCCTGTGGCAGTAGAGCAGTGTAAAATATCATAAAAGTAAAACTTGGATCTTTGTGGCATGCATATTGGTACCAGATGTGCTTTAAGTATTTTAAAAATCTTTTGAGATTTTCACAAACAAGAGTCTCTAGATTTTACACAGAATGGTGCAAAACTAAACAAAACATGGAATTAGAGACAATTCACACACTCCCAGACTCACCGAAACTGGACAGTTAATGAAAATCAGATGGTCTTTGGTAGGATGGTTTTTGTTCTTGTTCCATTCTGTGTAATCTCAGTCCCAGGAGATGGGTTTCTGAAATACTGAAACTGTCACCAAGAACCGTGCCACAGATTACTGGTGTACCTAGTAAAGTGAATGATAAGTGAATGAATTCATCTGAATCTTGTGTATGGGTGTCTAAAGACCTGCATCTAAAGAGTGCAGTCTTAGACAACTATGGCAATTGTGTGACAGCTGTATGCATGCTTTGCTTGACTCAGGAATCTGCAAATGAACTAAAAAAATATTTTTATTAAACATCTTCCAACAAAATTACAGGGGTAGCTCAGTGGTTAAGGCATTGGACTATGGTTCGGAAGATCCCAGGTTCAAACCCCACAACCACCAAGTTGCCACTGTTGGGCCCTTGAGCAAGGCCCTTAACCCTCAACTGCTCAGATGTGTAATGAGATAAGAATGTAAGTCGCTCTGGATAAGAGCATCTGCCAAGTGCCTAAATGTAAATGTCTGCCAAATGCCTAAATGTAAAATTATACCCGGGTTATAATTTATATAATTAATAATTTATTTGCAGTAAATCCCGCTGTCATGACATGAATGTTCATGGAGACAGTGCTGGTTTCAGACTAGACCACTCCTGATGGTTATATTTGGTCCATAGAACCATAGTTAAATAAATAACTGTCATTCTTTTTTGACCCTCCTAACCCCCTGGAGGATAACATAACAGTTTCATGAGAACAGGATTCACCCTAGAGTTATGCTGCAAGGTGCTTAGAGATACAGTAGGTACCAGACTGGCAGCATACTTCATAACAAATTATCATTTGGTCTAAGGTCAAATACTGTAGTACCACAATACACATACAATGAATTATCTGCTGCCCCAACCTCAGTAATGGCTGCAAGGTCAATGTACTGATTCACAAAGGTTATGTGCCCTTGGGGTTGCTAATATGCTCACAAATCGTGTAGGATTTATCATCCCAATATTTTTAGCTGAATTCATCCCTAATTAGAGAAGACAGGTTTCAGAGACACCCATTACAAGTGAACATCATGCACAGGCTCTTAAGTAGGATCCATAAAGTACATTAACTACAAAGGAGAGGTCTCAACCCAAGCTCTTAGGGGGCTGGTGGTGTCTCATAGCAAACCTATGGAACACTAATAAGATCCTATCCATATTTATGAGCAAGTGCTTTATATATAGATGATAAGTTGAACGTCATACACAGAATAACTCCTACAGTACTTAAAGCCATATAAGCCCCCAGTTCTAGAGGCGCTTACATTTTGAAGTGTTGAGGCTCAATCAAGGGCCAGGGAGTAGGAGAAACATGAGCAGATGAGGGTCTACCCCTGTGTATAATTTATGCAATCCAATTATGTCCATTTCATCTCTCAGTAGGGGCCAAAGACCACAGAGTCCCAGTGCATATAGAACAAGGTTTAGTCACATTGACCAGTGACAGAGGAAATTCTATGTGTGTTATTAAAATTCGATCAGTGATTTATATTTGCAGGAAACTTGCTAAAAAGCAAAAATAAATAAATAACAGTATCACATTCTCTAATGGCTGCCTCCCACGTCCCCTACTGTATATACGCACACACAAACCCAGCACAAATCAAGTTAGTGTTGCTACTCTTTGTTCCATATTTGAACTATTTGTCTTGGAAAATATATCACATTTCCCAGGCCATATAATGTCCAGTTTTTCATATGGCTGATATATATATATATATATACACACTCATCTATAATGCATAACTTTAACACTGGCAATCCAGAGCTGGTTGCCATGACAATAGACACAAGTAAGTCCTTGATTCTCACATCAGGTCTCAATGGGACAACATTAAGATTTTTGTCTGTCGGTCAGTTGGGTGTGTCAATGTTTTTAAAAAATAAAAAGTGGGTGACCCTGTGTAAAATGCAGTGCCAACTATATATTGTTTTAAACAACATCATGGCATTGTAGTGGTCGAGGGCACTGGTGGCTCAGTGGTAGGTGTTTCGCCTGTCATGCGGAAGGCCCGGGTTTTATTCCCAGCCAGTGTCCAAACCCCAGTCACTGGATGCAGTGCCGGTCCCAAAATGGGAGGGTTGCATCAGGAAGGGCATCCGGCGTAAAAACCTGTGCCAAGCTGTAGTGCGGACTGGATATTCCGCTGTGGCGACCCCTTGTCGGGAGCAGCCGAAAGACCAACAACATAGCATTGTAGTGCTCAAGGCATATCTTCTTTCAAATGGCATGTTTGGAAATGATTCCAGGTTAACCAGGTATGACGAGCCAATTACAATTTCAGAGACATCCACTTAGTGACAAAACACATTCACTGTACCGACAAAAACAAAACATTGTATGTATAGTATGATATTGAATACAATTTCAGTTGCATACATATCAATGCATAGTATTTTATCAAAGGCAAATTCCTATATTGAAATAGTACATACTGTACAGTATACTCTCTCACTCACTCACTTATCGTCTATACCGCTTTATTCTGTATTCAGAGTCGCGGGGGGCCTGGAGTTCATCCCAGGATACTTACCTGGACAGGGAGCAAATCCATTGCAGGGCATATACACATACACACTCACACTCTATAGGCAATTTGTGAACACCAATTGGCCAAATCTGCAGGTCTTTGGACGGTGGGAGGAAACCGGAGTACCCGGAGGAAACCCACCAAGCACGGGGCGAAACTCCGTGCACACAGAGGTGGGAATTGAGCCTGGCTGGGAATTGAACATATAATTACACATAATTAAGTAAATATCAGGACACACCCACACACACACAATTCAAACAGCAACTTACAACCTGTTGAAAAATGTATTTGATTAAAATACCTGTTACCTTACATATAGCCAACATTTGCCATCTAATAAGAGAAATTACATTTTCAGTTAAGCATAAGTACCGAAGTCGGGTGTATACAGTATGTTATCAGTGCAATAAGTATACAGTGGTGCAGCTGCTGGCCAGTGATGGATTTGGGAAATCATTCATTTTAATGGCATACTTGTGTCAGAAGAAAGTTACCAGCTCCTTGCCTTTGAGTGCAAACTCTCCCTTAGTATTCACACAGAAATGGTCACAAATGTCATCACCACCCTGTGGATTCTGAAATTACCAAGCCTATTGGTAAAATTGGTTTTCAATTCATCTATAAATCCCATCATCATTGCAATTTGTAGTCCTGATCTGCAAGGTGTAGGGAAAATTGAGCATTTTGCCTGGACATAAATCAGCAGCAAAAAAATGTGATCTTTTTTAAAATGCATGAAGTAAACGTATACGTTTTGTGACTTTTATCTCTGACTTGCAGCTGCAAATCGTGTTGGTTTAGGTGATGGAAATCAAAACGAAACAGCAGAAGGAAACTCACCGTTCTCCATTATGGGCAAAAAAAGTATGTTTAAAATTATGAAGAAATGCCAGGATCTCCTATCTTAGTTTATTAAATCTTCGAATGTAGTTCCTTTGTTTAGCCATTTAATGTCATTGTGGAAAAGCAAGTCAGTATATTGAGCTGACATGTCTGACAGGAGGTGGAAAAGGTGGTGCTGTAAGCTGGAGGTTTGAAGAATAAAGTTAATTTCAGGCACACATATTGCAGGCACAACTACCAGAAGCAGCATGTTAATATGATTCAAGTCCGGCTTATTCCACTCAAAGGACAAGGCAATTTTATTAAATGTTAGCTTACCAGTGGTGTGTTCCTCCAAAGATATTTACTCAAGTAGATCTCAGAAGCATTCATCATCAAAGCATCTCACAGAGAGGCACAGATGTGATACATCGCCTCATCATACATCAGGCTTCCACTCTCCCTGTGGCCGAAGGACCTGATATAGGATTTATTTTTATTGAATCAATCAAGCTGTTTAAGGTTTGTCAAGCGTTCATTCCTTGACATATCCATGCCACTCATAGAGATGCTAGATTATGAAGATTATGATGCTAGATTAGATTAGCAAGCTCTCTCTTGCTGTACAAGCCTGAAACAGTGTGTGATGTCTCTGCTCGTATATTGAGGTTATTTCCAAAAACTTCTTGCATGGAGCATCAGAGCACAATGGAAAAGTGGTGTCAAATTGTCTTAAATTGCCTTCTCGAGTTTTATTCTTTACATTTCTTCATATACTTGTCTGTTTATTCACTGTTGAATTCCCAGCTATCTGAGTGAACTTCTTTAAAACGGAAAAATAGAAATAGACATTTTGTGTATCTCAATAGGGTCACATGCCACCAAAAACAGGACCACAGGCATCTTAAGATTGTGACAGAGCAGAAAGCAGTGCATGTGTCAGCCAGGGACTTTACAAGATTATATATATATATATATATATATATATATATATATATATATATATATATATATATATATATATATATATATATATATATATATATATATATATATATATCATTTTATTTTACATATGTGTGTGTGTGTGTGTGTGTGTGTGTGTGTGTGTGTGTGTGTGTGTGTGTGAGAGAGAGAGATTTAACAATGTTATTTTCTCTTCATTGAAATTTTTTAAAAGGCTTCGGCAGTTGGTATAACCACGGCACCCATATTCGATTTATTATAATAAAAATACACAAAACAGTATGATGTGCCTGTCACTACCATCAAAGGCTCTGTTATATGTACAAAATATTAACAAGCCAAAGAACACTTTTGGAGACTAAAGCGGACTATTTAATGCTTATAATTGCTGTGCTGTTGCATTGCCCTGGATGTCTAAAAGACCAAAAATCTTATTATGAAATAAAAATCTGTTTATGAAATGACAAAGAAGGCATTGTGACTATTAATATGTGTCTAGTTTATGAAACAGTAATGTTCCCCTCTTCTCCCTCCCTCAGTTCGGTCGAACAAACAAGAGCTACCAAACAAAGAGGCATGTAAAGTTAGCATTTTTAACCTTACAAAGCCACATACTGTAAGGAGGCACCTTTTAGTAAACTGCAATCTACCATCATCAGCATGCAAGATCACACAATGATGGCATCATGAGGAATTGAACTTGTGATCCTCGGACAATAGGGTGAATGCTTTTCTTTTGCATCACCAGGAGCCCAGAAAACTGCAATCTTAAACTAGAGAGGTAGATTTTCTGAAGAAAATGGAAGGAGAAGAATAACAAAGAGAAAAAAAGAATAATAAGCCTGAGAGATAACAATAGTAGTTAGTCGCAAGCAACACTAATAATAGATAGTAAAATTAGAATACTTAGTAAAGATAAATAAGCAGATAAAAAAACAAACAAAAATGTTTTCTTTTAATATTAATTTATTTCATTCACAAATTGTACTATTTATTGTGTTCTATTTTAATCTGCACACTTTTTTTTTTTAGCTTTTTATTCTGGCTCTTAATGTACAGCAACTTATGCCCAACACCAACTCACCTAACATTTAAGTGAAATAAACTTGAATTTATTATACTGACATGACACAAAAATGCAATCCCTATATATGTAAACACTCAATGCCTAACAAAAAGGGACATTCACTCAGCCCCAAAATAGCAGGGATTTTCAAGTCTTGTCCTATAGTGAACAGTAGCATGATTTCCCTGGTTTAAAGGTATTACTGTAGGTGGAATGACAGAACTTTTAACACAGTATTTTTAGAGCTAATAATATAGCGCTAGCTAATGACACAATAATTAATCACAACTAGATGACTATTCTAATTATTGCATGCCAGCTTTTGTATCCACTGTAAGAAAGAAAATCACGTAGAGAATTGTACCATTAACCCATTCTGAAATACAACATATGCATTTACTCTCAGAATGTAATTAACAACAAAAATTCTTTTTTTTTATGTACACTTCTATGCCTAATATTTCAATGACAACTGTATCTGACAGAGACTGTGTACATGTGTCAGATTGTGTACATTCATGGAGTTATAATGGACTGTTAGCTCATCCAGAGTATATTCCTGCCTTGTGTCCAGTGTTCCCAGGATAGGCTATGGATGCTCTGTTACTCTAACCAGGACAAAGCAGGTAAAAGTTTTTCTAAATGTGTCCCAGGGCCAAAAAATGAGTCTGATCAATCTGTTCACTGAGAATTAAAATATCACTGCACTAGCACCATATATAGTGATAATCGTCATACTGTATAAACAGCTTTTCAACACAGGTTTTGTGACTGATGAGAATTTCTTTCTTAGATCATGTGCACAAATAAGCATTTGATTATCATCACTCTTTGATTTTGATTTTGTTTCTGTCTCAGGAAATGAAAAGAAGTAGCATATTTTTGTTAATGCCAATTAAACCTACTAGTCCTGCTGTCATCTCTGTAAATTTAGCAACAGCATTTTCACATCAGTAACATAGAAAAATGTACAGTATGGAGCCCTCATAATGCAGTGATAAGATAAATGAGATACTTTAAAAAGAGAGAAAAAATAAAAATAGAAGGGCAGGACCATTTTTGGTTACTGAGGTTAGAAACTATAGTTCATAGCATACCACCATATTTTCATAATACATTTGATAGGCAGATTCCATCCATTAATAGTAGGTCTCTTTTTCAACCCATCCTGTGAAAAGAATAAAGACATTATTAAATAATATTCTGTTTGTGGTTCAAAAAAGAAAGAAACAATTGTGTATACACACAGGGTGAGTCAAAAATTATCCACACTCCAGTTATGGTAAAACCTCTGTTTTATCAGTGCTTTACGTTCAAGGCTACTGTCTCCCCTGTCACTGCTGGCCAAGTGTGAACATCAGTTCATTTGTAACTGTGTAACTGTGGCATAAGAAAAATGGGTGGCCCAGTTATGAATTACACAAAAGATGAGCAGCATGCAGTGATTAGCTGGTGTGGTTACTTATTGAAGACTTTGTGCGCAGGATGGAAAAAGTGTTTTTTTATGGCCAAAAAGTGTGTTTGAATGGATAGGGAAGTTCAAAGAAAGTCGAAGAAATGTTAGTCATCAAGCAGGAGCCCAACACCCGTCCATGTTGGCTGATGACAAATGTCTGTATGCTTCTGCCCACGCTATTGACACTTTGGAAAAACTTCTTTTTGAGGTGTTAAAGCATACTCCCTCCATCAAATTTTCACCTGTTGGGTCCCATTCTAGCAACCCTACAAGGATGAAGATTCTCTTCTGATGAAGAAGTGATGACAGCGGTGCAATTGCAGCTCGCAGCTCAGACTAAAACATTTTTTAATGAGGGAATTTGCTTTTGCATGTTTCCCTGGAGTCCTGACAGACTCTACTGTTCCATTGGCTGATCACTTGCCAATATATCTGAGTTGGATGGTTGAATGTTGGTCCTTGAAACCTTTTCTTAGAGCATCGTTTATTCTTGTTCATGCTTTGAGTTTGAACATTTACTTGCTAAGTCTTTTTTACTTTATCAAGAAACATGTTCAGTCCAACAAAGTCGGTGACATGTGATGGCAGCTTTGAAAAACATTTGATCTGCATGTTCAAGGACTTGTCGTTGAATGTATCCTTGTACATTCATGTATCCTTGTCATTTTGTCCACCTTGTTAATTTTGTTCATTAACTCATTCATTACATTCCTGTACACATGTCCATTAATAACCATTAAGAGAAGATGCATGTCTTTTTCCCCCATTCTGATAATATCAAGCAATTGAGGAATGGTAGCACTCGCTCCTATGATTTTGCTAAATCTGAATTGTCAAAAGTGCAATAACACACATCTTGAGTCATAGTTTTTATAGTTTATTATTATTGTTTCATATACAAAAGTTTTGATAATTTCAAGCATTTGTCATTCTCATGAGTAACTAAATGTTTGGAGTTTTAAATGAACCGGGCATTTACTTAATTCAGGCTTTTATTCAAATAAGTTAACCAATGTAATGTCATAGATGAGCTTTAGCGACTCTCACTGATGAGATGAGAATTAGCAAAATCATAGGAGTGAGTGAACATTCCTCAATTGCTTGATATTATAAGGATGGGGGGAAAGGTAAATATAACATAGATGAGGTCACAGCCATCAGGTGACAATTTTGCTATTAGCACGTGGCTTGGAAATGAGCAAATGGGAATATGTCAGTAAATACTTCTGAAGTCAGCCGTAGTAAAAAACACAACAAAGCAGAACTCATATTAATCAAGTGTGATCCGCTCACCTCCTGGTCGCCGCCTCAGAATAAATTTGCGAATTTCATCATAGACGAAGATGAGCAGGCTGTATGGAAAAGCACAGAACCACCAGTAGACCCTACAAGGAGAGAAAGTAGGATGGAAAGACAAAGCAGAGAGAGTGTGTCATTTTGAAATTAAGGGGGGGGGGGGGGGGGTGAGACGAGGGGATGAAACTACACAAGCAATTCAGACTCCTTGTATCATTCATAACATAGTATATAGACTTTCACTTTAACACAAAAATGTTTTTGAGACATAAAATTTTTTTTGCCTACATATTGATATTACAGTATGCCTATGTTGCTGCAATAAATTATGTTACGGAATACTGTTTAATGTGTTTAACCTAAACATACCATTATTTAACATTATGTATTATTGTTCAGCTTCACACATTTTCTTTAGTTTTGTGTTTATTCAATGAATAATAAAAAGAGAGAGCAGATTAGAAATTACTGGAATTAGTTTAAGAACTGTCCAACACATTACAGTGCTGAACCCATCAATTTCATAGAAGAAATATGTGCGGGGAAAAATCATGACTGGAGATCACTTAAATGCTTAGTAAAGATACATAGTAAAAATAAAAAACACTTAAATTTGCTAGGAAGCATAAAGTCTCTCAGGGCAGTGTTATGATCTGGGCTAGTCTCATATTCCAGGATTCAAATAGGCAAGCATGGTTCTGGGAGCATGTGGAATAATTTTCACACATGAATTCGCCACCACTCTGTGCAATGTAATCAAATGCTAAAGGCGGTCAATGAAATCTTAGAGTGTGTGATTTATTTATTTTTTTTTACATTGGAATTGTGTTAATAAGCTGTAATAAGGAATTATTAATACATGAATCAAAGGCAAATGAGAAAGAGAGAGAGAGAGAGAGAGAGAGAGAGAGATACTGCTGTCTGTCTTACTTGAGTGGGTACATGCGCAATGCAACATCCATTCCAGGGCAGTAGGACAGGAAGGCAGCAAGGGCTGTCTCAGCAAACAGGCCGAAGATCAGAATCTTATTTCTACAGCACAGGAAATTGAATGAGGTTATATCCGGGCTGACACTGAAAATCCTTTTCTATGTTCTTAACAGTCTTGAGACTAGCATGCCAATGTCATCGGCAGAAAAATGTGTCTAATCTTTTTATGTTATTTATTTTTCCTAATAGTTCATTTATTTGTTTTCCCAACACATACAGTTATTTTTCCTCATACATTCTCAGACCACATACTTCATGCCCTGCTGAAAAAGGGAATTTCTGCGTGTTTTGCAGATGATGAGGTCAGCCCACTGCACCACCACAATGCTAACGAAGAAGGATGTGTGACAAGTGAACTCTACTATCTTGCGCTGCTCGTAGGTCTGAAAAAAAAAACACACACACAAAACAGCACAAACAGAAATAAGTAATACAGTTTTACTGGAAGGCTTTAAGTATGCCTGTGTTTTCATGCATAATCTGGAAAACCTGTATGTTGTTGTGGACAAATAGACATGTATTATTTTGCGATGTGCGAAATCGTTTTATTATGCACTTATGAGTATTACTTGGGGGGATTGGAAAATTTACATTGAGGTTCTGTGTGAGAATGGCAGAAATTTAAGCAGGAAGTGTGGTCACCTCTGTGGCAGGTGCAGGTCATTGTGTGAGAAGCAGATGTTAAAGGGGTACTGCATTTGGGGAAGCTGTGCATTACAAATTGAAATAACACCCATGCCTCGTACTATTAATTTGACAACTGAAAGACAAGTGGAGACATCTGCTGTGTGAAATACTGCTATTTATACAGCAAACAAATCACAGCTATGTTGAATAATAAAATTATTTCCACACACAATTTGAGAATAACTCACAGCATTGGTTCTAAACAGCTGTGATATTAATCAGACAAAAGGCTGCAATTTGTCAGATTGGGCTTTAAGAATGTCAGAATGAGAAGTGAAGCAATGCACCGATGTCGTCATGCATACAAGTCTTTGATGTCCTGTGTTGTTGATTGGAATGGCCTAGTCAAAGTCCAGACCTCAACCCAATTGAAATGCTGTGGAGAGAACTTAGGAGAGCATATGCAAATTATATCTGCGAACATTTATCCTATGAGACTCAATTTTTTTTGTTTGTAAGAGAAAGTGTCTTTGGGTCTGTATTGCTGTGTTTGTGTGCACATGAGCTTATACCCATTGCTGTCCATAGCTGTCCTCAACATCGTTGACATTGCGGTCATCCCAGTCAAGTCGAATTCCCAGTAGTCTATACGGCAGAAATCCATTCTCCGCCAATATAACAAAGTAGGTAAAGAACCCAGCCAAAGCCTGGATCATACCTACAGGCACACAAATTAGTATAAAAAGGTAATAAGTTAAAGATGAAAGAAAAATGTTGGCTGTCTTATGGTGTGGAGAACATTTTGCTGTCCTAGTTTTCACCGACGTTTCCACTTAGAAGAAAGGGGTACTGCAAACTAGCATGAAATATTCTGACTGATTGCCTTCATCAACAGATCAGTCAGAATACAATATGCATATCCACTGCGTACAAGCCATCACTGAATTATTTGATGAATAAAAAAATGATGTAAATCAAATAATGTGGCCTTCACAGTCATCAGATGTTAAGTCAACTGAACACTTATGGGATATGTGTTTATGTCTGCATCTTTCATTGGTTTATTGGGCAACTGCATAAATTGATTTTCCCCAAACCCAGATCCCACTGTGGAATCACTCTTTTATGTAATGAATTAATGAATTCCACAAATCCAAGGAAACTGTTTACTAATCTATGCACTTCCAGAAGAAACAGTCTGCCCTCTGCCCCCTTTGTGCAAATAATGCTGCCACAAAACCCTCAGGTCTCATCTGATGGACAGTTAGCACAGTGACCATGGTCTGTTTGGACAGAATGGGGCTATGTAACACTGTCTCTGCAGTGTCATTCATACCAGTGACAGCAGTTGGCAGACATACAGCCACAGATTTAAACAGTTACACACAACCTGAACCAAAGTCTTTCCATTTATCCATGAAGTGGACAGGGTATACAGTATGCTGTCTGGCTGTTCACAAAAAAAACAAAAAACGATTTCTGCTCTGCTGTAGGTGTTCAATATTAACTAATTATTAGTTTGTTGCAATACTGTGTAATACTGTGTATTACCAGTACGATTGCATTATTATTAGCCTGGTAGGTGTATAGCTCACATAGAGGTCATTCCTTGTTGTGGCTGTACAACATGTAATGAAAGTGATGGACAGACAGAGTATTTTCATCACCTGCTACAGTACCAATGATATTATGTGTCAGCTCTGGAAGTGACATCTATTTAGGTTTTAAACAATTTGGATAAAATCCAGAAAACTGTAAAAAATATATACTGTATATTTATTTAAAAAATCCAAAGGTTTATGATTACGGACTTAGAACTAGCCCCAAAAACAATATTCTATAGAAAAATGACACCTCATTCATTCATTCATCTTCTATAGCCTACAGCTTATCCCAGTAGGATTCAGGCAGGCACTAGGTGGGGTACACCCTGGACAGGGTGCGAGTCCACTTCAAGGCACACACACTATGAGGAATTTGGGAATGCATATCTTTCAACTGTGAAACTGGATTACCTGAAGGAACCAACTACAGTGGCTTGCAAAAGTATTCGGCCCCCTTGAACTTTTCCACATTTTGTCACATCACAGACACAAACATGAATCAATTTCATTGGAATTCCATGTAAAAGACCAATACAAAGTGGTGTACACTTGAGAAGAATCATACATGATTCCAAACATTTTTTTTTTTTTTTTTACAAATAAATAACTGCAAAGTGGGGTGCATAATTATTCAGCACCATTTGGTCTGAGTGCAGTCAGTTGCCCATAGACATTGCCTGATGAGTGCTAATGACTAAATAGAGTGCACCTGTGTGTAATCTAATGTCAGTACAAATACAGCTGCTCTGTGACGGCCTCAGAGGTTGTCTAAGAGAATATTGAGAGCAACAACACCATGAAGTCCAAAGAACACACCAGACAGGTCAGGGATAAAGTTATTGAGAAATTTAAAGCAGGCTTAGGCTACAATTCAATTCAATTCAATTCAGTTTTATTTGTATAGCGCTTTTAACAATTGACATTGTCTCAAAACAGCTTTACACAATCAAAAGAATTATTTAAGTTTGTATGGAATGTGAATGTGTATGAATCAAAAATGGTCAGATAGTCCCTGGTGAGCAAGCCCGAGGGCGACAGTGGCAAGGAAAAACTCCCTGAGATGGTAACAGGAAGAAACCTTGAGAGGAACCAGACTCAACAGGGAACCCATCCTCATCTGGGTGAAACAGATAGCAGGAAATTATCTGCATTTATACAGTGTTAAGTGTTAGGTTCAGCTATAATAGTTGATGTTAATTGATGTTAAAATGTCCAGTAGTTATTGGAGACTCAGATAGACTTGTAGAAAGTTCCAGTCCTGAACTATCGAATTGTCAAGTCCTTAGAGAAACAGCTGACAACACCAGTCGAGGCCAGAACCATCTTCTAAGTAGAGAGAATCATCCCCAGACACCAGACGCAGTCCTATTGGGCTACAAAAAGATTTCCAAAGCCTTGAACATCCCACGGAGCACTGTTCAAGCGATCATTCAGAAATGGAAGGAGTACAGTATGGCACAACTGTAAACCTACCAAGACAAGGCCGTCCACCTAAACTCACAGGCTGAACAAGGAGAGCGCTGATCAGAAATGCTGCCAAGAGACCCATGGTGACTCTGGACGAGCTGCAGAGATCTACAGCTCAGGTGGGGGAATCTGTCCATAGGACAACTATTAGTCGTGCACTGCACAAAGTTGGCCTTTATGGAAGAGTGGCAAGAAGAAAGTCATTGTTAACAGAAAACCATAAGAAGCCCCGTTTGCAATTTGCCACAAGCCATGTGGGGGACACAGCAAACATGTGGAAGAAGGTGCTCTGGTCAGATCTGCAAAAGACTTGAGACTGGGACGGAGGTTCACCTTCCAGCAGGACAACGACCCTAAACATAAAGCCAGGGCAATAATGGAATGGTTTAAAACAAAACATATCCATGTGTTAGAATGGCCCAGTCAAAGTCCAATCGAGAATCTGTGGCAAGATCTGAAAGCTTCTGTTCACGAACGCTGTCCATTTAATGTGACTGAGCTGGAGCTGTTTTGCAAAGAAGAATGGGCAAGGATTTCAGTCTCTAGATGTGCAAAGCTGGTAGAGACATACCATAGCAAAAGGTGGTTCTACAAAGTATTGACTCAGGGGGCTGAATAATTATGCACACCCCACTTTGCAGTTATTTATTTGTAAAAAATGTTTGGAAACATGTATGATTTTCGTTCCACTTCTCAAGTGTACACCACTTTGTATTGGTCTTTCACATGCAATTCCAATAAAATTGATTCAAGTTTGTGGCTGTAATGTGACAAAATCTGGAAAAGTTCAAGGGGGCCGAATACTTTTGCAAGCTTTTTGAAAATACAAAACTCTCCACAAACAGACCCAAAACAGTAATCGAACCCTCAGCCCTGGAGGTGCGAGGCACAGTGCTAATCATTACATCACCATGCCACCTATAGAAATTATGGTAGTTCAATTCATATGTACTGTAGTAAAACTCATTTAGCACCCAGATAATTTGTGAATATTTTCCATTGCTTATTACTAGGCTTCCAACATTGCAATCACAACAGGAGCTCATACATGCTGTATCTACACACATGTCTCTCACAGTTTGTGCATTTTTGCATGATTCCAATGGAGATATCTTTTGAGAAATATTAACTCTGGTGACATTTTAAAATTCTGTTGTTAATATTTAAAATTGGAAAATGAAAGATGAAATTGAGCACTATGCACTTCCAGCACCAGAAACACTCACAATTTTATCTTGTTTTCTTTAGAGCTATTCTTGTCTATCCTACAAGCGCCCAAAATTAAGTGATATGTCAGATAAACACTTTACTAACATTTAACACAATAATGACACAGTAGTTCTAGAAACACTGGAAGAAAATATGTACTGTATATGTGGTTGTGTTAACGTGATAAAACACTGCTCTGTGAAGGGAGTGAGAGTCAGAAAAGTGGGAAAGAACACACATTTGCAACGAATGTGGCTAATTAGTGTCTGTGTGTTGCGATAAACAGGGATTCATTTAAAAAGGAGATCAGAAGAACAAGAGAGAGATGTGTATGTGGCGTTGCAATTAAAAGGAAAAAAAGTTCACAGGAAAAACTTGAAAAAGCCAGACAAACCCCGGAGCAATTACAGCTATGGTTCCAAGCACTGGCTGCTCAACATCTCCAGGATGCCTGTTGCTTGTTGTCTCACTATCACTTAGTTCCTCGAGGTTGGGTGGATGGGGGTAAGTGGATGTTCAAGAGTGTCTCACACCGAGTCTGTGAAGGAGGCTATCTGCCTGGCGAAAGATTATCAGACTGTATGGCAGGGGCAGGAAGAATGTACTCATCTCTTTCTCTCTCTCTCTTTTCCTTCCCTTGATGTTCGTCTACCTGTCCCTACCCCTGGGACAGGTGTCTTTTCCCTCTGAAGCTTGTTCCATGAATCCATGTCTCCCCTTACCCTTACTGTCTGCCCCTCACTCCATCCCCTGTGTTTGTCTCCCCTTCCTGGCAGATAGACAGTTCCACTCCTCTGATTATTCCACAGGTTATAATCAGACCTCGATCCACCAAGGTCTGTTGCAATGTGGCGAATTGGGTACAAAACAAAGAATGCAAGCTTCATAAACTGTCAGGTCAGGCACAGCTCGCTTTCACTTGACACTGGATTCCACTAAAAGATAATGGGATATCCCCTCATGCCCCTTGAATTTGTTTAGGGCTTCAGTGACAATTCAACCACTCATGGACACAGCCTCTGCCCCCACAATTCATATACTGCAATCAACATTTATAACAATGCCTGGCATCAATACCTGTGATATCTGGGGGCTGTCCTGAGATCCCTGGGAGGGGTGAGACATACATTAAAGCCTGATGAAGTGTGTAACTGGGCAGGTGAAATTACAGTATCTGGGCTTCCATTTGTAGCATGACCAGTGGCACCCCCAAATTTATGAGATAGCAGGGCTGTCTAGAACCCACAACCAAAGGAGAAAAGACAGTTTCTGGGGCTGGCAGGCTATTATGGTAGGTTTGTGAATATCTATTCACATGTCAGCAGCCTGCTGACCATTGTTACTAAAAAGGTGGCTCCAGATCAGGTCCAGTGAATGGAGCCATGGCAACAAGCCTTTGTGCAGGTTAAGGCAGCACTCTCTTATTTCTCTCTCCTCCCTTTTATTATATAGTGACACCTCAGCTCAAGGGCTGAGGGCATTGGTGTCCCAGGTGGTGAAGGAGAGGAATGCCCCAAGCTGTATATCAGCTGTTAACTCTCAGTGCAGAAGTGTAAATACAGGAGTATAGAGAACCATCAAATGGGTGATCCTCACCCTCTATTACTACCTACTGGGGAGATTCTACACCCTCTGTTCACACTACATTTCATGTCAGTAACTCCACTGCATGAAAGATGACAGGGTGCAGATCACCCGTTGGTCACTAGTGCTCCAAATCTTTAAATTTGAAGTGATGTAAGCGTATGTGGCTACGTGAAGGAAGTAAGAGTCAGGTAAGTGGGAAGGAATACACACTTGCTGATGTTGTTGGTCTTTCGGCTGCACCCGGCAAGGGGTCGCCACAGCGGAATATCCAGTCCGCACAACAACTTGGCACAGGATTTATGCCGGATGCCCTTCCTGACGCAACCCTCCCATTTTATCCAGGCTTGGGACCGGCACTGCATCCAGTGGCTGGGGGGGTTCGGGCACTGGCTTGGAATCGAACCCAGGCCTTCCGCATGACAGGTGAAACACCTACCACTGAGCCACCAGTGCACCTAAATACACACTTGCTGATAATGTGGCCAATTAGTTTTAGTGTGTTGTAGTGAACCAGAAAAAGTACTAAGAAGAGAGCAGAACAGAAGAATAAGAGACAAGGAGAGGTCTCTGGAGAGGGTGGCAATGTGTGTGCATATGGTTTGGCAATTAAATGAAAAAAAAAAGTAAAAGTCAACCCATAGCAAACCCTTCTGTCTGCCCATCATTTCCCTGACCACGTGTCTGAAGTGAAAACTACAGTGATGATTGCAATAGGAATATTTTTTATGTGCATCTTGAGCTAAAATGTCAAGTAAAACACCTACTAATTGCATTCATCAGGTTCTAAGAGTTTAGAGGCTTGCCTCAATCATTTGCCCTGACTTAAAATGTCACAGTGGAACAAATATGATGCGGAAACACTGCTTTTTTATTTTTGGCATATACAGACTTGCCCTTGTGTGTAAGCATGTGTCTTACCAATCTGCCCATATGCCATACTAATGAGTCTCTCGTTGACCAATTTGTCAGTTTTGGGGTTTCTCGGTTGACGCTTCATAATGTCACTTTCTGCTGACTCATAAGCCAGAGAAATGGCAGGAACCTGGAAGAGAAAAGGGGGAACGAGATGGAAAGGGAGAAAAAGAGAAAGAAAGAAAATGTGACAGTGCCCCTGGGCAGCAGCAGTAGAACAGCAACAGTGATATAATATTGAATTTTGTGTATTTGTGTGGCTGTGTGCACACACAGAACAAGTATTTTTTTGTCCTCTATGTCACATAAGAGGTCAAAGGACATGCGTAGATTGAATGAAATGATGAAGACAATTGAAGAAAATGAAGAAAGTGACAGGCTGTGACAGCAATCTTGTGTCTGTCAGTCTAACACATATTTCTAGACTGAATAGAGATCACTGTTATCTTACCTGGGGCAGAGGTATTTGTAACCAGGTATGTCTCTCTCTGTGTGTGTGTGTGTGTGTGTGTGTGTGTGTGTGTGTGTGTGTGTGTGTGTGTGTGTGTGTGTGTGTGTGTGTGTGTGTGTGTGTGTGTGTGTGTGTGTGTGTGTGTGTGTGTGTGTGTGTGTGTGTGTGTGTGTGTGTGTGTGTACTCATGCACGCATTTGTCTCTTACCATGTCAGTTCCCAAGTCAATGCAGAGGATGGTGACAGTGCCCAGAGGCAGAGGAACACTAGCAATGATGAAGAGGAGGAATGGAGAGATCTCAGGGATGTTGCTGGTAAGAGTGTAGGCTATCGACTTCTTCAGGTTATCAAAAATCAAACGACCTTCAGGAGATAGACAAAAGAGATGATACAGATGACTCTGTAAGTGATCTTTTTCTTTAAAATCTTGAAGACAGAAATAACAGAATCCCACAATCTACATTTTCAAGCTCAGGTAAAGTTTGCTGGTGAATACCAAGACAAACTTTGCTGGAGAAAAAGCTTTTGTCATAAGTTTGTTTGGAGAAGTACAGAGGCGAGGTATTCAGCCCCAAAAACACTGGACCAACTGTTAAGCATGGTGGTGGTAGCATTATGCTTTAGTCAATATGCTGACAGCATTACTGTATACTGTCTACCAAATAATAAAGAAGAGACTTCCTCAGCATTTTTCAGCACAACCTCAAACCATAAGCCAGACATATGAAACTTGTTTATTTTTGACCCTGCATGTGCAAGGTCAAAAACAAAAAATACATGAAAGCATCATATATGCACATCAGAAATGTGTGCGCACCATGTTTCTCCCATAAAGATTGGAAAAACCAAATATGAAAATGTTCCTGACTTTTCCAGTGTCTAAATTTTTGTTTATAATGAGTAATGATATCAGCTTCTGTCCACCCGACTATGTAGAACACAGTTGAATAAAGGTACATCTCCAACCACTCAAATTGAGCTGCTATACTGTACTATATACCGTATGCATGATTACGGTATGCTGCTGACTTTCAGCAGTCTCTTACAGGGTTTATATAAAAAATTGGCTAGATAAAGTCTTAAGAATATGTCAGGTGTGAAAGCTGCTCAATTTAGTTATGTTTAATGCTTAATCTTGTTTATTCATGTTGTTCCGAGCCACTGCTTTGGACTTTTGTAAAGAAAACATAGCCATGGTTTGAAGGACAATATGAATAAGCAATCGTTTTTTGCTATGTAGTGCAGTTCATAATTATATAAATTAAAACCTCAGTCCTTCATGTGGAGAATAATTTTGTGCCGAATAATTGATCATAATTTATTATCAAAGTCATATTTATGTATTTAATATCACTACAAGTCTTAATATTTCTTTGCATTTTTAACCTTCTCGTTACTCTTTTTATCTTACCCTCCTCCACTCCTGTTACAATGGATGCGAAATTGTCATCCAGCAAGATCATGTCAGCAGCTTGTTTGGAGACATCAGATCCTGCTATTCCCATGGCAATGCCGATGTCAGCCCTCTTCAGAGCAGGAGAGTCATTTACCCCATCACCGGTCACTGCCACTATAGCACCCTACAAATGTAAGCAACAGTTACTGTACACTCTGGCTCTATTCTAATGTCAATAACCATTAAACTTTAATTTCTTCTTCCATTAGAAGTATTCCCAAAAAAAAAAAGAAAAAAAAGACAAAATCCATTTTATAAAAGCAGAAATGTACTGTACAGTTTCTTGAGAAGACAAGTAGGCAAACTCCAACTATATTTTTCTGAATTAAACCCTGCACTACATCAGAGTAGAATTCTCTCTCTCTCTCTCTCTCTCTCGGCTCATATTTTTGTTACTCTGGACAAGAGCTGCACTGTGGTAGATTAATTTACAGACCATATCAGAACTGTCTGTCAGAATTCCTCTTCAGTCACCTGTGGTCACCTACTTAAATTCTAATCTTAGATCATCTTCCCTGGAGGACTGTATCACGAAGGAGGCTTGTAAACATTGGGCTTTCAGTATGATACTAAGGTTATAGGTTCAATTTTCTCTACTACAAATATTGTTTTGTCAACTTATAGGGTATACAGTAACAGACTTCTTCCCAAAATGGAACCTCTGTCTGTAGGCATTGACTTCTGGTGACTTCTGAAGTAAATCAGCATTTTAAATAGTCTGAATTATTGGTCATTATAAAATCTTCCACTGGTGTGCCAAAAAAACAGGTCTAATATTTAATTGGTTCTCTTTTAGCTTTGATTATGATGTGCATTTACTGTACCATGGCATTGTTTCAACAACCTTATTTTTATATTTATATTTATAAACATCCAGGATTGCATACATTTTTGGCCAGGATCTTGTACTGATGATGGAAGCGTTGAACCACTCCATAAACTCCACATAACATTGCTGAGCATAGACCTGACCAACCAAAGCTCCCCCAGATCCTAACATTGCAGAGGCTAGTATAGTGGGCAAATTGTCCTTTTTACAGTATGAACCTCACTAGCAAGTACTCATACAATGTGGTATCAACAAGTTTTGAGGTTTGCGCGTCATAGAGCCGGTCGATTTTGCTATGCTCTCAGACGCCTTAAAACCTGGCAGTAGAGGTCGTGGAGATAATGGGCTCTTCCACTGTGAAGACTGTTGCTTCATCTCGTACCCATACACCCAAGTTCCGTCACCAGTAATGATCCTCAACATAATGGACAGTCATCCCCTTAAGTTCCCGGGTCAGTAGCCTGGGAACAAACTTGGCAAAAACATGGCTCCTGTTCAAATCACATGCAAGGATTCCCTTGAATGTTCTTTATGACACACGGACAATGGCAACAATGTTGTGGATTGTTCCCCAAGGAGCATTATGCACAAGTTGCTGAATGGTTTCGACATTTTCCCGGGTTAAGCACGACACCCCAAACGACTCATTGTGGTATCGATGTAAACTTGCTGAATCATGTCAAATGAAGATTTGCAGAATTTCATGCAGAATTTCACATTTGCTCTTTGTTCTAACTTGCTGTCCATGATGAAATAGCAAACATGCTATGCAGAAGAGCACCAGTTGCACCAGCTCCTGATGTACACAGGACGATGCCTTTTGCCACACTGACTTATGGTGGTCGGCACTCCCTGTGACTGTGCATGCAGCCTTGTGCTGCCATCTGTTGGCGTGGTACAAAACACAAAACCTTTTGATATCACCTCGTAAGTTTTTGCTCATTCTCATCCAAAGGGTCAGGGGTAGCTCAGTGGTTAAGGCATTGGACTACGGTTCGGAAGATCCCAGGTTCAAACCCCACAACCACCAAGTTGCCACTGTTGCCACTTGAGCAAGGCCCTTAACCCTCAACTGCTCAGATGTGTAATGAGATAAAAATGTAAGTCGCTCTTGATAAGAGCGTCTTGTAAATGAAATGTATTTTTTGTGCTATACAAAAGGACTTTAGAATGGGACATGGAGTACAACCTTTTGCAAGTTAAGTCAATCAAATTGTAAATTGAACAGGCAGAATATTAGAAAATCATTAGGAAAATGTTGAAATTGAATGTTGAAACATACTTCACTAATAATCTAAATGTCTTAATATATACAGTATGCCTTTTCCTTTCCTTTCCTTTGATATTTCAAATCACTAAATGAAATAATAATTCATCAAATAAATACCATATCCACAATCTAATATTTAATCCATTGATTGTTCTATGGTGAAATGATGCACCAAAAACAGGGAGTCTCTCCTTTTTAACTGTGATTATATGCAGCACTACATCACTTGCCTAGGCTGGGTCTACAGTTAACAGTCTTAAACTATATAAGCGTGACCTAAGAATCCAAAAGATTATTTCTGTCGTGACTCTCTTAAATGATCCCTGAGATCCAGGCAGTGACTCTGGTTAATGAAGTCATCATCAAGACATTCTGGCAGGCATACCTTCTGACTCCAAGCACAAAATAAAATATTAGTATTCATAACCAAGCTCTTATACAAAGCAGTGATATAGCGTAGGCTCACTGTGAATACAGTCATGAACAGGAAATTTTGCCTTAATGCAGTCAGGGTCTGATCACAGGTTGTGTAAACAGCTATGAAAGTTGTGATCCCCCTTCTAGGGTTCTATATATGTGTTGTGCACTATCAGGTACTGTATGCTCTCGTATAAAATTCTCTGCAGTGCGAATTTCAGAGGCCGTAGACACAGTATAAAATGCATACTAAAGAAGAATGTTGCTTTAAGTCAGTTACATCATATTTAATAAAGAAAAAGAAATCATAAAATTCATACACAACAGATAAAAATCTGAAAACTCTAATGGATTCGATCCCTTTGTAAAAAAAAATTTAATTCACCAGTGAGATCATTTCACAGTTTAAATGGTGAGATACAATAATAGTGATGTGATTCTTCCTAGCTCTGCGGTGCCACACTCTCAGTCTTGCCTGAGAAATAATTCAATGGCATCATCAGGTTTAGACTCAACACCTTTGTGGTAATAGATACTTTTTAGCTAGTGCTAACACTATAATCCTGCTTTATGATATATCCTTCAAAAGGTGAATTTTTGGCCAGAGGCTGTTTAATTTCACCTGTTTGTTAAAGAAAGGTCACCTGGATTATATTTCTTCAAAAAAGTGAAATAAAACAACCCTTGGTCAAACAATTCTCCTCCCGAGGCGTCTACCACAAAGCAGGATTACAGGGCTAGCTTTGGCTAAGACCTATCCATACCCCAGAGGTATCGAGACTAAGCCTGATGCCACTTCACTATATCACAGGGAAGACAAATGTCCCCTATAGTGTGTTAGGAGAATCGACTATCAGACCTCAGGAGAGAATTCCAAAATTACAAGTTATCTGATGCTTGGCATTATATCCATTTATTCCTTTGGTCATGTAAGATTTTACTTATTTGTATTTGCAGTTTCCCTTTGGGATATACTGTATCTAGATAGCTAATAATGATAATGATAATAATAATAATAATAATAATAATAATAATAATAATAATAATAATACAATATAAGTATTTGGAATTAATACTGAACTCGTTAATAGTTAACTTCTAGTTAAATATCATCCAGTTGAAGTTGTGTACACATCCTTAATTCTCACACACTCCTACCTGTCGCTGACAGCCCTCTACAATGATGAGTTTCTGTTGTGGGGAGGTACGAGCAAAGACGATCTCAGTGTGGTTTTCCAGGATATCATCCAGATACTCTGAACTCATCTCCTTTAGATCAGCACCATGCACAACACATGCCTTAGCATCTCTGTCCCAGGCACACATAAAAGCACAGACATATGTTTATTTAGAACTGTGAATCTTAGTATTTTATAAAGCATGAAAAAAATATTTATTTTCAAGATATTGAAAATATTTACAGAATATATATGCAGATGCACACACCGTGGGTTAACTTGACTTAATGGGATGTTAAGTCTCTCTGCGATGTCCTCCACTGTCTCATTGCCTTCTGAAATTATTCCAACACCTTTAGCAATCGCCTTAGCTGTAATTGGATGGTCTCCAGTTACCATGATCACCTTTGCAAATGAGTTACAATGCTCACTGCATTATTCATAGATATTTAAAATGCAAATATGCAAAAATGTTCAGGTTTTCATGCTTAATTTCATATATTAGCTCAGATAAGCAGCAACGATCAACTTTGAAATGTACTTTGATATATGGTCCTAGACAAATGTTGTTGCAAGAATATTTTGTAAAATGACAAGCAATCAGATAAATGCATTTTGAGTATGCCTGAGTAAAGTTTTAAGAAAGATACACACAAATAATAATTACTATGAAATAAATAATTGGATAAATAAAGGAATCAATTAAATAATACCTTGATCCCAGCAGAGCGACACTTGCCCACTGCATCAGGCACAGCAGCTCTTGGGGGGTCAATCATAGACATGAGACCCAGAAAACACATCTGGTCCATGGGGAAATTGACTTCATCGCAGTCAAATGCAAAACCTCTTGGAAAATGATTGGGCGACAGGGCCAAGTGACAGAAACCTGTATATAGATTAAACGTAACAGAACGTGGAGAGTGGTGAAGAATTTTTTGTAGATAATACAGTAGGCAATTTAAACACTCTCTAGAATATATGTTTAAAAAAAACTTTCGACATGCAGTGCCCATGAGCCTCATTAAGGGCTGAGAAATTAGCCACTAGCTCCCCTACACTAGGTTTGCACACCCCTGAAGTAATGTGCTGTTGGAAAACTGAGAAATACCAATTTTCGTGTTTGAAAATTGTACTTGAATGCCCAACAGGGTAATAATTATAAATAGGTACACTCGGATTCTGGATGATATACTGTAGTTGTTTTTGTCATGATTTTTTCCCATATTTATCCCTAGTTTTCTCTTTTGTATGCCTTTAATGTTTATATCCAGACAGCATTTCCCAGTATCCATTGCACCTAACCTATCAGTAACCGGATGTCAACTGTATTCACATATTGTCACTTTGCCTGTCTATTTACAGTATAGTCCAGGTTTCAGTTGGGTCTTTGTTTTGTGTGTGTGATCTTCACTGTTGTCGGTACCACTGTTATCCTGTTGCATCTCTGGTCTGTTTTTACATTTACTTGACATTTAAAAAAAAATGTCCTAATGCATTACATTTCATTTTTAATACATAAAAGGGTATACTGTATATCAACCTGACCGTTTGTACTGTAAATATGTCCACCAACAAACATATACAGTCATATAGTATTTAATTGTTCACCATAAACAAACTATTTAAACACTTTTTCATTATAAGTTTGCATGCATAGGAATTGTAATTTATTATAAATTACTGTAATTATTAATTATAATGTGTTTATTTTAGACTGTTATATATTATATCTTTTTTTTTTATTTAGGGGAACTTGAAGGCCATGTTGTATCAGGAAAAGATAAGAAACATAAATTATTTGAAGGGCCGCATCACAAACACCATTGCTCACATATCTCCAGAGGTGCTAATGCGTGTTCATCAACAGTGGGGGAATTTTTACGTATTACAATGTGTTATCAAAACAATGGTAACTAGGTAGAGTATTTTATATGAACAACTAGTTTCTTATTTAAAAAAATATCTCTTTTTCCAACGTGTGAAAAGTTATGGCCCATCGTATTTACCTCCCACACTCACTCTCCCTTTTCTTACCCAGCACTCTCTCTCCAAGACCTCCCAGATCCAGGTATGCTCCCTGGAAAGTATCTCTCCACTCATTATCCAGAGGAAGCTCCTGGCCATTGATCATGATTGTACTGCACCTGTATATTCAAACACGTATAAATTATCAAAAACTACAGTACATCTGAGCAAAAACAGCATTATTCAATGAATTTAAGAATGATCAAGTTGTACCGAATCAAAATAATCACCTTTTATCAGGATTATAGATTTACAGTAATTGCACACTGCTTAAAACCACAGAATCAACAAAATGAATGAATCCATACGGTCAATGGTACTGATTTGCCATGTCAGTAGTAGTTCAGTATTTATTGGTCTTGCATTGATTTACCTGTCCAAAATCCTCTCAGGAGCTCCTTTCATCACCAAGAGATGCCCATTTGGACTCTCTTCATTTTCATGGATAGACAGCTAGAGAGATGGATGGAATAAAATGAAAATTGGTGTGTTTTTGTGGTGACTTACTTTTCATCATAATGCATATCTTGATTCAGTTGTTTACTGGAACATGATATTAAAATTTGTGAATTGGATTTTATGGAAACTCTATTATAAATTATTTTATGATGATATATTAATGTTACTATAATACAAGTTTTAGTAACACAAAAGTAAGCTCTTCCTTAAATAAAACATAAACAAAAGTCTTTCCAAAACTAGCATGCATCCTTTTTCAACCCATGTGAATTAATGCCACTTTGTACAGTACTGTATTATGATATCAATATATATATATATTCTTTAATATCAATTAAAAATGATAATCAATTGATGTAGTAATATAACTAACTCAGTGACTCTGACATTGTGGATGCGTTTGTACCTGAAACTTGTTGGTTGAGTTGAATGGAATTTCTGCTATTTTAGGGTTTTTCTCTCTAAATGCCATCACTGACCCACAGCAAAGCTCAATACACTTTAGCAAAGCAGACTCTGACGCATCGCCTGCTGTCTCCATCTACATAAACACCAGATTCATCGTAACTTCGGATTGCAAAGACAATATTAATTAAGGAGTCAATATTGTCCAAAAAAAAGAAAGAAAAAAAAGCTTTTGATGCTTGCGGGATCACCTTTAGAATAGGAATATCTTTTTGTCCAGGTTTAAAGACAGCACGATTGCAGAGTGCTGCCACGTGCGATAGTGCAGTCCAGGTGGGGGAGCTCCTATCAAAGGCGCCATTGCCTGTGAGCAAAGTTATCACACCCATAAGTGTACTTACACACGTGTAAGTGTTTTTAATGAACTTGTTTATAATGAGCGTAAATGGAATGGAACTGTTCATCTGAAATATTGAAATATAGCTCTGACCTGATTGATCCTCTGTAGTATCAGCCTCGTAGATTTGGTTGTCAAACCACATGTGAGCCACGGTCATCCGGTTCTGGGTCAGGGTTCCAGTCTTATCTGAGCAAATAGTGGAGGTGGAGCCCAGAGTCTCTACAGCCTCCAGGTTCTTCACTAAACAATTCTTTTGTGCCATACGCTTTGCTGTCAGAGTCAAACACACCTGACATAAGGAAAGGGATTGAGATGGAAGAGAAGCAGAGAGTCATTATTAATAATTGTATCAAATATTTTTGTATTCAGTTACATAACTGTCAATTAATAAACAATTCCAGCTTCAATTTGTATTTGGATTGAATTGAGCGGAAGAGAGACTACGAGCGAAACAGTAAAAGGAAGAAGTGAATTAAATTTGGAAAGGTGACAGGAGCAAAATTGAACCTGGAATTGCACAGGACTAAAGTAAAGGGAGAAGTATTTATTCTCATTCACACAGGCTGTGGTTGTCTCGAAGACTGATGGAGAAGAATGTGTAGCACGCAGACATACTGTAGACTATATCGTTCCATTTACACACACGACAAAGACATGGGGAGTCAAGGAGAGACAGACAATGAGAAGAGAGATGATGAGGCAAAAGAAGATGACATTCACATATTTAAAAAATAACATGAAGATGAACATAGGACCAGAGAACGTAAACAAGGCAGTCAGTGGATAAGGAAACAAAAGACGGTAAATCAGGTAAAGGCAGACAGAGAGAACGAGACTGGTAGACAAAAAGACTTGTGTAGAGAGATACAAAATGAAAACAAAGACAGGCAGAGACAAAGAGAGCCCACAAGAACATTTCAGAGACCGTTTTTCATACTGACAGTGGCCAGCAGCCACAGTGTATGTTTTCTGTGTGTGTGTTTGTGTGTCTGCCGAAAAGCGAAAAACTCCCAACTGCCAGGGATGGTGAATCACCTGTATACTGTCTTGTGAGAGTGTGCACACATGCCAAGACTTGCCAACAAAATGACTAAGTGAAATGGACTAGTATTCGCAACAAATACTGCTGCATACAACGACCTTTCCCCCTTCTTCTTCTCTCCTTGGACTATGCTGTTCACTGTTGTTCCTTTGGCAGTTTGTGACTACATTTAGAGCTGCAGATATCGTGTCCTGCAACACTGAGGATAAACTTCTTCTCCTCATCTCCTTTTCCTTGGGAAGAACTAAGACCATCAGGCCTATGGTTCTCAAAATTTTCTATACCATTTACCAGTGGTGGGTCACAGGATACCTGAAGACAATCCCAGGGGACTTAATGCACTAGGCAGAGTACAAGCACACACACTCACTCATACAGTCAATTAGCCAACTAGCTGAACCTGCATATATTTGGACTATGGGTAGAACACCAGTGTATCCAAAAGAGACCCACCAAGAAAGGGGAGAACATCCAAACTCAGTGGTAAAGTCAATGGTGAAATAGTAACTAAAGACCATTACTTTCCATTAGTTACGTAATGTTATCAAATGTCAGACAAGCCATGCAACTACAAGACTGGTTCATACAGTATCACTGCTTTGCATTCCAAAGGCCCACCATTCTACCACTCCTTGAGTATTTTCACTCTTCAGCATCTTCCTAGTGGCACACAGTAAAAAATGAACATTTTCAAGGAGGGTGCATATGTTGAGAATGACCTACTGGATGCAACCACCAAATACGGCAGTGTCCTGATGCCTTGTTCATCAGGGTAAACAATATCGTATAAAATCATTATTTTGATTTATGTGATTTTGTTTCCTCTGATGGATCTATCCATCAGAAAGCTATCCTTGTCTCAGCAAGGGAGCTCAATTTTGTGATATACAACTATATAAATCATTCTCATTTCTGACACCATTTCCATATATCGCCTAGCCCATTCACAAGTGGACTCACTGATGTCGACTCATTTGCACAATAGTGTTGTGGACATACAGTGAAGATATTGCAAATATTCAGGGTGTTGGCATGCAAGCGCGCATATTATATATACATAGATATTGTCCAGGTGATTCTTACTGCCCCTGATGGGTATGCATGGTTTATTGAAACACAATTACCCGTATACGCAGTGTTTACGTACAGTACTGTATATGCTATCCTTTTGTTTATTTGTGTGTTTGTATGTGAAAAAGTAAGGTGAGAGTATGCATCTGTGTAAAAGATGATATTTTATGTGTGTTTGTGTTTGAGTGTGTGTGTGTGTGTGTGTGTGTGTGTGTGTATAAACTTCACCGTGACTGTTGCCAACAGTCCTTCAGGGACATTGGCAACGATGACACCAATGAGGAAGATGACAGCCTCGAGCCACGAGTAGCCAAGGATGAGTGAGAGGATAAAGAATGAGACGCCGAGAAAGACAGCTACACCAGTAATGATGTGGATGAAGTGCTCAATTTCCAAGTTGATGGGGGTCTGGCCCACCTCCAACCCAGAAGCCAGGGTTGCTATTCTCCCCATAACTGTACGATCTCCTGTTGCGATTACAACACCACGGGCTGTGCCTGCACATACACACACACACACAGACAAATTCATATATACAGTATACCCATACATACAGTATATAGCATATGATAAATAACTTAATAAACATGAAGATGATAGTCAACAAATAACTTTATCTCTGCGTGAATGAGAATGTATTACAATATTACCCTGTCTATAATACTCTGAAGATGGTAAATAGTAGTTATGAATGCTATCAATAACAATTTTCAAAGAACCCTAACAAATGCTACTACTGTACATGTATTAAAAAAACCTTCTATATAATATATTTTTTTTCTTCTGCCTGAACATGATCTTTTTGTTGGCTTCAATACCTTCTGTTTTATTACAGTATATATATCAGGTTGGTCTGATCTTATTAAACCGAGTTCTCTGAAAAATGATAGCAAAAACAATCAGCATCTTTTTAAAAAAGGCTCTTTATCACTTGGTGTTTTTAAACCAACAGACTCAGATTATAATAACGACTAGACGAAGCTGGATCGCTAGGATCCCCAAGCTCAAAGGGAACCCCTGGTTAGCCCTTCAATCATGTCATTTGCATAATCGATATGTAGAAAGTAGCCTAATTATAGCATGATACAAAATAAAACACACCTACATAATAATATTGCTTTGTGATCCACACATAACGGGATTTTTTTTTTTAATTCAGTCAAATTCTGCAAAATATTTTTCCAACTCACACGGGCTGTTACTAATTAATGACAGTGCTCCTATTCTATTTCTATCACATGCTCTGCTGTTTGACAGACTTAGCCACATGATGAGAATGTCCTTGAAATATGTCATGGTTAGAGATATTGATTATCAAACGGTTCCCACTAAAGCAGCGATGAAGAACATCTAATAGTGTGATGCTCTAAAGCATGTTTCAAACTCAAGGCCCCCTGCCAAAAACAGCCTGCTGATTCGCTTCATTTGCCCTTCATAAACTGTAATTATAATATCAAGACGGATGGTAGTACATTACTGCTGAACATTTGCACACTATCTAGTATTCACAGCAGATCTGCACCTGCAGTGACCACCCACGATCTGCATGTGCCACTGTGCTGCATCGTTTCATCTTGCATCATTGAAACACTGGTTAAAATCAATATCAATTTGCTGCACCTGATGCAAGTCAGACCATCGTCTGCTGCAAAGCCTATTAATTTGCTTTTGCTATATACTGAAGTCATTTGACTCTTGAGATTTTAATAAATATAAGAAGATACTGTACATTAGGATTTTTTTTATCAGATCATGTTAGTTAACAGTGTAAAGCATAGTGCTTTTGGTGACAGACAACCCAATTTTCAGGTGATCAAATTTTTTCAGTAAATGAAAGATCAATATTAATTCAGTAAATTAAATAATCGGTTTCATTTCCCTTGCTTGCAAGAAATTCATGAAATCTGTATCCACTTACATCACCAAACGGTTTGCATTCTTCTTTTGTAATGCTTTTCCATGATCAGGTCTTGTGATAAACATTTTCACTTTATTTTCACTTGTGCTTTGGACCACTGTCTCGCTACATGATGATGCTCCCGTCCAAAAATATTCGATGCATTTCTTTGTAACTTGCCAGACAGTTTCTATACAGTTCTAAATCAGGAGATTGATCATAAATAAAAATCAGTGAGGCTAGTCCAGGAGCGACCATCCAAGTCCATGCCCTGACACTACCATCACCATGCTTGATCTATTACCTTGTATGTTTTGGTTAATGAGCAAATCCTTTCTCCACACTTTGCACCTTTCATCAGTTTGGTATAGATTAATCTTGATTCCAGAACTTTTGTGGATCATATCTGTAAATCCCAATGAAGCTTTCCAATTGTTACCATGTGGTTTGCATATTGTACTGTATGTTTCAGGGTGCATGATTCTTAAACAATCAATTAAACACTATGCAACTAAATAACACGCCTGTCAGTGCTAATTTGTATAAAATTGGCTGAAATACTGATTTATCATTGTAAATGTGTTTTTTTTATTATTTCTTATCAGTTTGGTGTACAGCAAAAAAATTAATTGGCCCTACTGTGTCCATAATTTCGGTTGGGATTGTACATTGAAAAAATACTTTCTATTGAAAAATACTCAGTTCAGCTGAGAAGTGTGTTCACTTTTGAATGAGTGCCCACATTTTTATCATTCAGTGCACAATTTATTGTTAGCCAATTTGCCCCTTAAATAAAACCAAATATTGTTAGTAACAGCAGACGTTTTAAAAATGACTTCCTTGAGCTTTTATGCCTCACCATAGTGTACCATTCTCTGTTTAAAGTTGGTAACAGATATCTTCGCTGTAAAAAATGAAATGACTAACAGTTGCATTTATTCAAAAGTGAAAATGCGAGGTGAAAAACATAATATTGCAAAGAAGGACAATATAGTGGGCTACGGGACAGACCAGGTACGTCATAGCGGCCACTAATTTGTGAAGGTGTTTTTCCTTGGACAGCCAAAGTAATATAATTGATTTTGGTGTACAGTTGTTTCTGGATTGTTTTTGGTTGTCCCTGAAATTTCCCCCTTTTTTTTTTATGTTTATCCTGCGAATAGGACAAATACAGTTTATACTGTATGAATGTCTCACCCTCAACACAGTTCGTGGAGAAGAAGCCGATGTTTCTGGACTCAAGAGGGTTTTCATGAGTGCAGTCCGGAGAACGGGTCTGAGGCTCAGACTCTCCTGTCAGAGAAGAATTGTCTACCTGAATTAGAAGAAGTACAGTATGAAGTATAAATAAATCTAATAATAATAATAATAATAATAATCATAATAATCATAATAATCATAATAATGCTTTATTCTCAGTGTGGAGTTTCTTTTTAGTAGTGAAGTGTGTTCTAGAGATCTAGAGATTTAATTAGCTGGCCAGATGGCTCACAGAGGATGTTAAAGTAGAAAATTGTATTTCAAATTTTGTTTTAATTGATAAACATGTGAGATGTGTTATTTTCCTCACCCGCACCATGTAATTTACTGCTTGTTTCTGTATATAGGGGCCCTGGACTTATTTGGAGAGAGTGCCAATCCATCACAGGGCACACACACACACACACAAACACACACATTCACACACTCTGGGCAATTTGAGAACCCCAATTAGCCTAATCTGCATGTCTTTGGACTGTGGGAGGAAAACGGAGGTACCTGGAGGAAACCCGGACCTGGAGGTGCAATGTGTCAATACTACCTATTACACTACCATACTGTCTACCAAGCAATTACATGATATTTTTTTGGTAGAGGACTTCATCCTAGGAAACCAAAATTGATTATATTAATTTGGATCTTGACGAACTTTGATGGGCAACTTCACAAGCCAAGATCTCGAATGAAGATGACAATATGGACTCTCCAGTCATGCTCACCCAGACGGGTGGTCAGGTGGCCAACTTAGCCATGCTCATGCTTAGGAGGTATCCAAAACCAAGATCATGGCTGAAGCAGACAACCTCCTCAGCCATCCTTACACCTGTTCGTCACCTGACGAGGCAACTTCGCCATCTGTATTCATACCTGAGGCCAATGAGGTGGCCTCCCAACACACAATCACACCAGCAGCCCATTAATAACCTTGTTACTTTGCCACCAGATTCTTGCAAGAATGTCATCTCTCCACCACCAGACGCTGATGCAATTTTCTGACCATGATGACTATTATTGAGGATGACATTTGTGCTTTTCAACAATTTGAAGTCATATTCTGTGCTGATACCTATTGTTCTACTACCTACTGTAGGTTGTGCCATTCTGCCTAATGTCTGCCCTTCTGCCCCCAGGGACAAGCTGGTGTATTTGACTGTGCCTGCCATTCAACCCTTGGAATTGTATGGACAGTTTACCTCGGGGTGAAAGATTTAAAAGCACTTCAATAACAACCCCATTTGGTGGGCTATTCTGTCACATATTTTGCTTATCATGCTGACTGCTGTATATGAGGCTCAGTCCACATAGCAACTTGCAGCACTATGGAACTTACTGCATTTTCAAATGTTTCTCTTGCTTTTGCTTTGATTAATGTCCTGTCATTGGTTGCCTTTCTATACTGTGCCTCAGTCTGACTGGTTTTAATTTTGCACCCTGATTTATTTGGTTAATTAAGTCCTTGTGTTTCTCTGTCCTATCTAAAGAATACACTCAATTTTACTATTGCCAGTCATCACCATCATTTTTAAACCACTGCCATGATTGACATCATCATTTTTAACCTGCTCTTGTTTCCTCTTTATTTCTCTTGCCTATTTAAATTCACGCTGTCTGCTAAGTGACTGACCATCGCCGACCTACAATTTTGATGCCAGTGTTTGACTTATTCTCGCCATGTCTGGTGGTTTTACTCCTGGTACTCTGGTTCTCCTATTTTGGCATTTTTAGGTTTTCAGTAGTCGTTGAGTGTGTGTTTACTTGTGCCTAGCAATAGGTTGGCACAGTACCTCATCCAGAGAGTACTCAACTTTGTGCCCTACTGTTTTCTGGGCTGCAGGCCCCACATGACCTTCTACAGGATAAGCAGTATTGATGATGGATGGATGGATGGATGGATGGATGGATCGATGCATGTTGAAGCAAGTTTTGCTAATTCTAATCAATTATTGTTACTTTTAATACGGAAATGGAACTGAATTCAATACAATAAAAAAAAACCCATTAAATAATTTTTAACAGTTGAGTACATTTATAAGTAACAGCTACTTAAAGTTCAAAGATTTTGACAAATTACTTATACTTTCATTTAAGCAAAGTATATTAATATTAATTCTTCCTCTGTCTTTGCCTATGCGCTGAGTTTCCGTCATTCTCTCATACCTTGCAGCCACTGGAGGAAATGACCCGTAGGTCAGCCGGAATGCGATCACCCCCCTTTATTTCCACCAGATCTCCCAGAACCACCTCCTCTGCATTGATCTGCCTCTTCTCACCATCACGGATCACTAAAGCTTGCTGAAAAACAGTGAAAAGACAGAAACAAAGAGAAGAGAAAGGGAGGGAGAAAAAGAGAGAGGTGTTAAACCAAATGTGTTATTGAGGGATAACATTGTTAATTAAATATCTCAGTTTACTCATCTCAACTGGTCTGTAATCAGTAACAACTCCCATTACCAAAGTACTTTTAAAAATATTTTTTAACTCACAATGGCAGTGATCAATCACCTTTCAATCCTATATTCAGTTTAATTCTAATTATGTTAATATGTAATATTATGATTTATTTTATTACTACATAAACTTCTAAACCAGGCCCAACTTACCAGCCCTCTAACACATGACACCTCTAAAAATATCAAGCTATGGCATGTGTGTTACCCAATCCCAGTCCCAGTCTTCTGCTCTGCTCACCTGACAAGTTCTTAAAGCAGTTGCTAATTAGCTCCTTGGTTAAATTATTATATGAGAACAGAGAAAACACAAAATTTTGTAAGGTCGCTACTACATGCTCTGTGTTATAGTACTGTTTTAAACACCTCCACACTAACAACTTCTTGTGACCCATGGTCACTTATAGGGAACCAGAAGGAATCGAATGGAGGAAAGATGCTTGTCGCGTTGCACCTTCAGGTCCAGGTACGATTCCCGGCCAAGCTTGATTCCCGTCTCTGTGTGCAAGGAGTTTGTATGTTCTCTATGTGCTTGGTGGGTTTCCTCCGGGTACTCCAGTTTCCTTCCACAGTCCAAAGACATGTAGGTTAGGCTAATTGCCGTTCCCAAATTGCCCATAGTGTGTGAATGTGAGTGTGTGTACATGTATGTGGCCTGCGATGGATTGGCACCCTGTCCAGGATTTACCCCGTCTTGTGCCCTAAGCCTTCTGGGATAGGCTCCAGACCCCCGCGACCCTGAATACAGGATAAAGCGGTATAGAAGATGAGTGAGTGAGTGAGTGAGTGAGTGAGTGAGTGAGTGAGTGACATTTCAAACACAAATGTTTTGTTTAGAGAAGCCAAACTGACTATATAGCACATTGGCTAGCTCGCTGACTAGCTCTTTTGGATTTGTAAAGTTTCATTAAGGCTTTGGGTAAAACTAGCATCCCTTCAAAGTTTAATTTCAAAGTTATGTTTCTGAAATGTATTGTATTGTTTACTGTAGTACCTGTTCCAAACTAGGTGGGCTAAACGATGAGTGAAATGACGTAAAATATGTGATAATAAGAAATATACTGTACAGTAGGCACTCCTGGAACCCTGTTTGGGTTTTCCACTTTCAGGGAATAGACTGAATAGACTAATAGCAGAAAAACCTAAATTCATTAAAACAGTATTGTAAAACAATCCAAAAGCACATTTTGTGATTATGTAGTAATATACGTACATCTGGCCCAGCTGTTGTATGGCACAAATTTAGGCCAAATCTGAACTCCATTTTTTTTTAATTGTGATAGCTTTTATATATATATTACTTCTTCGTAAACTGGTGGTACAATGCAACTTTGTTTCTTTTGTGTCCCTTTTTGTAGTGATTTAAACACATTTTGCAAGTTGCATTTTACATTGTCTTGTTATACTGTTCTACCTGGCCCATCCAAAAAGCAGAACATTGGACGTCCTTTAGGTGCATTTGCAGCTTTATGCAACATCACAACATTCTCTCGACCCAGTATTGTGTACATTTTTAGCCAAGGTCTTTTATTCATGCTGTAAATCCCATAGACCTTCAATGGGATTAAAGTCAATCTGTGTGGTGGCCAATTCATGCATGAAAATTATTTCTTATGCTCCCGGAAGCACTCTTTCACAATTTGAGCTCAATGAAATTTGGGATTGTTGTCATGGAATATCCCTGTGCCATCAGGGAAGACAAAGACCATTGATGGGATAACCTGGTCATTCAGTATATTCAGGTAGTCAGCTGACTTTATTTTATTGCCACATAATGTTGCTGAGAAAAGATTTGACCAACTGAAGCAAACCAAGATCATAACACAAAGGCTTCGTCATTTCATGCACTGTCCCTCGGTACCCTGTGATTGCTGCTATTGATTTTTATGTGACATATACTATATATATACATATACTATAAGTCTTATACAGACTATAAGAAGGTTTCCTTGCCACAGTAACCTGCTCTTGTGGAGCTCAAGTGCTGGATCTTTGGTTCTCGATCTCAAAACAAGGTTTGAAACAGACACAAAGAGTGAGCATTTCCCTTTTAACAATGTTGCAGTTTTTTAGTGTTAAAAAGGGGAGAGGGAAAGGGAGAAGTGAGGTGAAAAAAGAGGCACATTCTTCATGCTGGAAGTGCTCGTCTAAGTCGGTTGTCCGTGCTGTTACATCATCTTTCTGCCACAGCATGCACAATATTATTACTTACTGAAGAAGATGTTGTTACTTATAGTCAGCCAACAGTCACAACAGTTTAGAAAGTGAGCTATAAGTTGTGTTGCAAGATTGGACAGAGAACTCTAATTGGGCAATCTTTTATCACCTTGGCCTGGGAAAAAGTGTCCTGGGAAATGTATCTTTTTTCTGTGGTTGTTTTTTTACAGATAGTGGGTTACCTCAACAACTCTCAAGTTTTATGGCCAGGTTTTAGCACTCCATACGCCTTATTGTGTAATTGCTATTTAACATATATAAACCAATAGTTGATCAAATTGCTTGGCTGTCCAGGTATTATGCAATTGTTGGTCAGCAACATTATTATTATGCTTAGTGATCTAAAATTGAACTGCCACAAGAGATAAAGGCCTATTGGGGTGGGAATGTAGCTGCCCCATGATCAGAGGAGGAGCACTCACTTCCAGAATCCTGTTTTTTGAAATGGATATAGATTGTGCCATCAAAGGTTTATAGCAAATACTTGAGAATATATAGAAAATGAAAGTGCAGCTAGTGTACTGTATGTACAGTACTGTGTGCAAAACATTTCCATTGTAAGATTAGATTGCAAAAAAATTGCAGGAGCAAAGGGATATTAGGGAGTGGATGTCTGTACATCAGAAATAAGTGTGCTCCATGGGTACCTTGTTTTCCATGCAAAGGCTGCAAAAAAGAAGATAAACATGTCTCCCTTTAACAATACTTTCTTTTTTGGACTAGGTTCAGGACTTTTGTATGATTTTTGAGATGTAGTTGGACTGTAAATTTTACTGAATCCTGGCCTCCCCTGCATAAACACACCAGCTGAACCAATCTGCTTCTAAATCTGCTTAGAACAAGCTTCTAAACTGTATATTGAATGATTGTACTGTATGTTTTATGTTCCTCAGGTTATTTGTTGGTTACTAAGGCCTTGTTCACTCGGGCGTAAAATTTTTGGATAAACGAACGAGCTCTGACAGTACAGTATACGTTTACAGTACAGTATGTTGCGTTTTGTAGTGCCGCTCAATTGACTTCTACACTGGCGTTCGTTTGTCTCTGTCTAACTCTAACGACAGCCTGCAGCCCAAATTGTAGTTTGTGTGTTTAACCTGTGGGGGGCAGTGTGTCGGTAAGTGGATATGAAAGCCCTTGTCATTTTATTTGAGGTGCCAACCTTTATTATGGACCATTTTGCTATATTAGACATTAATCTATTTGTTTTAAAAATTCTAATTAAATTATTATATTTTATTTTTTAAATAATACGGCGACGTAGGGAGAGAAAAAAATCGCCGCCGCTACTGGGTTCACCCTCTGACTGCACAACGTCGGATTAAAGGACGTTTTTTGTGGTTTATGAAGAAATACGAACATTTCCGCGCAAGTTTTATTTTTTAAGCATTTTATTTTTGCCTTTTTCCCGCATTTCCCTATGTATAGCATGTAGGATCATGGGATATATCCGGTCCCCCGAAGCATAAAATAGACGTGGAGAAAACGAACTAGACGCTAGACTAGACTAGACTAGACGAACTAGATGTTTCCTTGCGTTCGTTGGGCTTTGGACGCCAAGAAAAAGCTGCATGCAACATTTTTTTAACCCGTGTGAACACCGTCATTGACTCCTATGTGTAGAAAACCTTCTGCGCTTCATACGCGGTCACCGGACGCTACGAACGGCAGAAATGGCATAATCAAGTGCAGTAGCTCCCTGACCTGTTTGAGGTTATGTCACTGTTGATGTCATCCTGCCTTACCTAAATCTATGTTCACAAGCTGCTTATGATTATACTCAATCTTGCCGAAGATTGATCCAGCACTTGAGCTCCACTTGAGCATCCTGTCACAGATGTTTGACTGGGAGGAACACCCCATCCTCTTCAACAAAGATTATGTACACTGAAGTAGAAAAGGAAGTCCTGTTGATTAAGTGGCCCATCAAGGAATCTTTCAGGCTGCCCTATCCACTGATTGTGTTATTTTACAGCAGATCACCAAAGCCAAAAATACCACGCTGGTTCCTTTCTCTACACGACTTCTCATATCATGTCCAACATATATCAGCAGTAAAGCATGGAAATGCAGACGGCCAGTCAAGAGGACAAGTACTTTGAGACCTGCTTATTCAGTAATTGGAGAAGATCTAAGGGGGGCACTAATGTAGATAATTTTTTTTAATCGGAACTCAAATTGTTAGATAATAATTAGGGATTTTGTTAGCGTCCATACATTTGGAGATTTTTAAATTGTACACAATGATGTCACCATTGTGGCATCTAACATGCTATCATGTTAATCAAGGTGAACTTCACATCTATGCTTTTTGCCCATGTCAGGTAATGTTGTGATAAAAATAACATTCGCTCTCGGGTAAGCCTCTAAGAATATAATATTTTTTAAATATTTGATCTGGAATATGGTTGTTATTGTGTAGGATATGAAAAATACAAAATATAATAATATAAAAAATATTTAAATGTATAATAAAGTGCTTCTATATATCAAAATGGTAATATACTTGAATATTGTTGTGTGCATATAAATATAGAGTTAAATTCAAGATGTAGTAAAAGGATTGGTATGAGGAGCCTCTACGCCTGGCAAACTGACCTGTGGGACCATATTCTTGAAGGAGTCCATAATGCGTGAACTTTTGGCCTCTTGATAATATGAAAAGCAACCAGTGATGATGACCACAGCAGCCAGAACTACTCCCAAATATAACTGTAACACAAAGGAGAAATATATATTATAAATAATATATAATGTATAAATAAGTATATACAGTAAATGCAAAGCTTGAGTAAACTCCTTTAACTCCTGCAGTTGTGTCTTATTTTGATGGTTTCCAGATTACAGGCTAGTTCTAAATTGCACACTTCATTAAAGTAGCAATGCATATTTTTATCTAAAAATTGCAAAAAAAAAATACAAATAAAATACACCTCCCTTTCCCTAAACCTAGTCTAGACACTTTTAAAACAACTGGTGATGAAATCGACCATCTTATCATTTGCTGTTTTATCAACTTAAAAGTGCAGTAACACTTATAAATAAAATGACTGTAGTATTTAAAAAAATGTAAATAAACCAAAATACTGGTTAAACCAGTATGGCATGTACTGTATATTCTTATTGACTAGAGCTATACTCACATTGTCATTGGCTGGCTCTTCCTCAGTTGCAAACTGGATACCATAAGCAAGGAAACACAGGACAGCACCTATCCACAGGAGGATGGAGAACCCTCCAAACAACTGTTTACAGAATTTCATCCACTCTGGGATGGTAGGAGGTGGAGTTAGAACATTAGGCCCATCTCGTGCCAGGAGCTCCATTGCTCTTTTATGGGTCAGGCCCTGATAAAGAAAAGCAAATTATTATCAAAAGAAGAAATGACATGATGGGTTTAAGCATAATTAATAACCATAATTGCTGATTAGTAAAATTTTACATTCCCATAAGAAAAACACTGTCAACATGATGTAACTACCACTTATATTTCTCAAAAAAGGTTAAATGTTAAGACTAAGGCAACTGCAAAAAGAGATATTAACATTCATATATTCCTCCTGACCAAAAAAAAACCTACCTGGATTTAACTGAGCAATGAGTTAAGAGCCTTCCATTGAATAATTAATGCAGTGATTTATATGTTTCAGCAGCAAGTTATTTAACCCTAACTGATGCAGTGAGTAGCTTCTCATTCCTTAAACAGCCATGTCAGAAGACATATCCTGTGGTCATGGCAAAAATGTTTCAGGAGGATAAAAAATTTTTCCTGCATCAATAAAAGAAAACAACTAAGGAGTTTCCTGAAACTACTAAAATTGGGTTAAGAACTGCAAAACACATTAAAACCTAGAAGGATAATGGTGCACCAGCATCTTCGAGGAAGAAATGTGGTCGAAAAAACATCTCAGAGATCACTTAAAGGCTTAGTGTAATCAAATCATAAAAAACAAAAGAAGAACCCTCAGCTATGTTTAATAGTAAAATTATAATCATTTCCACAGGTACGACACAAAGAAAACTCAAAAGATTGGGACTGAACAGTTGTGTAGCCTTAACAAAACCACTAACCACTAAGCCTAATTAGAAAAAGGCTTCAATTAGCTAAGGAGTTTAGGGGATGAACTGCGGAACCTTGGGAAAAGGTCATGTGGTCTGATAAGGCTAGGTAGCTTTGTAGCCATAAATAAAAGACACGGATCGCTCAGAGGCCACATAATACAACAGCTAGTTCCGACTGAGTAATCTGTTTGGACAAGAGGCATTTCACGCGTGGCGATATAAAGCATAATAGCACTGTGTGGTTTAACTCTATGCATGACATCATATACAGGTATTCTAACAATCATTAATTACACTAACTTTCAGCACAGCATGGGGGAATGTAGACCCTTAAAGTCTGCAGTATTGAAAAAAGGAGAATGTCACTACCTGCCAAAACCCATATGCAAAACCAATCGGGGAACCTCTTTCAACAAGAAAACACATCTGAAAACAAAGCTAACTACCTTCTAAGCTGAATCCCAAATCCCTCTCCAACTCCTGATCAATTCAGAGAGATATTTAATAAGACGGCACCAGGTAACACAGTTATGCTATTGTTACGAAATTTCACCGTTCTGGTAGTGCACAGTGTCCACATTGCATGAGCAAATTTTCTCCTTTCGTAGGAGTCTGCAGCAACCTTTACTCCGGGATATGTTGGAGAATCTGCGTGAACGATAAGACGGCAAGGCGGGGTGCACACATACTTTACGCATACCATGGTAAATGAACACGCTTACCGTGGTAAATGAACACGCTTATAGTTTGTATGTTAGGAGAAATAAACTAACAGATGACAACATGGTAATATTGTTCTTCTTTTCATTTCACTACTGTATACTGTACTGTTTGGGACATAATATAAATCTCATATGTTTCTCAGCAGTGTCCATCACCTCCATGTTTTATTGTCTTCACTTTTTGGCTCCATGGAACTGGAAAGAAATTTAAACCACTTTCACCCGTATTAATTCCATAACTGGCATTTGCTACAGTATCTGTACAGTAGGTCACCAGCTCAGTTAATTAGTTCTGCCAGTTGAAGAAGGATATGTTTTAGTCCAGCAAAATAACTGGTTAAATAAACAAATCATAATCTGTTGATCATAAATGGCATTTGTGGAACTGTTGTTCATTGGAAGTTTGCGTATGCTTGGTATTTATTCAGTTAGTTAGGCCCTTTTATTTATTCCTTATTGTTACTAATTCCTTCTATACTTCAAATTAGCTTAACTCTCTTCCCTAGTACTGTACACTATGTAGTGCTGGGGCTAGTTCACATCATCTATAGCAGCTTCAACACATACTGTACACGTGACAACCTGATTTAGAAACTTAACAGCCTAAATGACTAGGGTTCTAATAGCTAATTAGAGATATGATTGGGCTTACTTTAGACAGGTCCACCTCATAGCGAGTTGACAACTCTTCAAGAGAGAGCTTATGATCATCCTGTAGGGAGACACACTGCATTTATGGCATTTTATACTATGTATCTTCTACATACGACAGTTGACAACAAAACATACAGTATATGGAAATGTATGGCCTAAGGAAATAAAAATAAAAACATAAACAATCCTCACCAAAGATGACTCTTTTTTCAGCTCCTCTAAATCTTTTTCTTTCTTTTTCCTCTTTCCATTGTGCTGAGAAGCCTCAGGGCTGACATCACGTCCATACTGAGAGAAAGAAATACAGTATATAGGGACAGCATAAACAATAAAATATTTCTGTTAAAATGATGGGGATCATGTCCCTTTTTAAAATGACATTCTGAAATTCAGAACACTTCTTCAGAAGACCCAATTCAAGGCATGTCAAACCATATCACAATAGCAGATTTGCTGGTGACAATTGATAATTCAATAATTCAAGTTGGGATTATATTTAAAAAAATTCTGGTGGGTCAGATTTACTACAGATTTTAGGGTGTTATTTATAGCGGTCTCATAGACAACACACAAAAAGGTTACATGTGAGAGCAGATCTTGAAGCCAAAAGGTTTAGTGTCAGGTAACGCTGGTAATAATAGCAACATGCTTTTAAGGTCATTCATCCGGATGCAATCTGCCAACTCTTTGGGACATTTATGTATCAAGATCAGGAAGCGTGCTGGTACGACTATAACCAGCTGGTTTGTCTCACTTATTTAAACCTCTTTCCACTTGCCAAAGTCTTAAGACCAGGGACATGAAAAGCTTTCTCCCTAGAGCTGTAGTTATTCTACTCAAATGCATCTAGGGGTACTTTTAATGATTTCATCATCTTTACAAGTTATCATCTTGCCACCATATCCAGTAATATTAATTGCAAATTATATAATATTACCATAACTCTCTAGATATATGCTGTTTTGCATAAGCGCTTTAAAAACTCCTGTATGTTTTATGAGAGAGAAATAGGATAAAAATGCAGATTTTCTTTTCCTCTGTAAAATGAGAAATCGGCCAACTGACTCAAATAATTTATAAAATTTATTGCTATAGTTATTTATTGTTAGTTTTTTCTATTTCTGTTGTAGAACTTGCAAATGAATAACATAAATTTTTAAAATAAAACAAGATCCACAAATAAACAGTAATGGATTTACAAATATAAAATGAGACCCACAAATGAATAAAATGAAAATATTTATAAATATTTATGTACCGTAATTCTCAACCAGTCATTTGCGTATAAAATGGTATTTAAGGAATGGCTTGCATTTATTTGTTGATTTCTGAAACATTTTTATGTTGACTTGTATAGTTCAACATAAAAATATATAATATTACAACCAACAGCAGTCATTATTGGTCAACCAATCAACAAGCGCCAAGGAGAGACACTTAGCTGAAAAAAATCCCAGAACATCTTAGGAACATTTTCATGTGTGTGAAATTAAAATCCAATAAAAAAAATAAATAAAATTAAACAACAATGCACTCACACACTAACAGGCACTTTGGAAATGCCAGGTAGACTACTCCGGGATTTCCTCCCATATTGAACTGTGGGAGGAAATCAGAATACCTAGAGGAGAACCACCATGCACAGTGAGATGCAAATTCCTCAAGGTGGGACTCAAACCCTTGACCATGGGGGCACGAGGCTATGGTGCTAACTACTATTTCACTACATTGCCACCAATACTGTAAACACATATTCAATATACAATATTCTTTATACATATTGTCCATTGTTGTTAAATTTGTAATTTTGGCATGTTTATAAATATTCCACTGTTTGGTATGTTACATGTGCAAACACAAAATCTTCTCATACAGTATGATTTATATTTCTGGTATCCTTATATTGATTCTGTATACAAATATTAGTGGTGTAGTGCAGGGTGGCTCTAAGCACTAAGTGGCTTAGTGGTTTGCACTGTTGCCTGGCACCTCCAGGTCCGGGTTTGATGCCCGCCTCAGGGTCTGTGTGCATGTTTGCATGTTCTCCCTGTGCTTGGTGGGTTTCCTTCAGGTATTCCAGTTTTCTCTCTCAATGTTCAAAGACATGCAGATTAGGCTGGCAAATTTCCTGTAGTGTGTGAATGTTGACTGGAGGTCCAACTGCAGTTGTAAAAATGGGAATAAATACAATGGTTCCCATTGGTCTCCACGATCCCTAGTTGGACAAGAGAAGTTCTAAGATCCATGGGTGTATACTGATAGTCATTCTGATTCTAAGATTGCCAGTGATTTAAAGCTAAAGTAGTTAAGGCTAAAGAACTGAGTCTTATAAAATATAATTTAGCATAGTGTTCCTTATTAGCTGTTTATGATTAAAGATTTATTTTTCTGCCTAAAGGCAAAAATTCCAAACTTGAAACAGTTAAACATAGATTTTCATTCATTCATTCATCTTAAGTCCTTGCTTTGTCCTAGTCAGGGTGGCAGATGAGCCTGCTGGAGGCCATCCCAGGAACAGTGTGTGCAAGGTGGCAGAATTCCCTGCAGATAGAATGCCACTCCATTATACGGCAACATACACACACTCCTGTAGACCTAGTGGTAATGTGGTGTAGCCAATTCACCTGCAGTACAGGCATGTTTATGGAAAGTTTGAAGCAGCCAGAGAAGCTAGAGGAATTCCAGTTAAACACAGGATGAATCGACCATGCAAAGCTCCACACAGACAGTAAAGCCAAGCTGCGGATTGAACCCAGGACCCTGCAGCTATGAGGCAGCAACTCTACCAACTGTGCTGCCTGGTTCTAAATGTTAGAATATAAGATGACTTGTAAGTAAATTATGCATTGTGCAGAACTGGTTTTTAAAGCCTGGGGTGAAAACAAACTTTGGATAAAACTAGAATGCCAAATACATTTCAGGAAAACAGGCTTCCCAGAGGCAGAAGAATTCCCATTTGTTTTTGGTGTTTTTTATTCTATTTTCTTAGTTCCCACTCTCATGCTACTGTACTGTTGCACAGGCCAATTAAAAAAACTGAAACATGGTGATTATAAAAGTCATAATATTCCACAATTAAACATGTTTTGGCAGCTAATCCATACTGTCTACTGTAGGTGGCTAGTGTTTTGACTAAATGATGGTGGATTTTGTACCTATTAATGTTCTAGATCCTATTAAGGAAAGATAATGGAGCCTACGAAGGATTAGGATAATTTCACAATATGTTGATGTGATGCTTATAATGGGTGCTTTAGTGATTTGTTACATAGTTATTCATTGTTAGACCTCAAAAGGGGAGGTTGGCTACTTTGAACTCTCCCTGACACAACCAAGCCCTTAATATTAAGGGTTAACAGAGTTCTCCAGAGAACAGTACCATATATTAGAGAGGGGTGGGAGTGGGGGTAGAGGAATTATGTCTGTGAGTCAGAGGGAAACTGCACAACACATGCTGAGGAAGGGACCGATGGAAATCATTTGCTCCTGTCACTCTTCCTCTGCTTAGTGGCTCTGTGTTTGTGTGTGCGTGTGTGTGTGTGTGTGTCAGAGAGAGAGCATGGTGTGCAAAAAAAAAGATTGCACAGCAACAAATAAAATAAATGAAACAAAGTAATAAAATAAATATAAATCTATAAAACTGCCATCATATGCAGGCAAGTTCTAATTTGCAATTTAACCACATATACTGTATGTTAGATTTAAAACTAGGATTTTCATAAACCAATTCACTGATAAATCTAGCACAGCTACATTTCATACTTTTATCTCATTATAATTATGGGACAACAACACCAGCCAGAGCTTAATAACCCTGTATATACTACAGTATGACTGTAACAAAGACTAATATTATGTCATTTTATTATAACATTAGAATCACTATACTTTGCTATATATAGTATATTAATATAGCATAGTGCAGTGCAGAAATGTAATAAAAGTACTTAGAAATGTATAAGAGAGAAAAACTCACCCCTTTCCCCATGTTCTGAAAGTTTGGAAAACAGACGACGTTCTCTCTCAGCACGTGTTTTAAAAAAAGGGTTGTTCTTTTTTTGGGACTGTCACCTCCTACTTTTACCTTCTGACCCCTCTCTCTTAACACACACACACACACACACACACACACACACACACACACACGCATACACTTTTAAAATGGTCATGCTAAACAGTTTACTGTTTGTGTGCTAATTGTGTTGAAATAAGTCAATAAACAAATCCAATATCCAGAGTTTTATATTGCATGTACTATAATATCTTATGTCTTACAATAAATTTTTTCCTGTATATTTTGCAGAGCTATTGCAACTGACCATCCTTGTGACCTGGGCATTTAGGGAAAGCAATTCATGCAAAATTAAGATCTATATAAATAAAAGTAGGGTTTTGTCTGTTTTGGTCTTTCAATGGTATCTTTGCGGCATGGTTCCTTAGTGGTTAGTAATGTGGCCTTGTGCCTCCAGGGTCCGGGTTCAATTCCCGCCTTGGGGTCTGTGTGCATGGAGTTTGCATGTTCTCACTATGCTTGGTGGGTTTCCTCAGGGTTCTCCGGTTTTCTCCCACAGTCCAAAGACATGCACGTGTCACTGATTGATGTTTCCCAATTGCCCATAATGTGTGAATGTTGACCGGAGGTCCTACAATGGTTGTGAAAAAGGGTATAAATACATTGGCCACTACTGGCCTCCACAGTCCCTAGTTGGACTACAGAGGTTCCTATATGGATAGATGGATGGATAGGAATGATATCTTTACATTTCATACATTGGAGGACACAAAACCCTCTCAGAAAAAAAACTACTGTGACAGTACGTAGTTTGGTATTTAATAAGCTGATCAACCTATTTTTTAGCTTTAACCTTTTAATAATTTCTACAAACTCTTTTCCCATCAATGACACTAGTTATCAATAAAATTGACCCCTCCCTTAAGTCTAATGTCTCTAAAATCAGCTCCATTAGTCATGAGTCAGGTATAATGTGACCTCATACTGTAGCTGTTGTGCAGCAATGCAATTAAGTTACCAAGGACATAAATATTCAAAAGGATTGGAATAGCAGGGTCAATTCTTTTGTTTTTGATTTATACACTAAATATGTTTGAAAGTTAAATAAGCTACAATAAATCACAAGATTTGTTTTCTGGTATTTACAACTAGATGTGTTAAACCAGTTAAAACATGGCACTTTGGTAGCAGACCACCCAATTTGTAGGTAAGCAAAAGTTTTGAAATTAGTATTAAATTGAGTATTGAAAACGTATACTGTCTAAAAGTTATATTTGATATTTGGTCACAAATCAAGCTCACAACTGACATCATTATTCAGTTGCATTCTTTTTTCAGTCTGTTTTTCCAAGCTTGCGACAACACTATTGTGTAACCAAATCATTTGTATACTCCCTCCTATACTCCTGTATAGACCTGTGTGTAATACAGTATGTCACTCACATGGTTATTTTTCGAAGATGTAGAGATCACAAAGAAAACAATGCAGTGTAGCAAAGATAATTTAATTACAGAGAGTCTATAGATAATTTAAAGCCTAGTCAGTGCAGATAGCATCCTGAAGGTACAAAGTCCCATGAGATGTTTTCAGTGAAGTAAAAATCTATCTGAATCACATGCAGTATGAGTCTGTAGAAATTCTCGTTCCAGTGGACGAGTTTACCTTTTTCTAACTAAATCTGCACTAAATTGTGCTACGTTTCAATTTCCATTATGTTGCATCTTCTTGCCCAAGGCATAAAACCAAGCTCCAGGCGTTTGCATAGACAGAGCAGTTAATAGAAAAGTTCACCCTGAAATCCATTAAATAAGTTTTAATTGAAATGATTTTGTGTTGAGGGTTTCTGCTCCAACTTTTTGGCTAATGCTATGTTTTTCCTATTCTCTTGAGACGTTAGCAGGTGACGTTACTTGCAAGCACCGATGTCAAGACATGTAATATGTCAACTTTTACTGTCTACTCCTGAAAACAACAGAGCTCAAAAGCTTCTTTTATCCCTCTAACTTCAGATACAATTATATAGGAGCTTTAAAGGAAAGTTGTAGATTAAGATCTTTATCTGTCTCAATTGCTGTATAAAGATGAGTACAATGCTGCTTAGAGATGAAAAAGGGAACACCTACTGTCACCCTGTGAGTGGGGCAAAGATACTATAGACAATAATTAACTAAAGTGAAAAGAACAAAAATACATATAGGACAGTTTAACCAAAAACAACTTAGAATTTTATTGTAAAATAAATGTTGGTTATCATTAATTACTACAAAGTAATTACAAATATAAATTGAAAAAAATTAAAGATGTTATGAATAAGATTATGTTAATATATTTATATATATATATTAATACATTAATAAAATATGATTTATATACTATAAATCATATGTAGTGCATGTGTGTATGTTGTGTAGCGCATGGTAGTATGTAGTGGTTTGCACTGTGGTCTCACATGTCCAGGGTCCCTTCTTTGGGTTTATGTGGAGTTTGCATGTTCTCTGCGTGTTTGTTGGGTTTTCCCCGGGTACTCCGGGTTTCTCCTATAGTCCTAAGAAATGCAGATTAGGCGAACCAACGTTCCTAAATTGCCCTTAGTGGGTGAATGAGTGTGTGTTACAGTATGTGCCCTGTAATGGATTGGCACCTCGCCCAGGGTGCCCCAAGTCCCCTGGGCTGCTTCAGAACACCTGTCACCCTGTAAACGATAAGCAGTATAGAAATTGAGTAGGTGAGAGATATATAGTGATTTTGCAGCTACACACATATTCTCTCTCTCTCTCTCTCTCTCTCTCTCTCTCTTTCTTTCTTTCTTCCTGCTTATCCTCCTGAGACCTGGCCTTGACTGTAATTTCTCCTCACTGTTTCTGTTTTCTTAACACCTGATAACTTTAAACTCTGAGAGCACTGATCTATGAAGAATTAATGTTCTCAAACAGAAGGTTTGTCAAAAGGATTATACCAAATATTGTACTGGATTGTAAAAAATATTTTGGCAATGAAGTTGGGAGAAAATACCATGTCCATTCACATCACACACACACACACACACGCACACACACACACACACACACACACACACACACACACACTTGTCACAAACGACCTCTGAGTTTATTTATGTTTCTTAAATGACTGATTTTAACTCAAGCTTTATTTCCTTTTTACAATACATTTTACATAACAAAAAACTCTAATAGCCTAGTGAGGTTAACACCAAATTAAATACGTAAAGTATTAGAAACTTTAAAACACTTTCGAGGACAGGGAGAGTTATCAGAAGACCTTACTAATACATATACAAGTACATGATACATACACCATGGAAATGATTCCATATTTTAATGCAGGTTTAATGGAGGGAAGCAGGTGGCTGTTCCATATCTGTTCAGAAAGGCATAAAAAGCATCTGACTTTCAATCAAGTGTGTAGCAACCCTTCACATCCTAGACGCACTTTACAGTTGTTACACACTCAATCGTGACTTACACACTTAACCCTGACAGCGTTGAGAATCCAAGCCTATCCATAGCTCACAGTGTGTTTGAGGGACGAAGACTTGGTGGGAGAATCATCTCTTGCTTGATTGTGATGTTCAGTGGACTTTGGCTTTTGACGTTTCACTCCGATGTGAATTCCCCCCCAAGTCCTTGCTCCAGATTATAAATATTGCATGCAGGTTATAACATTTTATGCAATCACTAACTTAATGACTTCCTGCCTTGCTGATTTCCACACCATTACTTCCTATAACTGAGAATACTAAGACTGTGACAAAAAAAAAGCCATACTATGAATCCTATCATGTCAGTTAAAAATACATATATAAATATCATTAAATACAAATTACATTTCTGTTTCCCACACAGGTCCAGTAAACTATTGCACGGCATGTCATAACTAGCATTAGGTACGTACAAAGACATAATCCTTTTTTGTTTTTTTGTTTCAATCGTTTGTTCTCTTAACATCTTGACAGGTTACAGACATGTTGTTGCAGTAAAAATACACACACAGACATGGGAAAAGAAATTCATCTTTCGCAGGCAGCAGAGAGCTAGGTATCTATATAAGCATTTTTGCTTTGGCGTCGACAGAACGCCAAACAAGAGTTTCCTTGTTGTGGGCAGGAGGTGGCAGGAATGAACAGAGTATTGTTCAAGCCAACAGGAGCGAGAGATGCATGAAAGACGGTAAAGGAGTGGAAGAATGGAGGTTTTATGAAAGGAAGAGTAATGGAAATACAGCATGGTAGTTTGAAATGGTGTGCTATGTTTTGTGGGGAAAGAGGCAAAAATGAAACACTCACCTCAGGTCAAAGAAGACTGAGTCATTGAAAAAAGAGAATGAAAATAAATAGAGGAGACAAGACAGAAAGATAGAGGGAAAGAGAGAGCGTGGGGAGCCAAATGATTAGGCTGAATCGATTCGAATTAACATAGTTTTTGTCATTTTATGGAGTCACTCTGTTGCAGTCCCCACTCTCTTTGTGTGTGTGTGTGTGTGTGTGTGTGTGTATGTGCGTGCATATTTGTGTGTATGCTTTGCCCGCAGTATCAACTTCATTCTGAGGGTTTCAGTCACTACAGTTAAAGCAACACACTCATGCACACAGCCATGGGTACAGCACCTGAACGCGGCATGGATTTTAAATTTGCCCTGCAGATGGACAATGTACAGTAATAGAGCAGTGTTCTTCACTAAATTTCTGAGAATGATCCAACCAACCGAAAAAAAAAAGAAAAAAAAGGAATGAGGGGCAACAATTTAAAGGATGAATAAATAGAAATATTTTTTCTTTTTATGCAGTTTTATGAGCATGTACTGTAGCTGACCTCTAGGCAAAAATTGGAGCAGTTCCATCAAGTAGTGAAGATCTATAAAACACAACATGTTTATCATTAAAACATTTTTTCCCCCAGATATATTTAGTGGTTTGTGTCTATGCTGGGGATTTCGTTGAGACGCCGCTAGGTTGCCCTCCAGGGGGTGCTAGTAGCCCCAAGCCTACATGGTGAGGAACAATGCTCTGGGTATGTGTAAGTCTGAGACGACAGTGCTTTATCTTTTATTCTGAGTTCTAGAATTGGATCATGTATCTGTGTCTGCATCATGTGCTTTGTTTAGCCCTTAAGCAATGAATATTAATAAAAGGGTAGGCGTGGCTACTTTGAAGGGCCAGCCTACATATGTATATAGTAAAACATGAAGTGATGCCATAGCACCAGTCGGTCAAGTGATTATGACATTATGAAGTGAATGAGAGAAATCAGGAATAAGAAAGGGTGGAAATGAAGGAAAGAGAAGAAGACAGGACAGGAGCATAAAAAGAGGGAGGGGAGAAGAGAAAAAAAGAAGGAACAGTTAAAGCAGAGATTCCAAGGACAGAAACAGACCTTTTCCCTCAACAAAGTGCTGGTGCTACCAATAATAATAATAATGTGCTTTAGTGCAAAGTGCTTTTTCTATACCAGTAAAACAGATTTGATTACAGTACCGTTTCATAATGGTGAACTTAATTAAAAACCCTGAATGATGCAGTAGGTTCTAAAGATTATAGGCAAATAGCTAGTGAAATGAAAAATCCTGACAATGATTTAATCAGTCCAATAGGAAAACACTGTTTTAAATTAAACTGGAGCCACATTTCTGATGTAATATTAATAAAGGTTACCAGCAGCAGTATACAGTGCACTTATCTTACAATAATCTGTAAAAAATCTCCCATTTTGTTTTCAATGCCGATATTTTTGTACTTATAAAACCTTCCACAATCATTATTACTTTTTTTGCTGTTTACAGAGAAATCTGATTAAATAATGGCTTGAATCCAGTGCTAAAGTGGCCCATTATCTAATACGTTTGGCTGTATTTCTTTTCAATATCTCTGACGTCAGCACAATGTCATTGGAAAAGGGATAAAACAGAAAAAATCAGACAAACTAAATGAAATGTGGTGTATGTCTGCGATTTTGTGCACACGATGTGGTGCGAGATGGTCCTCACACTGCACATTATCCACAGAGGGTGTATGGGCATGTTGGATAGTGAGAGAGATAGCAAAATAGTGTTGTGTGTCACTGTTTTGCCACCCCAGGATGGTGTGTGCATGTGTGTGTGTGTGTGTGTGTGTGTGTTTGTGTGTGTGTGTGTGTTTCAAACAAGAAGAGAGTTGTGAGAGCATTTAGCTCTCGTCCTAAATATTTAAAGCAACAGCCTGTAATGTTTATGGGTTTTTCATTATTGATGCCAAATGGGGTTTATTCAGGGGGTCATAAAAAATCAGTGGCACAGGGAGTGTTCAATGGCTCCTGTGTGTCCTAAGCTACACTGTGAAGTGTAGTGTGACTACACCACAGATGTGCACTTTAAACTGAATTTACAAATGGGGGACTACTCATCTTCCCAAATGCTCCTCTTTAAGGCCTCTCCTCCACACGCCTCTTGCATCCCACACTCGCTCAGCCGAGAGTGATTTTGTTTGAGAGCTTGGACAGGGTGGAGAGAAGAGCAGCAGCGCTACGTTTAGGCTTCTCTTCTCCTCCTCCTGTCTGCTCTTGTTTAATGAGCTCAAGCTCAATGGTCATAAGAACCCTGTCCTTCCTGTCTTTCCTGCCTTCTCCAGGTAGTCGCGCCTGGAGCTCTAGCTCTCTGCTTGCGAAGCCCTATTTCTTTTCTCTGCGCGACTCTTGCTTCTTCTTCTCAGATGCTGGCGCCTTCTGCTTGGCAGGATCCACCATGACAGAAGCCTGGGGAGAGAGAGGGAGCGTGGGGAGGGGAGGATAGAGTCACTATGGCAGGAGTGAGGGAGAAAGAAAGAAAGTAAGAAAAAAAGTAAAGAGCAACAGAGAGAGAGAGAGAGAGAGAGAGAGAGAGAGAGAGAGCCATAGCGAGATAGAGAGAGAGAGATCAGAGAGAAGGTGTGTTGTTAAATGATGCAAGGTGTGATGATTAAAAGAATTGGAGAAGGAGAACAAGAAAGCAGCAGAGAGGAAGTGAAGAAGAAAGCGATGGAAAAGGGGTGGACCGAGAACGAGCCATTAGAAGGAAAGGTAAACGGGAGGAACCTTTGGTGTCTGGAAGGGAGGACAAAACAGGAAGCCGTCAGTCAGTCCGACAGAGAGTGGCAGCATGACATCACAGCACCTACACACACACCTGAGCCTGACTCTTATGAATGAATAACAAGGCTCAATTTATGTAATAATGAGTTGATATTGCATTGATATTATGTGTTACATGTATTACACCGACAGTATCATTTAACATGGCTCTTAGCACTGTAATGTATGATAACAAAACTGATTACGGCCCGTAGTAAATGAGATTCATTTCATGACTACAATTTTGACTAATATGAAGTTCTAAGGGTTTTAAGATGTCTGTTTTTTGTCATGCATCTGATTTATAAATGATTTTCGCAGGTCTTTAAGGGGCCTTTCTGTATTAATCCAGGCATTAGTTAATATTCGTAATGTCTGCAATTTATCCATGTCATTTACCGTAGTTTGATCATGTTCTGTATATTCTCCCATTCCATCCATCCTCCCAAGTCTCTCCCATTTACTCTCTGACATTAACATAAAACTGGTGATAAGGAATAATCATTTAAAGCAATAAGTGCTTTAAAGAGTGTGACAAAAAAAAACATTTTCTATTCTGCAGAACAGAACCCTGTCAGGTTATCCTACTCGGACACCTGACTTTGCATTTGAACTTGAAGAAACGATGGATATTGGACTTCAGCAGACAAAGGGAGAGTGAGAAAGAACGAAGGGAACGAAAAAGAAACAAAGATTGAAGCTGACAGAATATGACAGAAATATATGAGGTGATAGATAGATAGATAGATAGATAGATAGATAGATAGATAGATAGATAGATAGATAGATAGATATGTTGTGAAGACATGGTCTTCTCTTTCAGTCTATTTACTTTGGTTGTCCTACAACTACTTGAAATCAGAGGTAGCATGTTGACTGTTTAAAGATTCCTCTGCTTCTAAATCAAATCATAAAATACAATCATCTGCATCTTTATGTGCACCTGTAGAGAGGAGGATTACAAGACAGCAGAAAGAGGAAAGTGGGATGACATGGGAAAAAAGTCACCCTAAAGAGTCTAGGGATGAAAGAATGTGTGGAATGAAAACATGAAGAAGCAGAAATGAGAATGATAGTCAGGAAGAGTGTGTGTGTGTGTGTGTGTGTGTGCGTGTGTGTGTGTGTGTGTGTGCGCGCGTGTGTGTGTGTGGGTGGGTGTGTGTGTGTGTGTGTGTGTACGCGCGCGTGTGTGTGTTTGCGTGTGTGTGTGTGTGTGTGTGTGTGTGTAAATATTATGGCATGTTGGACTCCAGATGAATGCCAGCTTGAGACAGTATGAAGTAATAGGAGATGGGTAATAAGTGGAAACAAATTTCGAATTTTGCATAACTGTTACAATAGTTAAATCAGCATGCAAGTTGCATGTAAAATAAAGCCCTGTAATAAGGTGACTAAGGTAATATGCCAATGTTATGGAATTAAAAATAAAACGCATTTGTAAGCGAAAAAATATGTAATTTTTTATCTATTCCCAATATTTACCAAAAAATTGGATTATACAGCCAAAGAACAGCATTGGTAAGATATTTCCTCAGGTATGTGTAATTATCGACTCAGTCCAACAACTAGTTTTAGACTGATAGATCGTTATTACTGAGTTACAGGTAAACATGTCTGTCGTTCTATTCTCAATGCACAAAAACGAAATATTAAATTATTGCTTGTGCTAATAGCTCAAATGCTAATGATGATATTGTGGCTTCAAAAATTACTAAATGTATTAAAAATGTATTAAAGGTACCACTATCAGGGAACCAGTTGAAATAGTGAAAATAAAGATGCGTTTTGGACCCGGTGGTTAGTCTATAGCTGGCATGCATTGTGGAGAACCAATACAGAGGTAGATGTTAAAACTTTGACCTTGTCCTCTGCCTGCTGTCTCAGCCTTTGGCGGCAGACAGAGAGCTGAATGAGATATGCCATACTGTAGATAGACAGCAGCAGAAATTTGCCTAGTTTCTGCTTTCTAGCTTGCCAGGAGCATGCATGCATCATAGAGAAAGACTATCATTATTAAGATATGTCCTATTCCAGTACCGATGACATTTAAACCTCAAAATTCTCACTAAGAAAAAAATTACATTAAGAAAATAACTTTAACTCTTGAGCTACTACTGTATTTGTGTTGCTGAACATATTGATTAAATCTGGCAGTCCCTATTCAGACCACTTATCTAACCTAATCTTTATCACCTGACCTGTGAAGTATATTTTTATTTGTGGCGTGTGCTTAGTAATTAAGCCTTATAATAAACTACGAATGTTCCAGTCATTGGTGGAGCAAGTGAGGAGAAGACCAGAAGAGGAGTTCTTTACAGGAGCCAAAGCAGCCAGAGTTATGGGTCTCAGACTTGGCGTGTGCAAGCCAGTCTTTTTATGTGTTCATGTGTGTTTGTGCGCTTGTGTGTGTATCTGTGGGGGGCTCCGGGGTGCTGGTGGCAGCGGGTGAACACTTGCCTGTTTTTGCTGGGCTCCTTCTTTCCCTTTGCCTTTCTTGCCATGTTTGCTAAGAAGAAAACACAAACATAGTGCGAGGATTGAACCATACAGTGTGTTAAGCTCTTCATTTCAACCAAACAAGAAAATAAGGTAGGAGTTCAGGCCTTGGTAAAAATGTGTGTGCGCGTGTCTTGACTAGGGAAAGGATGAGCTTTAGCCTTTTTGAAAGTACGTGTCTGAATGCGTGCGCTTTTTTCTGAAATCTGAGGAGACTTGGGTATGATCTTAGTGAGGGTGTGTGTGCGTATATCTGTATGTGAATCAAAGCCAGGCAGAGGTTCAGGATGCGCTTGAGGCAGCAGGTACTCCCAGACTGACCTCACACTCAAGCTGAAGACACGTCGGGCCACCAGGAAGCGCATCAGATAGTAGATGGCCACCACCAGGATCAGCAAACCCAAAACGACACCAATAATCGCTCCTGTGATCACGCCGGCCTGGATTGGGACTGGAAAGAATCAGATGAAATATGAGATGTATGTCATATGTTTCTATTTTTTCACTTTTTCTTCACTGTAAAAAATGTGTTGCAATTAAAGTACAAGTTAACGTCAATGTCCTGTAAAAACCTTTAAATAATAATACAACTAATTAGATTACATTACTATAAAGATATAGCGTTTTTTCCAGTGACTTAATGTAAATTTCCACAAATGCACTTAAGCCATTATTTACTGAAATTCTTTTAAAAAACTAAACAAACTGTGGCTGTAAATTTACACTAATGTACTGGCCACACTTTTGCTGGCATGTTACACACATTACACCTGCACTGTGACTTGAGAAGCTGATGTTTTCCTAACCTTCTTGCTGCAAGCAGTGTGAGCAAAGTGACACAATGAGCACACAATTCAGTAGGGGAATGCATGCTGTCACTCTGTTCAAAGCAAATGGAAAGCATCAGCTTTGGATTCATAATGCAGCGGAAGAAGGATAGCAGACTGGAATGCAGCTCTGCTACTATTAGGTGATCAAATATAGAAAAAGAATTTACCAGCAGAGGTGTTTTTAAGATGAATGAACAAGTCGCTTAGTTGTTCGCTATGCTTCGATAAGCTTTCTGATATCAGGAGAGCCACAGACAAACATGTAAACATGGTGGGTGTCAGTAAGTTATCTGATTATTACCAGCAAAAGACAGGGTGATGTTGAATGATGTTACACTGATGGTAAGATTTACAGAAAGGACAATAATGGTTATTTCATACCTTTCTCAAATACCAGAAGTCGTACACTAGAGGGTCGGCCCACTATGTCTGGAGGGTTCTTGGCATCACAAGTGAAGGTTCCATTGTCAAGAAAGTCCAGGTTTTTGATCAGGATAGAGCCATCGCGACGGGATGGGTTGCCTACAAACTCCAGGCGCTCCCGAAATGGCCCTTTATTGTCCACATAGGGAACTCCATTTGTGTAGTGGAAGATCTGATCAATCACAAAACAAGTGTGGTGGATTTTTATTCTCCCCACACCGAAGTTGCCCTAATTTAAAATATTAAACAAATACTGTAACTTTAGTAAAAGAAATCAAAGAAAGACTCTGGACTTTGGACAAAGGCAGCCAGCCTTGAAATGCCTAAGATGTGAATCAAAGCATCACCACGAACAGACTGATTTGACTGTGTGCACTCCTTTTATACAGTTTTTTTGCAAGGGGTGGGGCGCTCACCTAGCCCCCTCCTTTGTACAATTTATTTTCATTCCGTATAAAAATTTTTAACCCATTATAATTAAATTTTCTTTATATAATTTTGCTATGTCATATACCTCGTCATCTGACTCCACCTCTTTCTATTTTTCCCATTATAACTTATTTTTCTTACAAATTAATTTCCATTATCTTTTCACTTGTTGTGTTCAATTGTGGCGCTTACGTCTACTACTGTATAAATTCATGGTGCTTCTGGTTTACTCTACAGTTTTCAAGAGACAGGCCATGGGTAAGCATCGACACATTATTTAAATTATTTTAATTTAATACAATTTTATTGTATTTACATGTTTTATTTTATTCTTATAGCTAATCGCATTTGCACAAATGATCACTACGTCCCTCTGGACAACTCGGACAGCCAGGGCAGTCCGGCTCACAGTCCTACTGACTACACTCCTACTGAACCTGTCATGGACCGGGCCTCGGTGAGTTTTGCTGACGATGAGCCTGAATCATCTGGATCGCTAATGCAGTTTCTAGAGGAGACAGGGCTTACTTTTTTCAGGAAGGATGACTCCAAACCTGGTCCTTCTAAAAGACTGTGTGTGGATAGCCCTTATCCATTTTCTTTTCTAGCCTAGTACCCCACCTCCGTCTGCCCTAAAACCTGTTTGTCACATAAGTGTTGGCACCCAGACCGATTCTAAAGTGTCTGTTGGTAACCAACCAGATTTTCCTCCTGCGCCTGTGCCAAATCTAAATCACGGCATTTCTGTTATTGTTCCTCTCACTGATCTTCAAATTGGTGTTGTCCTTCCTCATAGGAGGTTTGATAATTGACTTCTTATGCATTTTATTTTGCTATTGATGCTTATCCAGGCTCCCTATGGTTTTGTACTTTTATGTTGGGCCTTATTCTTTTTATCTTATAATCCTCACTATGTAGATGCACATTTAAATTTTTTATTTTTGTGTCTACTCTTATTAAACTTATTATTCATATAGCTGTGTGTGTCTTTTGATTATCTAATTTGAAATGTTGCTAGTGTTTCCAATACCTGTTACATCACAGTTAAGATCACCCCATGTCTGAGATTACATCATATCTGGGGCTACGTCATATCCAAATAATCTTAATCTCTATTTACATGTACTTGAACTTGATTACTTGATATAAAGATTAACTCCAATGTGCTCTTGTGTAATTTAATTATGTATATAAACTGAAACTCCTTCAAACTCTTGCATAAATCAACAAAATGAGACGAGCATATGTGTTTTTGTGGTAACATACAGAGATGCTGTCTTTCGCCCCATCTGGCCTGTAGTTCCAGGAGAAAGTGACATCCTCAGAGGTCCATCGCCATGAGAAGAAAGAGCAGGAAAGCCGGATATCCGAGCCTACCACAGCATGTCTCTCCCAACCGGTATACACTGTTATAGCCTCTGACTTGGGAGCTACCACACACACACACACACACACACACCACACATACACACAATATAAAATGAGTCACATCTATAGCACAAAGTTCATATTGATGCTTGACAATTTCTGTTATGGACCACAAAGAGTAAATATATGTACAACTAAAATCATTTGTGAATTTAGTCACATTAGACACATTAGGCATTAGGAAGAAATTTGGCACAGACACAGGTATCTAGACTTGTTCTTTGTTACATAATCTAGCATATAATGAACACTAGTTGAATATACTGTATGTGACGATGTGTACATTGTACAGTACATGCAACAGACCCTAAGCCAAACCCCACTGGTGCATTTCTTTTGCTTTCTGTTTCTCTGTCCTTGTGCTCTTATTTGGCCAAATTGTGAAAACTACACACTACAATACACACTATGCAGTGTGTCTGTCAGTTTCTTTATCAGCTTAATGAATGGACAGACTTCCTCTTCCACTTTGAGTAGAATTGAGGCCTCAGTCAAATAAATACATAAAAATCCTATTTATTAGAATAGAACAAGCAAATTCACACAGTAGAAGTTAGACAGGCAGAAGAGGAGACATCTCCATATCAACCCAAAGTTAAACTAGCTTCTTTGTGCTGGTACACACTCCTGCTTATGTAATACATTGCAATTATTGATTTTTTGTTTTTTTTAATGAATGCTATGAACAAGTGCACAACTCGCCTGTCAACACCCTCTTGCAGCAAATCACTAACCAAAAGTATTTAATAGACAGTGTCATTGCTGGGTTTAAAAAACAAAAAGCTTTAAATACTAGTTAAAAATCTGACCCTTGGCATAGGATGGCATGATTGGTGTGTTTAAGAAACTACTCAGTGTAAATATCATTAAAAACCCTGGTAACACTTGAGCATTGTGCAAAACTTTTCCACTGAGCAGAGAAGACTAAAAAATTAATGGGCCCCAGCCAACACCAGTATGTATGTGTAGTGCCCTATATATTAGATGGACTTGATAAAATGACCACTTAAAATAGAAACAAGGTAGATGTAGTTAATATTAACCAGATAGAAATAATAATTAAGTATTATAAGTAAAATAAAGTAGAATAATAACTCATACTATGTTAAATAAATTGTTAACATGGATTAGCAGCAATATTCAAATAATTGCTTTTCAGAATAGCAAAATATTCCATTCGTGAATGCAAAACATAAATATATAATAATAAAATAAAAAATAAAAAATGTATACCATAATTATACCAATTTATGTCAAATGCAACATGTTACAAAGAATAATTTATTACTAAATAAAGAATACTTTTCACTGCTATGTGTAACTTTAATGCATACATGCAAAAAGTGATCTTTGATTTTATAGTTATTGCACTAATTATTTATTTAGTTAAATGAAATTGTAGCAATATAAAAAACAGAACATTTCCAGAATTATAATAGTTTTTAAGTAATTACATTGGAAGCGACTTTGCAAAAACTGACAATTGCAATGTAATAACAAAAAAATTGTTACATAGAAATTGTACCTGTATGACAATATAAAGTTTTGAAGTTTTGTTTACCTGCACTGAGCAGCACCACAGATGTGAGCACCAGTAGAGTTAGCATGCTTTTTGGTTCCGATGGCCAGCAGAAAGCTGAGAATCAAAGATGAGGACAGTGGAGCAAAAATGTAGGGATAAAGGGAGTGAGGTTGAGGGGCACCCAGGCAAGTGTGTGCCGACTCAGAGTTTATATCCAACCACACCCCTAATTCAGGTCCAACCCTAAGACTGCCTACTTTTTTATTCTGTTCTGTCTATTCCTTATCCATCCATCCATCCATCCACTGTCTCATTCTCCACCCTAAATCAGACCTGACCTAGTGACACTTTATCTCCATAATCCTTTATTCTCCATTCACCTCCAGTCTCTCTCTCTCGCTGTCTCTCTCTCTCTCTCTCTCTCTAGCTCTTAATTTGCTCAAGTTCATTTTCCAGTAATGTTTCAAAGATGTTAAAATCAATCAGACCACTTCATTCACTTCTTTTTCTATTTTTAATAATAAAAAAAACCTTTTTGTCCAATTGACAGGGCAAGCTTCTTTCAAAACTGAAGCTTTAAACGATTATTATAAAGACTTAATGACAGGGATAGTTGAATGTTAGTGTGTTTAATATGTGTGTGTGTGTGTGTGTGTGTGAGAGAGAGAGAGAGAGAGAGAGAGAGAGAGAGAGATTATGGTATAATTGACACCTCATCATTATATCTCTTCTCATTGATGTCATCAACAGCTCAAACTTCAACGTGACTTTACATATAAAGTGACAATGTCACTTTATGCTGCAGACTTTATTATACACCAAATACTTTTAAATTATGCAGTCACAGGTGATTTGCATAAGTTCACAATCACAAACGTTTCGCTCTTTATAGTACGGAAAAGTATTCCAAAGCATGCAAATACAAAAGGCTATATAAAATCTTAGACTTAACATAAAATCTACAGTATGCTTTATTACAATGTATAAAGTGGTGATTAAAAGCACAGTGCATAAAAAATAAGAATTTTGATATGCCACAGAGGCATAGAAAAACAGAGAGAGAAAGAGAGGAAAAAGACAGAGAGAGAGATAGATGCCCTTTCACGATGAAACAAACAAATAATATTAAACAAAGCCTTCTCTTTCATCCCTCCATTTCTTCTCTCTCTCTAGATTCCTCTCCTCTGCTGACGTCTGCCAGTCAAAACAATGCAAGGAGTTAGAAAGAGAGCGAGTCTTACTGCCCATTCTGTCTCTCCAAACAAAGCTTTGCATTCTTTCCTCCTATGGTCACTATTTTACTCCTCCTCTTTCAGAAATATGGACAAAACAAAAGGATAAAGAGAGCAGATAGAAATAGATAGGTTGAGATAAGGACACAAAGACACTCAATTGAGAAAAATATTAGAGGGAAAGTGCAACACCAAGCGATCTTAGTGGGTTTTGTTACCTATTAAATGAGACCAATTTTACTCCTGAACCTTCTCATTATAATCTTAACCCTAGGCAGTGAGGACTGAACCCCCATGACACCTTTGTGCAAAAAGCATCTTGTAAGGCCTGTAACTCTCAACCACATGGCTATTCATTAAAAATTTATCCTGGTTTAGAACATACCATGTGTTGCTTTTTTCTTTGTTTATGGAAGACGTCCTGGATGTGGTAATGCAAATGAATAAAGGTCTAACAATGCTGTTTTGTGTTCGAGTGTAGCAAGAAATAAAGCACCTTTTAACGTGATGGTACACGATTAGGATGTGACCTTCTCTAAATTCCATGTATGACTGCTATATACCATATACAATCAAAGTTGGACATGCAGTAAAGCTTTCTTCTATGTTTATGATTTCAAAATTTACATCAATCAGCCATACCATTATAACCACCTAAGATGTGGCTCAGCCCACCAGTTATCGGATCCCTTGGGTGCTGTGGGTTGTGGGGTGGGGCCTCCGTGGATCATCTGTGGATATGTCTAGTACATCGCATGTGTGCTTGATCAGATTGGGAACTGGTGAGTTTGGATGATGGATTGATAGACTTGGACTCTTTGCCTGTTGGGCCTGTTGGTACACTGGGAGTGTTCTGGTGCATTTCATTTATGGCCAGCATTTACTTGTTTTCAGTGTTTTGTGCCAAGTTGTCTTTTCTGTTGGATGAAACCAGCCCGGGATGGCCTTTTGTCCTAATAGGGATGGGTAAGCCTTGGGTGCCCTGATGTACAGTATAGTTGATGATCACTGTTAATGTTATGGCTGATCGGTGTATACAGTAAATGTAAGATGTGATACTGATAGTGGCCTGATGCTACAGTAAATCAATGCAGATTTGGGTCACATCCAGGTTTCATTATAAACATGAAGTGTTTTGGAGATTAACAAAATATGCTAGAGGGCCAAACATAAAAATAGAGTTTTTAAAATGCCTTGTGTTAGTGTGGACCTACTGTAGCATTACACATCACTACCACTTTTTATATAATTAAGCACAGCTATAGACTACAATAATTCACAATCTTCACAGTCTATAGTTTATGAAATAATTATTACAAGTGTAATGATTAATGAATAATGATTCATTCCTTTGTCACCCAGATAAGATGAAGTATCTCCCTTCAAGTCTTCCTTGCCACGGTCCCCTCTAGCTTACTCAATCTGACTTTAAATCTACACTGATTTTTTTGTAAAGCTGTTTTATAACATCATCCAAGGTCCATAAAGGCACTGAATGTAAATTTAGCCTTCTTCACACATAAAATCTACAGTAATCCTAAAAGGGACAATTTAATTGAATTCCCTATGAATTCCATATGAAAAGAAAACAATACAAAAATTTTTTTAAAAATCAAACAATAATGAGCAATACAAGCTCACTTTAAGTATATAAATACACATCCCAAGATAGACTAGGATTCACTACCATACACACTACATGTTAATTCATCACAACTTAAATACAGTAACTATATAAAATAAATATAGAAAAATCTAATACACAATTTTCTTTTACTTGTGAAAAAATGCATTATTAAGTTATGGTAAGAGAATATATTATTTGTATATTGTATTCTTATATAGATTTTAAATATATTATATCTGTCCACACAGTACATACTTACACCATCACACCATACACACCACGACAACAGATTCTGCCATGAGTGTCATTAGTATATTTTTGAGAATGGCTGATATCATCAAACTGCAAAAAAGTCGAATGCTTGTAGTGTGTGTGTGTGTGTCTCTCTGTGTGTGTGTGTGTGTGTGTGTGTGTGTAGTGGTGACATTTAACAGGGTCATTTCAGGACAAAGGGAAGATCTGTCTTTTTCTCTCCTCATCCCTCTCATGGCAGAGATGTCACAGGGAGCACGGAATGAGGGATGGAGAGAGGGAGCGAGACGAAGGGATGGGGAGAGAAGGCAAAGGAGGAGAAAAGCTATTGTTCTCGTTTGAAAGGCAACTTATTGTTTTGAAAAAGCCCTGCAGTGGTGTAGGAGTGATAGGACCGAGGAAAAGAAGAGAGAGACACAAAGACAGACAGAGACAGGCAGCAAACACACTTCAGAAAGAATGTGGAAATCATTTTTCTTCCTTTCATTTTTTTGCCTTATGTTTCTTCACACAATATCTGTGTGAGAGAAATGGTGTCGAAAAAGCATTTTCTTTCTTGAGAGTGTTTGAGTACCAGATCAATATTCTGTGGAAATATCATGTCAGACAAAAACACACTTCAGCTTTCAACCAGTCTATCATTACATTTTCAATAGGAAAAATATTCTTTCACGCACCCACACGCGCTCGTGTGAGAAAGAAATGTGCAACACTCATTTTTCATAGACAATACAGAGAACCGTGCAAGCTTATGCACAATTTCGATCGAGTAGACATTTAAATAAGATACATGCTGCCATTAAATTTTACAACATATCAAAATATTACAGTAGAATGTCAGTATTTTTGAAAGAGGTCTTATTATATGATGGGAAACAGTCGTCTAGGCCAGTAGTTCTCAAATTTTTTGCAGTCAGAAAGCCCTTTTAACTGTAGAACAGCGACAACAACAATAACAACAAAGGCTTGTTCATTATATGTGTAAAATTACATTTTGGCTATACTTTGGTTCATATTAAATTTTATAAAATTTTATCACTTCCAAAACATTTTTATTTAAACAGAGTATTGTATATTATATATATGTTTGTACCCTTACATGATATTTACATTGTGAGATGGTGAGATGTGCAGTCAAATTGATTGATGGATTTATTATTATTATTATTATTATTATTATTATTGTTGTTGTTGTTGTTGTTCTTTTTTGTTGTAAACACTGTCTGGAAGTTATTTCATATAAATTCACCCCACAGACTTAATTCCTGCATTTTCTTTTTCACATGCAATGTACAGTACCCGCAAGGCACAAAAGATATTTAAATACTCAGAAATTCAAACTACTTTCAAAAAGATTCTGTTAGAGAAGTGGCTGGAGATGCAGGTGCAGGGGAAATGAAACATGTTATTTACAAACACAACAAATCAAAATGGGTATTCAGTGAATACCCATGGGTCGGGCTTGGGTCAGTCAATCTACAGTACAGTCAGGGGGCAGAAGGGCTTGGCAGAATCAGAGGCCTGGAAAACAGAAGCAATATTGTTAACTGAGAAATGCTAAAACAATGTCTAGCATTGGATCTACAGATGAAAATTTGCCTCTTGGCTAACTCTGGCATTATTTTCAGAAGTGTAATTAATTACTGTCCAAATATAGTGTAATGAATAAAGCAGATACTGTTGGACAAATAGAGCTTTTGTAGATGGGTTAGTTTGCAGGGGGGTGATAGTGTTTGTGGTGAACTTGACCGGGGCAACTGGGAGTTTGCTTCTAAGTTCATTTGCCACTGTCATGGTGCCTGAGCTCAGAAGTAGGACACAAGATGCAGGGTGCGGTTTAGTCTCGCCTTTATTATTTTGAGACAGGAGAAAAGAACAGAAAAACACACGCGAGGCCGATTAACTGGTGGGCTTTCTTAACAGAAAATAACTCCCTCTCTCCCCGAGCCGGGTCTGCAGGCGGGATGCCGGAGGTGCACCTTTGCTGTGCAAATAAAAGTCAAAACACCAAAAGCACGCTTTAACAATAACGCCACCTGTCCAGGCGATCGCGTAACCCACTGTCAGTGGTCAAGACTCCCCTGAACGTCCTCAGCGTACGCTGGCCCGGTCCCTGCAGACACCGCTTAGTCCTGGGAGGCAAAGAGAGGAAGCATAAATAAGCACCAATTTTAGTTTGAGCAACAAACACATTAACACAGATAACACAACAGTGATCGGACAGGGACCTACGGGTTCGGCTGGTTTAAATAGTGACACACAGGGGACAGACAGGTGCAACTCATTTGACAACACAGGGAGACATACTAACGTAGACACACTAGGGGGCGACAAGGTTACGGCTCAGTAGTCCGGGGAACCAGATCTTATTCCCCGGGACCGTGGTGGCACAGGTGTGACAGTACCCCCACCCCCAGGACCGGCCTCCCGAGGGGGGCGAGGACGCCCTCTTCGCTCATGTGGAGAGGGTCGGGATGGCCCGCCCGAGTGAGGAGGTCGGCGGGGGGGGCGACCCGGGGGTCGAGGAGCCGGGCGATCCGGCCGTGCGAGGTGGTATGTTGTGATGAGCTCCGGGCTTAAGATGTCCTTAGCGGGGACCCAACTCCTCTCCTCCGGGCCGTATCCCTCCCACTCGACGAGATATTGCAGGGTCCCCCCTCTCCTGCGTGAGTCTAATAGTTTCGTTACCTTGAACGCCGGGGCGCCCCCGATCTCCACCGCCCCAGGGAGCGAGGGCTCTGCCTGGCCCTCGTCTAGGGGTCCCTGAACCACTGGCCTGAGAAGGGAGATGTGGAAAACAGGGTGAATGCGCATATGACTAGGAAGCTGCAATTTGAAGGAGACAGGATTGATTTGAGACAGAATAGGGAAAGGACCAATGTACTTGGGGGATAGCTTACGACAGGGAAGGTGGAGGTGAAGGTCCCGTGTCGAGAGCCATACCCAATCGCCTACCTGGAGCGGGGGGCTTTCCCCTCGTCGTTTGTCTGCAAATTTTTTGAAGCGAGCTACTGCTTGTGAAATTCTTGTATGTGCGTCCCCCCAGACTGTTTCCGCTCGTTTAAACCACTCATCCACCACGGGCACATCGGTGGGGGTGGCATCCCACGGACAGAGCGGAGGCTGATGCCCTAGTACACATTGAAACGGCGTTAGGCCGGTAGCGGAGTGGTATAACGAATTTTGTGCGTATTCTGCCCAGATTAAACAGTCCGCCCATTCGTGTTGTCTACTGCTACAGTATGCGCGGAGGTACCTCCCAAGTTCTTGGACAGCCCGCTCTGCCTGTCCGTTTGACTCGGGGTGATAGCCCGACGTTAGGCTAACTGTGGTCCCCAATTTCTGGAAGAAAGCTTTCCAGACCTTGGCGATAAATTGGGGACCCCGATCTGAAACAATGTCCTCCGGGATGCCATAGCAGCGAAACACTGTTTCGAATAGGGTTTCTGCCACCTGGAGCGCTGACGGGAGGGAGCCAAATGGAATGAAGCGACAGCCCTTAGAAAACCGATCGATCACCACCAATATCGTAGTGTACCCCTTTGATACCGGCAGGTCCGTCACAAAGTCTACAGCTATGTGTGACCACGGTCTGCTTGGTGTAGGTAGGGGTGTTAATTTCCCAACTGGCAACCCACACGGCTGTTTCGTGGTTGCACAGACTGAGCATGATAACACGACTGTTCTCACGGTCTCCCGCATCCCTGGCCACCAGTATTTTTGAGTTAGAAGTTTTAAGGTGCGAGTAATACCTGGGTGCCCTGAAGCCGGGCTAGTGTGGGCCTCTATGGTAACGCATTCACGCAGCGAGGCTGGGACAAACGTTCGAGCGGGGGGGCAGCCGGCCGGTATGGGACGATTGTCCCGCGCCCACCGTTCAATCTCATCATCGATATCCCACTGCATGGGCGCGACAACCATAGAGGCGGGCAGAATGGTTACTGGGTCCAAGTTAGACTGTGGTGTGGGATAGTAACGGGACAAGGCGTCTGCCTTCTTATTCTTGGACCCGGGCCGATAGGTGATTTGGAAGCGAAAGCGCGTGAAGAACAGTGCCCACCGGGCTTGGCGAGTGTTTAATCTTTTAGCCTGTTGGATGTATTCTAAATTTCGATGATCGGTTAGTACAACGAAAGGGTGTCTGGCTCCCTCTAGCCAGTGACGCCACTCCTCTAACGCCGCTTTTACTGCAAGTAGCTCTCTATTCCCAATGTCATAATTTCGCTCGGCAGGTGTCAGTTTGCGAGAAAAGAATGCACAGGGGTGGAGTTTCTCGGGTTGACCTTGGCGTTGGGATAGCACCGCGCCTATTCCTACTTCCGAGGCGTCAACTTCAATGACAAACGGTCTCTCGGGATCAGGTAGCCGTAACACGGGGGCTGTAGTGAACGCGCTCTTAAGTCTTAGGAAGGCTCTTCGCGCCTCCGCGGAAAACGCGCCTAATCGTTGTGGCTTCCCTTTGAGTAGTGTAGTGAGTGGTGCTGCGATCGTACTAAAGTTTCGAATGAAACGCCGGTAAAAATTGGCGAACCCGAGAAAACTCTGTAGCGCCTTTACTGCTTTGGGTTCGGGCCATTGTGTTACCGCCTCCACCTTGCACGCCTCCATCTCGAACCCCCGTGGCCCTATACGATAGCCGAGGAATGCGATCTCCTCCTTGTGGAATGCGCATTTCTCAGCCTTCGCGTAGAGCCCGTGTGCGCGCAGACGACGCAGAATGGCTGTTACATGGCGGACGTGCTCGGAATATGACCGCGGGTATATTAGGATATCATCTAAGTATACTATCACAAAACGGTTGAACATATCCCTAAACACGTCGTTCATGAACCCCTGAAACACCGCAGGTGCGTTTACCAATCCATAAGCCATCACGTTGTACTGGTAATGGCCTGATGTAGTGCTAAACGCAGTCTTCCATTCATCGCCCTTACGCACACGAACGAGGTTGTAAGCGCTGCGGAGGTCGAGTTTAGTAAAGATGGAGGCACCTCGGAGTTGGTCGATAGCGGCCGGTACCAGCGGCAGTGGGTGCTTATACTTTACTGTTACTGCATTTAAACCTCTGTAATCTATGCATGGCCTGAGGCCCCCGCCTTTCTTTTCTATAAAAAAGAAACCTGCCGAAGCGGGGGAAGTGGACCTGCTGATGAGCCCCTGCCGAAGAGCCTCCTCCACGTATTCCTCCATCGCCCTGGTTTCCTCCAGGGATAATGGGTAAATACGCGAGCAAGGCTGTGTTTTCCCCGGCAGGAGCTCAATCACGCAGTCCCACGGATGCCGAGGGGGAAGTCGCGCTGCTGCCCTAACACTAAACACATCTCGAAACTACGCATACTCTGATGGCACTGTAGTTGACACTTGGGCACGCGGGCTCTCGATACTGGTGGTTTGGACCGTCAATGATAACGGTTTACAATATTTGGAGCATCTAGGGGACCAGGACGTGATGCGAGGATTAGTCCAATTAAAATTAGGTTTGTGAAAACTGAGCCATGGGAGTCCCAGCACGACGGACTGATCAGATCGAGGAAGCACATAGAATTTTATTTCCTCTGTGTGACCGGGGAAAGTTAACCGCAGGGGCGCAGATATTAATGTAACTGGCGATTGTTTTAAGTGTTGGCCATCTAGAGCTTTTATCGATATCGGGTATGGAAGCTTCGACATAGGAGCTCGCAGCGAGGAAAGTAGAGTGGATGAGATGAAGTTCCCAGCCGACCCGGAATCTATTAGGGGAAAAACAGACATGGTAAAGTTATTATATGATAATGTAGCTTGTAAACAAAAAGGTATATGAGTGCGTGATGGTGTGTAGCTGGTTACTTTCAGTAACGGACAGGACCGCACTTGATGATGTTCCCCCCCACAGTACAAGCAGAGTCCCGCGGACAGGCGCCGGGACCTTTCCGTGGCTGAGAGACGAGAGGAGCCGACGTCCATCGGCTCCGATGAGGTGTTTTCGCGTGGATTTAAAGGCGGGGGGTGGAAAACGTCCTTTCGGCGGGGTTCAGGTCGCTTGAGGGAGGTGCGAGGCGCTGAGCGTCGTTGCTGTGCCCGCAGGTGTTGGTCCAGTTTTATCGCCAGAGCGATGCACCCTTCCAGTGACAGTTCTGCATCCCGGCACGCAAGCTCCAGCTGAATATCCGGGCTGAGTCCATCCCGAAAGCGTGCGAGCAGACTCCGCTCGCACCATCCGCTCTCTGCGGCCAGAACCTGAAACCGGACCGCATACTCCGCCACTGGATTGTTGCCCTGCCTGATCCGCATCAGTTGCTGTTCTCCGGATCGTCCCTGATCGGGGTGGTCGAATACCGCACGAAGAGCCTCTATGAAGCGGTGGTATCGCGACGTCGTAACCCCACCTGCGTTCCATACCGCGGTGGCCCAATCTAGGGCTTTTCCCGAGAGCTGCTGGGTAATAAAACTGACCTTTTGGAGATCCGTCATGTTCGGAAACTCCGCCAGGTACAGTTCGCATGCTAATAGGAAGCGTTTGCATCCCTCGGGATCTCCCGTGTACCTCTCAGGTGGTGCTGGGCGGGGCGGTGAAGGTGCTGCGGTGGGAGGTGTGGGTCGGGCGGAGGCCAGTTGGCCGACACTACAGGCGAGGTCATGCACAGCCCGCGCCAGGCTGTCGATCTCCCTTTGCTGGTCTCGAAGAAAGGCGTGCATGCTGGCACGGTCGTCCGGCAGCGGGACCCCTGCTGCGTACATAAAGGTCCGATCATCTGTCATGGTGCCTGAGCTCAGAAGTAGGACATTCCCCGGGACCGTGGTGGCACAGGTGTGACAGCCACACTGTGTTTTTGGAAAATGGAATTTGACCCTGACACTGCCAGCATATGGAAAACATCAACACTCATATCATAGCATAAAATAAATGAAATAAATGGAAATACATCATCTGTATTGAACTGCTGTAGTAAAAATATGCAAATTGCTCAGTCCTCATAACACTGCACTTGCCTTTGGCCTTTCATTTAAAAAATGTGTATACATCAGCTGCACAAAATAATAATAATAATAATAATAATAAAACTTTAACTACCTGCCACCAGTGGAAATGCCAAAAGCTTCTGAACTAAATGAAAAAAGCGAAACAAAAAAGTATGCATGCCTACAGTACATGCACGGTTGATTGTGTTCTTTGATGATTTGGAGCAGTTTTGTAGTTACTGTATACTTACACTTAGCTGGTTGTGGCTAACAGGAGTTTCAGAGATATGGCCATGGATGAAGTTTAAACATTGAAACCATCAAGCATACCAACCTCAAATATCACAGAAATGGTTGAATGCAACATATACAGTATATACAATATCTGAAAAAATCTTTGAAATTGGTCCAGTCATTGAATCAGGAGAAAACATTCTAATAAATGATCTGATATTAATATTGTAATCTACAGTATTTAAAATCTGAATTTTATATAATATATTAATTTACATTTTTGCTACAGTATTTGTTGTGGTTGGTCTTTCGGCTGCTCCCGGCAAGGTGTCGCCACAGCGGAATATTCAGTCCGCACTACAACTTGGCACAGGTTTTTTACGCCGGATGCCCTTCCTGACGCAACCCTCCCATTTTATCCGGGCTTGGGACCGGCACTGTATCCAGTGGCTGGGGTGTGGGCACTGGCTGGAATCGAACCCGGGCCTTCCGCATGGCAGGCGAAAAACCTACCACTGAGCCACCAGTGCCCTTCATTTTTGCTACAGTATTAAGCAAGATTATAATATAATTTTTGTTATCCTCTATAAGGATGGAGGCATAAAGTACAGTAGGTTGATCTAGCATCACTAAAAGCTTTTCTATAGCCCTCTTTTTATGCTGTTTGAAATATGACCAATCTAATCTATCCAACACCACTATTTGCCAATTTGAATCCTGAAATATGGCTGTGCATTCAGGAAGAAAAGTTCCATTGATGGAAGACTGTTCTGTGGTCAGACGAGTCACGATTCGAAGTTCTTGTTGGAAATGTGGGACGCCATGTCATCCGGACCAAAGAGGACAAGGACAACCTAAGTTGTTATCAACGCTCAGTGATGACATGGTTATTCAGTACATTCATCTAGTCAACTTCCCTTTTTACTCTGATGCCCCCATCACTCTGGAATATGGTCAGTCTGAAGTCAACAGACAACATGACCTTCAATTGATTTAATCTGTGCTTTTATATACAGTATAAGCCTGGCAGGTGTGTGTTACCAGGAAGATTGTAGACTTCAAACTGTGTATTTGGGTTTTATACGTCAGGTAGAACAAAAGTTAACATAACTTTTATAAAGCCTCCCACAGTCCAAAGACATGCAGATTAGGCTAATTGGCGTTCCCAAATTGACCATAGTGTGTGAATGAGTGTGTGTGTGTGTGTGTGTGTGTGTGTGTGTGTGCTCTGCGATGGATTGGCACGCTGTCCAGGGTGTACCCTGCCTCGTGCCCTGAGTCTCCTGGGATAGGCTCCAGGTCCCCGCGACCCTAATACAGGATAAAGCGGTATAGAAGATGAATGAATGAATGAATGAACTTTTATAAAGAGTAAATTGTACCAATATCAGAATATGGCAATGATGTACTGTAGAATGTAGAACTCGCAAAATGAGCATATTATTATTATTTTTGGTCATAGAAACAACCGGAAACAATAAAAACACATGATCATGTGTATCTATTGTGCTATTTATTTGTTAATAAATGTGAGCCATTTATTATTTTTTTGCTCAGTCATGTTTGAATAATTGGTTAAAAAGAATTCAAATTCAGTTCAGTTTGAGCTGAGTTAAGAACTGGAAGGATAGTGGTGAATAGTTAACTTAGAAGAAATGTGCTCAGAAATGCTTGAAGTTGCATTGTAACGAAACCAACAGATTTTTTTAAATAGTGAGAGTACTGAAAGGAGCACTTCCACACACACATTGTAACAAGACTGCATACTGTAGGAAGAAAACCACTAGTAAAAAAAGGCTTCCAGTTTCTGGAATTCTGTGGTATTTACATATATATATTAAAAAAAAGTAATAATGTCTGATAGTTTTCCTAGCATCTGAATGCAGACTATATACATACAGTGGTGTGAAAAACTATTTGCCCCCCTCCTGATTTCTTATTCTTTTGCATGTTTGTCACACAAAATGTTTCTGATCATCAAACACATTTAACTATTAGTCAAAGATAACACAAGTAAACACAAAATGCAGTTTTTAAATGAGGGGTTTTATTATTTAGGGAGAAAAAAGGCCCTGTGTGAAAAAGTAATTGCCCCCTGAACCTAATAACTGGTTGGGCCACCCTTAGCAGCAATAACTGCAATCAAGCGTTTGCGATAACTTGCAACGAGTCTTTTACAGCGCTCTGGAGGAATTTTGGTCGGCCGGCCACTCCTGGGAAGGTTCACCACTGTTCCATGTTTTTGCCATTTGTGGATAATGGCTCTCACTGTGGTTCGCTGGAGTCCCAAAGCTTTAGAAATGGCTTTATAACCTTTACCAGACTGATAGATCTCAATTACTTTTATTCTCATTTGTTCCTGAATTTCTTTGGATTTTGGCATGATGTCTAGCTTTTGGTCTACTTCTCTGTGTCAGGTAGCTCCTATTTAAGTGATTTCTTGATTGAAACAGGTGTGGCAGTAATCAGGCCTGGGGGTGACTACAGAAATTGAACTCAGGTGTGATAAACCACAGTTAAGTTATTTTTTAACAAGGGGGGGCAATCACTTTTTCACACAGGGCCATGTAGATTTGGAGGTTTTTTTTCTCCCTTAATAACGTAAACCTTCATTTAAAAACTGCATTTTGTGTTCAATTATGTTATCTTTGACTAATAGTTAACGGTTTTTGATGAGCAGAAACATTTAAGTGTGACAAACATGCAAAAGAATAAGAAATCAGGAAGGGGGCAAATAGTTTTTCACACCACTGTATACTTATAACAAATAAAACTACTAGTAATGGCAAAAGAAAATAGTATACTTTGAACACCAACACAAACAAAAAACTTGTAGCAAACAATCCAGAACCTTTGGATAGATGCACAAATACCTTCTGATAGAATTAGGTATGGCAAATCATAAAGACCAAATGTAGGGTCTGTTGCTATGGTGTGAGACCTTTCTGCATTTTATAAATCAAGGAATTATAATGAGTGCAAAGTCTTTACTGTTAGCTGATTCAATATGTACAAGATAGGGATGATGTCACATTTTTGGTTCTAGTAAGGAATCTGGAGCTAACTAGAGCAAGTTTATCAACGTACTGTAATCCAGACCACAAAGAATTACAACAATCCATCCAAGAAGAAAAGCTTGAACTAGTTTTTCTGCTACATTGAGCTTTCAATGATTTCTTTTGAACTTGTCGTTATCTGGGGAACATCTTTCATAGAGGAAAACTTCAAGAATTTGGAGGACAAGGTTTATGTATTTTGGGTTTTCTAATATGAATATAGGATTCAAGCATTGAAGATAGGAGTTTTCATAAAGGTAAAAAATATACATAGATTATTAATGTAATTCTGTGGTGCTAAAAATCCCAAAATGCCTTTTAATTTGCCAAGCCCAACTTCCTGTTAGTGATCATAACGGAATATAAATGGCAACTTTTTCTGTATTGTCATAAGTGTTTGATTGAGAGCATACACTGGATTGTCCAACACACAGCACAACTGGAAAATCTAAGAAACTTAGATCTAAGAAAGAGGGTGGTAGATTACCACAAGTCAGGAATGTTATCGATTACCTACAAATTCCAAGATTGGGTCTGGAAGACCCAAACTGACGCCCTCAACTCAGAGGAAATTAGTTCAGATGGTCAGGAACAATCCAGGAACCACCAAAGCACAGTCCTGCCATGAACTAGAAGTTGCTCGAACTGCAGTGCCGCAGACCACATGTCAAGTAAATTTTACATCAACATGGACTGAAAGGCTGCCGTCAAAGAAGAAAGCCGATTTCAAAGACCTTCAAGCTTAACTAAGTTTTGGAGTTGACCTCATTCATGAGGAAAAAGACATTTTGTAGAAAAGTTCTGACCATACTGTAAGTATGTTTGAAGGAGTAACAGTGAGGCATTCAACCCTTAGAGAATTTTACAAACTGTTAAGCATGATAGCATCTGCTTTGCTGCCACCGGAATTAGTGCATTCCTTAACCTCAACCCTATCACAAAACAGGCAGTGTTGTGATGCAGAAGGAACATGTCTTTAAGACCACTAAACTTCATGACCTCTAATCAATTTTTTTTGCACAGTGCACTTTTAGCTGAACATTACTCTAGAGCCGGGGTACTCAATAGGCGGACTCCGGTCCGCATTCGGACCCAAATAACGTTACATCTGGACCGACACCAAAACAAACATGCTAATTTAATCATAATCATAAAGTTCTCAATGAAGTGCGCAACTGTGTTTCCGCGCGATAGTCGTCTAGTGATGGGTCGTTCATGAACGATTCGTTCTTTTTGAACGAATCGTTAACATGACTCAGAAGAACGAGTCGTCTCCGAGAGTGATTCGTTCGTTTATTACTGGGCGCGCATGCGCAAATCATCGCAAAACCTCCGTAGGCTATGTATTGAACGGTTCTCAACAAATTGTCAAGTCCCGAGTTGTCACGTGACTGCCATAGGCGCTATGCGGTGCCGTAGATTCAAAAGAACGAACGACTCGTGGAAGATATAAGAGGTGAGCTACTCATTCTGTTTATTATAATATGTCCTTAATATCCTAATGGTGTGCTCAAAACTGGCCATTGATACAAGTTGATTTTGAAAACAGCGAATTTAAGAATGAGTGAACAGAAAAATATGCATTCGTGCTCCCCGTGGGAAGCAGAAAACCAATGTGCTTAAGCTAGCAATCAAAAGTGGTCACCTTCTCACCTTCTGGACACAGATAGTTACTGCAGCAGGTGTTCCTGTCCTGCAGAAAATGGCTCTTCAAATTCTCACAATGTTTTCCTCAACGTACTGCTGTGAATCTGCCGTTTCAACTATGAGCATGGTGAAAAACCCATATCGCAGCACCCTCACCAATGAACATTTACATCAGTGCCTCCACCTGGTCCTCACACCTTTTATGCCCAAGTTCAAACAACTGGTGGCACAAAGATGATGTCACCTTTAACACTGAAAGGACTACCATGTCATTTTGGGTTTGACTTTTTTTGTAGTTCTCTATTTGAAATTGGACTGTCATTTTTCCGGACCTCGGACTGAATAGAAATTTGGTAAGTGGACCTTTCAAATTTATATTTGAGTACCCCTGCTCTAGAGCTTTTAGCTGCAGGTACATTCCACAGAGAAACTGAATATTGTACTGGCATGTCCTCAAAACCCCTTAAAAATGACACATCTTTGCTTCATTCATATCGCTCACATTGTAATACATTACATTTCAAAAATAGGCACCATACGAGACAACAAAAATGACAAATTTCCATGCCATTCCAGAGTTTCTCGGCAAATGGGGACAAAGAATGAACATACAGTACACACACACAAAAATCTACTCAGAAAAGAGCAAAATGTATATAAATATATTTTAATTTCGAGCTACTTTATGGAACAGTATCCTCACTTCTTTTTCAGTGACGTTAATCCTTTTGCCAGTGTTTATGCCAATTCTCAGCATGTCTTAGAAGCAGAAAAAATTGTTAAGCATAGACAGCTGAACAACTTTGACTGAGCAAACTGTGCTGGGTAGATAACTGGGTCAGAGCATCTCCAAAACATCAGGTCTTGTACAGTGTTCCCAGGATACAGTTGTTCAGTTGTTAGTGAGCACTAAACAAGGTCCAAGAAATGACAGCTACTGTAGCACAAATTGCTAAAAAGTTTATACGTTATTGAAGCTGTGCACTGCAAAAAATGCCTACTATATATATATATATATATATATATATATATATATATATGTGTGTGTGTGTGTGTGTGTGTATATATACACACACACACACAGTCAGTCAAATTCTTTATACACACTTCAGGAAAGGAAAAATGTGCATAAATATTTTAATACAAAATTTATTGCTATATGTTACATTGCTATAACGTGATAATATTACTCATATTATATTAATATGAATAATAAAACCACCACTGACTGTGCAAACTTCACACTGTACCTCAAGCAACTTGGATTCTGTGCCTCTCCTCTCTTCCTTCAGACTCTGGGACCTTGATTTCCAAATGAAATGTAAAATTTACTTTCATCTGAAAAGAGCACTTTGGCCCACTACAGTCCAGTAATTTTTGTCCTTAGCCAAGGTAAGACTCTTTTGATGTTGTCTCTGGTTCAAGAGTAGCTTGACACTAGGAATGTAGCCCATGTCCTGGATACATCTGTGTCTGTGGTGGCTCTTAAAGCACTGACTCTAGTCTTCATTTCATAATCCTCTCAAGGCTGTGGTTATTCCTGTTGCTTGAGCACCTTTTTCTACCACATTCTTTCCTTCCCAGCCTGAGAGACCATTTATCGGCTCTCAGGAAATCTTTGCAGGTGTTTTCAGTTAATTAGCTGATTAGCATGCAACACCATGAGTTTCCAAAATGTAACTTTTTCACAGTTAGCACTGTCGCCTTGCACCTCCAGGGTCCGGGTTCGATTCCCCGGCCAGGCTCGATTCCCGTCTCTGTGTGCATGGAGTTTACATGTTCTCCCCGTGCTTGGTGGGTTTCCTCCGGGTACTCCGGTTTCCTCCCACAGTCCAAAGACATGCAGGTTAGGCTAATTGGCATTCCTAAATTGCCCGTAGTGTGATTGAGTGTGTGAGTGTGTGTATGTGTGTGTGCCCTGCGATGGATTGGCAGCCTGTCCAGGGTGTACCCCGCCTAGTGCCCGAAGTCTCCTGGGATAGGCTCCAGGTCCCCGCGACCCTGAACACAGGATTAAGCGGTATAGAAGATGAATGAATGAATGAACTTTTTCACAATATTCGAAGATTCCGAATTTTGGGGTTTTCATCAGCAGTAAGCCATAATCATCTAAATTAAAATAAATAAACCCAGTCTGTGTGTAATGAATCTATATGTGTTTCACTTTTTGAATTAAATTACTGAAATAAATCAACTTTTCATTAATATTCAAATTTATTGAGATGCAACTTTATATCTTTAAAATTATTTATTATTAAAAAATATAATAAAAAAAAGACCCTTAACTAGGGAAGAAATAAGACCAAGATGCACTACAGTATATGAAGGCAAGCATGTGGAGGCGGAAACCTTGGATCCTGATGTTCGTGTGAATGTTACTTTGACATATACCACCTACATGTAAACATTGTTGCAGACGAAGTACACCTCTTCATGGCATTGACATCCCCTAATGGTGGTGGGCTTGTTCAGCAGGATAATGCATCTTGCCACACTGCCACAATTGCTCAGGAATGGTTTGAGAAACATGACAAAGAATGCAAGGTCTGTAAATAATATTTAGTGGAAACAAATTGATAACCCTCCCAAAAAAGAAGTGTATTTTAGTACAGTATAAAGAACATCAAATGCAGCTTCAATATTTAAATTCTTTATACTGTTACTGTGAGAAACTTCTAATGCATCAAATTCATGTCCAGGTTTCTGTACAGCACTTCCAATAACAATAGAAATAACAGATGAAATAACTGATCATCTCCAACAGTAGCTCAAACATCTGAGAGAAGAACATGCAGCAGAATGAGCTTTAACTAGTTTCTCTCAATGTCATCGACACATGACCTACTGCTTGAACAAAGCTGAACTACCCCAGCACCAACCTCCCACACCTCCCATTCTAGTACAAGTTGATCTTTGTGTAATCTGTCCACAGAATGCTGCTCCAGAAATGTACATAAAAATTCCAGGGTTTAAAATATTGTAGTCTGGAAGAAGTTTGTAAGAAAGAAAGACACAAAAGGATCAACATTACAAAACAGATATAACATACTTTAAGGCTTTCCTTAAGAAAATAAATTTTTTATTTCCATTTTATTTTGTATGCATAAATGAATCATATAATTCTAAATAGACAACCTGTCTGGCGAAAGGGGTTTTCTTCATGAGGAAAAGAATTTTTTTACAGTTTTCTGTAGCCTCCTGTGGCTGCTAAGCTCACTAACCCCGTCTGTGTTTACAGAAGAATGTAATAAGTAATTGTTTCTAATCTCACTGATGTTTTTTTTTTTTTTTTTTTAGCTTAATGATGCCCTTCTTCACTCACAACGATGGCTCTTGTGAACTATATATCTATTTTTTTTCAATGTTTTATCTGTTTACTTGCAAGTGAGCAGTGAGTTGGCCAATTACTTTGGGTCTCTTAAAAACAGATAAAACATGTAGTTATAATGCCAATGTCCAAATATTGGATGGGACCACAAATACTCCATCAAAGCTCCTAATTATGCAAACTCATTTTGATCCCATGCCTAAAGCTCTATAGAAAAATATCCTTCAATGGAGAAAATCATTAGGGTCCATAGAGCAGTAAATATTTTTGTCTTTAACTAAAATGCACCATTTATTCTACTCAGACTTTTCATTTTGCTCATTTAATCCTTCACTTCTGCTGTGTAAATGGTTCCCCATATTCATAACATTTAGCTTGAACACTTAACTCTGAACAAAACTGCAAACAGATCCAATGTTCACATCATCTATATTCTCAAAAAGTCCATAGAGTAAGGGGACACAATTTATAAAAAGAATTTTATTTCAGATGTTCATTTTAAAGATTATTTCCCTATGTACAACTGTGATTTGTACCTTCATTTAAAATAATTATAGAAACAAAAAAAAGGACATATTTAAATGATACAGTTGGCATGAATGGTCTGACTAAACAGCTACACAAATTTTAGACTCCAGGAGCCAATCAGAGAGGCAGAATCAGTAATAATCCTCTAGATCAGCCTTTTCTGCTTGATTCTGAATCTGCTGCTGCTTTTTGTAGAGATCAGCAATCTAGAGAGAGAGAGAGAAAGACAAAAATTACAAATCACAGGTGTGCTCACAGAATCGGGTCTTTATTAAGTAAACCATTTTTTCCTCGGTATGGCATCATAATGGATTTGAGAGGTGAACAAAACAGGAAAAATGATTAACTTATACCATATAAGATTAACTTATACCATAATAATTGGAAGAGGAAAAACATGGAAAAGGAAAGGACAGGCTACAACCATTCAAACATGTTATGCATCTTCTAAAATTAGCAGGATTAATTCTAAACTGTATGGAGATATACTTTTTGTCCATATTAAATCAAATGCTACAAAACTGGTAGGGCATTGCTTCATAGTACAGATGGCTAATGGCCCAAACTGTACTGCTAAAGCAACCCGAGGCATGCTGTTCATTTGTTGAAGATAAAACTGTAAGGCAATAAAAGCCTGGCAAAGAGGAAACTCAGCGTGACTTCTAGACTTGATGCAGTCATTGATACAAAGTTTTTGTATTCAAGGATTTAAATATTAATATTTAAAATTATTATATGAACTGATTGTCAAAGTTTGTCAAACAAAACTTTTGAGCTTGTGAAAATGGAACAACTAAAAAATGGATGGCATTCTTAAGTGGTTAATTCAATATTTGTGTTAATCCCATTGACTTGATTGCCAAATTAAATTTCTATTGAGGAGGTGGACAGAGGTAAAATACAATAAACAAACTGTATAACCAGTACCTGATTTTTTTGTGTGTATAAAACTGTAGTAGGTATGAAACTGCAAATATAATTTTGAATAAATAATGAATCAAGGGAGTGTTTAGCAAATTTCGACTGCTGCTCAATGCAATTGCAATGTCAACAACGTGACATCATGAATCAAATGAACCAATCTCCAGTAAGTTGCCTTTCAGAGCAAAGAAACTGGGGTGAAGTGAACACCTGAATGCAACCCAAAACTACAATATGTACTGCAAAATATTACTGCTAACGTGACAGTTTTTTCTTACTCTCAATGGGCTTTACACATATATAAAAAGCCTTTCAATCATATAATGGAAAGGAAAGTGTATTACTGAGGGTTTTGCTGAGGTCTGAAGAACAATGTATTGCTGAATATTAAGTTAAATGCTTTCTGTTTGTTATTCCTCAACACTCACGTGAGGTTTTCTTTGCAGAAACATCTGGTAATACAGTTTATTAACAAACAGTTTATTAACATATATCTCATATGTATCTTACATGCTCTTTATCCCTTTACCACAATGTTTATTGTTCAAGAGCACAATTTCATAAACTAATTTTTATAAAATAATAATTTTTAATATAAACATTTTTTTAAATAAATAATAATAAAAAAAAGAAAACATCCTATGCATAACAAAACATACAAAAGGTGCATGGTTGCACTCAAACATTAAACCACTTAACAAGCTTACTTAGCACAATGGTTTCATAATGTTCAATAACAGTTATATATAACTGGATATAACTGCATTTCTGACCTGATATCACAAAACACTGTCTATAGTTTTGCAGTGTCTTAGGAACAGTTTCTAAACAATGTTATGTTGCCCTATGGGGTTGTTACACCACATAATTCTGTGACTTGAGTTCATTTATTACCTGTGCTCCTGTTGTAGCATCCTCTGGTTTCTTGTCATCCCTGATACGAAGGAATCGAGGAAAGCGAAGAGAAATCCCTTTATCTGGGTCCACCTGGTGGACAGAAGGATTATTTCATGTCGAGTCAATTCTTCTAACACAAAAAGGACACATTGTTGACGAACTGCTTTGCAAAGATGAAACTTGGCCTTTTCTGTGGCTAAGTAGGACAGCAGAATATGGACAAAATATTACACTGGAAATCAAATTTTCCTTTTGAACATATTAAAAACAATGAAGTGGCCACTTTACATGCCATGTTGAACACTGACTTGATTAATATTAAATACTATAATATATAATATTGCATAGGATGATCACATCTTCAGTGTGAGAAGTGAGAAAATTCAACTGGGCGTAAGCAATATATTGTATGCATCATTGGTAAATGTTTCAATTCCATACTACTAGCGCCCGTAATGCCCTTGTAAATAACATCTATATAATAATTACATAAATAAAACTCCTGATACAATTAATTCATGAGTGAAACTGACCAATCCCATTGCTGCCTTGTAAACCGGCGATAGCGACAGATCAGCACATTTCACTTCCCATACTTGTACAGCATCTAGCCAAACGTCCGGCTCCGCTGATTGATCCACTCTGTAGTAAGGGCGGGGCTTAGGAAGGATGTGCTCCTGAGAAATACATAATTTTATATGTTTGTACATTTATTACGAACATTCATTAAATTAAACTTAACATGAATAATAAATGTGTAAGAGACAATGAAGAAAGCCAAGGTGGAAATTAACTGTTATTGTTTTTTTATTTTCAGTGAATGCCACCGAACCTTTAAGAAGTTATAATGCTGCTCCAGATCTTCATCTTTAAAGCCTGTTCCTATCTAGAACAACAAATTCACATAAAAAACACAGCAATAGATAACCTTGGGTGACAACTTAACACTTTAGTGAAGTTTAAAGCACCTTAATTTGCCTGCACAGAAATTTTGGTGCAAAATATCAGGTTTAAGGTCAACAGAATGAAGATAATAATCAGATGAATTGGCTAATTTGTTACAAACAATCCTGAAAACTGACTAGTATAGCCACATTGAGTTGCTGATATAACCATGTTATCCCATCTTAACTGGAAATCCATAATATTTAAAAAATAATGTCTTTACATTCACGTCTGTACATTGCAATGCTTGAGCCGCATCATTTAGCTTGACATATTTAACATACAGTATGCTAGCTGGCCAAAATGCAGTTCTGTGGAACAGAGAAATGCCTATAAACAGGGTTCTCCTACCTTACAGACTGACTGAAACTCCTCATTCTCATCATCATAGCAGGCAAGAAGGAAACCTCCATAGCTACCCGCTCTCTTGCCTTTCCCTAGATATGCACCAATCACACACAGATCCATTGTATCCCCCACACCTTCCAGATAATCCTTCTTCAGCTTTACAGAGACAGAGAAAGGAGAAGGAGGGAGAAAAAAAGACAGAACAAAAAAAATTACACACAAGACTAATATGCCTATGAAACCCTCAAAACAGACAATTACAATAGTCTACAGTACAACAATTTATAATAAATAAAAGTTAAAAGGTGGCTATGAATAAAGGTTGCTATAAAGTTAAACAATCAGGTCTGTTCATATCTGAACCCTGCAAAGCTTTGTTAATTTAGTGGCCCAACACAGTATATATAGGAGCAGAGGTTTAAAGAAACTATATATATTAAAACTCAAAGTCTGCACTCTAAGTTTTATGCATTTAGTATAGACTGACCTTTCTTGCTATCTCGCATATCAAGAAGATGTGAGTAAATAATAAATACCTTAAGCCAGTTATGAGAGCGTTTGGCAATTTCATAAGTGGCATCTTTCTCCAGGGTCTTCACCATTAAGCCCTCGCAGGAGTCTGTGCAGAAAATTAATTAGGTGTCAATTTTAACACTCCAGAAATTGCTATAGATTCATCTCATAATGCACGAAACCATTAGCATGACTTTTTAAATAAGGATAATACATGCACATTGATTAATTGTTTAATATGGATCCTGATTAGGAGGTTGTGTGCAAGATGAGCCCCTCGAAAAAAAGGGAGGGGGGCATGTCTGCATCACTGGGATTGTGTAGAAGGCCAGGAGGAATTAAACATTGCATTATCTCTTCCTTAAGAGACAGGAGCAGCATCCTTTTCCTCCTAGTCTTCTCAGCTCACTCATGCTTTCGTATACTTTGGTTTCTGAAGCATTAACATTGTATTATCCCTATTACTGTATTATCTTAATAGCCTGAGTACTGAGTAGCCTAGGCCAGCATTTTCCCCACACACAGCCTGTACAAGTCTACACTCTACAAGTGATGCATGGAGACCATCAACTGTGACAAAGAGGAATTTTAAAGAGGATTTGGGAGTTGTGTTTAACTATGGTGCAAATGCATTGATTGTGATTAATCCCATGTTACTTTTGGTACAGCCGATGTATTTAAAGCTGCTAAGGTATACATAGCCACCCATGATTGATATTCAATATAATTTATTTTTCTGTCAGAGATAATCCATCCACCACATATCATTTAAATGTTAATTATCCTCATTATAATGCTCCTTCAAGTTTGTTCTGCTATCGCAAGTAGGGAATACTGACAACCGAACGTTCTGAAGACACACACACATCTTGAACAGGCTGTGTCAAAGTGTCTAGAGAGAGGTTCTTTGAAGATGTGAACATTACAACTACAGACTAGATAGTTCTGTGAGATTTTCTTAATTAATGTATGAACATGAATTTCAAAATGTTCCAAGAACAAGATCTTTACATATAATATGATTTTTTTTTGATAGATGCTATTTGAAAATTTGAACCGATACGAAGGAAAAGCACAGCCTTCTTATGTTGACAAACGTCCCCTACATGCTTCGCTACGCCCTAGCACTGGGGAAAGAAAAAAATTAATAAAATAAAGATAAACAGGTACTTTGCTGAGGACTAAGCTCAAGGCAAAAAAGTTCAAATATTACTTTAGAAATAAGGAAGTGGTTCAGGTTTGGCACATCAGATAAGCTGTATGTAAAATATAGTGTACATCCTACACTGCAATTTGATGCTCAGAAGAGACGTTATGGCTTTTCCTTGGAAAACCCCAAAAAGATAACTATTCTGACAAACAGTGTCTTCTTTGTATACAACAAAGAGTACACATTTCTTCCATTTATTTTATGTCGTCTTACTTTTCCCTTGAATGATGGGGAGGATGGATCTGTGGAATAAATTCTGTGAAATTAATAGAAATATCCAATAAATCACATCACTTTGTTGTACTGTATGGAATAGACACTTTTGTTCTACCAGAAACCGAAAAGAACACATCAATAGAAAATGGACTGAATGATAAATTATGCGCTTGCTCTTTTGTTTTTAGGAGCTAATATCAAAATCTGTAAATGTTTCCTCAGGCTGAGTATTATTCTTCTATTAAAAAGAAAATGAAGAACGGCATAAACAATAGTTCCTCATAAGGATTGCAAACACCAAAGAATAAATTTTGAAAAAAAAAAAAAAAAAAGTTTTGTAAATTTACTTAATGCCTTTATAAAAGTTGGATTTTTTTCCCCCCTTCAATTTGGAACTCAATAGAAGATTCCAGGACGTTTTTCTTTTTAGTTATTATATGTCACACACACACACCTCGTATGGACTGCTCAAGGAATTCTGCAATGGTTTCAGTGTTGTCAGAGTCGAGAGAACGAGCGAAGACAAACTCTCCCTCCTTCTCTATGAAACTCTCCCTTAACAACACTCGGCGCTTACTCAGTGGCTCCCGTACCAGAGACTAAAAAAAAAAAATATATATAAAAAAAAAAGGCATTTCAAACATTTTGATTATTATGCACAGAAAAGTACAAGTTACAAGTGCAAGAAAGCCAGAGTGCCCAATCTCATCCAGAAGGGAGTTAAATGTGGCTGTAAGAGGCACAACCTGCTGGTCAGTTGGAGGCAGATTCAATTTAATTAAATTAAATTTTATTTGTATAGCGCTTTTAAGAATCGTCATTGTCGCAAAGCAGCTTTGCACAATCAAAAGAATTATTAGCAGATGGAATCAGGTACAAACACTGATTGGAATTACAATATTTAACTACATCTACTCCTTGCAGAAAAGATTGGACACAACTGCTGTAGAGTATTAACCTTTTGTACAAAACACCACACATTCATTTCACAGCAATGTGTCTACATGTGACGTTCTGTTCAAACATGCTTAGGAACTACTGATCAAGTGTCTCACATTCTCACCTCTCCGTTTAAGTACAGCAGGTCAAAGGCGTACACACAAACCTGCACCTTAATCTCAGATGCATCCACATCCTGAAACACAGACATGAATATATTAAAACAAAAATTCTCCCACTCAACCCCCCACCATCTGTCAAACACTCCAAGAGATGAGAACCACATGCTTCTCTTTTCTCACCTCTTCCATAACAATCTGCCCCCTTCCATGCTCACTTGTGCTCTCACATTTGTTTAATAATTCAACCTCTGAACCCTTTCTCTCCGCATCAAAAAAGCGAGTTTGACTCATCAAAAAGGGCGAAATTACTTTAAGTCAATTATTTAACAAATACAGATAAACTGTAACCCACAATAGAATTATACCAGCTTATTTTCTGTTCTATTTCCAAAATTAACACAACAATCAGGGTTGGATTAAGATAATAGGAAAAATATACCAAGAAGACAACAAAATATTGTACTCACATACATACATATACAGTGGAGATCGAAAGTTTGGGCACCACAAATAAAAATGTGTATTAATGTGCATAAACAAGCCAAGGAAAGATGGAAATATTCCCAAAAGCCATCAAAATGCAAATGAGACATTCTTATAATATGTCAAAAAAAGTTGAGGATTTTATTTTCATCATTTACACTTTCAAAATAACAGAAAACCAAATAATGGTGTCTGCAAAAGTTTGGGCACCCTGCAGAGTTAATACCTTGTACTGCCCCCTTTGGAAAGTATTACAGCTTGTAAACGCTTTTTGTAGCCAGTCAAGAGTCTTTCAAATTCTTGTTTGAGGCATCTTCGCCCATTCTTGCTTACAAAAGGCTGCCTGTTACGCAGTGCTCTTTTAAGGTCTATCCATAGATTTTCAATTATGTTAAGGTCAGGAGATTGTGAAGGCCATGGCAAAACTTTCAGTTTACGCCTCTTCATGTAATCCACCGATGATTTTGAGGTGTGTTTTGGATCATTATCCATTTGTAGAAGCCATCCTCTCGTTAACTTCAGCTTTTTCACAGGTGGTATCAAGTTGGCGTCCAAAATTTGCTGGAATTTTATTTAATCCATTTTTCCTTCTACTCGTGAAATGTTCCCTGTGCCACTGGCTGCAATACAACCCCAAAGCATGATTGATCCACCCCCATGCTTAACAGTTGGACAGAGGTGTTTTTCATTAAACTCCGTCCCCTTTTTTCTCCAAACATATCTTTGCTCATTCCGGCCAAAAAGTTAAATTTTAACCTCATCGGTCCATAGAACTTGTTTCCAAAATGCGTCGGGCTTGTCTATATGTTCTTTTGCGAACTTCAAACGCTGATTTTTGTGGTGTGGACGTAGAAGAGGTTTTCTTCGGATGACTCTTCCAAGAAGACAATATTTGTACAAGTATCTCTTTATAGTGGAGTGGTCTACCACAACTCCAGTGTCTGCCAGATCTTTCTGGAGGGATTGTGCAGTCAGACATGGTTCTTGATTTGCTTTTATCACAATCCTGCGAGCTGTTCTGTCTGATATTTTTCTTGGTCTTCCAGTTCTTGCTTTAACTTCCACTGTTCCTGATGACTGCCATTTCTTAATTACATTCTGAACAGAGGATATTGACATTTGAAAACACTTTGCTATCTTCTTATAGCCTTCTCCTGCTTTGTGAGCGTCAACTATTTTCAGTTTCAGTGTTCTAGACAACTGCTTAGAAGAACCCAAGGTGCTCTGGTCAGATGAGACCAAAATGGAACTTTTTGGCCAAAATGCAAAACGATGTGTGGCGGAAAACTAACACTGCACATCATTCTGAACACACCATCCCCACTGTCAAATATGGTGGTGGCAGCCACATACTCTGGGGGTGCTTCTCTTCAGTGCAGCACGACTAGATGATCTGGTTTGATCGCGCAGCACGGATTAACTTGAGCAGCGCTGTTCGAATCACAAACCTGCGCGACTCTTTTTTTTTATTTAAAAACGATTTATTTCAAATGTCAGGACTGTTTAATATTGTTTCCGCCTTGCCATGCCTGGTTTGTATGTGCGCATGTATTTTGATGGTCGGCGCGGTCTATTTCTATCAGCGTCGCGCAGGTTTGTGATTCGAGCAGCGCTGCTCAAGTTGGTCCGCGCTGCGCGATCCACCGGGTCTGGATATTTGTTCTGCCCACGCCTGCTCAATCGGGTGCCATGGTTTCGTCCCAGTTTAGATGTGTTTGGCTTCCCATAGAAGCGAATGTGTATTGCGTGGTTACGCAACGTGCAACGTCACGTGATCTCAACCGCGATTAAGACGATAGACCAAAATTTCAACCGGTTAACTGTGTCTACCGGTATATCGCCCACCCCTACCGGCTCGTATTCCAAAACACTCGTAAACCAAATTAAATTTTCCCATAAGAAGTAATGGAAACTCAAATTATTCATTCTACAGCCCCAAAAAATAAATACATAAAAATTATTAACACAAAATATTAAGTAAAAATAAAACTAATTAACCTGCACTTTACCTTTATAAAAACCGTAAAAATAAATCACGACAGATAAGTGTTTCCGTTTGTGCACACAGGTGCTGTGTGTGTAAAATGTGCGTGCATACACACACATTAACGGAGAGACCGTTTTTAAAACTGTTTAAAAATTAGCAAGGAACATCGCTAGTCACACTCGCGTGAGCGCATACTAACGGAATCAGTGCTGTAAAGTAAAGCAACAAAAAAAAAAAAAACTAACCAGCTCCTCAGCCTTTGAAAACAATCGCGACAGAGAAGAGTTGCTGTGTGTTTGTTTGGGAACTTGAGAGAAGGGGGGCTGTAAACGCGAGCGTGTGTTGGTGTAAGTGAATGCGCGCATTTACAGCCCCTCTTCTCTCAGGTTCCCAAACACACGCACACACTCTCTGCCTTTCTAAGACCCACTAAGAAACTCTGCAAGCACTCAGCAGGGGAGACAATAGGTCTCGGCTTTACAGCCCCACTCCTCTCAGGTTCCCAAACAAACACAAACTCTGCTCTGTCGCGACTGTTTTCAAAGATGAGGAGCTGGTTAATTCGTTTTTTTGTTGTTGTTTTACTTTACAGCAGTGATTCCGATAGTATGCGCTCACGCGAGTGTGACAAACGATGCTCCATGGTAATTTTTAAAAGTTTTTTAAAAACAGTCTCTCCGTTAATGTGTGCGTGTGCACACACATTACACACACACACACACATTACACACACTACACACACACTACACACACACACAACACACATTACACACACACATTACACACACACATTACACACACACATTACACACACACATTACACACACACTACACACACACATTACACACACATTACACACACATTACACACACATTACACACATTACACACACAAGATACTCGGTGCTCGTAAACTAAGACAATGCTAGTTTTTCAAGTCAAAATTTATTAAATTTCATTGCTCGTCTTCGGAACACTTGTAAACCGCGTTACTCGTAATCCGAGGTTCCACTGTATATATACCAGGAAGAGTCTATGGTAGAAAGGGAGGTGCATGATATCATGTAAGGGTCCTTAACCTACACATAAAGCACTAATGGTATGATGTTTTACCATGTCAATGTTAAAGTTATATAAAAAATATATATATATATATTATTTTTTATAAAATAGGGGTTTGATCGTGAGTAAATGCAAATTTGCAAAACGTTTTATAAAACCGCTGGCTTAGTGCAATCCAAACCTAAAAAAATTTAAATAATTGTGTGAAAATAAAAATGTAAAATTAACTGAGCTAATGTATTATACTCTATTAAATCACCTTTCTATGTATTGTATTTTTAAATACCAAAGACATGGACATGTACACATTCAGTACACGATTGCTTTCAACTTAAAAATAAGTACTTTTTCTGTTGTTGTTGCTGAGCTATATGTTTATCAATAAGGAAGTTAACTTGTTTACACTGTTCAGTAACTTAATATTTCAAACTAATAAAGGAAAAAAAATTTTGGTCTGAAAATATTGACGTTTTAGCTGGAACACCCACTCTTAACAACCAAGCACTGTGAAGAAAGAACGTGTATTTAAAATCGTAGCATCACTAGTAGTAAATGGATCCATTTCCCCCCCCATTCAGCTTAGAGTTGCCGTGAGAAATTAAGTATCCCAACAGCTCACAGACACTGATCCAAACTACATGAAATATACAGTTAAACCTTGTATTGCAAGCATAATTCATTCCAGAAGCGTGCTTATACATCACAGCACTCAAATATATTGGGAACTCAGTATATCAAAGTGAACTTTGAAATAAGAAATAATGAAAACGGATTCCTTCCACAACTCAAAAATATTAAAATAAAATAATTTATAATTAATACAAAATATAAAGTAAAAATAAAACAAATTAACCTGCACTTCACTTTACCTTTGAAAAGAACCCTGTCAGAGCATTGTTGTTTGTGTATGCTTGCTTGTGTTGCACATGTTGCTTGCCAATAAATACAGTTGTCAATTCATGACATTCCTCTTCTTGTAATTTCAATACTTAGTTTACATTGTTAGTTTAATAAATAATGCTACATTATAAGGCCTTAAGTAGGCCCTGTAATCGGTGATCAGACGATACAGCTTCTAGTGATCAGAGATCGGTCCCAAAAACCCTGATTGAAGCACCCCAAAGACACAGACAGACAGACACACAGACAGACAGATCTGTCTGGAAACTGGATCTTTAATAAGGAACCTCTCTAATGACACATGCTTTTGCTTTATGCTCACGCACACACATGGTCACAGTGTAATAGTAAACATTACACACGCACGTAGATGTTGACTATACGAACGATGTGCGCGCACACCCACACACACGTGCACACATGCACAGGAGACGATTATTCAATCCCGCAGTGCGAGAGAAAGAAAAAATAAAAATAATCATTGGCTCAGTTGTCTTCACATGACACTCGGTAGACAAGCGCATGTGTACTACTCGTATGTCAAGACCTCGCTTTATCAAGTTAAAACATTTTGCTTGTCTTGCACTGAGTTACCAAGATTCCATTGTAGCCCTTCCTTTTAGCAATCATTCACCCAAATTATATATAAATTACCTCAGGTAGGTTAAATGTTTTTCATACTGAATGAGTCTCAATGGAGATTCGACATTGTTCTGTGCCACAATTGTACTGTCCTCTGGAGGATGATATGATGTTAGTCTGGAGAATTGTTTTTAATTAATATCTAGACAATAGACACATTTCTATACCCATTTTATAATGGTATAAATGCTGTGCATAGCAATTAAGAATATGTGCGTGAAAATTTTAGTGTCAACATCTGTCAAGAGAACCTAATTAAATCCTGACGGAATGTTTTACACCTTTAATGGAAAAAAAACACATTACGCATTTTAGGGAATGAAAGAAAAGTTACTAGTGCAAAAAGTGTACAACCCTTAATTGTGTACAACACTCAGTGATCTCATCTACCAGCTCAGAAAATCTTGACCTTTAAAGTCATTTGTTTATTTGATTTCGGTTCCCCCCCCCCCATCTTCAGCTGTCCAACAAAGGCCTATAGGTTTTGTGCCAAAAAATAGATTGGTATTTGGAGCTATACATGATTTCCTCTATTTTGACTAGAGTCCAAGTAGCAGCTAAAAAACTAAATAAAAAAAGCAGCTCTATTAGATGATTCTGCTTCCACCAATCTTTTCTTTAGCAAACATATATTTTAGAATTGAATGTAAAATCTACCTTGATCTCATGAGACCAGACCACATTTGCCACTTAGTTTGGCAAAATTGAAGTAGATATTTTTGTGAATGTGTGTGTGCTTGAGATAGAGAGAGAGGGAGGGGGGGCTTTTATCTAGCCACCCTGCTCTATAGCATATACTCGATTTGCATCAAGCTTGACAAATTGACCTCATTCCCATTGTTTTGGAAACGAAAACAAAATCAATTACTAAAAGACTTCTGTCCTGAAAGACGCCAAATTAGCAGAGTAAGATTTTAGGTTTGATAAAACAAGTCAACTGAAATTGTAACAGGATCAAAATGTACCAGGGCTACACCAAAAAAAAATCCAAAAGTGGGCGTACCTTTTTAAATTAACATTCGACATTCAGATTGAACATGGTAGAGTAACTCTTCCTCTATACACAGTTACTACTTAACATGGTCTCCATCACAAGTGATGCTTTTGCACCATCGTTGAACCCAACTCTCAAATCCTCCTAGAAAATCCCCCTTGCCACAGATGTTCTCCCACGGTGTTACAGTTTTTATGGAGATGACACCATTGACAAGAGCAATGTGCACAGATGGATGAAGAGGTTTAAAGAAGGGAAAACAGAACTGAAACCAAATTACACAGTGGGAGAGCGCATCAGCTGTGACAAGGGGATTTTCAAATAAGACCCAAGAGTTGGGTTCAAAACTGGTGCAAATGCCTAAGCAGTACTTTTGTACAGAGAAAGAGTTACTTTTCCAGGATGTGCAATTTGAACGACCTATGGCAGTTAACAGGAAACAAGAATTCATTAAAAAAGTTCCACACATTTTGCACTATTTTTGGTACAGCGTTCGTGTAAGGCGACATCAATAAGGCTGATGTAAAGGATTATCCTCCGTACATGGTCCAGCGGAAATCGGCTTTAAAATGTAATAATTTTGTATACCATTAAAAGGTAAAGCATCACCACTGCCTCACCTTCCTTTTGCGTGTTGTAAGAACTTGAAAGGGCTGAATCTGCTTTTTCTCTCTGTCCCATGCAACTGCCTCGGTGTCCAACACACAGCTAACCACAGATTCTTTCTTTATCTGAGAAGTAAACATAATTCAGTACATAAACCTCAGTTATGAGCACATACTGACTTACTGATATGGTCTGGTCACGCTCCTCTTATATTTCACTGCAAGTGTCTATGTGAGAGAGAGACTGCTGGGGTGAAAAGGAGGACAGGGAAGAAGATGAAGGTGGAAAAAAAAAAAGAACACAAGAGCAAAGAGGAAAGAGAGAAGAAGGGCGCTACAGAGAGATGGACAGTGCATCAGATAGAACTCGCACACAGAGAGCTGAATGTGTGCAGACTCTCTGATAAGGGTAAAAGCAGGACAGTGTGAGCTACTGCCATTATATGCAAGAGGAAGATGAACAGGGAGCACAAGGTCATTGTCTGTGGTGAAGGCAAGAACTTAGCTCTAGAAATTCATTGCTTTAACAGCGGATTGCATGTGTGTTTGTGAGACCTGCGTGATCCGTGAAATGATGTCAGGGTATTTGGTGGTGTTGTCCTCTTGGTTTCGGCTAAAGATGCGAACCTCGCCACTCTCAAGAATGTGAATCTATCCAAAAGAAGCCAAATCCCATCAATTTAATAACATCCTGTTTACAATATGTTATTTAAAATAATACACATAGCAGCGAGCCCAAGAGTCAGGGCAGTAATAGCTACATGGTTAAACAGAAAGGAAAAAAAATAAAAAGACTCTGGTTCGCAGTATGGAAAAGTTTTCAAAAACAAATCAACTGTGTTGCGGCAGTTCAATTACATTTTTCCACACTAAATAAAAAACAAGTCTTTCCCAATAACAAACACACAGTCCCATCAATAACAAAACAATGTTTCCAATTTATATATCTGCATATTTTTGACACTTAGGCTATGTTCACATTACAGGGCATCTCGTTCACCTGCAATTCTTTGGTCACATCGAATTTGTACTTCATGGCGGTTCACGTTATAAGTAACTTATCTGACTCACTTATGTCACCCTTAAAAAAATCTGATCTGTATCTCATTAGGGTAAAAGGGAACCTAGTCACCTTAGGTTGGTAATGTGAACAAAGCCTTATAGATAAACCACATCTACTCTTATACCTGCATTAGATGCAGTTTTTTTAATAAATTTTAATGTGGTCTAATTTAATCTGTATTGTAATTTAATCAGTTGTAATGTGGTAATATGCATTAAAAACTGAAGCAAAATTTCTCTATATATACCTCCAAGCACACATACCTGTGCTCTTTCTCCATCATACTTGTATTCACAGGTGAAAGCAGCCTCGTCAAATCGTTTCATCACCTCCCCTACACCCTTAGTTGGGTGAGCCAGCATGGGACGCAGTGGCACACCTAGAAAACACACACACACAAGCTTAAGTCACATATGTGGCTGTTAAGGAAATCAATTGCAGAATCACTGTGGTTAAATTCTGGAAAGCAGATAAAAACAACATGGATTTCAACAGAAACAATATGGAAACGCTTCAAGTTATTCATTTGTATTTATTTCTAGGCTGGACACATACATTATTTTAAGTAAGCAACCAGTTTAACTAATGTGCCAGTTAAAAAAAAAAAAACACTCAGTCTGATTATTGGTCTGAAATCTTGCTAACTAATTGTCCTCACACACTTTAAAGTGCCAAAACAGACACGATAATGCATGCAAGTAAAATAGAATAAAATCTACAACCTCGGTACAGAAGAGAGTAGACGAACTGCTTTTTAAAATGTGTAAACTACATGATAAAAATTAATGAAACTTTGCATCAAAAATAGTCTGTTTTTACACCACTACAGCAGGAGCATAAAGTGAAGGCTTGCAAAAGATAACGTTCCTGTTTAAATGCCATTAGTGAGATAAGACTAGACTGCTGTGGATGATGTTGATCAAAGTGACTACACATTTCCATAATATAAACTTATCTTTCATGAAGTGTAACTAATTTTATTTTTCCAATCTCTAAGTACTGAAGACTTGTTTACAGATTTTGAGGTAAAAGGGGCCTGTGATAGCCTGATATCTCAGTATGAAAAAAAAAACCCGGCTTGCAATCATTCATACTGAGAGAGTATACACAGAGGGAGCCTTGAAGACTCTTCATTTATGCCATAAAAATTACTAATAGCATTTTTTAAAATGTCCTTTTTATATAAAATAAACACTATTATGCAAGAAATTAATAAAACAATAAGGCATGCTGTTCTGGGAAAATAATTCAAAGCAAAAGTTTTTCCCCGCCAATTAGTAACATTTCATGTTTTATAACCATTAACATTTATTTTCATTCCACTAACCTGAAGGATAGGCATTATTCTAAGTGTGCTTATATTTATTACTAATATAAATACCTGTTGTTGACAGTTAAAAATAGTTAAAAGGTTAAAGCTAAAAAAATAAGCTGACCAGCTTTAATGTAAACAGTGATATTATTTCAGGTTGAAGCCCATGTACATGTCTGCCTGTCTTTCTGTCCCTGCCCAACTGGTTAATATTAAGAAATACAATCTTAAGAAATTGTATTTAAGAAATACACTCAATAAGGGTGAATATTTTATACCTTGTCAAGTTGTAGTTCTTTTATTGTCAGCCAAATACACTCCCTGTTCGGTAATTGGAAAGTGAATCACAGATGAGAAAAAATAATAATAATAAAGATAAAGATTATGTTTTGTCTCTGTATTTCAGTGGTGGAATAAAGTTAAATTTAAAATAGTAAAAACATTCACTTTCTAATATCTATTGTGGTGATACTTGTTTACATTGAGCAAGTACCTTATTAGTAGCTTATTTTAAAATAGATTATCAAATCCACCACATAACATCTCTTTTACTCATCATTTTGCTTTCACTTATGGTGCAGGTTAAACTTCAGCCAGATATCAACCTACTGCAAACGTTTCATTCAATTCTGTCCAGCGGTCAATTCAAGACGCACACAGTTTTACGCATTATAAGCTTGCAGTTTATAATCTGCCGCATAACTGCTCATAACTTCACCTCTACTCAACATTTCATAAATTTATGGATAATGGATAAGGATAAACAAATTGAAATCTGTCAAACCAAATTTTGCATGATCAACTCTTATTTATATGGATAACTGCATTGTGTGTGCATGTGCTCGCACAGTGCCATGTAAAAGAAAGGTATTCCATTCAGGGGATCTGCCTCATGTCACACTCTGTATAGGCTCTGGACTTGCCACAAGCCTTGCCACATAAACTAAATAAAAAGGATAGATGAATGAACAGATAAATGGATGAATGAATGAAGGCTTGCTGCAGTGCCTCTGAACAACTAGTCACTCCACAGACTATAAAACAGGTTTGTATGAAGATGGAGCATTTTCATTTTTTTTGTGTATCATTTGTCTTTTTTTTTTTTTTAACACAAGATTTAAATAAAATATTTTTTTATCAGATATTCTGTTAATTGTATGGAGTTAATCTTAATCGCACTTTTGGGGGTAAAAAAAATAAATAAAAATAAATTAATTAATTAAAAAAAAAAAAAAAAAAAAAAAGAGTTTTTCAGGACTATACATAAAGTAGCAGAAATTATTAAACTTTCATTAGGTGAAGCCCTTACCACCACCTATGTAGCCACACATACCTACAAAAAAGGCACAAAAAGCACACTAGTGATTAACAGATCAGCAGCATCAGATGGGACTGATTACCTGGAGTAAGTTTGCAGTGATTGGGAAGTTCGTCTATGCCGAATTTCAGGATCACAGGAATAAGGACATCAAAATTTGGCATTTCACTAAACAAGTAACCACAGTAAAATCAGTAAAATCCAGTAAGGTATAAACTGAGTGTAAATTTAAAACGGTTTCCTCCAATTCCAAGAGAATGTTTAAGTGTGTACCAGTAAGTCTGCTTAAGGATGAGTCCTTTTTCCTCAAGCCGCGCTCTTCTGCTCTCTGCACTCATCCCCTTTCCAGCATCAATCACAGCAGGAGGGAATTCTGGACATATACATAGATGAACAGATATATGCGCAAGTTAAATTAAAAACTATTACAGTCAGGCCCATAAAGTGTTAAAGAACAATTAGCTGATCAGTTGTTAGTCGCGCGTGTGTAACTGCCTCATTATCTTACAATTAATGCAAATAAAAATAAATAGGGGTTAATTAGAATATATTTGGAATATGCTCACGTTAACTAAATAAGAAATCCAAAGTTGTCACTGTCAGCCTTTATTGTGCTGAAAAGCACAATAAAGCAAAGACATTAGCTGTTGCCAAATCAACCATTTGCAACATTCTCAAAAAGAAAGAATGCACTAGTGAGCTCAGGAACATGAACAGCTTAAGGTAAAAAGCTTTTTTTAAAAAAAAAAAAAAAAAAAAAAAAAAAAAGGACAACAAATGCTGTGAAGCAGGATAGGAGAACTATTTCCCAGGAGATGAAACACCACCACATCATTTGGTCATATAAAGAAAGCCCTTGAGGAGGTAGACAGGAATGCCCTTGAGGAGATTAAAGAGCCACTGCCATGCATTTTGACATGCCAAAATACGAAACTTTTCAAAAAGAATAAGGTAGTTGTGTACAGGCACTGCATAATTTTATTAGCTAGAAATACAAAACTGGAGAATGCAGACAGAAGGACTTGGAGCTTAATCCAGACGGTGTGTTTTAAAAATAAATAAATAAAGTGCAGCCTATTTGACAAACAGAATTAAGTTTTACTAGTTTTCAAAAACTCTTACAAATTTGAAAACTCAGATGAAGAAAGGAAAATGAGAAAGGAATAATCAAATGATGGAAACTTCAAAAAAAAAAAAAAAAAAAAGAAACAGTGAAGACCAACTCGTGCTAATAATACAGACTGGAAAAGGTCGGTATTAATGTTTGGTAATATTTATTGAATTGGAGCTTGGACAAGACAGAGGGCCAAGTAGCAGCAGAGAACTCTCTCTCTCTGTGGATGTGTACGTATGTGTGTGTGTTGTGGGTTTTGCCTGGTCGATACGGTTTCTCCCCAATTTTCTGCAATTTAGCACATCTTTCTAAACGGCTTTCACACCTGTCTCACAGCTTCTATTAAACAAAATGGCAGTAGCACTTTAAGGTTAACAGAGGGTTTATAACAAGATGTAATCAACTGATAAGCCTCAAAGACAAAAACTGCAGATTACAGTTTGCAAAGAAACATTTTTTTAAAAGCCTGTACAACACTGAAAAAGCATTCTGCGGACAGATGACATTAAGATAAACTTGTACCAGAATGACAAAAAGAAAGAAAAGTGGAAAATAAAAAAACTGCAGAAGATTCCACGCATACCACCATTGTATGGTGTGGGCAATGTGTGTCTGCCAGTGAAAATGCATCCTTTGTATTCATTGATGACAAAAGCATCAGAAGTGTATAGGGATACATTATGTATTCAGTTTCAGGCGAATGTGTCAAAACTCAAAGAGCGCTTCATTTCACTGTAAGCCAGTGGTGGCTCAGGGTAAGTGGTTAAGTACCTCCAAAAGAGACAGTGCTGACCCCTTGAGTCAGGCCTATCTATTCCAGGGGAGGACAAATCATAGCTAAAACTCCGGCTCCACTTTACTAACGAGCTGGGATATGCAAAATAATAATAATAATTTCACTGTGCTGTAATGCATTCATGAAAAGGCTTCTTCTTTATAGTGCACACAAGCAATGAGCCAAAACATAGTTTGCACACAATCCAAGATTTTTCATTGTTTTGTTAATTGTATGTTTACCTTGACCTGGTGGAGTCAGATATACTGCTTGACTCAGAGCTGCTAAAACACTCTGCTCAGCCAACCCAATCCTCAGCTTTCCTGCCAATGACCTGTCAACCAAAGCAATCATTCAGTTACAAAATACACAGGAATACACTTGAACCATGTACATATTTGAAGTCATTTATATCTTAAAATAGACTTTTAACACATAGTCTGGCCCACAAGTGTACAGTTAAAAAAATTTCAACAAAAGCTGTGCCTTATTACTTGTACCAAGTACACATATTAAATTTTTTCCACGCTAGTGTCGCTGCTACACTGACTGATTCATAAGAATATTTATTACTGGTAATAAAATGAGCAATTACTGTAAACATATGGCAGCATATCTAATCAATGTGCAACATGCAAGCAATACAGCCCGCTACATTGGAATGCAAAGCATGATTAAACTGTTAAAGCTTAGTTGTTGTACGTCTTCTTATATAATTATGAAGATGTTACGAGTTCAATTGTGTCACTGACCTTACAATGTATCTGGCCTCTGAGAAACGACAAGCCACAAACAGACCCTTAATGATGTCAATTTTTTTATTCATTGCCTGCAGTAAAAGTACAAGATGTAATTAACAAAATGAATAAAAGAAGGAACAGTCAGAGAGAGAGAAGAGAATATACATGCACAAAATGTAATTTTATTCAAAATATCCTCTACTGTAATTCCCTGCGCAGGGAACAAAATCTCAGATGAAGGGCTCGAAATTAACTTTATTTGGTAGCACTGGTGCACTGGAGCACCAGCAAAAATTTAGGAACACCCACCAAAAATTAATGAGCACCACAACTACAAATTGTATATTAACAGATTTCTTTAATTTGAAAACACCACCAATCAACACTAACAACAAACAGCTACAACAAATCACTGAAGCTTTACATATCCTGTGGCCAGGATTTGAAATTCGGTCTTCTGGCTCCAAATTTAGTAAAGGCGAGCTCTTCTTTGGCGATAGTGTTAAATTTTACTTTCACTTCTGCCACCTGCACGGCTGGCAGTATTCTGGCGATTAAAAGCCTCAACGATCGAACCTGTTGAAACTGAACTTTTTGCTACACACTTGTCCCTACATTTCCTGTGTTTGGCACTCTCACCGTGCTTGACCAAGCTCTCCCGCTTAAAGTGCGTAGATTCAGTGGCGAACGCTGTGTTACCTTCAAACGCCGTCCCACAGGTTTTACAGTGAATGCAGTGCATAGAGCCATTTTCAAGTCTTTCAGCCGTTCCCTCTGAAAACTGTACGCCTTCTTTTCGGCTGGTGAATCAACATTCACTACATGATCACTATCACCAGCGCCATTATTTGTAATTTCCCCGCTGTAGTTAGCGCCGTCACCTGAATGAGTGATTGACAGCTATTATTAAACCAATCTAAAATGTCAACGGCAGAACATCATCATATCAGCATTCAGCGCACAAAACACATACATACTGTTAACGTACTAATCTGTTTAATTTGTAGAGAAATCAAAACATGTCGCACAGCAACAATTACATGCACTCAGACCAATGCTCCCAAATATATTTTGAGGTCGCATAGATGAAATTTCGGGAGCATATGCGACCAAAATGGTTGCAATTTCGAGCCCTGAGATGTGATGACCTGAATTTACTAATCACATCTAGGAGTATCAGTTGACTTAATTTTACTGAAACATAACATTTCTGAGCCTCATCAGACCACATGACCTTTTTCAATTGCTCCAAAGTCCAATCTTTAGGCTCACTAGCAAACTGAAGCCAACTTTCCTGAGTAGTCTCACTAACTAGTGGCTCATACTGGTGTTTAGCCCCAATTCTGCGAGTTCACATCCCATTGTGTGCGAAAATGTTCTTTCACTATTAAACATAGTTATGGTTTTCACATTATTGGTTGATGATCATGATATAGATTTTTTTTTAACCATGCAACTTTAAGTGTTTAAGTGATATCTCTTCATGATTGTTCAGCAGTTGACTGTTCCTTGTTTATATAATGTGTTTCAAATCTAATTTGTTGTTTTCTTTGCTTGATGCAGATCAAAATATTGACCCTTCTGAAATGGCAACTTTTTTTTGCCCAGGCAGCGTATTAGCCAAGTCACACTTATGGATTCAACTTCACGTTAATGGACTCAAAACAACTCTTTTTGAACAGAAAGCAATGACACCACATCTCTGTGCAACCTTTCAAGCACTGAAAACAGTGAGATGAAGTGTCAGGGGTTCCAGAAAACAACTGGTTCATCTCATTATTATGGAACAAATAACACTTCAGTGTCATCCGATGTTAGGTTGGCAGGTTAACATTTAAACATATATTTCGATACAGAAGTATTTTCCTCTCCTGCTCCCTGCAATTCCTTCACATCTCACTAGGTGGCTGCACTGGACAGTTTAAATACCTTTGTTGTAATTCATCACTGTACTCACAGAGTTTCCGCTCATGTTGCCAATCTCCTTTAGTTTGCTAAACACGCCCATTGCGGTCAGATTTGCCGGTGCAAACATCATTCTCTGGTTGCTACGGGAACTCTCGGCTACCAATCCCAAGTCTCCTTTTTCCTGAGCCTCAGCCTTGATTTTGTCCAGCTGACGCCCTGGCAATAACAATAAAACACAATCTGGAGGGAAATTCTGTTGGTGCAAATAATCAATCATGTAACAACAAAGGCTGAAAGACCAATAAGTGGGTCAAAATAACAATGCGTTCCATCCTTTATCTAAGATGTATTTGTGTGTCTGTTCCTTCTGCTCACCAGTTGCCTGGGCAACAGCTTTCATCAGTACTGTTTCCCCAATTCCTAGCTCCAGCCCCTGGTAGGCAGGGCCAAGCTGATTCAGACACAGGTACACACAGCACAAAAGGTCATCTGCAATAAAATAAAAATCCAAGCTAAAATTAAATTTAAGAATATTTCAAATGAGCACAACTTAAACTAGCCAAGTAGGTGATTCAATGCTCCATTTTTTTTAACACAAGTTATTTGACTATTAATAGAGCACCAAAAGCCGTCTATCACAATCATTTATTAAACATCGACAGGTAGAGGAATTAAAATAAAATAAAAAAAAGTCTATACAGTCCTTAATTAGAAGCTTTTTTAGAATATAAAATAAAAAACGTAACTTCTTTACCTACCTCTGGGGTGACACAAGTACAAAAATATTTTAGAAGGAAAAAAAAAAAAAAAAAAAAAAAGGAAGAACATTTCCCATCTTTAAAACAGGAAATGAGAAACACTAAGTGCAATACACAGACATGAATGAAACCAGAAACCGGCAAAAATATACACACCTGGAGAGAGCAGGATAACAGAGCGCAGAAGGTTAGATAAAGTCTCGATGTTTCTCAACCTAAAGACAAGACAAATAAAAAGTTTAAGATAGATATAACTTATCTGCTCATAGTTTATCTATTTCTCTCAAATATAAAAATATAACCCATTTATAATCAGTGTGGCTGTTAAGTGAGCCAACCAAGTGTGAATGCCTGCTGAGAAAAACCCATAACCTACAGCTCTTTTTTAACCATAATGCAGTAATTGGATTATTTTCTGCCTTTAGATATGACCTTCACCAAACTATAAATGTAAATCACACCTGCCCGAATCTTCCTCAATCTTCTCAAAGGTCCGAGCGACAGCCAGATAAGGAACTCTGCAGAAAGATGGACAAAGAGAAAAAGATGGAGCACAACAGATAAAGAGGAACTGATGCAAAACTAAAAATATATAATGGATGCGATTTACCTCTGCCCTTTTTTCCAGCAAGCATCATCAATGGGATGGTAATGACCTTTAGAAGGGTCAAATTGACTCTGGTTTGCAGGTTCCACATCCTTCTCACTGTCACATAGAAAATATAAAGCATACAATCAATTATCACTAAGAACAAGACTTCACCACAAGAATGCACTGGATAAAATGTTCTACATCATTACCAACAACAATTAAATGTAGTACAGTATCTTGGCACTACATACTTTTTACACAATTTACATTTTATACCTGTCCCCCCCCCCCCCCCCCCCGTTCATCTTTACATACTATGGGTTATTTTTGTTTTTGCACTCTATATTGTTCCTGTCCTCATACCCCTTCTTTAATTTCTCAACAGAAGTAGGAGCAGCCACAGGCTTATCGTCATTCTTCTTCTCGACATCACTTTTCTCTTCTGATTTTTCCAGCTTCACTGCAGCTTTTCTGGGTGCTTCAGATAAAAAGGGCAACGTGTCATAATATGGTGACAAATGCGGCGGATTATAAGTGAAGATCTAAAACAGTGCTCACCAAAGAAACTGTTAATGGGTTTTTTCTTTGCAGTTCCCTCACGTTTCTCCTCCACATCTTTCTCTTTTTTGATCACTCTTTCAGGACTGCATTTTTCCTCATCCGTTACCTTTTTAATTTCTTTATCCTTCCCATTTAAATCATGTTTCTCTCCTTCCTTTTCAGCAGCCTTGTCCTCACTTTGTATTTTATTCTTTTCTTTAGAATTAGTCATGTTCCCCTCATCTTTTCCTTTTTTTTCTTTCTCCACCGGACTTCTGTCCTTCTGCTCCACCTCCATATCCTCTTCGTCGTTCCCTGTTTTCAAGAAAACAAAGTAGGGAAGCTAAAGAGTTATGGTTTAAATTATAAAGATGTGTACAAAATAATCCTAAATAGGGGGGGGGGGGAACATCCCAACGTTCATCCCCTCTGCAGCCTAGTAATTAACTGCACCGACTATTTCATTTTTACAAATAAGGGTGCATCTTATCCCAACCTTACACTACTGGATATGCCATGTAGCCTTAACAAGTAGGATTAGGTACCGAAAACTGGTGCCAATATGGCACCAGTACATATATAACTCGTATGTATAGAATCAAATCAGAACGCAAATTTCAGTGCCTCACTTCAATGTGACTTCAATGCCAGAGCGATTGATTGAAATAGATGCAAGAAGCATCATCAGCCGACTGCACATTAAAAATTATTTCCTGACTGAGAAAACGCATGTGATCGCAAGTCAAAAAGTTCTAATAATACAACTAATCTTTGTAGTAATGCGAGTGTCCATGTTGTTTTCACATTCCAACTTAAAAGTACAACTCAGAAAATGAGACCATCCGATGGGCGCATGAACGCAGTAATTAGCAAAAGAATTACTGAAATTATGGTTTGTAGCATACCATGTTCATGCACCGGCACAACTTTAAAAGTATCGATTTTGCACCAGGATCGTTAAAAAAAAAATTAAAAAAAAACCCTTGTAATAAGCTATGCTCAGAAATCATGTTGCAATACAATTCTGTTAACATCCACTTTTGCACAAGTATAGGCCATCTCTTACACCCTCACTTTCTTCTGAAAATTGCTAAACTATGTCTATAAACACTTGCTTTTACAGTCTGACATGTAAAAAGCCACAAAACGAATGGTCTTGACCAGCCTCACCCATCTTTTCAGGAGATGGTTCTATTTTTGCTCGTTTATTCTTCTGTCCTCCCTCTGTCTCTTTTCCTTTCTCCTCCTTTTCTTGCTCTTCATCACTCCTGCTGTCCAGTTTCCTCTTGGGAAACTGCTTACGGGCTAAAAGGTAAGAGAAAGAAAAAGACCAAATAAATCAAAATGTTGGTAGGTACAATGGAAAATGTATAATGGCTGAAAACGGAGTGAATAAATACTAACCAGTTCTGCGTTTTGGAATGTCCGACGGTGAAGTGGAATTTGGAGTAACGGGCATTTCAGGAGTGCCAGACTTTTCCGAAACAGCAGGGGTTGTTGGGGTAAGAAGAAGGTTTGGTGAGAGTGGGCTTGCTGTGTCTTCAACAAGGTCAACCTATAGAAAGTATAATAATTATACATTTTTCAATAAATACAGAAGGCTAGAAGGATAGCGAGGAACCACCAAATTCACATAAGAAATATGGTCAGAAGAAGAAAAAAATAAATATATTTTTTTATTATGCGTGATCACAGATCACAAACACTTGTTTCATCATAAAAAAACTAATTTAAACTAATTTATACCACAATTAAGGGGAGTGGGGTTGTACATTTAGCTAATAATGATTTTGCTATGGTGTTTGTAATCACATTGTATGAAATGAGGTTTACAAGAAATAATAATACCTTTTCTTTTCCTGGTGTGGCTGTTTGCTTTCCATTTTGTTTGGGGACTTCTTTTAAAACCTGTGGCTCTTCATCATCACTGTCAATGACTGCTCGGGTCCGCTTTCTCATTTTCACTGGTGAATCACATTCCTGATCGATGTTTTGGGGCTTGAGGGGGCTTTTAACTGACCTGGAGTAAAAAAAAATAAAATTAAAATAAATAAAAAAATGTAGTAAGGGGTTTATTGAACAACATATAATCATGCCAGTACATATCTACTCTATTGCAACATTAGGAATGGGCACCAAAATCTAGCACACAAATATAAATTAAAATAAATTAATCTATAAATAAAAGAAAAGAAAATATCACCCAAACTCATTGTCAGCCTTTGACATGGTTATTTAGTAAAGCCAATTTTCTGAAAATTAGCCGTAAATATGTGAAATAGCTTTCACTCACTCAGATTTCTCCTTGGCCCCATCCTTCTCCTTACACTTCACTGGCTGAAAGAAGGACCTGCACACACACAAACAGCAACAACAAAAAACATCCATATTAATCAACTGGCTAGCCAGTTAACTACAGCACATATATTACTGATATATATATATATATATATACTACAATGAAGGATTTAAGAAGTTGCAAGTCAATCCAAGAGCAAAGCTGAACTTGATTTCTCATTTGAAGCTTCTTATTCAATTTTGTCATTCCACATGAAATCACTGTTAGGTAATTGCAACACTATGGGTGTCTGTAAGCTCATGTATGCAGAAGAGGATAGAGAACACTTCTGTTAGTGTGTTATGCTGCCTGCGATACAGCACGAGTAGCACTTTGACAAGAAGTAGCTGGCATAGCCAAGAATGGGGGGGGGGGGCCTTGAACCTCTAATCTTAATTCCATTTAAGTCCTTTTTATTTAAAAGTTACATACTCATAAGTTAATAATATGTTCAAAAACATTGTTCTACAGTTTACTGTCAAGAACAAGTTTAGAACTTTTTTTATTCCATTTATTCAAACATGTGGCATTCAATGGCTCTTATTCATTAAAACTGGTTCCAATCAAATCTGGACATGAAATGAGCGTACCCCAATATGTCAAGCACGGTCAAAAATAAATAAATAAGTTGATTTTCTGTTTGCTTTCTCGAAGGTCTTTCCGCTATATAATGGGTAAATGTTTGTACCAAAATGGTCATGTATATTCGTGTTTTTTTTTTTTTTTTTTTTTAAGTCTACAGCTTTTTTTCTCTCTTTCTCTTCTGCTATCTGCAAGTTGGTGCCTCACAGTCCTGACCAACACACACAAACAGGCACTTGTCTGCTGCTATATAACATTCGTCTCTAGCTAGTATGTGGTGATATTTACTTGGAGTTGGCCAACTTTCCAAACGAAAGCACATGGCCCCCGAAGAAACTGGAGACAAAACATAGGAAGGACAGAGAAAGAGTTGTGTGAGAACTGAGGTGGTGGTGATGAACTGCTCCAGGTGAGGAGGATCTTTTTTCAATTACCACCACCAATTGATCAATAAAACTAATTTTGCCCTGACTTCCTCCTTCAGCCTACATTCAATAAAATACTTTATAATGATCAATACAATGTACTGAAAGAAATGTGTATGTGACAATTTATTTTGATTATTTTGGATGGTAAAAAAATAAAATAAAAATAGTTAATCTACCCACCTGTGAGTAAAAAATTTGTTAATTTCATACCCTGAACTCAAGTATGCTTGTTTTTTCACTTAACTAAAATTATTACATCCATCAATAATTTCAGAATCACAGGCAGACTGTCAATTTGATATTTGAGTTTTGGAATATTCGATTCGCCAGGAAAAATTTTTACTTTATGATTTTTCTCAAGCTGCTGTATTTCTTGGAGGCTTCTTCTGACCAAAATATTTAATAAACAAATCATGTAACCGATTAAACTGCATAATCAGTTAAATCACAGTCTTAACAAGCTCTTCTTTATATCTGGTCATTTTGGAGCCTCAAACTGGCCAATTCAAGCAGCGTCAAGGTTTTCTTACATACCATATTTATATGCTTTATTTGATTACGTATTTAAATGTTTGAAAATTAACTTGTTATTCATGAATCTATTCAAGACTCTTTATGTCAATGTCTGTAACATAAGGATAAAAAGCTTGAAATTAACCTTATGCACCTTGCTCCATCACCTCTTTTCTGTTGCAATTCATCTTATTCGTTAGCCTTTTAAAATGCATTTAAATGAAAATACAAAAAGAAATCAGTGTTTTCCTGTGTATTTCTGTAATTAACACACCAGTTATTCTGCAACATCACCAAAGCAAAGCTGTATATAAGCCCATGGACAAATACAAACAATACTACAACATACGCCTGTCTCTAGAGGTCATCTATGAATAAAAACCATGTCTGTGGTGCATTGTCACTGAAAGGTCATTTTCGAGACTTTACCAGCTCTCTAAATTCACACACACACACACACAAAAAAACACATCAGTTAAGCATTTATAAAGGCGCAGCACACCTCCACCAACACAGGCACGAGCATGGATTTAATGCATCGCCATGTGGGTTTGTTCCAGACAAAAACTTAAAGCCACTGTTTCATCTTAATTTGTAATGTGGGTAACAGCCCAAGATGCTAAACCACCTGAAAAATGCTGTTGTCATCAGTTTATAAAGGATGAAGGCCAGCGAAATGACATTACTATGTTAAAGAAAGCCTAACTCTTTCACATTGTACATTCACATTAATCCCTTTAAACATTAGTGTGAATAGTGAAAACATTAAATTTTAAGAAATTGATTGTAAGAGTAATGTAATCTTGACACACTACATAAAAGAAGAAAGAAAGAGAAACCCAAAGAGTCCAGTACAATATCGTATGACTAAGGCTGAATCCCATTTCTACCCCTTACCCCTTCACATAGCCCTACCCCTCCGTTTGGCGCGTTCACGTGAAGGGGTAGGGGTGTCTCATTTCTCTTTTGGTTGGAGGGGGAGGGGGAAGGGGAAGGGCCAGATAGCCCTTCAAACGAAGATTTTTCAGGACCTCACTTCAAACGAAGGGCTAAGAGAAATTTTCAACATGGCGGCTCACTCGAGCAAACAGACCCATAAATGTAAATTTTTGCCATAAATAAAGATTTTTATGACAAGTTTTCATTATATGTATATTACCTCTAGTCTTGTGTTTGTGTTTATGGTGATGTTCTGTAAAGAAATGTTTGCAAAAAAATCGCTAAAGTTTGCTAGCGGCTAGCACCGATTGCACGATATTACAAATATATATTTTATTTTTATATATTTTTATAATTTATATTATGTATAGGGATGAAATACGGCGCGAAAAAACTTTGGGAGTGAGTAATCTCTCTCTTATTGCAATGTGTGATAAACATCGGCGCATGTCCTTTAACGTAACATTAGGAACTAGTGACAACGTATGATGACGTATAACAGTGTTGTAGTGGTGTCCCATTTCTTAGGGGAAAAATTTAAACCCTTCCCCTTTCCACTTCGTTTCAAGGGACAAGGGGAAGGGGAAGGGGTAGGGGAAGGGGAAGGGGAAGGGGTAGAAAATAGAAATGGGATTCAGCCTAATTATTTAATAAGATATAACAGCAAATTTGAGGAAGAATGCAATTTTTTAACCTCTAAAGCCAAGCTAAAAATAAATAAATGAACATATTCAACCATTTGCTTTATTGTTTAGCAGGGACAGGGGACATGAACTGACTTGTTTGCCCAAAGTACTAATGTCTATAACTAGTTAGCTTCTAGCCGCCACTAACCATAAGAGAAACGCAGCAGTTGACAACAATTAGCATAAAGCTGGCTGAGCGTTAAAAATAAAAATATATACTTATATTATCAATAAAATAAAAAGCACATGCATAAAGACACTTACGCTATACTTCGCTGCATGCTTAACGCGGAGAAAATCACCCTCAAAATAACAAAACTTTCAGGAAATATTAACTGGACAATGTCGTCATTCGCGGGAGAGGGTGAATGCGCGCGCTCAAAGGCGTACAATTCGGCGCCAATGTTACGTCACGTGCAGCTGCGCGCTCACTGAGGCGAAGAGTTGAAGAGCGCCGCCGCCTGGACTGGAGGAGAAATTGCCCCTTTTGGTCGCTCTGCTTCTTCACAATCATCGCATTACGTCATCGGGCAGTTTCACGCGGAGAAGATGTGAACATAAGTAAATGAATGGATTAATAAATAAATACATTAATAAATGAAATAAATCTGTTCCGCTTGAATAATTTTGTCCAATAATCTCAATGATTTGATTCGTGAGAACGGTTAAATTGACTGTTAATTTAACTGTTATTCTCTATGCGGCCACAGACAGTCGCTGTTTCTAAAGCGTTGCGTGTGGGGTTCTATGGTGAAAACCTTTCCTTGCCACCATCGCTCTCGGCTTGTTCATCTGATCATTTTGATTCATACATAATGTTGTTGTTGTTGGTCCCGGCAAGGGGTCGCCACAGCGGAATATCCAGTCCGCACAACGATTTCCATAATTGTTTTACATTCTGTAAAGCTGCTTTGCGACAATAACCGTTGTTAAAACACTTCATAAATACAATTTACTTGATTAAAATTGAATTGAATTCTAGTTCACGTGAGAAACAGTTGTGAATATTTGACATTGGTGAAAAGGACACAGTAGCTAGCTGTCAGGTTGGTCCTTGTCAAAGTTGCTAATATCCTTACATTTTTGTGACACTTTTCATTTTTTTGTGGCTGAAATAAGATTGTGGTATGTACAATATATCACAACCATGCTTTTGTATTGATTGTCAGCACAGCTGTGACTACTAATTTTCAATACAACACTCATTTTTCATGTGATTGTTAAGTGTAGCAGACTCCATAATGCCAAAGTCCATGTGAACTCCCTTTTCTGGACATTTGGCTGGCGTGATGACACAGCAAATGAAATATCCAGTTACAAAAAAAATCGTTACTTAAGATTTTACAAAATGATTTTACAAATAACAGAAAATACAGCATGTAAAAGAAAAAAAGAAAAAATTCTAATGGTCTGAACCGTAACTATAGGACAATAGTATTATGTGAGTGAGTAAACCCATTTGGAAAACTGATTCAGAATGCTTGTGTGTGGTTGGATCAGTGGCGGCTGGTGCAACATTTTTTTAAACAAAATTAAAATGAAACCTTTAATTGTCTGTAAATAATAAGAAGTGCACCGAGTGTAAGCCTCGGCCGCAATCACTTGATTGCTGCTTACACTGGCATGCAAAAGTATTCGGCCCCCTTGAACTTTTCCACATTTTGTCACATTACAGCCACAAACATGAATCAATTTAATTGGAATTCCACGTGAAAGACCAATACAAAGTGGTGTACACGTAAGAAGTGGAACGAAAATCATACATGATTCTAAACTTTTTTTTTTTACAAATAAATAACTGCAAAGTGCAGTCAGTTGCCCATAGACATTGCCTGATGAGTGCTAATGACTAAATAGAGTGCACCTGAGTGTAATCTAATGTCAGTACAAATACAGCTGCTCTGTGACAGCCTCAGAGGTTGTCTTCAACACCATGAAGTCCAAAGAACACACCAGACAGGTCAGGGATAAAGTTATTGAGAAATTTAAAGCAGGCTTAGGCTACAAAAAGATTTCCAAAGCCTTGAACATCCCACAGAGCACTGTTCAAGCGATCATTCAGAAATGGAAGGATTATGGCACAACTGTAAACCTACCAAGACAAGGCCGTCCACCTAAACTCACAGGCCGAACAAGGAGAGCGCTGATCAGAAATGCAGCCAAGAGGCCCATGGTGACTATGGACGAGCTGCAGAGATCTACAGCTCAGGTGGGGGAATCTGTCCATAGGACAACTATTAGTCGTGCACTGCACAAAGAGTGGAAGAGTGGCAAGAAGAAAGCCATTGTTAACAGAAAACATAAGACGTCCCGTTTGCAGTTTGCCACAAGCCATGTGGGGGACACAGCAAACATGTGGAAGAAGGTGCTCTGGTCAGATGAGACCAAAATGGAACTTTTTGGCCAAAATGCAAAACGCTATGTGTGGCAGAAAACTAACACTGCACATCACTCTGAACACACCATCCCCACTGTCAAATATGGTGGTGGCAGCATCATGCTCTGGGGTGCTTCTCTTCAGCAGGGACAGGGAAGCTGGTCAGAGTTGATGGGAAGATGGATGGAGCCAAATACAGGGCAATCTTGGAAGAAAACCTCTTGGAGTCTGCAAAAGACTTGAGACTGGGGCGGAGGTTCACCTTCCAGCAGGACAACGACCCTAAACATAAAGCCAGGGCAACAATGGAATGGTTTAAAACAAAACATATCCATGTGTTAGAATGGCTCAGTCAAAGTCCAGATCTAAATCCAATCGAGAATCTGTGGCAAGATCTAAAAACTGCTGTTCACAAACGCTGTCTATGTAATCTGACTGAGCTGGAGCTGTTTTGAAGAATGGGCAAGGATTTCAGTCTCTAGATGTGCAAAGCTGGTAGAGACTGGCAGCTGTAATTGCAGCAATAGGTGGTTCTACAAAGTATTGACTCAGGGGGCTGAATAATTCCACTTTTCAGATATTTATTTGTAATTGATATTTGTTTGGAATCATGTATGATTTTCGTTCCACTTCTCACATGTACACCACTTTGTATTGGTCTTTCACGTGGAATTCCAATTAAATTGATTAATGTTTGTGGCTGTAATGTGACAAAATATGGAAAAGTTCAAGGGGGCCGAATACTTTTGCAAGCCACTGTAATTAGAAGATCAGGTCTATCTGGTCCAAACTTTTTTTTTTTTCCTGTCTTCATCCGATCGCCATGCGAGGGGGTATTTTAGCAAAGAAATTACAGAATTTTCTCTAATATTTAGCTGGCTTCCACGTCAATCACTATTCAATATATTAACTAACAATCTACTGACTGTTAACAAGACTTGTTGAGAATGGTCCAATCACATGAGCCCAAATATTTAAAAACAATATTGATTCGCTAAGAACAAAAGTGGGAAGGTTCAGGGCACACAGTTCTGCACCCCAAGGATGATTTGAAAAAAATCCATTTAGAGCTCAGCTTCAAATCACATGTTTTTCAAAAATGTACGTGCCTACATAGACACTCGTTTGTCCGGCGCCACACATACACGAACACAAATGGTCGTAATACAGTTTAGATTTTTTAAATTGTAAATAAATTATACATGTAGGTTAGGCTAATTGGCGTTCCCAAATTACCAATAGTGTGTGAATGTGCGTGTAAGTGTGTATGTGTCTGTGCCCTGGGATGGATTGGCACCCTGTCCAGGGCGTACCCCGCCTCATGCCCTAAGCCTCCTGGGATAGGCTCCAGGCCCCCGTGACCGTGAATACAGGATAAAGCGGTAGAGAAGATGAGTAATTGAGTGAGTGAGATTATGATTTGTTTGCTCATTTAACCAGTTATTTTACCACACATATCCTTTTAAGACTGGCAGAACTAACTAACTGGTGAGTGACAGGTAGAGACCAACAGTTTAATTAAGAGGGATGGAAGTAGTTTTAAATTCTTACCTGTACTATGCACACGTTACAATCTCACACACCAACTCTAGTTACTTGATTTGGGATTAGAGATGGATTTGGGATTCAGCCTTGTGTTACAAGCTAGTTAGCCTTTCAGCCATGAATTAAAAGAAAACAGACAGTTTGTAATTACTTTTATTAATCATTCCAATAAATTAATTACATTAGAATCCAATTTAATAATGAAGTAATTATTAAAGAGACAAAGTGTTTTCTAATATGACATAACATTATCCGATGTCTTTTTTTTTTTGCTGAAAGTGCCTATGACTGGTTTTGAACGTGTGGGTTTTGGCAGGCAGCTGCTCTCTAGTCTCTATAGAACTGCAGAATGATGAATATAGTCAATTTTATAATAAATGTCAAATTTTTTCCCTAATAAAAACGCTGTTTTACGATAGTTTTAGAGTATGCATTTGTATTTACCTGACAGATTACGAAAAAAAACTAAGTAAAATAAATAGCTTTAGTTTATTTCTCTTCAGTAGCTCATGAAAATGCTAATGTGGCTCAGTCAGTTTGGCATATCTGTAAGCACTGTTGTGCTGAATTAATATTTATGTTTAAATACAAGTTACAAACGCAAAAACCTAAGCAACAGATAGGTCTTTAGTCATCCTTAAAGATTACCTCAGCTGCACAGACATCTAGAGGAATTTAATTCTACACCATGAAGGTGCCAGAACATAAAATAGTTGCATGTCTTTCTCGATCCCTGAGAGATAAGTCAGTCAAGCAGTGCTGGTCCATATTTACAAAGTCTTACATTGCCATAGCCCCTATGACAAAAAACTTGCCAGTATGGAAAGGACCAACTGACTGAACAGATCTGATTATTATATTTTTGGTTAATTCATGTGATACAACTATGAACGACATAGTTGCTAGATTTGCCAACTTCTTGTAACCACTCTAGTAGCTACTTAAAAAAGTGACTGGCAAAAAATCTAGTTATTGTCTTGAGCAGATGTCCTGCACTACAGTATATGGCTTCTAAGTTCACATCACAGCTGCCCATATAAGTTGAAAAGTCACTTGACTCACCACTAGTGTATAATTGCCTGGATAGCCTGGATTGTGTTTTGGCAAGCTCAATCACTAAAAACTAGTTTCAACATAATCACTTTAATCTATGATCTGGTTTGTCCATTCATGCACTTTAGGAACCATAACTTGCACACCGCTGCACAGTCATGATGAAACAGGTTTGTGCTAGGCCACGCAGTTTCAGTGAAGGGGAGACTTAATACCTAGCATGCATCAAAATCTCTGTGGGCTTCAAATTATACAGGCTTCCAACTTTGTGATAACACCTAGTGCCTGCAAATGAATGTTTTTTCTATAATTAGTTTGCAACAGGCAGCACAGTGGTGTAGTGATTAGCACTGTCACCTTGCACGTCCAGGGTCTGGGTTCGATTCCCGTCTCAGTGTGCATGGAGTTTGCATGTTCTCCCTGTGCTTGGTGGGTTTCCTCCGCGTACTCTGGTTTCCTCCCACAGTCCAAAGATATGTAGGTTAGGTTAATCGGTGTACCCAAATTGCCCGGAGCGTGTGTATTTGTGTGTGCCCTGCGATGGATTGGTGCCCTGTCCAGGGTGTACCCTGCCTTGGGTGCTAAGTCTCCTGGTATAGGCTCCAGCCCCCCGCGACCCTGAATACAGGATTAAGTGGTATAGACGATGAGTGAGTTGTCTACAACATCTCTTTCTGGGTCTACTCTAAAGGTGTACAGTGCTTTAAGCATTTTCTTAAAAGTTTTCGAATAACTCCGATAACGGATAAAAAGCACTTAAAACGATTTTTTGTCCTTACTGGACATTCTTGCATTATTACTAGCCATCAATCTATCTATGCTTGTAGATTGTAATGTTCTCAGCTCAATCCTGCATCCATAAAGCATAAATCTAATTATGTGAAGACAGACAAAGACTGGATTTTGATTTCTTTCAAAATAACATTTGCATAATATTTTATTCTAGCTGTTTGTTTTATTTATTTGTATTACAAATGCATCTGTCCTATGGTGCTACATGTAGATCCTATTAACACACAAAAATACATTGCTCTTGAGCTACAGTACAGTATTAAAAATAATAGCATACACTCAATCAAAACTGGTAGATGCAGCACCAAGGTAAGCAGGTATACTGTCACAAAAATTGAAAACTAAATTAATATTTTTTTAAATGAATAGTTTAGACATCATACTATATGTTTTAGCGAGATGTTTACTATTGCTTAAAAAACTTCTGTTAAACTTCTGTCAAACTATAGCGATTCTTGATTTGTGCTTTAGAGAATCACTCCTTCATCTGCCTTTTTTTTTAGTTACATCTTTTTTCTTGTTCTTCCGTGTTAACCATCTGGCTTGGTGCTGTAGCTCTGTTTAAACACCACTCTGCATTACTCTTTGTCGGCCAATTGGTTAAACTTTGGCCAAGGTGCAGGGATGAGTTGAATGACGGCAGGCGTAATATCTCTGACAGGTTTGCTGCTGAAGAAGGTAAGGCAGAAAGGAAAGGAAACTGTCCTTGGATTGGATTTGCATGTGAAAAGGGGAAAGCAGTAGACTTTGGTGAGCAGTAGGGGAGCATCAGAGGGTGATAGACTGATGAGTGAGCTGCTGATAGACATAAAGACGAGTGTAAGTGTTTTGTAATTGCTGAAGGGATGTGCTAGTTTTTATAAAAAAAAAGTAAAAAAAATAAAAAAATAAAAAAATAAATATATATATATATATATATATATATATATATATATATATATATATATATATATATATATATATATATATATATATATACTGTAAAAGATAACACAAAAACATACATACAGTACTGTGCAAAAGTCTTAGGCACCCTTTACTTTTTCTTATATACAAACATACTTATACATGTTTTCTCGACCTCGTTTTTAAGTCACTAAAATATTTCTGATTTCCAAACATTAGTATTTCAGAGAAAAAAGAATCTTACAGGAAAATATCTGTAGACCAGAAAGAAATAAGGAGCATATTATATAAAAGACCACTTAAAAAAAAATTTATATAGTCTCAAGAACTACTGTATATTTTAAGCAAAGGATTGTCAGACGAATTATTGACTCTTTATTATGATTGATTATTGATTATTATTATTATTATTATTGATTATTTACTGCTTTTTATAGTTTTTGTTTGACTGGAGAAACCTTTTTTAAAGACATCCATACTCAGGCACTAAGACGTTTTCACAGTACCAGCCATCTTGTTGCATTATATTATATATAAATGGTAAAGGATGTTGTTTTCATTACCTCTGTTCATGGGTTGGGTATAAAGAGATCCCTCAGAAGAAAAACAAGAGAATGGGAGAGAGTTTCCAGAATGAAAGACCTTTGAGAGGGGAAAAAAGAGGCATAGTCCATATTGCATGCTAGGTTCATATTCTGTATGTAGTATATTTGTTATCAGACAAACCTGTTGGCAACTTGGCAGATTGGGATAGTTCACCAAGATCAGTTTACTGAAGTTAAACTTGTATGTAAATCGCTTTCCTTTGGTCTTATGGAGAATCCGCTTATTGTAATAATATCTGTGAACAACAGAAACAGTATTTATAGATATATTCAGGTCATAAGTATTTCACTTTCCGTGTTTTTGCTTCTGTAAGCCACCACAATTGGTTTAAAAACCACCACAAGCACTTTAAAAATGTCTCAAAAACCATTGGGCAATTGTCTGATAAACATTTTGCTAAATAACATTTCTTAGTTATTTAATGGCGAATCAAGGAGCTAAAAGGTCTGGAATCGATTCCAAGTGTTAACCTGCCATTAGGTAGTTGTTCTTGGGAACTCTCATTATACAGTCCAAAGAGGTGCTGATGCAAGTGAAGGAGGCCATCATTAGGCGGAAAAAACAAAACAGACCTATCGAAGAGATACCAGAAATTTTAAAAAGTGAAAAAGTAATGCACTGGTGAGCTTAGGAGCAAAAATACATGGATGTCATTGATTATTACATGGATAACTGACGCATTCTTTCCTTGGTGAAGGAAAACCCCCTTCACAATAAATTGCCAGGTAAAGAACACTCTAGAGGTAGGTGTATTGGTGTCAAAGTCTACAATCATTCCCTTGATAAATGTATATACAGATGATTTGCCTCAAGATGTATATCACTGGTAACACTCAAGATCGGAAAGTTCAGATGAGACTTAGGTAGACCAAGAAAAGACTGCCCACTCCTGATATACCATTACAATGTGCCAGAATAATTGGAAGAGAAGAATATGGAGAAGGAAAGGAAAGGATGTTCCAAACCATATCACATCATCCATAAACATGGTGGAGGCAGTTCTATTCCATGGGCATGTATGGCTGCCAATGGAACTGAAGTGTTTATTGATGATCTAACAGGAATCATTCTAACTTGTATAGAGCTATACTCCCAGTCCAGTTTTAGTCAAATGCTGCAAAACAGATGATTTATGACCCCAAATGTACACCAAATGCCACCTGACCTCACAACAAGCATTTTTTTCACTTACTGAAGACAAATCTGATGCCAAAAATGGCCACACACAAGCAGTAACTAAAGGTGTCTGCAGTAAAAGCCTGGCAACGCATCTCAAATGAAAATATGCAGAATTTCTCACAGACTGCACATTTTTAAGATCCAATCTCTGTAACTCATACACACATGTATGTGGATTTTTTCACTGACTGGTATACAACAGGACACTAATACTTACCCTTTTTTTATTTTTATTTTTTTATTACCTTCCTTAGTTAACAACTGTGAGCACCTGTAACCGAGCATAAGCAATTTCCCTTTGGGATTAATAAAGTTCTTTGAATCTTGAATCTTGAATCAATCAATCCAATATTTTTAAAAATTGTTTATCATTGTTAGTTTGTTTAATTAATTTTGAACCTGTAAAATTGGGGGGACTTTGTTAAAAAAAAGAGGTCCATAATTTCTGTTTCTTAGCTCAGTTATTTAAGTCATAAAATATTTCTTTTGATTGCGTGTGTGTGTGTGTGTGTGTGTGTGTGTATACAGTACCTCAGTGCTCTGCTCAGTTTGTCATAGTTCATATGCAGCTTTCCCTTCCTCTCTCCCCAAAGCCTCGCCAGTCGCTCTGGGTCTTGGATTACAAATTCTCCCCATTCACCCCCCCACGTGATAACTCCACCCTCACCCCGTCCTAACAACTCCAGCAGAAAATGCCACAGCTGAACTTGCCGAGAACCAGGAGACCAGGCTGGTTTATATGCCCAATCTGGAAATAACAATGCTGGAAAGAGGCAGAAATAGTTGAAAGTTAACCAACATGGCGGTACAGTGATTAAAAAAAAAAACATATTAATTAGGTATGTTTGAGATAACGCATGCCTAGTCAGATAGATTGTTATTTGCATTGGTACAAAACATCCTGAACAGAATTCCTTTTGAATTGATGTCAACTTTCACTGTCAGAGACAGAGGCTGTCACATTAGGTGTTGTTCACAAACTGCAAGAGCTTGGAATTGAAGCCACAAAAGAGGTTAGTTCTGATTAGAAGATTTGTACAAAAATATAAATTTCTAGTCTTAACAGCAAATAAAATTATGTGGATGGCTAAATGGTGACCTGTTATTTATTTTTTGAGCTTTCATTTTCAATTTTGTGGGCACAGATGCATATGCGTCAGTTTTCCCAGCACCATTCCCAAAGGGCTGGATTCAGGTAGAGAATGCCTGTCTGATCGACACACTGCACCACGGTTCCTCTGATCCTCCAGCACTGTTCACCTCATTCCACCATCTCTCAGGGATCAAGGAAGACATTCATCCAGACTCTTTTCTGTTCTAGCATCACTGTACAGATGAGTCTTTGACAATCTTTAAACAATGATTTAAGATGTATCTGTTTCTTCAGTACTTGGACTAAGCCCCCAATGGTGTTTGACAGATGGTACTTAGTTACAGTAGTAACCTAGTAACCCAGTGTAAGTATCTATCCTGTGACGTAAACTTCAAAGAATGTTTTATAAGTCACTCTAGATAAAAGCGTCTGCCAAATGCCTAAATGTAAATGTAAATGATTGACCCCTGGGATGTGGAGTTAAGCCAAAATGTTCTCATAATTCAATAAAGTGACATTCTTAAGGATGTCAGACTTCCTAGTGTTTGCTAATTTATATGAGAGTTAACTCATACTAATAATTCTAAATGGTATTGTACTGGTTTTGTATTGTAGTGGATGTAACAAAAATCTTCACACTAATTTTTTTAATTCCAGCTTGTAATTATCATGTACAAATTTTCCGGAATGACATGGGGATGTTACCCTTAGCATGCACCAGTGTCACATATACAGTCACATGGTCATGTTTGCTTCATTTCCATCTATTTATTGTTAATCAATATGTCTATTATAATTCCCATGTTTCAACATGTTCTTCCTCTTGGATCTGTTAATTTCACTGCTAATGCTATACTGATGGTAATTCTAGTCCTAGCTTTAAACGTCTGTCATAGGTCCTGTTCCTGTTTAATTTTTGTGTGTGCTTGTTACAGTATATTATTTTGAATGTGTATTTTGAATAAGATCACACCTGCACATCCTTCCCTTCATCATATTCTGACAATGGTGTAAAACATTTACCTAAGAGAAATCCATGCCGATGTCAGATCTTTCTTTTAGCTTTAATGTGATAAAAAGCAGACAAAAATATTTTTTAAAACAAAAAAATGCAATAAACTATTTGTATAAGTGTCCACAACCTTTTATAATAGGGCATACTGTTCTAAGAATGAACCATTCCAACTCATCTTCAAAAGTACAAATGTCATAAATAAGGTGTTTCTAAACTAATCCCAAATTATAATCAGCTGTTTTGGTAGGGTCAAAAATATCAATAAAAATTCTTTTGTTATTTAGATTTGTTTTTAGAAAGTGTTTTATTTGACAAAAGAATTTCAGTGTGCAGTAATGTATATGTTTCAGATAAAGGCTTAACTTAAATTCTTTTGTGGTTTATTTTTTACATTAATTCAAATATGATTAACAAAACCATGCCCATACATACATCCTCGCCTACATCATATCCTCACATCTGGCTCCTTTCAAACACCCTGTGGAAGTTAACCTTGTGGCCTCCACAGCACCACTTCCGGCTATAGTTCAATCAGGCACATGCCAAAGGCCTATAAGATGGCCTTTTCCTGTCACTGAATCATAACCCTGTTCCAGTCTGGCTCAAGCCAATGGCACACGAGGCAGCTCTCCTGTCCTTATAACCTGAGGCTCACAACACAACATGAGGTGGCATCTTCTGTCTCAAACTCTATCCCTGACTCATCATGAAAAGGTGACCTCTCCTGCTACAAGCCCCTTCTACGCCAGGCTCCAATGCCATACTCCTTCCCAGCGTGAAGTGATTCTCATTAACACCAAATAAAGATTAGCTGTCATGTTATCTTGGATTCATTCAGCTGCTAATACAATGGTCTGCAAAGAGCTGACACAGCATGTACATTAAATGCACCATAAAACTCTGTGAAGGACATCATCCACAAATGGAGAAGAGAAAAGGCACCATAGGAACCAAGAACTAAAGATGTCTACAAAATTGGCGGCAGGACAAGATGAAAAAAAAACCATGGAAGCTTTTTAGTAAAAGAGCTGCATAATACTGGTCACTCTACATGATAACAGAGAATGAGTCTGGCTACATTCAATATGTCCCATTATCCATTCATTATTTCTTAAGAAGTTTTTCCTTGCTCCAATTTGTTCTAATGACACTACAAAAAAACTAAACAATCAAAAGTTTGCAATATTTGTGTTTACTAAAACTTGGGGGGAAAAAGTTGTTCTCAAAAGATTTAAAATAAATAAAAGGACATGTGCTAAAGAAAAATGTACCTTCTAACAACCCCATCCTTTTTCTTCCTTCCTTTCATATTTTTACTTCACTGTTTTTTGTTCTTTTTCTAACTTGTTATGCTGCTATATAACATTAAAAGTGGAAAAATATAATATGACATGTTTAATATTAGTTTAACCTGTACTTTTACCTGTAATATTTTTCTGTAATACCTGCACTTTTTTACAAGGGGATGAACGCTTATTATAGCCACTGAATAGGCATTAGGCATTTTGGGTTTCTAATGTTTCAGGGTCAGTTTTTTTTGTTTTGTTTCAGGGTCAGACTTTTGCTTTTACTACTTACTGTATCCGTGATGTAGTTGTTGCTTGTTTGTATTATAATTTTTTTTTTTTATTATTTAGGCGGCACATGGTGTAGTGGTATCACTGTCGCCTTGCACCTCTAAAGTCCGGGTTCGATTCCCGGCCAGGCTCGATTCCTGTCTCTGTGTTCATGGAGTTTGCATGTTCTCCCCGTGCTTGGTTGGTTTCCTCCGGGTACTCTGGTTTCCTCCCACAGTCCAAACATATGCAGGTTAGGCTAATTGGCATTCCTAAATTTCCCATAGTGTGTGAATGAGTGTGTGTATGTGCGTATGCCCTGCGATGGATTGGCACCCTGTCCAGTGCCCTGCCTCGTGCCCTAAGTCTCCTGGGATAGACTCCAGGTTCCTGCCACCCTGAATACAGGATAAAGCGGTACAGAAGATGAGTGAGTGAGTGAGTTATGTTATTTAGTAAACCTAAATGATGTCTTCTCTCTAATTACAGCGACATACACACTAAACTATAGAAAACAATAACCCTTATTGAAAGTTATTTGCTGTGTGTTCAGCTTTGCTTCATGAATACCTGCAGCTTAAGATTCATACAATGTAGGTATTATAACATTCGAAAAACTGCATTGTTAGTTCAGATTTTTTAAATTATGATGTTATTATATACAAGTTATATTCTTTACATTAGTTTTAAAGTTGCATTTGTACTGTACATGCTTCTGCTTATATACTCTTTAAAGTGAAAACAAAAAATATATATGTTGCGTACACCAGCTTTCACAACATTTTGAATTAAAACAAAAAGGTGGAAATAAGTCAGAGAATCACTGCTGTGTCCTAGTGTTATGCATGTCAGTGCATCAGTTACATTAAAACACACAGACGATTACTTACTTTGACTCCAGTATGGTGAAATGAGAGGTCCAATATTTGAACTGCAGCTACAATGCATCTAAAAATTATTAAAAATAATTAAAAAAACAAATGTTACAAGTAATAGATTTAAAAATATTTTGTTTAAATATTTAAACATTTAGGTCTACTGTAAGAAGTTTCACCTTTAAGATTAAGTTTTATTAAGAATAATCTCAGCTAAATTATATTTATACTATATAAATTAACAGGCAAATTGTACAAATTACATTCTATCATCCATCATTTAATGTTTTTGTATTTATAAATGATAAAGATTTTTGCAAGATATTGTAAAATATATTTTATCACACAATATTATAAATAAATAATTAATGTTATTTTCTTGTAAATTATCTAGCTATAAAGAACAACCATTTATTAAATATGTTGATAACTAGCATAAATATTTATATTAATCATATTCATTTATTACTATTAGCTAAAGTAGGCTTTGTGAAATAAAAGTTCCAGTCCTCTTCTTTTAAACAGCAGTGAACAATTTCAGATTATTTCAGATTCTGATTTGATTTTCCAAAAAAAAAAAAAAAGAAAGTAAGATTTTCCTGGTATCTACCAAGGTTTTAAAATTCTTTGCCCCATTTTAAACTCTGTTAAAATGTTTTTTTTTTTTTTTTAAAAACCCAACAATCTTAAAAAACTCTTGTGTGACTCAACTAAAATAAACTAAAGTCATAAATTTGATTAATTTTTAAATATTCACAAATCATATTTATTAAATTGTGAAAAATTTGCATGGGAAAAATCATCCATAGTAGTGGTTCGATATACAGTACTATAATGTAATGTTTTAAACTTATTTTTCATGATCTTATGTCCTCTTATACATTAAAGTTAAACCTAATGAAAGCAAATATATTAACATTAATTAAAAGAAACTTAAAAAAAAAAAAGCAAACATAAAGTAAATCCAGGACACATTTCATTTCCAAATACCTATAAATTAATAAAAAGGAAAAAGTGCTGAAGTGCAATTACCTTTTTCATGTGTGAAGCTCCCTGGTCCTCATCAACAAGAATGAAACAAGTGATGAAGTGATGAGAAGATAGAAGAAGAGACATCTGTCACCACTCAACTGACACTCACTCTCTCTTTCTCTCTCTCTCTCACACACACACACACACACACACACACACACACACACACACGCAACATTGACCCCTCCTGTAATTGATTGCAGAAAAGAATGTGGGACAATGACCAACATTTTGATTTATATTTCAGCAAAATTTAATTTCATTGTAATGTCTTCCTCATGTTTTATTTTAACACACTGCCTATATGTGATGAGAAATAAAACCTAACTTTGAACAGACACAGACAGTGCGCTAAAAAAGACATCGTAGTAAATAATCTTGTCCAACTCATCTACAGTTTATTCTAGTTATAAAGATTACAACAAACCAAATTTAAGATTGTTACCTATATTTAAACATTACTATTTTTTTATGTTTTGGTCTATTGGCAGATAATTTTGCTCATTTTAAAGCTTATAAATTAAGAAATTTGCTCATTAAAAAGCTTATAAATTAAGAAATAATCATGGATGAACGTACGGTAGGCTGTATGGTCCGGTACTGTTTAGCACAAAAAGGCTCAGTAGACAGTACTGGAAAGAGGGGAGAGCAGCAGCCTGCCAAAACCCCACTTAAAACCAGTTACAGTAGCATTTTCAGTTATATGTTACATCTTTAACACTTTCCTTAGTTTCCTTAGTAGCTGCTTCTCATTCCATGTTGTGTTCCTATCTGTCATCACTGTTAGTTAACATGAGTGTGAGCTTCCCTAGCACACTGACTGGTTCATGATATACCTCACCACTTTGTTTTGCTCACAGCTAACACAAGACACAAGGCTAACTAGTGTCTAACATAAGGCTAAATTCCTCTCTAACCCCTGATCAAGGGTGAAACTTGGTGTGTGGAACAAGGGATTCTACACCCCACATAGTGCAATAGCTTTCCATTTTATGCTTTTTGGTACGCAAGCCCAGAGTTAGTTAGCTGACCCTACTCTAAGGTGGAATAAATGGAGACATATGAGAAAATTATGACATTTACATGACTGTCTACCACCTCCATCATTTATTATCCGCACCTTTTGGCGACAAGGTACAGGCAAGAATTTTAAACTGCTTTCATCGCTGGAAATAATAGATACATTGTAGTAGATTCATATGTTTAACTGCTAAAGTGCTCATTTTTCAATGTGCTACTATATATTTCCGTGTTTTTTGTTTTCATAAACTATACCTAAATTTGTCACCAGTTATTAAAATAATTAAATAAAGAAAAACAAGCAATTAGTCAAAATGACATAGTTTGCGTTTATGTCAGCACATTTATTATAGTTGTCAGTATTACAGAAAATATATATTAATTACTTTTAAGTGATTGTGCTAGAATGTTCTCTGGGAAGTATAAGAATAATAATGTGGCAAGCTATTTTTGAATAAAAAAATTTCCTTAACCCTGCTTTAGACATGCTAACCAATTTGGCTAGAATAACTTTAATTTGACCTCTCCTGAATCAGTTTTAGAAAGGACAAATTATTTGTTTGCATCAAGCAAAGAAATCTAATTAGTTTGATGCACCCCAATAAAAAAAACTTTTCTTTTCTCTCTCTTTCTTTTGGCCTCGCAAGAGTGTGTGTGTGTGTGTGTGTGTGAGAGATATAGGTGGCATGGTGGGGTTCAGTGGTTAACACTGTTAGCACCTTCAGGGTTGGGGGTTCATCAAGCCCACTGTCAATGTGTGTATTTCAAACATGCACTGTAGCCTAAATTATTGTATTTGTGTATTTGTTTCCCTGTAAGTTGCAAGAGGTTTGGATCCTTTGCAACTTATCTTTCCCAGTAATAACATCATACGTCATTACATTGATGACAGTTTAAGGATTAAAAAAAAAAGAGTATGGTTAAATGCTACTATATAGCTAATATTAATCATTTAAGAAACAACATACAAACTTTATGCCCTAACCATCTTTAAATGCATGCCTGGATTTAAAAAAAATAATCATGGACTTTGACAATAATTTCCAAAAAGTATTAAATGATTTATAAAACACCACCAAACAAGAATAATAATTTTGGAGTAACCTTCTTTAACTTATGAGCTAGTCTCTCTCTTTCCCTCTGGAGTGTGATATATGACACCAGAGGCTTTTAATTCCAGTGTAAAAACAAATACATCTCTAGACAGATATTAATAATGCATACTGCTAATTGAGTTGAATGCATGCTTTTAGTGATGGTGAGACCATACAGTGACACAGGCATACCCACATACACAGACATACGCTATGGCGTCGAGTGAAGAAATGCCTAACCTAACAATAGCAACAATTTTCACTTATGACAGCATCCACAATGTTTCAGCTTGCTTAAATAATGAGTCCTTTTCATAGCATGAGTAAACTGTCGGTAAGATCAGTCGATTGTTTAGACACTGGCTATTCTAAAGCTGCTTAGCCCTCCATCTCATCCACATATCCCTCATCCCTTAGCAGATCTGTCAATCCCTCTCTTTCTAAGCTTCTCTGCTAACTCCTCTTCATGCTGAGAACAGACAAGTTTTAATAACGAGTGCAAGGTCATGCTGCTTGTCTTAAAGACCGAATCCTTTTAGTACTGAAGAGGATGAAGGTGCTGGTGTATTTGTGCAGGCTCAGTGATCCTTTGCGGTAAGTCGGGGAAAAACAAACTCTTTCCATGCTGGGTTTTTGTCGGAGACATACCCCCTATTACACTTACATGAGGTGGATGTTTCATTAGAATGTGTGTGTGTGTGTGCTGGAGGAGTATAAGCACACTAATACGTACATCATCTGAGGAAAACCACTTAAAGTTATAAGGGAAACACCTCTTCTGTCCATCTTTGCATCGAAGAGTTACATTCTTCGTATCTGTTCCCTTTCTTCCATTAATGCTGACTTTTCTCCTTTACCCCCTCCTACTTCTTTCTCTCCGTTATCTCCTGGGCTAAGGGATTTGTGGTTTCTAAAAGCTTTTTGTATGTTTCCCATGTCTCTTACTCTCTTTGTCTGAGGAAAAAAAATACATCCGCATGAAACAAGAGACAAGTGTGTATAGGTAGGTGTCTGAGGAGAAAGAGGGGGAAAAAACCCTACTTGAAAAATCTAAAGACTCTAAAATCTGACAGCTACATTTTGAATGTGTGTGTAAATAAAGAAAGCACAGTGACCAAAATGACTGTTTTCTTATTTTTATATATTGTTTTCATTAATTGTCTTCATGCCTTGTAACAAAGTTATCATTTGCAACCAAACTCAGAGAATAGCCTCATTCTGGTCTCAATGCTCCTGGCATAAATAAAAACAGTATCAGTACTTATAACCTTAAAGCATTCAGTTTAGGACACAAGGTGCCTCTTTACCCAGATTGAGGGATAAAACATTGAGACATTTCATCTGATCAGCCATGAGGCATGAAGCCGAATAAAATTTTAGTGTCAATATTAATATAAAAACAGGACAATGTTAACATTATATATATATATATTTTAATCACTGTAAAAAAAAAATCACAACTAATAACAAAGTAATATGCATTTTAGCAGCATAAACTCAGAACCAAATCTTGCAAGACTTTCTCCTTCAGCGACACAATTAATATCATTTTTTTGTACATGCCCTTTAGTAAGCCTTCAACAATCATTTGTTGAAGACTGAATGCTAACTTTGGTTACCAGGTTTTCACAGGAGACATCTATGCACCAATTAGAGCTAATCCAAATCTATGCATGTTTGGGCTTCATATTTATACCTGGCAACAAAGGATTTAGTTTCTGCCTGAATCTTTAAAATCAGGTCACCAGTTTTCCCCTTACAAAACTGTACATAAAGAACAATTTAAACATGTTCTTTTACCTTGTTAGACTTGAGAGTGAAAATATAGAATGGGAACATTTGGCCTACATCCAAAATAATCCATATTTAAAATGATCCATATTTAGGCACTCATGGTGCACTGAGCCAAGGGGATATTATTGAACAGCAAAACATTCTGCACATGATCTTTACACTGAAATAAATAAGAGGCACCTAAAAGTCCTAAACTGAGCTCTAACACACAGAAGTTAAATACAAAAAAAAAAAAAAAAAACATGTCATTAGCACATTTCATAAGACCACAGCTGTAGCATATTCAAGTTTATGACATTACTAATGTAATGGTGATTTCTACATCATCCTTCAGATCATAAATAAGAGAATTCCTAACACAGACCTTTCAGCTCAGTAGTCCCAGTCAGGCAGAGAGTGTTAATTAGATTACAATAATTCTTCACATGATTAGTACATGGAACTAATTCACTAATTGAGAAAAAAAAGAGTTTTCAAGGAACTGTTGGATCCTTTTAGTGCAATGGTGTAGTTACTGTCAAAATAATAACAAATATTCACCCTGAAGGTAAAAAAAAAAAAAAAAAAAAAATATTCTCTCTTCTGAAAAAAATAAAAAATAAATCTGGGAATGTGCGACTATTCATCCAGGTGTATAGATATGTCAGAATCATAAAATTAGTTTTTTTTTCCTCCTGCACGTAGAGGTTTGTACTGTGTGGAAAAAATACAAACAAAACTACATCACTGTTACTACAGCTCCCCCTTATGGTATTTAGTATGTTGGTGACTGTATGTGCATGTGTGCAATTCTTATATGTAATTTATTAGCAGTATGACAGTCATGCTCACTGAATATACTATGTGGTTAATTGATTTACATTTCTGAAGTAAAAGTGCAACAAAGAAAAAAAGAATAATTAATGACTGAATTTTTGTACCATGTCTGGCAAGCACGTGAATACAAATTAAAAAGCACCGCAGGACTTTTGCTCTGGATTTTCAATTACTGATTTAAGGAATTTATTGAGTCCCAAAATTTTATAATATAATGATTTTTATGCTTTGTATTACTGCTAGCTAATTTCATTTCGCAATATAATTCATTTTGCCCATGTATAATCACAGATTAGGAGCAAGTAAGCATTTATAAGGTCATAGCCTGAGAAAGGAGATGGATATGGATGGGCGTGTTGAAGCAGGGCCCCGTTGTGGAGGACAGACAGCAGTCGGTCACTGTCTGTCTCTCTCTCTCTCTCTTTCAATCTTTCTCTCAGACATCTTGATGCTTTGGACTGCAGATGCACCGATATTAACAGCACTCACAAATGAACTTATTCTAATACGACTGTAAAGCAACGCACAACTAATCAGTCAAGACTAAATTCTAATCGACACTCTTGCTCATTGCTCTGTTGTTGAGGCAAATTTTCCAGTTATGCTGTCAAACACAGTCCATGGACTAGAAGTGGTTGAGGGTGTGTGTCCGTCATCTACTGTGGAAACAACCTGCTAGTTTCCTAGCACCATTCATGACACGGCGTCAGTCTTTCATATGATTATGTGTTACGTGCAAAATTAAAATATTCAGGGAAACTGGAATTTGGTGTCAGTGTGGTATCAGTAGGTTCGCGCACAGTCATCGGTAAAACCACTGGATCCAATGTTCAGCTCAATAAATATTTACTTAAAACAAATAGCTATTTTCAGCCTAATCCTTCAATTCCATCATCCATTTTCCTCAGAACACCATCACTCATTAGTCTTTTGCACAGCTTAGTGTTTTCATACCTTACTGTATTAACAGCACTTTTCTCAGAATATTTACCATTCATTCATTCATTCACCCTACTTTTCTCCCCATTACCATTCCATTTCATTTCATTCCATTAATTTCCTTTCTCGCTTTCTTTCTTTATGTGAAGTTCTGCAGGGGTTGGCTGACACGTAGGCAGGTCCAGTAGAGCGCTCTGGCCAGAGTCACCACGACCAGTAGCAACATGGCCACCCAAGCAGCATAAATCCCTCCATACACTTGTGCCTTAGACCACGTCCCTGCCTGCAGAGAGGAGGAGTTATTAAGACAAAGAAATATCACGCGAGAAGAGAAACAATAATAAGAAAGACATAAAAAATTTGAGAGGAGAGAGCAGTCATGTCTGCATTCACTCACAATCAGTCCTGCAGCTGAGATGCTGAAGAGCAGGCAAAGAAGGAAACACCATAGACTTCGCCTTCTCGGGTATGTCTGGCCAATTGAAGAACTACAGCAGGAGAGATTCGGTGAAGTATTAAATGTTGGTGGTGATAGAGAGCTAGTTCTGGTGTGCAAGAGACTTAAACACAACTAATGCTTTTTATGGAAACTCGAACATGATGGGACTAATGTGACTGGACAGAAAGCAATATGGCAGGTGATATAAGGAATGATTTATAAACTGGTATTACCCAAAAGATCTACATTTACTTTTACATTTCGGCATTTGGCAGCGCTCTTATCCAGTGCAAATGTTCAGTCTTTGGAAATATCCTTACACCCTGGGTTACTAATTAAATACCAGTCAAACACTCTTGGGAAGAGTTTAGGAGATTAAACAAAGTACTGAAGAAACATATGCCGTAAGTCTATCTTAAGATTGTCAGAGACTCAGCTGTACGGAATCTAGAGGTAGTTAATTTCACCACCTGGGTACCAGAAGAGAAAAGAGTCTAGATGTCCGTCTCGATCTCTGAGACAGAGACTAGTAGGAATTGTAGGACTTGCCGAGCAGTGCTGGAGGATCGGAGGGAACGTGATGCGGTGCGTGGTGTGATTAGAGCTGAGAGGTATGTGGGTGCTGGGCTGTTTTTAGCTTTGTAGGAAAGTATCAGGGTTTTGAATTTGACGCGGGCAGCTACAGGAAGCCAGTGCAGGGAGCGTAGAAGTGGGCTGGTGTGGGAGAACGGTTGAACTGTCATTCTCTTTTGAATCCGGCTCCTCTCAAAGATCTTTGTTCATATCATCTCAGAGTTTCTTTGCAACCACCCACCTTTGGTTTGCTCATTATAGATAAATCAAAATCTCTAAAGCTATATCCAGACGTTTGTAAATTAGAAAACGTGCACTCACACTTTTCTGCAATGGGGACATCGGGCCAGTGTCCTGTCAGTAAACTCTGTCCACTGCAAAGTTAATAAAACAAAACTAGAATTAACATGATGATGATAGAGGAATGCATACCTGTACATAATACCCCCCCAAAAATTATGGGGATGACATTGATGTTAAACAATTAAACAACGCACAACTAATCAGTCAAGAGGATTAGTTATACATTTATGACTGTTGCTGATAATTAAGAACAGGAACAATGGAAGCTGTGTTCATACTGGCTTGCTGCAGGAGTAAATAACAGGGATGCCAACAGAAAAGTGTTTCCCCTCTCGTCAGGGGATGTCAAAATTTTAAACACAATGATGCCAATTAGTTTTTTCCCCCCTCCTAACAAGTGTCTTATCCTGCCCTGTGATGCTGCATAACCTGCATTCCAAAAAGAGAAGATGGCTGGCTTATCTCTGGGCTGATTTATACTCCTGCATTGGGATGTTGAGAATGTACGCTCGCGGTTTCCATTCGTCAAACCATTTTGCACGTGTGTGATCGGACAAACCTCCCTTGCAAACAACCACCGGTTCATCCAAGATCCAACATCTTCTTATATAACAAAGATAATATTTGAGTCTGGCTGCATCAATGTGTTTCTTCTACTAGTTGTTATTTTTTTTATTTTTCCTATAGCATGGAAAGCATAATAACATCGAGCAGGGACTACATACTGACACTCAAGAACAATGTTAGACCTGCCATTATACTCAGGAGTTTCATTGATGCAGCATCAGGTTTTGAAAATTCTAACAAGTGTCCTGGCTCTGTTTAAGTAGAAGTAGAATGTGCTTTGGATGCAATACAATAAGAATGCTACTTAATTCCTTACCCTTTCCTACTTGAATCAATAAACAACATAATAGAGAGACACGCATCAAATTGGTAAAACCAAGGCTGGAGGAAATTGCTTTTATCAATTGGAGCTGGTGCAGTGAGGTCACGGTTTCACTAAAACCCTCTACTCAGTTTTAATTATCTTACAGCCCTTTCACATTCCTAGAAAGTTTACATCCTGCCATAGGAATGTGCACCTGAAGTATCGAAACTGCGAGGTCGATTATATAATAAAAGTAAAAAGGATGAATATCCTGGGAGAGGTCAACAGTGCGATTACCAATTAGACGCATACAACCTCACTGTCAGCTCCCGACTTCATCTATGCAGGTAATTTTGAAATATTCCTCTTACAAGAATGAGCCAAACCATAACCTGGACAGTGGCGATGCACTGATGTCGTCTGGTCTACAGGACACTTACAACAGCAGGATCAAAGAGTGCAAGATCATAGAGGACGTATCTTGAACCAGACTTTATCTCCTCTAGCCACTTAGGACTTAGGGCCCTTAAAGCCAGCACAAGATAAACTCACAGCATTTACCTCAGAGCTGTGGCACCCTCGACTACAGAAGCAATATATGAACTTTTTCAGCGTTCAGTTATTTTGCCAGATGCTTCTTTATATCTAATGTTCTACTCTATTTTTCTTTTTATTATTTACAAATGTATAATCGTTGAATTTCTTTTTTCTTGAACATCATTTATAGTTTGTATGCCATGACTACCTATTCAGATGTGTAATATAATTAGTGAAACAAATATATTCAGTATTCTACAATGAACTAATTGTCATGAAATCTCCAAAAAGTCACAGCTGGACTTGAAACCTTGACACTTTGAGTGTCACCTCTGCATTACGCCACATTTTTTTTAAAGGCTGTATGATTTTCTGTATTATTTATACTCTGTCGTGATTTACCTGGCCTGGGTCCACTATGACCCTGATCACCATGAAATATTTAATAAAGATGAATGAATATTAGTACTGTAGATAATCTACTGTTTGTGATGATTATACTGCTTGTTACAATGGTGTCGCCAGAGCGCTGCTTGAAGAGAATGATACTGTTAATGATGATAGTACCAAGAAGGTGTTGCTACAATGACCACATGACACTCTGGCCCCAGTAGGCTGTGGGTCTGGACTGGCTGGCCCTGGGTGTACTGGTCCCAAATTAATGATCCTCTTACTGCAACACACAGGCACAAAAAGCTGCATTAAACACTGTCCAGTAATATAAAACTTACATTCATTATTTTCTTATGACACAGTTTCACTTAGCATTTTTCTGATATGTATTCGCCATGAATTATATTAACGAGCACCTGCTCATTAATGTACTTATCCAGTCAAGTAGCAGCATCAAAATTGGGGCAAAAATGTGATCTCAGTAACTCTGATGATGGGATGGTTTGATTTTTATTTTTTTTTTAGAAACTGATAGATTTTCATGTACAATATCCTCCATAGTAGATGCATTCTACATTCCTCCAATATCCATTTTCCAGATTTTTAAGAACTTCCAATTGCATTTTTGTCCTCGTCTCACCAGTAAGGGCGTGGACAGGCGATGCGCTGAGACGTAACCTTGCAGATGAGCAGACAGTTACAGGGACAGCGCACATATTTCTTCCCAGCAGGAGCATTCTTTATGGGCTAAGGGGGAAAAGAAGAAGAATGAAATGTAAAGAAAGGGGGGAAAAAATTACTGACGTGTTTTGAAGACTGGAATTAAGGTGATTTCACACTAGGCACAATTGCTTTGTAGCCCACTGGCAAGCTTTAATATTAGTAATATTGCTCCATATCCTTAAAGACTTGGATATTTACACATTTGGATACAGTAGGTGGCAGTAAACACAAAGAATGGAAGAGTATAAGGAAGTCAACCTACATCGACCATGCCCAACATTACTGATGATTTTGAATAACGTCCTACTTTAATAACTATTGCTGTGTAGTTTAAAGTATGAGATTAGCACATGCTGCACGGACACCCAAATGAGACAACGGCTCACTTCGGTGTTTAGGCACAGTCACATGCGTCACATGTTATGAGCAAACAATAATTAGAACTGATTAAATCACTGAATGAAGTATATAATTATTATAGATCAAGAACACAACCTAATGCACACACATGTACACATCGCCACATCCTCCAGCTCAGGTTACTCTGTGTGAATACATTCTGATGCATGACACAGCTCAAATAATTAAATCAGGCAAAATCTGTTCATTTGTAAAATAAGAAATAATCGGTTGCCATTTGTCAAAAAAAGCCTCAGTAGGACCTCTCAGTGTGCACCTGATCTTCTCCAGCTTGAGAAAAAGAAAAAAATCTTTAATCCAATAAAAGATACATGAACACTTAATAGACTTCCAATGAAAAAGGAACGTCAGGCCAACAAAAATGAGAAAGCGATAACATTTGTTATGTGTAGAATGCAATGGGACTGAATCATCTGGAATGCCAAATATAGCAATTAATGGGCAACTCAAGTGTACCCCAAGTATAGTGGACATGATATTGAAAAAAAAAAAAAAAATAATTCCTGTTAATTTGAGCACAAAAAACACGTGACATTATACAAAGACCACGTAACTTGTACCTTTGCCAGTGCATTGACATAAGCTTGTTTTCATGGTTTCATGGACTTACTGTTGCTTCGTTGCACACACCGCACTTGACCACATGCTGGTGAATCTTTCCCTCAACACTGATAAGAGACTGACACACGCGGCAGCTGATCACAGGGGCACTGCCACTCTCGGGCGATGTCAGGGGTGAGTAGGGTGGAGGATCTTCGCCCAAGAGCACTGAGGGCTGAGATGGGCTTGGAAATGGCGGGAAACCTGAGGGACAGAGATGTGACTTAGCATTTCTTCATTTCATCAATTTAATGAAAAGATACATACAATAACATAGATAAAAAATTACTGTGGAAAAGAAAATCTGCCCTAAATATACATCTGTTTGTGTGATATATATATATATAAAATATAATATACAAAACTTGTCAGTGAACTACGAGGATAAATAAATGAATAAATTAAACATTAATATTTGAGCTCACATCACCCAGCACTATTATGCTTTATGAAAATTCCCCAAATCTTTAAGATGTGGTGTATGGAAGCACTTTCTGTTAAGTTGCTAGTAGCCAATAATTGATGGACCAAAATATTACAGGTTGCTGGATTCACCAAATGTGTGTCTGATACAACAACAAATATGTCCAACTTCCACACCAGTCAGAAAACCAGTCACAGGGATGTCCGTCACTTTATTTACAGTTATTAAGTTCTTCAACACTTGTTTCACGTTTTGACACCTGTTCTTATTCACATTCTTCTACTTGTGATATGAAGATCACATAACACTTTATAGTGCTAGATGTGTTTCTAAATTTTCATTTACACCTGAGTAGGGGTGTGCATCATTTCTGCAAATTTACGCAGTCTCATGTCTGTCGCAGGCTTCACTGACTGATGCAGAGGGGTGATGTTGGACCATAATCTTTGAAATATTTCACTTAACTTAATGTAATTAATCTAGAATATATGAACATTTTACTTTTTCAAATTAAATAAAAAAAATTATTGTAGATATAATTTATTTCTTTTTATCCACTTTAATCTCGCCATTCCAATTAACTGTGTGTTTGAAGGTTTTTCTCTAAAAGTTATTTTAACTAACTAGCTTGTATTCATAATTTAGGACATGTCTTCTAATTCTATGGACTTTCTTGATTTTTATTTCTTTTCTACATTGTAAACCAATGCTGAAGGCATCCAAAATATGCAATTATCTCCTTTGAACAGTTGATTTTGAAATTTGTGATACTTGTTCTCTATAAAGCTTTGATAACGCCTCTAATCTAAGGCTCAAAACTAATTTGAAGAACTATTCCTGAACAGCAGACCTTCATGTCTTAAAATAACAAATGACTGTTAATTAATTAACCTAATGCCATATATGTTATGTCATCGTTTAAATGCGAATCCAAACTTTGGACTGGTACTATGTCACAGCGTCTTTAGACATGGTCATTAAATGTCCTAAGCATTAATTAAGCATTAGATTTACAAAAAAAAATAATAATAATTTGTGCAGGAAGAGTAATATAATGAATTTATATAAGTAATAAGTAAATTTTAATTACTTAAATATAAGTAATTAAATGTTTGTCACAGATACCTTACAGCACCCCCCCCCCCATCCCAGTTAGGAAGCCAGGGTCAGCCAGGACATAGTGATAAAAATGTCACATCCAGAAACATATAAAATGATCACAGGACCAATGAGTGTCTAGCGGGCTGTGTTTAAGGTCCTCTGTGTGCGTATTCGCACCTCGGTGATGCTCAAACCCTAATTTTCCAGTCAGAATAAAATTGCCCAGTCAGAATAAAAATTCATGCTGTGAACTCTTTTCCGATGCCTTTTCAATCGGAAAGAGAAACCTTTTATTATCTGTTCAAAAGTTAAATCTTAGTCATGTAAATATTTAATCTGATCGTTTCTCTGTCGTTGAAATAAATAAATAAATTAATAATTTCTGTGCATGCTTGTCCTGTGACTGTTCGTTAAGCTCAAGACTTTCATCCTCTGGGTCTCTGGAAAGGGGCACAGATTAGATGCTTTACTATGTGTGAAAAGCAAGTCAATCACTCATAGACGAGACTGAATTCCTGTAACAAATCATAGCAAAAGGTGGGATTTATCAGAAAAGATGGGATGCCTAACCAAACCACAAATTTAGAGGGAAAAAAAAAAGGTTTTCATATTATTCTCCTGCTGTTATATTTTCATCAGATTAAATGCTTCACAGCACATCTAATCATCTCAAAACAAGTTACATTCTGATTAAATTCTGTGGGTGTGTAAACATGGACGAGTTTTCATGTAAACAATTAAACTGAACTCACTAATCAGAACGATTTTGTTACTACTATACATGTAAACATAGCTATGGAGCAACGTGTTTGGTCAAAGAGGTTCTGGAGTTGAGAAGAGACTGACTTCACTTTGGGATGAACCAAAGTTTCAACAACAACTTGAAAATGCAAGTGAGTCATAACCATAACCATATTTAGGGGCGGTGGTGGCTCAGTGTGGTAAGGGTCCGAGTTACTGATCAGTAACTCGAGTCGATGGTTCAAGCTGCTGTTGGGCCCTTGAGCAAGGCCCTTAACCCAGACTGCTCCAGGCCTTATAATGGCTGGCCCTGCCCTCGGTCTAGTAACATGGCTGGGATATGCAAAGAATAAAGGCTGAACTTAAAGTGTATGAGAAACAATTTTTCATTAAACAACTCTGGAAAAGTTTGATATCTGAGGATGGGCCACTAATACACCTGCTACAAGAATAAACGTAGCACGTAATGGCAGTCAAAAGGCTTTATTCTCTACAATGAGTTGACATCTACGAAGAAAATCATGGACATGTGCACCATGAAAACTATGTAGATGTAACTCGTTCGAGAGCCATAACCGCTCATCAGAGCTGAACGTGGATATATGCAGTATCGAATGATCTTATAAAAATGAAAACGCTCTTCTGCTTGGGTAAAACGAAAGAATGACTAAAGCGGTTGTTGTTTTCACTTTGTGGTCAGAAGCACTACAGAGAAAATGTCTGGATCCTGGTGAAGTGCTCCGAGTGGAACAAACTCAGAGGCTGCGTCTTGTCAGACAGATATCAACACAAACACAGGCCAAAGTAAGAATTTATGGTTGACTGTCATTCATCAACATATGCATTTGAGCAAATAAGACAAAAATCAGCGTTTTAGAAACTTTTATAAACCCAGCATATTTTTGTATGCCAGAAACATACAGTACATCCATTACGCTTAATCCCCACTGTTTGTAAACATGACCTGGTGTTGAATAGGAAACGCGTTCTATTTGTATTTAGCTGAAATCTTGAAAAATATTATGTATAACTCTTTCTACAAGCAGTAAATCGTATCATAACAGGCAAAAGCTTAACACCGAGCAGCTCCCAGTGCAGATACTCCCAGTTTTAGGTCATTCATGCTGAAACCATTTAACGCACTGATGATGGTAGAAGATGCAGATACACTATTAAGAGGCTAACTTTCACGCTACTGAATGTTAATAGCTACACGCTATTCTATAGATGTAAACCAGACACCCGCCCCTGCGCTGCACACCGGATGCGGAAGTAGTTAGCTTCCTAAGAAATTAGCCGAAATGATACGAGTACCCGGCATGCCTACAAATAAATGCACCTTCCATTGTGCACTGCTTAAGCAGCCAACCGCTAATTAACTCCCATGCGACACAAAAATGAACAAAACAGATAAAAAGGTTGCGATTACAGCAATACTTTCCTTTAAACAGCACCTAGCCCAGGCCTAAGATACTCGTAGCACCGCTAGAGGGATGGGCTCAAAGGGGATTCCATTAAGCTAGCTATCAGGACTCACTCTGCGGTTTGCTCGGATGCGAAAACGGACTTGGCCCAGGAGAAACGCCACCGATCCCGCTTCCGGCAGCTCCATCGCCGAGATCTGAGAGTAACGGTGAGCGCTCGCCGTCCGCCATGGCGAGAGCGAGGCACGGAGAAACAGGGCGCGCGCACTGCCAAGCCACCGAGGAGCGCAGCTGGACGCGCTTTCGTCACATGGTTACAGGCCGGCTACCGTGGCAACGTACGCGCATGCGCGTTTTCTGCTGCGTTCGCGTCTCAGTCATTGGATTCTCTCGTGCGTGTCTGTTTATCGGAGTTCTTTCGATCTTAAAATTATTATTATTTTTTTTAAATAAAGGAATAATCAGTTTAGTGACATAGAGGGATAATACAGAAGCCCCCTTCGTAACACGTGATCTGCCACCCTGGTGGCCCCCTCACTTTCAGGCACCATTATAATAAAAATTACGTTACACGTCAGCTTAAAAACAGTGAAACTGGAATGTATTAAGGTTCCATTCACACGCCTAGGGGGTTTTAACGCAACTGTGGGCATTTGTCCTTGTTATTTCCGCCATCATGGTTTCCACTATTTTATGGTGGTCGGGGAAACGCGTGTGACCCAGACATGTGACCTGCGCATGCTTTTTTTCGTTTGATTTGAACGCATTAGGACGTTATCATGGTTGCGGATTAGATTCCCACTTTGGGGTCTCTAAAGATCTTTTTCATTTGCTAATATTTTTTGCAGTATATTTGGCGATTTTAATTATTACATTTTTGTCCTGAAGTGCCAGAAAAAACGTGTACTCAACTGTTCCTTTTCACTAACCACCAGTACATGGGCTTGACACCGATGCATGCAAAGCCTCCTTTCCATCCAACTAGGGACAGTGAAGGCCAGTGGTGACCATTTTCATTTTATGACTGTGATGGATCCTACGGTCAAAATTCACACACTACCTCCAATTTGGGAAAGCCACTTAGCCTAATCTGCATGTCTTTGGACTGTGGGAGGAAACCCAACAAACACAGAGAGAACATCTATGCACACAGACTCGAGGCTGGAAGCCATACCCTGGAGGTGCAAGGCGACAGTGCTTACCACTAAGCCACCATGCTAGCACAACAAATGTGAAATGGTCGATAGGGATCAGAGCACAGTTGAGCCAGGAACCTACCTCTACATGAAAGAAAATAAAGGAACTAGTTTTAGACTAAAGGAAGCAGTCTAGAACATGCATTGCCCTCAAAAAAATGAAATAGCAGTTCACATCCCTGAGGCTATCACATGGCCCATCCACACTGGGGCTGTGGTGAAGAAGGCACAGCATTGCCATTGCAACCTACAGAAGGTACAACCTGAGCCTCACGATCATCTGGTCATTCTACTGTGGTACAATAGAGAGTCGTGACTGGCAACATTGTCTTTTTCACTGTTTGAACTATCCTAAAAAATCTATTGAATTGTAAATGTATATAGGTTTGGCCATCTTGCCATTAATTAAAGCAACGTGCAAACTGTCCTTCAAGCTCATCTCTTTGAATTATGCAGTACTGCATACATAATGTAAGGAAATTGCATTAAATATGTTATATATATTTATAAATTATTTACAGTGAATTGCGAACTCACATGATTTGGTTTAACCGCTGCATGACCACCAGAAGTGGAAAGAGTAAAAAAATGTTGTACTTAAGTAAAAGTACTGTTACTTTAGTGAACTTTTATTGAAGTACAAGAAAAGTTACCCTTATAAAAATCTACTCAAGTAAAAGTTCCTTTTTTTAAATAGCAAGTGTGGGATGGGGGATGGAACACCCTTGCATAATAAATCTGTTCTCTTTGTTGTGCTTGAAATCAAAGTGGTCGCTTTTTGCATTTCACTTTCAGCTGTGTCTGCATCATTGGCATCTGTTTTGTCCGTCTCCATCGTTCTTGTGAATTTAGCGTGTTTGTTCTCCACGCCCATCAATCAAACAGTGCAGTGGTTTCCAGGGTGCAATTTTTTCCCTTCCCAGTTGTATTATTTTTCATTTCCATCCGTCCGTCCGTCCGTCCATCCATCCGTCCACCTCTGTAGTCCAACTAGCGTCAATGGAGGCCAATGGACTATTGTATTTATTTCTATTTTTACAACCGTTGTAGGACTCTGGTAAACATTCACACACTACAGACAATCTGGAAATGCCAATTAGCCAAATCTGCATGTTTTTGGACTGTTTTGATTCTTTAATGTTCTTTAATATTTAGCCTGGAAATTATTATGGCTTTTACCATTTAAGAATGCCACCAGCAAAGAGATACAGTGTGCAGAATGTGATTGACGTCAAATTGCTTCCAAATACAAGTTCACCGTAAAACTGCACCAAATCTATAGCTTTTGCTACACCATTATCCTCACTATGTTCAACACTTCCAAAGCAGGACTGCAAAGTTGCAAAGATTTTGAGGAAGGAGTTGCTGAACTTTCCCCCAGCCAAACTGGGCAATGATTTTTTTTTTAAACCATCAGTAATGGTATAGGGATCATATTAAGTCCTGTCCAATTACAGCTGTATTCGGAGCAGCAGATAAAACTTGAGGTTTAAATCTAATCCAATCCAATAAAATGTAATTGCGTTTATCACTATTGGCCTATAGGAGAATTTTGTTGGCATGGGAATCTGCCACTCCTCCTTCTGCAGCTGTGTGGATAGAGAATGTGACATTGTTTCTTAAAATAGAGATCTGTGTAAAAATTTTACTTGAAATGGAAACCTTTTTTTGTTATTATTTGAGAGTCATGGGAACTGCCCACTGCCAAGGTGTTTTTGGGGACATTTCCTGAACTGTAATTCCTTTTACCAATTAAAAAATTGTCTTTGGGACAATTATTTCAAATGGATTTGGTATATACAATTTTCTTCTGTTTTTAATTAATAAATGACTATTCATAGTTATTATTTATAATAGGAGCAATAAATCCTGTAAATGAACCCTTAGTTTTTCTATTCTGAATTCTGCTCTGAACAAATAACAGCACTATGCAGTACCAGTCAAAAGTTTGGACACAAAATTGGATTAATTTCCTACGCTCTGAAACAATACTGGATTTTTTCAAAACTATCTATATAGCATATATACATATATAGATATATGAACTATATAGCATCAAGTAATTAAGTAACAAAAACAACAGCAGTCAGCTATTTTAAGACACGAAGGTCAGCTGTTCTGGACCTGTTTTTGCAAAACCAATCAAGCACCATAAACGGGCTCTCATGAAGACCATCTCAGGAATGAAAATTCAATTAAAGTTCATTTAGAGTTACCAGCCTCAAAAATCACAAATTTACAGCAGCAGGGATTAGAGCCACTATGAAGGCTTTTCATAGCATAAAGGAATGGAAACAGACACATCTCAATACCTGTTCAAAATTAGATTATTGCATACTGTATTTTGGTTGCATTCAGCATTGTACAAAAAATAGTCTTTATGAGAGCCAGTTCCATCATTGGTTGAATTATTATTATGCTGAGTGTTTCATCTATTTATTTTACTTGTTACAGTCTGTATTCACAAGTCTAAAAAAAGTCGAGTATGGCTTAAAAAACTTGGAAACAATCTATATCCCTCAAATGTGGCTTGCAATGTTTCCGTTCCATAAACGTTTCCTTTTTCAACCAATGAGGAAGTCCATGAGTTCTGCATTCCTGCTCTTCAGGCACAGTTGATGGAGTCCAGAGGTCTGTTCATGGGCAGTGTGATTTCCAGTTCACATTTCTCTGTAATGAAACGAGCTGTGCCTTCCCTACTGTGCACTGGGTGGGGCAGATGCAGGCCTAGCTTGCTGTAGACAAGAGAAAGAGATTGTGCTTTATATAGAAACATGCGGCAGTTTTTACTTCCACTATATTTATTATTAATAAACATAACAACCACTACACACATAAACACACACACCAGGAAGTCAGGGTTATGATAGCTATAACTAAGCTATTGTACACATTGAATTATATGTATCTGCTTGCAGGGAACTAAAGCTTCGACCATGTGAAGAATGCTGATGTGTAAAATCATGGCAGTGGTGCCAATAACTGAGAAGATGCATGAGACATGGCTACAATGGTAGTTATTTTGTCCACAGAAATGCCCATGCAATACCAATGATACTGATGTACCTCAGCCCCAAAGGCATGTTTGACTGTATGAAGGAGAATATGAAACACCACAATTCAGCCTCCAAAATGTCTTGGACCGAATGACTCTGTGGCAAAGTGGGCACTGTTTGATGATAATGATCCAGGCAAAGCAGGAAAGAGGTTTAAAAGAAGTCTGAGTTTGCCCACTCATTCAGTATGAAACGTTGATTATATCAGCACGGCTGACTACTAATTTTAGTCAATGTATTTGTTCATAATCCAATAGCAAGACTTTTGTGGCCAAAATCTGGTTTTGAAAAATGTGCTCTATGCATAATGCATGACTAGCAGCATTTGAGGGAGACTGTGTGAAGTCATGACTTACTTGCACCAATCATTCATTCATTTAATAGTTAATTTGGTATTTGGTAATAGTTAAAACCAGTTTGGGAATTGCTAACATTAAACAATTGTGGGTAAAAATTCCACCACAACTTTCTAATAGTGTTTCAGTTGAGTCGTCTGCAGACTCACCAGACCTCAGGTCCATAAATGAGATTATGTGGTATAGCATTTGTCATTTGTCAGAGCAAATAAGAGGGAATAGAGGAGCTTTGTTTTATTTAATGGTTCGCTGAGTGCAAATGCTGTGGAATCTTTGCTTTACTTGGGCTAAAATGCATTGAAAAATTCTACTGAAAATGTAAACAAGACTTTATTTTAGAAAATACAGAACTGAAAATATAAGACTGTGTTTATATGTCATGTTTTCTCACTATTATAGGAATATTCAGAAGCTTACTATTTCGGAGTTCGGAGATCAACAAATCTCTCCTTCACGTCCAACACAAGATCAGAAGCCAGAGTTTCAGGTAGCTTCACCCTCACCTGCAGAAGAAAGAAAATGAGGTAGAGAGATGTTAAAATGACAAAAGCTTAATTTAAGTGAATCAAGTGTCTAGTGCTATTTATAGTATAGATGTGGTATGAAAATAAGACTTTGCTAGGTTGTAATAATTGTAATTGGGAGAAACAAAGCATACCAGCACGCTCTCACAGCACATAGAGGATGGATTCTTTCCGCTCATGCCCAAAAACAAGTCCTCGGTACCCACACTCTGCTTCAGGATAATCTCATACCTACACACACACACACACACACACACACACACAGTATATTTTAAAATAATGTGTAATTTTTTTCCCGTGTTTAATTTTTGAAAACATGAAACTCTCATATATTCTAGAATCATTACACAAAGTGTATTTTTGTTTTACGAAGGGTCGTTCAAGTAAAACCAGGACTTGTGATGAAATTTCATCTGAATGAAGATATATAACTGATTGACACTTACAGATGATTTCAAGCACAGTACAGTGATGAGACTCTTAGCCTCAGTAAAACATCTTAATGGTGCAATTTTTTAAAGAAGCCTGTACGTCCATGAATGATGATCCCGGCTTAAGTCGCTTTGAGGCCACTGCAGGCCATTCCAATGATGCAGACAGTCCAAACATGGCTCCAGTGTAATGAGAAAATTTTCTACCTGGATGGCATCCAAGCACTAGTTTGGAGTCTCATAAATGTGTTCTGTTATTCTGCATAATCAAAGTGCTGGTTTTACTCGAACACTCCTTGTAATTTTGATGATTGTGGCCTACAGCTAATAAAAATAAACAAAAATACATTTTCCATGATATTCTATTTTTTGTGACACACTGTAATTCCAGGGTCTCAAAAGGACAGGCATTGTTCTTATACATTTAGGTCACATCTGTGAGATCTACTAGTACTTTTCTGCTTATATACCACAATTAACACACACTGGTTAAGCAATTATTAAACTTCTATGCTATATGAAATTAAGCTGTCAATTTGACCTGGCCAATACCCACCCTAAGCCTCGCTAGTTCGATGGATTCTTTTTCAACTGGTCTTTGTTTAAAAAAAAAACACTTTAAAAGGAAAACCTCTTGTAGAATTCTATATAGAAGATAATCCAGAAATCATTTGAGGTTGCTATACAGAGCATTAATTCTTCAACTCTCCCTTCAGCTAGGGGATGCATGTGTCTCTCCATGAACTGCCCACTCACTCAGGCTGAGGACGTGGGTCTGCAAGGTCATCAAAATGTGTCCCATCAGTTACTTCCTCTGTGTCCCAGATGTCTTTGGTGTTCTTTTTATAGCCAGTGTTTTCTTTCGATTTCAAAGGAGGAAGGAAGACAGACAATTACTCAGCTGATCTTAGTACATTTTCACTCTACAGTATACAAATGATTAAATAGAAGATAAATGGTAGAGCTCACCTTCATGCTTGTTTTGCCTTGAAGCAGAGGCACCAATGTGCCCAGGACCCATTTTTGCCATCGGTTTTACATTCTATATAGATAAAGAAAAATTAAGTTTCCACATGATCAATTCAAATACTTTGATTTATCAATTTATTATTTACATTGAGATCTTCAGTAGTGTAAAGGATGCACAATCATAGAGTGATGTATCTTAATGGAGGTTGTTTTGAAACATATTTGAAGAGGTTTAGAGCCCAACCATTATTTTCTTTAACCAGAAGTGTGATGATCCAAATGCTAACAATAGCAATTAAATATTTTATAAAGATTTTGTTTTCATTCATTAGAAAGCATCAGAAACCTTAATTTTTTTGTACATATCAAATGGCCAAATATTAAAACTAAATTTATGAAATGTTAAAATTAGGTTTATTGTTCAGTAGGCTCTGGAACATGAGAAAAATATAGTGTCAGAGGTTTGTCTGAGGGATGCAGAGGGGACCCACGACTATGTGATTTTAATGCATCGTTTTGCTTCCACATAAGTGGCTCACTCACTCACTCACTCACTCACTCACTCACTCACTCACTCACCGTCTATAACACTTTATAATGTATTGAGGTTCGCGGGGGCCTGGAGCCTATCCCAGGAGGCTTAGGGCACAAGGCGGGGTACACCCGGCATAGGGTGCCAATCCATCACAGGGCACACACATACACTCACTCACACACTTCTTTACACACAATGGGCAATTCGGGAACGCCAATTCGCCTGATCTGTAGGTCTTTTGACTGTGGGAGGAAACCGGAGTACCCGGGGGAAACCCACCAAGCACTGGGAGAACATGCAAACTCCATGCACACAGAGATGGGAATCAAGTCTGGCTTGGAATTAAACCCAGACCCTGGACATGCAAAGTGCCAGTGCTAACCACTACACCACCGTGATGCCTAATTGGTTTTTTTTGCAGGTTGGGTTAGGAGGTGGTTAGAGACTTGTGTTGCCCTAGCAGGGGTCTCCATCATTCATCAACATTATATTATAAATAATAAATCCATTTGCCAGTCATTAAGGGTCCTCTACTGGCCTGGGGCCCCAAGCAGTTTCCTGACTTGCCTGTTCTCGAGTAGGTGTGAAAGGTATCAGAACACCCAGGGCATCACTGGCTGCCATGTATTGGGCTTAGCAGGAAAAAAAACTTCAGGGTTCTCCAGTTTTTCCAGATCTCAATCCAACCGAGCAACCATGGAATGTCAAGGAAAAACAAGTCAGATCCATGCAGGACCCACAGCACCCAATGAATCATTCACTAACGCTAACATCAAAAAACGGTACATACATGTATGTGTGTGTTTGAACAGTCTGATTGCAAAACATTATAAACACTTGTTGCTATAAATGGAATGAGGAAGAGCTCAAGTGAACACAGAGCAAGGAGGAGGCATGCAAATGTTAATATAGTTAAAGGAATATATTAGAGAACAATAATACACACCTCTGTCACGGCCACAACAGTCACCTCTTCTACTCTTTGTTCTCTTTCGTTTTCCTCATTCATCAACTCCTCAAAGTACTCCTTCCATCTTCCCATCACCCTCCTGGCATCTATCAGTACATTTCCATCTTTGTGCATTATTAATCACTCTAACCTGCTGCACATTCTTCCCATCTCTATCTCTCTGCCTCGCCAACCTGTACAGATCCACCTCTCCCTCCTTACTGTCCAGCCTAGCATACAAGTCCTCATATGCTCTTTGTTTGGCCTTTGCCACCTCTACCTTCACCTCACGGTGCATCTCCCTGTACTCCTGTCTCCTCTCAGAGTCCCACTTCTTTTTAGCTAGCCTCTTTCCCTGTATACACTCCTGGACTTCCTCATTCCACCACCAAGTCTCCTTGTCCCCTTTTCCCTTACCTGATGATACACAAAGTACCCTCCTACCTGTCTCCCTGATCACATTGGTTGTAGTTGTCCATTCAACTGAAACATGTAGGTACCTATATAGGTACATATATGTACATATAATATAGGAAAACGGCCAATTTTATATATGTCAAATATATTAAAAACCTATATTAAAACACGTGTGGGATAATAATAATAATAATAATAATAATAATAAAAATGTGTCTAATATTTCACTTTGGTAAATTAAAATTTTGTTGTTTACATTTCTATGAGTTCTCCAGCAAAATAACATATAGATTTTATTTTGCATATTTAATTTTTTTGCACGAATTGTAAAGACAGGTGCATCAAACTTAATTAGGCAGAATAGCCACTATAAGCTAATATTTAACATATCAATGTTGTTAAATAACCCTGGGTATTGCATATTTAAAAAATATATAGAATTAGTGCGGACAACAACATTAAAATAACGAGTTTTAAGTAGAAACAATGTATTACAATTAAGTCTAAATAACGACATGACATTTAATGTAGAGACTTATTGCGATACGAAAATCGAAATAAATTAGAGATTAAATGAAAAAAAAAAACCCGTCATAATATATTAAAATAGCGTATGTTTGCTGACTTTTTCCGTAGGTCTATCCGATTTAAATGTTATTAGTATTATTATTATTACAACATTATATGCATTATTGTTAAACAAGTAATAATGTTATGGTAAAACACCGTATGGCGTTAATATTCGCGTTGTTACAGCAATAAATAAAACACTGCTCATTTTCTCTGTGTTAGCAGGTTAGCTCAAACATTTACCCGTTATCTAGTAGTTTACCTTGCAGTCTTCTGTGTCACTTTCTTCATCGTCTGGAAGAGAAAGCAATTTTGAGAGCGCTTGAAGATTTTGCAGAGACATCCCCTCCATTTTATTTCTATTATCTTTATTTAAGTAGATTTACGTCCCGTAAAAGTCAGTCTTCTTCTTCTTCTTCCTCCGTAGGACTGTTTACTGTTACCAAGGAGACCGGAACGGTTGTCATAGGCAACAACTCTGGAGCGTCTGTAATGATTTCCTTGTGTAAGTGTACATGACATGTCTGTACATTCCTCAGTTATATATTAATTTTTTTTATTTGGTTATATATCACTAGTTTATATAACATACAGAATAAGAAGCTACTTGGCCCAGCACTAAAGTCGGGGAAATACACAATACAAACCACTTTCAGCAGAAATCATTACACTACGTTTTTTGTGCAATAATCTAGGCTACAGTAGTTTACTTTAGAAAAATAAAATAAAATAAAATAAAAAACTTCCCGGCTTATTATCGATTTATTATCGATATTTGACATCTGTTTCAGATTTGGAAACAGATGTTAAAACCTGCAAAGAAGTTTTAGAACAGGCAGATTTTGCGGACAGGCCCGGGGTCTTGCCCCCCCCTAGCGACTGAAATATGTCACTACATGGCGTCTAATATACCTAGGTTCATTAACCTTTTTTTTTGTGAGCACATGTGCATGGGGCACTCCAAGAGATTTTGAGCCCCTTGAAATCCTTCATGAAGCCAAACATTTTCAACTGTCATTCCATTTTAAGGGCCCCTGTTGCTTTGGGGACCTTGGAATTGTTACCTCTCCCCCATCATTACTGCACCTCTGCATGTATCCATGATATAATTTGAATATATATCAATCAGCCACGACATTAACACCAAAGACACAGAGACTGATCAGCTCAGGCATTGGAGAACAACAATAACTCTCAAATTTATTGATTTCAGACTTGAGACAAAACAATGGATAAAACAGGTTGCAATGGCTTAGGCCAGTGGTTCTCAAACATTTTCTGTCATTCCCCACTCAAGGGGGTGAGCGAATTTTCAAGCTCCACTTGTCAACAAAATAATAACGAAATTGGCTAAGTTTACTGTTTATTGAAATATCAATTTCTAAAACAATACGATCAAACACCACCAAGTTCAAAACAGATAAAATGCACGTGCAATTGTTATAAAAGGCTTACGTTGTCACTTTTCTTTGCATAATTGACCCATGTTTATTAGCTGCTCAGCAATCGTTTGTAGTTTTTTTTGCACTGGCCAATTCTGTATGCAACTTTGAATGAAGCCATTTGTGCTTTGCTGTCCACTGATTCAGATTTTACCATGTGATTCTCCTGCTGTCTGTATTCTGCCAGCTTTCTTTGAAAGAAGTCGAGTGGCTTATTAACGTGTGTTGTCTCTAAGTGTCTTCCTAATTTGTTGTGTCTCATGCTGTCTGCTGCCTGCGGTTTAAGACACAAAACACACGCGAGTCTCTCTTCTGCCCCCACCATCCCCACCATGAATCCAAGCTCAATATAGGCTTCATTAGGGGTGGGCGATATAACCAAAATCTTCTATCATGGTAGAAGCAATTTTCTACCTCGATAACGATATATATCACAATATAGCAATTTGTATCTGAAAATGCATAAATAAAAATTAAAACACAAAGAAACTGTTCTACATAATGTAATATTATTTAAACTGTGAATTGCTGAGGTTTGCCGCATTTTTTTACTTTGGCCATATTCGTTTGGATGCTTGGATTTCAGATGATAGAAAAGGTTTGACGTGTTTCCACCACTTGTTAAAACAGTGCACTTGCGTACCTAGCGCCGCTCGAATCACAAAACCCACTGTTTTTTTTTTTTTAACAATTTTTTTACAATGTCAGGACTGTTTAATATTGTTTCCGCCTTGCCATGCCTGGTTTGTACGTGCGCATCCCAGCGGGTAAAATGTAATTTGATGGTCGGCGCGGTCTATTTCTGTCAGAGTCGCGCAGTGCTGCCCATTGGGTCACGCAGGTTTCAATTCAATTTACTTGTATTAATGATCCATTTATTTGTGTGATTGTTTAGTTTTGAGCTTAACAGATAAGGGAATTAACATTTTTCTTTAAAATATCTTTTATAAAGAGCATTAAACAGCAATCATGTAGTGCTATTTGTTTAGTATTGGATATCAGCTATGACGTATGCACACAATTGTTTATCCACATTTTATTTGTTGACAGGTTAGCAGGTGCAAATAACGTTCTAATACAAAACTACCATTTACTGGCCTACAGATCTAACGATTTCAGAGTAAACCATGTCAGCATTATAAATCATGCTTATAGCCGAAATTTGAATGGTTGTCACAGATAAGCTTTTTGCAGATATATATATATATATATATATATATATATATATATATATTTTTTTTTTTTTTTTTTTTTTTTTTTTGAGAAAATGAAAGTTTTTCATAACTGAAAAGTTTTTTTGAAAAAGTTGAGATACAGGATTTGTTTTTTTTTCACAAATGCATAAAAAAAACTAAATAGAAACCACAATATTTTGAGATGCACTGTACACTGCCTGGCCAAAAACAAGACACACACACTAATATTTTATTTAGCTACCTCTAACATTGATTGGTGGTAATGTGGTCATTTGTTCATGTGTGAAAATGATTCCTAATGATTCCAGTACCACACTTTCACAATTTGATTCCTGGAACATGCCCATGACATTAGGGAAGAAAAAAAAAATCCATTGATGGTGCAACCTTGTTATTCATTACATTTAAGTAGTCAGCTGAATTAATTTCATTGCCACATAAGTTTGCTAAGCCTAACCAACTGATTGAAGCAACCTCAAATCATAATGTCTGCGGATTCACTACTCCACTGCTGACTTGGAACTATCACAGTTGAACTGGATCAATATAAACTGTACAGTGTTAATTCAACACTCTGGATTGGGCTTTTTGTTCCAACCAAGGCTGGTTTTAAGTATAGGAAGGGAGGGCATTGTGGTAAATCCCTTGAAGAGACCAAAATGAAATAGGGTATTGGATACATTAAATGATTTATCAGCTACTGTGTGTGTGTATGTGTGCTCTGCCAAGTATGGCCTTAAATATGTGTTATTTTGATATGATAATTCAGGTGTTGTCAAGTTGGTTTTAAATCACAATTGAGGTACAAATTAAAAAAGTTGTTCAAAGTTTACCTGCTATGGACACTGATATGATGTTTGTCCCCTGGAATGTGAGTAAAATGTAAGTAATCGGGGTCAAATATCAAACCAGAATTCTGCCAGAAAGCTAAACCAAAAACATCGGCCGAATGTGAAACTTTTTAGGTGTGATATGCATACTTGATAATTGTGCTGATTTCAGAAAACTGTAAATATGTACATACACAAGTACATAATATATTTATTTTCATTTATTGAAGATGAATATTGTATAATTTTTGCAGTCTCAAAGAAATAATTGTAAGCCCAACACTACTGCGTTCATGGTGCACAAAGTAAACCTCTCAATTGTATACTATTGTATAAAAATTTATGTTTTTAAAAAATAAGATTTTACCTACAAAAAAAAAAGAGGTCTGGGCATATCAGCTTAATACTTGCATTTTATCAGCTTAATATGAGCATTTTAAAAATAATTTTTTACTGAAGAAATAAACCTGGGAAAACATGCAGTGGAAACACACCAAGTTTACACTGTTGTTGCTGGACATTATATTAATACTATTCAAATACCTTTAAGCAGTCACTACAAGGGTAAAATATTTATATACTGTACACTACTGAGCTAAATATATATACAATAACTTTAAGCAGTAAGATTATCAAAACAATCGTGAGAAAAATGATGCGACAGCACCAACAGCTTTAGGGATGAAGCCGGGGAGGATCAGGCTTGCTGCAGTGCCCAAACCATCTACAACCTTACCGAATGTAGACCGTTTTGACTCATTATCCTTCCTCATCTCTCCTTTCAGACTTTCAATCTGTCTATCCATTGCATTAGCCTTTTCTTTAAATCCACTTTCCAACAGAACCCTCTGCTCCTGCAATGTAGCACACACACACACACACACACACACAGTGCAGAAAGTATATTAAATTTCATAAATGTTTTATTTTATTAAACACAATTCTTATTTCAGTTACAGTGAAACCTCGGAATACGAGTAACGCGGTTTGCGAGTGTTCCACAAGACGAGCAAAGATTTTTAATAAATTTTGATTTGAAAAACGAACAAGTCTTGGTTTACGAGTACCGAGTATCATGTATCACGCATGTGCAACTTGTTCTGACGCCGAGCGTCACGTGATCACAACTGAGCCAACGGTTTTTCTCTCTCTTGCACTGCAGAATTGTGGGTAATCGTCTCCCCTGCTGGGTCTTAGTGCTTGTCTCTTACTGGTATAATCAACATCCGTGCACACGTGTACTGTTTATTATTAGAGATGTTCCGATACCATTTTTTTCCCTCCCGATACCGATTCCGATACTTGGGCTCAGGGTATCGGCCGATACCGAGTACTGATCCGATACCTGGGTGTGTATCTGTACCATATCTATCTATCTATCTATCTATCTATCTATCTATCTATCTATATATATAGCATTTATTTTTTTTAAGTAAAATACTGTAAAATACTACTAGCCCCTGTGTTACGGGTTCGACCCTAAGGACACCATGAAACACGGACACAAGGTGAGGTCTTACAGGAAAAAGGGTAATTTATTTAGAAAAATGGATAAGGAAAGGGTTAAAGGCTCTCTGTGGCCTTTTCCACTTCGGCGGCAGGGATGCGAAGGCAGGCTCTACGCAGAAGTGAAGGTGCTGCAGCTCGTTCACGCACTCCTCTCGCGGAGATCAAAGGCGCCCCCCCTTTTAAAGTCTCTGGGGCGCATCACATTGCCCCGCTCTTGTGCCACTGTCTCTCATAAAATCCACCGCGTCGCAAAGTCCAGCTACGCCGTGACATTCTGTAAGTAAGCTAAGCTAGCAAAGCTAGCGGGCATAAATAGGTTATGTTTAGGAAAATGGTATCGGATCGGTACGTGGACTCAAATACTCGCCGATTCCGATGCCAGATTTTTTTGTGGTATCGGTAGCATTTCCGATACCAGTATCGGAATCGGAACAACCCTATTTATTATAACACTGTGACCACGTGTGTGTGTAAAATAAGGTCTCTCAACCACACCACCATGCAGAACTAATACAATCTTTTAACATCCATGGACACATTCACGCACATCTACACTCACATGTTTATGTTTACATTCTGGACCATTGCACAAAGACACTTTAATAAGGCACCTTAATAAGACACTTTTTACTGTATGCATATTTGCACTCCCTCTTTCTTTCACCAAATTTAATTTTTTTAAATGTTCTATTGTACAGTATATTTCTTTTCAAAGGTAAAATGCTGGTTCATTTTTATGTTTGTTTTACAGCAGTGATTCCGTTAGTGTGCGCTCACACGAGTGTCATTAGCGATATTCCTTGCAAATTTTTCCGACAAATCAGTCTTTCCGTTAATGTGTGTTTATGTAAAATTCAAAAAAGAAAGGAGAAAGATTTACTCTGTAAGAAAGTCTCATTAGAGGGTTAAAAATCCATTTTCTCCCTCAGCCTCTATGTGTGTGCGTGCACGTAATTTGACACTGTACTCTCTCTCAGGATGAGAGGGGCTTCTCACACACACACACACACACAGCGTGAAACACGGAATCACTTATTTTTACTTTTTTTTAAAGGTTAGTTAGTTTTAATATTTTGTATTAATATTTTGTGTTAAATATTTTTATGTATTTATTTTTTTGGGCTGTTGAACGAATAATTTGAGTTTCCATTATTTCTTATGGGAAAATTTTATTTGGTCTACGAGTGTTTTGGAATACGAGCCTGCCGGAACGAATTATGCTCGTAATCCGAGGTTCCACTGTATTTATTCAGGGTCTGATCAATAACACCTGACATAAGAAAAGGGTTCTGAATATATGCATAATATACAGTATTTTCCTATATTTAAATTTCATTATATCTAACAGTTATATTTATAATGTAATTATGACAAAATTTAGGCATTTTTGTCAGTCACGTTTTTTAATTTTATGTGGATGAAGTGCACTTGGTGATTCTAAATTATACCCTACAAAGTGAGCATATACACGAAATAGGAAGTAACCAGGGGAAGTGATTTAAAGTTATTCTTGTCAAATATTCCTGACAATGTTCAAGAAGTCAACTTAAAGCTTGTATATGTTTGAAAGGATCTCCTAAGAAATAAAGATGGTTAAGTCTATGTTTTAAAAAAATGGGGTGTTTTGTGATCTTCCCTAACTGTGAACAATATAGGACATGATGTTATGTTTCTTAATTAATAAATTTTACTATATGTATATACTGTATTGTAATAAACATTATAAAATAGTAATCTTAATAATTCATATATTTCATCTTGAATTCTTGTTATTGGCATTTACAGTTACAACTATGTATAAAATGTCTAAAAATGACCTTAAAAGTTGGATTAAAATTATTGATAGAACTGTTGTCTGTCATTTCTTACTCTAAGCTTAGCATCCAGCACTCGTTCATTATCCTCTTTTGCTCTCTGCCTTTCTTTCTCCATGCGTTCCAGCAGCTGGGTCACATTCTGCTCGTAAGTCTTTTGCTGGTCCTGGCATGCCTGCTCCTGAAGCTTCGCTTGCATTTGTAATATTTCTTTCTCCCGTTCTAGAGCCTCCTTTTGCAAACGCTCCTCTGAGAAGCATATAAACACATTGTTATAAAACACATTTTTAAAAAGTGTGTGACATATTACAGGTTTCTCTACGGCAGTGGTTCTCAAACTTTTTCTGTCATTCCCCACTTAAGGGGGTGAGCAAATTTTCAAGCCCCACTTGTCAACAAAATAATAACGAAATCGGCCAAGTTTACTGTTTATTGAAATATCAATTTCTAAACCAATAAGATCAAACAACACCAAATTAAAAACAGATAAAATACATGCGCAATTGTTATAAAAGGCTTACATTGTCACTTATCTTTGCATAATTGACCCCATGTTTATTAGCTTCTCAGCAATCGTTTGTAGTTTTTTTGCACTGGCCAATTCAGTATGCAACTTTAAATGAAGCCATTTGTGCTTTGCTGTCCACTGATTCAGATTTTACCATGCGATTATCCTGCTGTCTGTATTCTGCCAGCTTTCTTTGAAAGAAGTCGAGTGGCTTATTAACGTGTGTTGTCTCTAAGTGTCTTCCTAATTTGTTGGGTCTCATGCGGTCTGCTGCCAGCGGTATAAGACACAAAACACACACAGGTCTCTCCTCTGCCCCCACCATCCCCACCATGAAGCAAGTTAGGCTTCATTAGTGGTGGGCGATATAACCAAAATCTTCTATCACAGTAGAAGATATTTTCTACCTCGGTAACAATATATATATAATCACAATATAGCAATTTGTATCTGAAAATGCATAAATAAAAATTCAAACACAAAGAAACTGTTTTACATAATGTAATTTTATATAAACTTTGAATTGCTGAGGTTTGCCGCATTTTTTTTTACTTTGGCCATATTCGTTTGGATGCTTGGATTTCAGATGATAGAAAAGGTTTAACGTGTTTCCACCACTTGTTAAAACAGTGAACTTGCGTACCTTGCAAATCAAATTCAAAAATTCTATTTAATTCAAACCTTAAAATAAAAGACTATGAATAGGAAATAAATATGAAAAATAAAATAGGGGGTAAATTTAAATAGGAAAGAATAAAATAAAATATAAAAACTAAAGTTAAAATAAAATAACTGTACAACAATACACAATATAGAAAATATATGAAGAATATGTGAACAATAAGAGCAGCTGTACGAGTAGGAAAAGAATGGTAATGTCCAGGGTTGTGCAATCCACATGTTTAAAGTGGATCACGTTCATCTCATTCGTATCACTTTTCTTATACCCAAACTAATTCCACACCACAGACGAGGCACCTTTTTTCTTTACAATCTCCTCGTTGTTGGTTTTGTCACATATAAGCAAGCTCACTGCTCGTCTTCTTCCATTGTCGAAGTGTATGTGAAGCCAAACACATCAAAAGTGGGACGAAACCGTGGCACCCGATTGAACCAAATATCTGCGCAAATACAGCGCAGCACGACTACCTGAATAGCGCAGTGATGATCTGGTTTATTTGCGCAGCCCGGTGGATCGCGCAGCGCCGCTCGAATGCGACCCACTATGTTTTTATTTACAAACTATTTAAAATGTCAGGACTGTTTATTATTGTTTCCGCCTTGCCATGCCTGGTTTGTATGTGCGCATCCCAGAAAATGTACTTTGATGGTCGGCGCGGTTTATTTCTGTCAGAGTCGCGCAGCGCTGCCCAGTGGCTCGCGCAGGTTTGTGATTCGAGCAGCGCTGCTGAAGTTGGTCCGACGTTAAACCGTTATTGTTCCACTATGGTTCCACTTTTTCTCCCGGCCCACAACTGATGTTATTTTAAATTTACTTGTATTAATGATCCATTTGTTTGTGTGATTGTTTAGTTTTGAGCGTACGCTCTTCATTATCAATAAAGAAAAGCATGAATTAGAATAGGTACTTTCCTGTTATTTCCTCCCGTTCATTGCGCCCCACCTGTCATGTCTGTATTCCCCACTAGTGGGGCGCGCCCCACAGTTTGAGAACCACTGCTCTACGGTCATGCACACAATCCTTAGTTCCTCACTTAGCACTACAATACGCTGAGACACTGTATGAGCATAAGCAAACAATGTGTGTCTACCTTCTTTTTCCCTTTCTGCTTCAGTGAGGTGCTGATCAGCTAAAAGAATATTCCTCCCAAACTGTTCGTTGTCCTTCAGGTACTTACTTAACACTTCCTCGCTCTATAAACAGACACACACATGCGCACGCACACGTTAATACCTAATGTATGTTATTTCAACTATTTGTTCTTGTTATTTAAAGAGTTGTTCAGATAAAAAAAGAAAATATATTAGCAGTCATACCATCAGCTGTGTTTCTGTGAATACTTTGTATTCATTTATGAGGCTCTGGAGTTTTTCGTTATACTCTGTGTAGCCTCCGGGCCACATAAACAAACCATCAGCCACTGCTTCCTCCAATGGACTGAACACCCGTTTTAGCTCCTTCCTACAAACATTTAAACATTCCTCACGATTCTGACTGCAAAGCTCCTGATACACAGCTTGGATCTCTTGCTTGGAGTGGAAAGAGAGAGAGAGAAAGAGAGATTGTGTGTAAATACTAATCTTGAATGTTAATACAAAAAATAAAAAAGACTTGATTTAATTGGGTGTGTGCTTTATGTTTGCAAGGTACCATGAGCTTTAGCTGTGCTTTTTGCTCAGTGTCATTGAAGGACGTTTTGATAAAGATATCAACAGCTGCTGTCTCTGCGATTCTGTGGATGTCTGATAGCTCAGATGGATCAACAGGAAGGCAGATCAACTCAAAAATATGTCTCTGGTAGACCTGCAGGCCCTCTTCCACAGCCCTCTCATTCTGGATCTTAGCCAAAGTCTCCACTGCATTTTCCAGACAAGGAACCCGGCCACTACGAATTGCCTCCACATAGACCTCCGCCAGACTGCAAAGAGCTAATAAAACATAGAACGAGAAAAGGATGACTTTGTATTTTAGAAATCATCATTGACAACTTTTATTCAGAGTGCTCGGGTGTTTACTGACCACTGCCGTTAAGCATCCGTCCCCCGGTTAATGTTTTAGGTTTGGCATTGTTGAACACATAGCTGCAGAACTCCTTAGCATTCTTCAGAAACCGTGAGTTGAGGTCTTTCTCAGTTAGCTCCTCCATCCTTCTCAAGTCATCATCTCCAGCTGGCCGTGGGAATACAAAACACTTTCTTTCTGCAAAAAAGCCACGCAAACAGCGCCTGGGCAGGTTGAACTTCTCAACACTGTCGGTATAACCTAGAAATGAACAAAGAAAACAGCTTAAAAATGTATAGACTGAAAATGTTTATGTAATTTTAGCTCCACCATACTGTTTTTTACCCTTGCAACCAGTGTGTGAATCGATGCAGAAACCTTAACATTGTACGACATTGTCTGAAGGTCCGACACGGGTACAGAAAACATACTGTAACATCGGACCAACTATGTTTTTTAAAAGTTGGAATTACTTTGATAAAATGACAAAGACAGGCTCTTTCCCGGTGAGTCGTCCATAGGGGTGGCTGGTGACTATTTATACCAGCCAATCAGCATAGTAATCCATTTATAAAGTTCTGCTTCATAGGTCCATACAAAGGCAATTCAGATGAGATACCGGTTTTGATTCTTAATGGAGTTTATACTCGGACTTTGATCTCCGTATTCAATTTGCATTTAACCACTGCAAAGCTTTAGCTTTGTGTTTGAAAGCTGAAAGACTACAGTGGGTTAGATCATCCAATCTTTTATATCCTGGACACAGTCAGTTAGTCTAGACAACTTGGGTATTCCGTCTGGTATATCTCAACTAAACCAGACGAAATACCTAAGTTGTCTAGACTAACTTAGTGTGTCCAGGATATAAAAGATTGGATGATCGATTACTGATTCTTTTACTAAATTCAGATAAGAGAGATATTACTTATTGACCCAAAAAACAGTACACAACATCTTTCACAATTCAGCCTGCGTATAGAAGGATGTACTGTTACTACCAGCTTGGCAGTAAAAGACCTGGGCGTAATATTAGACAGTAACTTGTCTTTTAAAAATCATATTTCCAATATCACAAAAATAGCCTTTTTCCATTTTAGAAATATTGCCAAGCTTAGGAGCATCTTATCCATATCTGATGCAGAAAAGCTAGTTCATGCATTCATGACCTCCAGACTGGACTATTTTAATGCATTACTAGGTGGTTGTCCTGCATCCTCAATAAACAAGCTTCAGTTAGTCCAAAATGTAGCCGCCAGGGTTCTCACTAGATCCAGAAAATATGATCATATAACCCCAATATTATCATCCCTGCACTGGCTACCTGTTCAGTTTAGAATTAATTACATAATAGTATTACTTACATACAAGGCCTTAAATGGTTTAGCTCCCACATACCTAACCAGTCTTCTGATATGCTACAATCCACCACGTTCCTTAGGATCACAAACCTCCGGACTTGTAGTTCCCAGAACATTAAAATCTACAAAAGGGGGTAGGGCATTTTCATATTTAGCTCCAAAACTTTGGAATAGCCTTCCAGACAGTGTTTCGGGCTCAGACGCAGTTTCCCTGTTTAAAAGTAGACTCAAGACGCATCTCTTTAATCTGGCATACACTTAACTCATCCCATAACCTCATACTCCAGTACATCTATCCTGAATGGCAACTACATTGTTCTTTCTCTGTTCTGTTCTTTATCTTTCTACCCATCCCGAAGCATTCAGAGAAGGACCAGCTCCAGCTGGATTCTGCTTCATGATGGTTGGAGCTACACATGCTGCTCCTGACCTTCCAGTGATCCAAACCCCATCTGCCATTTGCACCTGCTGACTCATCACTGTGCTCAAGGTCAAGGTCAAGGTAGACTTTGTCATTTCACCATATACAAGTATACAGGGAGACGAAATGGCGAGAGCTCGGGATGTACAGTACAGACATACAATAGTGCAATACTTACAAGACAAGAACAGTGCAATCAGACAATATGTAGTGATGTAAATCTATTTGTATGTGCAAATATTGGTATGTAAGTCTATACTATGTGCAAATATTTGAGTAGCAGCATGTTTACTGTTCAAGAAGAACAGTCTTTGTGAAAGTAACTATGTATTTAGGCAGACAGGCTGTTAAGGAGGGGTAGAGTTAGTGGTGGCAGCGTGCTGTTTAGAAGCCTCTCTAAACCATCTCTAAGCCATCCCACAGCCTGGTAGATATGGCACTGATGATGCAGAATCTCTTCTTCGATGGCAGGAGGGAGAAGAGTCTGTGTGAGGGGTGAGAAGGGTCTTTCACAATGTTGCAGGCCCTGCGAACACTGTACTTGTGAAATGTGTCCTGGAGTGAGGGGAGATGCACCCCAATAATGTTCTCTGCTGTATTCACTATTCTCTGCAGGCGCTTGCGGTCGGATGCATTGCAGTTTCCGTACCAGGTAGTGATGCAGCTGGTCAGAACACTTTCAATGGTGCCGCTGTAGAATGTGATAAGGATAGGAAGGGGAAGGCTCGCTCTTTTCAGCCGTCACAGGAAGTGTAGTCTCTGCTGGGCTTTCTTGATTAGGGAGGTGGTGTTTTCTGACCATGTAAGTTCCTCAGTTATGTGCACACCAAGGAACTTAGTACTCTTTACGATCTCCACAGTTGACCCATTGATGCTGAGTAGTAGGTTGGCAGGGCAGGGTGTCCTCCTGAAGTCCACAATTATCTCTTTTGTCTTGTCAACGTTAAGAGATAAGTAACTCGTTCAGTTTCACAACCAGCTTTTGCGGGGTGATCGTATTGAAAGCGGAGCTGAAGTCTATGAATGACATACTGACATAAGTGTCTCTTTTGTCCAGACGTGTCAGTGAAAGGTGGAGAGCAGAGGATATGGCATCCTCAGTTGACCTGTTTGACCGGTATGCAAATTGAAGGGGGTCTAAAGATGTAGGGAGATGTGTCTTTATGTGCGCCATGACCAGCCGTTCAAAGCACTTCATGATTATTGGTGTGAGCGTAGGCCTGGGCGATAAAACGATAAGTTTCGCGATAGACACGTGATCGATATCAATAAAAAATGTGTTCGATAGAACGTTCGATATTTTTTATTCTTTGTCGGAAGAAAACAGAGGTCGCGAAGCTAGTTTGGTTGCTGTCATGCGCACTCACTCCGCGACCGGCTCTAGGACCCGGAAGTAGTACGGTCGCGATTCAGGAAGCATAAACGGAGACAAGATGGCATTGACTGGCACCCGCCCACCCGCCAAATGCGGGTAAAATTCGGCTGTAGCGGGTAATAACTTTAGTCTCACTAGCCACATTGACGGGTAGTTTATTCTTTGGTATGATAAATGTTATGTTTGCATCAATATGCACAACTAACATCTATAATATTACTTGCTTTTTGTGTGAGAAAAGGAGGCATGGAGAAAAACGGTATTCTTCTTTTACTGCATTCAGTGCACACAACACATACAGTAGTATACAGCGCGGTATTGCCCCGTGGTGGTATTACAACAACAATATATTTTTGTTGTAGTTTTCTCTAAAGGCATCTGATATAATAAACGCATTGCACTATTTTATTACACTTTATTAAGCATTTCTTACATTTTCTTTTAATTTTGCACCTTAAATGTTAGATAATTAAGTGTTCATTGTGACTTTAGACTTATGTTTACATTTTAATTATTTGATTTTTCCATGGTTGTTGACATTTCTGTCTTAATAACTGATGGGACTATGATCATAGGAAGGTTAAGTTTAAAATAAAAATGTTTAAATATAATATATTCTTCTCCTGGTCCTTATTTTAAATGGGTCATAAAAAATATCAATAACTATCGATATCGACCGATATGAAACACTGATATCGTGATACAGTTTTCAGCCATATCGCCCAGCCCTATGTGAGCGCGATGGGCCGGTAGTCGTTCAGGCACGTGACAAATGACTTTTTCGGCACTGGAACGATGATGGAGGACTTCAAGCACGCTGGCACAGACGACTGGCTCAGAGATGAGTTGAAGATGTCCGTTAGGACATCAGCCAGTTGTTCGGCGCACTCTCGGAGTACTCGGCCTGGAATGAGGTCGGGTCCTGCAGCCTTACGTGGATTGACTCTAGAGAGGGTCCTCTTCACATCAGCTGTAGAGAGATGGAGTACATGGTCGCTAGAGGGGGGTGTTGCTTTCCTCGTAGGCTCTTTGTTTTGTGCATCGAATCGTGCAAAGAAGTCGTTGAGCTTGTCTGGTAAGGAGGGGTCACCGTCACTGTTGTGTGTGTTGGGCTTATAGTCCGTGATGGCCTGAATGCCCTGCCACATGCGACGTGTGTCCCCGGTGCTGTTGAAGTGCTCGTTGATCCTCTGCCTATAGTTACGCTTTGCTCTCCTCACTGCCCGAGACAGGGCGACAGTGCAACCCTAAGGGAAGCCTTGTCTCCAGAGCGGAAGGCTGCATTAGGGCTTGGCGATAAAACGATAACGATACGTATCACGATAGACACGTGATCAATATCAACATAAAATGTGTTCAATAAACGGTCGATAATTTTTATTCTTTGTCGAAAGAAAACAGAGGTTGCGAAGCTAGTTTGGTTGCTGTCATGCGCCCAAAAATGCTGATCGGAGCATCTCTACCCGTGACAGTTGCATTAACAAAGGCACTCGCTCTCTGGTAACCTAGCAATGTAGGGAGTGATACTGTTACATGACTGCCGTTAGCGTATCATGTTTGGTTGTGCCATATGGTTGTCTCGTGCTGGTCTGGATTCCTCTTCATAAGCAGAAAATTTTATTACACTTTATTAAGCATTTCTTACATTTTCTTTCATTTTGCACCGTAAATGTTAAGAGATAATTAAGTGTTCATTGTGACTTTAGACTTATGTTTACATTTTAATTATTTGAGTTTTCCATGGTTGTTGATATTTCTGTATTAATAACTGAGGGGACTATGATCAGAGGCAGGTTAAGTTTAAAATAAAAATGTTTAAATGTAATATATTTTTCTCCTGCTCCTTATTTTAAATGGGTCATAAAAAATATCAATAATTATTGATATCGACCGATATGAAAGACTGATATCGTGAAAAAGTTTTCAGCCATATCGCCCAGCCCTAGGCTGCATTTCTGATCTTTAGCAGCTTTGCGCACTTCTCTCGACATCCAGGGGTTTTGGTTGGCTCTCACGGTGATGTCATTGGAGACGGTAACATTTTAGAACTTCTGTTATATTGAACTTTCAGCTGCATAACACACATGATGTTATATCATTTCTATCCGTTATCACCCAAATGACGATGGGTCCTCTGATTGAGTCTGTTTTTTTTTTCAAGGTTTCTTCTTATTGGCATCTCAGGGAGTTTTTTCTTGCCACTGTCACCGTCACCCTTGACTTGCTCATCAGAGACAATCTCATTATTATCTAGACACATTTTTCTCACACATACACACATTTTCTTTTTTTTTTGTGAAGCTGCTTTGAGACAATGACCATTGTTAAAAGCGCTATATAAATAAAATTTAATTTAATCTAAATTTCTTCCAAAATTTTATTTTATGTGTAAAAAACAACAACAACAACAAACAAATACTACTTTATCAAGTCAATAGCTGGTCATTTGAAAAAGACCACAAAGGAAGGGATATTAAAAGACAATCCATGTTGTTACTTACCACTTTTAAGCTCCAAAGCACCTTCCAGATATTCATCAGCTGTGATGTCCTTGCCTTCCCTCTCTAACTGCAGTGTGAAGTCTCGAACAGCCCAGATGAACGAGGGGAAGACTCGCATGAACTCTGCTGAGTCATCATCATCACCACATCTCTGTGCTTTCACCCGGATGTTCTCAGTCAGTTCTGTCACATAGCTGCAGAGGGTATCGTTCAAGAAAACAACAGTATCATGTGTATCTGGTGTTTGTTTACTGTATATGTGTGTTTTTTAGTAAAGGATACTGCAGCTTCTCGAGTGCATTGTTGTCTATGACCCCAAGGCTGTTGTAGACCAGAGTGCTACTGAGCAGGACAGCCAGGCAGAAGATCCATGTGTCATGCTTTTCATCACCCTAAAAGGCCAGTAACTTGGTGTGATTAACCTGATACACATCATCACATTTATAAATCTGACTAACCTTTAGTCCTCAAGAGAAGCAACCATTCAAAAATGGCATCCCCATGCCCCATGAAACATGATTTATCCAAACAGGCATCATCAGTGTACCAAAAAACATCTATTTCTATAAACTACTAATTAATTGTATAGCAATCATAATAAAATTGGATTTGCTGCTTTTTAATCATCTGTCTAATAATATCTTCATGAAGGAAGGATATTATATGTGACAAAGGCTGTCAAATGGACGTTAAGGAGATATTGTCAATACCTTGTGCACATCCCCGAGTCCTTCAGTGTCGAGCAGCACCAGTGTGTATCCCTTTTTAGTGGGGTGAGGGACACACCAGATCCAGATGCCTTTAGTTTTTGACTCTATGGTGCTGCCCAGAGCAAAGCCTGAAACAAGTACAGTACAAAAATACTGCATAACTATTAACAATTATTAAATCTCACATAACAAAGGCTAATCTGATAAATGCAATCACATTGTTACATGACGTGTTGTATTCATGAAATGAACATCTGAACAGGTCTTTTTTTTTTTAGGATTTTGAAGGAAAAAAAAAAGAAGAGGTAGCATAGACACAAAAGACTGTATGACTAGACAACAAGGCATCATCTACTCTTATTGTGTGTTTTTGAAATAAGATTGACATCTGTCCCGTTTACTGACATGGGAATGAGTGAGGTTAAAAAGATTTTATCCAACAGGAGATAAAATTACAACCAGCCACTAGGTGGCCTTCTAGACATTTAGAATTATTGTTATGTAATTCAATTACATATGACCAAAAAGATTTGGGCCATTTGGGATCATCAGGATAAAAAAAATTAAAATAAAAAATACCTGTGATGCTGTGGCAAATTCTTTATATGCAGAAATGAATGCCCTCATACACCAACTAAACCACTAAAACAAAATTGTAAACAAGAGTAGCCCAAACTTTCTTCAAAAAAATTTAAGAAACTCATACAGAAAATGTTTACCTTAACATACTTTTGCTAATGGTGATCCCGCATAGGGTTAGAAGACGTTACAAGATGTACTTATTTTTTCCCACATGGTTTACCTTGGCAAAATGAAAATTTTTACATATTGATATTTTTGTTGTTGTTTTGGTCTGGTCATCTAAGGTTATTTCAGGACATGGCTCCATGTTTCCGCATTTCATTATTTTTTTTGTTTACAATACGTGTTAACATAAACAGATATATTTCCCATAAATATAAATTTGCAGAAATATATATTTATTGTAACAAAAGTAGAAGTCTTCTGATAACTTTATTAGAATGTAAAAATCAAAGTAACACATTTTATAGACTAATGTCAAATTAACCTAGACAAGTTTTACCGTACCTGTTTGTTTTCCTGCTAGGCGGTTCATGAGGTAAGACTTCCCTGTGCGGTAGAGCCCCACTATAGACACTACAACAACTGGCTGAGAAATCCGATCCAGTATTTCCTTAGCTTCCTTCACAACATACAGACGTCCTTCAGAGTCAGTGCTTATTAGACATTCTGGATTATCCATGGCTTCGGCCATCTGTTCAGAACACAAAATTATTTGTAATTATATATTCAGCATATAATGTGGATTCAGAAAATATTCAGACCTTTGCTGTGGCATTCCACATTTTGGTCAGGTGCATTCTTTTTCTTTCAATTGTACCTGGGATGTGTCTAGAACTAAATCGAAGTCCATTAACTTGACATAGTTCGGAGTACACCCCGCTTCTATAAGGGCACATTTTTTTACATTGTAGTGCCAGAACAAAACTCTCAAGTCATGAGAAAAAGGAATTGTCTCAGTGATCAAACTGTGACAAGACAGAGGCAGAGCAAAGATATAAGAGAACTGCTATGGCTTTATTGCTCCCAGACCAGAGAAGCCTCCATTAATTTGAAATGGAAGAAGCTTGAAATGTCCAAAAGTTCTTTGCAGAGATGAGAGTACCTGTTATGGCAAAGTGGCAAGACAGAAACCACAGTTGAGTAAAAGGCATGACAGTAGGGCTGCAACTAACGAGTATTTTGATAATCGATTAGTTGGGTGATTATTTTTACGATGAATCGATTAATCGGATAAAACTGAGCGCTTTAATTTGATGTTTTGCTTAACTATATAAAACCATAAATCAGGGTATTATGTATAAAAGTAAACTTTAAAAAAATGCAAAAGCCACATTTTTTAATGATCTTTAATTTTGACATTTAAACCTTATTTTATGTAAATCAACATTTTTGTTTTTAACAAAAATTGCAGACGGCAAGTTGACAGTATATATATAGTTTATATATAGTTTATATATATATATATATATACAGTGGTGTGAAAAACTATTTGCCCCCTTCCTGATTTCTTATTCTTTTGCATGTTTGTCACACTTAAATGTTTCTGCTCATCAAAAACCGTTAACTATTAGTCAAAGGTAACATAATTGAACAAAAAATGCAGTTTTTAAATGAAGGTTTACGTTATTAAGGGAAAAAAAAAACTCCAAATCTACATGGCCCTGTGTGAAAAAGTGATTGCCCCCCTTGTTAAAAAATAACTTAATTGTGGTTTATTACACCTGAGTTCAATTTCTGTAGTCACCCCCAGGCCTGATTACTGCCACACCTGTTTCAATCAAGAAATCACTTAAATAGGAGCTACCTGACACAGAGAAGTAGACCAAAAGCACCTCAAAAGCTAGACATCATGCCAAGATCCAAAGAAATTCAGGAACAAATGAGAACAAAAGTAATTGAGATCTATCAGTCTGGTAAAGGTTATAAAGCCATTTCTAAAGCTTTGGGACTCCAGTGAACCACAGTGAGAGCCATTATCCACAAATGGCAAAAACATGGAACAGTGGTGAACCTTCCCAGGAGTGGCCGGCCGACCGAAATTACCCCAAGAGCGCAGAGACGACTCATCCGAGAGGCCACAAAAGACCCCAGGACAACATCTAAAGAACTGCAGGCCTCACTTGCCTCAATTAAGGTCAGTGTTCACGACTCCACCATAAGAAAGAGACTGGGCAAAAACAGCCTGCATGGCAGATTTCCAAGGCGCAAACCACTTAAGCAAAAAGAACATTAAGGCTCGTCTCAATTTTGCTAAAAAAACATCTCAATGATTGCCAAGACTTTTGGGAAAATACCTTGTGGACCGACGAGACAAAAGTTGAACTTTTTGGAAGGTGCGTGTCCCGTTACATCTGGCGTAAAAGTAACACAGCATTTCAGAAAAAGAACATCATACCAACAGTAAAATATGGTGGTGGTAGTGTGATGGTCTGGGGTTGTTTTGCTGCTTCAGGACCTGGAAGGCTTGCTGTGATAGATGGAACCATGAATTCTACTGTCTACCAAAAAATCCTGAAGGAGAATGTCTGGCCATCTGTTCGTCAACTCAAGCTGAAGCGATCTTGGGTGCTGCAGCAGGACAATGACCCAAAACACACCAGCAAATCCACCTCTGAATGGCTGAAGAAAAACAAAATGAAGACTTTGGAGTGGCCTAGTCAAAGTCCTGACCTGAATCCTATTGAGATGTTGTGGCATGACCTTAAAAAGGCGGTTCATGCTAGAAAACCCTCAAATAAAGCTGAATTACAACAATTCTGCAAAGATGAGTGGGCCAAAATTCCTCCAGAGCGCTGTAAAAGACTCGTTGCAAGTTATCGCAAACGCTTGATTGCAGTTATTGCTGCTAAGGGTGGCCCAACCAGTTATTAGGTTCAGGGGGCAATTACTTTTTCACACAGGGCCATGTAGGTTTAGATTTTTTTTCTCCCTAAATAATAAAACCCCTCATTTAAAAACTGCATTTTGTGTTTACTTGTGTTATCTTTGACCAATAGTTAAATGTGTTTGATGATCAGAAACATTTTGTGTGACAAACATGCAAAAGAATAAGAAATCAGGAGGGGGGCAAATATTTTTTCACACCACTGTATATATATATATATATATATATATATAGACCATTTTGCTACACTAGACATTAATCTTATTGTTTTAAACATTCTCGTAATACGGCGATGTAGGGAGAGAAAAAAAAAACCCGGCTACTGGATTCACTCTCTTTTTTTATTTTGCCTTTTTTCTGCATTTCCCTCTGTATAGCGTGTAGAATCATGGGATATATCATAAAATGAACGCGAAGAAAACGAACTAGAAGTGTTTTCCTTGCGTTCGTTGGGATTTGAATGGCAAGAAAAAGCTGCATGCAACGTTTTTTCATGTTTTTTCTTTTTACACCGTATAACCGCGCAGCCGGACAAACGCACGTCACCAAAGCCCGTGTGAACTCTCTCACTGACTCCTTTTTTTTTTTTTTTTTTTTTTTTTAGTCGTGGCCAATTCCTCCCCGTCGCTAGGGGCTCCCACATGTGTAGAAAACCCTCGGCACTTCATCCGCGCTCACGGGACACTACGAACGGCAGAAAACCGCTCGATTTTAACGCCCGATAAGAGGTGTTTAATGTAAATTGCTTCCATACCTTGGAGGACTTGGGGCGCGCACTTTTTCCTGCAAACGCTTGTGTAACCTACATTGCGCAAGCGACTATGTATCTGTGTGTGTCTGTGCATCTTGTGGTTGCGCTCCTCAGTAACGTGAGCAGCCCAACTAATCGATAACGGCATTTGTTGACAACGAATTTCATTATCGATTTTATCGATTAGTTGTTGCAGCCCTACAGTACATGACAGCATAAGAGACCGGCCAATAGTTGGAAAAGATTATCTGGTCTGATAAGCTGAACACTGAACTCTTTGGACTTACTGCTCAGCACTTAACTGACTGGTGAAAAACAGGCAATGCATATGGCTAATACAGTCCCATCGCTCCAGTGAAGCCAAAACTCTGACTTAAACTGCACTGAACATCTGTACGGAGAGATAAAGCTCATTCACATTTAAATTTTATTTGTTAATTAAATCCTTTATGTCTGTAAATAAAATTTACACTGAAAGTTTAAATTAAAACACAAATTTTAGAAAAATAAATTAATTAATACTCTGATCAGCCATGACATTAACACTAGGGTTGGGTATCGTTTGGGTTTTTTTCGATACCGGTGCCAAATCGATACTTTGAAAACGGTACCGGTGCCTGAACCGATACTTTTAAGCAAAAAAATTATAGTGGATGACTCAAGAATTAATTTTTATTGAACAAAAAATTTTATGCTTAAAATTTAACAATATATTAAAAGTTTAAAGTATATATATTTTGCTATTAACATTACATTATCCTACTACTAACCTGCGGAAAGTCTGCTGACGTCATCATAATCGGTGACTCCTTTTTTGCTACAGTTGGTGTGACTGGGACTGAGGGTCGTCCACACTGATAGCGCCAGCTGTTGTCCACAAGCTGTTAAACACGGTGCCTCCGTATGCTTTAAACTTTATTCCGTGTATTTATTCTGCTTTTAACTTTATTCCGTCTGCCCTCGAATGTTTCAGTAGATTTGACGTGTTTCCGCCTTTACACGCAACTGCTGTAAAACATTTGCTGCACGTCGCGGTGCCGGAATCCTATCTTGTGAAATACAGCCACACTTTCGACTGTTTAGTTTTAGGCATTCTAACGAGAGTTGTTTACTTTAGCATGCTAAGCTATCGGTAGACCGCCTGCTGCCGTCAGAGCGAGTGTAACGTTAGTTACTGCATTCACGCGCATGTCGGATGGTCTCTCATTTCCGGATGATTTATGCTTTTAATTTTTTTTTTAATCTAATAAACGATTAATCTACAAAAATATATGAATCTAGAGAACAAATATTTCAATCGACAGTTCAGGCATTTAAGTGGCACCGAAATGAGGCACCGAAATTCGCATTCTGTTTCGGTCCGGTACATACCGGTTCTATAGGTACCGGTGCCGTATTGGCACCGGGTTTCGGTACCCAACCCTAATTAACACCACAAAACATTAACTACTGTAATTAACACTGATCATAAATTGTATACCAGTAAACTGGTGACAGGATAATGGGCTCCCAAGGCCTATGCCTGGAGGGAGCTAAGGCCTCCCATCTGGTCCGATCTCACAGATCAGCCAATGCAGCACAAATCACAGAAAAAATGTCAATGCTATTCATGATAGCAATGCAACAGAACACCCCCCAATGCACCACATCCCACCGAGCCTGGGGCCCAGTAGGCAAAGATCCCAAGGGCCGTCGACATGGCCTAAAAACTCCCAAATCCCACTCTGATCAAACCCCCTGGGAATATGCCGAACAAATAAGTCCGGTCCACAGAGGACCTACCTCACAACTGACAGCACCCAAGGGATGCGGTCCTGATGTCAGACACCACAGCACACCCCAGCCAGAGCTGCCCAGGTGGCACAAGTACACGACAATTTATACTGTGTATAATTTTTTTGTTGTTGTAATGTTAATGTATGGACGATCAGGGTTTAAAATAAATTATTAAGAAAAAGGATTTGGGTGAAATTTTATTGTTTTTGCAACAATCTCATATAGCTAGATCAACCTTTGTGAGCTTCTTATATTGTTAAATGTGTATTTATCTTTGGAGACAATAATAAATTTTTGTGATTGTTATAAATTAAATATTAGAAGCACTGATGAATGTACGGATTACTCAAAGCTGCACACTGATTAGTAAAATAAAAGCAGAAATTATTAAATTGTGGGCATGGATGAATAATTTGAGAGCACTGATTACTAGTGTGCATACAGATGAATAAATCGAGAGCATGGATTACTAAAGCATATGCATTGATTAGAAAATTGAGAGCGCTAATTGCTACAGTAAAGCATGCACATGGATTAGAAAAATTATATCATGGATGTCCAGGAACCTACATGGGTAAATAAACCAAGAGCATGGGTTACTAACCCACATCCACTCCTGCATCCAAAAGACTCAATGCTAGGTGTTCCTCCACTGTGCTGAACAGAGATAATGCTTCCAGAACCTGGTCCAGGCCTAGGCCAAAGATTTACCGGCCGCTTTGGAACCTGCTGCTGGCCAGAAGAGTTGGTGACCGTCAACATGGCCAACATTATACTGGCTAAGATTGAGACTCTGAGGCCTACATTAAACTGTTTGTGTGCACCATGGAAGGATGACCTGATTCACAGGTGGCAGCCCATATTTTCCTGTTGCTGTCTCACAGCCCGGGTGGGTATGCAAGCGTACATCAGGCATTGGTGGTCTCAAGAGGTAATCAAACCTCAGTCCACTTAAGCATGATTCATTGCTGGACATTGAGAAATGTATGAATGGTGAGGTGTACGTATTCAAGTAGCCACTAGTTTCCTTCACCATTTAATGCAGGAGAAAAAACAATAAGTGCAAGCGTCAGTTTTTCCCTCACCTAATAATCCAATAATCCAGATTGGCTAGGGTTAGGGCTAGCTAATGTTGATGAGTGAAATACTCACCAACAGGTCCTGCAGTAAGAATAGCCGGGGCACAGAATGCACACTTTAGAAAATGTTCATAGATTATCTACTTTTCATGACAAAGACTAAAACTAAACAAAAATAATCCTTTGAAAACATGATAAAATGTTTCATTTTTTATTTTAAAAAATTATAATGTGAATGCCCGATGAACAGACGCATGATTTTTCAATCAATTAATACTTCTATCTAATTGTAACAAATTTGCTTTACAAACTGCAGTAGCAGACCTTATGAATTTTTTGTTTAAAAAGTACTTTAAGTTTCATATAACAGGTTTCCATAAGGACAGCTAACTTTGTTTTTAAGTGTGCAGAATAAATTTACCTTAATCTTACATAGTAATTTTATCAAATGCAGACACATGATGTTAGCTTATTATCATTAGCTTCCATGCTGATTAAGATGTTAGCCACTTTTAAATTGGTAACATTAGATTCATGTTATTCTGCATTCTCATTTGAATCGAACCCAGACTATATAGAGGTGAAAGACGACAGTGCTAGCCGCCTGTGTTATTCATAATGCTTTAAATAATTCAGATAAACATTACTTGGCTACAGTAGATGTTTTTCAAAGTTGTTGATTGCATTTGAACAAAACTCTCGGCTACTGTTTGAAAATGTATGTATAAAACAATAGCAAAAATCCAGTTATGTGTAAAGGTCAGAAGGACTTTACCACTGAGTTTAAGAGAAAAGGAAATAAATACACTCTCTCTTTTTTTAACCGTCTTGTCGTTTTTGTGACCATTTTTGCATGTACAGTACCCTACAGTCATCATAATGAAAGCACATCGTTTTACTCACTGCTCTGTAACTGTTTAGTAGACAAATTAAAAGTCCTTTCAGTAAAATGTCATTTGAAATCGAAATATATTTGAATATACAAAATTTGAACAAATGGTTAAACTCAGTCTGTGATTTTAATGTAATTGCATTGTTTAATGTAAAAAATTTTGTTGTTTTTGAAAGTTGGTATGCATATCTAAAATTAGACTAAAATGTTATTTTTGTCGGTTAAAACTAGACCTTAACTAGCAATTATATTATTTGTAATCGCGATCTTTTTGTTATATCGCTGTACTGTACATGTGCGGACGCGTGATGTATTTTAAAGGCAAGTTTTTTATTTCATAAAGTTGTAATAGATCATACAGTACCTTATAAGCCAGACGTTACTTGCTCTCGAGCTGCAAATGAAACTGTTGGAGAGAAGCAGTCAGCGGATTTTATAGACTATGTTCACGCGTCACGCCTAAGCACTGGAATGAGATCACGTTTGTGAGTTGAAAGAGGGGATTTTCCGGGAAATCATAGCGCGCAAGTCATCTACGGTGTAGCTGCACACAACAAACTCCCGCCACCTAACAAAATAGCAGCCTCTGTTCACAGCGACCTCATTCAAAACAAAAAAAAACTCCCGAATTAACCGCCTTTCTTGATTTGTGTCATGTTTGATACTATTTGCTTTTCTCAATTTTCTTTCACGTGTATTTTAATCATTCCTCCTAGGTTTTTTATCGGTGTTATGTAACATTAAGCAAGAGGACACTGCAGTGTGTGTGTGTGTGTGTGTGTGTGTGTGTACTTTCACTTTCAATTTCACATCCGGCCCCAGGATATACTGTATAGTCAAGTCAAGTAGGCTGTTATTGTCATTTCAACCATACTGTACAGTTCAGTACACAGTGAACCGAAATTAAAATATATTTGAATAACAAGATTTTAAAAATAAAATTTTTTAAAGTGTGACTTTAATGTTATTGCATTGTTAAATATTGTGGCGTGGGCGGGCCAGCGGCTGAAGACCGTCATGCTTTGCGGGGGTTTTCTCTGTCTCTACCATGAGAGAGAAGGGTGTTTGGGTTAGTGGCTTCGGCCAAGTTGGGTGCGTGTATGGTGTGTGTGCTTGACCTGCGTATGTGTGCTTGTGCTGAGAGTTAATAAACTACTCCCCAGCCATTTGCATTGGGGAGCAAGTAAGCTCACTCGTCCTCCAAGATCCCTGCTAGCGTCGAAAAACGCTACAATATAAAGGTTGTCATTGTGCATAGCACTGTCACCTTTACACCGGGTTCGATTCCCGGCCAGGCTTGATTCCAGTCTCTGTGTGCATGGAGTTTGCATCTTCTCCCCATGCTTGGTGGGTTTCCTCCGGGTACTCTCGTTTTCTCCTACAGCCCAAAGACCTGAGTGTGTGTGTGTGTGTGTGCTCTGCGATGGATTGGCACGCTGTCCAGGGTGTACCCTGCCTCATGCCCTGAGTCTCCTGGGATAGGCTCCAGGTCCCCGCGACACTAAATACGGGATAAAGTGTTATAGAAGATAAATGAAAGAATGAAATTGTCCATAATGAGCAGTGGTGTCAAAAGTATTCACATTCATTACTTGAGTAGAAGTATGGATACTACGGTTTAAAAAGACTTCTTTAGAAGTTTGAAGTATCAACTCAAGCTTTTTACTCAAGTAAAAGTACTGGTTTCAAAACTACTTAAAGTATAAAAGTAAAAGTAACGTGAGGGGGAAAAATGCATTAAGGATAAAAGCTTAGGCTGTTCCACGGGCCTATAGACTGCACTAACACCTCTTTAAAAAAAAGAAAAGAAAAATGTGTTGTTATTTTTTGTTGTATTTTTTAACGGCCATAGTGATTTGGGATACTGTATATGGCAATTGAAAAACAATGCATTTTAGTACAATGCAAATACATTAAATAACCATATTTGTGTACTACTGAGCATTAACATGTTTCATGGAGAAGAAGATATGATAACTAGTTGCCTATAAGTATTTTAATGGTGCAAAAAGTCAAACTTCAGAGGCATGTCATAAGTAACCTTTATTGGAATGTAAATGTACATCCAAGCTTAGCTGCAGGAATCTGTGAGGGCAACATACAAGAAAATTAGTGTACCCAGGACAGGCTTAGTAACAATTACCCTTGTATGGTTGTCTACAATAAACATTAGTGCTGTCAGATTGAATGATTAATCCAAGTGATTAATAAAAAAAAAAAATAAATTCTGCTGTTACCTTCCTCGCTGGTGCTTGGTTGTGACATTTCGCTCGAATCTTGAGTCTCTATCACGGACATCTTCGTCTACTTATCACAACCTTATACCTCCATCTCACCTATGCGGTTTGACTCACAGTGAGATGCGATGTTAGGCACCGTGAGCTGCCGCGAAGATCTGCAAGGTCTGCAAGCTTCCGCGAGGGCCGCCAAAAATTTTTAACGTTTAATTTTTCACGCGGAAAGATGGAAACGTAATCACAGCGCAAAAACTCGCGGTCAATCATGATGAACACTACTTACGGCCACTGCGCGAAACCGCGTCAGTGATATAGGGATATATATATATAGGATTCTGAAACTAAAATTACCTTAATGTCCTCTGACATTTTACGGTAAGCTTGATTTTTATTCACTGGATTGCCTGAAACAGCTGAACTGAAGAATAAAAAGGGGTGTCCACATTTTTTACCCATAAAGTGTATGTGGACACTTACCCGTCAAGATTTTGTGCTAGTCGAACCCAAGCTTGGGAAAGCTTTATGTAATATTCTGTAAAGTGGCTGTGGGGATTTGTACCTATTCAGCCCCAAGAGAGTTAGGCTGAATCCCAATTCTATTTTCTACCCCTTCCCCTACCCCTCGCCCATTCCGCTTGTCCCTTGAAAGGGGAAGGGTTTTAATATTTCCCCTAAGAAATGGGACACCACTACAACACTGTTATACGTCATCATATGTTGTAGCTAGTTCCTAATGTTACGTTAGAGGACATGCGCCGATGTTTATCACACATTCCAATAAGAGAGAGATTACTCACTCCCAAAGTTTTTTTGCGCCATATTTCGATTTTTAAAAAAGTTGCTCATTTTGACCACGAAAAACGGATGAGCCTTCGGGTTTCCTCAGCCGTCCCTATACAGAATATAAATTACAAAACTGTGCACACGTTGCAATAAGTAAGAATAGTGTAAGCACCATTCATTTACATGTACACATATGGCCGTAAGCAAAACAAACAATGTGTTATCAAATGCTCGGCAAACTGCCGTGCTACTGAACTTTCATATTTGTTTGTAGCATGCAGTAAAGTGTATATGACATAAAAATATATTTTTGAAATATCGTGCAATCGGTGCTATCCGCTAGCAAACCTTAGCGATTTTTTTGCAAACGTTTCTTTACAGAACATCACCATAAACACAAACACAAGACTAAAGGTAATACACATATAATGAAAACTTGTCATAAAAATCTTTATTAATGGCAAAAATTACTTAACATTTATGGGTCTGCTTGCTCGAGTGAGCAGCCATGTTGAAAATTTTCTTAGCCCTTCGTTTGAAGTGAGGTCCTGAAAAAGCTTCGTTTGGAGGGCTATCTGGCCCTTCCCCTTCCCCTCTAAACAAAAGAGAAATGAGACACCCCTATCCCTTCACGTGAACGCGCCAAACGGAGGGGTAGGGCTAAGTGTAGGGTTAAGGGGTAGAATTGGGATTCAGTCTTAATAAAGTCAGGTATTCATACAGGCCAAGAAGGCCTGGCATGCAGTATTCCATTTAATCCAAAACAGGTCTGGGTTCTGTACAATGGCCATTATGGAACTCAAATTGTGCACGAGGGCGTCATGTTAGAACAGGTTGGAGATTCTTAGTTTCAGTGGAGTGAGATCTTAAAGTGTGACAACTGTGCTTCCAGCTTTAGCAACAGTTTTGGTTGATGGTCAGGTGTCCCCATACATTTCCCATATAGTGTATTAATGTTAATATGTCTCAAGGTTGTTCATTCACTAGTTCATCCAGGATTTTCATTATACAGGATTTTTGAGGTTTGATGAGATTTTTGAGATTTTTGAGATTTGCAAATCTCATTTAATTTTTTGATAATGCAACCATGTGGCGATCCATGCGCAATTCAGTGTCTTCTTGTGCCAGTCCCAAGTCTGGATAAATGCAGAGGGTTGTGTCAGGAAGGGCATCTGACATAAAACATTTGCCAAATCAATGATGCGAATCAGAAATATAATTTCCATACCGGATCGGTCGTGGCCCGACAACAACGACCGCCACTGGTGCTGTTGACCTACAGGGTGCCGGTGGAAATTGGGCTACTGTTGGTCGAAGAAGGAGAGGAGGAAGGTGTGTTCGAAAGCAGAGAGAGAAGAGGAAAGGCAAGAGTTTAGGAGTGAAAGTAGGGACCTTGAATGTTGGGACCATGACAGGGAAGGGAAGAGAGTTGGTTGATATGATGCAGAGAAGGAAGTTGGATATACTGTGTGTCCAGGAGACCAGGTGGAAAGGTAGCAAAGCTAGAAGCTTAGGATCAGGGTTCAAATTGTTTTACCATGGTGTGGATAGGAAAAGAAATGGAGTAGGAGTTATCCTGAAAGAGGAGTTTGTTAGGAATGCTCTAGAGGTGAAGAGAGTATCAGATAGGGTGATGAGTCTGAAACTGGAAATTGATGGTGTGATGTTCAATGTTGTTAGTGGTTATGCTCCACAGGTAGGATGTGTGTTAGAAGAGAAGGAGGAATTCTGGAGTGAGTTAGATGTGATGCAGAGCATCCCCAGAGGTGAGAGAGTTGTGATTGGTGCAGACTTCAATGGACATGTTGGGGAAGGGAACAGCGGCAGTGGGTGCTTGTATTTTACTGTAACTGCATTGAGACCGCGGTAATCAATACAGGGCTGTAAGACTCCGCCTTTTTTTCTATAAAAAAGAAACCTGCCGAAGCGGGAGACGTGAACCTGCTGATGAGCTCCTGTTGGAGAGCCTCACTTATGTATTCCTCCATTGCCCTGGTTTCCTCCAGGGACAATGGATAAATATGCGTGCAAGGCAGTGTTTTCCCCAGCAGGAGCTCTATCGGGCAGTCCCACGGACGGTGAGGGGGGAGTCGTGCTGCTGCCCTAATGCTAAACACATCTTTAAATTTCGCATACTCTGATGGCACTTTGACTGATACTTGGGCACTCGGGCTTTCCATGTTAGTGGTCTGGACCATCAATGCCAACGGTTTACATGATTTGGCGCATCTAGGGGCCCAGGATATGATGCGTGAGTTAGCCCAATCTAAATTAGGATTGTGGAAGCTAAGCCATGGTAGACCCAGCACGATGGACTGGTCTGACCGAGGAAGCACAAAAAATTTTATTTCAATGTGACCGGGAAAAGTTAATAATTTAAGAGGCGACTGCTTTAGGTGACGGTCATCCAGAGCTTTAACTGATATCAGGCATGGAAGCATCGACACAGGAGCTCACAGCAAGAAAATTACTACGGTGACCCTGAAGTGCAAAACAAATTAGCAAAATTGAAAACAAAAGAACAAAACCCAAAATAAAATAACAAATTCAAAACCAAATTAACAAAATGTAAAACAAAATAACTAATTCAAAAACAAAATATAAAAACCCATAACAAAATAAAATTTTTTTGTTTTTGTTTTTGTTATTTTGTTATGTTTCAGATTTGTTAACTTGGTTTTGAATTTGTTAATTCACTTCTCGGCCAGTCAGATACAAACCGGAAAAGGTAGGTATAGTTTGCGAATGAAATTCATACCGCTGTTTGGACGAGACATTCATTCATTCATCTTCTGTACCGCTTTATCCTCTATTCAGGGTCGCGGGGGACCTGGAGCCTATCCCAGGAGACTTCGGGCACTAGGCGGGGTACACCCTGGACAGGGTGCCAATCCATCGCAGGGCACACACACATACACACATTCACACACTCATTCACACACTACGGTCAATTTGGGAACGCCAATTAGCCTAACCTGCATATCTTTGGACTGTGAGAGGAAACCGGAGTACCCGGAGGAAACCCACCAAGCACGGGGAGAACATGCAAACTCCATGCACACAGAGACGGGAATCGAGCCTGGCCGGGGAATCGAACCCAGACCCTGGAGGTGCAAGGCGACGGTGCTAACCACTACACCACCGTGCCGCCTGGACGAGACATCTGTCACTCAAGATATACAGGAAGTAGGAACTTGTTTCTTTATCTTTGTTTCTTGTGTATTCTGCTTCAATTTAAACTATGATGGCCGTGAAGTACAAAACAAATTAACAAAACTGACTTCAGGGCCACCGTAAGAACGCCATATTTGAAACCACAATAATGTTTGCACATTAATACACACACGAATTTACCGCTACTACAGTACTTCCTGTATATCTTGAGTGACAGATGTCTCGTTGAACTGGGCCATATCAGGGCCAGAGTAGTTTTACTATCTGGGTAGCTTAGTGTAATTAGCTAAATGTGATACCATCAGCAAATTTATGGTTAAAAAAATATCTAACAATATTCAACATCTAGTTCTGACCAAGTAACAGAATTGAACAACTGAGATAGTTTGACGTTTCCCAAAACTCCTGCTGAATTGATTTCACTCAAATTATTGATCAAAGAGGCCTCTCTAAATTATCCACATTAACTTTGGGCATGGTCACACAGTTTGTGCTAGGCTACATGCATATTGCTTGCCTTGGAATCACAAGAAAAATGTTACAATTATGGCTTAAAGTAGATATAAGGTACAGACTCCTCAGAACTAAACCACTGGAAAGCTACAGAATTTAAACAGTTCCTTCTGTACAGTGGAGCAGTAGTACTGAAAGGAGTCCTCCATCGACCACGTTATGTGACACACTCTATCAGCATGTATTCAATGCTGTCTCCTACCCTGTCAATCTGTTAGAGTGATTATGCTGACAATTTCATGAGGTACTTCCTTAAGGAGTTCAAGATTTTGTATGGTGCTGAGAAGAAAGATGGTGTACAGTACAATACACATTGTCTCTGTCATCTGGCAGGTGATGTCAGAAGGTTTGGCCCATTAGATTGTGTGTTGGTGTTTCCATTTGAAAACTTCCTAGGCCAAATGAAAAGTCCTAACACGTCCTCAAACAAATAATAAACATGGTAGAAAGACAATTCAGACAATGTAAACATACTTGTAATGCAGGGACACTTAGATTTGTCAGAATGCACACAAATTGCCAATATTTTCAAACTTTCCTTCAGCCACACAGCATAAGAGGGCCACTATTCAGAATTCTGTCATAAAAAATGCAGGACAGGAGACAAGTGTGTGGTGCTTGGTGGACAGCTTTGCTTATTGGAAAACAAACATTGAACAAACATTTATCCTTCTAGAAGGATTTTTGGACTCACTGTTCACAGAATAATATTAAGACAAAGTACAGGATGTACATTTGTATTAGATTCAAGTGCACTACTGTATCTGATTTTTATTATTCTGTTATTTGTTCATATGCAATATAAAATCATAATTTATACTAATCAGTTCTACATATTATAGGTCCTTCTCAAAAAATTAGCATATTGTGATTAAATAAAGTTCATTATTTTCTGTAATGTACTGATAAACATTAGACTTTCATATATTTTAGATTCATTACACACAACTGAAGTAGTTCAAGCCTTTTATTGTTTTAATATTGATGATTGTGGCATACAGCTCATGAAAACCCAAAATCCCTATCTCAAAAAATTAGCATATCATGAAAAGGTTCTCTAAACGAGCTATTAACCTAATCATCTGAATCAACTAATTAACTCTAAAACACCTGCAAAAGATTCCTGAGGCTTTTAAAAACTCCCAGCCTGGTTCATTACTCAAAACCGCAATCATGGGTAAGACTGCCGGCCTGACTGCTGTCCAGAAGGCCATCATTGACACCCTCAAGCAAGAGGGTAAGACACAGAAAGAAATTTCTGAACGAATAGGCTGTTCCCAGAGTGCTGTATCAAGGCATCTCAGTGGGAAGTCTGTGGGAAGGAAAAAGTGTGGCAGAAAACGCTGCACAACGAGAAGAGGTGACCGGGCCCTGAGGAAGATTGTGGAGAAGGACCGATTCCAGACCTTGGGGGACCTGCGGAAGCAGTGGACTGAGTCTGGAGTAGAAACACCCAGAGCCACCGTGTACATGCGTGTGCATGAAATGGGCTACTGGTTGCAAATTTTGCATGTCATTCGGAAATCAAGGTGCCAGAGTCTGGAGGAAGACTGGGGAGAGGGAAATGTCAAAATGCCTGAAGTCCAGTGTCAAGTACCCACAGTCAGTGATGGTCTGGGGTGCCATGTCAGCTGCTGGTGTTGGTCCACTGTGTTTTATCAAGGGCAGGGTCAATGCAGCTAGCTATCAGGAGATTTTGGAGCACTTCATGCTTCCATCTGCTTAAAAGCTTTATGGAGATGAAGATTAAATTTTTCAGCACGACCTGGCACCTGCTCACAGTGGCAAAACCACTGGTAAATGGTTTACTGACCATGGTATTACTGTGCTCAATTGGCCTGCCAACTCTCCTGACCTGAACCCCATAGAGAATCTGTAGGATATTATGAAGAGAAAGTTGAGAGACACAAGACACAAGAATCTGCAAAAGGATTCCCGACCAAGTATTGAGTGCATAACTGAACATAATTATTTGAAGGTTGACTTTTTTGTTTTCAAAACACTTTTCTTTTATTGGTCGGATGAAATATGCTAATTTTTTGAGATAGGGATTTTGGGTTTTCATGAGCTGTATGCCACAATCATCAATATTAAAACAATAAAAGGCTTGAACTACTTCAGTGTAATGAATCTAAAATATATGAAAGTCTAAAGTTTATCAGTACATTACAGAAAATAATGAACTTTATCACAATATGCTAATTTTTTGAGATGGACCTGTATTTTGTTTTAAAAACATGTGAACATTACTCATCATTTACACATGAGCCAGTGGCAGTGGTAGCTCAGAGGGCTAAGGCACTGAGTTGCTGATCGGAAGATCGGCGATTCGATCCCCAGCTCCACCAGGTTGCCACTGTTGGGCCCTGCTCCAGGGGCACTGTATCATGGCTGACCCTGCGCTTTGACCCCAGTTGCGCTGGGATATGTGAAGAAGGAATTTCACTGTGCTGTAATGTATATGTGACAAATAGGCTTAACTTACATTTACCTCACATACAGCGGTACATTTTGGCTGACCTCCTCCTCTTCCTCCTCTGACTGACTTAACAAACATCTATGCTTAAATCTTGATGAATTGAACCATCTGTTCACACGAGATGCCACCAAATAAATGAAGTTAGTATTCATCAGTGCACTGTCGTCTTGCACCTCCAGGGTCCGCGTTCGATTCCTGGCCAGGCTCAATTCCCATCTCTGTGTGCCTGGTGAGTGTGAGTATTCATCAGACTATGGGGTAGTTAAAATCGTTACATTAAAGGAACTCCCCTTTCTTCACACATGGTGGACTTCTTGGGATGTATGGCGTTATATTCCTGTCACAATTCTGAGCACGTGGTTTGACATTTTGAGAGCAGACAAAGCACTCTATGCGCGTGCAATGTCTCCACTGCACGCTCAACAGCTCGATTCTGCGTGTGCAATGTCTCCCTTGCTCGACTCTCTCTGCACGCGCGTGCAACATTTCTTTTCTGTGCGCGCTCGACTTTGCATGTACGCTCGGTCAACATTGTCCAGCGTTACAAAACTGTCACAAAACCAGCCAATCACAGACTTCCACACACTACTTCTGATTGGCTGTTTCTCCTCCAATCAAGTGGCAATACTATCGACCGCTTAACAGAAGCATTGCAAATAAAGTTGGATAAGTAAAGCGAGCGAGTTGAATTTTTATACGATGTGTCTTCGGTGAGTATTTAGTTATTTATTTATGTATTTTATTGAATTAAGTATTAGAAATTCCTGTTTCGTTTATTATATTTTTATGTTGTCACATTGTTTCATGACACGCTTCCAGAAAATAAAAAAATAATTTACCTCCAATCAAGTTTTTTCAAAATAGAGGAAGCATGGTAGATTTTATGTGCTGAAGAACATGACAGAGCAGAACAATGAAAACAGCAATACTCCACCTCAGCATCAGGTGAGTTGTGGTTTTGGACAGTTCTATGTCCAGTTATAAGTCTAACTGAAAACATACTAATTTAACATCTTGACTTAATATAGGGTCATGGCACAGGTGAGTCCGCTGCCAGAAACTTGGTGTCATTATTACTGAACACAATGGCCACAAATAGTGTCCCGAGGCCTGCAGAGACTGTACAGCCACAGCCTAGAAATGTAACTGTGCAACAAGAGTTGGCAAGGTTTGTGCTTTCTTATGCATTCATATTTTTTATTTGCATTTTTCATGAATGCATAGTTCTCTTAGGGTTTCCGTCTCATTCACAGGGGACATTTAAATTCAATTGTCAGAATTGTCAAAGCTATTAATAGCTTTATATACATACACACACATACACACACAGTATGTGTATACTGTCTATATGTCTGTGTTTGTACAGCTATTTATTATTATTTTGTCCCCCAGATCTTTCCCAGGGTATTTTAAATCCCAATTCAATCGTGGTAAAAAGAGTGTTTAAGTGTTTAACTCCCACCAAGCAACTTAAGACAATCAATAAGACCATCGCCTTCAATTTTTCACTGCTGTCAAAAAACACATCCCACACACCTATACCAGCAGAGGTACTTGAACTTCTCCAAGCTGGCATGGGAAGACAAACAGTGTGTCTTCCTGAAGACAGTGACCATGCTGTCATGCACACTCAATCTGCGCCCGGCACTAGGACCCGGAAGTAAGGCGGGCGCCAAACCAGGAAGTATAAAAGAGGTAAACAAACGATGGCTTATCGTTCAGTCATTGAGTTTCGGCCTATGTCGGTTTCGGCTGTCCGTCTGCTAACTGTGAGTACTCACTATCTTTGGTTTTGCTTCCTGACATTGTGTGTGTATCTATAGGACGCGGGTTAAATTTGTGTTTTTCCCTTGCTCCCTTTTCGTGAGAGTCCTTATATTAAATCGCGTGGTTATCCTGCCTACTCGCTTACATCCGCGTTTGGGTTTACCATCCACGCTATGGCTAACCGGTAAAGCTACGTCTTCTGGTCACCAAGGTTAGTTCATCCTGACAGAATGACTGAGCCCTCCGCGGTGAACCCAGCGGATCATGTGCGCCTCTGCGACGTGGTAGATCAGCACGCCGCGCTTATCGACAAGCTAACCGGAGAGATCGCTAATCTGCGCCGGGGCCTCCAAGACGTCGCGGCCTTGCGCCGCGAGGTGGCGGAGCTCTGGCGGGAGAACATGGATCTCCGCGTGGCTGTGGATGGCGCGGCTAGTCGACCTCCCGTCGTGCCGCACCAGCCCCCCCCCCCTCCTTCTGATGTATTCCTTGCGCTTCCAGATAAATGGGATGGCACCGACGGGAGATGCAGTGTGTTTTTGACATCACTTAATCTGGTGTTTGAGTTCAATTCAACCAAGTACTCCACCGATCGGCTACGCATTGCTCTCCTCGTCTCATTGCTACCCGGGCAGGCAGCTGAGTGGGCCACGGCAGTACTTCGATCAGATTCTGACACCGCCCATTCCTACACTGAATTCACCCGTCAACTCAAATTGACTTTTGAACACCCTGCGGGCGAGGTGGAGACCGACACCAAGCTTTACCATCTGCGGCAGGGAGGATCGTCCGTGAGCCGCTACACCGCAGAATTCCGCACCCTCGCGGTACAGACATCATGGGGAGATGCCGCGCTCCGGACCTCCTACTACGAGGGACTGGCTTCCCGTATCAAGGACGAACTAGCCAGACGAGAGCTCCCAGCCACCTTGGAGGGATTAATTCAGCTCGCCCTCCGCATTGATCAGCGCCTCCTCTCTCGTCCAAAGCCAGCCCCGAGGACCCTGCCGCCTACTTCCACCTATGCCTACACTCCATCTTGACCTCCAATCACCTTCACTCCTGCCACCACTGAACATGTCGGATCTCCACCTCCTGCCCCGGTTAACACCGGAGCCGGGGAACCCATGCAATTAGGGCGCGCCTCCCTGACCGTGATGGAACGAGAACGCCGGTTTCGAGAGGGTTTGTGTGCCTATTGTGGGTCGGCGGCCCACCACCGAGCAATCTGTCCACTGCGCCCGGGAAACACGCAGCCCCGGTGAGCAGGAGGAGAGACTCACCGGCCACCATCCACCTCTCCACCACTACCAACGCCACCACATCTCGCCTCACGGTTCAGGTAACCCTCCAATTTGGCCACAAACGGGTCCTAAGTACTGCGTTCATCGATTCGGGTGCCGCAGGTAACTTTGTTCACTCTACTTATGCCAAAGAAATGGGGGTGAAGATTGTGGTGTTATCCCAGCCTCTTCACATTACATCAGTCGACGATCGGCCCCTCTCCACCAGCCCCATCACTCACCAGACCCAACTCCTCACCTTCATCATCGACCAACACCAGGAACAGCTGCAGTTCTACCTCACTCCCATCTCGTCTCCTCCCATCATCCTCGGCTATCCCTGGCTGCTACAGCATGACCCTCTCATCTCCTGGGCGCAAAACCGGATCCTCCAGTGGGGGCCGACCTGCACTGAACTCTGCCTACGGGCACAGGCTGGGACGTGCTCCAAGGAGTCCGAGGCCCCCGAAGTCGACACCGATGCCATCCCACCGGAATATAGAGACCTGGCTGAAGCCTTCTGCAAGAGAAGAGCCACCCACCTACCACCACATCGCCCATACGACCTGGCGATAGAACTTCAGCCAGGTTCCATTCCCCCCCGCGGCCATCTTTACTCCCTATCGGCCACCGAGACACAAGCTATGGAGGAGTACGTCACCAATGCCCTACGGCACGGCACCATCCGGCCTTCCTCCTCGCCAGCAGCCGCGGGGTTCTTCTTCGTTAAGAAGAAAGGGGGCGAACTTCGCCCGTGTGTCGATTATCGGGGGCTGAACAAGATCACCATCAAAAACCGACACCCGCTACCGCTCACCAACTCAGCCCTGGACGCCCTCTCTGGTGCCACTGTATTCACGAAGTTGGACCTCCGGAGCGCCTACAACTTGGTGCGCATCAGAGAGGGTGATGAGTGGAAAACGGCATTCATCACACCCACTGGACACTACGAGAGCCTGGTCATTCCCTTTGGACTCTGCAATGCACCCTCAGCCTTCCAGCAGTTTATCAACGACGTCCTCAGGGATATGCTGGGCCGATGGGTGTTCGTCTACTTAGACGACATCCTCATTTACTCCCATAACCTCAAAGAACACATCCAACATGTTCGGGCCGTCCTAAAGAGATTGCTCGCTCACCAACTGTACTGCAAGCTGGAAAAATGTGCCTTTCACAAGCACTCCACCACGTTCCTGGGTTTTGTCATCTCGCCCCAGGGTGTGGCCATGGACCCACAGAAGCTCGAAGCTGTACGTCACTGGCCCCTACCCAGGACACTCAAACAGCTTCAACGGTTTCTTGGGTTTGCGAATTTCTATCGTCGCTTCATCCGGGGCTACAGTACAGTTGCAGCACCACTAACCACATTGACCAGGCCCTCGCACCATCCTTTTCGACTCACCCCCGCCGCCAACTCCGCCTTCCAAGAGCTGTGTCATCGCTTCACCACCGCCCCCATCCTTCTCCACCCCGATGCCAACAAACATTTCGTTGTGGAGGTGGAATGCGTCGGATGTGGGCGCGGGCGCCGTTCTCTCCCAGCGAGGTCCAGACCAGAAACTGCACCCTTGTGGTTTCTTCTCCAAGAAATTTAATCCCACTCAGCAGCGATACGGAGTAGGGGACCGCGAACTGCTGGGCATAAAGTGGGCCTTGGAGGAATGGCGTCACTGGCTCCAGGGCGCCAGTGAGCCGTTCATCGTCTGGACCGACCACCAGAGCCTCATCACCATCAGGAACCTAAAGCAGCTCAACCCACGACAGGCACGATGGGCCTTGTTCTTTGAACAATATGACTTCCATCTGTCATACCGCCAGGGGTCCAAGAATACCAAGGCCGACGCATTGTCAAGACAACACGACGAGGACCTTCCCCGGGCGGAACCCGTGCCTGTCATCACCTCTTCCCGGATCATTGCACCCCTTCAATGGGACTTGGAGACGAGGGTCCGCCAGGCACAGGCTGCGGAGACCGAACCGGCAGGCGTGCCGCCTGGACGACTTTTTGTACCCCAGGACTTAAGGCTGGAAGTTCTCCAATGGGGGCACTCTTCCACCGTCGCCGGAGCTCGAAGAACCCTGTCCTTCATTGAACGGGCGTTCTGGTGGCCCGCCATGAGAAGGGAGGTCACAGAGTTCGTTCAAGCGTGCCCGGTGTGCGCCAGGGCCAAGGATATGAACCAACCATCTCCTGGAGAGCTCCAACCCCTTCCAGTTCCTCGACGGCCCAGGACGCACATCGCCCTGGATTTCATCACGGGCCTGCCGGTTTCCGACGAAAAGAACACCATCCTCACCATTGTTGATCGGTTCTCTAAGGCTGTGCACTTGGTGGCCCTCACCGGACTCCCATCAGCTAAAACCACCGCTGAGCTGATAATGGAACACGTAGTCCGCCTGCATGGGTTCCCCAAGGACATCGTCTCGGACAGAGGGCCCCAGTTCACCGCCCGGTTATGGAAGGCCTTCTGCCGTCTGATCAACTCCACCAGCAGTCTGTCATCTGGTTACCCCAGACTAATGGTCAGACGGAACGGACCAACCAACAACTGGAGCGCTACCTAAGATGTTTTGTTGCTGATCGCCAGCGCTCCTGGGCCCGCTACCTCACATGGGCTGAACTGTCTCATAATCTTCACGTGTCCTCTGCCACCAACTTATGCCCATTTGAGGTGTGCTACGGTTTCCAACCACCGATGTTCGCCCATCAAGAACCGGAGGTTGATGTACCGTCGGCCCAACAGTTGGTCCGTAGGTGTCGACGGGTCTGGAATCAAGCCAACCTCGCTATCCAGAAAGCCAATAAACGTTACATCACTCAGCACCGCCGTCGACACCCTCCGGGACGCATGTACCACGTAGGTGACAAGGTATGGCTATCTACCCGGAACCTACATCTGCACACAGAATCCCGGAAACTTTCACCTTGCTTCATCGGACCATACCGCATCACACTTCGAATAAACCCTGTCACCTACCGGCTCCAGCTGCCTGCGGCGCTCCGGATTCACCCCATATTCCACACATCCCAACTCAAACCCTTCATCACCTCCCCGATGATTACACCCACCCCCCTTGCTCCTCCTCCCCAGATCATCGACGGCGGTCTCGCCTACACCGTGCGTCGGATCCTCGACTCGCACCCTCAGGGCAGAGGCACCCAGTACCTGGTCGATTGGGAGGGCTACGGCCCCGAGGAGAGGTCTTGGATTCCGGCCCGGTTTATTCTCGACCCCGAACTAATTCGAGACTACCGTCGTCGGGTATCCTCCACCCCAGGACCGTCAGGAGCCGGTCCTGGACAGGGGGGTACTGTCATGCACGCTCAATCTGCGCCCGGCACTAGGACCCGGAAGTAAGGCGGGCGCCAAACCAGGAAGTATAAAAGAGGTAAACAAACGATGGCTTATCGTTCAGTCATTGAGTTTCGGTCTATGTCGGTTTCGGCTGTCCGTCTGCTAACTGTGAGTACTCACTATCTTTGGTTTTGCTTCCTGACATTGTGTGTGTATTTATAGGACGCGGGTTAAATTTGTGTTTTTCCCTTGCTCCCTTTTCGTGAGAGTCCTTATACTAAATCGCGTGGTTATCCTGCCTACTCGCTTACATCCGCGTTTGGGTTTACCATCCACGCTACATTGGGCTAACCGCTAAAGCTACGTCTTCTGGTCACCAAGGTTAGTTCATCCTGACACATGCAGAGGTATAATTGTTGGCACAAAGCGTGGCTGTTAAAAAACACATTAACATAAATCCTATCAGTAACATAAGTCATGAGCCACTATTTTTTGTTTTATTGTGCTCTCTCTTTTTACTTTATGGAATAAGATTTCAAGGCTCTTGACTGTAACCTTTCCAAAAATGGAGGATCTTTGTGGAGGATGGCTCTTGCATGAAGCAGCAGGTTTGTAAGACCAAAATTCTTTATTTATTTATTTATTTATTTATTTTTTACTATTTACTATTATTCATTTACTATTATCACACCACACACTTCTCTCCAGTGTACACCATTATTTCTATCTCTTTTTTTCTCCTTCTTTACAAAATGTGGCAGTGGCCGAAGAAAGCTCACTGTAATTCCACCAGAAACAGAAGGGTATTCTGTCAGAGCTCTCAAAGCTGTGTCAGGAGCAGGCAAAGCCATTTTTTACATAGTGCCACTTCAGGAGACATTAGACACATCTCCTCTGCCTCCTGACTCACATCACTTTTCAAAGATGCCAAAGAAGACATGTTACCAGTGTCATGAAGTGATGCCTTTGCAAATGCTTGCAGTACATGTCAGGACATGCAAAGACAAATTGCGTTCTGAAGATAATGATAATGCGGTCTGATAATGAGGTAAGAGTAGATGTTGTTTTGAGTATGATAGCAATGAGAAAACATGCATTATTTATTCAAATTACTGTTTTGTAACTCTGTAGGACTTTGAGTTATGCATTGTGGAGAGCAAGTGCAAGTTAACCTGACATTTCTAGAAATCACTAAAATCTCTAAAGTTTATTTCGCTCCAGTAATCATGTGTTTCATATTGGCACTTTCTTTCAAATTTCTGGTGCTTTGTCCAATTTGCACCAATGAATTTCCAGAAGATGAGATGACCATCCATGCTAGTCTGTGTGGAGATAGGTAATCAGTATTGATCTGCTCTTTTTTTGAAAGTACTTTTTTAATAATACAGTCTATGTAAACAATTGTCGTGATTGATTTTTGTTTTAAACATAGCACTGAAAGTCCAGTGCCTGCAGGACATAACAGTTCATGTGCACCTACTCAAAGGCCAGTATGGGCACCAGAGAGGTATGTTTTTAAAATGGGCTTTGCATGAATTCAAATACACAACCACTTCTCAAAATTATATGTACCATCCTTTACATAATCCACATTGTGTGCCGTGTGATCCGTGTCACATTATATAAAATTATTTTAAGAGGTTATGAAAAGCACAGCACATACTGCAATACTTGTTCTGTGTTGAATTTTTCTGACATATGTATTTGAAGGTGAACAATGTTTGTGTTTTAGAATTTTACACTCTCCCAGTCAATACCTAGGGTTAGGCTTGAAGTTCCTTTAATCCAGAAACACAACACATTCAAATTGTCAGGCCTAGGTACTTGTCTATTTAATATACAAATTAAGATTACTGATTAAAGACTGAAATTAAGATTACTGAGACTCACTGATTAAAACCATATGGTAAAATCTTGATTGCATCAAAATGTTGGGTTTGTGCACCACATTCTAAAAGAAAACTACCTGATTTGACAACAGGTATCTGCTGTTTCATTTTAGCACAGTGAATGAAATATATACACACCACAAGGCTCTCTCCCTCATCCAGATCTTGTAGATGTCCCATACACCACAGCTGCTCTGGATTGAGACCTCCCTCCGTTCGTAGAGGATGATTATTCCATCCTCCAACAAACGTGTCAAAATCTGCCTTAAGACGAGGGACAAATATGTAATGTACACCAAAAAGATGAAGGACATCTGAAATATCGAGCAGACCATCCTCCTCCAGAGAGTGAAGAACATCATCGTATTTGCTAGTAACTGCAACCCAGACATCACGCCAAAGTCGCTCCACTCTGTAATAAAATTTAACTAGTTTAGGTTTAAATTGTAATTTATGTATCCACTAAACATCTTCACTGGAATTACTTAATAATAGTCAAATAAATTATCAACAACACCAAAAATATCAAACTCCAACCTCTGATTATGGACACTCTTTCCAGAGATGAAGCTTGCTCTTCCTGTTCCCTGTGTAGTAAGCATGAAGTGTGCAATGTCCAGATTTTCAGCTCCTTGATCTCCCCTAACCCTAAAATGAAATACATTTGAATGACATCAATAACGCTTACTGTAAGTAAAAATTTAACTAAACTTGTTGATAGTATATAATTTTAAATCAGTATATCATACCTTGATGGTAAGCCATGCAGCTGAGTTGATCTCAGGAAGAATGAAAATGCTGTTTCTGCTTTGTTGTTTGTTGCAGCATCCAAGTACAAGATCTGCAGTAAAGCCACATGGAAACAAACTGCTTTCATCTCAATACAACTTTAAACAAATTATTTAATTGTAGTTCAGGCACTATGTACTGCAAAACTGTTGGATTAGACCTCATATGTTTTAGCTAGGTGTACCTAATCACTTGACAATTGAATAGGGGGCATTTTTGTTGTTGCCATTGACCTTTAGTTAATACTTAAGTTCACATGTTGCTATAAAATGCACAGATTTACTTAATTCTAAGTTGTGTGCATTATACCTATGAGGAATGCAGCTTGACACTGATTCTAGCAATAATGATACACACGGTACATACATACAGTGGTGTGAAAAACTATTTGCCCCCCTCCTGATTTCTTATTCTTTTGCATGTTTGTCACACAAAATGTTTCTGATCATCAAACACATTTAACTATTAGTAAAAGATAACACAAGTAAACACAAAATGCAGTTTTTAAATGAGGGGTTTTATTATTTAGGGAGAAAAAAAATCCAAACCTACATGGCCCTGTGTGAAAAAGTAATTGCCCCCTGAACCTAATAACTGGTTGGGCCACCCTTAGCAGCAATAACTGCAATCAAGCGTTTGCGATAACTTGCAACGAGTCTTTTACAGCGCTCTGGAGGAATTTTGGCCCACTCACCTTTGCAGAATTGTTATAATTCAGCTTTATTTAAGGGTTTTCTAGCATGAACCGCCTTTTTAAGGTCATGCCACAACATCTCAATAGGATTCAGGTCAGGACTTTGACTAGGCCACTCCAAAGTCTTCATTTTGTTTTTCTTCAGCCATTCAGAGGTGGATTTGCTGGTGTGTTTTGGGTCATTGTCCTGCTGCAGCACCCAAGATCGCTTCAGCTTGAGTTGACGAACAGATGGCCAGACATTCTCCTTCAGGATTTTTTGCTAGACAGTAGAATTCATGGTTCCATCTATCACAGCAAGCCTTCCAGGTCCTGAAGCAGCAAAACAACCCCAGACCATCACACTACCACCACCATATTTTACTGTTGGTATGATGTTCTTTTTCTGAAATGCTGTGTTACTTTTACGCCAGATGTAACGGGACACGCACCTTCCAAAAAGTTCAACTTTTGTCTCGTCGGTCCACAAGGTATTTTCCCAAAAGTCTTGGCAATCATTGAGATGTTTTTTAGCAAAACTGAGACGAGCCTTAATGTTCTTTTTGCTTAAAAGTGGTTTGCGCCTTGGAAATCTGCCATGCAGGCTGTTTTTGCCCAGTCTCTTTCTTATGGTGGAGTCGTGAACACTGACCTTAATTGAGGCAAATGAGGCCTGCAGTTCTTTAGATGTTGTCCTGGGGTCTTTTGTGGCCTCTCGGATGAGTCGTCTCTGCGCTCTTGGGGTAATTTCGGTCGGCCGGCCACTCCTGGGAAGGTTCACCACTGTTCCATGTTTTTGCCATTTGTGGATAATGGCTCTCACTGTGGTTCGCTGGAGTCCCAAAGCTTTAGAAATGGCTTTATAACCTTTACCAGACTGATAGATCTCAATTACTTTTGTTCTCATTTGTTCCTGAATTTCTTTGGATCTTGGCATGATGTCTAGCTTTTGAGGTGCTTTTGGTCTACTTCTCTGTGTCAGGTAGCTCCTATTTAAGTGATTTCTTGATTGAAACAGGTGTGGCAGTAATCAGGCCTGGGGGTGACTACAGAAATTGAACTCAGGTGTGATAAACCACAGTTAAGTTATTTTTTAACAAGGGGGGCAATCACTTTTTCACACAGGGCCATGTAGATTTGGAGTTTTTTTTCTCCCTAAATAACGTAAACCTTCATTTTAAAACTGCATTTTGTGTTCAATTATGTTATCTTTGACTAATAGTTAACGTTTTTTGATGATCAGAAACATTTAAGTGTGACAAACATGCAAAAGAATAAGAAATCAGGAAGGGGGCAAATAGTTTTTCACACCACTGTATACTCTACATACATATATACTGTACATACACTACCAGTCAAAGGTTGGAAACACCTAACTCCATGGTACTGATTTTTATTTATTTATACACTGTAAAGCATTGCTTAATGCATAAAAAAAAAAACAACAACAACACAATAATCTAATTTGAACAGTTGATATTGAGATGTATATCTGCTCCGTAAAGCTTCATATCAGCTCTAATCTGAGGTGCTGTTTGTTAATTGGTGATTTCTGAGGCTGATAACTACTGGACTGTAACTACAATATTGTTTGGGATTTTTAAATATAAAATAAGTTGCTTTTACTCTCTTCCTCATGAAGCTGATGTTAAATCTTCCTTGCTAACACCTTACTGTCTCCTTTTGCAGATGTTCTTACGGTGCCAATGTTCCCACGCTCACCTTCACATTCTCTTTCTTGCCCCTGCCTCCTATCTTGAGCCAACACTTCCTGGTTCATCTCTGGATGGACATCAGTCCATCTTCCACTTTTTTTTCCTTTAGGATTGTCACCAGGACATTTTACAATGGTTCATGTTCTTTGTAGTAACAGAAGTTAATGGGACAGGCGTTTGGTCAAACATATAACTCTCTTTTGTTGTTAATAAACAGAGACCTTTCTGACAGACATGTTTGTGCGAGTCTCTGCTGGTGCCAGAAAATCTTATCTGGCACAATGCAAGGCTCACACTCACATTGACAAGAACAGTAATCCATTCCAAAAATTTATAAATAATCTGTAAAATCCAGTTGATTTTTTTTCTTTGGTAATGAACTCGATAAAATACACAAAAGTTTTTTGTATTTTATCTTGAAGTTCTTATATCCTAAACTCCAATCTATCAACTGCCCTTACTTCAGTTAGAGATTGTAAAAGTACTAACTGAGATCATACAATAATCATATTAAACTTATACATATATAATATTTACATATTAATTTGTAACTCCAACAGATACTGCATTAAAATTCAACATTTAACAGTAAAACAATTACCTTCCTTGAGTAGCCATCCACACCACCGAAAACCACAATGTTGTACCTGATGGAAGAAAGAGTAAGTTTAAATAAGCATGTTCTTGTGTTACAAGAAGGAACTTCAATTCATACTTTTGGTCGATGATGTCAACCATGTCCACAGAACAAAAATCTGTTATTTTTTTTCCTACCATGCTTTATTTTTAAATAAAGCTTGAAGCCTTTGTTTAAATTTGAGACACTTAACTATGGTGCTCTTAATATACTGTACTACAGTATAAAATAACAAGCTCTGATTTATTAAAGCAATTTTAGGTATGGCATGCATCAAACTATCCAACTTGTGTTACATAGTTGTATAACAAGGCTCATTTACCTTATTAGTTTGTGGTTTGTGTCGATGTGGACCAGGTAGAGAGGGCCTTGCACAGAATAACTTCTCTGTACGATACAACCTAATTCGGACAAACGTGAGAAGATGCCAGCAGCATCAACTCTGTGCATTGAGGCCATCATTCTCCACCACTGAACACGGAGACCCATTGTGACCAAATGTCCTTTAACCATTCGATAACCAGCATTTGGCATCTGACTTTTGATAGAGAGTATGATGTTGTCTAGCTCTTGGTCAGTCATTGTGCTGTATGATCCTCTCACAGACAAGTCAAATTCTTGCATCCTCCTACTGTCACATACCAGCCAGATCAACCCAGCACCTCCAGACCCTAGAATTCCACTCCAGGTTTTTTCCCCAGCAAGCTCACCTGCCGCTCTAGCACACCTGTAACCGATCATGCAATCACCTCTAGGCTTTTTAAGCACGCTGAGAAAACCATTCAGTGCCGCAGTATCTTACTCGTGTGCCTCGCGTTTGTTTTGTCTAAGTGATTTTTATAGTCTACCTAGCCTGTTTTTCGGATTTCTCTCTTGTCTACGTACATAATAACATAAGAGACTATATGATGTAGAACCTTGTGATCCTTTTAAATATTAGTTATACATTCAGATGAGTGAATTGGTGGCATGCTTTCCATTTTTATGGATACCAAGCGACCTACCAGCGACCTAGCTAGTTTTAGTTTTTAAGGTAATAATTATGTGATTGTACAAGCCACACAGAATGTCATAAACACTGATTCAAGAAATATGGAACCATACCAACTACTTACATGCGGCCTTGGTGTTGCATTCTCCTGTTCAGGTTCAGTCGTCATTGTGAAACAATGAGCTCTCCAAGGAAAATTAGCTAAGTAAATAAAAAAAACAACTGACAAACGAAATCAGTATTTCTAATATGTAATTCAACAATAATAACTAAATACTCACCGAAGACACGTCGTATAAAAATTCAACTCGCTCGCTTTACTTATCCAACTTTATTTACAACGCTTCCGTTAAGCGGTCGATAGTAGTGCCACTTGATTGGAGGAGAAACAGCCAATCAGAAGTAGTGTGTGGAAGTCTGTGATTGGCTGGTTTTGTGACAGTTTTGTAACGCTGGACAATGTTGAGCGAGCATACATGCAAAGTCGAGCGCGCACAGAAAAGAAATGTTGCACGCGCGTGTAGAGAGAGTCGAGCAAGGGAGACATTGCACACGCAGAATCGAGCTGTTGAGCGTGCAGTGGAGACATTGCACGCGCATAGAGTGCTTTGTCTGCTTTCAAAATGTCAAACCACACGCTCAGAATTGTGACAGGAATATAACGCCATAGGGATGGTGTGAGGTAGAGGCGGTAAGCAGTGTGTGGATGGTTGGAGAAGATGACTGCTATTGGCCACTATCAGTGGCGGCTGGACAATAAGGGGCGCCGCCTCCTTAAATTTAGGCAGAGAAGAATTACTTTACCATGTAATTATTTATCATAATTATTATTTATTTTTAATAATGAAATAAAGTCATTGAGTCAAAATATTCTGCTGTATTTCTCAATATAATTTATTTACAATAAAAAAAATCAAAATTATATTATTTTCATTTGAGTTCGTGTACACAGGGCGTCGGACAAATGAGAACGAAAAGCATGTGATTTGAGGCGGAGCTCTAATTGGATTTTTTCAAATCATCCTTGGGGCGCAGCACTTTTCTCTATTGCGGATTATTAGAGAGCCATGGAAAAAGTCCAAGAAGGCAAATAAAATAAAAATATTCAATATTGCTTTCAACTCTACCTAGTTCTTGGAGTTGTGCTTCCATATCTGTTTCATCTAATTCCTGCACGAGAGCTACACATTCTCAACAGTCTCTGGCATTTTTCATGATATACACACAGCAAAGTATGCTCTTATATTTTTTGACTCTTGTTCTCCTTAGATCCTATAACAAAAAGCAGCCTAGCCACAGCATCAAAAGTGGAAAAATGCCAAATGCCCATGATGATCCTAATTAAATATCAGGGCAATATTATTCTTCTTATGCTTATTTTAAGGGGGAATATTAATTCAAGGGCTTTGAATGGATAATAAATGATGGAGGTGGTAGACAGTCATGTAAATGTCATAATTTTCTCATATGTCTCCATTTATTCCACCTTAGAGTAGGGTCAGCTAACTAACCCTGGGTTTGAGTACCAAAGAGCATAAAATGGAAAGCTATTGCACTATGTAGGGTGTAGAATCCCTTGTTCCACACACCAAGTTTCACCCTTGATCAGGGATTAGAGAGGAATGTGGGGTTTAGCCTTATGTTAGACACTAGTTAGCCTTGTGTCTTGTGTTAGCTGTGAGCAAAACAAAGTGGTGAGGTATATCATGAACCAGTCAGTGTGCTAGGGAAGCTCACACTCATGTTAACTAACAGTGATGACAGATAGGAACACAACATGGAATGAGAAGCAGCTACTAAGGAAACTAAGGAAAGTGTTAAAGATGATAACATATAACTGAAAATGCTACTGTAACTGGTTTTAAGTGGGGTTTTGGCAGGCTGCTGCTCTCCCCTCTTTCCAGTACTGTCTACTGAGCCTTTTAGTGCTACACAGTACCGGACCATACAGCCTACATTCATCCATGATTATTTCTTAATTTATGAGCTTTTTACCCTTATTTTATTTACATTTACATACATTTACATTTAGGCATTTGGCAGACGCTCTTATCCAGAGCGACTTACAAAAAGTGCTTTAAAGTTTACACCACTGGATACATACTTACACTGGGTTAACTAGGTTAATAACTAAGTGCCATTAGTCCAACACAACTGGGAATTTGTTTAAGGATAATTTGTTTAAGGATTATTTGTTTAAGGATAATTTCCTTGATTGATTTTTCTAGAAATAAATGCTTAAAATTAGCAAAATTATATGCCAATAGGCCAAAAAAAAAAAAAACAGTAATGTTTAAATATAGGTAAAAATCTTAAATTTGGTTTGTTGTAATCTTTATAACTAGAATAAACTGTAGATGAGTTGGACAAGATTACTTACTACGATGTCTTTTTTAGCGCACTGTCTGTGTCTGTTCAAAGTTAGGTTTTATTTCTCATCACATAAAGGCAGTGTGTTAGAATAAAACATGAGACATTACAATGAAATTAAATCTAATTTGCTGAAATATAAATCAAAATACATGGCATACTGCTTTTGTGTCAGATATTGATTAAAAATAGACGTTCTCATCTATGGTATCACACGTTCATGTGCATGTACAGAACTGACATCTTGCTTGTGCATATGGAAGTCTCAACCTGACATCCAAAGATATATTTGCAACGATAGACCATATTTCTTCAAGTCTGTCCTAAAGGGATGGCTCAGTTTTTTCAAGTCTGTTTTAAAAGTCTCTTTTCTTTTCGCCAGAAATAGCTATGTGGATAACCAGAACTGGCCTTATGGCTTCCCTATTTCTGTGGAGATGAACGAATAAAAATTGTACTAAATACCAACTTGATGTAGTCAGTGCTATATGACTCATACTGTATGAGCTCAGCTGAACTTTTCAATATATTTTTGCACAGAATGAAGAGTGTGTTAATTGACTGATTATTTTCATTGAACTCATATTCTAGGAGACAACCTTCAATGACTGTTTCCTTAGCAGGAAAACTTGACAAGACCTACTGTAATATACAACAAACTACTGTATCCCTTTAAGACAGAGGTGTAAAATCTTATCCAGAAAGGGTCGGTGTGGGTGCATTCCAACCAAGTAGAACCAACGCCTGATTCCATCTACTTGAATTATATGTCAGTCATTCTTGCCTTTCAATAGACTATCGGTTTTAGCATCTGCTTGTTGGGAATGAAAGCCTGCAGCCAAACCGGCCCTTTCTGGATAAGATTTGACACCTTTGAATGTTTTAAAGTGAATGTGAGGCATGTGAGATGAGGCTAGATATGGTGGCACAACTCCAAGAACTAGGGAGAGTTGAAAGCAATGTTAAGATTCTTTTAAAATGGGGAGCCACTGATCAGGAAAGAAAAGAATTTAATGTTTTTGAGGAAGACGCGACTGGAAAGTCGGCCTTACAGGACAGGGAATCTGAGGAGAATGAGATGCAGAACTCTAACTAGAGGCTCAGTGGTATTGAAAAGGAAACGTGCCAAGAAGAAAGAGTTACTGAATAAGGCAGACAAAGAGTTCAAGATACAGAACAACTCAAGACAAAATCAGGGATGGATGCATTATATGCTTAAGGAAGACTGGTCTGGAAAATTGGCTTTAAAATGAGGGAGAATAAAATCTACAGTTGGCAGTAATGTAACCAACCTACTGGCTTCCAATCACTATTAAACAACAATGAAGAAGAAGAAGAGAATGTAAATGTAATGTGATTATAAATGTGATTTAATCCACACCTCTCTGAGCAGCGGTGGAGAAAGGACCAGTACTGTGACCAATTGTCCAAAAGAGGAACTGATGATGCTTAGACTTACTGGATTGGGTATCATAAGCCAGTGTGTTTGCCATTGTTTGGACGACTATCTGTCTTTAAAATAACACACAAAATCAGCACATAATCACGTTGTCACAATTCTGTGGGTTGCCTAAAACTAAAGTTGATACCATCAGCAAATTTATGGCATAAGTATGAGGTGGGGTATTTAATAAGTGCAAGTGGAAATATGAGAGAATAATTTAATAATTGATAATATAATTTAATAAGTATATTAATTGCTTATGACCTGTGACCACATAAATGAGTAGGTACTGTAGAATAATGATTAGAATTAGAGCTTAACCTTTTTAGCATGGTTTACAATATTCACTGTATTCAGGGCCGCGGGAACACCAATTAACCCCATTTGCATGTCTTTGGACAGGAAGAAATCCACCAAGCACTGGGAGAACAGACAAACTCCAGAGACAGGAATCGAGCCTGGCCAGGGATCGAGCCCGGATGCTGGAGGTGCAAGGCGACAGTGCTAACCACCACATCACTGTCCTGCCAGTTTACAATATTATTATTTACTTATGCAGAGTCTTCTTCTTCTTTGTCTTTCGGCTGTTCCCTTTCAGGGGTCGCCACAGCGAATCATCTGCCTCCATCTAACCCTATCCTCTGCATCCTCTTCTCTCGTCTTTATGTAATAATTTAATCCTGGTCAGGATTGTGATCTGAAGTCTAGCACACACACCATGTCTGAGATACCTTTAGTAATTTTTACAATAAACTAACATTGCCTGGCTAACGTCATTTAGCAAAATGATGATGATGACGTAACAAAATCAACTCCGAGCCAAGCTAGCCGTTCTAAACGTCTTAAAGCCTACTGTGATGTGATATGAAAACACTGTATTATTGACACATTCGCTCAGAAAGTCCTGAGCATTTTAACGCGTTCAGCAAACCTTCAACCAGTGGCAGCGAATGCAAGATGATAAATTTTTTTTTTCACCCTTGAAGAAGCACTACTTCAAGCATGAACCTACGCGAGCATAAGCGATCAGGGGGGTCTTCTTCGTACGTCGCTTGAAACATCCGGGATGAATTGACACATCTAAGATGAGATCATTGTGCTAATTGCTAATTAAGACCTGGCTAAGTTGGTTCTTCGAGCACACCTTTTGTTGATGATTAGTATGGCCGGATTGAGTTGTCTATTACGCGTTCGTGCGTTGGTTTAAAAGGCGATATGCATCGACAGAGAAACACTGATCACAACCCCTTTGATTGGTTGACGAAATGACAAAAGAACAAGCTCAATTTTTTTTGTAACACCTGTTATGCGTTGAAATGCCCCCACACGTGTTATGCGCTGAAATGCTTCCCTGCCATGGATCCCCCCACCACCACACACACATAATCACTATCAAATATTATATTAGAACATAATATGCGCATATGGTTTACAAATTACATGAGAAAATAAAATAAAATAAGCAATATGAAAATAAATATATTCTATATGGAATAATAGAAATATGAATTTTTTTTTCAAAAACATTATAATTTTTTTTATTATATATAAATATTTATTTGCATATTCATGACGAACCCCTGAAAAATAAATGTGTTACAAAATAAACATTATACAAGTATTTGAATTAATGGTATTGAGGGCTGTCTCGTGCCTAGAGTTTACTATAATAATAAAAAACCTATGAATTTATGTTCTAATATAATATTTGCTACAGTAGCAATATATATATATATATTCAATTCAAATTCTTGTATAATGTTTATTTTGTAACACATTTATTTTTCAGGGTTCGTTATGAGAAAAAAAAAAAAAAAAAAAAAAAAATATATATATATATATATATATATATATATATATATATATAATAAAAATAATTTTTTTATAATTAAAAATTGGACAAAACTAATTTTATTATAAAGTAAACAATATAAAAGTATACATGTTTTTAAAAAAAAAATCATATTTCTATTTTTCCATATACAACATTTTTATTTTCATATTTCTTATTTTATTTTATTGTCTCATGTAATTTGTAAAACATATGTGCATATTATGTTCTAATATAATATTTGATAGCGATTAGGTGTGTGTGGTGGGGGGGGGGGGAATCCATGGCAGGGAAGCATTTCAGTGCATAACACGTGGGGGGGGAGCATTTCAGCGCATAACAGGTGTTACAAAAAAAATTGAGCTCGTTCTTTTGTCATTTCGTCAACCAATCAAAGGGCTTGTGATCAGTGTTTCTACTGTCGATGCATATTGCCTTTTAAACCAACACACGAACGCGCAATAATCCTAGACAACTCAATCCGGCCATACTAATCATCAACAACAGGTGTGCTCGAAGAAACAACTTAGCCGGACGTAATTAGCACGATGATCTCATCTCAGATGTGTCAATTCATCCCGGATGTTTCAAGCGACGTACGAAGAACACCCCCCTGGAGCAGCCGGTTACCGAAGGTGCGAGGATTATCCGCAGAGTTTTTCAAATTCCTCGTGTATTGCGTGATAGACAGGATCCTTTGGCACAGCATGACAATATACTGTACTTATTGAGAGATACCGCTTTTCTCGTGAGGGAATCATTTATATAATTTCTTTGTTAAACCCTCATGTGAAATGTTCAACTCGCCGGAGTCGAGCGTTAACAACCGCACAAACTGTGTGTATTGCCCTGAGGTTCTTTGCGAGTGGCACGTTCCTTTACACCGATGGAGACGCGGAGAACGTGGCGAAAAGTGCTGTCTGTCGTGCCATTCGCAATGTGTACTTGGCACTTAAGCAGTTTTTGAGGGCATTTGTGCTATTTCCAAGCCACTTAAGACCCCAGGCTGTAAAGCAGAAGTTTTTTGCAATTGCAGGTATGGTATAGATATTGTTGATTAAAATAATGCAATTATGATCATTCCAATAAGTACAGTATGAAGTGTGTCCCCAGGCTTCCCTAATGTGATTAGATTGCACCCATGTTCCAAGGCCCCACCAGGCCCCAATGAAGGGGATTTTGTGAATCGCAAGGGTGTTCACAGTATTAATGTGCAGGTAAGTTAATAGAACTATTTTAACATAATGAAATGAAGAAGTATGCCTTTGACTAAGTACGCATTTGACTGATTTCTAAGATGGTGTGCGATTCTTTGTGCCACATTACGAATGTGGAAGCCAGATGGCCTGGTTCAGTGCATGACTCCAGAATTTTCAGAGAGTCACGTTTGTTCCAACGATTTGAACATGGTAAGGGAAATGTGAACCTCAATGTTTTATGTACACTTACAGTAAGCTGGGGATAACATGATTGACTTTTCCCATAAAACAGGTGATTATGATGGGGTTCTTATTGGAGACAGGGGTTATGCCTGCAGGCAGTATTTCATGACTCCATTCCCAGACCCAAACCCAGGTCCACAAGCCCAATACAATGCAGCTCTATCTCGGACAAGGGCACGCATTGAAATGACCTTTGGGCAACTGAAGGGAAGATTTCAGTGTCTGAAAAGTCTGAGGGTTGCACCTGACAGGGCTTGTGACATTACTGTTGCATGTACGGTGTTACACAACATTGCCACCATCAGAAAGGAGAGGACCCCTGTGGTGGAGGTGCATCCTGATGACCTCCAGCCAGTGCACTTGGATCAACCAAGTGGAAAAGCTGCACGGGACAGAATTGTACAATATAATTTCACTTAATTATTTACAGAATAAAAGAACACTGCACAAAGTTATTTTCTTGTGTTTTATTTGAAATTCATCACATCTTTCATCTTTTGCCTGCATAAAGAGAGATAGAGAGAGTTATACAAGGTCAACAATAGTAGGGTACCATGTGTGAAAGTCACATCACTTACTGTGAAGTTCCTTTTGAAGCAACTGAATCTCAAGTGCTAATTTTTGTTTTTTTTTAATTATCTACATCGATTTGTCCTTCCACTCTCCGTTTCATCAACACCAAGTACTCATTTTTAAGCTGCAGGTTTCTTCTGTACAAAGAACGGATGTCACTCTGTGCCAGTTGTGAAGAAGAAAATGTAAAAAAATAATATATATATAAAAACAAAAGGGGGACACGTCAATACGTGACTCTCACAACAAAATTCAATGACAAGTATAACACTGGGCACCTCAGTTGCACTTCTGTGTGTGGAGTGTTCTGCAGCACTTTCTATAGGCTTCTCTGGAGCCCTATCTGTGGACCTCTGTGGAGGTGGGGACTCCGGCACCTCACAAATAATAAAATACCATCATATTACATACAGATAAAAAAAAAAAAAAAAAAAAAAAAAAACACATACGCCCTGTATCATACATTCTTACAGGTAATTCCTCCAGACACTCGTCAGACAGGGTTTCTTCACTGTCCTGTGCAATGGAAACAAATAGGTCATTACAAAGAGGTCACTCACCTCAATTTCTACAGTATAATTTAAAAGACACAGAAAAAAAATTAAACACCAACAAAAACCACAATAAATACTTGACTTACTACACATGCTTCAGCCATCACTTGTGGGACAGGTAAAAGTGTGGACATGTTGTTTCGAACTGCACATACAGTAAGTGGCAAAACAGCATTACATGAACTATAGTGTAAGTCATCCATAACTCATGTACAAATGTAGTATTAATTTATTCTTACTCATGATTTAAGACAGTACAACTGACTAACACACATTTGTTGTTTAGACTTTAAGGTAGTTAGAAATCATTGCAGCTGTAGCACTTTTCCAATACAAATTAAATCAATTACCTGAAATAAAGGTGCTGCTGCTGTTGGTCCCTGGCTGTGGGTCTAAGGAGGTGCTACCCCCAGGGATGCCCTCCACAATTGGTCTGTTAATATTAAAATCCAGGGCTAGCTCTTCTGCTGGGGTATAGGGAGAGGGTGCCGGACCACCACCCGTTTTTTTCTGTTCCGCCTTTTTCTTGGTTGCTGTTTTAAACCATGAGACACATTGATTTGCCAGTGTCTTAAAAGAAAATCAAGATAACTACACTTAAGATTACCATTTTGTAAGATGTTCTTGTACTTCACTTTTACTTGTTCCCATGTTCGCATGGGTCCACTGCTGGCTCTGACATTAAAAGATGACAAAAAGAGACAATACAAATTGGATTTGATATAATATATACATTTTATATAAGATTTAAATAAAATATCAAGAAACGTAACATGGGCAGCACTCACGCATTTAATTTATTCGCTACTTTTTGCCAGCCCTCTCTCCTGGCTTTTGCAGCATTTGCTGTGTTTCCCGGAGTCTTTATTAACGTTTGGAATTCCCCGTAACCTTCTAATAAAAGCTCTTGCTCCGCTTGTGAAAAAAAAATGCGCTCGCTCTTTTGCCATTCTGACAATCAAAGTGGTTGTGATCAATGTTTCTACTGTCGATGCATATTGCCTTTTAAACCAACACACGAACGCGCAATAATCCTAGACAACTCAATCCGGCCAAACTAATCATCAACAACAGGTGTGCTCGAAGAACCAATTTAGCCAGGTCTTAATTAGCACGATGATCTCATCTTAGATGTATCAGTTCATCTCGGATGTGTCAAGCGACGTACGAAGAACACCCCCCAGGTGTACGTGTATTTCTTGTGTGTTTGTTTTATTTCCTTTGGCGACTCCTAGAGGCAATTATGTTAAATTTCACACTACAAAGTATCGCACCAACACGTGAAAAACATTGCTATTCATTTATAATTGATAAAATGGTTTAATTGACAATATTTTCCTACCAATTATTTGATTTTGAACATATAAAAGCATTTTAAAATGTATACAAACCTTAGTCTATGGCAATGGCAGTGTTGGCCTTATTAGAGGACATTGTCAATGGCCGAATCCGAAGGGAACGCGTTTTTAGGGATCACAGTGATTTCTGGCCCATGATGATGATGACTGGCTTATTAGCCGTTTCAGATTTCCAAGAGCTATCCTATTGGAGCTCTGTGCTGAGTTGGGTCCAAATTTGGAAAGAGAGACAGCGAGGAGCCACGCATTACCCGTTCCCTTACAGGTGCTGTGACAACGCTTGGTTTCCTGGCAACTGGTTCTTTCCAAAGGGAACAGTTTTAAGCTTAGTTCACTCCGGTAATCAATTCTCTCTCATAAACAAAGAATCTCAGACACACAGGTTTCTTGTGCTTACCTTTACTTCACTCGCGCATCTCAATGATGTCACACACTCAAATTCCAATTCAACCATATATGGTCAAATCCTCACATCCTGCTGACCATATAGAACATATTGTAACAGGAACTGGCAGACCGCTTTGGGTTTAAGCCAGTCGTCTTTGAGCCGTGCGATACCAGCTGTATGGGACGGGATCATCAGCAGGTCTAGCAGTTATATAAGGTTTCCATACCATGCAGTTGACCAGCTAAACATTAAAGCGCAATTTGCAGCGATCGCCAAGGTGGCAGGGTGCGTGATGGGTGGCTTCTTGGTGAGTGATGTATTTAAAGACATTATTCCAGCTAAGTTTTTTTTTTTTTTTTGTTATTAATTCCGGAGGACAAACTTGAAAATAACAGGTTTTCTCGGGTCTACCTCCGATAGGAGCACCTCCAATTCACATTCTGTGAAGTTTCTCTCCTTGCTTGCTTTTGCCATTGCTTTTTCGTTTGATTTTGCCAAGTGGAGTCATTACCATATTTATACGGGGGAGGAGGCAGGGAGGGGTTTTGCGCTCGTGCACGTGCGCTCAATTTCATGTTAATTCGGATGTACAAAGAGAATATGCGTGGGATTCCGCGTACGCAGTGTTTCATACATCAGATTTTTAAAAATGTTTTAGTATGAATTCAACGCAAGTCTTTGAACATGAGGCTCCTGGTGTTTTAATGGCTGTGATTTTTATTTTGCTTATTATGCAAATCTTCAGGGCCAGTTCTAGACAGGCACATATGAGGGGGCAGTCAGAAATGTGAAGGGGGCATCATGTTCGAGCACTGTTTTTACCCCTGTGCTTATAGTAACAGTATTGTCCTTGCTGAATTGTGTTGTTAGCTGCGTCCAAAGTCTGGAAAAGTGGATTGCACTTTGTCAGGCCTCTACCTTCAGATCTGTCCAACTTGAGTATCCCATTTAGCTCCTAAGACTAAGCTCCTGCTGGTACAGCTCTTAAGGTCACTGAGGCACGCAAACCCCCTGACCACAATATGGTGGCAATTAATCAGGGGGGAAACTGAAAAATAAAAATTTAATAAATAAAACAAAATAAAATAAAATGTCCTTAATTCAGATTTTATCAATCAACATCATAACATTTATCTTACCTGGATAGTCTAATTCTCAAAAACGTTCAACCTAAAGTAAGACTTAACACACTATAACTAGAATATTTACAAAACTGAAAGGTTGTCTTATGAATAAAAAAAAATTTAAAAAAAACTAAGTTAAAGCAGATGGGCTATAGAACAATTCATATGTTTTAAAAAATATATATTTTTATATATTCTTTATTTCTTTTATAGTAAATGTACAGCTCTCTTCTCTCCAATCCACTCATTTGCATACGGATGGTGATTGGATGTTTACCAAGGGCTCAGGAGAGGAGTGTGAGTCTGTGTGTGTGTGTGTGTGTTTGTGTGTGTGGCAAGCAAAATTTGACTATCCGGAATGAACCTTACAGATATCAACAACATATTTTTAACTAGCTGTAATTGCATTCTGACAAGTCAAAATGACAGAGATCTGTAATTCAGTTTTGGATAGTCACACTAAACATTAGGGATATCTCCAATTAATTTTTGAAATGTCAAAACTGAATTACAGATATCTGCAATGACGTCACTGAAACTGATACAGTATTCGACTCGTCACACATTCTAAATGACAATTACATTCATTTGTGCATTTAAAGAATTTGCCACAGCATCACAACATAATTTTTTTCTTTAGCCATTCAGATGATCCTGATGATCCAAAATGGCCCAAATCTGACTTTTTGGTGATATGTAATTGAATTACATAACAATAATTCTAAATGTCTAGAAGGCCACCTAGTGGCTGGTTGTAATTTTAACTCCTGTTGGATAAAATCCTTTTAATCTCACTTATTCATATCTCATTCATATGGTGTATATTCATACACCACACTTATTCATATAAATTATTTCATATCAAAAATATTAGAAAAAGTAGTATCAGCTCAAATATGCACATTCTTGCAGGAAAACAGCATCCTTGAAGAATTTCAGTCAGGTTTCAGGCCCCATCATAGTACAGAAACCGCACTAGTTAAGATTGCAAATGACTTGTTTTTTGTTTCAATACTAGTCTTACTTGATCTTAGTGCTGCATTCGACACTGATGATATTCTCATAGATCGCTTACAAAATCACATAGGTATTCAGGGACAGGCATTAAAATGGTATAGATCATGCCTGTCTGACCGATACCATTTTGTAGATCTAAATGGAGAACCATCTGGTGTACTGTCTGTGAAATATGGGGTCCCACAAGGGTCAGTTTTAGGACCTCTGCTGTTCTCAATATACATGCTTCCCTTGGGTAACATCATTAGAAGACATGCACCCTAAAAAATGCTGGGTTAAAAACAACCCAGTCTGGGTTGTTTTTAACCCAGCTGCTGGGTAAATATAGGACTAACTAAATGCTGGGTTAATGTAACCCAGCAAGATGGGTTATTTGTTTAACCCAACAAGATGGGTTAAATATTCAATCCAAGTGCTAGGTCATATTTAACTATAATGCTGGGTTAATTCCACCACATAAATTGGTCTACAAAACTATCCAGCCCTGGTCTCATTTTAACATACAAACACTGTCTATGACTTTTCAGGTAGGCCTCGCTATTTCATAGCAACATTACAACATTACTGAGAGCAGTGCTGGTCATTATCTCCCAACGTCAGGATGTAGGGGTACGGCCTTGACACTTCAGCCTGCTGGAGATATTCCACCATGTTGGTGCCAACCTTAGAAAGAAAGAAATGAAAAAGTTAAAATTTTGTTGAATAGCAAAGATTAAACTGAATAAGACTATCAATTTCGTGTGAAATAGGATTGATACAAAAAAATTACAAAGCTGCCCATTAAGATAGGGTATAGGTAACCTAAAACAAAAACATGGAGACAGCTACTACCAAAAATAAAACAGCAAAATAAGCACGACTTTTAGGATACAGCACTTTGTCAGACTAGTTGATATTGTAGTCTGCATTGATTTTAAGCTAATTACCGAAAAAATGTCATAGCTGTGTCATACTGGTACATTACAATCACCAAAATATTAATACTTCATCTAGTAGTTATCTGTACCGCTGTGGTACTTTTTCCTGTAGTTGGCGCGCTGACTGATAGTTAATTTAACTTTGGTTAAAGATGGCGACCTGGTTAGCTTACATGCTATTACTGGTGATACATTTGCATACTTGCCAAAGGGGGAAAGGTGTAAAATATTGTTATAACTCGGGAGAAACGCAGGAGAAATTTGACCGCAGAGTAAATTACTAGCTAGTGAAAAACGGGAGGGTTAGCAGGTCTGTATATTTGTGAGAGGGTCAGTGGTTTGTAACACCACAGCATTTTATTGTCTCAAGCAGTGAGATTAATAAAGTTCTAAAGTGGTTGCTAATGCTAGCAAACTAACTAAATGCCTGCGTCATGCTAGCAATACAGTTAACAGTTTAGCATTCATTCATCACTTCACCATCTTCGTAACCCTGCAAACATTCTACAGCGAAAGCTAAAAAGCTCAGACATCTTAGCCGTTTCTTTCATACACAGGTGGGGTATTTTGGCTAGCAGCTATTCTCAGCTAAATTATCATCCAGTACCTCAGATCAGCCGGAAAGTTTGTGTGTAACCTTAACACGGTAACAGCAATAAATGTTACATATAGTAATAATTTTTCAGTCATATGTGAATTAGGTGAGTGAACATGTGTATACAGACCTTGTATTTAACGCCATTTCCCCTTAAATGTCCGAGGAGGATGAACCGTCATCAGCGGTGTGGGAGCTCAAGAGACACGAAGCTGAGTCACAGCCGCTGAATCCACCGGTGAACTTTGGGGGAGGGGCCGAGCAAACTTCAACCCAGCAGCTGGGTAACACAAAAACTACCCAACTCTCTGTAAATAACCCAGAAAAATGACCCAACAGCGGCAACCCAGCGTTTGGGTAGAAAAAACAACCCAGCATTTTTTAGAGTGTGGGATTAGTTTCCATTGTTATGCTGATGATACCCAATTATATATCTCAACCAAACCAGACGAAATATCTAAGTTGTCTGGATTAACTGAGTGTGTCCAGGACATAAAAGATTGGATGACCAATAACTTTCTTTTACTAAATTCAGATAAGATGGAGATATTATTTATCGGCCCAAAAACCAGCACACAACAGCTTTCACAATTCAGCCTGCGGTTAGAAGGATGTACTGTTACTACCAGCTCGACAGTGGAAAACCTGGGTGTAATATTAGACAGTACCTTGTCCTTTGAAAATCACATTTCAAATATCACAAAAACAGCCTTTTTCCATCTTAGAAATATTGCAAAACTGAGGAGCATCTTATCTGTATCTCATGCAGAAAAGCTAGTTCATGCATTCATGACCTCCAGACTGGACTATTGCAATGCATTACTAGGTGGATGTCCTGCATCCTCAATAAACAAGCTTCAGTTAGTCCAAAATGCAGCCGCCAGGGTTCTTACTAGATCCAGAAAATATGATCATATAACCCCTATATTATCATCCCTGCACTGGCTACCTGTTCAGTCTAGAATAAATTACAAAATAGTATTACTTACATACAAGGCCTTAAATGGTTTAGCTCCCACATACCTAACCAGTCTTCTGATACGCTACAATCCACCACGCGCCTTAAGATCACAAAGCTCCGGACTTCTGGTAGTTCCCAGAATTTCAAAATCTACAAAAGGGGGTAGGGCATTTTCAAATTTAGCTCCAAAGCTTTGGAATAGCCTTCCAGACAGTGTTCGGGGAGCAGACACGGTTTCCCAGTTCAAAAGTAGACTCAAGACGTATCTTTTTAATCTGGCATACAGTACACGTACGTAACTCATCCCATAACCTCATACTCTAGTACACCTATACTGAATGGCAACTACACTAATTCTCCCCATCTGTTCTGTATCCTTCTACCCATGCCAAGGCACCGGGAGATTGTGCCAGCTTCAGTAGACAAAGGCCGACCCTGTGAGGTTCCTGAGCCATCCAGAGACAGAGAAGGACCAGCTACAGCTGGATTCTGCTTCATGATGGTTGGAGCTACACATGCTGCTCCTGTGCTTCCAGTGATCCAGACCTCATCTGTCCTCTGCACCTCATCTGTCCACTGGCTCATCCCTATGCTGAACGGGTCTTCATGTTAATTTAAATGATTTTCTGTCATATTGCACTTTCACCTGCACAACACACATGATGTTATCATTTCTATCTGTTATCACCCAAATGAGGATGGGTTCCCTGTTGAGTCGGTTCCTCTCAAGGTTTCTTCCTAATGCCATCTCAGGGAGTTTTTCCTTGCCACCTTTGGCTTGCTCATCAGAGACATTTCATTCATCATTCATTCATCTCATTATTACCTACAGTATACACATTTTTCTCACACATACACACTTCCAAATATTTTCTTTTCTAACAAAATCTTTTAAATTTTTTGTGAAGCTGCTTTGAGACAATGACCATTGTTAAAAGCGCTATATAAATAAAAGTGAATTGAATTATTCCCATTTCAGGAAATGGGACAGATGTCAATCTTATTTCAAAAACACACAATAAGAGTAGATGATGCCTTGTTGTCCAGTCATTCAGTCTTTTGTGTTTACTGTATGTTACCTTTTCTTTTTTTCCTTCAAAATGCTAAAAAAAAGTTTCTCATTTTTACGGTCAACCTGTTCAGATGCTAATTTCACGAATAGTATAAAACCGTCGTGTACCATTGTGATTGCATTTATCAGATTAGCCTTTGTTATGTGAGATTTAATAATTAATAGTTATGCAGTATTTTTGTGCTTGTTTCAGGCTTTGCTCTGGGCAGCACCAACAGTCAAAAAATAAAAGGTATCTGGATGTGGTGTGTCCCTCACATTCCTTTTAACAGCATGTATCACATATAATATCCTTCCTTCATGAAGATATTATTAGACAGATGAGTAAAAAGCAGCAAATCCAATTTTATTATGATTGCTATACAATTATTTAGTAGTTTATAGAAATAGATGTTTTTTGGTACACTGAAGCTGTATGTTTGGATAAATCATAAAGTTTCATGTTTCATGGGGATGTCATTTTTTGAATGGTTGCTTCTCTTGAGGACTAAAGGTTAGTCAGATTTATAAATGTGATGATGTGTATCAGGTTAATCACACCAAGTTACTGGCCTTTTAGGGTGATGAAAAGCATGACACATGGATCTTCTGCCTGGCTGTCCTGCTCAGTAGCACTCTGGTCTACAACAGCCTTGGGGTCATAGACAACAATGCACTCGAGAAGCTACAGTATCCTTTGCTTAAAAACACACAGATACAGTATACAAACACTAGATACACATGATACTGTTGTTTTCTTTCCATTTTTTAAATACAGACTTAAACATCGTTATTCCTTTCAAACATATACAAGCTTCAACTTGATTTCTTGAACATTTTCAGGAATATTTGACAAGAAAACTTCCTTCCATCAGCAAGGGCATTGAAGATGAAACATGGCTGGGTCTTTCAGCATGACAATGATCCGAAACACACCGCCCGGGCAACAAAGGAGTGGCTTCGTAAGAAGGATTTCACGGCCCTGGAGTGGCCTAGCTAGTCTCCAGATCTCAACCCCATAGAAAATCTTTGGAGGGAGTTGAAAGTCTGTGTTGCCCAGCAACAGCCCCAAAACATCACTGCTCTAGAGGAGATTTGCATTGAGGAATGGGCCAAAATACCAGCAACAGTGTGTGAAAACCTTGTGAAGAAATCGTATGACCTCTGTCATTGTCAATAAAGGGTATATAACAAAGTATTGAGATGAAATTTTGTTATTGATCAAATACTTATTTCCCAGCATAATTTGAAAATTAATTCTTTAAAAATCCTTATCAGAAACAAGACACACTAATATTTTATTTAGCTACTGTACCTTTAACACTGATTTGCGGCAATGTGGTCACTACTGTAGTTCATGTGTGAAAAAAATTCCTAGGGATTCCAGTACCACACTGCGGTAAATCCCTTGAAGAGACCAAAATTATTAGGCTGTGTAAAAAGAGAAGACAAATGAAATTGGGTATTGGATACATTAAATGTATCCAATTTAATGTGTGTGGTTGTGTCTACTCTCCCAAGTATGGCCTTAAATTTGTGTTATTTTGATATGATAATTCAGGTGTTGTCAAGTCTGTTTTAAATCACAATTGAGGTGCAAATAAAAAAAAGGTGTTCAAAGTGTTCCTGCTATGCACACTGATATGATGTTTGTCCCCTGGAATTTGAGTAAAATGTAAGTAATCAGTGTCAAATATCAAACCAAAATTCTGCCAGAAAGCTAAACCAAAAACAGCGGCTATAGATGAAACTTTTTAGGTGTGATGTGCATACATGAGAATTGTGCTGATTTCAGAAAACACAAATACATAATATATGTTTTCTTCTATTGAAGATGAATGTTGTATAATTTTTGCAGTCTCAAGGGGTCGCCACAGCGGAATATCCAGTCCGCACAACAACTTGGCACAGGTTTTACGGCGGACGCCCTTCTTGACGCAACCCTCCCATTTTATCCGGGCTTGGGACCGGCACTGCATCCAGTGGCTGGGGGGTTTGGGCACTGGCTGGGAATCGAACCTGGGCCTTCAGCATGACAGGCGAATCACCTACCACTGAGCCACCAGTGCCCTCTCTCAATTGTATACTGTTGTGTAAAAAATTATGTTTTTAAAAAATACGGTTTTACCTACAAAAAAAAGAGGTCTGGGCATATCAGCTTAATACTTTAATGAGCATTTTAAAAATAATTTTTACTGAAGAAATAAACCTGGGAAAACAGCAAGTTTACAATGTTGTTGCTGGACATTATATTATTACTATTCAAATACCTTTAAGCAGTCACTACAAGGGTAAAATATTTATATAAACTACTGAGCTAAATATACAGGGTGTCTCAAAAAATGTACTCACACTTTAACTGTCGTTAACATGCTGCTTTTTTATATTGCAGGTGTAATTAATTAATCACAGCATGGCAGTAAATCAACTTAGTTTGGAAGAGAGGAAGTTTATTCTGAAATGTTATTGGAAGACTGAAAACGCTATTGAAGTGCAAAGACGAAATTGAAAGACAATGTCGCGATATTCCTAATGAAATATTTCGTGATGTTTGTGAATCTCTTGGTGTCCGTTATCAGCGCTGTCTGAACAATAATGGTCATCAATTTGAACATTTACAAAAATTATTCTTCAATTACATTTGTCTTCTGTATTCGAAGCTATTCCATTTCACTCTATGTTCATAAATAATATTTTTCTCGTCATTCGAAGTGTGAGTAAATTTTTTTGAGACACCCTGTATATACAATAACTTTAAGCAATAAGATTATGGAATGAATCGGGATGCTAAAGATGCGGCAATGCCAACAGCTTTAGGGATGTTGCCGGGGAGGAACAGGGCCACAGTGCCCAAACCACCTAGTGCTTGACTGAGTACAGACGGATTTGACTTGTTATCCTTCTTCATCTTTTCCTTCAGATCTTCAATCTGTCTATTCATTGCATCAGCTTTTTCCTTAAATCCACTTTCCAACAGAACCCTCTGCTCCTGCAATGCCACACACACACACACACACACACACACACAGTACATTAAATTTCATAAAGTTTTTTTTTTTATTAAACACATTTTTTAATTTCAGTTAGTTATTCAGGGTCTGATCAATAACACCTGACCTAAGAAGGTTCTGAATATATGCATAATATATTTTCCTATATTTTAATTGTATTTTATCTAACAGTTATATTTATAATGAAATTATGACAAAATTTAGGCATTTTTGTCAGTCACGCCTTTTAATTTTATGTGGATAAAGTGCACTTGGTGATTCTAAATTACACACTACAAAGTGAGCATATACATGAAATAGGAAGTAACCAGGGGAAGTGAGTTAAAGTTATTCTTGTCAAATATTCCTGAAAATGTTCAAGAAATCAACTTGAAGCTTGTATATGTTTGAAAGGAATAACGATGTTTTAGTCTGTATTTAAAAAATGGGGTGTTTTGTGATCTTCCCTAACTGTGAACAATATAAAACATGATGTTACGTTTCTTAATTAATACATTTTACTATATGTATATACTGTGTTGTAATGAATAATAATATAAATTAGAATTCTAAATATCAATTCATATATTTCATCTTAAATTCTTGTTATTGGCATTTACAGTTACAACTATGTATAAAATGTCTAAAAATGACCTTAAAAGTTGGATTAAAATTATTGATAGAACTGTTGTCTGTCATTTCTTACTCTAAGCTTAGCATCCAGCACTCGTTCATTATCCTCTTTTGCTCTCTGCCTTTCTTTCTCCATGCGTTCCAGCAGCTGGGTCACATTCTGCTCGTAAGTCTTTTGCTGGTCCTGGCATGCCTGCTCCTGAAGCTTCGCTTGCATTTGTAATATTTCTTTCTCCCGTTCTAGAGCCTCTTTTTTCAAACGCTCCTCTGAGAAGCATATAAACATGGTTATAAAACACATTTTTAAAAAGTGTGTGACATATTACAGGTTTCTATACGGTCATGCACACAATCCTGATGTATATGGAGTTCCTCACTTAGCACTACAATACGCTGAGACACTGTGTATGAGCATAAGCAAACAATGTGTGTCTACCTTCTTTTTTCTTTTCTGCTTCAGTGAGGTGCTGATCAGCTAAAAGAATATTCCTCCCAAACTGTTCGTTGTCCTTCAGGTACTTACTTAACACTTCCTCGCTCTATAAACAGACACAAACACATGCACACACACATACATTAATACCTAATGGATGGTATTTCAACTATTCTTGTTCAGATAAAAAAGAAAATATATTAGCAGTCATACCATCAGCTGTGTTTCTGTGTGTACTTTGTATTCATTTATGTGGCTCTGGAGTTTTTCGTTATACTCTGTGTAGCCTCCGCGCCTCATAAATAAACCATCAGCCACTGCTTCCTCCAATGGACTGAACACCCGTTTTAGCTCCTTCCTACAAACATTTACACATTCCTCACGATTCTGACTGCAAAGCTCCTGATACACAGCTTGGATCTCTTGCTTGGAGTGGAAAGAGAGAGAGAAAGAGAGATTGTGTGTAAATACTAAGCTTGAATGTTAATACAAAAAAAAGACTTGATTTAATTGGGTGTGTGCTTTGTGTTTGCAAGGTACCATGAGCTTTATCTGTGCTTTTTGCTCAGTGTCATTGAAGGACGTTTTGATAAAGATATCAACAGCTGCTGTCTCTGCGATTCTGTGGATGTCTGATAGCTCAGATGGATCAACAGGAAGGCAGATCAACTCAGAAATATGACTCTGGTAGACCTGCAGGCCCTCTTCCACAGCCCGCTCATTCTGGATCTTAGCCAAAGTCTCCACTGCATTTTCCAGACAAGGAACCCGGCCACTACGAATTGCCTCCACATAGACCTCCGCCAGACTGCAAAGAGCTAATAAAACATAGAACGAGAAAAGGATGACTTTGTATTTTAGAAATCATCATTGACAACTTTTGTTCAGAGTGCTCGGGTGTTTACTGACCACTGCCGTTAAGCATCCGTCCCCCGGTTAATGTTTTAGGTTTGGCATTGTTGAACACATAGCTGCAGAACTCCTTAGCATTCTTCAGAAACCGTGAGTTGAGGTCTTTCTCAGTTAGCTCCTCCATCCTTCTCAAGTCATCATCTCCAGCTGGCCGTGGGAATACAAAACACTTTCTTTCTGCAAAAAAGCCATGCAAACAGCGCCTGGGCAGGTTGAACATCTCAACACTGATGTCATAACCTAGAAATGAAAAAAGAAAACAGCTTAAAAATGTATAGACTGTATACCAGCCAATCAACATAGTAACCTATCTATAAAGTTCTGCTTCATAGCTCCATACAAAGAAAATTCAGTTGAGATACCTGTTTTGATTCTTAATGGAGTTTATACTTGGACTTTGATCTCTGTATTCGATTTGCATTTAACCACTGCAAAGCTTTAGCTTTGTGTTTGAAAGCTGAAAGACTACAGTGGGCTAGATCTAAATTTCTTCCAAATTTGTATTTTATGTCCAAAAAAAACAACAACAAACAACTACTTTATCAAGTCAATAGCTGGTCATTTGAAAAAGACCACAAAGGAAGGGATATTAAAAGACAATCCATGTTGTTACTTACCACTTTTAAGCTTCAAAGCACCTTCCAGATATTCATCAGCTGTGATGTCCTTGCCTTCCCTCTCTAACTGCAGTGTGACGTCTCGAACAGCCCAGATGAACGAGGGGAAGACTCGCATGAACTCTGCTGAGTCATCATCATCACCACATCTCTGTGCTTTCACCCGGATGTTCTTAGTCAGTTTTGTCACATAGCTGCAGAGGGTATTGTTCAAGAAAACAACAGTATCATGTGTATCTGGTGTTTGTTTACTGTATATGTGTGTTTTTTAGTAAAGGATACTGCAGCTTATCGAGTGCATTGTTGTCTATGACCCCAAGGCTGTTGTAGACCAGAGTGCTACTGAGCAGGACAGCCAGGCAGAAGATCCATGTGTCATGCTTTTCATCACCCTAAAAGGCCAGTAACTTGGTGTGATTAACCTGATACACATCATCACATTTATAAATCTGACTAACCTTTAGTCCTCAAGAGAAGCAACCATTCAAAAAATGGCATCCCCATGCCCCATGAAACATGATTTATCCAAACAGGCATCATCAGTGTACCAAAAAACATCTATTTCTATAAACTACTAAATAATTGTATAGCAATCATAATAAAATTGGATTTGCTGCTTTTTAATCATCTGTCTAATAATATCTTCATGAAGGAAGGATATTATATGTGACAAAGGCTGTCAAATGGTATGTTGTCAATAACAATGTGTCGCTAAGGAGATATTGTTAATACCTTGTGCACATCCCCGAGTCCTTCAGTGTCGAGCAGCACCAGTGTGTAACCCGGTTTAGTGGGGTGAGGGACACACCAGATCCAGATGCCTTTAGTTTTTGACTCTATGGTGCTGCCCAGAGCAAAGCCTGAAACAAGTACAGTACAAAAATACTGCATAACTATTAACAATTATTAAATCTCACATAACAAAGGCTAATCAGATAAATGTAATCACATTGTTACAAGACGGTCTTACACTATTCATGAAATTAGCATCTGAACAGGTTGACCGCAAAATGAGAAAAAGAAGAGGTAGCATAAACACAAAAGACTGTATGACTAGACAACAAGGCATCATCTACTCTTATTGTGCGTTTTTGAAATAAGATTGACATCTGTCCCGTTTACTGACATGGGAATGAGTGAGGTTAAAAAGATTTTATCCAACAAGAGTTAAAATTACAACCAGCCACTAGGTGGCCTTCTAGGATTATTGTTATGTAATTCAATTACATATGACCAAAAAGTCAGATTAGGGCCATTTTTGATCATCAGGATCATCTGAATGGCTAAAGAAAAAGAAAAAAAAATACCTGTGATGCTGTGACAAATTCTTTAAATGCAGAAATGAATGCCCTCATACACCAACTAAAGCACTAAAACAAAATTGTAAACAAGAGTAGCCCAAACTTTCTCCAAAATAATTTAAGAAACGCATACAGAAAATGTTTACCTTAACATACTTTTGCTAATGGTGATCCTACTTAGGGTTAGGGTTAGAAGACGTTACAAGATGTACTGTACTTATTTTTTCCCACATGGTTTACCTTTTGGACAAAATAAAATTTTTACATATTGATATTTTTGTTGTTTTGGTCTGGTCATCTAAGGTTATTTCAGGAAATGGCTCCATGTTTCCGGATTTCTTTATTTTTTTGTTTATATATAAACATAAACAGAAATATTTTTCCAGAAATATAAATTCGCAGAAATATATATTTATTGTAACAAAAGTAGAAGTCTTCTGATAACTTTATTAGAATGTTAAAATCAAAGTTACACATTTTATAGACTAATGTCAAATTAACCTAGACAAGTTTTACCGTACCTGTTTGTTTTCCTGATAGGCGGTTCATGAGGTAAGACTTCCCTGTGCGGTAGAGCCCCACTATAGACACTACAACAACTGGCTGAGAAATCCGATCCAGTATTTCCTTAGCTTCCTTCACAACATACAGACGTCCTTCAGAGTCGGTGCTTATTAGACATTCTGGATTATCCATGGCTTCGGCCATCTGTTTAGAACACAATACAACACAAAATTACTTGTAATTATATGTTCAGCATATACGTAAAGTGGATTCAGAAAGTATTCAAACCCTTTGCTGTGGGCATTCCACATTGTGGTCAGATGCATTATTTTTCTTTTAAATTGTCCCTGGTAGAGCTGTAGCTATCGAATATTTTAGTAATTGAGTATTCTACCAAAATTCTAATCGATTAATCAGATAAAATGTACTTTTGCGTAATTAAACAGCAGATTAATTGAAACAAAGATTAATTGTTTTTCTTTTTGGAAAAATCTACTTTTATTTTTTTTTAAATGCATACAGCTTTTATCAAAAACAAGCATTGTCATTCTTTACATATGAGTGAAGTAAGCGCTTCTTATTCGTTCCAAACAAATAATTGCGCTTCCAAACAAATAATTACGCAAAACCATAATGCAAGCTTTTAAAATAATGCAAACTTAATTAAAAAAAGCTTCGAGGCAGAAGATTTTGCCTCGATCATTTTTTGTAATCGAATCATTTCAGTCCTAGTCCTTGGGATGTGTCTAGAACTTAATTGAAGTCCACTTGTAATTTAAATTGATTTGACATACAGTTTGGAAAAGCACACCCTTCTACTTCTACACTGTTTTATAATGTTTTATAAAATGTCACTTTAAACAAATAAAATAAGCACATTTGCACTACTCTTATTGCACTTTTCCGTTTTGCACCATATTAGTTTTCTGTGATGTTAACGGTCCCTTTTGCAGGACAGTTACTCAGTTGCCAGTAGGCAAAGATCCCGAGGGTCGCCGACGTGGCCTCCAAACTCCCAAATCCCAGTCTGATCAAACCCCCTGAGAATATGCCAAACAAATAAGTACGGTCCACAGAAGACCTACCACACAACTGACAGCACCCAAAGGATGCGGTCCTGGTGTCAGACACCACAGCACACCCCAGCCAGAGCTGCCCAGGTGGCACAAGGCCATACACAAGAACAAAAATATTTTGCATAAATATAAATATATATATAAATAAAAGCGTGCAATGACAACAAAAATGGAATGAATGAAAAATTATCACGTTATTTATGTACTGTGGAACAGATGCATTACTCACGTTTTAAAACATTAACGCCAAGTAACATGCTTAATATATATGCATATTTATTAAATAGCGTCAAGCAGGTCTAGGCGATCATTTATTTATTTATATCTGCCTTTACAGCGCACACCCACACGCAAGTTGGTGTTTGTTAGGGCAGTGTGAATACAACTGCATTTTCAAAATTATGCAGTCAAACGTGATATCCTACGATTTCACAGCATTTAAGGCTATGTTATAAATCCTCATATGCCATTTTAGCACTGAAAACTTTAACTTTAGTAGATGCTTAACTTACCAATGGCTAGATGCAGCTATCAATCTGGGCCAGGACAATTTCACTTTTACTATATAGTTGGGTACCTGCTAGGTGTTGTATAGTTCATATTTGCTCGGCCAGAATGGTTTAAGTCACCAAAATAACGTTTTATTGATAAACTGCGCAGCTTTCGCCAACGTGAACACTCCCGTTAGTAACGAGGCGAATAAGGAGCTAAACTTCAGCCGCAGAATGAGACGCTGCGCAATAAGGAGCCAAACAAATCGGAAGCTGCGAATAAGGAGCTAACTTCAGCCTCGTGTGCTTAGGGGCATCATATCTTTTGCTAGAAAGTTAGATACGGCCCTGGTTATATCCTTGCTCCTTTTGGAACACCTTTCATAAGGTGTAATGGCCACGAAAGACGAAACGATCGATATCTGCTTTGGGACAGCTCCACTGCTAGCCCTGCTAGTTGACGGAGTAGCATCGGCCCGTATTTTCATGCTCTCAGTGTGGTCGTGTGGGTGATGCGTTCATATAACGGAGTTCGTGCTACCTTTTTTGTTGACAATTTCAACATCTTTGGATAATAACTCGAGGTTAGATTCACTTTCGTCACTGCTTCCACTCATTTAACTTTTGAAATTTTGAAAAGGAAATTAACTTTGACGTGCACGGCACGCGCAAGCTGCACGTTGATTGGATGTTGTCGTATTGTTCTGCTGTGTGATTGGTTCTTAGATGAATCCATATCGAGCAAAAAATGTCTAGAGCTTATCATCGTTTTTAAAATCAAATAAATCACGATTCGATATTATATCGTTTATCGGCCCAGCCCTAATGTCAAGCATTGGTGGTCTCAAGAGGTAATCAAACCTCAGTCCATTTAAGCATGATTCAATGCTGGACATTGAGAAATGTATGAATGGTGAGGTGTATTCAAGGTGATGGACACAAATTATTTATTCATTTAATCATTAATTATTCATTTAATGCAGGAGAAAAAACAATAAGTGCAAGCGTCAGTTTTTCCTCACCTAACAATCCAATAATCCTGGGGACGGATTGGCTAGGGTTAGGGTTAGGGCTAGGGCTAGCTAATGTTGAGTGAAATACTAAGAATAAAACTAAATGAAAATAATCCTATGAAAACATGATAAAATGTTTCATTTTTTATTGAAACAAACAAAAAAAAAACTGAATGATAATGTGAATGACCGATGAACAGACACATGATTTTTCAATCAATTAATACAACTATCTAATAATATCTATCATATAACAGGTTTGCATAAAGACAGCTAACTTTATTTTATATAAATAAAGGCACCAGTACCTATAGGACCGGTATGTACCGGACCGAAACAGAACGCGAATTTCGGTGCCTCATTTCGGTGCCACTTAAATGCCTGAACTGTCGATTGAAATATTTGTACTCTAGATTCATATATTTTTGTAGATTAATCGTTTATTAGATTAAATAAAAAAATTTAAAGCACAAATCATCCGGAAATGAGAGACCATCCGAGATGCGCGTGAATGCAGTAACTAACGTTACACTCGCTCTGACGGCAGCAGGCGGTCTACCGATAGCTTAGCATGCTAAAGTAAACAACTCTCGTTAAAATGCCTAAAACTAAACAGTCGAAAGTGTGGCTGTATTTCACAAGAAAGGATTCCGGCACCGCGACGTGCAGCAAATGTTTTACAGCAGTTGCGTGTAAAGGCGGAAACACGTCAAAGCTAATGAAACATTCGAGGGCAGACGGAATAAAGTTAAAAGCAGAATAAATACACGGAATAAAGTTAAAAGCAGACGGAGGCACCGTGTTTAACAGCTTGTGGACAACAGCTGGCGCTATCAGTGTGGACGACCCCAGTCCCAGTCATACCAACCGTAGCAAAAAGGAGTCACCGATTATGATGACGTCAGCAGACTTTCCGCAGGTTAGTAGTAGGATAATGTAATGTTAATATCAAAATGCAAATCTTGCATTCATGCTAACAAATAGTCAAACTATTTGTAAAAAACTAATGCAACATGGATTCTGTTTATAATTATGGCTTTCCAGATAGTACTAGTAATACTACAACAGTGACCCCATTTACCATTGCAAAGAAGGCTATGCATGTCCTGTGCAGGGCAATAAGTCAGGAAAGGAGTCGTATTTTGACAGAAAAGGCAAATATGGTGGAATTTCTGCAAAAGAATTGCTAAAATTTGAAGCTTACATATTCATATATACTTTAAACTTTTAATATATTGTTAAATTTTAAGCATAAAATTTTTTGTTCAATAAAAATTCATTCTTGAGTCATCCACTATAATTTTTTGGCTTAAAAGTATCGGTTCAGGCACCGTTTTGGCACCGGTACCGTTTTCATAGTATCGATTTGGCACCGGTATTGAAAAAAACCCAAACGATACCCAACCCTAGCTGCCAGTGGTATGCATAATGATTTAAATAATTCAGATAAACATTACTTGGCTAGATGTTTTTCAAAGTTGTTGATTGCATTTGAACAAAACTCTTGGCTACTGTTAAAAAAAATGTATACATAAAATATTAGCATAAATCCAGTTATGTGTAAAGGTCAGAAGGACTTTACCACTGAGTTGAAGAGAAAAGGAAATAAATACACTGTTTTTGTGACCATTTTTGCATCTACTCTACAGTCATAATGGAAGCACATAGTTTTACTCACTGCTCTGTAACTGTTTAGTAGACAAATTAAAAGTAATTTAAGTGAAATGTCATTTGAAATTGAAATATATTTGAATATACAAAACTTCACAAATAATTTGAACAAATGGTTAAACTCAGTCTGTGATTCAAAAATCCTATTGATCAGCTCCTTCCTGACGATCCAGACCAAAGAGGAAATATTTCTGGTTTATACATTAAAATTGCGTCAGTACTATCCGTTTCTAATAATATACAAAGAGACTCCTGGCAACAGGATCTCAAGGTTAAGCTGACAGATACGGAATGGGATAAGGCTATATATAGGATCCACGGATCTTCTATTTGCGCTAGACATAGCCTTATCCAATTTAAAGTGGTGCATAGACTTCATCTTTCTAAAGCCAAACTAGCAAAGATGTATGCCTCGGTAGATCCTACCTGTGGGAGATGCAGGCAGTCTCCTGCTACATTGGCTCATATGTTCTGGTTATGTCCCAAACTATCTGTATTTTGGTCAAACATATTTCTATCTTACTCCAACATATTCTGCAAAGATTTGTGTGTGAATCCTTTAACTGCCATCTTTGGCATCGTATATGAAGACAACAACCTGTCAAAAAGTGAATTGGACTGTATTGCTTTTACCTCCCTGTTGGCAAGACGCCTGATTTTGATCAATTGGAAACAATCATCTTTAAACAATGGGCAAATGATGTCCTATATGTCCTTAGTTTGGAGAAAATAAGACTGAATTTAAGTGGTTCAAGATCCAAGTTCACGGCCAGGTGGCATCCTTTCATGGATTACATCAAAAACAAGATATGACTACAAGAGGTCAAAACTATGTGGCTGTTACCAGGTTTTGCTTATGATGTTCTGATTTACATTTACATTTCAGCATTTGGCAGACGCTCTTATCCAGAGCGACTTACATTTTTATCTCATTACACATCTGAGCAGTTGAGGGTTAAGGGCCTTGCTCAAGGGCCCAACAGTGGCAACTTGGTGGTTGTGGGGTTTGAACCTGGGATCTTCCGAACCGTAGTCCAATGCCTTAATCACTGAGCTACCCCTACCCCTGATGCTATTTCCTGTACACAATAGAAGAACACTTTGTATATATGTTATGGTGTTGGTTATGTTATATAAGGTATACATATGCTTTTCTTTTCGTTTTTCTTTTCTTTTATTTGTTGTTGTAAAAAAATGAGAAAACAATCAAAAAAAAAACTCAGTCTGTGATTTTAATGGCATTGCTTTATTTAATGTAATTAAATGTTGTTGTTTTTGAAAGTTGGTATGCATGTCTAAAATTAGACTAAAATGTTATTTTTGTCGGTTATAACTAGACCTTAATTAGTAATTGTATTATTTATAATTATTTAAAGTCACGGTAATACACGATGTTCATAAAGTTGTAATAGATCATACAGTACCTTATAAGCCAGACGTTACTTGCTCTTGAGCTGCAAATGAAACTGTTGGAGAGAAGCAGTCAGCGGGTTTATAGACTATGTTCACGCGTCACGCCTAAGCATTGGAATGAGATCACGTTTGTGAGTTGAAACGGGGGACTTTCCGGGAAATCAAAAGGTGCGTTCGAGCTCATACTGCGGCTGCGCAGACCGATCGGCGAGATTAGCCGAAAGCAGTCGGGGTGGAGCTGAAAACGGAGCCGTCAAGTCGGACACGTTGGGGATCTCGTTGCTTCCTCAAACAAGGCAGATCACGTGGTGTTTGCCTACTTTATTGCAGATGAACTGGAAGCTGTAGAAATACCTTTTTTGTTGGAAGAAATGCAGCAGAATGAACAACGACGATAAGTTTATAAACAATATGTGCATGTGTAAATCATTTCATTTTAAAGTAACTGAACAAATACTGTTTTACAAATCAAGCTTATACTTAATCAAATGATGTTATGTTTAGTGTTGTTATGTTAGGCTTCTTTAAACAATAAATAATTAGATGTAATTACTGTTGGAGAGTAAGCTACTTGTTTTGTGTTTAAAGTACAAATACAAATAAGTTTTTATATTTCATTTTCAACAGTCGTGTAAACCTTAATTGTTGGAATCTATCAGAGGTGGAAAGAGTAATAAAATTTTGTACTCAAGTACAAGTATTGTTACTTCAGTGAAATTTTACTTAAGTTCAAGTAAAGTTACCCTTATAAAAATCTACTCAAATAAAAGTAAAAAGTAGCTCATTAAAAAATTCTCAGAGTAAAAGTTACCGAGTTACTTTTTTATTTACATTTTTTTAACAGTGGGGGTGATTCTTTTGCTGAATTGTTTTGCCCTTGGGTGTTTCCATGTTCACTCTTATATTAACAGATTATTGTTTGTGTTTAAATGTTTGCTGTGGGTGTCGATTGTATATTGATCTGGCTCTGCTTTTTTTTTTTTTTGGTGTTTTTTTTATTAAATATCAAAAAAAAAAAAAAACACAGCGGGGGTGGGATGAGGCATTCTAGCATAGTTCAAAAAAGATGAGCAGATATAAATCTCAAACTAGTTGTTTTTAACTGAAGGAACATCTTTGCATAATAAAGCTGTTGTCTTTGTTGTGCTTGAAAATCAAAGTGGTCACTTAAATATGGTGTTACGTCCCAGTCTAGGGTCATACAGCAAAAGAATGGTTCAGGGTTCTATTTTAAACTGAATGGAAATGGTGGTATATGGCAGAAAGAACTAGATCCAATCATTAACTGATGAAATAATGAGGTTTGTATACACACACACACACACACACACACACACACACACCAGGAGGAGGATCAGATTCAGGATGGACCCAGGCCAAAATAAATTCAAATTCAAATTTTATTGGTCACATACACAATCATACACAGTATAATATGCAGTGAAATGCTTTATACGACCGCCAGTGACCTTAAAAAAAGAAAATAAAAGCTTGTACGTAAAATAAATAATCAATAAAAAGGAAATACTAAAGAAATAAATTTAACTAGTAAAATTAACTGTGCATAAGGGCATAATAAAATATTGCAAAAATATAGGATTAAAGTGACAGTGGTTGTGCAAGTATGCATGGAGGTGACATGTGCAATTGTCCAGATGTATGAGTATTTAGTGCAAGTGTGTATGAATGTGTCCATGATTGTCCAGTCAGTGTTGTGAGCTTAAAAGATGTTATTAGTCCTGTGTTTGTGGTGTGATTGTGTGATTGAGAGACCTTATCGCCTGCGGGAAGAAGCTCCTCCTCAGTCTCTCTGTGTTGGCCTTTAGGAAGCGGAATCTCTTCCCAGACCGCAACAAAGAGAACAGTCCATAACAAACAAAATGGTATTTATATTTAGTAGCTAGATTACCTGCAAAAAGAAACAACAACAAAAAAAAAACCCAGAAACAAAAATACAGGTACCTTCCCGGACTCCCTAAACCAAAAACAGTGAAATTATCTACAAATATATACAAAGACCAACCAAACCAAAGGGACAGAGCAATAATCAAAGTCAATGGGAGGCAAAAAGTCAAAACCGGAATATACAACCAAATATCAAAACGCCAAAATCACAACGTCTTTCATCTTTCCCGCGTCTCTCCAGTTTATAAATGGTCGCGCTAGTCGATGACGTCACTCAGGGCGGAAGCGACCGTGTGGAAGGTCAGGTGATGCCGATGTCAGAAAACCTGGAGTGGAGTCTGGAGTCACACACGCGGCGCAACGGAGCATTTATACAAAGCGTAATATTTTCATTATTTTAGCATTTTCATTCATTTATTTTTTACTCAGTAGCGAATATGATTTAAAATGTAGCGAATTACAATACTTCAAACAAAACGTACTTAAGTAAAAGTAAAATTACAGATTTTTAAAACTACTTTAAAAAGTAGAAATACACAAAAAAGCTACTCAATTACAGTAACGCGAATGTAAGTGCCATATCGCACTTTTTATGAATTTGTTGTTGTGTTTATTTTATTTTATTTACTTGCTGTTATTTCATTTATTCTACCTTGTTCTATTCATTAGTAAAGCATTAAGCATTAAGCATTAAGTTTGTTACATAAGCCATAAGCTTTAAATTTCTTAGTTATGCATCATAAGTTGATAATCGTAGGTTGGTCTGTGATGTCATTCTACTATTACATGCATTTGTGTGACTGTGATATGCTAGAAAGCTCAGTATAGATTTGGAAGGCTACGGAAACACAAGCTTTAGACCGTCAGCTAGTGAGAGCTCCCGGTAAGCTAGAAATGTAAGATACAGCAACGAGGTTGTTGCAACCGTAAGCTAACGTAAGCTGGGAATGTAAGAAACAACAAGAGTGTTGTTAGATACCCAAGCCAAGATTGTAATCTACAAGATACAGCAAACAGGTTGTTGTAAAACTCAGAGATTTGCAAGATGCAGCAACTGGTGTCTGTAATAACAGTGGATTTACTCAAGACGACTGTATGAAGTGTTGATTCTTTGATGCTGACAAACAAACGACAAAAGACAAAGAGATCGGACTTCTGTCATGTGAGTGAAACTTTAAGACATTAGCTACGCGTCAAAACTAGTGAAATAAGCCAACCGCATCTACAGCGAGTAAATGTAATTCGTTACTTTCCACCTCTGGAATCTATCCCAGTTCTACAAAAACACTGAATGACAATACTTTTGAATTACAATACATGTGTATATAATAAGTACAATAATAATAAGTATATGTTTTTATTGTACAGATTAGTTCCAAAAGTACTACAATTTGTGGAGGAGGTCGTCCCCCTATACAGTCCCTCAGAATGTCGCAGTCATTTCAGGCTTTCCAAAGAACAAGTGGAGGTGCGAACTACATAAAGTCAACATAATTTAACTAAAATTTGGTATACTGTATTCTCCTGAAACCTTATGTTCTACCTATACAGGATGTCATTACTACCCTTGGTCCTGTTTATATGAATTTACAGCAAAGCAAACTGCCAGTCACACAGAGTGTTCTTTTCTGCCTTTGGACATTAGCCAATCAGGAGTCATACCGTGGGGTAGCAGACAGATTCAACATCTCAAAATCTACTCTTGCTAAACATCTCCATGAGTTTTGTTGTTATGTTAATACATACATGTCCCATCACATCTCCTGGCCCAGAGGCCAAAGGCTGCAAATGTCAAAGTTGAAATTTGACTTGGCAGGTTTCCCCAACACTGTGTGTGCGGTGGATGGGTGTCACATTCCTATAAGGAGACCCCACTGTGATAATCCCCTTGCCTACCTGAATAGGAAGCAATTCTGTTGTCATTTTAACTGGATTTTGTGACAGTGAGCGCCGCTTCTGTCACATCAGTGTGGGTCACCCTGGGAGTTGGCATGACGCCAGAGCATTTCGTCTAACAGAGGTTGGACGAGTTCTTGAAGAACATCCTCATTCCCTTGTTCCACAGGGAATGCATATAATTGGAGACTCTGCTTATCCTCTGTTGCCTCAACTTATGAGGCCTTACAGAGACAATGGACACTTGACTGCTGGGCAAAGACGCTTTAACATAAAGCTAAATGCTGCCCGTGTAGTCATTGAACATGCATTTGGCATTTTGAAGTCTAAGTTCAGGAGGCTCCAGTGCCTACACATGCAAAGCATTTCAAACATCAGTTCTGCTGTCTCAGCATGCTGCATTCTGCATAATATTTGTTTAAAGCCCTGTGACCAATATGTTGAGGTAGATGATCATTTTCATGATGAGCCACACCTCCCACAACCCCACAGCCTTGATGCATGCCATAACAGAGACCTGATTTGCAACAACATCTGGACCAAAACTTATGTACATTTTTGTAGTAAGGGCATTTAATTTGTTCACTGCTTCATTGTGTATCCTTTTTTCTCCAAAAAATATTTTTGTTTATTAAATAAGAATTGAATGTATCTCAAGATTTTCTGAATTTCTTGGGTGAATTCCATGGTGGTGGTGTGATTTAAAAAACATGGACTCAGCATGTCATATGGATATGTGATCATTGAGAACTATTATATAGAAGTTTATTAAGAAGTTGAGATTAATTGGGTGAAAATACTAATTAGTGTTAAACAATGCAGAAAGGTCAATACTGAACACTTAATACATAATTCCATGTGGCATAACCTCATTTCCTAATCTAAAATTCACTTGACACCTGTTGGGTGGATGCTTACATGACACAATACATATAGAAGTGTTGACACCTGTAACGTTTCTGTAATAGTTGGGTGAAAGTGATAGTTCACTTAACGAAATTTGTCATCATTTACCCACCCTCAGCATGTGCTAAATGTGTAAAAAGCTTTCAGATAATTACAAAGATATTTGGAACAATGTTATCCTCCACAGACATCCATAGTATTTCTTTTCTGTACTATTGGGGGTGAGATATTTAGTTTTTCAATGACCTTTCCTTTGAAACAGATTTTCACTTCTGTAGCTTAGAAAACCCATAAATTGCATGTTACAGTACCAACATGCAATCATTTCAGTGAAAGTTATAAATTGTAGACAGTTAATATAATTTAGTCTTTAAGAGTGTCACCTCAAAGTGCATTTTGAAATTGTAACTGAAAATAAGAGGCAATTTATAACATTGGAAATATGACAACAAAAGTACATAGACATTTGCTTGAAACAGAATAAGCTTTATTTGCCATGTTTTCAAGAAGGTTTTAGTAACTGTATAATTTGCTCTTGTTGTCGCCCGATGTTCTTTAGCTCCTACACAACAGTTCCCAAACTGGTCAACATCTTTTTTTTCAAAAGATCGTCTGCGCCTCTCTTTCAGTCGACGCCATCTCTCCAGGTCCAGCCTTACAAGAGACTCAAGCACAGCTGTTCTTCGTTCAGCATTCGCTTCATATGCCTCAAAAAATTGTGAGGGTTGTGAGGATCTCTGCCTCCTGGACATGCTTGTACTGGCAGAGGTCCCCGGCTGCTCATCTACAGAAGCACCTGCTGCCTGAGCTTGAGGAAGAGAGATTGATGGAGGCCTGTTTTGAGAAGGTGGATCTTCCAAACATAGAGGAGTAGAGCAGATAGTTCCAGGTGGTGCAGTTCCTATCCCAGAGGACCCAAATAGCTCATCCATTTGCTGCAGAAAAAGCACAATGTAATACGAAAGTGACTTTGTAATAAGATGCAAAATTCTTATACAGTACAGTGCAGTCTTAGACTTACTGTGTAGTACTCCCAGGTTTGCTTTCCCTCCCCAGTTGCACGGCGGCGATCCTTAACTCTTTTGTAAGTAGTTAACATGTTGGTTAACTTTTTTCTAATTTTTTCACTTGACAAGGTGTATCCTTTTTGTGAAAAAGTAGTTTGTAGCTTTTTATAAAAAGCAGTTTTGTTGCGGAAGTAGAGTTGCTGATAAGTTTTTGTAAGGTCCAAAAGTAGCAACGTCATTTTGTGTGTGATTTCTGAAAAAAGAAGGTTTTTACCACTGCAAACACATGCATATTTTTTCCTGTCTTAGGTGCCATACCTTGTGATTCAGGGCGGTCTACCTGGACGGAGGATGGGTTTGTGGCTTCTGAAGGGTTACCACCCACTACATCGGTTATTAGGGTGGTAGTCGGTAGGTCCTGGCTAATGGGTGTCTGTTGCACAGGGCACTGGCTGGTTGGTGGTTTCACAAAACTGAGATTTAGGGGTACAGGTGACTCAGTGGAGGTAGAGGGACATGGAGAAGGAGGTTGGGGAAACACTGCAGCACAAGCTAGATCACTGATAGGAGCTGTTTAGAGAGAAAGCTGAAAATTTAGTTGTCACTTACAGTATGTGTCCAGTATGTGTTTGTTCATCACAAGTGTTTACCTTGTTTTGTGTCAGTGGCTGTAACTTTTGCCATGACATCAGAGAGGAACTTTGCATCTGAGGAAATACTCAAAACTATCACACAAATCATTGTTAACTTGTATTTATTTCAGTTCTTCCATTTACTTCCCAGATAGCAAGGTGACATTGATTCAATGTTGAAATTTCATCAGAATCATCATTTTGGTTGAGGTTGATTTTTCAATGCTAAATAATGTTGAATCAATGTTGATAATTCAATGCTTTTCTGTGTTGAAAAGACAAACATTGAATCAATGTTGATTTTTGGTTTTGGAACCCATCCTCATTCAACAATGTAAGGCAAATTAAATTAACTAAGTGCATTTCTATAAAAATGTGTATGCATGTGTGTATGTGTTTAAAACAGGTTAAAAAATTGACTACGAGAGATTTGCCATGGTGCTTAAAAAAATAAAATAAATAAATAAAATAATAAAAAAAAAAAAATATATATATATATATATATATATATATATATATATATATATATATATATATATATATATATATAGTTATTGAGGAAAAAAAATAATTTGACAGTAAGTTTTGTGTATTTACCTTGCTGCCTACACTCTAAAAAATGCTGGGTTGTTTTTTCTACCCAAACGCTGGGTTGCCGCTGTTGGGTCATTTTTCTGGGTTATTTACAGAGAGTTGGGTAGTTTTTGTGTAACCCAGCTGCTGGGTTGAAGTTTGCTTGGCCCCTCCCCCAAAGTTCACCGGTGGATTCAGCGGCTGTCACTCAGCTTCGTGTCTCTTGAGCTCTCACACCGCTGATGACGGTTCATCCTCCTCGGACATTTAAGGGAAAATGGCGTTAAATACAAGGTCTGTATACACATGTTCACTCACCTAATTCACATATGACTGAAAAATTATTACTATATGTAACATTTATTGCTGTTACCGTGTTAAGGTTACACACAAACTTTCCGGCTGGTCTGAGGTACTGGATGATAATTCAGTAAGAGTAAAATCTTTCCGTGCCACGGGCATACGCCACTCCACATGTCACCGCTATGTGCGCATGGCACTGACACCTGCCACTCCACATGTCACCGCTGCGTGCGCATGGCAGTCCACAGGCCACCGCTGCGTGCGCATGGCAGTCCACAGGCCACCGCTGCGTGCACATGGCAGTCCACATGGCAGTCCACAGGCCACCGCTGCGTGCGCATGGCAGTCCACATGGCAGTCCACAGGCCACCGCTGCGTGCACATGGCAGTCCACATGTCACCGCTGCGTGCACATGGCAGTCCACAGGCCACCGCTGCGTGCGCATGGCAGTCCACAGGCCACCGCTGCGTGCACATGGCAGTCCACATGGCAGTCCACAGGCCACCGCTGCGTGCGCATGGCAGTCCACATGGCAGTCCACAGGCCACCGCTGCGTGCACATGGCAGTCCACATGGCAGTCCACAGGCCACCGCTGCGTGCACATGGCAGTCCACATGTCACCGCTGCGTGCACATGGCAGTCCACATGTCACCGCTGCGTGCTCATGGCAGTCCACATGGCAGTCCACAGGCCACCGCTGCGTGCACATGGCAGTCCACATAGCAGTCCACAGGCCACCGCTGCGTGCACATGGCACTGGCAGCTGCCACTCCGCATGAGCATGGAACGCGATCTTTCACTGTTATATGCGCTTGGCAACCGACCCGCGCTAAAAATGCCCCCCCTGCCAGGGATTGCCCCCCCTACATAATCGCTATCAAAGATGGTTTACAAATTAAGAATTGCATGAGACAATACAATAAAATAAGCAATATGAAAATAAATGTTGTACATGAAAAATATAAATATTAATATTTTTTTCATATACTATACATGTATACTTTTATATTCTTTATTTTATAATAAACTTAGTTTCATCTAATTTTTCATCATGAACAATATATATTTTTTCATATATAAATGTTTATTTCGCATTTTTTGCATTTCATGTTCAAAGCCCTGAAAAATAAATGTGCCACAAAATAAACATTATGCTAGAATTTGTATTAATGGTCTTGATGGCTGTCACGTGCCTATGGGTTTATTATAATTGTAATATCATATTTGATAATAACAAACCTATGAATTTATGTTCTAAAATAATCATTGCTAGCGATTATGTAGGGGGGGGGGGGGAATCCATGGCAGGCGGGCATTTTAGCGCATAACAACTAATTCTGTGTAAAGTTTTTCTAAAGTTGCGTAGTAGAAGAGGCGAGTTGCTCGGTCTATCCGCTGTGCTTCGGTAAGCTTTTCTGGTGCCAGGAGAGACTCAGTCAAACACACATGTCTGTCAGAAAGGTCTCTGTTTATTAACAGCAAAAGATGGGGTTTTTCTATGTTTGACCAAACGCCTGTGCCATAGACATATGTTACTAAGAACATGACCCATTGTAAATGTCCTGGTGAGATCCTGAAGAATCAAAGGAAAGGAAGATCACAAGAGGGGGAAGGAGACGGGGGGGGGGGGGGAGACAAAGAGATTCTGGGAAGGTGAGCGTGGGAGCGTTCACACCTTTAAGAGCAGATGCAAGAGGAGACAGGAAGATAGCAGCAGGAAAGATTTAACACGTTAATATCAGATCTATATGAGGAAGAGAGCAAGAGAGTAGAAATAACTCCTTTATATATAAAATAATTCTAACAGGTTGTATATCGTGCTCTGAATAATAAATGTTCTGTTATGTCTTCAATCATTGTAATTTGACATTTTTTTGTTTGTTTGTTTGCTGTTTTTTCATAGTATGCTGCAAGGCCGGTTTGTTTGTCTTGCCCCCTCAAATAAACATTTTGAAATGTTGAGAAAGCACATGTTAATATACTCACAAAATGAATATATTAGAAGTTGAAAAAATGATCTTCGGTAGCGGAAAAATCCGCCGAAAAAGGGACACTACACAATACGTATCACACTACACATATCTCTGTCCCTCTGCTGTGTGTATTCATTCACAGGCTGCAGCACACGCACGCACACACACACACACACATCTCCCCTGAGCCCTCGGTAAACATCTAATCAGAGTCCGTATGCAGATGAGTCAAGACGTAGCTAAGATAAATGTTATGTCATTGCTCGAACATGATGCCCCCTTCACATTTCTCACTGCCCCCCCATATGGTCTGGTCTAGAACCGGCCCTTGTATACTGAACAAAATTAAAATAAAACTTGAACGTGCAATCAATGATTCAAAAAGGCTGCATGAAGACATAAAAGGTTGGCACTAAAGAATAAATCCATACATCCATACATGTTCATATGACAAGAAAAATACAACACAGTAGGCTAATTAATTAAGCTTTGTGAGGCTTGGGGAGTTTACGAACGGGGTACAAAGGTATGCTACACGCGCACACACACATTTATAACGGGTGACTATACTTTCCACGTACATCAGTGGATTGTTCTTATTTTTTAATTAACCTCACGGGGAGAAAATGTATATTCAGACTAAGGGAATGTGATGGTGGTCTTTGGTTAATGGAGGATACAGATGTTATATCCACTGCACTAATCACAATACAGTACACAATTGCTTTAAGTTCATGAGCCATGTTCAAGCAGATCAGATGTATTTGTCATCGTGGATGAGGTGGAAAGATGTTGGTTTGGGGGGATTGGGGGAGTGTGGTTTGAAGAGAATTTGTGTGTGTGTTAGGTGGTGTGAGAGTGGGTTTTTCAAACTTGCAGTAAAAAATTTTGGGGGGCAGTTTTTGATTCCCCCTTATCTAAGTACTGTAAATACTTAAACAGTCTTGGGTTAAAAAGTCGGCCTTTCAACACGCACCCCCACCCCTAAATATCTTCTTAAGTCACCAGTCATCAGGTGCCGACACCCTCCCCCAAAATTGTCACCTTTCGTGACCTCCAGTACCCTGTAAGCTAGTTATTTGATTGGTGTAAGTGTATTGACCAGTGCGATTTGATTGGTCTAACATCGACATCAAGAACATTGGAGGCAGCGACAATGAACTTCAAAGATCATTTCAGGAGTATCTCTGTCAGCGTAAGTACATTACCCTTTTTTATCTGATGTAATCAGATTTGATAATTTGTAATTTCAGGATTTGACACTTTAATATGTAAAATTAAATTTTATACGTGCAAAGTTTAATGGATATAACAAGTAGCTCATGCTTTGGTTTCGTCTTTTTTTTTGGAATAGGTGACACTTGTTTGACTCAACAATGGAAGGTAAGATATTCAACATTATTATTTGATGAATATTTTATTCTGAAAATTATTTCACAGTGTATCCACAGCTCCTTATTTGTTAAAGACTTAAATGTTTTGTTCAGTGATTTCTGAAAACATTTTTGGCCTACACGATTTAATGCAGTAGTTCAACAGCGTCTACCGGAGGTCGCATCTGTTGGCCATAAACGTACAAAACAGTAACCATTATATAATTGACCATTACTTTTGAGTGTACCGCAAAATCTTTGTGGTTTGTAAGTATAACGACACTAGTACATCGGTCAAGGTTCTTTTAGGAGGGGAGGGAGGAGGGGGGGCGATCTCCGTGAACCATTCAGATAATTAATATATGCCATACTGATTTAATGTCATTAATTGATTGCAATGTGCCAATCAATCCATCTATCTTCTGTTGTTATTTTACAGGAAGATTATTTGAGTTTCTCAGCAAAGAGGATTTTTTGGATCTTGGAGGTGATCATGATTGTTGTTACTGCTCTTCTTCAGTTACAGCCTCGAAAAATCATTATTCAGTAAAGCATCTGAGATTTGCCATACACTTTAAAGAGGGTGTCACAGGTAAGTAATATCATGAACACTGAGTCTTGCAAATCCTAGAAATCTATTAAATGTAAATAAAGAAGATATATTAGTAACAAACTGTTAACAAAACATTGTTGTATTTGTAGACAAGTTCTCCATACCATGCTACTGTCCAGATCGGAAATGTGGTCAAAGGAGCCATTGGCATTGCCCGAAATGTACCAAAATAATAAACAGATCAGACAACTTCAAATCCCACTTAAAAAACCATGGTAGGTACATTTAAAATTATACAATTTGTAGCTCTGACCAAAAAGTATTGTATAATTAATGTAATTTATTGTTCTTTTTTTATTTTTGCCACAACAGGTCTGACGGTGACAGCAAGCCCTTCTGGTGAGTACACTGACAAATTTAAACTGCCATCTGAAATATTATTTATTTTTTTATGCACATTTAAAAGCAAAACACAAACTTAAAGCTCCTATGTTTACGCTCAGTGATTTTACTTAAGTTCCAATTAAAATAGCATGTTCTTCAATCACGTTAAACTCTTTAAATATTCAATAATGGTTTATTAATGAAATAGTCATGTCTAATATTGAATGGATCTTTTATTATCAGATGGGGAACAACACTCTCTGTTGACTGTTGCAACTGACCAAGTCCAACAAGGAACCAGGGTTTGTCGTATTTGTGGGATTAATTTCACCACCACCTCAAACTTAAGAAGGCATGAAAAGGAGCAGCATGATGGAGAAGAACCAATGATGTGCATTGACCCCAAAAATGGACTCTATGTGACAACAAAGCATTCTCATGGAGTGAGACTTCCTGTACATGTGCAAAAGTGTTTGCCAGCACAGCTGTATGATTGTGAAGTAGATGAATGTAGAGACTTCATGAGCATAGCTGCTCAAAGTGGAAACCCTGGGAAAGAATGCTACCACCTAGAGAGGACCAGAAGAGCCCATGTGTATATTCCACCTCCAGCACTGAACACTGAGTCTTTGAACGACATGGTAAAAAAAGGAATAATATCAACATCTAGACAAGAAGAATGTATGGCACTATACCAACGCGCTAACGGAGGTGAAGCTGACAGTGTGTTTCCAGTTTTCTGGGGGGAACACAGTCTCTCTGACAGATATATATTCTTCTCCGTGTACACTGGTGAGAAGGACAACTGGTGTAAGTTTGGGAGGACCATTTCAACATTTGACACAAAATCAGGTAAATGGCACTGCCAGTGTATAGGCTCAAGAAACAGGATCAGTTGTATACATAGATACATGTCTATGTGGTGGCTCTTTCAAGAGCATCCTCATTTGGCCAAAAATGCTGTGGATACAGCAAATGAAGACATTGAGGACATAGAGGAGAATTTCAGTGGAAATATGGGTATGCATAATCATCAAGGATACACAAATAGTAGTGTGATTGCAATGACCAACTACTTGTGGACTTCCAAAAGAATCCCAGAGGACCTTCCACTGGATTTAACTAAAACAGAAAAGCTCGTTCCACACAACTTTGAGCCCACAGAAGTAAACTGTCCTTACTGTCCAGGGCCATGTCCTCCTGAACTGAGCAATGCTTTTGTAATAACGACACAAGCAACAGTTTATGGGATTTTTTCCCAGAGTAAAGGTAGGATATTCCATACTATTTTGAAATATAAGTCACTTATCAATTTTATGTGTATATATATATATATATATATATATATATATATATATATAAAGGTGAAATTCCAAAAAAGTGTGTTAAATGTGTGCTTTTTCATGTAGGAATTACAGTTTATGGAAAGGACTGCCCAGTGTGCCGAATTGTAGTTAGTTTTCAGGACTACAATTCAGGATTTCATAATTATAACAACAGGATCTTCCTTTCCATACCCTTATGTTCGTTTCTGACAACCGGCCTTTCTGTGAGTAGCTGATTGTTATAACTGGGATGTTTATTTGTACTAAATTACTAAAGCACATACAAAAACTTGAAAAACATGTTTGAAAACATCCTCCTTTTAAATTTTTTCAGAATCACATTGCTGTTGGGCGGATGCTGCGCACAATTGAGTCACATTCAGCAACTACTGTGCCCCATAACTCAATCAGAAAAGCATTTTATCACTTTTCAGCTCTCAGGAGGTATTCTTACAGCTACTTCTGTTACCGCTGTGGACACCATCCATCTGTTGTCATTGCTGATACAAACTGGAAGGTTGCATTTGAATTTCCAGGTGAGAATTGACAAAAAATGTATTTCAAGAGTTCTAGCATAATTTATCCAGCATTAACATGCTATAATGTCATTTCCCCTTTTTTTGCCACACAACTATCAGTTCATCTTTTGAAACGCCCAGAACAACATAATGACACATCCCAGGAAACAGAGATCAACGTGGCTGCAAGGTGGGAGAATTTGGAGAAGGAAATTATAGCCACTGGATTCTGTGATGGTAAGTATAATATACTGTAAAATCTGACAAATGATATTGGGGAAATTTTTGTTGATATTTAGCAACATTAGTATTCTATCAGTAATGTTAATATAAATTAATATTAATTGTATTAATGTAGTAAATGTATTAATTGCAGTCAGCCATGCATTTACAGTACTTTAAATTTTAACCTTACAAATTCCATACTTTAGATGCATCCAGCAATCCATTTAGTAGCACTTTATCCTACTCTGGCTTTGCTCCATGGATGGGGCAACAAACGAGAAGGAGTGAAACCCTGCCCAAAACAGAGATTTTCAAAGGGCTATCCCAAAGGGACAGGGCCAGCACCAGTAAAGATAGGACAGATGGAAAGGACATTGACGAGGACCAGATTTTGCACGTGCTTGATTCAAAATCGGTACATTACAGAAAACATGACTTTTTTTTACATTCATTTTAATATGCAACATAGTAGTATAAAATTTTTTCCTAAATATTTTGAATGTTAATCATCTTTTCATCAGCCTAAAAAAGAAGACCTGACTAAAGCCTGCAATATTCTGGGAGTGTCTGCCAGTGGATCCATTTCCGACATTATAAACAGGCTTGAGGAGCTTCTCCTGTATAAGAATGTTTATCCTAAGATGTTTGTAAAACTCAAAAAAGCTGGAGGTAAGATGGCATATATATTACTTACAGTACTGAATCATTAATTGGAATTTACTCCACAATATTTTTATTGATTTTAAACAGGGATATAACAGGGTAAACATATAATGTTTCAATACAGGTTTTATAACCCCCTTATAAACCCTATAACACCCACCCAGTCCCTCCCTGACTCCAAGCCAGTTTTACACGCATAAGAAAGGCTAGACGTTGGGCATTGAGAGAAAACGAAAAGAAAAAAGAAAAATATGGAGCTGGAACTTTTTTGGTTCTGCGTGCAAAGATAAAAAGGGGAAAGAAAACAAAATTAATTGGAATTTAAATAGATTTAATTTCATTATAATCATATTTGTTCTAACACAGGTGGAGTCTTACACATGGGGTGCACACATGGAGTGGTGTATTATGCATCACCATTATGGTGGCAGGAGTCTGCTCGGGATCATGGAGATGCCCTGCTCAGTTTTAAACACCCCCCCACCGTGTACATTTGTGATGTTGCTGGACGTGTTGCCAGACATCTAAATAATCGCACAAAGCAAAAATTTTTCCAGCCACACGATGGGAGGGTATGTGAGCCAAATGAAAAGAACATATCTTTGGCAGCTGATGGAAAACTAAGGATACATCTTGACTGGGTAAACAACATCAAAATGAAAACCCGGCACTCAAAATCCTCAGCAACTGACAGAATATTAGGTCCACATCCAGAAACTGGAACATCAGACCGCTTTTGCTTTTATGATAGGTTCCATCAAAAGAACCAGAAACGACCAGAGGAGAAATTGCGCAGTCTAAAACTAATCCCTGAACTGGCCTCTCTAGTTAACTCTTCAGAAGCAGAACAAGTAAATAGAGAGCTTTCCTCGAGCCGATATTCGTTGTGTCAAATGAAAGATACTCACTACATGTTTTCGCTGCGTCTCTACTTCCATCTTCATAATGCCAAGAAGAATTCTGCATTTTTTAAAGAAATGCAGAGGCGTGCAGCTGAAAACATACACATAGGACTACAGGGCAAACTCATTTATGGACAAAAAGGTAATGAAGTGAAGGTTGAGTTAATGTCTGCAGTTAGATATGCCAGTTTTTTATGATAGCTATTCTGTAGTATCTGCTGTCGAGTAACGTAAACCATATTCATAAATAATTGCAGAAACAAACACAAAGCCTAGAGAAGTACAGAGCAAAGGTCCAGATGTCGCAGGAAAATTGGATAGCACGCCAGAGGAAGGGAAGAAGTTTTCAGTGTCAATGTTCCCAATTGAGCAGACACACAAGGTAAACATTATGGAATTTGTACACCACAGACAACCAATTACACCAAGAAATAAAACAGTAATGTCAGCATTTACAATCAATTTAATTAAATGTCCTTTTGCAATATTAGGAGACAATCTCCAAACTGTACACTGAGAAGAGAAACGATGATGATGTCGTTGCCAGAATTTCTCAGTATGCCGTTTTGTATCTGCGGGACCTGAAATCTGTTCTCCCCCCACATCTGCTGAGTGACACAAGCAGTACAGCAATGCCGTGGCTAACTGATAATGTAAGTTTGAATGCTATAAAGCAGTTGTCTTAAAAAAATTCTTATTTATACATTTAAAATATACATAATTAGAATCACCCCAGTTATGGTTATTTATGAGTATTTACAAACATCTGCTTATTTTGGTTTAAAGGCTGTAAATTGTCGCATTGCTCAGATTGCCGAAGACACTAATGATGTAAGTTATTCACACACAATTCATCACTGACCTATGACTTTTTTAGTTTGTTATGTAAAGACTAGAACATGTGAATTTGGGTTTCAGGTTGTGGCCTTGAGCACCGACAAATTCATTTTGTGGCACAGGGATTGGCAGAGAGATGCAACAGTGTCAGATGAACATTTGAAAGAGCTTGAGGTATATTAAAATGCATAATAGAAAACGTCCATCTTTTATTCAGCATATGCCTGAAGCCAGTTTAAAATAATAGTCTCATAAATGTCTCAGACGTCAGTGTTTCCTGTTTGCTTAATTTCAGAAAACCTCAGAATTCCTGAAAATACTTTTACCAAGGATTGTTGGACCTGGTGATAACCCAGAGCAGGGAAACCACTTCATTCTTTGGGTAACAAGAAATTATGTTTAAGGAAATGTTAGTAATTGTTTTATCTTCGTTCTCAAACTTCTAACAAGTTCTTGAGTCTGCTTCAAACTGAACCACAATTTCATAATGCTGTAGCCACTGCTTTTTCATATTTGAAAAATGTAATTATTATTTGGATTTTACAGGTTTTTGACATGACTACAAAAACCATCAGAGTTTATGACAACATTGATCAGTATGTGACAATTTCAAACCGGGACATGGAAGTTTTGAAGTAAGATTTTACATTTTATTGTAATTGTTATTGTAATCACAAATTGTGCCCAATATATATGATGTATAAATATTACTTATTGCAACATTTACGTTCTATACTAAAATACTTGTTTTTATTCAGGGTGGCTTTTAGAAATATTGCCTCCTTGAACAGTTGGACTGTGTGCAGTCCACATCAATGGCAGAGAGATGACGGAAGGAACTGTGGTGTTTTTGTATGCACAGTGAGTTTACCATTTATATATATTCATGTTGATGGTGTTTATATAATTAAATTAAAAATGTTTGGTGCATATACCTGATTATGTTAAATCCTTATTTTAACAGATGGCAGAGATGGAGGCTAGAAATATTCAAATGTGCCATGAAGTGCTGCACAATGAACAGATGTGTCACCTTCGGCTCTACCATGCCTTATGCATGGTGAAAAAACTGCAACCGCTGGTAATGCTGGGGTTTAAAAACATTATAGGTTTACAGAATATGCAAAACTTGACCTGAACATTTTTCCTATGATTTTCTACTTAAGGTTAAAACAGTGCAGAGTGCAAAACAAAACACCTGTATGGCCCAGGATGCTGGAGTTTGCATTTACCAAAAATATCATTCAAAGTATGTAATGGCTATTGAATTTCCACATTATCTATAATAAGCAGTTATATTTTTTATTCTTTTTTTTTTAATATACTGTATATTTTTAATAATATATTTTTATATTTTTATCTGTCTGCAGAGTAATGCACCCAAATGTCAAGTCACTGAACTGGATTCAGTGTGATTTTTGCAAAAAATGGCTGCATGCAGACTGCGCTGGCATCAGCCTTGACACAGTCACAGAGGATACAACATTCTGCTGTGGATGTGACACTAAACATGTGCACACCTTCGAGAAGTATGTGTCATACATATATTTTTAACAAAATAAAAGCAATATCTGTGTTAAAATCACTTTTTTATTTTTACAGAACACTGGCACTCTTGAAGCAGGGCTGGTTGGTTGACCTTTTAATAGATGATCAAGAGATCATGGTAAATGTTATAAAATCACTAAGCAAACTAAGCTACGCACACACACACACACACACACACAGATACTGTAGACATATATACATATATATATATATATATATATATATATATATATATATATATATATATATATAGAGAGAGAGAGAGAGAGAGAGAGAGAGAGAGAGACATACAAATATTAACTTTAAGAAATAATCCAGCACTTCATCCTATGTTTTTCTCATGTTTGTAAACATTTCAGGACTTACACAAAGGTTTGGAAAATGGCACAACAAGATCCAACAGGATGTTTTTATTCAAAAATCCCAAATTTTTTCCAAAGTTGAAAATGAAACTCAGTGAAAAGTTTTGTTTTTTTGACGAAGAACAGGTAGATTCATATTCATTCATATTATTTGCCTTGTCTAAAAAATTTTATACTTTGAGTTTGTTACATTTGCTGTATATATATATATATATATATATATATATATATGCTGCTGCAGACAGACAGGATCATTGAAAGGATATATACGGTTACACAATTGCCTAGTGATTCCCTGGAAAGCACGACCTACATTCTTGAAGTTTTGACCCCTGAGGTAGATATACAGACACTTTGATACAGTACATGAGACAATATCAATAAATGCACTGTACATACTGCTCATAACTGTCTCCTTCTTTTAAAGCTTACATTCATAATTCTGCACAAGACAGAGGGATTTCACAGATTCCAGGCAGAAATGGCTTTACAATCAAACACGGTTCTGGAGTAGGTCTTACTGGTTTTGCTGACTTGTTTTTGTCCTGCTTTAAACATGTCTGAAAAGCTTATTCATGTGTCCTGTTTCTCTTTTAAAGGGTAAAATGTTCAAACCCAAAATGGTTTGAATAGCAGTTCATCACCAGGAATGTTGTCCTGTGTGATAATGGAGGCACACAACACCTGTACTTAGTACAGTCTACATTTTGGACCAAGACAAGAGGAACATTGTTAAGTGTTTATTTATTTTGCATATTTATGCATAAATTAAGTAAATGTTATTTATTTTTGATCATAGAAATGTAAATAGGGAACATTGTAGAGGTCTTATTAAAGGAAGTGATTGGTGTGATTATTTGGCATACACATAACTCATCCCATAATCTCATACTCCAGTACACCTATACCAAATGGCAAATATGCTAATTCTCCCCATCTGTTCTGTATTTCTCTACCCATCCCGAGGCATCGGGAGATTTTGCCAGCTTCAGTAGACAAAGGCCGACCCTGCGAGGTTCCTGAGGCACCCAGAGAAGGACCAGCTCCAGCAGGATTCAGCTTTATGATGGTTGGAGCTACACATGCTGCTCCTGTGCTTCCAGTGATCCAGACCTCATCTGCCCTCTACACCTACTGACTCGTCCCTATGCTGAACTGGTCTTCATGTCAATTTAAATAATTTCTGTCCTATTGAATTTTCACCTGCACAACACACAAGATGTTATATCATTTCTATCTGTTATCGCCCAAATGAGGATGGGTTCCCTGTTGAGTCTGGTTCCTCTCAAGGTTTCTTCCTAATGCCATCTCAGGGAGTTTTTCCTTGCCACCGTCGCCGTCACCCTTGGCTTGCTCATCAGAGAAATTTCATTCATTCGTCTCATTATTATCTGCACATTTTTCTCACACATCCACACTTCCAATTATTTTCTTTTCTATAATAATTATTATTATTATTTATTTATTTTTTTATTATTATTATTATTATTATTTTGTTAAATTTCTTTAATTTTTGTGAAGCTGCTTTGAGACAATGACCATTGTTAAAAGCGCTATATAAATAAAATTGAATTGAATTGAATTATTTATATATATTGTTTCTTTTCACTTTATTTCTGTCACTTTAGGTTGCTGTTACTATATATTAAAAGCAATACAGTATTATAATTTAGATTGAAACGTATTGCTTAATTTAGCCTTGACAGTAGTCTTAATATTAATGACAATTTAAATTTTCTTGAACTCCTTTGGTTGTTTAATAGTAATTTGAGAGAATGCTGTGACAGGTGCATACAGAGAATACCAGATCAAGTGACTAGTGTACAAATGAACGGTGCAGGAAATGGGGTAGGAACTGGTGCTTAACAGACAAATGGGTGAGGGATAATTAAAAATAAAGGGGTATTCAGAAACAATTTGAACGTTATGCAGATTTGCAGATAGTTGGTGTAACTACATAAAACAAAGTATTGAAATGTGACCAAAAACAAACAATACTCAAGGACATAAACAAATGTCAAAGATAACATGCATGTGAATTCTCATATCGACAAAAATACATAGAAAAAGGTATGTTTTTATATAGTCTCCGACAATATTGGTTGATTTTCAAGTGCTCTGACAGCGCATTCCTGCTAATCCTCTGCTAACCTCCGAAGATACAAAAACTACCGTGCCCACCACCACGCAAAATGACCCACCACGCAGTCATTTTCGCCACGCGCACCTCTGCGAGTATAAACCAAGCTTTAAGTCGCACGTAGCGGTGACAGGTCGAATGACAGCCGATATGTGAAGACACCATGTCGAGTGACAGGTTCCTATGGCCGTGTCGGGTCCCGTGAAATGCGCGCATGGCCGTGCCGGGTCGGTTGCCAAGCGCATATAACAGTGAAAGATCGAGTGGCATGCTCATGCGGAGTGGCAGCTGCCAGTGCCATGTGCACGCAGCGGTGACATGTGGACTGCCATGTGCACGCAGCGGTGACATGTGGACTGCCATGTGCACGCAGCGGTGGCCTGTGGACTGCCATGTGGACTGCCATGCGCACGCAGCGGTGGCCTGTGGACTGCCATGTGGACTGCCATGTGCACGCAGCGGTGGCCTGTGGACTGCCATGCGCACGCAGCGGTGGCCTGTGGACTGCCATGCGCACGCAGCGGTGACATGTGGAGTGGCAGGTGTCAGTGCCATGCGCACATAGCGGTGACATGTGGAGTGGCGTATGCCCGTGGCACGGAAAGATTTTACTCCCTCTCTGATAATTTAGCTGAGAATAGCTGCTAGCTACCCCACCTGTGTATGAAAGAAACGGCTAAGATGTCTGAGCTTTTTTAGCTTTCTCTGTAGAATGTTTGCAAGGTTACGAAGATGGTGAAGTGATGAATGAACGCTAAACTGTTAACTGTAGTGTTAGCATGACGCATGCATTTAGTTAGTTTGCTAGCATTAGCAACCACTTTAGAACTTTATTAAACCTACTGCTTGAGACAATAAAATGCTGTGGTGTTACAAACCACTGACCCTCTCACAAATATACAGACCTGCTAACCCTCCCGTTTTTCACTAGCTAGTAATTTACTCTGCGGTCAAATTTCTCCTGCGTTTCTCCCGAGTTATAACAATATTTTACACCTTTCCCCCTTTGGCAAGTATGCAAATGTATCACCAGTAATTGCATGTAAGCTAACCAGGTAGCTCTCTTTAACCAAAGTTAAATTAACTATCAGTCAGCGCGCCAACTACAGGAAAAAGTACCACAGCGGTACAGATAACTACTAGATGGAAGTATTAATATTTTGGTGATTGTAATATACCAGTATGACACAGCTATGACATTTTTTCGGTAATTAGCTTAAAATCAATGCAGACTACAATATCAACTAGTCTGACATAAAGTGCTGTATCCTAAAAGTCGTGCTTATTTTGCTGTTTTATGTTTGGTAGTAGCTGTCTCCATGTTTTTGTTTCTGGTTACCTATACCCTATCTTAATGGGCAGCTTTGTAATTTTTTAGTATCAATCGTATTTCACACGAAATTGATAGTCTTATTCAGTTTAATCTTTGCTATTCAACAAAATTTTAACTTTTTCATTTCTTTCTTTCTAAGGTTGGCACCAACATGGTGGAATACCTCCAGCAGGCTGAAGTGTCAAGGCCGTACCCCTACATCCTGACGTTGGGAGATAATGACCAGCGCTGCTCTCAGTAATGTTGTAATGTTGCTATGAAATAGCGAGGCCTACCTGAAAAGTCATAGACAGACAGTGTTTGTATGTTAAAATGAGACCAGGGCTGGATAGTTTTGATCCTGCTCTGTAGAAGTTGCTTCAGCCTATTTGTTCAATTTCTCCATTCTGCCCTTGTCAGTAATAGTACAGTAATGATGTCACTGTTTATCTGTTCTTGTGCTTTTGAAAAATAAATGTTTTTTCTAAGAACATTTAATAGGATGATGTTTATTGCATACATGTATGTTTTTTGTAATAGACCAGTATATCAAAGTAATTTAACTGTTTAATAGACATGGGTGTTTTTTTTTTTTGTTTTTTTTTTTTTAACAGATTTCATTTTAAACATGAAAATATTAATAACCTATTTGTGAGGTAGAATTAACCCAATTCTACCTCACAAATAGACCAATTTATGTGGTGGAATTAACCCAGCATTATAGTTAAATATGACCTAGCATTTGGATTGAATATTTAACCCATCTTGTTGGGTTAAACAAATAACCCATCTTGCTGGGTTAAATTAACCCAGCATTTAGTTAGTCCTATATTTACCCAGCAGCTGGGTTAAAAACAACCCAGATTGGGTTGTTTTTAACCCAGCATTTTTTAGGGTGTAGTTTACTCACTTGAGAGCTTAATTCCTGTTTGCCGTTCAAAAGTACTCAATTTTCGGCTCGCATTTAACATCGGAAGGTGTTTTTACACTGTCGCCACGTCATTATAATACACTCTACAGGCATGAGAATTCAATATGTTGTAGTCTGGAAGTTCCTGCCACTCACGGTGAAAGAATTTTGGCGATGCGACCTACGGTATTCTGTTGGGAAGCATTTGTTTGAGAGCTTAGTTCCTGTTTCCCGTTGTCTGTGTCTGACCCAGAGCAGTGTGCATGCCCCACATGGAAAGAACCTATATGAGGATATATGCGCATATATGAAACCTATATGCAGTATATATGCGCATATATCCGCACCTATATGAGGACATATGTGCATATATGAAACCTATATGCAGTATATATGCGCATATAACCGCACCTATATGGGGCCAGGGGTAGCTCAGTGGTTAAGGCATTGGACTACAGTTCGGAAGATCCCAGGTTCAAACCCCACAACCACCAAGTTGCCACTGTTGGGCCCTTGAGCAAGGCCCTTAACCCTCAACTGCTCAGATGTATAATGAGATAAAAATGTAAGTCGCTCTGGATAAGAGCGTCTGCCAAATGCCTAAATGTAAATGTAAATATGAGGATATAAATATGCGCATATATGAAACCTATATGCATATATATGATAATATATATGCTGCATATATGCGTATATATGCCACATGTAGGCAACATTGAGGTGCATATATGTGCATATACAGGCCATATAGGTCTCCTGTATTGCTTCTTTATATCCACATATAAGCCCTATATGTACATACAAGATATGTCTCCTATGGCAGGATCTGGTCATTTTAGCTCATATCTCACTTTGGCAACTGTCATACATGATGCCTAGCTCATATTTTCTATTATCAAGGCAATAACTAAGAACTAACAAAAAAACTAATCCTAATTGGCCACATACAGTATATGAGGATATATGCACATATATGAAACCTCAGTCTCCGTGAAAATCTTTTTGAAACACGTCACTAAAATTAACTGAAATGAGAAATATATCTATATAAAGCTTAAAGTGTCTACTTTTAAATGATGCAAGTCACATTGAAAACAAATATTCTCAGTTTATGTAATCCGTATGAAACCAAGGAGAGGCACAGAATTTGGACATGTGGACATGATCATGTATGCAGATGATACGGTAATTTTTACACAAGCTAAAAGTGCTGATGATGCAGCCCATCAGCTTTCATTAGCCTTAGATGACTTACAAAAATGGCTGAATGATTCATGCTTGTGCCTTAATGTTAAAAAGACTGTATCAAAGTTTTTTACAGAGTTTCTTTGCTTCAACAGTTCAGAAATGGCTTCGTTATGTCCCAGAACGGCTGGGGGGAATTGCTCGTGGTGGAAAACCATAAGTTCAGACTCTCTTATTATCTCTTATTATCTTATGTCTTATTATCTGTTTTGCTGCGTAAATACATTTCAACTTACGAATAATGTTTCAGTCATCTGTTGTGTTTCTGTTTGCATTTGACTGAATTTTGCTGAGGCAGGCTGCCATTTTTATATTATGGTTTTCCAGTCTCTTCTCTTGGCAGTTAGATTCTGTTTTATGAATTCAGAATTAACAATCTCTTCTAATAGTTCTCTTCTAAAAACTCATTTTGTCATCCAGTTTATAATAATTTGTATGTAAGTTGTAGTGTGTTTTATTATATAGTTGTTTTATTGTAATTGTGATGTTACTTCCTGTTTAAATGGGTATGGAGCATAAATAAATAAATATGTTTACATGTAAACTGAAGGATGTTGAGTTACTGACTTTTTGTTAAAAAAAAAAAAGTTTTTCAGCCCTACATGGTCTCTGATTTAAAGAAATAAACCAAAACGGACATGATTTACTGTCATAGAATCTTGCTGTTCATAAAGCAAGACTAAACTATAATTGCTTCAATGTTGATTCAATGTTGATTCAATGTAAAATAAGTGATTGAATTTACGTTGAACAAACATTGATTTTATGCCCATCTTGATCTATTTTTCATCATTGAAATAACATTATTTCAAGGTGCAAACCTGATGAAAAATCAACGTTTAACATTGAAATTTCAACATTGATTCAATGACAAGTTGGTTGATGCTTTAATGTTGATTCAACGATGATTCAATGTTGTTCTGCTATCTGGGTTACCACTTTTCATTCTTTCTGCAATTTCCTTGGAAACCTTAAGAGTAAAGGTTCTTCCTTTGCTGTACTTCACATTCATTGTTATATTATTCATTTTGTTTTTTCTTGCACTTGGTAATGCATGGTCTTTATATATGCAAAGTGAGAGACCATGGCACTATACTCAATGTGTGTGACTCGTTATGTCTAATAAAAACTAATTAATGCAATAACACTTAACAGATTTCAATTTGTCTGATTTAAGTGGTTGTCTGTTTGTAATTTTTGTGGTTTAGAATGTATTGTGGTATTTATGGCATAAACAAGTTTTAGTAAACTAAAAACATTGAGCATGAATGACCTGCACATTATAAGGAATTAGGCTGTGTTTTTTTGTAGTTTGATTCAAATTGTAGTTATGTAGTATAATTTTGTAGTTATGTTGTGTTTTGTGGTATGTTTTTTTTTTTTTTTTTTTTTTTTTACATTTAACTCTTACCTTCAGTTAGCTAAGGGCAGGTTAGACAAACCATAGATGCACAAGCACAATGTATTTGTCTTTATTATAATTTATACCAGTGTATAAAAGTGATCTGAATGTTGTATTTTTCAATTGACAATGCACACTAGCACAATACAGCACATGCAAGTGGAGCAGCAACTACAGATTTCAGCATCAATCAATGTTGACCACATTACATTAAATGTCTGTGATATTTTAGTTATTCCATAAAAAATATTACTTAAATATGCAGCTGAATACTATAAGTGGTCTGTATGAAAAAAGTACAATAATAAACTTATGCACAAATCCAATATAAAGAATTTAAGGGAAAAAATGTACTGCAGTCAAAAGATTGTAAACTATTTACGAAATGGCATGCAAATTGATTTGTTATGCAATTATATGGATTGAAGCACGAAACACTCGTGATCATCGGTCATGTGGTGAATGTGGCCAATCATGAGAAGCTGTGACATCATCACAGCCTGGTGCAGTCGCTCCTGAAATGCTGCGCTGGCTGAGCAAGGCGGCTGTTCTCGAAACGCTCTCGCGTTACTTTGATGCCACACGTGAACGTCACGTGGCATCGGCGCCGGTTCAAGTCGGACAAAATTTCTAACCGGCATGCACTATTTCAAGTCAGCCGCCGATCGGTCTGCGCAGCGCTGCATGAAGTCGAACGCACCCATAGCGCGCAAGTCATCTACGGTGTAGCTGCACACAACAAACTCCCGCCACCTAACAAAATAGCAGCCTCTGTTCACAGCGACCTCATTCAAAAAAAAAACTCCCGAATTAACCGCCTTTCTTGATTTGTCATGTTTGATACTATTTGGATTTCTGAGTTTTCTTTCACGTGTATTTTAATCTTTTTATTAATATTATTATTATCGGTGTTATGTAACATGCAAAGAGGACACTGCAGTGTGTGTGTGTACTTTCACTTTCAATTTCACATCCGGCCCCAAGATATACTGTATAGTCAAGACAAGTAGGCTTTTATTATCATTTCAACCATATGATTGTACAGAGTACAAAGTTCAGTACAGACTGAACGGAATTTAAAATATATTTAAATAACCAGATTTTAAAAATACATAAAAAAAAAAACTATGACTTTAATGTTATTGCATTGTTAAATCTAAAGTAAAGGTTGTTATTGTGCATTTAAATTGGTATGCGTGACCAAAATTCTCATAAAATATAATAATAAAATAATAATAAATATTATATAAAATATTTTTAATTCATGTTTGGTGGCACGGTGGTGTAGTGGTTAGCACTGTCACCTTGCACCGGGTTCGATTCCCGCGCAGGCTCAATTCCCGTCTCTGTGTGCATGGAGTTTGCATGTTCTCCCTGTGCTTGGTAGGTCTCCTCCGGGTACTCTGGTTTCCTCCTACAGCCTAAAGACCTGCAGTAAATGCAGTAAACATTTCTTGTAGTAGTAGCAGCAAAGAAAATGTTCTTGTGTAAATAGCAGTAGTAAATAATATGTAAAAAACAATTTTGCAGGTTGGTGTGTGAAATGGCTAGATAGTTCTCATCTGTGTGTGTGTTTATCAGTCCAGCCCCATTGTGTTGAGGAGTCGGATGACTTGTGGGAAGTGGGAAGAAACTGTTACAGAGTCTGGATGCAAGGGCCCGAATGCTTCGTTAGCTTTTTCCAGATGCCAGGAGGGTTAAGAGTGTGTGTGAGTGGTGTGTATAATCGACTACAATGCTGGTGACTTTGTGGATGCAGTGTGTGGTGTAGATACCCATGATAGAGAGAAGAAAGAGATGATGTTCTCAGCTGTCCTTAATGTCTGCTGTAGGGTCCGAGATGGCACAATTCCAAAACCAGACAGTGATGGAGCTATTCAGGATGCTCTTGATAGTCCCTCTATGGAAAGCTGTGAGAATCGGTGGTAGAAGCTAGGTCTTCTTCAGCCTCCTCAGGAAGAGGACACATTGCTGGGCTTTCTTGTTTAAACAGCTAGACTATGTGAGACTTAGGGAACACCCTTTAGTTTCCTGATATTCATTTCATGACCTTGTAAGTATAAACACCATGCAATTATTTAATAATAATAATAATAATAAGTTTATTTTATATAGCGCCTTTCAAGAGACTCAAGGTCACTTTACAATAACAAAAATGCTTACACATAGAAAGAGACATCTGAAAAACGACAGAACAAAATATAGATAAACATGAAAACTGGTAGTGTTTATCTAACACATATTCAAAGAGTGGAAAAACAGGACGAGAAAAGATATGTTTTAAGGTGGGTTTTGAAATCCTGTAATGAAGAAAGATCACGGATGTGTTTGGGAATAGAATTCCAGAGTGTGGGGGCAGAAATGCTAAATGCTCGTCCTCCAAATGATGCTAATCTATGACGAGAAATTACCAGTAGACCATCATCTGCAGATCGGAGTGTGCGAGCAGGGGAGTAAGTATGAATAAGATCTGAGATATATGGAGGGGCAAGACCATGGAGTGCTTTGAAGGTGATAAGGAGAATCTTGTATTGGATGCGGGAGCGAATGGGTAGCCAATGAAGTTTGTGTAGGATGGGAGTGATGTGTGAGGATTTCTTTGTATAAGTGAGGACCCTAGCAGCAGAGTTCTGAATGTATTGGAGCTTATTTAATGTTGTATTTGGTAGACCATAGAAAAGAGAATTACAGTAGTCGAGTCGAGAAGTAATGAAAGCGTGGACCAGTGTCTCAGCATCCTTGATGTCTAAGAAGGGTCGTAGACGAGCTATATTACGGAGGTGATAGAAGGCAGATTTAGTAAGTGAAGAAATGTGAGGTAGAAAGGAAAGATGGGAGTCAAAAGTTATACCCAGATTTTTAACGGTGGTGGAAGATCTAACCAAGGTCCCGGAAATGTTAACAGTATCAGTACAGAGAGCTGCAATGGTTTTAGGTGAACCAACAAGTAAAAAATCTGTTTTGTCAGTATTGAGCTTGAGAAGGTTACTAGTCATCCAAGCATTTATGTCATCAATACAATCAGAAACGGAGTTAGTGGGAAAGGGATGGTAGTGTCGAAAACTGATATAGAGTTGAGTGTCGTCTGCATAACAGTGGAAATTGAAACCATGGCGGCGGATGATTTTACCTAGAGGAAGCATGTAGATGATGAACAGTAGTGGGCCAAGAACAGAACCCTGCGGAACACCATGAGAAACAGGAGCGGTAGAAGATTTAGACTGGCGGATAGTAATATAATGTTGTCGGTCAGACAGATAAGAAGCGAACCAGGATAAGGCAGTTCCAGAAATACCAAGAGCAGAGAGTCGTGAGATGAGAATATTGTGAGAGATAGTATCAAATGCAGAAGAGAGGTCTAACAGAATCAAAATGCTAGCAGAGCCAGCATCAGAAGCCATAAGAAGGTCATTGACAACCTTAAGAAGCGCTGTCTCTGTACTGTGGTGAGGGCGAAAACCGGATTGGAAACATTCATACAGATTATGAGATGACAAATAGGACTGTAGTTGAACAGCAACAACTTTTTCAAGTATTTTGGAGAGTAGCGGAAGATTTGAAATTGGTCGGTAGTTGGCCATATCAGCCGGGTCAAGGCCAGGTTTCTTTAAGACTGGTGTGACAGCTGCAGTTTTTAATTCAAGAGGAACAACACCAGTGTTCAAGATTTTAGAAATGAGAAGTGAAATAGGCCGTGAAATAACAGGTGCAGAGTATTTAAGCAGGGACGTAGGGGCAGGATCAAGGTGACAGAAAGAAGGATTGACTTTACTGAGTAATTCAGAAATAAAAGCAGGAGTTGGAGGATCGAAATCAGTAAAAATACCAGTTGCAAAGTCCATGGGGAAGTCATTTGAGTGAATAGGGGAGTATACTGTTGAAAAGAGAGAATGTATATGAGTTATTTTATTTTGGAAGTAAAGTAAGAATGACTCACAGAGATCTACAGAGTTGGTCATAGGAGGGACAGGAGGGCTAGTGAGTTTGTTAACTACAGAAAACAGCGTTTTAGGATGGGAAGATGCATTTGTGATCAGAGTAGAATAATAGCTGGATCGTGCATTATTTAAAGCTAATTTATATAGTTGAATGTGATCCTTGTATGCAAGAAGATGCACGGTCAAGCCAGTTTTCCTATAAAGGCGTTCCAGGCGACGACCAGTGGTTTTCAATTTGCGAAGTGAGGGGGTAAACCAGGGTGATGTATGTGTAGAAGGTACGATTCTGCATTTGAGTGGGGCGTGAATATTAAGGGCGGTAGAAAGAGCGTTATTATATTTGGCAAGAATATCAAGAGCAGAGCTGTGTTCAGTAATATCTGAAAGATGTGTCTGTACAGAATCAGTAAACAGTGAATGATCAACAGAAGTAATTTTACGAAAAGTAATGGTTGATTTTACCCTGAGGCAGGGGAGAGGCATTTCACAACTGAGTTCAATGAGAAGGTGATCAGAAAGTCCAATCTGCGACCCATTCACAGAGACATTGCGTAAACCAGTTGTACAAATTAAATCCAGTGTGTGACCTTTTATATGTGTAGGAAAATTAATGTGCTGTACGAGATTAAAACATTCAAAAACTGACATGAGTTCACGGGAGTCTGCACAATCTTTGTTAACATGTATGTTGAAATCACCAAGTAAGATTATAGAAGAAGACATCGCACATGTAAGGGTTAATAGCTCATGCAGTTCAGTGAAAAAATTTGACATTGATTTGGGTGGACGATACAAGAGAATTGCAATCATAGGAAATGTACCAGAGATTTTGAGAACTAGGTACTCAAAGGTTGAAGTTGCATGAAAGTCAATGGTTTTAACAGGAATGTTACTACGATAGACGGCAGCCAGACCGCCGCCCCTCGATGTAAGACGGGGTTTGGTCATGTAGCTGTATCCAGAAGGGGTGAGAAGATTTAGGTGGAAATAGTCATTTGGTATTTGCCATGTTTCAGTAAGCAGCAAGAAGTCCAGGTCTTTATCAGTTAACAGTGTGGAGAGCACAGTAGCCTTGTTAGTAAGTGAGCGGCAGTTGAACAGCGCTAATGCAGGACGAAGCGCACAATCATTGCGTGTCTGTAGAGCAGATGGAGACGGAGATACAGTAATTAATGCAGCACGATTGATACCACGGTGGTTGGCCGGCAGCATAGAATAGCATATATCCGAACGGTTGGACCAAATAGAAGGAATGGACGAGGATGTCACACAGCGTGATGAGAGATAGGTGCGACCGGAACGATGAACGTAGCGCGGCTGTCTAGTGATACCAAGTTCCTTGCAGAGCCTGTATGTAGATGCGTCGAGCCGAGGGTGTGATTTCAGGCTTCGTAGTTGAGATAGCGAGTAGCTGAGTGCCATGACAACAACACAGCCAAGTAATAAGTCCAGTGTTAAAACTCTGAGCAAAGCAGGTACAGGAACTTTGCAAGCGGTGAGAGACATGGTTAGATGTGAAAGCACCACATCACTGACAGATGAGGAACACACATCTCTCACAATAAAATGCAGGAGAGGCGCAACACTCTTGTCGCCGAATGATTAGCGCAATACAGACCTTATCAGTCAAATCAGATGGCAGGGGGGTGCCTCACCATCCGATATACTGTCCACAATAGATAGACGAAGGAGTGGAGACTCACCCGTCAGCTATGTAGGAGGCCTGAAGGAGCGCGAAGGCCGACAGGCAGCAGCAGAGCAGAGTTGTGCAGGTAGCTAGCGATGGCTAGAGGCAATCCAGTCGGAGTATAATCCACAGTGAAAGAACAACAGTAGAGTCATAAACAATAATCCAGCAGAGTCAGGTGTCCAGGAAAGGAGATGTAGCAGGGCGATCAATTAGAGTTATAATCCACAGTGAGATAACAACAATAGGGCCATAAACAATCCAGATGTTGAGAGGAGGAGAGGAGAAAATGGACGGGAAGGAGAACGTGGCAAAACGCGGCGAAACTAAAACAGACACGTAAACGTTCAACAAAACAACAAAAGCCGCACACAACGTACTCAAACAGAGAAAACGAACACGAGAAAACAAACACGAGAAACGTTCCAGCAAGAAGCGGCAGCCAAACGCGCACAGCGTACTCTCACAGGAACCGGAAGTAAACAAAACTATTTAAGACATAAATAGCCTACTATAATTTATTAGACCTTAACATTAATGTAATAAATGAATGCACATTTAAAATAAATTAATGTACACTAACTTAATACAATGTAACCTACGTACTCTTCTGAATTACAGGGGTTGGACAATGAAACTGAAACACTGGCCAATTTATTGTTGGATGTTTCATGGCTAAATTTTACCAATTGAAAGGACAATTGAGCACAGTAATACCATGGTCAGTGGACCAACACCAGCAGCTGACATGGTACCTGTTCAATTGTCCTGCCAACTCTCCTGACCTGAACCCCATAGAGAATCTGTGGTATATTGTGAAGAGAAAGTTGAGAGACACAAGAATCTGCCAAAGGGTTCCCGACCAAGTATTGAGTGCATAACTGAACATTATGATTATTTGAAGGTTGACTTTTTTTTTGTATTGAAAACACTTTTCTTTTATTGGTCGAATGAAATATGCTAATTTTTTGAGATAGGGATTTTGGGTTTTCATGAGCTGTATGCCACAATCATCAATATTAAAACAATAAAAGCCTTGAACTACTTCAGTTGTGAGTGATGAATCTAAAATATATGAAAGTCTAATGTTTATCAGTACATTACAGAAAATAATGAACTTTATCACAATATGCTAATTTTTTTGAGAAGGACCTGTATTATGTTCTTTTGACCTGCAGGGCCCATTCACTCCATCCGACAGGAAAGACATAATATACCTTAAAATAAAGAAATCTTTTCATAGGTGAAATATTTTAATGGAAGACAAATGTTGCCTCTGATGTGTTAAGAGGTTTTTTTTCTGAAAAAAGTTTCTAAACTGACGTCGTACTTACCCCTAGCGTTAACAAGATCTTTCATGCATGAAGGTTTAGCGACAGACATCGTAAACAATTCCCTCAAATACAGTATGATGCTAAAAGTTTATGAAAAAAGACTGTGTAATCAAAATTGCAATGCCTATAAACTTTAATATTCACATTTAGCTAACAGAACTTTCACAAGTGAAGGCATAGTGATGCAGAGAAAACAAGACAAAACCCTAAAGAATGTTGACTTTTACCTTAGATTTTTGAGAAAAGTTTAGCATCTCCTTTGAACTGATAGTTGCCTGTCCAAGCTTTTAGTACATCTGGCACAAGGACACTCACCCGTCGTAAATGCTCTTAAACCCTTATCTTCTATTAACTATGACCTCTATGACCCCTGACAGAACTTAAATGCACTAGTGACCGTGGAAACATGAAGAAATGTTTATGAAAAAAAAAGACTGTAGTCAAAATTGCAATGCATATAAAGATTTAATATTCACAATTAATTACCCAAACTTTCAAAAGTAAAGGCATAGCGGCACAGGGCAAAACCATAAAGAACGTTGACTTTAAATTAGGTTTGTAACAGGAGTTTAACAACTCATTGTGCATTGTTTTTTTTTTTTGTTTTTTTTGTTTTTTAATCCATCCTCTTGTTACATCCTTACAAACACCCGCCCACACATATACAAGAAAAAAAGACAACAACGTAAAAGACATCGCCTTTTTTTCCGATACGTTGTTTGATTTTTATGAATGAATTTATTTGCATAGCTAAAATTCTGGTGCAATAACTTAACTTTCATAGGTGAAGTAATATTGTAATCAAAGACGAAACCGTCAAGAACAACAACGAATGCTCATGATGTGTTAAGAGTTTTCTGAAAAGTTCTAAAATGATGATATACTTACATACACATAGCCTTGATGCTTAACAGATCTTTCAAGTGTGAAGGTTTAGTGACCGAGTAATCAAGTCTAAACAATCAAGAACTTCTATTTTTACATTAATGTTTTTTTTTGTTTTTTTTAAGTTTCTGAAATAAAATTATTACTCACAACAATTACTAAAAGAAACTTCATACATGTAAGTTTAATGACAGAGGAATCAAGTCTAATCATTCAACAGTTATCAACTTCTTAACTCAAATACGTTGTTTTTAAAAAATTATTTGTGTAACTAACTTTCATAGGTGAAGAAATATTGTAATGGAAGACAAAAACCTTTGAGAACAAAAACTATTGCCCAAGATGTTAGTTTTTCTGAAAACGTTTCTAAAACGACAATATACTAGACTTAGCCTTGTCACTTAACAGATCTTTCAAACATGAAGGTTTAGGGGTAGACAACACGAACAATTCCCTCAGATAAAGTATGCTGGCAAAAGTTTATGAAAAAAAAAAAAGAAAGACTATGTAGTCAAAATTGCACTGCATATAAACTTTAATATTCACATTAAGCTATCTGGGCTTTCACGAGTGAAGGCTTAGTGACACTGGGAAAACATGGCAAAAGCATAAAGAATGTTGACTTTAACTTAGATTTTAGGAAAAGTTTGTAACAGAAGTTTAACACCTCAATGTGCATTTTTTAATCCATCCTCTTGTTACATCCCCAAAAACACGGGTACACAGACACAACTACTCGAAAACAAGACAAAAAATATAAAGGATAATAGTTTTTTTTTCCAGATACGTTGTTTGATTTTTAAAAAATAATTTGTGTAGCTAAAATTCCGGTGCATTAACTTTCAACTTTCATATGTGAAGAAATAATGTCATGGAATAAAAAAAACATCAAAACAACAACTGTTGCCTAGGATGTGTTTATAGTTTTCTGAAAAGTTTCTAAAACGACATTATAAATAACACATAGACTTGACGTTTAACAGATCTTTCATACATGAAGGTTTGGCGATAGACACCGTAAAAAACAATTCCCTCAAATACACTATGTTGCTAAAAGTTTATGGGGAAAAAAAAAAGACTGTATTCAAAATTACAATGCATATAAACTTTATCACATTTAGCTACCCTTTTAGCTAGCTTTTTTTTGTTTGTTTTTTAAATCCTTCCTCTTGTTACATCCTTACAAACACCCACATACACAAGAAAAAAATTGAAATTTCATACATGCAAGTTTAATTACCAAGGAATCAAGTCTAATAATTTAACAATTATCAACTTCTTAGAAAGGTTTCTAAAAATGATATTATACTTACACATAGCCTTGATGCAACAGATCTTTAAAGCGTGAAGGTTTTGTGCCAGAGGAACCATGTCCAAACAATCAAGAACTTCTACTTTAACATTTTGTTAATTTTTTTGAGTTTCTAAAATAAAACGTATTGCTCACAACATTTACTAATAGAACCTAAAAGAAATGTCATGTGTAAGGTTATTGCCGATGAAACAAGTCTAATCATTCATCAGTATCAACTTCTAACTCTGATACAGTATGTTGTTAGATTTTGACAAAATATTTTGTGTAACGAAGTTTCCAGTCTAATTACTTTTAACTTGGGTGAAGAAATATTGTAATGGAAGACAAAACTTATGAGAAAGAACAAAAACAACTTTTACCTCAGATGTTTTTGTAAGAGTTTTCTGAAACGTTTCTAAAATGACATTATATTTACACCTAGCAATGGCAGCTAACCGAACTTTCCAGCGTGAAGGTTTAATGACCGAAAGAAAAAGAAAAATCTCAAACCCTCAAGAACAACCCAAGAACATTTACTGATCTGTTTACTTCTGATCAGTTTTTGTTAAGATTTTGAAGAAAATACTTTGTGTAACTCACATTACCGGTTATTTTGAGAGCATTCAGAGCTAACTCAACTTATATGTTAGGGTCTTTTTGAAACATCCAGAATAAACCTGTAAGGGGTTTATTCCTACCCCTGTGTGAATGTTTCCCTATAGAGATAATAATACAACCCCCATGTGTGACCGGTTTGTCCCAAACTCTGCGCTGTGTTGTGAATTTAACGAGACTGGACAACAAATATTACACAAGCCACTTTTATTATTATGAATTAATGAAAAGCCAATTGAATAAAAAAAATTCACGTTTGCTTATAACTCTGTGTTTGTGAGTCAAAACAGATAATTTTAGCCATGGAGTTCAAACATACACACAGTGTCACTTCCAAAGAAAAACATGCGTTAAACAACCTCTATTTGTGCTTCCTTACAAATAAACTGCATTTTTATCACCAAAAATACATCTTACTCGCAATAAACCAACTTTAAAAAAAAAAAAAAAAAGGTTTAGTTAAAGCTAGAGCTCCGTCAGAACTCACCTCTCTCCAGCTACGCTTACCGCGCGCGCACTGAAGGAGACCAGCCGAAACCGGAAGAAGAAGCGGTAACTCTAAAAGGGGCCGTGTCCCATTTTTTAGCAGTCACAAGCATAACAGAATATTTTAACACTAGTGCAAAACAATAAGATAAAAATAAATTAGCAATAAAATAATGATTTCCAAAGTATAAAATATCAAAAATATGAAAGAAATAACCAAAAAGACAGATTTTGAGTTAAAATAAATGTAAATATAGTATCTGCTACACATGTGTAGCATGTCTGGATCGGTCACTCTCACACACACAAGGACCACGCAACCATGCAGCGATGAAATTCAGTGCTTTTTTATTCTGCAAAAAGGAGAAATAATCAGTGGGTGAAACAGGCGACAGCTTCTCCCTCTCTGGTACACACACAGAGTCATTCACGGGGAGAACCCGATAACACATGCGCTCGTGAGCCTCGCACACAGGTAGACTGAGGCAGTCACATACAGATGTCGCCATTAAAAACCTGCGTTTCGAGAAAAGGGATCCCGTGACTTGCCGCGGCTTTGCGCGGCTGCGTGCGGGAAGCTGTGAACATGCCCTTCATTACCTGTAGGGGGCAGTCGTGTTTCAGTCTGAAGTATTGTGTGTCTACTGAAGCCGAAAATGTGTGCAAATTAAACTGCGCATGCGTGTTTGTAGTCGCTGTGTATCAGTCGGTTGGGAATCATCACGGAGGTTACAACACGGTGTGGCTGCAGCTGGAGTTTGTCGTGTTCGAGGTAAGTTTAGCTTTCTTTTTTGGATGTGATTCTCGCTTTCATGACTCCCAATTAATGTTCATCTTAATCTCAGGACGTACAATTAGCAATTTCAGTTTTTAATAGTGTGGAGATTCACAAAACACCGTTTTCGTGTAAAAACCTGAACCTACGGAGCCCCCATGGGTCCTGTGGTAAATAAATAAATAAATAAAATAATAACGAACCGAGCGCGCGGATTAATACACCGAGATGTGTGTTTCTTACCCCCAACCCGAGTGAAAACGGCGTGTTCAGAGACAAAGCCTCGCCAGTTAGATGCCATTTCTGAACAAACTGAGTCGTGTGTGTTAAAGCATTAAATGGTAAAAGAGCACTAGCAATAAACGTTTTTTTTTTCTGAAGCCGAACTTTATTAATGAGTTACGAGTAAAGAACCTGTACATATGTTCATACAGTATTGACAGCAGCTCTAATTTACTGCGGTAAAGCCAGCCGCGGTTCAGAAAAACACGGTCAAGCCAGCCGCGATTGATTTTAGTGCGCGCGCATATTACAGCGATTACGGTAGTTTCATGAACAACACAGAGAGAATGCCCCATATCTGAAAAATGCTGCAGTAAAATAGTTTCATATGTGGTGTGTATATAGTATGGGACGTCCTGAATAAGAACTGATCATTGTTTTTTTTCTGTTTCAGTCTGAAGTATTGTGTGTCTACTGAAGCCAAAAAATGTGTGCACATTAAACTGCGCATGCGTGTTTGGAGTCGCTGTGTGTGCCCGCGCTGTGTACAGTATCAGTCGGTTGGGAATCATCACGGAGGTTACAACACGGCGTGGCTGCAGCTGGAGTTTGTCGTGTTCGAGGTAAGTTTAGCTTTTACACTTATTAGAAATGGGGTCTTTATACCCCTTTGAAATGTAATAATGCCCCATATCTGAAAAATGCTGCAGTAAAATAGTTTCATATGTGGTGTGTATATAGTATGGGACGTCCTGAATAAGAACTGATCATTGTTTTTTTCTACTTTTTTTTTTATCATATAATGTGTGTACATTATATGGGATAAAAACTGACCATGGCGTTTTATACTTACTAGAATTAATTTTTTCATAGGTCTCTGAAGTGAAATAAAGGCATTTTATTTAACTTTTTTTCCCCATTGTGAACATTTGTTTATTTGACCTCTCTTCCAAAGCAGACGTTAATCCTCATTATAGAAAACATTCATTGAAGAATAACTGCTACTTTTGAACAGTAAAACGAAATAAAAATCAATTCTGGTATTTAGAAAGACTAAATACATTATTTTGTCTGTTTTCTACAAATTCTGCTGTAACTTATCTACATAAAACAATTATTTGAATGGTGAATATTTAAGAAAAATATTGTAACAGACAACCGTCAAAGTCACCAATAAATAACACGGATATTAAAGCAGAAATGCAAATATCTGTTTCTAACGGTGTCAGAAACTTTGTGTTAGTAGCACTGCTTGACATGCTTCATGCCTTCCTCTTTTGTAATTTGCTTTGGATAAAGGCCTAAATGTAGTTGTACGAATAAAAGATTATGTAATGATACAATGTAAATATTTTCACAGAAACAAAGCGTAAAGATGAGACGTGAATCTGAAGAGGATCTCTTTGATGATTGCCTGGTAAAGCATTGTTTTCTTATTAATTATACAATTTATTAATACCTTGAATATAGTGTTTGTTGTATTGGACAGAAGCATATAAATGCAAATGAATATATAAATATGAGTAATTATTGAACGAATTTTCATGTTTGGACTAACCCTTTTAAATACAAACTCAGCATTCATCATAGGATTTCCTGACACTGTAAAGCCATCTCATGCCATGTTTTACTGATGCAAGATAAAGCAATTTAACCCAAGTTTAACAATATGAAGTATATGAAGTGATGGTCATTTTTTTATTATCATTTATTTTTATTATTATTTTTTTCTCAATGAAGTCAGCACAGGTTGAAGCAATTCAGATTTTTTTTGCTTCTCAAAATAAATGATTTATTTTCTTGTAAATTTTATGCAGGGGGACAGACGAAGTGACACCTTCTTAAAATCCTTGTCGTCCGTGCTGTTGAAGGGGAAGAACCGGTTGGTGTATCCATAATCCTTGAAGGAGAGGCTATTTTCAGAAAGTTCTTCTAGAACTTGATGGGATTAAGCTATCACCAAAAGTGCAAGCTTTAAAGATGAAGTTATCATCTTAAAACATTTGATTTGGCTTGACTACAAGTGTTTACATGTTCAGCTTAAAATGTTTTCATGCATTAAGGTTTCAATGGCATACTTTTAAGTGCACTAGTCCAGAGTGCTGATTTGAAAGTTGCAACTTCACTGCTTCAGAGGGCTATTACGTTTTAACGTTTATTCTACAGTTTGTTTAAAGTATTTTCTGCTGCATTTTATTTCTGAATGAATGCTGTATTTTATTTATTTATTATTTTACACAATTTTGTTTAAAACAAGTATTTCAGGCCCTGGTGCCGTGCAGTTTTTTTCTATGGATGCAAAATTTAGCTGAATGCACTTTTATTAAAAAGACAACTTGGATCTAGACTGTGAATGTCACAAATATTTGGTAATGTTGGTGAATAAACTGTTTAATTATATTTTAGTTGTGTGATTTATGAAAGATATAGATGAAATAATTACTTAATTAATAAATTAGCAATGTTTACATTATTATAGGGAGTAATATAAATTGATAAAACCAAGTAAGGGAAAATCTCACAAAACATGTGTGTGTGTATATATATATATATATATATATATATATATATATATATATATATATAGTTAATTCAGGGCTATTTATGATGGAGACACCTTTTTACGTTTTAAATATGTAAAACCTCCGCTGCGTGTATTCATTCACAGGCTGCAGCGCGCGCACAGAGAAATAGGAGACTGTGGTGTATGAGTGGATTGGAGAGAAGAGAGCTGTTCAGTTACTATAAAATATAAATATATATATATATAAACATAATATGATCTTTTTGAGTTATAATGTTTTTTTTTATTATTCATAAGAAAACCTTTCAGTTTTGTAAATATTCTAGTTATAGTGTGTTATGTTTTTCTTTAGGTTAAACGGTTTTGAGAAATAGACCATCCAGCTAAGATAAATATTATGTCGTTGATTGATAAAATCTGGATTAAGGATAATTTATTTTATTTAATTTGTATTTTTCACCTCCCCCCCCCTGAGGGATTGCCACCTTATTGTGGTCAGGGGGTTTGCGTGCCACAGTGACCTTAAGAGCTATACCAACAGGAGCTTAGTCTTTGGAGGTGAGGGATGCATGTTGAAATGCAGACTTTTTAACCCAAGACTATATAAAAGTTTTTACAGTACTTAGATAAGGGGGAATCAAAAACTGCCCCCAAAAATGTTTTACTGCAAGTTTGAAAAACCCACTCTCACATCACCTAACACACACACAAATTATTTGCAAACCGGTTTCGCTGACACTTTGAGTGTAATTCATAAATTTACTGAACATATTCAAATAAACACACCATACGGCAAATAAATCATCTCAAAGCGTTTATTTTTTACACCTACACCTCCAACCAAAAGAGAAATGAGACACCTCTACCCCTGCACGTGAACGCGCCAAATGGAAGAGTAGGGGGAAGGGTTGGGATTCAGCCTTAATATTGGAGCAATAAAATTTACTTAAAATCTGTGTCCAAATTGTTATGAGGATTTTATCAAGTAAATCTTACAAGTTCTTTTTTTCAGTGCATGGGTGAACACGATGTTTTAAGAATTTAATTATATATATATATATATATATATATATTTATTTATTGTGTGTGTGTGTGTGTGTGTGTGTGTGACCGGTGCAACTCACACGTCCTATTCCATTGTCATTCAGACACATTCAGCGCGTTCAGACACAAGCAGCGCCAAATGCAGTGGACTCACATTCAGTACAGCAGGCCAGGATATAGTCTGTGAATACGGACGTAAAACTAACAGCAGATTAAACAGCTAAATGTAAAAGTATAAATATGATCCCTGTCAGTCTCCTAATCTAGTGACTGTTTGTCAGAAATCAGTATTGTGAAAGTATTGTAACAAAATTCTAGCCATATGGCAATATTAGTATATTAGTTTGACACCAATAGACAATCCACTCCAGAAAAATAGTTTTTAAAATGCATTCACTTACTTGGCGAACATTAATGATTTGATTCGAGGTTTGCACACTAAGACTCAGAAAAAGTGAAATAAAATGATTGCTGTTTAAATGGCATGTGTTTATCCTGTTTTGTCAGGTAACAGAACCTAAACACCTGTGCTGTATATCAGACAGCGATGGAGAGAGTGTAGATTACACACAGGTGCTCTCTAGTCATTAGCACTCATCAGGCAATGTCTATGGGCAACTGACTGCACTCAGACCAAAGGGGGCTGAATAATTACACACGCCTCACTTTTCAGTTATTTATTTGTAAAAAAAAAAAATGTTTGAAATCATGTATGATTTTCGTTCCACTTCTCGCGTGTACACCACTTTGTATTGGTCTTTCACGTGGAATTCCAATAAAATTGATTCATGTTTGTGGCTGTAATGTGACAAAATGTGGAAAAGTTCACGGGGGGCGAATACTTTTGCAAGCCACTGTAGTTGTCCTGAGATTTAACATTGTTACCAATAATAGGCTGAGGCATTCTCTGTCCATGCTCATAAGGAATCCCTCAATGTTTTTCAATTAGGGGACAGAAGCAGATCAGCTATGTTGTAGTTCAGGTGAAGAGGCGAGTTCACAGGAGGTCAATCTGAATGTTGATTATACAGTATATAACATATAATATGTGTGCGTGTATTATACATGTTGATTATACTAATATTTAGCATTATGAGGAGTGATAGGCTGAGGATGTAAGTGATTCATTAGTGTTTTTGGCAAAAGTTTTGAACTGACATTTCACTTTTTTGTCACGCTATTTCATCAGGCGGCAATGCTGTCCGGTCCTAGTGCAGTCAGAGGGGAAGAGTTAGGGTCAAAGCCATTGTTCACCCCCAAAAAAACTTTACTCACTATTTACTCCTTAAGTGGTTCCAAACTTTAATGATTTTCTTTATTTTGTTGAATACAAAATAAGATATTGGGGAAAAAAGGGGATTGGGGGATGGGGTATTAGTTGGAGTCATAGGTAGCAAACCTACGCCCTTGTGTGTGTGTGTGTGTGTGTATGTATATATATGGAAATATAATTAATATTTTCGTGTTTAATTACAAAAAAAAAACATTTTAATGGTTAGTGATTGTTGCAGACATTTACACTATTTTTGAGAACTATTAAGTTCTCCTTCAACGTGTCATAGCCGATAACTGCCCCTTTGAAGCCTTTGAATGGTGTTAAAAATACTTGCAAAACAAGTATTGCAGCCATACATTGGAGGGAACGTCTGAGGTGGTCAGTGATTGATGGCACGGTCGGTCGGAGGGGGTTGTGATCACACCTATAGATCTTTTGTTCTAGGCTATCGGTCAAATATCTCTCCACTTGGAAGCAAAAACATGCAAGAGATTTCAGCATCTCGACGCACATACTAAGCTGTTTATAAAGTAGACACTGTTTGTTTTTTCATTTTGTAATCTTTCCCGTGTTTACCGTGTACTGTACAATGTATATTCATTTTTTAATGAATTACTGTAAATAAACTACACATTCCGTTGATTTACCAGAAATGACTTTTCTGTTTTTTTGTGTGTGCTAAACTAAACTTCAGGGTCAAAGTAATAGCGATTTTATTTGAAAAGTATTATATATTTACAATGCTGATAAGTTCAAGCTTAGATTCATATATAAACTGCTTCAAAGTCTTTCCGTGACCGCTGAAATCCGACAGACGCAGGGCTCAAGGGAGGTGTGTCTGTGTGCGTGTGTGTGCGCGCGCGCGTGTATGTGTGCGGGTTAGTGTGCCTGTCCTATTTCAGCGGATTTTTCCGCTACCGCAGATCAGTTTATCAACTTGTAATATATACATTTTAGGAATATATTAACATGTGCAGACATTTAAGGGTGCGCTGCCCTCTCTTGCCCCTGCGTAGAGCCTACACACACACACACACACACACACATCTATCTATCTATCTATCTATCTATTATATAAATACACATTTGGAATCTGCATCTACATTTTCTGTTACAAGTATAGAATTAGGTTCAGCTGAAACTCATGATCAATGGTGTTAGGGTACTTATGTAGTGATAATTAGTTTCAGCCAGATCATTAAAACTAACAATGGACTATGACACTCTTGAGAGGGGATATGAAGGTGTTATTCATTTATTTATTCTCTACAAGGGTGCGAACAACAGTACAGACCAAACTATAACTCTCTCTTACTACTATAAAAATTCTAGATATAAACAAACAAAATACAGCTTTTTTTTCCTCAGAGGTAAACGGAAAAGTGAAGTTGTTCAGCTGTTCACTGTCACTGCAGCTTCTTCAAAGTCTTCCCACTCCGTGACCACTGAAATCCGACACGACACCACGTTAGGCTACGTCTTGACTCATTTGTATACCGACGGTGATTGGATGTTTCCCGAGGGCTCAGGGGAGTGTGTGTGTCTGTGTGTGTGTGTGTGTGTGTCTATGTGTGTGCGATAGTTTCACGGAAGCGAGTTCAGAACTAATCTAACCAAACCAAAAAAAAATAGCTGGATAGTTTTGTTCTTCAGAAAAGATATCTGAAGTCACAGAGAGATCCTGCTCTGTAGAAGCTGCCTCAGTCTATTTGTGCAATTACTCCATCCCGCCCTTATCAATGATAGTATAGTAATGATGTCGCTGTTGATTATCTGTTCTTGTGCTTTTGAAAAATAAATATTTTTTTCTAAGAACATGTAATAGGATGGTGTTTATTGCATATATGTATGTTTTTTTGTAATAGGCAAGTATATCAAAATAATTTAACTGTTTAATAGACATGGGTGTTTTTTTTACAGATTCACTGTAAAACATGAAAATAATAATAACCTATTTGTGAGGTAGAATTAACCCAACATTCCAGTTAAAATGAGCCAACAAACCCCAAACATATGGGTAGAACATTTGAACCATTTATGTGGTAGAATTAACCCAGCATTATAGTTAAATATGACCTAGCATTTGGATTGAATATTTAACCCATCTTGCTGGGTTAAATTAACCCAGCATTTAGTTAGTCCTATATTTACCCAGCAGCTGGGTTAAAAACAACCCAGATTGTTTTTAACCCAGCATTTTTTAGGGTGTTACACACACACAGACATGCGTGTGTCATTTTAATTCAAATGAACATTTTAATCTGTGCATGGGCGTCAACTCGCACGTTCTGTAATGTTCCATTGTCTTTTAGAGCCCATTACTAAAGCAGGTTACTAAAACCTGGCTTACTACCTATAAAAAATATTTCAATTTAACTCATGGGTCTCAATCACAGATGACACGACAAATTATATACTCTGAAACGTTCATTTGAACATTTAAAATGTTAATACAAAAATACAAAAACATGAATACTAATGTTATCATGGTGTAAATTATTAACATTAGGTTAGGTCCTGCCCTTAATTAATTCATATTATAATTACTTTTACATAGTATAGTTACTGGACTGACATTACCAAAACTAGCTATTTGATTTAGCCTTTCTAAAATCAACCCATATATCATTTATAATCAGAAAACATAAAACATATTATGATCTGTTCAACAGCCCATCTGTTTTAATATAGTTTGTATTTTTTATTATTCATAAGACAACCTTTCAGTTTTGTAAATATTTTAGTTATAGTGTGTTAAGTCTTACTTTAGGTTAAACGTTTTTGAGAATTTGACCATCCACCTTAGATAAATGTTATGTCATTGATAAAATCTGGATTAAGGATATTTTATTATATAATTATATATATATATATATATATATATATATATTTATTTATTTTTTTGTTTCCCCCTGAGGGATTGCCACCTTATTGTGGTCTGGGGGTTTGCGTGCCTCAACACAATTCAGCAAATACAATACTGTTACTATACAGTAAGGCCAGGTAAAAACAGTGCTCGAACATGATGCCCCCCTCCCCCCACCCCGTGTTGTCTGGTCTAGAACGGCGCTGCCTCTGACCGTCTTTTGTCTTGTAAATGAGTATTCTCACTCACCTTCCAATCCCCCCAGCGCACACACTCTGTTTGTAATGTAAACTGTACTGTAACTGTGTTTGCTAGGGCACTTGGTTATACACAGTACTTTAATGTATGGAACACTTACTTAACTTACTGGTTTGGTTTAAATATCGCTTATTACCTTATTCAACAAAATAAATTCATTATTAACGTATTGAAGTATTTTAGTTAAGGACAAAAACTGTGCTTGTGTTTAGAACTGCTGAACAGCCGAAAACACACACACCCATCCCCCCGCCAAAAACACACACACAGAGCAATTAACACCATGTCCTACTCAGGAGTGGAAGGTGAGAAACCTCAATGGAGAATACCAAGTTTGTCGTTGCTCTTTTGGAGTTCTTAAAACCCAAAACATTTATTTATACTGAGAAAAAATTATTATGGGTCACAATCACAAACACAAATACATATAATTAAGTGTTTAACTGGTTTCATTTGTTTCTATGATCAATAATTATTATTATTATTTTCAGCCCAACTCTTTGACTATTTAAAACAAAGTTGTGTCCCATTTTTTGCCCATTGAAGTTGTTGGTTCAACTAAACAATTTTTAAATACCCAAACAATCCCCCAAAATTAAAACACGCAAAACATGACTTTAACAATTCAATTTATTCTTCCAAAACTAGTCAAATTTAAAACAGTAATTTATATAAAACAGATGAATACATGTTGTCTTTTTGCTTAAACTTCATTAAACAACCCGGATACACCAGCTGCTTATAAGTCTCTATCTATAGTCCTTTTACATTAAAATAAAAAATTTTCAAATATCAAAACGATTACATATTTGTTATTAATAATGTTATTACTTAACAGTTTAAGTCTTTGTTTCCCCCAAAGTACTGTATCAGACATTTTGCAGTTCTATGTTCAGAATATACAGTAGACCTGATCAAACATCATTCTAAAGCTGTCGGACTGTGACGTCATCGCTACCGCAGATCAGTTCATCAACTTGTAATATATACATTTTAGGAATATATTAACATGTGCAGACATTTAAGGGTGCGCTGCCCTCTCTTGCCCCTGCGTAGAGCCCACACACACACACACACACATCTATCTATCTATTATATAAAATACACATTTGGAATCTGCATCTACATTTTCTGTTACAAGTATAGAATTAGGTTCAGCTGAGACTCATGATCAATGGTGTTAGGGTACTTATGTAGTGATAATTAGTTTCAGCCAGATCATTAAAACTAACAATGGACTATGACACTCTTGAGAGGGGATATGAAGGTGTTATTCATTTATTTATTCTCTACAAGGGTGCGAACAACAGTACAGACCAAACTATAACTCTCTCTTACTACTATAAAAATTCTAGATATAAACTAACAAAATACAGCTTTTTTTCCTCAGAGGTAAACGGAAAAGTGAAGTTGTTCAGCTGTTCACTGTCACTGCAGCTTCTTCAAAGTCTTCCCACTCCGTGACCACTGAAATCCGACACGACACCACGTTAGGCTACGTCTTGACTCATTTGTATACCGACGGTGATTGGATGTTTCCCGAGGGCTCAGGGGAGTGTGTGTGTGTCTATGTGTGTGTCTGTGTGTGTGTGTCTGTGTGTGTGTGTCTATGTGTGTGCGTACTTGTTCTACTGTTATAAAAACTCTAAATATAAACAAACAAAATACAGCTTTATTTTCAGAGGTAAACGGAAAAGTGAAGATGTTCAGTGTCACTATGCAGATGTTACACTCAGTGGAGTTACCGAAATCATTGGTTTAGTCCTCATTGAGCTTTTGTTCCTCTTATGTGAGCATAAACAGTGAAACATTCCACAGGTTTATAATACACCGCGGCCAAGTGAACCACGTTCCCGTCGAACGAAACGAGGCATAATCGTGGTGTTTGCTTCGGTTATGACACACCATAGTTTATTACCTGCTGTGGTAGATCTGAATATTTATTCAAACACAATAATAAAGCTTTATATCCTCAGGAGGGCTCAGTACATTGTTTTAGCGATAGTTTCACGGAAGCGAGTTCAGAACTAATCTAACCAAACCAAAAAAAAAAACATCCGAAGCTTCAAATAGAATGAACGAACTAATGAAATTGATATATATGTAATTGATATACTGTATATACAGACGTGTGTGTCATTTTAATTCAAATGAACATTTTAATGCTTTCTGATACACTTATCAACTTATCCACATAAACTTATCAACACATACTCTCCGTGCACGCACATACAATCTCTAAAAAAGTAAAATTAATAACATACATAAACAAAAATATAAACGTCTATGTATATTGAAGTTTACGGTGAACGCAGAGTCGGGTAAGCACATGTGATGACGCGCGCGCCCTCACCTCTTGTTACGACTGCCTATTTGGCCAAAAAATAATTGAACGATATGCCTGGTCCTGGAAAGAGACAATAAATATATAAATTTTTTTTATACATTTATTGCATTGTTTGTTGTTTACAGTCAAGCCATCAACATACAATAAAATGTAAACATGAGATCTAAACTAAAAACTGTGCTCCCTGTGCTGGCAATATCATCTCTTTGTTCTGCTGTCTCCGGCTCCCTCCCTGGTCCTGAACCGTACCATACATACCAGATCAAGAACTTGAAGATGAAGATTATATCTCTGGTCTTCTCTCTGACGGGTTCCTCCCTAGTTTCTGATGATCTCAATTAGTTTGTAGTGTTGCTTGTCCAAGGAAACCAGTAATCTTGCTTGAAGTGGAGCAGATATAATTCTCAGAAACTCATTACTGATCTTTAAAAAAAAAAAAAAAAGGTAAAAACAAAAATTGGACTGGCTCAAGTTCTTATGTTAGCAAATCTTAATTACAGTGTGTATAAAGTATAGAAAGCAGTACACTACAAACAGCACTCACTCCAAATTAGCTTGTTCTATGTTTACGTCACTTTCCTATTAATTTTTACATCGTTAACCAACGGTACTTAAATATAATTATTTTCTTCGGCGCCGCTGACTTACTGTATAAACTCCGGTGTTTTTGAAAATCACCACGTTAGTTAGCTAATGCTAATGCAGGTAATATAGGTGGTTTTAGCTACAGTAGCAAACACGGACACAAAACTCAATCTACAAAGTAGTTGTTCCTGACATAAATCATGAATTTGCTCATAGAAGAGATACATTTAACATAGAAATGACATGAGTTTGCTTTCTTACCTGGTTTAAAGGAGTTTTCATTGAGAATCTCCACCCGCATGTGATTCAGTCCGTGAAAATGCTGCGTCATGAGGTCATGAGACACGGTTTGAAGCAGAAATGTCCTTTGTGAATGGATTAGATTTAAGTTTAATCAGGGGCTTTAACTAACAGTAACTGAAATACAGGTTCTGATATCCTTCCTTACTTGTTTCAACGTCATGCTCCGGTTTGAGGCGGAAATAAAATTATACCGGCAAAACTATGGTCTAAAGACTGCGCATGCGCAAATCACACTCAACCTAATAAGAGTACCTTGATCAAAATGAAATATTTCACTTTGGTTTCCTGCTGTAAACAGCATTATACTTAAAAAAAAAAAAAAAAAAAAAAAAAAGATTCACCCATAAGCATAAATTAGACACTTCAGTTAAAAAGAGCAAATTATTTTTTTTACTAATGGAATGAGAAAAAAAAACACATTAAACTAGGTTTACTTTTTTCAGTGGATCCCTCAATAATTTCTGTCTCCTTTGCCTGTGTTTGATAATGTGAAGCACATATACACTCATTCATCATGAAAGATCTATTATAAAACAAAATAAAATTCATGTTCGCTTCAGCACTGTTCATCCGCGTCCTTACATTCATTGTTGTACTTGGTCCGGCTTTTAGATAAAGTCCTTCCATGCGCCATCTGGCGGATATTCAGTGAAGCGCAACACATTTATTTAAAATTCCCGAATGTTGCCTCCGGCAAGACGCGGCACGCCGCGCGCTAAATTGCGGCATCCCGCGGGAAAACACGCAGGGTTTTAAGGGCGACATCTGTATATAAACAAAATGATAAATAAAATAAATAACATTTTATAATATATATATTTATATATCGATACAACATAACATTTTACTCTATTCATATATACACACGTGCACACATACACGCATATACATATAGGGCTCATCATTTAATAATGTATAAAATACAATAAACATGTTACATTAACTTCTATATTAATTAAATTATCTATCTTAAAATATACTATAAAGGAAAAAGAAAAAATATACAAAACCCTTCAGTACAAACAAATTAATATTGCTTTCATTACATATCAAAATTAAACATTCAATGCGCTAGCATCCTACCGTGTAAACTGCACCACGTACAACCTGTATTAATTAAACCGATTTCCCTCACATGTGGCACTCTAGATATAATGCATATTCCTTAACAATCAAATAAACTTTTTTTTTTTTGTAAGCAGGATTAAACAACCAACATACCTGCAACAAGGAGAAATAATCAGTGGGTGAAACAGGCGACAGCTTCTCCCTCTCTGGTACACACACTATCATACGACACCAATTGATTAGCATCACGAGGTACATCAATTAAGTCAGATAATCATATTAAATTATTAATTTCCATCATGACCAACACCATTAAATGCTAGTATAAGGTAGTCATGCTCATCCACCAAAAATATGCATTTTAGGCAAGAAACATTGTCATACCAGAGTCATTCACGGGGAGAACCCGATAACACATGCGCTCGTGAGCCTCGCACACAGGTAGACTGAGGCAGTCACATGTCGCGTATGGAGAAAGCCTGAAGTGTCCCGCTGATATCGCTCCCCCCCCCCCCCAAACAAGGCCTCAACAACAGAGTTCCACTACTTTAACATTCTTTTTTTCTTGTGAACAATTACAGAAGAACAAGAATTCGTGGAGTTCATTAAACCAATAAAACAAAATGGAAGAAAATTAAAATGTCAGGGACAATAAAATAAAGGTGAAAGAAGAAAAATAAAAATACAAACAATGAAAGGAAAAGCAAAACAAGCAAGATTAAATCAATGTATTACTCACACCAGTTACATTCTCCCCCCTGAACTTCACGAATTTTGACCATAGTAGGGATAAGTATACACTGGTGTCATTAGACCAAATGTTATCCAGAAAGTTGTGCAACAAAATACGTCTCCCACTCACAGGGAAGGTGAGTACCGCAAGTTGATCAGGCTTACTGCAATCACCTGCAAAGGGTGCCTTAAACACCATTCATCTCAGACGAACTACGTCTCTCATCTGGAACAACATACTGAAATACATTGACTGTAATCATAAAACTCAAAATGATAATCAATATTGTACTCAATATGTTCTCATCTCAATAAAGATCTTACAACCCCACCAACTGGATCTAGAGTCTTGATGGATTGGGCCATGTTCTCTATCAATCTGTTGACAGGTTTCACAATCCTACCCACTCTGGTCCGAACTCTCATTTCCCTGGGAGCAAGAGGTGGCTTGCTAACCTCAGCAGCAGAAATACAAGAGCCACCCTGGAGAACTGACTCAGAACGCGCAATGTGCAAATCAGGACTCAGTCTTTCATCCGAGCAGCCCACGCTACTGTTCTCAGTACAGTCATCTTTGGTAACCAATTGCTCCTGTCCCAACGACTCAGGAATTGTGTTCAGCAATTCAGTACCATCAGATATGCATGACAATGTCTGCTGCGGGTTGTCACAAGCTGCTGTCTTTTCCGACATACCTCGGATTCAGTACCAGCAACATCAGCCATTGAACCACTTCTACTGCTAAATACGGATCCACCACCATCCTCGGATGCCTCATGTTCACCCAGCTCAAGTGGAAGGAAATTCGCTTGCAACAACAAATTGCGGTGAACAGTTTTCTCCTGACCCGTTTTGGTGTTACAAATGCGGTAGATGTGACACTGGGGGTTCATTGCAACTACCCTATAGGGCGTGGACTCCCACTTGTCTGCTAGTTTTCTTTTCCTGCGTTCACCTTTGTTAGCTAGCAGAACCTGATCTCCCAACTCAATGTTACGACCTTTCGACCTTTGATTGTACAGATCAGTTTGACGCTGCTGACTGACATCAACGTTTTTCTGAGCAACAGAGAGCGCTTCCTTCAGGTCATCTCGTAACCTTTTTACATATTTGTCATAATCAACAATGTCACTGTCTCTCTCAATGTTGCTGAACATGACATCCACAGGCAGTTTTGGGACCCTACCAAACATTAGGTAAAACGGGGCGTAGCCAGTGGACTCGTGCGCGGTACAATTATACGCAAATGTCAGTGTTTGAAGCAACTTAGCCCTCGGCGGAAGTGCCCTGATCATTTTACCCAAGGTTCTGTTGAACCTCTCAACATTTCCATTCCCCATTGGGTGATATGCAGTCGTTCGCGATTTTTTTACTCCGGCTACCTGCAGCAGCTCTCGGATCAGCTGACTCTCAAAGTCAGCCCCCTGATCCGAGTGGATCCTGTCAGGAAAACCGTACACACAAAAATAGTGATCCCACAACTGTCGCGCTACTTGTTTCGCTGACTGATCACGACATGGAAAAGCGCGAGCCATCCGAGAAAAATGGTCAGTCACGACCAACACATCCACACTACGACCTTTTGAATTTTCTGCAGTCCAAAAATCGATACACACAAGCTCCATTGGACTTGATGTCTTCACACTCTCCAATGGTGCTCTACCTTCGGGTTCAGGCGTTTTACTGACTACGCAGCGCTTGCAACACCTAACATACCTGCGAATGTCACATTCCAACCCAACCCAAAAGAATCTTTGTCTTGCCAGATGCATTGTTGGACTTTGGCCCTGGTGCCCTGCCTCGTCGTGTACCCGTCATGACCTACGTAATTAGAAGATGGGACAACATATTGTAATCGTCTCTTCCCTGTCAAATTGTCTTTGCTTACACGATACAGTACACCATCAAGCATCTTTAATTTGTCCCACTGTTTCAAAACCCTGAGCACCTTGTACGTCTCACCCGCACGTTCACGGCGTGAGGCTCTCTTGCCCCGAACAACATAGAACAGAACCCTGGACAGACAGGAATAATTTTGTTGCCTGTCTCGAAGTTCATCTAAGGAGAAGACTAGCAATGGGCACTGCCCCGGGGGCAACAACTGTTGAGTATCCTGGGCAATCCAAGAGATGGCTCTTGACTCAACCCCTGCTTCCCAGTCACTATGACTTTGTAACACTGCAGACACCTCAGCATTGGAAAGTGGATAATGGCTCAACACTGTGCAGGGAGAGCATTCAATGCTCTGAATATCAGCACTAAGCCTGAATGCATGCTGCACCGTCTCTTCCCCAAATTGTTCCGCTTCCTTGAGCAACACATTGTATGGCTCATTTAACAGCCTCTGGCTGACCTGACTATGGACGAAGGGTCGACGGCTTAAGGCATCGGTCACCACGTTTTTACTGCCAGGTATGTACTTGATGCTGAATCGGTAGGGTGCTAACTTGGAAACCCACCTCTGCTCACACGCATCGAGTTTAGGCTTTGTGAGGATGTAAGTCAAAGGATTGTTGTCCGTCCAAACAACAAACTCGTGACCCTTCAGCCAGTGGCTGAATTTGTCACAAACGGACCACTTCAAAGCCAAGAACTCTAGTCTGTGAGCAGGGTACCTCGTCTGAGCGCGCGTGAGTGCTTTGCTGGCAAAAGCAATTGGCCGGGTTCTGGTCTCACCTTCTGTAACCTGTGACAGGACAGCGCCCAACCCGTCCATAGACGCGTCAGTGGACAAAATGAACGAACGGCTTAAGTCAGGATGCGTCAGTACCACAGAATTCATCAATGCAGCTTTTAACTGCTGGAAAGCCATACTGTGCTCTTCCAGTCATCGGAACTTAACTTCCTGAACGTAGCACCCATCCCCGGAGGTTTCTTGCCCCTGGGCGCAGCTGTCAAGGCAAACAGAGGTTTTGCTATGGTGGAACAATTCTGGATAAACCTCTGGTAATACAAAACCATACCAAGGAACGATTTAATTTTCTTCTGGGATGGGGTAACTCCATCCTCCATCATTAAGTCAGACTCTTCTACCGCTCCAATAGCACTGACCTTATCTGGGTCGGTCGCTACCCCTGAACTATCGATGATGTGCCCTAGAAACCGCACGCTTCTCCGGAGGAAATGACACTTCTTGGGAGCTAGCTTTAACCCATGCTCTCGAAGTCTACTGAACACCATCTCGAGCCTCTTGATGGCCTCACCTTCATCTGGGGCATATACATGTAGGTCGTCCAGATAACAGAGTAACGTCAAGAAATTTTGATCGCCAAAGATGTTAGTCACCAGGCGCATAAAGCCAGCAGGGCTATTGCACAGTCCCTGAGGCAGACGATTAAATTCAAAGAGCCCCATCGGCGTTGTGAAGGCCGTGAACTTTTTGTCCTCCTCCGCCATCGTGATTGTTACGACCTTTGATGGAAATTTTGTCTAGGAATTAAAAAAGGAGTAACATTGAGATGATCAAGAGAAAAAGCCTAAGTAGGTGGCAAGAGAAACGAGGGACACTCAACTTAGCACCACAAAAGATTTATTGCTCCCAACTAGGAACATCTACAAACATTTAACAAACCATAAATTATCAACAATAAATTGTATAACCAAGACAAACGGGAGAGGGAACTAGAAGTGGCGCTAGAAACTCAAAGAAATAAATATAACAAAAGAATCCCCACTGTCTCCTCCCGGTCCTCTAAATAAGCAAATAAAAATATGAAAAAAAAGTCAGCGCAAATGCGCCCTAAACTTACTCTACCTAAAGAAAACACAAAAATACACGTTTAGCGCACTTCGCTATACTAGTGTATCTAATACATAAAAGAAACTCCTACGTGCAAGGTGTATGTCACGTGACTTGCTAGGCTGTTCCACTTCTCCGTTGTCTGAAAGACGACAGTTAGTTTGAGTGGAGCTCAGGTGGGCTAATAGTGGCAAAGGTATTCGTTCAACAAGAACACAGATGTCAGCAAACACAAACTTTACACAGATCAATCTAAAGTTTGAGTAATCTCGCAAGTGGTTAAAACAGTAGCAAACAGTCAAAACACCACAACATAACAGTGACACGCCAAGTCAAGCAGCCTCCATCTTCCCGTTGCCGCTTCCGTTTTAAAGGCATCGGAACAGATCGTAATTGGCGGAGACCACACGACGTCACACTTGACCAATGATGATTGACAGGCATATCCACCAATAGTGTCCTGAAGGTAGGCGGTACCTAGAAGCGCTAAACAGAAACAGAACCTACACAAGAAAACGGTTCGTAACAGTGATGTTATAAAAGCCAGAGGTAAGATCCATTGCACTAAAGATCGCGTTTCCACCCAAGGCTGCCAAGCAGTCTGCTTGGTGAGGTAAAGGATGAGCATCCTTGACGGTCCTGGCATTAAGCCAACGGTAGTCAACACAAACACGAAGATCACCGCTTTTCTTCCATACTAAAACTAACGGGGATGCCCACTCACTGCAAGACTTACGGATAATCTCTTGCTCCTCCATTTCGGAGAGCACCTTTCTCAGTTTGTGATATTGAGCAGGAGGAACCCGACGATACGGGAGCCTGAACGGGCGACTATCTGATAGATGAATCCTGTGAACAAACTCCTTGGCTTTACCACAATCTAACTTGTGTTTAGAAAACACGTCTTGATGTCTTTGAATTAATTGCAGAAGCTTGTCTTTCCAGTACGGCGTCGTCTCACAAGACTCAAAGTCGAGATCACAGAGTCCGAGTTTCTGCAGCGTGTCACGAATACCAGAAGGAGAACCAACCTCTGCATCTACACTAGAGGAGATAGATTGGCTCTGTATGTTCAACAATTCCCTGTCACCATGTCCAGACTGGGTGTCAAGGTCCTCTACCGCTAAAACAGGAGAAACATCTGCTATCTTAGCGTTACGTCTCAAGGTGATGGGTTTACTAGATGGGTTGATCAACTTAACCGGTACCCATCTGTCACCAGGCAGCGTAGCTATAACTCGTCCAACAAGAACACCCTTCTTATGAGTTTGTGCCCTCGGTGATTCAATCATCACAGTGCTACCTACAGAAATAGTGGAACTCATTGGGAGCCTACCCCACACAAGGTGCTCTTGCCAAGGTAACAGTGTGACTGCCTGAGTAAGCTTAGCAGTACCGACAACTGTTGGGATATTACCACCCTCCCACCTATCGTGCCCAGCCAACGAGCAAAACATCGGCATGGGGCTGCTCAACCTCAAGAGTTTCACATGCATCAAGTAGCTTGCGCTCTACTTCCTCATTAATAGTACATGCCATAGAACCAGTGTCTAACAAGCCGTGGCAAGTGACCGCATCATTCACCAACACATCAGTGTAAAATAAACTATCAGCTTTTTCTAGCTTCGCTACGTTTTGGAACAAAATGATGCTACCGCTTGGTTCAACCTGACAATGGTTGCTATAAATTAACATAGGATCATCCTCGCTGGTGAGAGGCTGACTCTCAACACTCACACTGCTCTCTCCCCAATGTGAGTGATCTAGTTTTCCTGATCGTTGCTAATCTGGGCAACACCTTGTGCAACAACTCTGTGACACTGTCTGCGTTGATGTCCAAACTCTAGACACTCAAGGCATCTTTTTTCTCTCATGCAGTGTGAGCGAGTCGAGTGGGATCGGTCTCCGCACACAGCACACGGCGAAGCTCGATGCCAGGGTGACGTTCGGGGGTTTTGTTCTGAAACTGGTAAAGTCGTGCGCTCCAACACCCTTTCTAACATTTTCAGCACGCGCTCCAAAGTGCCTAATTCTGTGGCTTCGCTTGTTTTAGTGTGCGGGCTTGTAGGACACGCAGCAGAAGTCATGACCGTACCTTCGCTTCCCACTGTTACCTGAGTGCTGGCAGGCTTTTCCGCAACGACAGCTTGATTTACCGTGACTTTAAGCACAGATGGAAGTGGCTTTAAGATCTCTCTCGTGCTCATCGATGGCCTCTTGGACCTCTTCGGCCGACCATTTGCTTATAGGCTTACACCTAAAGACATTCGAAAGATCAGGATTAGGACAGTTCCTGACAAACATCATTGCGATCTCTGAGTCAATGTTCTCCATCCTGCCCCCACGTCTCCGTAGATGAGCATCTGCTAGCTCGGCTGCTTCATTCAACCTAACCCAGGGTACTCAACAGTGTACTCATTAAGCTTTGGCTGAGTCGCGTAAAAATCAGCTAATGGCTGGCAAGAGCTAGGGCTCTCGCTAAAGTAACGCTGTAGTACCTCAAACAAATTCAGGACATAGCACTGCAACCGGGCTACTTTTTAGCTTAACCTTAACAATGCTTCTTGCCCGACCACTGAGATGATTCAGTATTTCTTCTACGCTAGCAGCTTTGCTGCAACCCCTTTTGCTCAGATACACATTCATCTGTTCAATCCATTCCAAGATGGAATATTTATCACTATCATCCCCTCTAAACATTTGAGGCTCTTTAATATCAGTCTTGACTACTAGATTCACCTTGGAAAGGTCAAGACTTGTAGACAGGGGCGTTGTGCTAAAGCTTTGTTGCTCAAATGACCGAGAAGAAGAAGGTAGTGCAGAGCTGTGACTGTTTAACAATCGTGAGGCAATTGAGTCACCAATTTGGCTTCCCAGCTCACCAATGAGATCGCGTAGTTGCTCTGTAACATTATCAGAACCAGCATTGACAGGAGTGGAAGACTTTGGTTCACTTAGCTCGTTATTATGTGATGTGGTTTGAGCAGTCACAGAATCATAGACCAAAACACGTGGTTTACCAACTACAGGCTCGGATAACCCCAAAAAACCCCGTCCCCTGCCAATGTGTGGCGTAGTTAAATTTTCATTCAACTTCCCTTCTGCCATATTATGACAAGTAGATAGCATATGAAAAAAAAAGAAATCAATTTCAGTTACTGTACTGTTTACAATAGAATTAAGGAAACAAAAAAAAAACTACAGTTCAAAATGCACAGTGTGTGAAGCCAATGTGTGCATATCGTGAGTGAGGACTCAGTTACTGAGGTCAGCTCGGTGTCCAGACACTGCCACTGGAATGTCAATAATGAAAAACCTTTATCGTTTGTTGATTTCAGAAGCGTTGTGATTCCGCGTTGTCGAACCCCAGCGATCAGCTGCAGCAGATCTGGTGCATCCGGGTCACGGCACCAGTTTTATGTAGCATGTCTGGATCGGTCACTCTCACACACACAAGGATCATGCAACCATGCAGCGATGAAATTCAGTGCTTTTTTATTCTGCAACAAGGAGAAATAATCATTGGGTGAAACAGGCGACAGCTTCTCCCTCTCTGGTACACACACACAGAGTCATTCACGGGGAGAACCCGATAACACATGCGCTTGTGAGCCTCGCACACAGGTAGACTGAGGCAGTCACATGTCGCATGTGTTATCGGGTTCTCCCCGTGAATGACTCTGGTATGACAATGTTTCTTGCCTAAAATGCATATTTTTGGTGGATGAGCAAGTGTCCCGCTGATATCGCTCCCCCCCCCCCCAAACAAGGCCTCAACAACAGAGTTCCACTACTTTAACATTCTTTTTTTCTTGTGAACAATTACAGAAGAACAAGAATTCGTGGAGTTCATTAAACCAATAAAACAAAATGGAAGAAAATTAAAACGTCAGGGACAATAAAATAAAGGTGAAAGAAGAAAAATAAAAATACAAACAATGAAAGGAAAAGCAAAACAAGCAAGATTAAATCAATGTATTACTCACACCAGTTACACATGCATGGACGTAAACACATATGCACATGTAACCCGTTCGTTGGATTAATCTCTATCAAAAGGAGGAAAAATATCTACAGGGTCTGAGCTCACCAAACACACACATACATTTATAGTATTTCGAGGCTCGGGTTCGGGATCTCCCACTACACACACAGTATTACCGATAAATTTATGTTTATGAATTGTGGCTGCACTTGTTTCAATCTATTCACCAACTGCTTGAATAAATACACATACACAGAAAATCAGGTTTTAACGAATATTTTGTCTTTAACAAACTTTTTCTTTTTCTTTTGTTCTCAACTACAATTATATTGCAATACTCTTTTTTTTCTTTCAAAAATTCAAAAGAAAATCTTTCAAGTAATTACAACTCAACCCTTGAAATATAATGTCAGTTCACAGTTAACATTGAAATGAAAATAACAAAAAAAAATATATATATAGTCCAAACAGTCCAAAAAATGGACTGCAGTTTATGTTCAGACAATTACCTTTTTTTTTTTTTTTATGTAAAATGTTTGAAAATTCAATTTTAAGCAACTATTCAGTGTTTTGCATGCTAAGGTTTTTGGCATGTTTACTTTTTGGGCTGTTTGTGTTTTGCCCAGCAAGATCTGATTTACAGTACGAGTTCAAGTTAAGTGTCTACTAATTTGGCAGGATTTAATAGCAGCTAATGTTTATTTTTGGACAACAGACATGTTTAGAATTGTATAATGCTATAATAACTGAATAAGGCCCTGAAAATAAATAGCTTGTTCATGTTCATCAATTGTTCTGAGTCTTTTCCACTGGGGGAGATTCACTTTTTCCCTACCCAAAAGTGTCAATCGAAAGAAATGGAAGCTATCAGTCCCCACTTGATTAGAATATCTTTTAATTCATTGCCTACTGGTAGATATTAATATTTTGTAAATTAGTTTACTGCTAACCATTTGTTTACCTCATTTAATATTTACAAATTCTTGTACAAGCATTCATGTTGAATTAAAGCATTAAACCAATAGACCTGTATAGAGGACTTCAAGCACATTATGGTTAGAAGGTAAAATATTTGAACGGCACAAACTTTTTAAAGGCCATACGCCAGTAAACGATGAACCTGCCTGAGGGCATACAGTATTGGCATAAAGTATTTTAGTCAATCTTATGCCCTTATTTGAAGCAAGTTACAAGCTGCAACAAAAAGTTCTATTCCATGGTTTCCATCATCAGTCAATGGATTTATTGGTCTTATCTCCACATCCTGCTGGTGTTGATCTTGATGGTGTTGCATTTGTACAAGATGTTGTCTTTGACTTTGAGGAAGATTTAACATTCCAGTTGTCCACAGTTGCAGCAGGGACCTATTTTCCATTGTCCTCAAGCTGTGGTGGTTCCACTGGTTTCTAAATTCATCAACAGATCTGTTGATTCTTGGAAGATAAACATGGTGGAGAGCCCTAATGTGATGTGGGTCTGTGCTATTTAAAAGTCCAACATTTTCCATAAAGAGGAAAAGGTCTTTAAAATATGCTGACACAACCCTGTTCAATTCTCCCCACAGTCTTTCAATTCTCTGGTTATGTACACTACTTCCAACCATGAAACTACCCCGGTTTCCACCACGATTCTCAATCATAAATCGTGCAATATTGATGTTCTCACCACCAGCATCACCCCTGACATGATATGGAAGTCCAAAATTATTGACAGCATCCTGGAAAAGTTGCAGGGCAGTTGAAGCTCTGTTGTCTGTACAACATCTCAGGTAGGTAATGCAGCGACTGTATCCATCTACTCCACCATGAAAAACAAATCCCCATGGATTTAACTTGTGATTTGTGTCGGTATGCCTGGAATGAGAGAATTTTTTTGGGTCAACTTTTAAACCAGCTTACATCAAATTTTAACTCCTTTGCCAATGCTGCTGTACTTACTTTTTAACTATATAGTACATGGACACTGATGACATAATTATTTAAATGTAAAAAAAAGAGTGGGGGATGGGGTGTATTGTAAAGCAAGTATTTTTATAAGGATCTCTTAAAATGCAATGAATGTTACAAAACTCCAGAGATCTTTTTCTTTAGAGACCAAAATAAATTAAATATATAGGAGATTATAGAAATGTAATGAAATAAAACTCCATAAATTGTAAAATAATTAAATAATTGCTATTATCATGACATAATAAACTGACCAGGCAAAAAAAAAAAAAAAAAAACTCACCACCTGATTTTAAATGAGCAAATTAAGAGATTCTTTAGATAAATCCTGCACTAATTAATATGGTTCAGGTAGTGTTATGATCTGGGGTTGCTTAAGTTAGTCAGGTCGATGTTAAGCGATGTCATGTGCACAAAAATGAGGCCAGATGACTGAATTACCAGGGTTTTGAAGGGATTTTTTCTTTCATGATGGTACGAGCGTATTCCAAAATGACGATTCCAGAATTTATCAGGATCAAATTGTGAAAGTGGTTTAGGGAGCATGTGACGACATGGTCAGACAGGTATTGGCCAACACAGAGTCCTGACCCAGGGGCGTTTCTACTGTAGGATTTTCAGTTAAGTGGGGCTCAGCCCCCATAGATGGTTATTTGGCTTGTTCAGAATCAGTACTCAAATCCTCTTGATCACACACGCTGTTTACCGTATAAACCTTTTACTTTGTACAGGTACAATCAGAAAAATGTAACCAGAAAACAGCATATAACTTTAAACTTACATTGATTAGCAATATAAACAACACACCTACAGTATGAGGCTGGACAATGGAATAAACTGTGTGGGGGCCAATAATGTCAAACATTTATCTGTTAATTCTTTGACAATACTGCTGCTTTTTGTTGGAAACTGGCAGACATAAAAAATGTGAAAAATAGTTTCTGATGCAATGACTTCAATCAATGTTGGGGACACAGTGTTGATGTGCCTGAGGGACTGCACTTTCAGAGAACTGAACTGTAGAACTGACCACAGAACTGGAGATGGAAGGTTTTTCCAAGTCACATGGGAATAAGTCTCCAAATGAGCAGCAGGTAAGAATAGAACATCTTTTTATTTTCATGTGACTTGAAAAACCTTCCATCTACAGTTAAATATAAATATTAAAACTTTGATCATGTTATCTAGTTTAATTTGGTGTTTTAGCTACATACAGTAAATAAGACAGTAGGTTCTCAATTCAACCCCTTAAAATTTCATACAGTTGTGTTCAAAATTATTCAACCCCCAATGCTGTAAAGGGTTTTAGGGAATTCAGTGTACATTTGTAATTGTGTTCAAAATTAAATCTTAAGTACTTTTTAAAGAACCAAATGTAACTAAAATGGCATAAATTGTTTTTGTAATACAGTATTAAATGTTTTTTTATGTGATTTCTTCATCGACACAATTATTCAACCCCTTAAAGACTACCAAGAACAGAGGTTCATTCAAGTGTTTTCGATCAGGTATTGTAAATACTTGTGGATATCAACGAGCAGCAATCAAGCATAATAAGCACCAATTAGGCAGATTTAAAATGACTGAGATACTCAGCTCCTTCTAGACATTTACTGGTGTGTTTACAAACATGGTGAAGTCAAGAGAATGGTCCAGGAAGACAAGAGAAGAGGTGATTTTCTCTTCACAGGAAGGGCAATGGCTATAAGAAGATTGCAAAGATGTTAAACATTCCAAGAGACACCATAGGAAGAAGCATCATTTGCAAATTCAAGGCAAAGGCCACTGTTGAAACGCTACCTGGTCGTGGCAGAAAGAAGATGCTGACTTCGACTGCTGTGTCCCCGTGTGACTGCTGAGGAACTGAAAAAAGATTTGTCAGATGCGAGTACTGAAGTTTCAGCTCAGACAATAAGGCACACACTGCGTAATGAAGGCCTCCATGCCAGAACTCCCAGGCGCACCCCCTTGCTGTCTCCAAAGAATAAGAAGAGTCGACTGCAGTATGCCAAAGGTCATGTGGACAAACCACAAAAGTTTTGGAATAGTGTTCTGTGGACTGATGAAACAAAATTAGAACTGTTTGGGCCCATGGATCAACGCTATGTTTGGAGGAGGAAGAAAAGAACACCTTGCCTGCTGTGAAGCATGGTGGGGTGTCAATCATGCCTTATTGGGGCTGTTTTGCTTCTGCAGGTACAGGGAAGCTTCAGCGTGTGCAAGGTACCATGAATTGTCTTCAGTACCAGGAGATATTGGAAGAAAATGTGATGCAGTCCATCACAAACCTGAGGCTTGGGAGACGTTGGACCTTTCAACAGGACAATGATCCCAAGCATACCTCCAAGTCCACTAGAGCATGGTTGCAGATTAAAGGCTGGAACATTTTGGAGTGGCCATCACAGTCACCAGACTTAAATTTGATTGAGAACCTCTGATGGGACTTAAAGAAAGCAGTTGCAGCACGCAAGCCTAAGAATGTGACTGAACTGGAGGCCTTTGCCCATGAAGAATGGTCTAATATACCCGTAGATCGCTGCAAGACACTTGTGTCAAGCTATGCTTCACGTTTAAAAGCTGTTATAACTGGGAAAGGATGTTGTACTAAGTACTATGAATGAATGTCACTTGGGGGTTGAATAAAACTGATAATGATGTGAGCACAGAAAAGACATTTGTGGTTATTTCATTATAAATGTTATCTTGTACTGTATTTGTCTGACTTACAAGTGCCTCTTTGGTTTAATTGTAAACAAGATGACTGAAATGATCAAAATCAATGTCAAACTGGCCAAAACACTCAATTTCAGTGGGGGTTGAATAATTTTGAACACAACTGTAGCTACTCGGCTATTTATTCAAATTCATTAATATAGACAAACATTGTTTTAATGTAATTAAACAAAGCATATTCTTAATATCATTCTTTTATTTGTTTCTGTTCATTTAAAAAGTAACTTTTTCTAAATCAAAGTGACAAAAACCCTACTCTAAGGCAAATTTTACGATTTGGGACATTATTTAATACAATACAAAAAATATTTATTACATAAATATTTATTACAAAAAAATTATTTTTCTATCTCTGTAAATCACACTGCTATGCAGTTAAACCGTGCACTGAATGCTGTCTGTTACTATTTTTAATAATCTATGTGTATAACTCTATGCTAGTTAATGCCATATGCACTGTGCAATGTTTTATATAGACAGTAAGGTTTTCCAATTAAAACAGCAGCAGAAGATTGTTTTATAAAGTAGACTATAGGTTCATAGAGTCTGATGTATTAAGGGCTTCATTTTCACTAGAGGATACAGATTTAAGATTTAACTGATTAATCCCTCATGACATTTTGTAAACTGTATTTATGAGAAAGGACTGCACTGATACAGATATAACAATTTATCGAGAAACACACACCTTGACTTAATCCTCCCTCTATGATGGCGAATTGAAGACCGCGCTGAAAGACGGGAGGAGGTGAAGTCTGCAGACACTTTCATATGAAATTTAAATGGGATGAAGCGATCGCCAATTTGTGTGAAGTTTATGGAGAATTTAAGGTACAGTGGTTACAAAATTGGAATGGCGATCTCGCCGCGTATACCGCCGTTTAAAGGCAACAGCGGCCAAAATAAATCAGTTGCAATTCAAAGTCATTCGTAAAATGGCCGCCAGGTGGCGCAAAGTGACATTTTCATTCATCGCAGTAAATACAACAGTGATGGTAATTTCCACAACAAACATGAAAAATCTGAACCAGAGCTATTAATGTGTACTGTACAATAATGAGTAAAAAAAAATTATAGTAGATTTATTAACTGAAATAAATGACCATATTTTTCAAGAGAATTTTCAAGCCCCACTCATCAAACAAAATTATAACGAAATCGGCCAAGTTTACTATTTATTTAAATATAATTTTCTAAACCAATAAGATAAAAATAACACCAAGTTATTATTATAACAGGCTTACTTCGTCACTTATCCAGAGCTTGCTTTATTAACCTTGCCTTATTTAAGGTTACTTGGGTGCATCGCCTTTAAGTGCTTGCTTGGTGTAGCAGTTAGAGCCCATGGTCAGTGATACATAAAGCGCCGGTTCGAATCCCGAGGGGTGATGTTTTAAATTTTTTTATTTTAATTATAGCAAAATTAAAATTAAAAAAAATGTTGTATTTTGATTTTGCTTCAGCATACTATAGAAAAACAGCAAACTCGCACGCAACCAGTTTGTATTCTTTAAATTTAGGGGAGTGACGGCTCGGTCTGCTGCTGCTGCGTGTGTGTGTGTGTGTGTGTGTGTGTGTGTGTGTGTGTGTGTGTGTGTCATTATACTGATGAAAAGTGGTGGCCATCTGCAGTACCGGGAGTTTTGATTTACGACAGCTGTTTACGGCAGTGTAGTCCAGTGCGGGAGATGCATTGTGGGTAATGAGGTCCGGTGTTACATCTGTTACATTTTTGATAACAATTGTTTTTTTACAAACATTTCTAAACCAATAAGATCAAATGACACCAAGTTTAAAACAGATAAAATACACGTGCAAATAGTATAATTGTATAACAGGCTTACTTCGTTACTTATTTAACGCTTGCTTTCAAAGAAGTCGAGTGGCTTATTAACGTCACGGAGGTGTGTTGTCTCTTAGTGCCTGGTTGGGGTAGCGGTTAGAGCGCTCGGTCAGGGATTTACAAAGTGTCGGTTCGAATCCTGGATGATGCTGTTTTAAAAAAATTGTTCTATTTTAATTTTACTCAGCAAACAAACAGCAAACAAAAAAATTTATTATTCAGAGCACGATATACAACCGTAATGAGTCCCGTAACCGGCTTATACAGCTGGCATGTGACCAACGTATTTAACCGTGAGGAGTCAATAAAATCAGTAGCAGCTAATAATTACTAATTACTTTAGTTAATGCTGCTACTGATTTTATTCCAGTATACCTATTCAGGTTGATTGCGATTCTTTTTAAAATATTGTCTCAGTTTTATATGTTGTTCGTCTTGATGGTTGTCTTCTTTTCACTTGGCTCAATTGACAACACTCAAATGCAAATTATTCACCGTGAATCAGCTGTTCTCACCTATCCATTCAGAGAAACTGAATGAGCTGAAATGAGCCTTTGTTTCACGACCGCGACACCCCTCTCTCTCACGCACATACAGTACAGAGTAGACCAAATCATTACAGTACATACTTTATCCAACGAACATGAAAAATATCCACATAATGATGAGTTAAGAAGCATTGCTTAATTTTCGTTTAGACAGACTGTTTGTATCTGATTATTGGTATTATTAAAGAACAGCAGCACAAACAACAACACAAGGGCTTGTACAGCAAGACACATTTTTATTATTTTGCAAAGAATTAAATTTGTAACAGTAAAAGGCATCCGAATTTAAATATATAAATTACTAGAAACAAATTGAGCACAGGCGGCGCGGTGGTGTAGTGGTTAGCACTGTCGCCTTGCACCTCCAGGGTCTGGGTTCGATTCCCCGGCCAGGCTCGATTCCCGTCTCTGTGTGCATGGAGTTTGCATGTTCTCCCCGTGCTTGGTGGGTTTCCTCCGGGTACTCCGGTTTCCTCCCACAGTCCAAAGATATGCAGGTTAGGCTAATTGGCGTTCCTAAATTGACCATAGTGTGTGATTGGGTGTGTGAGTGTGTGTATGTGTGTGTGCCCTGCGATGGATTGGCACCCTGTCCAGGGTGTACCCCGCCTAGTGCCCGAAGTCTCCTGGGATAGGCTCCAGGTCCCCGCGACCCTAATACAGGATTAAGCGGTATAGAAAATGAATGAATGAATGAAAAATTGAGCACACTATCAGAATAAAAAAATAGAACAAATCAAATGTTTTTTACACATACACAAGGAGGATAATGATACCGAGTTTATATTAAAATAACAAATATTGTAATATTGTTTTTGTGTTATTATAAATAATGAAATGCAGTAGGCTGTTATGGTCATCATAATTTTCTTTAATAAATAAGAGAAAACATTGTAACAACCTACATATTTACATCCCAGTAGCACACCCGTTGCGCTCTACCCCCATCGGCAAAACCTTCTGAAGATGATCAATATATTTATTGCACGAAATTAAGGTCAAGCGGTCTCTCCAGAAAGTCACAATGGCTTGAATAAGCTCATCTTTGTTCCGTGGTTTGGCCTCACGTCTAATGAACTCCTTCAGCGCATGCCAAATCATCTCGATCGGGTTGAGATCAGGAGACCTGCATGTAAGGAATACAGGTTAGAGAAAATTGTCATGTGCACATTTCATAATCCAGTTCATCTAATGGAACGGAATGGAATTTAAGAAACATACTCGGCTGGTGTTTTCACCCAGTTGATCCCCGCCTCAGCAATACAATGTCTCGCCGCTGTATGTTTTGGGTCATTGTCTATTAAAAGAAACGTTTTTAAACACATAGAATATTTAGAAACCCTAAAGCACGTATAATTTTGATAGCAAAAATTACAAAATATCACATGCTTGTTATTTTTTTACCTTGCAAGAAGCGATGAGATCCTTTAAAGTCTTGTTGAATGTGGCGCCAACGAAGATTTTATTATGCTTTCTATGTGTTCTTTCAACAAGTAATTTTTTGTAGTGTATATGCAATCTATTGCTTATTCCAGTTTTATTTTATTTCATATATTACCTTCTTCTCTGCTTTTCTTCTTCCTCCTCCTCCTTTTTTTGGGGATTAAAACACACTGTAAATTGTGTGATTACTAGGGCGATTACAACGACGAATAGATTATCAAGTATGGATTAATGCTTAACAGTCGCGCACTTACAGTACGTAGTTCTTGAATGTTTAAAAAACACAATTTTAATAATTTGAATAACAATCCGGTTTGTGATTACCGATCAGGTAATAGCCCAATTAACATTTTTGTATTGTGAAATATTTTTATACTACTGTGTGGTTTTAAAACTTAATTTCCACTTTATACACGTAATTAGTCTCACGCTGTGATCATTCATTTATGTGCTTCAACGTTCATTTTAAAAGAATCATACATTGCCATCAGTGGCGGTTTTAGGGTAGGGCGATTTTTTATGCTGCATAAATACTGCGTAAATATTATTGAGTACAACAAAATCTCTGCACAACACAAGAAAAAGATTTTTTCCACAAATGTAAGACAGTATACAGTTTCAGTGCCAGACGAAGTGCGACCCCCCGGTTGTACTGCATACTGTATGGAGCTGGAGAAATGTGGCGGAGAGATTGAGGCGCTCAAGCAGCAGCTGCGTGTCTGCAATGCTGAGCTGGAAGCCCTTCGGAGTGAAAAAGCGGTAAGATGCTTTATGATTATCTATGCATTTTATAAATATTACAAACGCTACATTAAATCGCGAGTGTGAAACTGGGAAAAATTAGGTTTTCAGTTGTCCAGTTACTGTTACTATTGAGACAATTAATTATTTTTATGAATGATTTTTATGAATTATTAATTATTTTTATCCTAATATCAGGAGCAGGAGAAGTGTGGCGGAGAGATTGAGGCGCTCAAGCAGCAGCTGCGTGCCCGCAACGCTGAGATGGAAGACCTTCGGAGTCAATTGCGAGTCTGCAAAGAGGCACACGCAGGTGCACTTAGTACACGGTTGAACTGTGCACACACCCCAACCCCAGACTTTCTAACACCGACCAGGAGCACTGCAGAAACGATGTCTCCAGCCACAGCTTACAATGTTTTCTCTTATTTATTAAAGAAAATTATGATGACCATAACAGCCTACTGCATTTCATTATTTATAATAACACAAAAGCAATATTACAATATTTGTTATTTTAATATAAACTCGGTATCATTATCCTCCTTGTGTATGTGTAAAAAACATTTGATTTGTTCTATTTTTTATTCTGATAGTGTGCTCAAATTTGTTTCTAGTAATTTATATATTTAAATTCGGATGCCTTTTACTGTTACAAATTTAACTCTTTGCAAAATAATAAAAATGTGTCTTGCTGTACAAGCCCTTGTGTTGTTGTTTGTGCTGCTGTTCTTTAATAATACCAATAATCAGATACAAACAGTCTGTCTAAACGAAAATTAAGCAATGCTTCTTAACTCATCATTATGTGGATATTTTTCATGTTCGTTGGATAAAGTATGTACTGTAATGATTTGGTCTACTCTGTACTGTATGTGCGTGAGAGAGAGGGGTGTCGCGGTCGTGAAACAAAGGCTCATTTCAGCTCATTCAGTTTCTCTGAATGGATAGGTGAGAACAGCTGATTCACGGTGAATAATTTGCATTTGAGTGTTGTCAATTGAGCCAAGTGAAAAGAAGACAACCATCAAGACGAACAACATATAAAACTGAGACAATATTTTAAAAAGAATCGCAATCAACCTGAACAGGTAAACTGGAATAAAATCAGTAGCAGCATTAACTAAAGTAATTAGTAATTATTAGCTGCTACTGATTTTATGGACTCCTCACGGTTAAATACGTTGGTCACATGCCAGCTGTATAAGCCGGTTAAGGGACTCATTACGGTTGTATATCGTGCTCTGAATAATAAATTTTTTTGTTTGCTGTTTGTTTGCTGAGTAAAATTAAAATAGAACAATTTTTTAAAACAGCATCATCCAGGATTCGAACCGACGCTTTGTAAATCCCTGACCGAGCGCTCTAACCGCTACCCCAACCAGGCACTAAGAGACAACACACCTCCGTGACGTTAATAAGCCACTCGACTTCTTTGAAAGCAAGCGTTAAATAAGTAACGAAGTAAGCCTGTTATACAATTATACTATTTGCACGTGTATTTTATCTGTTTTAAACTTGGTGTCATTTGATCTTATTGGTTTAGAAATGTTTGTAAAAAAACAATTGTTATCAAAAATGTAACAGATGTAACACCGGACCTCATTACCCACAATGCATCTCCCGCACTGGACTACACTGCCGTAAACAGCTGTCGTAAATCAAAACTCCCGGTACTGCAGATGGCCACCACTTTTCATCAGTATAATGACACACACACACACACACGCAGCAGCAGCAGACCGAGCCGTCACTCCCCTAAATTTAAAGAATACAAACTGGTTGCGTGCGAGTTTGCTGTTTTTCTATAGTATGCTGAAGCAAAATCAAAATACAACATTTTTTTTTATTTTAATTTTGCTATAATTAAAATAAAAAAATTTAAAACATCACCCCTCGGGATTCGAACCGGCGCTTTATGTATCACTGACCATGGGCTCTAACTGCTACACCAAGCAAGCACTTAAAGGCGATGCACCCAAGTAACCTTAAATAAGGCAAGGTTAATAAAGCAAGCTCTGGATAAGTGACGAAGTAAGCCTGTTATAATAATAACTTGGTGTTATTTTTATCTTATTGGTTTAGAAAATTATATTTAAATAAAACCATACACACTTCTTTTCTAATTACACGTGATAAAATCTAAAGGCTCACTGTGTTAATATTTATTGTGCTTAAATTTGATCTTAATAAGATTTGATTTAATTTGAATTCTACATTTGTACTGTAATTATAGTACTGTGATTATGAATTCGATCAACTACAGTGTTTCACTTGATGTTATCGGCTACCACGTGTATTATTTAATGGGACACGTCTCATTAATGAGACAGAGAATGTAAGGCATGAGGCGTCAGTCTGTAGTTATATAGCGCCACTCTGGTAAAAGCAAGCAAATGCACAGCAAATGCACATGCCGTAATGCGGCGGCGACGTTAAATACGACGCTCCGATTTTGTAACAACTGTACAAATGTTGGAGGGGCTAAAGCCCCTATAAAAATGACATAGCGACGCCCATGTCCTGACCTTAACCCTGGTGAGAAAGTTGGGATGTGCTGGAGAAGACTTTACGCAGCGGTCTGACTCTCTCATTATCAGTATGTGATCCTGGAGAGAAATTAATGTGACTCTGGACAGAAATAATAGTTGTGATATTGCATAAGCTTTTCAAAATAATGCCACCGCAAATGCAAGCCTTAATCAAAGAAAAAGGTGGTCAAATTAAATATTAGTGTGTGACTTTTTTTGCCTGGACAGTGCACTGTATATTTATTTCACATTAACTGGTCATTTTCGGGCATGTTTTTCCAAGGTCTTTTTTTAACCCACACAGACCAGATGAGCAAATGGAGTTTACATTTTTAGGCACAAGCAAAATGTATTTATTTTGCTTGTTTTATTTATTCATTTGTTTGTGTTAAATCATATGTAACATTGTAATGTTGATTTACAATACATACCAGACTTGGTTAGGAGTAGAGACATCATAGACCCGCCGCTGAATGACCCTTCGGCGTCTTAATGCTCTTCCCACTGGATCTATTATTCTTAAACACTCTCGAACCCGCCACCGCTGAACTCTGATTGCTCTTCCTCTCAAGCTACCAGAGATATAGGTCTCTCCTGACCCAGGGGTTTGCCTTAGAACCTCAGAAATAAGACGATCAAGATCTGTGTTTGAAATGCTGCTGAAACTCCCATAGTCCACTAAACCCAGTTGTGTCCTGTGGTTGTAAAGTGTTCGAATGTTCACAGACAGCATTCGAGATATGGCCATCCAGGTAAAGCCTAAGTCACGCATGTGAATCAGCTGTCTTGCTGCTATTTTGTACCTTAAATAAAAATAAATAAATAACCACAAAATATAGATAAAGCTTACAATTTTTTCTAATATATTAAAACTGACAAAAATTGCATTGAGTTATTAGGTGATTCAATAGGATACTTTTGCCATAAATTCAGGCTGGATGCTACCTTACCCTGACTACTGTTTACTGGCATTTAATTATTGATCTACACTAATTGGAAATTGTTCCCATAGCCATTACTTACCTTGGCCGTCCTCTCTGAGAAGAAGAGTGTGCGTCATCCACTTGTCTTACATCTTCTTGTGTTATTTGATCCAAAATATCACTCAGACACTCATAAATTCGTTCAAGAATAATGTGCAAATTTCTTTCTGCATTGTTTGGTTGAACGCGGTTGCTCATAGCCATAAGGAACATTGCAATAATAGAAATATGATCCTCAAGGTGACGTGATAAATGCTCCAAATAGTTTACATCCCTTGAATTAGAATCAGCTGTGGCAAAAAAATCGTCAAGTTCAACAAAGTAATGAAGTATTTCCGCGGATGCCATTTTAGAAATGGAAAATTTAAAACAATTCTATATATTTAGAATACATTCCATATATATTGAGTTTTCATTCCATATATATTGAGTTTTCATTCCATATATATCGAGTTTTCATTCAATATATTCAGAATCCATTCAATATATATCGAGTTTCATTCAATATATTCAGAATCCATTCAATATATATCGAGTTTTCATTCAATTCTCTCATGAATATTTTCCTAAACGGCTTGCCATTATATATATACATGCAAAATTATATATATATATATATATATATATATATATATATATATATATATATATATATATATATGTATGCAAGATACTTTTCTTTCCCCACGTGAGTCAGTCCACGTCAGTCGTGCACTTTAACCAATCAGATGTGACCTCAACATTTCAACCAATCATAACCCGGCAGGAGCGCAGCCTTAATCCTGTTTACATGAAATAAACCTGCTACCAAGCAGGTTCAAGCTTACGGACATGTTGCTATGACAGCAAATGCGAGATGAGCATCGAAGAACGAAACAATCCAAGATCAGGACAAATCCACAACTATCAAATCCAGCTAACTGAGTTAGCGACGTACGAAGAACACCCCCCAGGTCTTAAAGAAGCAATGACAGTCTAAATGAAGACAGGACACTGAATATCATTGATCAACAGTACCATGCTTCACTCGATAATGATCGAAATTCCTTTTGATGATGCAACACATGTGCAGAGCTTACACCGCCATCCCATAAGCTGGCACCTAAAAAAGGAATGATAGTATACAAGTAAGTACAAGTGTGACTGTTACTATATACATCATCACATTGATCTATGAGTGGTGTTCAAGTTCAAGTGGGAATTTTACAGAGCCCATTGCTGGTAAAATTCCGGTGAACATTTCAGTGGAATGCTTTTACAAAAAACAGACTGCTTTGATCACCAAAGGCGTTTTGCTCTTGCAGAACAATGCACAACCTCATATATAGAGACAGAAATATAGAGAGAAATAAAGGGAGCTTTTATTCTAATAAGTGTGTTCTGTTACATTTAGGCATTTGGCGACTTACATTTTTATCTCATTACACATCTGAGCAGTTGAGGGTTAAGGACCTTGCTCAAGGGCCCAACAGTGGCAACTTGGTTGTGGGGTTTGAACCTGGGATCTTCCGAACTGTAGTCCAATGCCTTAACCACTGAGCTACCATAGCACAATTAAAAGTCCTGCTTTGACTTGAATGTCCCTTGTATAAATTATTTAATCAACTATATAATTTTTTTACTTTAGTTACTGGAAAATCTTGTATATTCTAGTGGATTCAATATATTCTGGATTAAAAATAGGTAAAGTGAAATATTTCCAGCCTTGTTTCAATTTCTATCTTGGATTCAATGGTTACACATTTAATACTTCTGAAACATTTAAAAAGTTGACATTTACCTCATGTTTTATCTCCATTCAACTTCTCTTCTTTAGTGGTGTTGGTGCTGTGAAAGAGATATTGAAAATATATAACGTTTCACGAAAATGATTTAAAAATACTTACATATCACAACACACATAACATATTTCACTTCAATATTTTAATTTTATATTATTTCTCCCATTTATAATTCTGAGAGAAATGTTGTACTTTTACTTAGAACATTTATTTCATCAACAGCCATTTTAATAATGTTTAAATACACTGTTATGTTTGTGAAGTACTTGTAGTACTTTTGTACTTCAAATACATTAGAAGTTTAGAACGGCATGTACTTATGACTTTAACTTGAGTAAAAGGTTTGAAGTTCTATTGTTTTAAACAAAGCTATACACCATTATACTGCTAATCAAACTGCCTGTCTGTAGTGCTGTACATCATGACTGGAGCTGTGCTGGACTCAGAGCTGTTGCTCTCCCGGTGTGTAAACGTACTGTTTACAGAGTCCGGACACTTCACCTCATTTCTGCTGTTTAAATCTGCTTTGTTCTGCGTTTCCTCCTTAAAGTGTCGGAGTGACCCGAGCAGACTCGCGGTTCAGTGTGTGAGGTGGACCCGGTACACACGCGGTAATTATTTGAACACGCTAGTTTTATATCATCGCCACAGTGACGGTTGGCTGCGCAAAATCACCGCACTCGGCGGGAGAAATTCAAATATTGCGGCACAACCGCGGCCGGTTACACCGAGAAACCCGGACATGCACGCGCACGCGGCTCGGTGTTAAATCTCCCCTTTTACACCAGAGTTTAAGTGTCTGTATTAACGCCGCTTTACCTGAGCAGTTCGGTGGTTGGAACAAACAAGTAAAATGACAATGAACACCAGGACTGACCTGTTGCTAGCTACCGTTAGCTATGTAGCTCGGCTGTGACAGGATTCAGAAGAGTAACTTACACACTATAAAGTTGTGTATACAGACAGAGGCATTATTTCAGTAACTTGTGTTAGCCGTTTACTCACCAGGATTTGTAAGGAATGTTCCAGGTGCTTCATGTCCATTCTCACATCCTCACAGCCTTCTGGTCGAGAGGGTGCTCGCTGCAGAGCCATTTGGCTCTGCAGCGAGCACCACTTGGTTCTGGTCTCTGATGTTACACCAGATTTCCCATGAGCACTTGCGCAGGGCAATTTACTAAATTATTTAAGTTTTTCTTATTAAACATAAAGAATATTGAGTTGGAATGAATGATAATTGTAGTTCTTGAAACTGATCAGCATTAATTACTCCATTACCAAATATTTTGATTGAAATGTATCAAAAATATTAAGTGCCTGTTAAAAATATAATTCAGTTAGTCAAATACTAATTTCTATTTGTGAAATAAACTTAAATTATAGTGTAAATTTAAGACAAACAGAACAGTAGTTTTTTTAGGCATTTATTTTGATTTGTCTAACTCAAACAAACATGTATGTGACTTTTAGAGATTTTATTAAGGTAACATAACCTGTTTATTACTGTGAAATTTACAAGGCCACAGAATAATTTTTTAGAGTGTATGCAGTTAAATACAGTAAGCCTGCATAAAAACGGTAAGCATGTTCAAAAGCCTTTAAGTGACAGAGATAGAAATTTATTAAATCATATAATGAAATCAAATCATTTCACCGTGTTACTTGTGGTGCATGGTGTGTGTGATGATGTGCCCCCTGGAATGCCAGCAACCATGGTCACCCTTTATTAAGGGACAGAGCCAGCTCCTCAGATAGGGTGAGGGGAGGTGGTGGTGGGCCCCCGCCATTTAGACGGGCTTCAGCCTTCTTTCTATTAGCTACATGACAGAAAGAATATACTAAACCGTGTTTAATAAATTGTACAGTTAATGTGTTATCAAATATTACCTTTTTGCAGAATGTTCTTGTGTTTCATTTTGACTTGGCTCAAAGTTCTTCTGGCTCCAGATGGATTACAACTTATTAAATAAGAAACCATATATTCCTAGTCAATATACACTGGTATTTTAACCTAAAGAAATCAATGGCTAGAAAAGTAAATGCTATCATAGTGATTTAACATTCAAAAGGATGCGGAAGGGGTGTTTTAATTAATTATAAATATTTAGCATTATAATTAAATTTAATATACTCACGCATTTACTCTGTCCGTTATTTTTTGCCAAGCCAACTCTCTTTGTTTAGCCGATGCAGCCGTATTGCTTTTTTCTGGATTATAGGCTTTAATTCTTCAAAAGCGAGCATTAAAACCTCCAACTCCGCGAAGTATGCCGCTCTCTTTATTTCATTTGGATGTTCCATTATAACTCGTGAAATCCGCGATCCATTGAAAATGTCTTTATGTAGGCACCGTGCACGCGCATTAACTCTGGGTAACCAGTAGGGGGTTGATTAAACTAAATCTTATCAGGTGTTTTGGAACCGACATACTCTCGGTATGCGGGTTTGGGGTTAATCAACCCAGAGGTTAAGATTAACCAAATGGTAAGTTAACCAAGCTTTCTGGAACACCCCCCTGGTGTACGTGTATTTCTTGTGTGTGTTTGTTTTATTTCCTTTGGCGACTCCTAGAGGCAATTATGTTAAATTTCACACTACAAAGTATCGCACCAACACGTGAAAAACATTGCTATTCATTTATAATTGATAAAATGGGTTAATTGACACTATTTTTCTACCAATTATTTGATTTTGAACATATAAAAGCATTTTCAAATGTATACAAACTTTAGTCTATGGCAATGGCAGTGTTGGCCTTATTAGAGGACATTGTCAATGGCCGAATCCGAAGGGAACGCGTTTTTAGGGATCACAGTGATTTCTGGCCCATGATGATGACTGGCTTATTAGCCGTTTCAGATTTCCAAGAGCTATCCTATTGGAATTCTGTGCTGAGTTGGGTCCAAATTTTGAAAGAGAGACAGCGAGGAGCCACGCATTACCCGTTCCCTTACAGGTGCTGTGACAACGCTTGGTTTCCTGGCAACTGGTTCTTTCCTAAGGGAACTGTTTTCCAAACAGGAACTGGCAGACCGCTTGGGGTTAAGCCAGTCGTCTTTGAGCCATGCGATACCAGCTGTATGGGACGGGATCATCAGCAGGTCTAGCAGTTATATAAGGTTTCCATACCATGCAGCTGACCAGCTAAACATTAAAGCGCAATTTGCAGCGATCGCCAAGGTGGCAGGGTGCGTGATGGGTGGCTTCTTGGTGAGTGATGTATTTAAAGATATTATTCCAGCTAAGTTTTTTTTTTATTTATTTTTTTATTAATTCCGGAGGACAAACTTGAAAATAACACAGTTTTTCTCGGGTCTACCTCCGATAGGAGCACCTCCAATTCACATTCTGTGAAGTTTCTCTTCTTGCTTGCTTTTGCCATTGCTTTTTCGTTTGATTTTGCCAAAGTGGAGTCATTACCATATTTATACGGGGGAGGAGGCAGGGAGGGGTTTTGCGCTCGTGCATGTGCGCTCAATTTCACGTTAATTCGGATGTACAAAGAGAATATGCGTGGGATTCCGCGTATGCAGTGTTTCATACATCAGATTTTTTTTAATGTTTTAGTATGAATTCAACGCAAGTCTTTGTACATGAGGCTCCTGGTGTTTTAATGGCTGTGATTTTTATTTTGCTTATTATGCAAATCTTCAGGGCCAGTTCTAGACAGGCACATATGAGGGGGCAGTCAGAAATGTGAAGGGGGAGACTTCCGGTTAGCAGCCACATGGAGTAGGACGTGTTGGTTAGGTGCTCCGACAGTTTCGAATTTCTTCACTCCCTTATTCGTCTTTAAATGTTAAATTAAAATTCTAGTTGACAATAACTTTGTACTCTACCCCACGGTTATATATTTTTTCATTTGCGATGGCTACCAGGAGTGTTAAAGCCGTGAAAAAGGACGACACTGCGACTCCTCTAACAGTCGAGGCTATCTCAGCGCTGTTAGAGCAACACCGTGATGCGTTAGCGGCGGAGTTTAAATCCTCGTTTAGTTTATTAGAGGGAAAGCTCGATCAGATTCAGGCCCAAGTAGAGGACCATGGACAGCGCTTACCGTCATTAGAACTCGCTACAGACGACCTGAGTCAGCGTGTGACGGAGCTGGAGAACATCTGCTCCGGACTTCGGGAAAACAACTTAAAGTTAACGGCCAAGGTTGTAGACTTAGAAGGCCGAAGCAGGAGACAAAACCTGCGTATCCTGGGTCTCCCGGAAGGTTCTGAAGGTGGACTCCCTACCGAGTTCTTCTCCAAGTTTCTGTGCGAGGTGTTTGGGACTGAAACGCTGCCTTCCCCGCCGGAGATTGACCGAGCCCACCGAATACCTGCATCTAAACCCGCTTCAGGACAGAGACCTCGGCCCGTCATTCTCCGCGTGCACCGGTACCAGGTGAAAGACCTTCTGATTCGGGAGGCTCGGCGGAGAGGGAAGCTGGAATACCGCGGTCAGCAGCTCCGCATAGTGGAAGACTACGCTCCCGAAGTTTTAAACCAGCGAGCCGAGTATAGAGGAGTGATGAGCGAGTTATACAGCCGTGGTCTCCGGCCTTCTCTGCTGTATCCAGCGCGGCTCCGGATCACTCTCCCTACCGGACAGAAGAAGGGGCTCCGCTCGGTAGAAGAGGCGCAGAAACACATAGACAGTCTGCCGAAAACTGCGTAGTGCACTATATTATTATTATTATTTTAATACGCGATACTACAGTTCTCAGGAAAGTACCATTTTTAACCTAAAATCTGGCCACGTTTACGTCTTTCCCGGTAAGAGTATTGTGTTAAACTTGTGAAGGGGTTATTATTATTATTTTTCTATTACTATTTTTTCTATTTTTAATCACGTGTGATTTACATGTTTGTATATTTAGAGTTACAATGTGATGTGGGGGGAGGGGTGGTGGTGGTGTGTTTTTTCTCTCATTGAGAGATTTCAGTATTGGAGTGTGGAAATGTTTTATTTATATATTTAATTATTAGTTTCTGTAAGTTGTGTCGGAGCAGAAGATGGGGTGGTTAGCGGCAGGAGGATTTGTTGGGTGGAAGATGGAGGAAGGGAAGAGCTTGCTGCTGTGTTTGTTAGCAGCTATCTTTGTTTGTTGGGGTGTAGTGGGGTGTGTGGGGGAGGGGTGTGGGGGGCAGGGGTGTGGGGGGCAGGGGTGGGGGATCTCCAAAGCCAGTATTGTGTTAGTTCTTTGTACACTGTGTATTTTTAACACGTTGTTCTGTGTTTTACACTTTAAGGCTGACGTTAGGCATCTCAGTATTATTCATGTTTATCTACCTGCATTTTCTCTCAGGGAGAATGAATAGTTCTTTAAACTTTGTGAGCTGGAATGTTAAGGGTTTAAACCATCCGGTGAAGAGAAGGAAGGTGCTCTCACACCTTAAACAACTTAACACTGCAATCGCATTTTTACAAGAAACTCACATTCGCAGTTCTGATAATTCTCGCCTTATGTCACGTTGGGGTGGGCAGCACTACCACTCAACCTTTCAGGCCAAAGCTAGGGGTGTCTCAATTCTCATTAACCCAAACATCTCTTTTGAGCATCATAATGTTATTACAGATATACAAGGTCGTTATATCATTGTTTCAGGGAAGTTATTTAATACTAATGTAGTGTTGGCTAATTTATATGCCCCTAATTATGACGATGTCTCCTTCTTTGAACATTTTTTCTCTCTTCTACCTGATCTGAGCTCATACTCTCTCATATTAGGGGGAGACTTTAACTGCTGTTTAGATCCATCACTTGACAGGTCATCTCCCAATCCTACACCTCTGAGTAAATCCGCCACACTACTTCAGTCCTATTTCTGCAGCTTTGGTATCTCTGACATATGGCGCTTCCTTAATCCAAAAAAGAGAGAATACTCCTTTTTCTCACATGTCCATCATACTTTCTCCAGAATTGATTATTTCTTTATAGATAATCAACTGATCCCAATGGTTACTTCTTGTGCTTATCAGAGCATTGTGATATCGGATCATGCTCCAGTTGTTATGTCTATAAAACTCCCCGATCTCCCTCAAGTTACTAAACATTGGCGCTTTAATTCATCGTTACTGATGGAGGACAATTTTGTAAAATTTATGGAAGACCAGATAGTTTTTTTCTTCACCACAAATGAAACACCTGAAGTGTCACGTTTAGTTGTTTGGGATGCTCTGAAAGCCTACCTCAGGGGACAGATAATTTCATACACTGCAAATATGAAAAGGAAGGCATATAAAGAACGAAAAGATTTGACCAACCAAATTAAAGAAATTGACCAGCAGTATGCTCTATTTAAAAACCCCGATCTCTATAAAAAACGCGTAGAAGTGCAAACTAAGTTTGAACTTATTTCAACGCATGTAATTGAACGGCAATTATTAAAGAGTAGGAGCCAATTTTACATTCATGGTGACAAATCTGGGAAACTTTTAGCTAATCAGTTAAAAGGATTTAGAGCACAGCAACAAATTACGAAAATTCGGATGGAGGATGGTACCATCACTACGGACCATTCTAAAATTAATGATGCATTCAGGAATTTTTATTCTCGATTATATACTTCTGAGTTCCCAAAGGACCATAGTTCAGTTGAAAATTTCTTGACTCAACTAAATATCCCAACACTGTCCCCTGATTCTAGATTAAGATTAGAAGAGCCTATATCACAAGAGGAAATCAGTTCAGCTATCTCCTCATTGCAATCTGGTAAGTCCCCGGGTCCTGACGGGTTCCCTGCAGAGTTTTTTAAATCATTCTCCTCATACCTTGCACCACAATTAGCTTTGGTTCTATCTGAATCTTTCAAGCAAGGTAAGATGCCTGCGTCATTTAATGAGGCTCGCATCACCCTCATAGCAAAGAAGGATAAGGACCCAACAGAGTGTTCCTCATATAGACCAATCTCTCTTCTTAATGTGGATGTTAAAATCCTTGCTAAAGTCTTGGCTCGTAGATTAGAGAATGTTCTACCCTCAGTTATATCTGAGGACCAGACCGGTTTTGTTAAAAATCGTTATTCTTACTTTAACATTCGACGCCTTATGGATATCTTGTACACACCATCAGAGGAGACCCCTGGGTGTGTCCTTTCTTTGGATGCTGAAAAGGCTTTTGATCGTGTGGAATGGGAGTATTTATTCAGGGCTTTAGAAAAATTCAATTTTGGTCCAAGTTTTATCACTTGGGTTAAATTATTATATTCAAGCCCTACTGCCTCAGTTCTGACAAATGCTCAACAGTCTCAACCATTCAGTCTTCAGCGGGGAACTCGTCAGGGGTGTCCCCTTAGCCCATTGCTCTTTAACCTCGCCATTGAGCCACTAGCAATTGCATTCCGAAGCTGTAGAGATATATCTGGGATTTGGAGGCAGGGAGAAGAACATAAAGTTTCCCTTTATGCAGATGATCTTCTACTTTTTTTATCGAATCCAGTCTCCTCTCTGCCACCTGTGCTGTCATTGCTCAGGGAATTTAGCTACTTTTCAGGATATAAATTAAATTTGCACAAAAGTGAACTTTTTCTGCTAGATAATACAGCAGTAACAACTGGTATGCACAATTTTCCATTCAACATAGTGAAAAATCAGTTTACCTATCTTGGTATTACAATCACAAGGAAACATAAACACCTCTTTAAAGAAAATTTTATTAGGTTGTTGAACCAAACAAGAAAGGACTTGGGACGATGGTCACCACTGTCCATGTCCCTGGTGGGCCGCATTAATGCGATTAAAATGAGTATTCTCCCTAAATTTTTATATCTCTTTCAGACTGTACCTGTTTTTATTCCCAAATCTTACTTTGGCGCGTTAGACTCAATTATATCTTCTTACCTTTGGAAAGGTAAACATCCACGATTGAATAAGTCCCTACTTCAAAGATCTAAAAGAGACGGTGGCATGGCTCTACCTAATTTTCGTTTCTACTACTGGGCAGCAAACATTCGATCTGTCATCTTTTGGTCATATTTTCATAACCAACCTAATCGGCCTGCCTGGGTGGAAATGGAGATAAAGTCTATCAAAAATCTCTCTGTCTCTGCACTCCTTGGATCTGCTCTCCCCATCCCCTCAATTAAATTAATCAATAACTCAGTAGTGGTGCATACCTTGAGAGTATGGGCTCAGTTCAGAAAGCACAGCGGTCTTTTGGGCTTTTCTCTGTCCAGTCCTATCGTCTCTAACCATCTCTTCCAGCCTTCTTTACATGACTCAGTGTTTCAGGAATGGTACGATAAGGGCATCAAGCTTTGCAAAGACCTGTTCGTTGACCATAAGTTTGCATCATTTGAACAGCTTTCCGAAAGGTTTAACTTACCCAATTCTCATTTTTTCAGATATCTGCAAGTAAGACACTTCATTCGCTCTGTAATACCAAATTTCCCTGTGGCTACTAATGCAAACATTCTAGATAATCTCCTCTGTTTGTCTCCGCTGCGTAAAGGCCTAATATCCACTATTTATGGTGGATTGATGGCTTCGAGTCACACCCCTCTGTGTAAAATTAAAACTGCTTGGGAGAAGGATTTAAATTTGTCACTATCAGATGATACTTGGAATTCAATCCTTAAACTTATCAACTCAACCTCCTTATGTGCCCGCCACTCTTTATTACAGTTTAAGGTTGTACACAGGGCTCATTTCTCCAAACTTAAACTCTCCCGTTTCTACCCAGACATTGATCCTTGCTGTAATAAATGTAAAAGTGGAGAGGCGTCTCTTATTCATATGTACTGGACATGCCCGAATTTGGAAAAATTCTGGAGGGATGTTTTTAAGACCCTGTCCTTCATATTGAATTGCAATCTTGAACCAGACCCTCTGATTGCTCTTTTTGGTGTCACTGGAGAAGAGGGTAAGAGTCTAAGTCCAGCCAAAAAGAGATTGTTATCTTTTGCGACACTCCTGGCCAGGCGTTCTCTTTTATTCAAGTGGAAGGATGCCACGTCACCCACTCACGCCCAGTGGCTCAGAGATATTATGTCCTGTCTGTCCCTGGAGAAGATTCACTATTCAATTCATTACTCAGACTTTAAATTTCAACAGGTGTGGGGGCCCTTCCTTCACTATTTTCATATACATTTATAGTTTGATTCCTGTCTTATTTAATTACTTGTTTGTTTGCTTTCTTTCCCCTTTTTATTCCTCTTTATTTATTTTTTTTTGCACGTAGAACCAAAAAACTTCCAGCTCCATATTCTTTATTCTTTTTTGGTTTCTCTCAATGCCTGGCGTTTAGCCTTTCATACCCTTGTAAAACTGGCTTGGAGTCGGGGAGGGACGGGGTGGGTGCTATAGGGTTTATAAGGGGATTATAAAACCTGCATTAAAATATTACATGTTTACCCTGTTTTATCCCTGTTAAAATCAATAAAAATATTGTTGAGAAAAAAAAAAAGAAATGTGAAGGGGGCATCATGTTCGAGCACTGTTTTTACCCCTGTGCTTATAGTAACAGTATTGTCCTTGCTGAATTGTGTTGTTAGCTGCGTCCAAAGTCTGGAAAAGTGGATTGCACTTTGTCAGGCCTCTACCTTCAGATCTGTCCAACTTGAGTATCCCACTTAGCTCCTAAGACTAAGCTCCTGCTGGTACAGCTCTTAAGGTCACTGAGGCACGCAAACCCCCTGACCACAATATGGTGGCAATTAATCAGGGGGGAAACTGAAAAATAAAAATTTAATAAATAAAACAAAATAAAATAAAATATTCTTAATTCAGATTTTATCAATCAACAACATAACATTTATCTTACCTGGATGGTCTAATTCTCAAAAACCTAAACCTAAAGTAAGAGTTAACACACTATAACTAGAATATTTACAAAACTGAAAGGTTGTCTTATGAATAAAAAAAAAAACTAAGTTAAAGCAGATGGGCTATAGAACAATTCATATTATGTTTTAAAAAATATATATTTTGATATATTCTTTATTTCTTTTATAGTAAATGTACAGCTCTCTTCTCTCCAATCCACTCTTACTACGTACTCATTTGCATACGGATGGTGATTGGATGTTTACCAAGGGCTCAGGAGAGGAGTGTGAGTCTGTGTGTGTGTGTGTGTGTGTGTGTGTGTGTGTGTGTGTGTGTGAGTGTGTGTGTATGGCAAGCCATTTTAACATTTAATGGCAAAATTTGACTATCCGGAATGAACCTTACAGATATCAACAACATATTTTTAACTAGCTGTAATTGCATTCTGACAAGTCAAAATGACAGTTAGAGATCTGTAATTCAGTTTTGGATAGTCACACTAAACATTAGGGATATCTCCAATTAATTTTTGAAAAGTCAAAACTGAATTACAGATATCTGCATTGACGTCACTGAAACTGATACAGTATTCGACTCGTCACACATTCTAAATGACAATTACATTCATTTGTGCATTTAAAGAATTTGCCACAGCATCACATAATTTTTTTCTTTAGCCATTCAGGTGATCCTGATGATCCAAAATGGCCCAAATCTGACTTTTTGGTCATATGTAATTGAATTACATAACAATAATTCTAAATGTCTAGAAGGCCACCTAGTGGCTGGTTGTAATTTTAACTCCTGTTGGATAAAATCCTTTTAATCTCACTTATTCATATCTCATTCATATGGTGTATATTCATACACCACACCTATTCATATCAATTATTTAATATAAAAAATATTAGAAAAAGTAGTATCAGCTCAAATATGCACATTCTTGCAGGAAAACAACATCCTTGAAGAATTTCAGTCAGGTTTCAGGCCCCATCATAGTACAGAAACTGCACTAGTTAAGATTGCAAACGACTTGTTTTTAGCTTCGGACCAAGGCTGCATTTCAATACTAGTCTTACTTGATCTTAGTGCTGCATTCGACACTGATGATATTCTCATAGATCGCTTACAAAATCACATAGGTATTCAGGGATAGGCATTAAAATGGTTTAGATCATACCTGTCTGATCGATACCATTTTGTAGATCTAAATGGAGAACCATCTGGTGTAATGCCAGTGAAATATGGGGTCCCACAAGGGTCAGTTTTAGTATACTGTTCTCAATATACATGCTTCCCTTGGGTAACATCATTAGAAGACATGGGATTAGTTTCCCATTGTTATGCTGATGATACCCAATTATATATCTCAACCAAACCAGACGAAATATCTAAGTTGTCTGGATTAACTGAGTGTGTCCAGGACATAAAAGATTGGATGACCAATAACTTTCTTTTACTAAATTCAGATAAGATGGAGATATTATTTATCGGCCCAAAAACCAGCACACAACAGCTTTCACAATTCAGCCTGCGGTTAGAAGGATGTACTGTTACTACCAGCTCGACAGTGAAAAACCTGGGTGTAATATTAGACAGTACCTTGTCCTTTGAAAATCACATTTCAAATATCACAAAAACAGCCTTTTTCCATCTTAGAAATATTGCCAAACTTAGGAGCATCTTATCTGTATCTGATGCAGAAAAGCTAGTTCATGCATTCATGACCTCCAGACTGGACTATTGTAATGCATTACTAGGTGGTTGTCCTGCATCCTCAATAAACAAGCTTCAGTTAGTCCAAAATGCAGCCGCCAGGGATCTTAATAGATCCAGAAAATATGATCACATAACCCCTACAGTATATTATCATCCCTGCACTGGCTACCTGTTCAGTCTAGAATAAATTACAAAATAGTATTACTTACATACAAGACCTTAAATGGTTTATCTCCCACATATCTAACCAGTCTTCTGATACGCTACAATCCACCACGTGCTTTAAGATCACAAAACTCCGGACTTCTGGTAGTTCCCAGAATTTCAAAATCTACAAAAGGGGGTAGGGCGTTTTCATATTTAGCTCCAAAGCTTTGGAATAGCCTTCCAGACAGTGTTTGGGGAGCAGACACGGTTTCCCAGTTCAAAAGTAGACTCAAGACGCATCTCTTTAATCTGGCATACACGTAACTCATCCCATAACCTCATACTCTAGAACACCTATACTGAATGGCAACTACGCTAATTCTCCCCATCTGTTCTGCATTTTTCTACCCATGCCGAGGCATCGGGAGATTGTGCCAGCTTCAGTAGACAAAGGCCGACCCTGCGAGGTTCCTGAGGCATCCAGAGACAGAGAAGGACCAGCTCCAGCTGGATTCTGCTTCATGATGGTTGGAGCTACACATGCTGCTCCTGTGCTTCCAGTGATCCAGACCTCATCTGCCCTCTGCACCTCATCTGTCCACTGGCTCATCCCTATGCCGAACGGGTCTTCATGTTAATTTAAATGATTTTCTGTCATATTGCACTTTCAATAGTGTAAGACCGTCGTGTACCATTGTGATTGCATTTATCAGATTAGCCTTTGTTATGTGAGATTTAATAATTGTTAATACTTATGCAGTATTTTTGTACTGTACTTGTTTCAGGCTTTGCTCTGGGCAGCACCATAGAGTCAAAAATTAAAGGTATCTGGATGTGGTGTGTCCCTCACCCCACTAAACCGGGATACACACTGGTGCTGCTTGACACTGAAGGACTCGGGGATGTGCACAAGGTATTAACAATATCCCCTTAGTGAATGAAAAGCATGACACATGGATCTTCTGCCTGGCTGTCCTGCTCAGTAGCACTCTGGTCTACAACAGCCTTGGGGTCATAGACAACAATGCACTTGAGACGCTGCAGTATCCTTTGCTTAAAAACACACAGATACAGTATACAAACACCAGATACACATGATAGTGTTGTTTTCTTTCTATTTTTTAAATACAGACTTAAACATCGTTATTCCTTTCAAACATATACAAGCTTCAAGTTGATTTCTTGAACATTTTCAGGAATATTTGACAAGAAAACTTCCTTCCATCAGCAAGGGCATTGAAGATGAAACGTGGCTGGGTCTTTCAGCATGACAATGATCCGAAACACACCGCCCGGGCAACAAAGGAGTGGCTTCGTAAGAAGGATTTCACGGCCCTAGAGTGGCCTAGCTAGTCTCCAGATCTCAACCCCATAGAAAATCTTTGGAGGGAGTTGAAAGTCTGTGTTGCCCAGCGACAGCCCCAAAACATCACTGCTCTAGAGGAGATTTGCATTGAGGAATGGGCCAAAATACCAGCAACAGTGTGTGAAAACCTTGTGAAGAAATCGTATGACCTCTGTCATTGTCAATAAAGGGTATATAACAAAGTATTGAGATGAAATTTTGTTATTGATCAAATACTTATTTCCCAGCATAATTTGAAAATTAATTCTTTAAAAATCCTTATCAGAAACAAGACACACACTAATATTTTATTTAGCTACTGTACCTTTAACACTGATTTGCGGCAATGTGGTCACTACTGTAGTTCATGTGTGAAAAAAATTCCTAAGGATTCCAGTACCACACTGCGGTAAATCCCTTGAAGAGACCAAAATTATTAGGCTGTGTAAAAAGAGAAGACAAATGAAATTGGGTATTGGATACATTAAATGTATCCAATTTAATGTGTGTTTGTGTCCGCTCTCCCAAGTATGGCCTTAAATTTGTGTTATTTTGATATGATAATTCAGGTGTTGTCAAGTTTGTTTTAAATCACAATTGAGGTGCAAATAAAAAAAAAGTGTTCAAAGTGTTCCTGCTATGCACACTGATATGATGTTTGTCCCCTGGAATTTGAGTAAAATGTAAGTAATCAGGGTCAAATATCAAACCAAAATTCTGCCAGAAAGCTAAACCAAAAACAGCGGCTATAGATGAAACTTTTTAGGTGTGATGTGCATACATGAGAATTGTGCTGATTTCAGAAAACACAAATACATAATATATGTTTTCTTCTATTGAAGATGAATGTTGTATAATTTTTGCAGTCTCAAGGGGTCGCCACAGCGGAATATCCAGTCCGCACAACAATTTGGCGCAGGTTTTACGGCGGACGCCCTTCTTGACGCAACCCTCCCATTTTATCCGGGCTTGGGACCGGCACTGCATCCAGTGGCTGGGGGGTTTGGGCACTGGCTGGGAATCGAACCTGGGCCTTCATCATGACAGGCGAATCACCTACCACTGAGCCACCAGTGCCCTCTCTCAATTGTATACTGTTGTGTAAAAAATTATGTTTTTAAAAAATACGGTTTTACCTACAAAAAAAAAGAGGTCTGGGCATATCAGCTTAATACTTTAATGAGCATTTTAAAAATAATTTTTACTGAAGAAATAAACCTGGGAAAACAGCAAGTTTACAATGTTGTTGCTGGACATTATATTAATACTATTCAAATACCTTTAAGCAGTCACTACAAGGGTAAAATATTTATATAAACTACTGAGCTAAATATATAGGGTGTCTCAAAAATGTACTCACACTTTAACTGTCGCTAACATGCTGCTTTTTTATATTGCAGGTGTAATTAATTAATCACAGCATGGCAGTAAATCAACTTAGTTTGGAAGAGAGGAAGTTTATTCTGAAATGTTATTGGAAGACTGAAAACGCTATTGAAGTGCAAAGACGAAATTGAAAGACAATGTCGCGATATTCCTAATGAAATATTTCGTGATGTTTGTGAATCTCTTGGTGTCCGTTATCAGCGCTGTCTGAACAATAATGGTCATCAATTTGAACATTTACAAAAATTATTCTTCAATTACATTTGTCTTCTGTATTCGAAGCTATTCCATTTCACTCTATGTTCATAAATAATATTTTTCTCGTCATTCGAAGTGTGAGTATATACAATAACTTTAAGCAATAAGATTATCGAATGAATCGTGATGCTAAAGATGCGGCAATGCCAGCAGCTTTAGGGGCGATGCCGGGGAGGAACAGGGCCGCTGCAGTGCCCAAACCATCTATTACTTGACTGAGTACAGACGGATTTGACTTGTTATCCTTCTTCATCTCTCCTTTCAGACCTTCAATCTGTCTATTCATTGCATCAGCTTTTTCCTTAAATCCACTTTCCAACAGAACCCTCTGCTCCTGCAATGCCACACACACACACACACACACACACACACACAGTGCAGAAAGTACATTAAATTTCATAAAGTTTTTTTTTTTATTAAACACATTTTTTTATTTCAGTTAGTTATTCAGGGTCTGATCAATAACACCTGACCTACAGTAAGAAGGTTCTGAATATATGCATAATATATTTTCCTATATTTTAATTGTATTTTATCTAACAGTTATATTTATAATATAATTATGACAAAAGTTAGGCATTTTTGTCAGTCACGCTTTTTAATTTTATGTGGATAAAGTGCACTTGGTGATTCTAAATTATACCCTACAAAGTGAGCATATACATGACATAGGAAGTATTCAGAGGAGGTCAGTTAAAGTTATTCTTGTCAAATATTCCTGAAAATGTTCAAGAAATCAACTTAAAGCTTGTATATGTTTGAAAGGAATAACGATGTTTAAGTCTGTATTTAAAAAATGGGGTGTTTTGTGATCTTCCCTAACTGTGAACAATATAAGACATGATGTTACGTTTCTTAATTAATACATTTTACTATATGTATATACTGTGTTGTAATGAATAATAATATAAATTAGAAATCTAAATATGAATTCATATATTTCGTCTTAAATTCTTGGTATTGGCATTTACAGTTACAACTATGTATAAAATGTCTAAAAATGACCTTAAAAGTTGGATTAAAATTATTGATAGAACTGTTGTCTGTCATTTCTTACACTAAGCTTAGCATCCAGCACTCGTTCATTATCCTCTTTTGCTCTCTGCCTTTCTTTCTCCATGCGTTCCAGCAACTGGGTCACATTCTGCTCGTAAGTCTTTTGCTGGTCCTGGCATGCCTGCTCCTGAAGCTTCACTTGCATTTGTAATGTTTCTTTCTCCCGTTCTAGAGCCTCTTTTTTCAAACGCTCCTCTGAGAAGCATATAAACACATTGTTATAAAACACATTTTTAAAAAGTGTGTGACATATTACAGGTTTCTCTACGGTCATGCACACAATCCTGATTTATATGGAGTTCCTCACTTAGCACTACAATACGCTGAGACACTGTGTATGAGCATAAGCAAACAATGTGTGTCTACCTTCTTTTTTCTTTTCTGCTTCAGTGAGGTGCTGATCAGCTGAAAGAATATTCCTCCCAAACTGTTCGTTGTCCTTCAGGTACTTACTTAACACTTCCTCGCTCTATAAACAGACACAAACACATGCACACACACATACATTAATACCTAATGGATGGTATTTCAACTATTCTTGTTCAGATAAAAAAGAAAATATATTAGCAGTCATACCATCAGCTGTGTTTCTGTGTGTACTTTGTATTCATTTATGAGGCTCTGGAGTTTTTCGTTATACTCTGTGTAGCCTCCGGGCCTCATAAATAAACCATCAGCCACTGCTTCCTCCAATGGACTAAACACCCGTTTTAGCTCCTTCCTACAAACATTTAAACATTCCTCACGATTCTGACTGCAAAGCTCCTGATACACAGCTTGGATCTCTTGCTTGGAGTGGAAAGAGAGAGAGAAAGAGAGATTGTGTGTAAATACTAATCTTGAATGTTAATACAAAAAATAAAAAAGACTTGATTTAATTGGGTGTGTGCTTTATGTTTGCAAGGTACCATGAGCTTTAGCTGTGCTTTTTGCTCAGTGTCATTGAAGGACGTTTTGATAAAGATATCAACAGCTGCTGTCTCTGCGATTCTGTGGATGCCTGATAGCTCAGATGGATCAACAGGAAGGCAGATCAACTCAAAAATATGTCTCTGGTAGACCTGCAGGCCCTCTTCCACAGCCCGCTCATTCTGGATCTTAGCCAAAGTCTCCACTGCATTTTCCAGACAAGGAACCCGGCCACTACGAATTGCCTCCACATAGACCTCCGCCAGACTGCAAAGAGCTAATAAAACATAGAACGAGAAAAGGATGACTTTCTATTTTAGAAATCATCATTGACAACTTTTATTCAGAGTGCTCGGGTGTTTACTGACCACTGCCGTTAAGCATCCGTCCCCCGGTTAATGTTTTAGGTTTGGCATTGTTGAACACATAGCTGCAGAACTCCTTAGCATTCTTCAGAAACCGTGAGTTGAGGTCTTTCTCAGTTAGCTCCTCCATCCTTCTCAAGTCATCATCTCCAGCTGGCCGTGGGAATACAAAACACTTTCTTTCTGCAAAAAAGCCACGCAAACAGCGCCTGGGCAGGTTGAACTTCTCAACACTGAGGGCATAACCTAGAAATGAAAAAAGAAAACAGCTTAAAAATGTATAGACTGTATACCAGCCAATCAACATAGTAACCTATCTATAAAGTTCTGCTTCATAGCTCCATACAAAGAAAATTCAGTTGAGATACCTGTTTTGATTCTTAATGGAGTTTATACTTGGACTTTGATCTCCATATTTGATTTGCGTTTAACCACTGCAAAGCTTTAGCTTTGTGTTTGAAAGCTGAAAGACTACAGTGGGCTAGATCTAAATTTCTTCCAAATTTGTATTTTATGTCCAAAAAAACCAACAACAAATACTACTTTATAAAGTCAATTGCTGGTCATTTGAAAATGACCACAAAGGAAGGGATATTAAAAGACAATCCATGTTGTTACTTACCACTTTTAAGCTTCAAGGCATCTTCCAGATATTCATCAGCTGTGATGTCCTTGCCTTCCCTCTCTAACTGCAGTGTGAAGTCTCGAACAGCCCAGATGAACGAGGGGAAGACTCGCATGAACTCTGCTGAGTCATCATCATCACCACATCTCTGTGCTTTCACCCGGATGTTCTCAGTCAGTTCTGTCACATAGCTGCAGAGGGTATTGTTCAAGAAAACAACAGTATCATGTGTATCTGGTGTTTGTTTACTGTATATTTGTGTTTTTTAGTAAAGGATACTGCAGCTTCTCGAGTGCATTGTTGTCTATGACCCCAAGGCTGTTGTAGACCAGAGTGCTACTGAGCAGGACAGCCAGGCAGAAGATCCATGTGTCATGCTTTTCATCACCCTAAAAGGCCAGTAACTTGGTGTGATTAACCTGATACACATCATCACATTTATAAATCTGACTAACCTGGCATCCCCATGAAACATGAAACATGATTTATCCAAACATACAGCTTCAGTGTACCAAAAAACGTCCATTTCTATAAACTACTAAATAATTATACAGCAATCATAATAAAATTGGATTTGCTGCTTTTTAATCATCTGTCTAATAATATCTTCATGAAGGAAGGATATTATATGTGACAAAGGCTGTCAAATGGTATGTTGTCAATAACAATGTGTCGTTAAGGAGATATTGTTAATACCTTGTGCACATCCCCGAGTCCTTCAGTGTCGAGCAGCACCAGTGTGTAACCCGGTTTAGTGGGGTGAGGGACACACCACATCCAGATGCCTTTAGTTTTTGACTCTATGGTGCTGCCCAGAGCAAAGCCTGAAACAAGTACAGTACAAAAATACTGCATAACTATTAACAATTATTAAATCTCACATAACAAAGGCTAATCTGATAAATGCAATCACATTGTTACAAGACGGTCTTACACTATTCATGAAATTAGCATCTGAACAGGTTGATCACAAAATGAGAAAAAGAAGAGGTAGCATAAATACAAAAGACTGTATGACTAGACAACAAGGCATCATCTACTCTTATTGTGTGTTTTTGAAATAAGATTGACATCTGTCCCGTTTACTGACATGGGAATGAGTGAGGTTAAAAAGATTTTATCCAACAAGAGTTAAAATTACAACCAGCCACTAGGTGGCCTTCTAGGATTATTGTTATGTAATTCAATTACATATGACCAAAATGTCAGATTAGGGCCATTTTTGATCATCAGGATCATCTGAATGGCTAAAGAAAAAGAAAAAAAAATACCTGTAATGCTACGGCAAATTCTTTAAATGCAGAAATGAATGCCCTCATACACCAACTAAAGCACTAAAACAAAATTGTAAACAAGAGTAGCCCAAACTTTCTCCAAAATAATTTAAGAAACTGATACAGAAAATGTTTACCTTAACATACTTTTGATAATGGTGATCCTACTTAGGGTTAGGGTTAGAAGACGTTACAAGATGTACTGTACTTATTTTTTCCTACGTAGTTTACCTTTTGGACAAAATAAAATTTTTACATATTGATATTTTTGTTGTTTTGGTCTGGTCATCTAAGGTTATTTCAGGAAATGGCTCCATGTTTCCGGATTTCTTTATTTTTTTGTTTATATATAAACATAAACAGAAATATTTTTCCAGAAATATAAATTCGCAGAAGTATATATTTATTGTAACAAAAGTAGAAGTCTTCTGATAACTTTATTAGAATGTAAAAATCAAAGTAACACATTTTATAGACTAATGTCAAATTAACCTAGACAAGTTTTACCGTACCTGTTTGTTTTCCTGCTAGGCGGTTCATGAGGTAAGACTTCCCTGTGCGGTAGAGCCCCACTATGGACACTACAACAACTGGCTGAGAAATCCGATCCAGTATTTCCTTAGCTTCCTTCACAACATACAGACGTCCTTCAGAGTCGGTGCTTATTAGACATTCTGGATTATCCATGGCTTCGGCCATCTGTTTAGAACACAATACAACACAAAATTACTTGTAATTATATGTTCAGCATATATGTAAAGTGGATTCAGAAAGTATTCAAACCCTTTGCTGTGGGCATTCCACATTGTGGTCAGATGCATTATTTTTCCTTTAATTGTCCCTGGTAGAGCTGTAGCTATCGAATATTTTAGTAATTGAGTATTCTACCAAAATTCTAATCGATTAATCAGATAAAATGTACTTTTGCGTAATTAAACAGCAGATTAATTGAAACAAAGATTAATTGTTTCTCTTTTTGGAAAAATCTACTTTTATTTTTTTTTTAAATGCATACAGCTTTTATCAAAAACAAGCATTGTCATTCTTTACATATGGGTGAAGTAAGCGCTTCTTATTCGTTCCAAACAAATAATTGCGCTTCCAAACAAATAATTACGCAAAACCATAATGCAAGCTTTTAAAATAATGCAAGCTTAATTAAAAAAAGCTTCGAGGCAGAAGATTTTGCCTCGATCATTTTTTGTAATCGAATCATTTCAGTCCTAGTCCTTGGGATGTGTCTAGAACTTAATTGAAGTCTACTTGTAATTTAATTTGATATACAGTTTGGAAAAGCACACCCCGCTTCTACACTGTTTTATAATGTTTTATAAAATGTCACTTTAAACAAATAAAATAAGCACATTTGCACTACTCTTATTGCACTTTTCCGTTTTGCACCATATTAGTTTTCTGTGATGTTAACGGTCCCTTTTGCAGGACAGTTACTCAGTTGCCAGTAGGCAAAGATCCCGAGGGTCGCCGACGTGGCCTCCAAACTCCCAAATCCCAGTCTGATCAAACCCCCTGAGAATATGGCAAACAAATAAGTACGGTCCACAGAGGACCTACCACACAACTGACAGCACCCAAAGGATGCGGTCCTGGTGTCAGACACCACAGCACACCCCAGCCAGAGCTGTCCAGGTGGCACAAGGCCATACACAAGAACAAAAATAGTTTGCATAAATAAATAAATATATATAAGCATGCAATGACAACAAAAATGGAATGAATGAGAAATTATCACGTTATTTATGTACTGTGGAACAGATGCATTACTCACGTTTTAAAACATTAACGCCAAGTAACATGCTTAATATATATGCATATTTATTAAATAGCGTCAATCAGGTCTAGACGATCATTTATTTATTTATATCTGCCTTTACAGCGCACACCCACACGCAAGTTGGTGTTTGTTAGGGCAGTGTGAATACAACAGCATTTTCAAAATTATGCAGTCAAACGTGATATCCTACGATTTCACAGCATTTAAGGCTATGTTATAAATCCTCATATGCCATTTTAGCACTGAAAACTTTAACTTTAGTAGATGCTTAACTTACCAATGGCTAGATGCAGCTATCAATCTGGGCCAGGACAATTTCACTTTTGCTATATAGTTGGGTACCTGCTAGGTGTTGTATAGTTCATATTTGCTCGGCCAGAATGGTTTAAGCCACCAAAATAACGTTTTATTGATAAACTGCACAGCTTTCGCCACCGTGAACACACCCGTTAGTAACGAGGCGAATAAGGAGCTAAACTTCAGCCGCAGAATGAGACGCTGCGCAATAAGAAGCCAAACAAATCGGAAGCTGCGAATAAGGAGCTAACTTCAGCCTCGTGTGCTTAGGGGCATCATATCTTTGGCTAGAAAGTTAGAAACGGCCCTGGTTATATCCTTGCTCCTTTTGGAACACCTTTCATAAGGTGTAATGGCCACGAAAGACAACGCAATCGATATCTGCTTTGGTACAGCCCCACTGCTAGCCCTGCTAGTTGACGGAGTAGCATCGGGCCGCGTTTTCATGCTCTCAGTGTGGTCGTTTGGGTGATGCGTTCATATAACGAAGTTCGTGCTACCTTTTTTGTCGACAATTTCAACATCTTTGGATAATAACTCGAGGCTAGATTCAATTTTGAAAAGGAAATTAACTTTGACGTGCACGGCATGCGCAAGCTGCACGCTGATTGGATGTTGTCGTATTGTTCTGCTGTGTGATTGGCTCTTAGATGAATCCATATCGAGCAAAAAATGTCTAGAGCTTATCATCGTTTTTAAAATCAAATAAATCGCGATTCGATATTATATCGTTTATCGGCCCAGCCCTAATGTCAAGCATTGGTGGTCTCAAGAGGTAATCAAACCTCAGTCCATTTAAGCATGATTCAATGCTGGACATTGAGAAATGTATGAATGGTGAGGTGTATTCAAGGTGATGGACACAAATAGCCACTAGTTTCCTTCTAGTGGCTCATTTAATGCAGGAGAAAAAACAATAAGTGCAAGCGTCAGTTTTTCCTCACCTAACAATCCAATAATCCTGGGGACGGATTGGCTAGGGTTAGGGTTAGGGCTAGCTAATGTTGATGAGTGAAATACTAAGAATAAAACTAAATGAAAATAATCCTATGAAAACATGATAAAATGTTTCATTTTTTATTGAAACAAACAAAAAAAACTGAATGATAATGTGAATGACCGATGAACAGACACATGATTTTTCAATCAATTAATACTTTTTTTAAAATAATATCTAATTGTCAAAATTAATTTACAAACTGCAGTAGCAGACCTTATGATTTTTTTTGTTTAAATAGTACTTTAAGTTTCATATAACAGGTTTGCATAAAGACAGCTAACTTTATTTTATATTTACCTTAATCTTACATAGTAATTTTATCAAATGCAGACACATGATGTTAGCTTATTATCATTAGCTTCTGTGCTCATTAAGATGTTAGCCACTTTTAAATTGGTAACATTAGTTTAATGTTATTCTGCATTCTCATTTGAATCGAACCCAGACTATATAGAGGTGCAAACCGCCTTGCTGCCAGTGGTATGCATAATGATTTAAATAATTCAGATAAACATTACTTGGCTAGATGTTTTTCAAAGTTGTTGATTGCATTTGAACAAAACTCTTGGCTACTGTTAAAAAAATGTATATATTAAATATTAGCATAAATCCAGTTATGTGTAAAGGTCAGAAGGACTTTACCACTGAGTTTAAGAGAAAAGGAAATAAATATACTGTTTTTGTGACCATTTTTGCATCTACTCTACAGTCATTATGGAAGCACATAGTTTTACTCACTGCTCTGTAACTGTTTAGTAGACAAATTAAAAGTAATTTCAGTGAAATGTCATTTGAAATTGAAATATATTTGAATATACAAAACTTCACAAATAATTTGAACAAATGGTTAAACTCAGTCTGTGATTCAAAATCCTATTGATCAGCTCCTTCCTGACGATCCAGACCAAAGAGGAAATATTTCTGGTTTATACATTAAAATTGCGTCAGTACCATCCGTTTCTAATAATATACAAAGAGACTCCTGGCAACAGGATCTCAAGGTTAAGCTGACAGATGCGGAATGGGATAAGGCTATATATAGGATCCACGGATCTTCTATTTGCGCTAGACATAGCCTTATCCAATTTAAAGTGGTGCATAGACTTCATCTTTCTAAAGCCAAACTAGCAAAGATGTATGCCTTGGTAGATCCTACCTGTGGGAGATGCAGGCAGTCTCCTGCTACATTGGCTCATATGTTCTGGTTATGTCCCAAACTATCTGTATTTTGGTCAAACATATTTCTATCTTACTCCAACATATTCTGCAAAGATTTGTGTGTGAATCCTTTAACTGCCATCTTTGGCATCGTATATGAAGACAACAACCTGTCAAAAAGTGAATTGGACTGTATTGCTTTTACCTCCCTGTTGGCAAGACGCCTGATTTTGATCAATTGGAAACAATCATCTTTAAACAATGGGCAAATGATGTCCTATATGTCCTTAGTTTGGAGAAAATAAGACTGAATTTAAGTGGTTCAAGATCCAAGTTCACGGCCAGGTGGCGTCCTTTCATGGATTACATCAAAAACAAGATATGACTACGAGAGGTCAAAACTATGTGGCTGTTACCAAGTTTTGCTTATGATGTTCTGATGCTATTTTCTGTACACAATAGAAGAACACTTTGTATATATGTTATGGTGTTGGTTATGTTATATAAGGTATACATATGCTTTTCTTTTCGTTTTTCTTTTCTTTTATTTGTTGTTGTAAAAAAATGAGAAAACAATAAAAAAAAAAAACTCAGTCTGTGATTTTAATGGCATTGCTTTATTTAATGTAATTAAATGTTGTTGTTTTTGAAAGTTGGTATGCATGTCTAAAATTAGACTAAAATGTTGTTATTTTTGTCGGTTATAAAAATAGATTAGACCTTAATTAGTAATTGTATTATTTATAATTATTTAAAGTCACGGTAATACAGGATGTTCATAAAGTTGTAATAGATCATACAGTACCTTATAAGCCAGACGTTACTTGCTCTCGAGCTGCAAATGAAACTGTTGGAGAGAAGCAGTCAGCGGGTTTTATAGACTATGTTCACGCGTCACGCATAAGCATTGGAATGAGATCACGTTTGTGAGTTGAAAGAGGGGATTTTCCGGGAAATCATAGCGCGCAAGTCATCTACGGTGTAGCTGCACACAACAAACTCCCGCCACCTAACAAAATAGCAGCCTCTGTTCACAGCGACCTCATTCAAAAAACCTCCCGAATTAACCGTCTATCTTGATTTGTCATGTTTGAGAATATTTGTATTTCTGAATTTTCTTTCACGTGTATTTTAATCTTTTTATTAATATTATTATTATCGGTGTTGTGTAACATGCAAAGAGGACACTGCAGTGTGTGTGTGTGTGTGTGTGTGTGTGTGTGTGTGTACTTTCACTTTCAATTTCACATCCGGCCCCAGGATATACTGTATAGTCAAGACAAGTAGGCTTTTATTATCATTTCAACCATATGATTGTACAGAGTACAAAGTTCAGTACAGACTGAACGGAATTTAAAATATATTTAAATAACCAGATTTAAAAAATACATTAAAAAAACTATGACTTTAATGTTATTGCATTGTTAAATCTAAAGTAAAGGTTGTTATTGTGCATTTAAATTGGTATGCGTGACCAAAATTCTCATAAAATATAATAATAAAATAATAATAAATATTATATAAAATATTTTTTATTCATGTTTGGTGGCACGGTGGTGTAGTGGTTAGCACTGTCACCTTGCACCGGGTTCGATTCCCGCGCAGGCTCAATTCCCGTCTCTGTGTGCATGGAGTTTGCATGTTCTCCCTGTTCTTGGTAGGTTTCCTCCGGGTACTCTGGTTTCCTCCTACAGCCTAAAGACCTGCAGTAAATGCAGTAAACATTTCTTGTAGTAGTAGCAGCAAAGAAAATGTTCTTGTGTAAATAGCAGTAGTAAATAGTATGTAAAAAAAACTATTTTGCAGGTCGGTGTGTGAAATGGCTAGATAGTTCTCATCTGTGTGTGTGTTTATCAGTCCAGCCCCATTGTGTTGAGGAGTCGGATGACTTGTGGGAAGTGGGAAGAAACTGTTACAGAGTCTGGATGCAAGGGCCCGAATGCTTCGTTTGCTTTTTCCAGATGCCAGAAGGGTTAAGAGTGTGTGTGAGTGGTGTGTATAATCGACTACAATGCTGGTGACTTTGTGGATGCAGTGTGTGGTGTAGATATCCATGATAGAGAGAAGAAAGAGATTATGTTCTCAGCTGTCCTTAATGTCTGCTGTAGGGTCCGAGATGGCACAATTCCAAAACCAGACAGTGATGGAGCTATTCAGGAGGAGACATTGCTGGGCTTTCTTGTTTAAACAGCTAGACTATGTGAAACTTAGGGAACACCCTTTAGTTTCCTGACATTCATTTCATGACCTTGTAAGTATAAACACCATGCAATTATTTAAGACATAAATAGCCTACTATAATTTATTAGACCTTAACATTAATGTAATAAATGAATGCACATTTAAAATAAATTAATGTACACTAACTGAATACAATGTAACCTGCGTACTCTTCTGAATTACAGGGGTTGGACAATGAAACTGAAACACTGGCCAATTTATTGTTGGATGTTTCATGGCTAAATTTGACCAGACTGGTGGACAATCTTCATTTATTACACATTCCAGTAAGAGCAGAGTGTGAAGGTTTAATTAGAAGAGTAATAGCACTTTTGCAACAAGTTTTGAGGCTACAAACTGGGAAGTTCTCTGTGAGCCACATAAAGAGGACATTGATGGTATGACAGATTGCATTACAGAGTACATAAACTTCTGTGTGGACACCTGTGTTCCTATGAGAAATATTCGCTGTTTCTCCAACAACAAACCCTGGGTCACTAAGGACATTAAAGCCTCCTTAAATGAGAAAAAAAGGGCTTTTACGTCTGGTGATAAGGAAGCGGCGAAGAAGGCTCAAAGAATGTTGGCTGTCAAAATCAGAGAGGGGAAAGAGTCTTACCAAAAAAAATTGGAACAAAGACTGAAGAACAACAACATGAGAGAGGTGTGGAGAGGCATGAGGAGCATTACTGGCTACAAGACGAGTGGACAAGCTATTGAGGGCGATGTGGAACGTGCTAACGATCTCAACACCTTCTTTAACAGATTTGATGTCCCTCTGTCTCACTCTACCGATCCACTGCTCCCCCATCCACCCCCACACAGAAAACGGCCACTACTTCTTCTGCAATCCCATCAATCAACATCTCCGATGACCAGGTAAAACGCCGTCTGAGCAGGTTCTGCCCTACAAAAGCTACAGGTCCGGACAATATCAACCCGAGTGTCCTGAAATCCTGTGCTCCTCAACTGTGTGGGGTCCTACGGCACCTCTTTAGCCTAAGTCTCTATGAAAGTCCCTGCCCTGTGGAAAACATCCTGCATTGTTCCTGTCCCCAAGATGCCACGACCCTCTGCCCAGAACGACTACAGGCCTGTCGCTCTAACATCACATACTGTAATATGAAGGTGTTTGAAAGACTTATCTTGTCGCATGGATGCCCCGTGTGTCTCTTTGGGATGCGTCTGGTGTCTGGGGATGATTCTATCTACTTAGAAGATGGTTCTGGCCTCAACTGGTGTTGTCAGCTGTTACTCTGAGGACTTGACAATTCGATAGTTCAGGACTGGAACTTTCTACAAGTCTATCTGTGTCTCCAATAACTACTGGACTCCATTTTAACATCAATTAACATCAACTATTATAGCTGAACTGCCTGCCACCTAACACACTGTATAAATGCAGATCATTTCCTGCTATCTGTTTCACCCAAATGAGAATGGGTTCCCTGTTGAGTCTGGTTCCTCTCAAGGTTTCTTCCTATTACCATCTCAGGGAGTTTTTCCTTGCCACTGTCACCCTCGGCTTGCTCTCCAGGGACTATCTGACCATTTTGATTCATTCACATTCCATACAAACTTAAATAATTCTTTTGATTGTGTAAAGCTGTTTTGAGACAATGTCAATTGTTAAAAGCGCTATACAAATAAAATTTAATTGAATTATCCTGGATACACTTCGTCCCCAGGTGAAGTCTTCTCTTGACTCTCTTCAGTTTGCCTATCAGCCACTCCTGGGAATAGATGACGCCATTATACACCTGCTCCACCGTACGTACTCCCACCTCGACAAACCTGGGACCAGTGTGAGGATTATGTTCTTTGACTTCTCTAGTGCCTTCAACACCATATGACTGGCTGTACTGGGGGAGAAACTAAGAATCACGGAAATTGACACTCCCTTGGGCTCCTGGATAATGGATTACCTGACCTCCCGTCCCTAGTATGTTCGTCTACAAAACCATGTGTCTAACACTGTGAACTGCAGCACTGCTCCTCAGCGGACTGTTCTGTCTCCATTTCTTTTCACTCTCTATACAATCAGACTTTAAATATAAGTCAGGATCATGTCATCTACAGAAGTTCTCTGACGACTCTGTGGTGGTGGGATGTATTAAGGACGGTGACATCTCCGAGTACCAGTCTGTGGTGGATGACTTTGTTTTCTGGTGTGAGTGCAACCACCTTCAACTCGACGTCAAGAAAACGAAGGAGCTGGTGCTCGACTTTAGGAAATGTGGAACCCCTATGACTCCTATATCTGTCCAGGGAGAGACAGTGGACATGGTCTCTGAGTACAAATACCTAGGAGTGCATCTGGATAACAAACTGGACTGGTCAGTTAAGACAATGACCCTCTACAAGAAAGGACAGAGCAGGTTGTACTTTCTGAGAAGGCTCAGATCTTTCAACATCTGTAATACCATTCTTCGGATGTTTTACGAATCTGTGGTGGCGAGGGTCGTCTTCTTTGCTGTGGTCTGCTGGGGATGTAACATAAAAGCGGCTGACAGAAACAGACTGGACAAGGTCATTAAAGGGCCGGATCTGTCCTGGGTTTGGATCTGGACTCTGTTGATGTCGGGGCAAAGAGGAGGATTCTGTCCAAAATACGCACAATCTTGAACAATCCTTCTCACCCGCTATACAGAGTTCTCACCGACCAGAGGAGCAACTTCAGCCAGAGACTAATTTTGACCAGGTGTTCTACGGAGCGCCACAGGAGATCTTTTCTCCCTACGGCCATAAAATTATATAAATCTTCTCTATAGCATTTTTACTACGGGTCAGGGACTGTCAGTAGTTCCTGGTTAATAACTAATAACATTTTACACTTTGACACTTCTGTTCACACAACTCAATGTTCTAAGTGCAATATCTGATTATAATACACTTGTGCAATACTTCTTTTCACTTACACTACAGTTCTAGTGCAATATGTAACTAAATTATGTGCCAGAGCTAATTACTATTCTATTTATTGTTATTTTTCGTTGAATTTTACATTTCTATTTCTTTAATTTAATTTTCCTGTCTAATATATATATATATATTTTTTTCCTAACTTAACTTTTCCTTGCTTCCCGGTAAATTGATCTGAGCAACTGTATAACCAAGAGCAATTTCCCTCTGAGATTAATAAAGTTCTTTGAATCTTGAATCAATGTTTATGAATAAAATGTGGCTTTTCGTCATACACCAACACAACGTAATGTTGCTGTTATTATTATTATTATTTGTTACATTGTGGAAAAACACACACACAAAAAAAAAAAGAAGAAGAAGAACCGCGCTGAGCCCATGGCCTGCACAGTCACCAGATCTAATTGAGCCACTTTGAGTTTTTTTGGAGGAGCGAGTCAGGAAACCAGCATCATGTAGTGACCTGGCCACTATTCTGCAAAAAGAATGACTCAAAATCCCTCTGGCCACTGTGCAGGACTCGTAGGGACTGTCTGGGACTGTCGGACAGGGACTGTCGTTTGGGACTGTCATTCCCAAAACGGATTGATGTTGTGTTGGCCGCAAAAGGAGGCCCTACACCATGCTAATGAATCATTGTGGTCTAAAACCGGGCGTTTCTGTTTCATTGTCCAACCCTTGTATGTTCAGTTAACTTTGCAATACAAAGTAATAAGATACCTTCATGCTTCAACTTTAACAAAAATGTATTCTATTAAGCACAAAAAAAAAAAAAGGCAACATATGTAATGGTCATGCTATTTGTACATTTACTTGTATGCAACATTGCTAGCGTTATTAAACTAAAATTACCGTAATATCCTCTGGCATTTCATTGTAAGCTTGATTTTTTTCACCGGTCTTGCAGAAACAGCTGAACTGAAGAACAAAGAGGGGTGTCCATATTTTTTTACCCATAAAGTGTATGTGGACACTTACCCGTCAAAATGTTGTGCTAGTCGAACCCAAGCTGGGGAAAGCTTTATGTAATATTCTGTAAAGTGGCTGTGGGGATTTGTACCTATTCAGCCCCAAGAGAGTTAATGCAGTCAGGTATTCCTACAGGCCAAGAAGGCCTGGCATGCAGGTAGTATTCTATTGCATTCAAATGGAATGGTGGCAACCCATGCCATTATGGAACTCGAATTGTGTATGAGGGCGTCATCATGTTAGAACATGTTTCAGTTTCTTGTTTCAGTTTCTAGAACATGTTTCAAGTTCTGTGAAATGAGATCTTAAAGTGTGACAACTGTGCTTCCAGCTTTAGCAACAGTTAGTAAAGTCCAAACATGAAAGTTCATATTAAGTAATAATAATAAGAAGAACATTAGATCTTGTTGGATCTGCCCTGTAGTCCGTGGCATGATCCACTGATTTGGACAATGAATGTCAGCAGGAGCCTTCCTCTCTGTTTTTTTAATCAGAGTGTGGTCAAAATGATGTCTCAAACAGGAATTGAGATACACAGCTTTATTAGGAAGTAGCTTCCATACAATCTTTTTACTCAATTTAGGTGTAATCAATTAAGGCCTAATAATGTTAAATGCTAACACCTTCTCTCTAAAGTATAATTAGGCGGGGGGCAAAGCTTTCATTATTCTCAGTCACCATGACCAAGAAAAAATAACTCAGTCATGATCTTGTATGAATGTTGTCAATAGTTGAGGTAAAGGCTACAAGGCAATTTCGAAAAAAAAAAAACTAAATGCCCTTGTATCAACTGTACAGAGTATCATTACAAAGTTAAAGATGTTCAAAACTGTCAAAAACCTGAATCGGCTTGACAGAAATCGCAAAGGATCCTCTAGAGTTCTGAGAAAGAACTCCCGCAATGCAAACAACAACCCCCGTATCACCATCAAAGCTCTAATAGACACCCTCAACCAAGCAGGGAAGACGGTATCAAGATCCACCATGAAACGAATTCTGCATCTGAATCTTTTAATTACCTTAGTTGTCATTCATATGAAACTTGGCCAATTTAGATTTCACATGAAAAGACATAAGGCAGTAAACGCATATTAATCTAAAATGAAAAAGTATTAAAATTTTGCACCATGAATTTGACATGGTTTCCATACACTACAGATTTTTAGCTTAATAAGCTTTTACCAATAAACAATTTAAGCAACATTTTTTTACTTCTAGTAGCTTACTGTACATCAATTTTATTATCAATACTCAAATATGAATCTTTTGCATTTAAAATTATTATAGTTTGAAGCGAGACAGTATAACGCTGAAAATGGTCATTTTTGTGGCACATAAGATCATCTCTCCGAAACAACTTAAGTTACATGTAGCAACTTAAAGATACTAAAAAAAGATTGGTCACTTCCATGTTGCATAAACTTCAGATTTAGCTTCATTGGCATATATATTTTTGGTATTTTATGTATGACCAATACCAAATACCAATACTGTGGTTTTGGTTGATAGTAAATGCCATTAGCCAAATCAGCTAATTAGCTAATACTAGCTAATTTCACTCGAGCTAACTGCTTAGCAACAGTGTCTAAGCTATTTTGAGAGTGATTTTGAGTTTTGAGGTCTGCCCATCAAATATTTTAGATGATTCTTGGCCTGATTAAATTATGACAATTAAAAAAAAGATAATAATGAGGAGTTGCTGATAAGTTAGTAACATCTTCCAGTCCAGCCCACCATTGAACTGAGTGTAATGTTTTATGTTCCATCACAGGAACTCTGCAAACAAACGGTATGCATTTATATTTCCATTATTTATACAATAAAATGTATTCCTAATGTTTTATATCAGGTTAAAACCAAGATCTTAATACAACTTGAAGTCATACCTTCATGTAACAAGAGGACACACCATACTGTAGTTATCAGTGCACCTCTTAATCACAGGGCTCATGCAGGTTTATAAAGACGACTTCTTTAATTAAATAAAAGCTCTGGCCCAAATTCACATCAGATGTGCATGAGAGATTTGTGCAATATTTGACCCATTGTCTCAAAATAAGATGGGACAAAAAATAAATTGCCAGGTTTGTTATAGCACTTGTGAAATTTCAGGGCCATGTTAGGGTCAGAGTAGTTTTGCTATCTGGGTAGCTTAGTGTAATTAGTTAAAGGTGATACAATCAGCAAATTTATGGTTTAAAAAATAACAATATTCAACATCTAGCTCGGACCAAATAATCTAATCGGACAACTGAGATAGTTTGACGTTTTCCCGAAACCTGCTAAATTGATTTCCCTCAAATTACTGATCAAAGAAGCCTCTCTAAACTATCCATATTAACTTCAAATTCAAATTTTATTAGTCACATACACAGTCATACACAGTATAATATGCAGTGAAATGCTTATGCTTAACTTTGGGCATGGTCACACAGTTTTCCTCACAGGAAGGTGAGGAAGTCCCAACACCTCCTCAAACAAATAATAAACATGGTAGAAAGACAATACAGGGACACTTAGATTTGGCAGAATGCACACAAATCGCCCAATAGTGTCGAACTTTCCTTCAGCCACACAATATACTGTAAGAGGGCCACTCTTCAGAATTCTGTAATAAAATGCAGGACAGGAGACAAGTATGTGATGCTTGTTGGACAGCTTGCTTATTGGAAAACAAACATTGAACAAACATTTATCCTCCTAGAAGGATTTTTAGATTTGGCCTCACTGTTCACAGAACTGTGCAATATTAAGACACAGTACAGGATGTTGGTGGTCAGCAGACTCTCTGTTACATTTGTATTAGATTCAAGTACACTAATGTGTCCGATTGCTTTTTTGTTATTCTGTTATTCGTTGCTTCGCAATATAAAATCATAATAATTTATACTAATCAGTTCTACATATTATTTTGTTTTAAAAACATGTGAACATTACTCATCAATTAGATTTACTGTACTTGACATACAGCAGTACATTTTGGCTGACCTCCTCCTCTGATTGACTTAACAAATCATCTATACTTAAATCTTGATGACTTGAACTGTCTATTCACATGAGATGCCAACCAAATAAATAAAGTTAGTATTTATCAGACTATTGGGTAGTTACAACTGTTACATTAGATGAACTCCCCTTTCTTCACACATGGTGGACTTCTTGAGGTGAGGTAGAGGTGGTAAGCAGTGTGTGGATGGTTGGAGAAGATTCAGTTCAATTCTATTTGTATAGCGCTTTTAACAATTGTCATTGTCGCAAAGCAGCTTTACACAATCAAAAGAATTATTTATGTTTGTATGGAATGTGAGTTTGTATGTATCAAAATAGTCAGATCCCTGATGAACAAGGCGAGGGCGACAGTGGCAAGGAAAAACTCCCTGAGATGGCAAAAGGAAAAAACCTTGAGAGAAACCGGACTCAACAGGGAACCCATCCTCATTTAGGTGAAACAGAAAGCAGTAATTGACCTGGATACTGTATACTGTGTGTTAGGTGTCAGGCAGTTCAGCATAACAGTTGATGTTAATTGGAGTCCAGGTAGTTACTGGAAGCTCAGGTAGACTCAGGAAATTCCTGTTCTGAACTATTGAGTGACTGCAGCCAAGTCAAGTCTTCAGGGAAACAGCTGTCAACATGAGTCGAGGCCAGAACCGTCTTCATAGTAGAGTGAAACCGTCCCAAGCCACCAGACGCATCCCAAAGAGACACAAGGGGCATCCATGTGACGCGATCTCCAACCAGAATCGGGGCACCAGGATGAATCAGACAGGTCCAGAGGGCAGAGGGAGTCTGGATCACTGGCAGCTCTGGAACGACATATGTAGCTCGAAAAAAGAGAGGGAAAGAGAGAGAGGTGGAGAGAGGACAGTAGAGGGGAGAGCAGAAGAGGAGAGATAACAATTAGGTATGGTCACAGTCACATAATGTATAATGTGTATGTATATTTAGTGTAGAGTGAAAGCAGACTCCGGCAGGACTAACTTTAACAGCATAACTAAAAGGAAGAACCAGAAGAATGAGAGTGGGGAAACATAAACTGGAAAGTTCACCAGAATACTCTAGGTCCATGAGTCCCCCCAGATCTGATCCGTTACCCGAGGCAAATCTATTTACAAAAATGCTTGGCTAAATAAATAGGTTTTTAGCATGGACTTAAACACTGACTATAGAATTTTGGGGCTTTGTAAGAAAAAGCTCTGCCCCCAGCTGTAGTTTTCATAATACGCGGGACTGAAAGCAGCCTAAGACACTAGCAGTTCACTCAGATACTGCGGCACGAAACCATTTAATGCTTTATATGTCATATATCATTTTCCAGCACTTCTTATGGCTATTTACAGGCGATTGTTAAAAGTTCAATTTTAATTTTGTCTGCGCCCCCCAAAAACATTTTGCACCAGCCGTCACTGGCCACTATACAAATTTCCCAAACACATTAAGCGAGCATGGCTACGACATGAACAGCCAGGAGCAGACTAGGAGAAGGACAAAGTCTGGTCACTGTTCAAAACAGGTAAGTCATTTAGAAAAGTTCCCAGATATGAACATGGAAGTGGCGGTGTTTATGACCTAGTCAGGCTCTCCCACAGCTACATGTTGGATGCTGTTCTCCTCGCTCATAGCTCTCTTCATTATTTAAAATTTATAGCAATGCAATAGCAATTATGATGGCAATTAAACAGCCCTGAAAGTGTGCTTATTTTCTCTATTGCGGATTATTAGAGAGCCAGGGAAAAGTCCAAGAAGGTAAAGAAAATGTAAAATACTCAACATTGCTTTCAGCTCTCCCTAGTTCTTGGAGTTGTGCCACCATATCTGCTGCATCTAATTCCTGCACGAGAGCTACACATTCTCAACAGTCTCTAGCATTTTTCATGACATACACACAGCAAAGTATGCTCAATGTTATTGACTTGTGTTCTCCTTAAATGCTGTAACAAAAAGCAGCATAGCCACAGCATCAGAAGTGGAAAAAAGCCAAATGCCCATGATGATCATAATTAAATATCGGGGCAATTGTTTGAAAATAGACATTCTCATCTATGGTATCACACGTTCATGTACTGTACAGAACGTTCTACAGGTTGGTAAAATATTAAATTAATCCAAACAAGTATCATGAGAATCAGTGGCAAGTGAAGTGACAGCTGTTTGATGCAAATCATGTTAAGGGTTAAAAGAAAATTAATAAAAAAGTGAAAACTTATTGGAACCAATTCGCAAAAGAACCAAGTGACAAAAGAAGGAAATGCCATAAGGCCAGTTCTTTTTCGCCAGAAATAGCTATGTGGGTAACCAGAACTGGCCTTATGGCTTCCCTATTTCTGTGAAGATAAATGAGTAAAATTTGTACTAAATACCAACTTGATGTAGTCAGTGCTACGTATATGACTTATACTGTATGAGCTCAGCTGAAATTTTCAATATATTTTTGCACAGAATGATGGTTGTGGGGAAAAAATTATTATTTTCATTGGACTCATATTCTAGGAGACAAACTTTAATGTCTGTTTACATAGCAGGGAAACTTATAACAAAAAGACCTACTGTAATATACAACAAACTATCCCATTAAGACAGAGGTGTCAAATCTTATCTAGAAAGGGCCGGTGTGGGTGCATTCCAATCATACCTTCAGGAGCAGCGGTGGAGAAAGGACCAGTATTGTGACCAACTGTCCAAAGGAGGAGCTGATGATGCTTAAACAGTGTGTTTGCCATTGTGTGGACGACTATCTGTCTTTAAAATAACACACGTTGTCACAATTCTGTGGTTTGCCTAAAACTAAAGGTAATACCATCAGCAAATGTATGGCATAAGTATGAGGTGGGGTATTTAAGTGCAAATGGCAAGGAATTATGAGAGAATAATTTAATAATTGATATTTATATTAATTGCTTATGACCTGTGACCACATAAATGGGTAGGTAGAATAATGATTAAAATTAGAGCTGAATCTTTTTAGCATGGTTTACAATATTCACTGTATATTCCAATACAATATTCCAGGGTCGCTGGGGGCCTGGAGCCAATTTCGGAACGCCAATTAACCCCAACTGCATGACTTTGGACAGTGGGAGGAACCCACCAAGCACTGGGAGAACAGGCAAACCTCACAGAGACCGGAATCGAGTCTGGCCAGGGATCGAACCCGGACGCTGGAGGTGCAAGGCGACAGTGCTAACCACGACGTCACTGTCCTGCCAGTTTACAATATTATTATTTACTTATGCAGAGTGTCTTTATGTAATAACTTAATCCTGCTCAGGATTGTGCTCTGAAGTCTAGCACACACACTGAACACACACCATGTCTGAGAAACCTTTAGTAATATTCACAATAAACTTAAAATGTTTTTGTTAGTTGGCTGGCTAACGTCATTTAGTAAAATGATGACGATGACGTAACAAAATTAGCCATTTCAAACGTCTTAAAGCCTACTGTGACGTGATCTGATATGAAAACACTGTATTATTGACACATTCGCTCAGAAAGTCCTGAGCATTTTAACGCATTCAGCAAACCTTCAACCAGTGGCAGCGAGTGCAAGACGATAAATATTTTTTTCACCCTTGAAGGACTACTTCAAGCATGATCCTGCGCGAGCATAAGCGATCAGGTGAGGGAAGTAAAACCGAGAGTAAAGCGCCATCTACTGAGATGTTTAAGTAAAAGTTTAAAACGGACTCACCGTCCAGTGCAGTGGAATCACGGCGACGTCCAACATCTCTTTGGATTATAATGCACATCCGTGTAAATCACCACGCACTTGTATGTATATTTATGAGAAATGGGTTAAAAAATCGTTAAAAAAAAAATGTGCTGTTGCTGACAGCCATTTATTCTGTTGTCTACGGAGTATTTTCCACTGAGTATTTGAAACAGCGCCGCCCCACCCGCTATATATTATATGGTACATTTGAGGTAAAACGAGGTATTGCACGGTTGTTTTGATGGCCGTGACTGTTATATTGCTTATAAGTGCCGTGCTAACCTAGATTAGCCGAATATGATAATTATCTGTAGTAGTAATTTTACTGTGAACGTTTAAACACATGTGGCACGGTGCTGTAGTGGTTAGCACCTCCAAGGTCTGGGCCCAATTCTTGCCTCAGGTGTGTTCGTGGATTTTGCAGGTCCAAAGACATGCAAACATTCAGACTCAAAAAACTATTTTTTTTTACATTAGCACACACCATTTATACGCATTTTAGTAATACTAATTTTTACAGCTGACATCGGCAAAATAGCATAAACATAAAATGGCATTAGTCAGCAATCTAATATGTTTGTTGGTTAGCAGGCTAGCGTTATTTAGCAAAATTCCCCAAAGCAACCCAATGCCCCCCCTGCCATGGATTCCCCCCCTCCGTACATAATCGCTATCAATGATTATATTAGAACATACATTCATAGGTTAATGGTTTACAAATTAAAAATTACATGAGACAATACAAATAAAATAAGCAATATGAAAATAAATATGTTGTACATATGTATGTTAATATTAATATTTTTTCTTATACTGTACATGTATACTTTAATATTCTTTATTTTATAATAAACTTAGTTCGTCCAATTTTTCATCATAAACAATAATATATAATTTATATAATTTATATAAAAATGTTTATTTCGGATTTTTTGCATATTCATGTTCAAAGCCCTGAAAAATGAATTTGCCACAAAATAAATATTATACAAGAATTTGTATTAATGGTCTTGACGGCTGCCACGTGCCTAGGGTTTATTATAATTGTAATATCATATTTGATAATAATAAACCTATGAATTTATGTTCTAATATAATCTTTGATAGCGATTATGCAGGGGGGGGGGGAATCCATGGCAGGGGGCATTTTAGCGCATAACACCCTACGTCAATCAAAGCCCACTATGATGTGATTTAAAAACACTGTATTATTGACTCATTCGCTTAGAAGGTCCTGAGCATTTTAACACGTTCAGCAATTGTGTTGAGCGCAAGAGGATATATATATTTGTTTCTCCACAAGAAAGACTACTTCAAAGATGATCCTGCGCGACCGTAAGAGATCAGGTGAAGGAACTAAAACCGAGAGTAAAGCGCCATCTACTGAAATATTTAGTTTAAAAACGGACTTACCGTCCTGCGCATTGGGATCACAGTGGAGTCCAAAAATTCTGTGATTATAATTCGTATCAGTGCAAATCACCACGTACTATTATGTAGATTTATGAGCGTTTTATAGATATCACTCTGTATAAATTAATTGGTTTTAGGGAAGCCAGGCTTCAGACTATACTAATAACTAAATTTGATGATGATAATAATAATAATAATAATAATAATAATAAATTGTTTAACAATTTTGTTTCCGTAATAAAATCTGTTTATTTAAGATACTGAACACGAACAGCTTTTTTTTCTTCTCTGTTTTTATTTGAGTTTTAATTGAATAACACTGAGTGAAACAGCGCGTTTTGTTATGTGGTGAAGCACGGTATTGCAATTTTTCCAGCATGTCGAACGATTGACCAATCAGATAATGCTCTTTTCACAACATTTTTAAACTGTAATGTGTGAGAAGTATAATGAGAGAGGTCTATTGTCATGCCACTGAAAAAACTGTGATGCCAGATGCCCTTCTACCTCACTGTTGGAAAACTCTAGACAGTGCAATTATGAAGCATAGAAAGTTAATAAAAATAAACTTTTTAAACTATACTTAACTATCACCAGAGTAGCAACTGTAGATAACGCTAAACTTCATCTGTTCATCTGTCATCTGTTTTAATGGCTGTGATTTTTATTTAGCTTATTATGCAAATCATGCTAAGAGTTTTAAAGAAAGTGAAGCCTTGATGAAGGGACTGTAAATGTGATGTACAGTTTTTAGGTAGCAAAGGCATAAAGTAAAAAAAAAAAAAAAAGATGAAATATTTTCACAAAAACTCTTTTTATGCTTCTGTTTCAATCCTCAGACAAACCATTACAACAGACACGCTACCATCTAAAAATTGCCCAAAGGAATACCAACTGTGGCCTTCAGCTGAGGGACAAGGTTGCAGACAGCAGAGTTCAGAGAAAGGGGCGTCAGAAGAAAGACCAGCCCAAGCCACAAAGGAGGGTCAAAAAGAGGTCCATTAATTTGGAAGAAGAAAACAAGCCTCCGCAGAAAAGACCAAAACGACAGAGAACTAAAGCGAAATTTCAACCGTCCAATTCAGTTAACCAATCTGCTAAAGGTAAAGCAGTACTCATATATAAAGTGTTTAAAAAGCAATAGGAATGTTTGTGTGAATAATATACTCATATTTGGATTTTTTTTCCCAGAATGTCTGGAGGATGTGTATGAGGAGGGCAACCTGCTGGGTGGAGGAACATTTGGCCAAGTGTTTGCTGGGTTACGCAAAGCAGATGGATTACCGGTAATTTTTTATTTCAGTTTTTTAAATCAAGTCTTTGTATGTCCTAATAAGTAAAGCTGATCAAAGCTAGTAATAGACAGAATGTTTTCAATCAAATATCTTCACTCAGAGTTTTGAAAAATTGTATTAAGCAAGTAAGTTTTAATATGCACTCAAAATGGAGAAGCAAAACGTTTTATAAAGCTAATTGTTATTAGTCATAAGCTTGAATAAATAAACTCAGGAATGGGGCTGCTCACTGTTAGGTGACTGCCCTTTGAATGAAGCTGATAGTTATCTTTCTCTTAACCCCCTTTTATTTCTACACATTACTGCTATTCTTTACATGATGGATCACTGTTGCATTTTGGGATTGCCTGTGAAAATTTTAACATAAAAAATAAGCAACTACTACTTTCATGCATGTCTAAAATTGTCTAACCTCAAAGACCAAGTAAGCCTGAAGACCTCTTCTACACTGTTAGCCCAACATTTGCATGTATTCAACACAATATTAAATTCAAATAAACTTAAACAGAGTTGTAAAACTTAAATGATTTGAGTCAAGTCTACTTGTTAGGGTTTAAAGTGTAGTTACTTTATGTAAATTATATTATTTAATTATACATTACACTTTCATATTTCCTCAGGTCGCAATCAAGTATGTCTCCAAACAGAAATTAGATGAACAACTGGAGATGGTAAGTTTCTGCACCATGCACTACTCTTTAACTATAACAATAACCTAGCACACAATTAATAATCAGATTCTTTAGAAGACCTTTATAAGTTGAATTATAAAATGATTGTATTATACTGGGTAGCACTTATTCTGTTCTTTTTGTCCAACACTACAGACAGGATGTGGTTCGGTGCCCATTGAGGTAGCTTTGATGATCATTGCAAACAAAGAACCATCCTGTTTGAAAATACTGCAGATGTTAGATTGGTATGATGAACCAGAACAGTACATCATGATCCTGGAACGACCCGACCCATGCAAGGACCTCTATGATTTCTGCAAGGAGCATGGTGGATCCCTGCCTGAGACTCTGGCTCGTAATATAATGTTACAGCTGATAGATGCGCTGAAGCATTGTAAGAGGCGTGCAATACTGCATCGTGATGTCAAGCCAGAAAACATTCTGATTCAGACAGACACTCTTGAAATTAAGTTGTTTGACTTTGGTTGTGGAGACCTAATTAAAGACTCTTATGACTACTTTGGAGGTATGTGGTATAAGGTCATGAGTTCTGAGTAGCAACGAGTACTGTACTTCTTTTGCTAAATCTTATGTATCTTTGTTAACAGGCACACTTCTATATACCCCACCTGAGTGGTTCACACAGGAGCAGTATCTGGCAGGGCCAGGTACCATCTGGTCTGTGGGCGTGACGCTGTACAGGCTGGTGTGTGGCACTCTGCCTTTCAGTAGCAGGAGAGACATAAGAAAAAGTCATCTCTGCTTCACCAAAACTCTGTCTGAAGGTAAGGAACTTTAAGCACCAATTAGCTAAACTTCATAACAGACTGAGCAGAATGTTTAACACGAATTTTTGTATAAAAAGAATTTGTTCCTTTCAAATAATTTTATTTAAAGAATTTCCACAAAAAAAAAAGAAAATATGTACAGTTACGAGTGTAAGGAATTTAATATTCTCAACAGCAGTTTCTTTACAGTGTTATTTATTATACAACAGCTTCAGGTATTCATTGCTGTACCTGTGTATTGTGTAACAGAGTGCAACAATCTGATTCAGTGGTGTCTGAGTCCGAAAGCAGCAGACCGTCCCACATTGGAGATGCTAGAGGCTCACGGTTGGTTTCACCAACCAGGTCAGTGCATTATTCTTTTGAAACATCCATCTTCATGATATTATAGACAGAAAGAAGTTGTAAACAGTGAAAAGACGCTGTAATTCATTAAGTATTTATGTTGTCTATTTCTTTATTGTGATTTAGGATAGGCACTAAAACTGGACAGGGAAAGCTGCACTGAACTACAGTACATCTGAAGACTTGAAATAGATTCAACCCTTAGCTCTAATTTATTTCATTATTCTTCATTATTATTTTATTTATAAAAAATAATATACAAATCATATATTATTATTAGTAGTATTTATTATATGTTGTATAATTTTATTTACAAACCCACTGAATTGTAAATATTTGTAAATTATTTGTAAATAACTATTTGTAAAAATATATATGTTTTATATCAATTAAATGATTTCACTGTATTGACTTGTATTGTGTATCAGTTGTGTATTTCTATTAGTACAGCCACACGCGTGCATCTAGATTAAATACAATTTACATAAGTTCTGGTTTTCAGGAACTTATGTAAATTTCACCCTTTTCCAGCATTGGACCTGATAAAAACTGATAATTTTCAAAATTATCTAGCAATTATTAATTAAAGGTGTCATCCTTATCACACCTACTCGTACACCCCTCCATACACAGTCCATCCATAGGGATAAATGAGATTAAAGCCCATCATACCCAAGGACATACTGCTCTTGTAGTTTAGATATATAAAACAGATATTTTCTCACATCCTTTTGACCACAGTATTTTTATGATATATATATGATATTTATATATCATTCATTCATTCATCTTCTATACCGCTTTATCCTGTATTTAGGGCCGCGGGGACCTGGAGCCTATCCCAGGAGACTCAGGGCAAAGGCAGGGTACACCCTGGACAGCGTGCCAATCCATCGCAGAGCACACACACACACACATTCACAAACTATGGTCAATTTGGGAACGCCAATTAGCCTAATCTGCATGTCTTTGGACTGTGGGAGGAAACCGGAGTACCCGGAGGAAACCCAACAAGCACGGGGAGAACATGCAAACTCCATGCACACAGAGACGGGAATCGAGCCTGGCCGGGAATCGAACCCGGACCCTAGAGGTGCAAGGCAATAGTGCTAACCACTACACCACCGCGACGCCTTTATATATATCATATTTGAATGATAAATTAATTAAAATCATTTAAGTTTTATATATATATAAATAACAAGCATAAACAATAAAACATAAAAATTCAACATGTGGCTAATAAATCAATAGCTACAGAATAAGTGTACAGTGGTGTGAAAAACTATTTGCCCCCTCCTGATTTCTTATTCTTTTGCATGTTTGTCACACAAAATGTTTCTGATCATCAAACACATTTAACTATTAGTCAAAGATAACACAAGTAAAGACAAAATGCAGTTTTTAAATGAGGGGTTTTATTATTTAGGGAGAAAAAAAATCCAAATCTACATGGCCCTGTGTGAAAAAGTGATTGCCCCCCTTGTTAAAAAATAACTTAACTGTGGTTTATCACACCACTGTATATAGGACAGGCATTATATTGCGCCATACAGGCTTAAATTACAACTTTAAACACACCTATAACAAACAGACAGGGATAGGCCTTTACATATATGCAAAGAAAAAAAGCGCACACACTGTTTCAAACACACTGTTACAGCCCTTTGCAGCTATTAATGAAGGATGGTACCACCATACAACTTCTTCCCTGTTAAGTATTGATTTCACCTAATACAGAATAATGGGCACACCCTTTAACTCACTCGTCCCACCTCACTAGGGCGTGTCACACCCGGGTCACTCATCCCACCTCACTGGGGCGTGTCACACCCGGGTCACTCGTCCCACCTCACTGGGACGTGTCACACCCGGGTCACAGTCACTAAGTCACTGGTCTGCCACTCCAGCTTCTTCCAGCTCTGGCGCCCCCTTACAGTTACTGGCATGAATCGACAACATGCACTCCACAGTCTTTATCGCTGTCTATGTTGAAAATCCTTTACTACTATCCATTCCCCTGACCTGAGGAGATGCAGTGGTGTTCCCACCAGAGTGGGTACTGACTCCTTTAACTTCTTAGGAATCTGTGATAAAGAGGAAAATATGTTTGTACAATAACAGCTTTGGATTTGGCCCAGTGTCTGTGTTCAGAGGTCTCAGAACTCAGAGGTCTTTAATTTTCACTCTTGCTCTCATCTGCATGAGAACTATAGGTAATGCTTTTGTCCAAAATTTTATCCACATATTTTTTGTCCAACAATTAATGTTTCACTGTGCCATTTTCTTTTTATATTGCTCCCCCACTAGTAAGGATTAAGAGCTACAGTAAAAGCAACAGCAGGAATTGAACCTATTTACCATAATGGGGCAAAACCCCAATTCTAACCAATAGGCAACCATACCACTTTGGTTAGTAAGGCAATAATTACAATACACAGTCTAACAACACTAAATTCCTCTAAATAACACACAACCCAGAGAAACAGACTAGAAAGACACACCTGGGAGTCCAGGGACCTAAGACAGGTCGAACACCAGACAGGTGTGAGGCTACAGTAGTAACCACTTCATCACCATGCCACCTACATTCAATAATAGTTAAATAAAAACATCATTATGGTATTTAAGTTTTTTTGCTGGCAAAAGCAATGATTACATTTTACATGTTTGCCAAGTTGTGAGATCTCGAGCAAGGCCCTTAACCTACAGTAGTCTGCTCCAGGGCAGCATACCATGGCTGACCCTGTGCTCTGTTTCAGATGCCTAACAAGGTGGGATACATGAAGTAAAGAAAAGGTTAATTTTTTTCATAAAAATAAAATTCAGTACATTGACCACTATTAGTGACTGCTGTAATGTACATTAGCACTGTACCTAATTGAGCTTAAGTGTACTGACCACTGCACTTCTCATACACTGGAATATAAATGAACAGAGTACACAATAAACAAGAATAAATGTACAGGTATTTTAAGTGCATGGCACGTGCATTCTGCTGTAATTTGTTTTTAAGATGATTCACCCAAAGTATTTCTCAGTGAGTAATCTGTTTAATAATGTTTGTTAAATCAGGCCCCTACATGTATAGTAGTTAGCTATGTGTTCTTTATTTCCTTTCATCATAATGCATAGATTTTTTACAGGTGATCTGATATCCTTTCCTCTTGCAGGATGTTAAAAAGACATTTGTTTTTTTGTAAATAGATAAATAATAGAGCAAAATTTAAATTAATAAATGCATGAGTTAAAAAAACTAACCGGGGAAAAAACAATTATACTGTACTAGGCTCTGTGCCTAGTGCGTTCTGTGTGTGTTTGGTGCTTGCAACTTTAATGTTGACATGAATGTTCACTGTTTCTTCTTTGTTATTCTGTGAATGTTTAGATTATTTCCTTTTATTTAAGCTTCGTATTTTCTAGTGTCTTTTTTAATCGAATCTATTGTGGTTACTGCTGCTGTTTTTAGTAAAGTAATCCTTATAGTTCGGTTGGTTTTGTATCATTGATTCTTGTGTTTTTGTTGACAAAATCTGAGTTTTAACATCCACTATGATGCTGTCCGTGCATTACTCCAATCCAGAAAGAGAGACCACGATCGAGGCAGTCGCCTTGCCATCTATCGCGATGCCGGAGACATTGTGCAGCGCATGGAGTGCAGGACCTGCTCAAGGAAGCTGCAGCGCTCGATTGAGAGCTCGCACAGCACAAGATGGAGACCAGACAGAAATTCAGCACCCAGTCTCAGCCTGAACCATGTCCTGCACCACCTGAGCCACGCCCTGCGCCTCCTGAGTTGTACCCGCCCCTTTGTCAGGGAGCTACAGTGGCCTCTGTTTCCAACGATATGCTGCTGTATTTGCAAGCAGGATTGGAGATCCGTGCACTACTTCCACCACCTGGTTAAATTGATGCCGTAGCTATCTATCCATAAAGAAATGTATCTCCATATGGACTGCACATTATACTGTGTCCCTGACCTGTGTGTTAATATTGTTTACATCACAGCTTGGAGTTTTTTTCATGTGCTGTTTAGTTGTACCACTGACCTGGATATAATCTGGTCTGTCCTGGACACCATAAGCAATTGGACATCATGAATTCTATTACCTTTATGCTGGCATTGTAGCCTGCAGCAAATCCATGGCCGCTAGTTGGATGCATTCATATTAAACAGCAGTGCATTATTTGTTATTTACAAGATGTTCCTTATGTGTAAGTGCACATTTCACAGATGTTTGTTTAAACAGACCAGTCTACACTTTAAAACTGGTTCTATTTATTTATTTATTTTGATGATGCATTTATTTTATTTAATAAATAAAAAAAGTTGTAGATGAAAATGAACTAGACTATTATTTACCAAACAATTGTGCTACATTTTAACTGAGGCTGCTTTCACACCTATAGTTCGATTGCTTTAGTCCGCACCAGTCAGAAAAATGTTACAATGTATTAAACTGTGAAGGTAAAACAGTAGCAAAACCCGAGAGCTTGCAAATTTGAATGTGAGAACTTGTAAAATTAATATTTGTATTTGTAAGTTGAAATTTATAATCACAGCTCTGATGTGTACACCTGTGTTTTGAATTCGAAGTTGCAGATTAATAGTGACAAATGTGTAAAGTGTCACTCACATGAACAAAATGACAGGCACAATTGTGTACTACACATTTATCTTTGTGCTTTAATTCAGTTTCGCTGTACAACCACAAGTCGGCACTCACAACCTCTCAGATCTGGCAGTACAACCTCAAATCCCAGCGCTCTGACTTTTGCTACTCATTTTGCGATATTCCTGTAGCAAAACTCACTTGTGCATTTGTAAACGCGAACTTGAGAGAGCAGAGTCGGGGGCGGGGCTGGGGTGGGAATGAAGTAATTTTATTGGTCGATGCCTCACCAATGAACAACGCCAGCCAATGAAGTGGGATGTTTTGTGCGCGATGACATCACAGACTACGCTGAGCAGCTCGCGCCGTTTCGGTGGTGTAGTTCATTGGTGAGGCATCAACCAATAAAATGACTTCATTTCCACCCCAGCCCCGCCCCCGACTCTGCTCTCTCAAGTTCGCGTAAACTTACAAATACTATTAATTTTACAAGTTCTCACATTCAAATTTGCAAGCTCTCGGGTTTTGCTACTGTTTTACCTTCATATTAAACAGACGTGGGTACGGTTTGAGTTCTAAACGAACCAAAATAGACCGCGGAGCCCATCGGCACCGGAAACAGACTATTTTCAGAAAATCGCGCCACTTTCAATAATCATGGAGGAACAGCTTTGCTTTGCGCTCATGGCGCTGATCCTCGCGCACTATATTGTACGTGCAAATCATTATTTTCAGATAATTCATTTCGAAAACGATTCGCGGCTGCGACTCCAAACCAGTTTCCTGGTTTATTCATCTCGCCGACGGCGCATTGCACGACACTTCAGGGAGATGTGCCCTCCTCCTGAATGATCACTTTGTTATTAGCCGGCGATCTTCCTGCAGATCCGGTAATCCATTGGTCTATCAAAACAGCCCAGCCACACATTTTTCATCTTTAATGTGAATACAGAGAGGCACTTAATTTCTTCGGCACTCCACGTTTCCCTGCGGTTTGAGTTCATCGTGAGTCGATAGCTTGAAATATTTAATGGAGTCAACAGGAAGGGAAAATAATTTTACCCACAACTCCGTACCTCTTATACCCAAAATGCATTAAACTATACCATTTCAACAGATTTGGTTTGGTTGCTTTCACACCAGACGAACCGTACCGAAGTAGAGCGGATAAAGCGGTCCGAGACCACCCCTTCAGGCAGGTCTCATATCGTTTGATTTGGTGCGCACCAAAGTACCGAGATTGCATTCACATCAATGCAAGCGAACCGAACCAAGGGACCAAACACGTTTGGTGCGCACCAAATGCTGTAGGTGTGAAAGCACCCTGAGTTAAATTCATACTGGACTATCTGTTAACAAAATGCTATACTTGATTTAAACTATATTTACCCTTTACTGCTGGTATATTTTAATTCAGGTCAATATGTCTAATTACATCAAATTATAAACAAAGCAACAGGAAGTCTAAACTCAATCTGGTAGCAAATGACATGCATACTGTAACAAGGTCATTAAAACAGTGAGCTGAATCGAACTTATTAGTAAACAGTTCTCAAACAATACATTTGCCAGAAACATTATACAGTTAATATGATAAAAAAATCTGTTTGTATTAGGATCTAGTTAAAAATTTTACATCTGAAAGTTTGCACTACTTCACACTCTTCATTTTCCTGCAAATTGTAGGATCTATGCAAATGAACAATGACTAAGTCTAGTCTAAATGAAGAGAAGGCGCTGAATATCCATGAGCAAAGGTACCACGTTTCAGTCGATAATGCTTGAGAATTTACCGTTTTAAAAGAATGGACAGATGTGCAAACATTTACTCTGCCATCCTATAAGCTGCCTTTAAAAAATGGGATGATAATGTATTGTAAGTACAAGTGTGACTGTTATACTCTCAGTCTACAAAACATGAATCACTGCATTCTGCTCTTCTTTCCTGCTTTCTTTTTTACTTGCAACACAGTAAAAAATGAACTGATGTAACGTTCACACCTGCACAGCATTGATTGTACACTCAAAAAAATGAACAAGGCAGCTTGTGTACTTTACAGAATATTGTGGCGTGGGCGGGGCGGCGGCTGACGACCATCATGCCTTATGGGGGTTCTCTATGTGTCCACCCTGTTGAGGAAAGGTGTTTGGGTTAATGGCTTCGGCCGTGTTTGGGTGTGTGACTTGTTGAATGTGCTCTGGTTTATGCTAAGGCTGAATTGGATGAGGTTCTTGTGTGAACGTGCTGGTCATGCTATACAGTGCTGTGTGGTGATTAAAATACTTCCAGCCATTGCATTGGGCAGCAATAAAGCTCACTCGTCTCTCCAAGATCCCTTTTAGCGGTGAAAAACACTACAATATAATTACTTTCAGTACTGTAATATATTGTGAGAGGAGGTTGCTTAGGAAGAGAGACAACAGACACGTACTATGCAAGCTTACTTAGTTTTTTACTAGAACTCACACTTCAGAACAGGTGACCCTCCTAACCCAAGGGGCGTGGTTTACTTTAATAAAGGTCACTCAACACATCTATTACAAGTATACTCATAATAATCTTTTTTTTTTTCGTTTGAGCTTAACGTAATTTTGTCTCAACTTGACCGTACAAATTCCTAACAGGGTTGTCTAATCACAAATCATTCATGTTAAGTCAACATTTCATACATACAGCAGGGGGCAGTAGCGAGCCACCAGCTGTCATGAACCGCTAATGAAACAGAAGAGCAAGACGAATCAAACTACACCTGCGCAAAGTTAATTGACTATCCGCCCGCGTGCGTTACCCCCTGCAGTTCTTGTCCGTTTTGACAGCGGGAGGTCAACAAACGAAAAAGGGCAGATTTTTCCTCGGATATTAGTCGGTTTTTCGCCAGTATACATATTTGTATACGTGATAATATATGTATGGTATTTAACTTTGGCCTGCTTCTGTAGTCCTAGTGAAGCAGGCCAAGAGTCCTAGAGTAACATGACTAAAGTGGAAACACACCAGCCTCACATATATAACATTAACTGTCTAAAATACCTCTAAGCTGAATGGAAAATATTTTAGCAAAGAAAAAATACTTGTCCACAAAATGGCCATCTTCTCCTCTTTAGTGCAGTTTGATAGCGTTAGTCCGGTAGAGGGGAGGGGTTACTGGGGTCTTATGAATCACATGACTGCATCTCAGTGAAGTATATTTAAAAAAGGAGTTTATAAATCACGTGATTGCGTCTCAATCAGCCCAATGGACTACTTGCACGCAGACTTGTTACGTACTTCCGCTTTGAAGTAATAGGGCTCGCTGAGTTCCGGTTTGTCAGCCATTGTGTTGGAGTTTGGAGGAAATGTTCAGAAAAAAGTGTGTTTATAGATTTCAGAGACAGCAGAAGTTATACAACGTAGACTGTTGTGTTCCGCTGTGTACATCTTCTGCGAGTTCAACGGAACTTTAATTTTTCACAGTTTTCCTTCAGATGTGGACCTTAGAAAACGGTGGCGGCTTGTGAACGTACGCCGAGACGATTTTTGTCCTACCAGCAATTTTAAGGTTTGCAGTAAACATTTTAGCAGTGATTAGATTATTGAACCGCAAACACCAGAGGCACGGAAAAAGTTAGTAACTGGCAGTGTACCAGTGCTTTTAGCCTGGAATGATTACGCCGTTAAAGCATTGCGGTCCTGCTGAAGTGGTATCCGTCGAACCCGTACCCATGGATGTAATGATGGATCATGATTACTGTAGCATTCCTGAGCCTTCATTATTAGACCTGACATGTGGTAAAATAGAAGAACTTTCTAATGAAGTGGAGGAGCTGAAAAAACATCTATAAGAGCTACACGTTCAGCGTGACTGTACATTTACAGAACACAGTACAGGGTAGTATTTACAATGTGTTATCTATCTATATCTATATCTATATATATATATATATATATATATATATATATATATATATATAATACTCTTATGCCTCTTTTCCACTGCATTGTATGGCACAGCACGGTTCAGTACAGCTCACTTCAGTTCGGCTCGGTTTGCGCTTCCACTGCAGTTTAGTAACGCTTTAGAGTGGGCGGGATTATTCACGTGTCGTTATAGTTGCGGCGCCTCTACTGCCGTGACATCATCGTAAACACGCCACAAACGAACACACAACAATGGAGCATATCGATGGCATGGTGTTCTTCATTCTCGGCATGTGGATGTTTTTAACAGCGAGACACAGGAGTTTGTTTCAAAAGAGGCTGATGGCAGCCAAAGAAAATTTTTGGTTAATACAAAAAGGTGCGTCCGACCGATCCTTCTCTGGCTGTTCTAAATATAGCAGTTCTGTTGTGTCTCGTGTCGCAAGTTCAGTGACGCAGTAATGATGATTTTCTCCGGCCAATCAGTGACCAGCAGAGTTTACACGTCACGTTTTGGTAACGGTTCGGCGCTTGGAACCTCGGCTGAGGTGGTACTAAAAAAGGACCAGGTACCAAGTACTGTTCCCAGTGGAAAAACCCCCAAAAGTGAGTTGAACTGAACCGTGTCGTGCCGTACTATGCAGTGGAAAAGCGCCATTAGTCTACCTCATAAGACTCTTGTCTGTTACAGGGCTGCTCTCTATCACTTTATCATACGTACAAGCTTTATTTGCACTATACAGTTTTGTCTGCATTTGCACTCTCTGCCATGTGCCCTTACTTGTATATTGTATTTGTTATATATATAATTGTATTTATTCATATATTTTTTAAAATTCTACTTTATGTATTTAATGTTATGTTATCGACCAAGGGTCTGAGAGTAACGCAATTTAATTTCTCTGTATGTCCTGTACATGTGGCAGAATTGACAATAAATTTGACTTTGACTTTAATAAGTTCTTATATAGTATATAATACATATATATTCTTATATAATATGGTTATTTTGCAAATACGATGGACGTCAGAAACGTTAATCCGCAAGTAGCGCATACCAATAACATCATCTTCAGCTGTTGTTCTAGAAATTCATCCTACCGGTGAATCCGTCCTACATACGCTCACTTGCGCATGCACAAACAAATTTTACGCATCTTTCACTAATTTTGCGGAACGCCCATAAATCCATGCTTCTACTAGTGGGATATATCTTGCGGTGAGTATGCTTTTTTTCACGTTTGTGTGATTATATATTAACTTTAATTGTACATATAATGTTACTTTAATAGTCTATGAATATATAAGTATATTTCAGTTCAGAATTAATCGCCAACACATGTTGTGTAATTTTATGCATCCCGAATAATATGATGCATCCCTGGCATCATATACGAAGCATGTTTCCCTTGCAAAATGGCTTCATACTGCAGTGTCTTCTCTAACTGCCAAAACACACACACACACACACACACACACACACACACACACACACACACACACACACACACACACATAGTGGGGTATTAAAAAAAGTATTTAGTCAGCCACCAATTGTGCTAGTTCTCCCACTTAAAAAGATGAGAGAGTCCTGTAATTTTCATCATAGGTATACCTCAACTATGAGCGACAAAATAAGAAAAAATTCAGAAAAACACATATTGTGTGTGTATTGTCACAGCCGGCGCCTGTGATGGGCATGCACTCAAATCTATTATTGCTCTTCGCTCACTCCGTAGGCTCCCTAGATAGGTGGCACCCCCTTCTGGAGGTATGCAAAGGGACGAAGCCACCTATTCGGGCCGGTGTTCTGTCGATTTTTGCTGCCTTGTCGAAAAATGCTACCGTAGCACAAATCGATAGCAGAGCCTGTCGATTTACGCTACCGCATCGTCCACAACTACACTGTGGACGTTAAATCTTATTAGCTATTTGTGTTTATTAGCATTATCATAAATTAAATCAAAACGCATGTCATCACGTGCGTAAGCATTTATGTATGGATTACTCTGTGCACTGAATAGTGCTGCACACATATAATAACCACAAGATATTCAAGTATACAAAAATATGTAAACGTAGATGTTTAAATTTGAGACACTGGACCAGTTTCAAGATTTTATTTTCCTCAACCTTAAGGCTCATTCACGACAATTTATGCTGAAACTCAAATGTTTTGGTCAAATTAAGCAAAGGAAACGGTTTAAACCCACCGCCAAGTCTCAGCACCAAGGTAGTATGGATTTATGGGCGTGGAAACAATGTGCAAACTTGTGGGACTGCGCATGCGCAGATCCGATAGTTAGCAAAATTCGATGGGTAGCATTTTTCGATTGAACACCGGCTCACGATAATTAACGTTAATAGGATCCCTGGCTTGCTCAGCATTATGAAAGCAAGGTGCGGAGTTTAGTCCGAAGTCCGGGAAGTACGTGAGGCGGTGGAGCAGGAGAGAGAGTAATTTTTTTGGCTACTCTACCACCTCTGGTTATCACCCTGTGTGAGTTAAATGGATTTAACCCAGGCATTAGACTATACATGTAATTTTATTTATTTATAAAAAAATTTTTATTTACTTTATTATTATTATTATTATTATTATCATCGCGTCCAGTCAAGTTCATAAATGTAGAAGAATCTGTTAAGAATTGTGCCAATTAATCACTGACATTGAACTTTTTAATGCTATACAGTGTAGTTGGCACTAGAGCAAACTGTGTTTGGGGATGTACAGCTACTTGAGGTTGAGCAGTCCTGGCACTAATGAACCTTATGGCGCTTTTCCACTGCATAGTACGGCACGACACGGTTCAGTTCTACTCACTTTTGGGGGGTTTTCCACTGGGAAAAGTACATGGTACCTGGTCCTTTTTTAGTACCACCTCAGCCGAGGTTCCAAGCGCGCCGAACCGTTACCAAAACGTGACGTGTAAACTCTGCTGGTCAGTGATTAGCAGGAGAAAATCGTCATTACTGCGTCACAGAACTTGCGACACGAGACACAACAGAACTGATATATTTAGAAATAGCCAGAGAAGGATCGCACGCGCCTTTTTGTATTAACCGTCGGCCTCTTTTGAAACAAACTCCTTCTTTCTCGCTGTTAAAAACATCCACATGCCGAGAATGAAGAACACCATTCCGTCGATATGCTCCATTGTTGTGTGTTTGTTTGTGGCGCGTTTACGATGACGTCACGGCAGTAGCGGCGCCGCGACTAAACGACACGTGAGTAATCCCGTCCACGTTAATGCGTTACTACACTGCAGTGGAAGCGCAAACCGAACCAAACTGCGTCGAACCGAAGTGAGTTGAACTGAACCGTGTCGTGCCGTACTATGCAGTGGAAAAGAGGCATTAGTTTCAGTATTCTGCACTAAGCAATGATAATATGACATTATCTATTTAAGACTGTTTCCTTGTGATTTTTGTACAGGGTGTCCCAAATTTTAATTTATTTTTTTACATCATTTCATATTCTAACAACATGGCCAATTCTTGCTCAGATTTTAATGAGATGTGTAAATGTTTTACTTTTTCTTACTTTTTGGTTTTACAGATAATGTAATGACAATGTGCTATTGAAATGGCCACCACGTTCACCTGACTTGACACCTTGTGATTTTTTTACTTTGGGGCAATATGAAAGGACTGGTCTTTATCTCCCCTCTTCCTTGAGACATTGAGGCACTGGAGAATATAACGCAAGATATGCTACAATGTATTTGGTAGGAGCTGACGGTGCGCATATTGAACATTTGTGAAGCTTTGTGAAATCAGTTATGTAATCTATATCCGTTTGAATATTTTATTAGAATTTTTATCCTTTTTTTTTCAACATTAAAATTGATTTTATTTCATAAAATTTAATTTAATTTCGTTTGCCTAGGACCAGTTACACAGATATTAATATTTTAAATGATGTCACCTTTTTTGGACACGCTGTACAGTATGTTTAAATTGTTGCTGGAAATTAAACAAAAAAATAAGAGCCACAGTCTCTTTTCTGCTCCAGGGCCAATTCGACTGCTGGGATGCAATTTACTTCCAGGTTAATTGAAAATACAAAATACAATGTGCTAAAATATTAACTCCCTTCTCCTTTGCTCACTTATTGCTGTCCATTAGGGCTGTATAACATCCGCAACACCACGGCCCAGAGAGGTGAGGTCGGGGTCACCGGATTACTGAGCCTTGTCGCCCCCTAGTGTGTCTACGTAGGTATGTCTCCCCTTCACTAACTATGTGCACCTGTGTCAATCCCCTGTGTGTCATTATATAAGCCAGCCGAGCCCGAGGCAGTTTGTCCGTTCACTGTTTGTCACATTTCATGTTGCTTCACGAACTCAGCTCATTCTGGATCTCCTGGTTCTCCTCTCCAGCACTGACTTAGTCGCCCAGATTTGGGGTAAGGCCGGCAAAACCGGCATCTGCAGCAGACGCTGCGTTTTGAGCGTGGGAAGCGCCCTCCATGACGAGGAGAGACACTGGAATTCTGTTAAGTGGGAAACGCCTGCTTTATGTGTGTATGAGTGAACATTATACTAGAACCAGGAGAGGAGCCAGACGGAGCGAGCCCAGACGGCGAGCTGTGGTGTTTGTGTTTTGTTTTGTTTTCTTTGTGGAAGATTTAAGTTGAACGAAAATTCTAAAAAGACGAGTTTAAAATAAAGTTTGGGAAAAACCCACTTGAACTTGAAAACCTGCATTCTGTGCGTCCTTTCACCACCCCTAGAGACATGACAGATGAACGGACCTTTATGGACGCAGCAGGAGTCCCCCTGCCAGATGAAAACGCTCGCCTCCACAGTTACCTGCGAGATCAGCAGCGAGAGATCGGCAGCCTGGCGAGAGCCGTCCACGATCTCGCGTGCAGCGTGAGCCAGCTCGCGGCCTCCAAGGTGCCACCTGTGGCGAGTTCACCAGCCAGCGCTCCAGTAGCTCCACGGCCTGCCCCCCCCGAAAGGTATGGAGGGGATCCCGAGGGATGCCGGCGATTTTTGCTCACATGTGAACTATATTTTACAGAATTCCCGAATATGACGGAGACACAAAAGGTGAGCTTCATCACCCAACACCTCACGGGAAAAGCTCTGGACTGGGCGACAGCCGTGTGGAGCACTGGAGGCGCCACCATCACACGGTACTCGCGATTCATGGAGGCCATGCGAGCTGTGTTTGATCACCCCGACCAGGGAAAGACCGGCGAACAACAGCTCCTGAGGATTAAGCAGGGAAACATGCCCGTGGCTGAGTATGCTATCACCTTCCAGGTTCTGGCGGCAGAAAGTGGCTGGTGCGAGAGGAGTTTGCTGGCGCGGTTCCGCGATGGGCTCCACCCCGACATCCAGCTTGAGCTGGCCTGCCGAGACGCCGAGCTTTCGCTAGAGGAATGCATCGCGCTATCGATCAAACTGGATCAACACCTGCGAAATCAACAGCGGCGCCCCCTTTCACGTCAGGCGAGACGTCCAGAACCGCGTCCCCGCTCCAGCCCACCTCGATCACAGCCCATGGTACGTGAGCCTGCCGAGCCCATGGACATGGGCTCCTCCCACCTCACCGAAGCCGAGCGAACCAGGAGGCTATCCGCGGGCCTCTGTTTATACTGTGGAGGCGAACGACACCGAGTCAGCTCGTGTCCGTTACTAAAAGTAACGCAGCACGCACCCCCCCGCACTCATTCACCTTTTTGTTTACCTGCTCACCTGTCTTTTAAGAATAACACTATTTCTGTTTTTCCTTTAATAGATTCCGGGTCGGCTGGCAACTTCGTCTCCCAATCTCTCCTTTCCGCCCTTCGGGCTCCCGTGTCGAAGCTTCCATCCCCGATATCAGCAAAGGCTCTGGATGGCCATGTCCTAAACCATTCGCCGCTTACAGTAATTTCAGTGCCCCTACGGTTAACTTTCCCCAGTCACTCTGAGGAAATAAAATTCTTTGTGCTTCCTCAGCTGGACCATTCCGTCGTGCTTGGCTTGCCCTGGCTAAGCTTTCACAATCCTAATTTCGATTGGGCAAACAGTAGCATCCAATCCTGGTCCCCCCGATGCTCAAAAACCTGTAAACCCCTAACATTGGGGGTCCAAGCCACGACTATTGAAAGCCCGCGAGAACACCTGTCCATGAGAGTGCCACCAGAGTATGCGTGTTTACAGGATGTGTTTAGTATTAGGGAAGCAGCGCGACTTCCTCCTCATCGCCCGTGGGATTGTGCTATTGAGCTTTTGCCTGGGAAAGCACCACCTTTTTCGCGTATTTATCCACTGTCCCGGGAGGAAACTCGGGCGATGGAGGAATACGTGGAGGAGGCTCTTAGGCAGGGACTCATTAGCCGTTCCACGTCTCCCGCTTCAGCAGGTTTCTTTTTTATTGAGAAAAAAGGCGGAGGCTTACGACCCTGCATAGACTTCAGAGGGTTAAATGCAGTGACAATAAAGTATAAGCACCCTCTGCCACTGGTGCCAGCCGCTATCGACCAACTCCGAGGTGCCTCCATATATACCAAACTCGATCTCCGCAGCGCGTACAACCTCGTTCGTGTGCGTAAAGGCGACGAGTGGAAGACAGCATTCAGCACCTCATCGGGACACTATCAGTACAATGTGATGCCCTATGGGCTGGTAAATGCTCCTGCGGTGTTTCAGGGGTTTATGAATGACGTGCTGAGGGATATGTTTAACCGTTGTGTCATAGTGTATTTAGACGACATTCTAATATACTCAAGGTCATATTCCGAGCACGTCAGGCATGTAACCGCCGTCCTTCGGCGTCTGCGCGCACACGGGCTCTATGCGAAGGCGGAGAAATGTGAGTTTCACAAAACGGAAGTGACATTCCTCGGCTACCGCATAGGGCCACAGGGGGTCGAGATGGAGAAATCCAAGGTGGAGGCGGTAACGAAATGGCCGGTACCACGGTCAGTTAAGGCGCTACAAAGTTTCTTGGGTTTCGCCAATTTTTATAGGCGGTTTATACGCAACTATAGTTCGGTGGCAGCGCCCCTCACGTCCCTGCTTAAGGGAAAACCAACAAAACTGAAAGCTTTCTCGGCCGATGCGGAGAAGGCTTTCCAAAAACTAAAGGCGGCGTTCACTACGGCTCCCATCCTGCGGCTTCCTGACCCCGAGAAGCCGTTCCTAGTAGAAGTGGACGCGTCAGAGGTGGGGATCGGGGCGGTGCTGTCACAACGCCAGGGCCAGCCCGAAAAACTTTATCCTTGCGCATTCTTCTCTCGGAAACTGACACCTGCTGAACAAAATTACGATATCGGCAATAGGGAACTGTTAGCAGTTAAAGCGGCGTTAGAAGAATGGCGGCACTGGCTCGAGGGAGCCAAACACCCCTTCATCGTGTTAACTGACCACAAAAATTTAGAATACATCCAACAGGCGAGAAGGTTAAACCCGAGACAAGCTCGTTGGGCGCTGTTCTTTACACGTTTCCAGTTTCAAATTACCTACCGGCCTGGCTCTAAAAATAAGAAAGCAGATGCGCTCTCGCGCTACTACCCAAACCCCACCCCGGTGATGCACCCCGAGACTATTCTCCCCGCACCTCTCATCGTCGCTCCCATCACCTGGGAGATAGACGCGGAGATCACACAGGGGGGACAAGACCATCCGGTACCCCCCGAGTGCCCCCCAACCAAGATTTATGTGCCTGAAAATTTCCGGCAACGCTTAATAATCACAGCTCACACTAACGCCTCGTCAGGGCATCCCGGGGTGACGCGCACAGTAAAAACATTAGAGAAAAAATACTGGTGGCCGAGAATGAGGGAAACGGTAAAGACAGTCGTGCTGTCCTGTACAGTGTGTGCGATGGCCAAAACACCTCGCAGCCTTCCGGTTGGGAAATTAATGCCCCTACCGACACCGAACCGACCGTGGTCCCACCTCGCAGTGGACTTCCTCACGGATCTGCCGGTGTCGAAAGGGTACACCACCATCTTAGTGGTCGTTGATCGGTTTTCGAAGGGGTGCCGATTTCTCCCATTTGCCTCCCTCCCGTCAGCACTGCAGGTAGCCGAAGCCCTATTTGAATCCGTGTTTCGTTACTATGGCATACCGGAAGATATTGTGTCCGATCGTGGTCCCCAATTTATCGCACAGGTCTGGAAAGCGTTCTTCCAGAAATTGGGGACCACCGTGAGCCTAACGTCAGGTTATCACCCCGAGTCTAACGGCCAGGCTGAGCGGACTGTCCAAGAACTCGGAAAATATCTTCGGGCATACTGTAGTAGCAGGCAACATGAATGGGCGAACTGGCTACTCTGGGCAGAATATGCCCAAAATTCGATTGTGCACTCCTCAACAGGTCTAACGCCGTTCCAATGTCTCCTAGGTTACCAACCTCCGCTTTGTCCCTGGGATGCCACTCCCACCGAAGTACCAGTGGTGGATCAGTGGTTCAAAAACGCGGAGAAAGTATGGGGAGATGCGCATGCGCAAATCTCCCAAGCAGTTTCCCGGTTTAAAAAATATGCCGATAGGCGAAGGAAGGAAAGTCCTCCGCTCCAGGTAGGCGATCGAGTATGGCTCTCGACACGGGACCTCCACCTACACCTCCCCTGTCGTAAACTATCCCCCAAGTACATCGGTCCCTTTCCCATTATTTCACAAATAAACCCGGTATCATTTAAACTAAAACTCCCTTCTCATATGCGCATTCACCCTGTGTTTCATGTTTCCCTCCTCAGGCCAGTGATTCGGGGACCCCTCGACGAGGGCATGACCGAACCCTCTCTCCCTGGAGCCATAGAAATAGAGGGCACCCCGGCGTTTAAGGTAACCAAACTGCTAGATTCTCGAAGGAGAAAAGGGGGCCTCCAATATCTGGTCGAGTGGGAGGGTTACGGCCCGGAGGAGAGGAGCTGGGTCCCGGCCCGAGACATCCTGAGCCCTGAACTCGTTACGACCTTTCATCACGAAAGGCCGGATCGCCCCGCTCCGCGCCCCCCGGGTCGCCCCCCACAACGGCCAACCCAGCCGACAAACAAACCCCAACCCCTTCGGGTCAAGCGTCGGGGCCGCCCTCGCCTCCGGCAGGAGGTCAGTCCTGGAGGGGGGGGTAATATAACATCCGCAACACCACGGCCCAGAGAGGTGAGGTCGGGGTCACCGGATTACTGAGCCTTGTCGCCCCCTAGTGTGTCTACGTAGGTATGTCTCCCCTTCACTAACTATGTGCACCTGTGTCAATCCCCTGTGTGTCATTATATAAGCCAGCCGAGCCCGAGGCAGTTTGTCCGTTCACTGTTTGTCACATTTCATGTTGCTTCACGAACTCAGCTCATTCTGGATCTCCTGGTTCTCCTCTCCAGCACTGACTTAGTCGCCCAGATTTGGGGTAAGGCCGGCAAAACCGGCATCTGCAGCAGACGCTGCGTTTTGAGCGTGGGAAGCGCCCTCCATGACGAGGAGAGACACTGGAATTCTGTTAAGTGGGAAACGCCTGCTTTATGTGTGTGTATGAGTGAACATTATACTAGAACCAGGAGAGGAGCCAGACGGAGCGAGCCCAGACGGCGAGCTGTGGTGTTTGTGTTTTGTTTTGTTTTCTTTGTGGAAGATTTAAGTTGAACGAAAATTCTAAAAAGACGAGTTTAAAATAAAGTTTGGGAAAAACCCACTTGAACTTGAAAACCTGCATTCTGTGCGTCCTTTCACCACCCCTAGAGACATGACAGGCTGCAACTAACGATTATTTTGATAATCGATTAGTTGGGCAATAAAAATGTTTTTTTAGATTAATCGAATAAAAGCTAAACACTTCTTTAATTTGATGTTTTGCTTATAATTATATATAAAACAATACCAACATTTTTCCCCTTGTTAGCTGTTAGTTTTACGAGTGCTGTTAGTCCAGTTAGCGCTTTTTTTTGCCATGCTAGACCCAGAGGCACTGTTAGCTTTGCTAGCCCTCAGAACATTGTTTTGGTTTCAGACAGCCTGAAAAAAAAACCCTGCGCCTCCTGAGCCAAGCCCAGCGCCTCCTGAGCCACGACCTTCGCTGCCTGAGCCATGGCTGGCCCTGCTCACTGCACCATCTCTACCAGCATAGCAGAGGCCCTTTGCACAGAGGATATGCTGCTGTACCTGCCAACAAGATTGGAGACGAGTGCGCTGCTTCCAACACTGGCTGCGAAAACATCCTACTTGCTCTGCCTCCTGGGTTCAGTGACTTTAAAATTAACTCAGTCGTATGGGTTTAAGGACTGTTTAAAGACTTTTGGTAATTGTTGTACATTGTGTTTTGTATTATTGGCAGAATTATCTTGATTCTTGGTTCCTGTGTTTGTTACTGTTTACTAAATAGTAAATCACTAAAAAAGTAAAGTCTTAACATCTGCAATTATTATTCCAATTCTTTGTTGTATAGATAAAACTCACAATGTTGTTTTAGTTTGAAGACTCTGTTTGCTCCGCCCGTGTTTAGAGCTCCACCTGTGTAATTTTGTACATTTTGGGTCTCACATCATTGCCTAGATTTGTTCTTAGTTCTTGTTTACTTAAATTTAGTTAATAAAAATAAAGTCGTTACATCTGCAATTACGTTTTGCCCGCATTATTCCAATTCTGAAAAACTTATGTGGACAGTGATACCACAAATCAAATCACTTTTATTGTCACATCACGTTACTGGTACACTGGTACAGTACATGTACTGTACATGAACAAGTACAGACGTACAGTGGAACCTTGGATTATGAATTTTCCCACAAGAAATAATGCAAAATCAAATAATTAGTTCCCCAAGTAAATGTCTAAAAAAAGTAAATGCCTAAAAATAATAAATTAAAAAAAAGGAAAAATAAATCCTGACAGATAAGTGTCCGTTTCCGTTTATGCGCGCAGGTGTGTGTGTGTTATTGTATGTGAGTAAAGAAAAAGGAGAGGAGGAATCGGCCCCTCCCCTCTTCTCGCCTTACACAGTAACCCTTCTTTCTCTCTTATTTGAGTTCTTCACACACACATTAATGGAAAGAAAAAATTAACAAGGAACATTGCTAATGACACTTGTGTGAGCGCATACTAACGAAATCACTGCTGTAAAGTTAAAATAAAATGAATTAACCTGCACTTTACCTTTGAAAAGAATCGCAAGAGAGCAGTGTTTCCATTACAGAGAGAGTGTTTGTGTGTGTGTGTGAAGGCGAGAGGAGGAGGGGAGGAGGAGGTGTGTGTGTTTGTGAAGGGGCACGGTGTCCAATGACGCGTGCTCAAAGTGCAGGCTGATACAGAGAAGGAGAGAGAAAATGGATCTCTCTAACGAGACTTTCTTTTGCTTTACACGTGCGCACACGTGTGTTCTAATAAACAGTACACGCGCGCTGTACACACACATGCATACCAACATACCAATCCACGTTACTCACAATCCGAGGTTCCGCTGTATACACTTTGCAAGGTTGGGCAGATGTCACTTGTTTTGCATTATGCCAGGAGTGGAAAATCATATCAAACTCCCCATTTCCCTTGGATTTAGCAGTAACGAAATTCTTGTTATCCCTAAATCACCGGATCATTATAAAAATCCAGACTGTGAAGAGACATAGCTGTAAAACGAGCCTATTTAAAAGAAAACACCATACTGACTTATCAGATATAACAATAAAACGGACAGATGTAATGTTTTCGCTGGTTACATCAATGTGCAATACAGATTGTATTTGTGTACAACAAATACACAACATGACAGATCATTCAATTAATAGATCCTCATGGATAAAAGAATTAAGGGAATGTGAGAGAGCATAACTCATATAGCAGGAAGTTTCCTAGCTCTACAGCTACACAGAAAAGCCATGTGGGGGACACAGCAAACATGTGGAAGAAGGTGCTCTGGTCAGATGAGACCAAAATGGAACTTTTTGGCCAAAATGCAAAACGCTATATGTGGCGGAAAACTAACACTGCACATCACCCTGAACACACCATCCCCACTGTCAAATACAGTATGGTGGTGGCAGCATCATGCTCTGGGGTGCTTCTCTTCAGCAGGGACAGGGAAGCTGGTCAGAGTTGATGGGAAGATGGATGGAGCCAAATATAGGGCAATCTTGGAAGAAAACCTCTTGGAGTCTGCAAAAGACTTGAGACTGGGGCGGAGGTTCACCTTCCAGCAGGACATCGACCCTAAACATAAAGCCAGGGCAACAATGGAATGGTTTAAAACAAAACATATCCATGTGTTAGAATGGCCCAGTCAAAGACCAGATCTAAATCCAATCGAGAATCTGTGGCAGGATCTGAAAACTGCTGTTCACAAACACTGTCCATCTAATCTGACTGAGCTGGAGCTGTTTTGCAAAGGAGAATGGGCAAGGATTTCAGTCTCTAGATGTGCAAAGCTGGTAGAGACATACCCTAAAAGACTGGCAGCTGTAATTGCAGCAAAAAGTGGTTCTATAAAGTATTGACTCAGGAGGCTGAATAATTACGCACACCCCACTTTTCAGTTATTTATTTGTAAAAAAAAAATTTGGCATCATGTATGATTTTCGTTCCACTTCTCACGTGTACACCACTTTGTATTGGTCTTTCACGTGGAATTCCAATAAAATTGATTCATGTTTGTGGCTGTAATGTGACAAAATGTGGAAAAGTTCAAGGGGGCCGAATACGTTTGCAAGCCACTGTATTGTCCTTGTGCCATGTTTAGGTCTTATTTGCTTTAATTGTGAGTAATTAACCCAGTGATGTAAACTTCAAAGCTCTTTTCATAAGTCGCTCTGGATAGAGCATCTGCCAAATGCGTAAATGTAAATTTAATTGTCCATTTTCACTGTGCAACCACACTATTTCACAATACGTCGCACTCCCTTTTTCCATGCTCTGTGTGCATGTTCTCCCCGTGCTTGGTGGGTTTCCTCTGGGTACTCCGGGTTCCTCCCACATTTCAAAGACATGTAGGTTAGGTTAACTGACATTCCCATATTGCCCGTAGTATGTGAATGAGTGTGTGTATGTGTGTGCTCTGCGATGAATTGGTACCCTGTACAGGATGTACCCCGCCTTGTGCCCTAAGCCTCCTGGGATACGCTCCGGGCTCCCTGTGACCCTGAATACAGGATAAAGCGGTATAGATGATGAGTGAGTGAGTGATCCTCTTAATGAGATTCTTTGTCTAATTATTTGCTGTTAACAAAATTGTACATTTAAAAATTATATAGCACAGTTTAAATTATAATCACAATATTTGTCAAAATGATCGCAATGCGATTTGTTTTTATCAAATCATGCAGCGATGAAATTTACAGCACATTCCTGACATGCACTGATGTCTCTGAGGTAACTGTACGCTAAGCTCTTAGTTAATCTTTGTAATATCATTAATACGGCACAGTGTGATGAGTCCATACTGTTAAACCAAACATTTTTTCCACATATTGGTACCTTTTCCTCCTCCAGACAGCTGATTACCTCTTTGCATTCATGTGAGAAATCAGAGACTTTGATGATTCTACACATTGGCAGAACAAATACAATACTCAATAGCCAACGTTTGCAACAGTTGCTTGTGTCAAGTTAGCACAATATAGTATATGCCAATGACTGCATATTGCTTGCTTTGTTCTTATAGAATTGTTCACAATTTTTAACTCTGGTCCTATTTAAGCATTATCTGGCATGATATGGAGCGCTACTAGAGGCTCCAGAGGTATTTTTGAGAAACATTGTACTGGCTCAGTTGATGATTAATGTCCATTTCCAAAACAAAAAGCTTGCACAAGACAGCACAAAGCTATAAATCTCATTGATATTTAATACCATGTACATGTAGCAACTACAGCAATATTCCTGGTTTGGAAAATAATGAGGTGCCTTAAAAAAACGATTTAAACAGTAGATGAAAGACACTGGACAATGCCCTGGTGCTTAAACAATACAACCAACAATAAACTGTCACGAATGTGCCGGGTTTGTGTGCGTGGCAAGAATGCAGAGGAAGCGAGCTGGCGGTTCAAAGTAATCGTCTTTATTTTGTTGACGACAAAACATACATTAACCCAACACAAAAGTATAACTGTAACTAAAGCTAGACGCCTGACTGCTATTCAGTCAGGCTATTTATAATGAAACATAAACATAATTAACTCATTAACTTCCCTCGGTTCAGGTGAGCTTCTACGTCACCTGACCGAGGGGCAAACTGGGAAATGAAGTCAAAATGGAACTCAAAACAAACTACAAACTAAAACCAAAAACGGGCGTTAGGCACCCTCTAGGGGTTAACCGTCACAGTACTCCCCCCCCAAAGAAATGCTCCTCCGGAGCATTACCGGAGGCCCCGGGCTCCCACCCCACAGTACTACCTTCGGCCTCCTGACCAGGAGGCTGGGTGACGGGGCTGGAGAAGCGCTCGACGGAGGCCTTGGAGCGGTCACTGCGCTCGACGGAGGCCTTGGAGCGGTCACTGCGCTCGACGGAGGCCTTGGAGCGGTCACTGCGCTCGACGGAGGCCTTGGAGCGGTCACTGCGCTCGACGGAGGCGTTGGAGCGGTCACTGCGCTCGACGACGGCCCTGGAGCGTGCAGTGCGCTCGGCGACGGCCCTGGAGCGTGCAGTGCGCTCGGCGACGGCCCTGGAGCGTGCAGTGCGCTCGGCGACGGCCCTGGAGCGTGCAGTGCGCTCGGCGACGGCCCTGGAGCGTGCAGTGCGCTCGGCGACGGCCCTGGAGCGTGCAGTGCGCTCGGCGACGGCCCTGGAGCGTGCAGTGCGCTCGACGACGGCCCTGGAGCGTGCAGTGCGCTCGACGACGGCCCTGGAGCGTGCAGTGCGCTCGACGACGGTTCAACGTCGTCCTCAAAGCCGGGAGGCGGCGGCAGAACGAGTGTGTGGGATAGCGGCTGCTGACATGCTAGCTCGCTGTCCTCGAAGCCAGGAGGTGGCGTTGGAGCGTGCACGGCGCTCGACTGCAGCGTTGGAGCGTGCACGGCGCTCGACTGCAGCGTTGGAGCGTGCACGGCGCTCGACTGCAGCGTTGGAGCGTGCACGGCGCTCGACTGCAGCGTTGGAGCGTGCACGGCGCTCGACTGCAGCGTTGGAGCGTGCACGGCGCTCGACTGCAGCGTTGGAGCGTGCACGGCGCTCGACGACGGCTCTGCGTCGTCCTCAAAGCCGGGAGGCGGCGGCAGAACGGGAGCGTCGGTCAGCTGCTGCTGACACGCTGGCTCGCTGTCCTCGAAGCCGGGAGGCGGCAGTAGAACGGGTGCGTGGTACAGCGGCTGCTGAAACGCTAGCGCGCGGTCCTGGCTGTCTGGAGGAGGCAGAATGCTGACGCCTTCCAGCTGCGGCGCGCGGTTCTCCGCACCGATCTCAGGCAGTGGCGGAATGGGAAGCACTTCGCCCGGGACCGAGAGAGGAAGGACCTCTGAGACTACAGCTTGGCTCTCCCGAACCTGGACGAGCAACTGTTGGAGCCGCACCACCTGCTCCCGCAGGTCTCGGATGCGCTCCTCGTTCTCCGCCCACTGCCTGTAGCACTCTCCCGTCTCAACCTCCATCTCCGCCCCCTCAGCGTACCTGGAGTTCTTTCGGCGCTGCCAGAATTCGGTCTCGCCATGCTCCTCGCTGCTCTGCCGCATGCGCTCCCGTTTCGCCAGCTGGTTGTACTCCCAGGTGCGGTGCAGGTCTACCTCGCCATTTTCCAGCCAGCAGTACTCCCAGTCGTCGCACTCCTCTTCCCCGCTGATCTCCAGCCAGCTCGCCAGCTCGGGCGAGATGGTATTCGCGCCCCCCCAAAAATAATCCAGGGGGAAGTCCTCCGCCATGCCACTTGGACGGTCTAGCTTTCTGTCACGAATGTGCCGGGTGTGTGTGCGTGGCAAGAATGCAGAGGAAGCGAGCTGGCGGTTCAAAGTAATCGTCTTTATTTTGTTGACGACAAAACATACATTAACCCAACACAAACCTATAACTGTAACTAAAGCTAGACGCCTGACTGCTATTCAGTCAGGCTATTTATAATGAAACATAAACATAATTAACTCATTAACTTCCCTCGGTTCAGGTGAGCTTCTACGTCACCTGACCGAGGGGCAAACTGGGAAATGAAGTCAAAATGGAACTCAAAACAAACTACAAACTAAAACCAAAAACGGGCGTTAGGCACCCTCTAGGGGTTAACCGTCACAGTACTCCCCCCCCAAAGAAATGCTCCTCCGGAGCATTACCGGAGGCCCCGGGCTCCCACCCCACAGTACTACCTTCGGCCTCCTGACCAGGAGGCTGGGTGACGGGGCTGGAGAAGCGCTCGACGGAGGCCTTGGAGCGGTCACTGCGCTCGACGGAGGCCTTGGAGCGGTCACTGCGCTCGACGGAGGCCTTGGAGCGGTCACTGCGCTTGACGGAGGCGTTGGAGCGGTCACTGCGCTCGACGACGGCCCTGGAGCGTGCAGTGCGCTCGGCGACGGCCCTGGAGCGTGCAGTGCGCTCGGCGACGGCCCTGGAGCGTGCAGTGCGCTCGGCGACGGCCCTGGAGCGTGCAGTGCGCTCGGCGACGGCCCTGGAGCGTGCAGTGCGCTCGACGACGGCCCTGGAGCGTGCAGTGCGCTCGACGACGGTTCAACGTCGTCCTCAAAGCCGGGAGGCGGCGGCAGAACGAGTGTGTGGGATAGCGGCTGCTGACATGCTAGCTCGCTGTCCTCGAAGCCAGGAGGTGGCGTTGGAGCGTGCACGGCGCTCGACTGCAGCGTTGGAGCGTGCACGGCGCTCGACTGCAGCGTTGGAGCGTGCACGGCGCTCGACTGCAGCGTTGGAGCGTGCACGGTGCTCGACTGCAGCGTTGGAGCGTGCACGGCGCTCGACTGCAGCGTTGGAGCGTGCACGGCGCTCGACTGCAGCGTTGGAGCGTGCACGGCGCTCGACTGCAGCGTTGGAGCGTGCACGGCGCTCGACTGCAGCGTTGGAGCGTGCACGGCGCTCGACGACGGCTCTGCGTCGTCCTCAAAGCCGGGAGGCGGCGGCAGAACGGGAGCGTCGGTCAGCTGCTGCTGACACGCTGGCTCGCTGTCCTCGAAGCCGGGAGGCGGCAGTAGAACGGGTGCGTGGTACAGCGGCTGCTGAAACGCTAGCGCGCGGTCCTGGCTGTCTGGAGGAAGCAGAATGCTGACGCCTTCCAGCTGCGGCGCGCGGTTCTCCGCACCGATCTCAGGCAGTGGCGGAATGGGAAGCACTTCGCCCGGGACCGAGAGAGGAAGGACCTCTGAGACTACAGCTTGGCTCTCCCGAACCTGGACGAGCAACTGTTGGAGCCGCACCACCTGCTCCCGCAGGTCTCGGATGCGCTCCTCGTTCTCCGCCCACTGCCTGTAGCACTCTCCCGTCTCAACCTCCATCTCCGCCCCCTCAGCGTACCTGGAGTTCTTTCGGCGCTGCCAGAATTCGGTCTCGCCATGCTCCTCGCTGCTCTGCCGCATGCGCTCCCGTTTCGCCAGCTGGTTGTACTCCCAGGTTCGGTGCAGGTCTACCTCGCCATTTTCCAGCCAGCAGTACTCCCAGTCGTCGCACTCCTCTTCCCCGCTGATCTCCAGCCAGCTCGCCAGCTCGGGCGAGATGGTATTCGCGCCCCCCCAAAAATAATCCAGGGGGAAGTCCTCCGCCATGCCACTTGGACGGTCTAGCTTTCTGTCACGAATGTGCCGGGTGTGTGTGCGTGGCAAGAATGCAGAGGAAGCGAGCTGGCGGTTCAAAGTAATCGTCTTTATTTTGTTGACGACAAAACATACATTAACCCAACACAAACCTATTACTGTAACTAAAGGTAGATGCCTGACTGCTATTCAGTCAGGCTATTTATAATGAAACATAAACATAATTAACTCATTAACTTCCCTCGGTTCAGGTGAGCTTCTACGTCACCTGACCGAGGGGCAAACTGAGAAATGAAGTCAAAATGGAACTCAAAACAAACTACAAACTAAAACCAAAAACGGGCGTTAGGCGCCCTCTAGGGGTTAATCGTCACATAAACAATTGTTTCATGACAATGAAAGCTTTACTTCAAAGCATGATCAGACCAAATCAAAATATTTTATTAATTATTCCAAATATAAGTAATGAATTGATTATTTTAGTGATGATGATGTGTGGTTGCGTGTATGTAAAGTATATATACAGTACAGTGATGTCAATAAGTATTTGATCACCCTGTGATTTTGCAAGTTCTCTTACTTAGAAATCATGGAAGGGTCTACAATTTTCAGCATAGGAGCATTTCCACTGTGAGACATAGAATCTAAAAGGAAAAATCCGGATATCACATCGTATGATTTTTTAACAATTTATTTGTGAATTACTGTCAAATAAGTATTTGATCACTTGAGTCCAAAAAATTTAATATTTGTTACAGAAGCCTTTGTTAACAATTACAGAGGGCAAACAGTTCCTGTAGTTTTTCACCAGGTTTGCACACACTGCAGGAGGGATTTTGGACCACTCCTCCATACAGATTTTCTCTAGATCTGTCAGGTTTCAGGACTGTCGCTGAGCAACACGCTGAGTTTCAGCTCCCTCCAAAGATTTTCTATTGGATTTAGGTCTGGAGACTTGCCTAGACCACTCCAGAACCTTGAATCATGCTGCATATCTTATTCAAATCATTGTTTCAACATAATTTCTATATAAAGTACAACATGCTATATGTATTTATTGCTGTAACTGTAAGTTCAAACACCAGTTTAGAAAGTCATAATAAATGATCAATTCACCACTCAAATTGTAAAGACAATAGTCAGTCACATGCTATTTTTATTATGCTGAGTGTTTGCATTGTTTCATTTGAAAATGAAAAGCTGTGAGGAACAGGTAATGAAGATGAAGTTGCGTGTGAAGTGTGTTATTACTGTGTTATTTCCGGTGAAGTCCATTAATGAAACATTACGAAATAAAGTAATAATGTGCATCCTGTTCTTGGTTTGAGTAGGTAAAACTTGATTTCCGTTGTAATTAACTCAGGCTGCGCAAAAGGTGTGCAAAGCTGACCTACTCGAGCGCTCCTGGAGGGCTGTGATTGGTTGAATGGTGAGGTCGCATCTGATTGGCTAAAGAGTACGAGTGACGTATTTTTGAGACTGTGTTGGCATGTTGGAGCCAGGAAAGTCTCAAGATTGGATGCACTCGTAAATTTTAAACATTCAAATTTTTTACATATGTGAATTGTATAGAGAGAGAGAGAGAGAGAGAGAGAAATTTTTTTTTTCATGTGAGTTATTTTTTTTGTGAATATATATATATTTTTTGTGCGCGTGAATTGGGTTTCACGCATGTGAATTGCATTACGCATGTGAACATCCTGTCTTTTGTGTGGATTATTCATGAGACCGATCTGCCTCCATACGTTTCAGCTTGGTTTACACTGGCTTATGAGTGTCACGAGTCGGCTGTGTTGCAGTTACTGTTGCCCTGAGGCTGTTATACGAGTTCCTGACTTTCATTTGTAAAGAAATGAGGGAGATGTCCAGCGTTCATTTTTTCGGTTTGCGGTGATGGAGCTACTAGGGGAACTTCTCTCCTCAGCGTCCGCACAGGAGTCTGTGTCACTGTCTTTTCGGACCTGTCATGACAAGCTTCTCCGGGACAGGAGAGTTGTAAAGACAATTTCAATTAATCTCTTAGCGACCAGCACATTTTTTGCGAGATTCCACCTTCACATGTCCAAATGTAGTTGTTTATAATAACAAAAGTATAAGAAAGATGATTTCCATCATGTCACTGTAAAGTAAACACTCTGAATTTACATTTAATGTGTTTTAATTTTATTCTCAAACAGATGAATTGGTGAAGGGTTAATTCATTTTTCCCTATAACATTTGTATTGATTATTCACCCACCAAACCACACAAGGAGCAGTACAGCTTCTCACAGCCACTGGATGCAGACAGATCCTTTAGACATACTGTAGATGTATCTTACTCACTCACACCACATCTTCTACACCGCTTTATCCTGTATTCAGGGTAGTGGGAACCTGGAGCCTATCCCAGTAGGCTTAGGGCATGAGGCAGGGTACACCCTGGAAGGGTGCCAGTCCATCGCTTGGCACACATATACACACACTCATTTTGGGCAAATTGGGAATGCTAGTCTAACCTGCATATCTTTGGACGGTGGGAGAAAACCGGAAACCCACCAAGCACGGGGAGAACATGCAAACTCCATGCACACAGAGACGGGAATCAAGTCTGGCTGAGAATCGAAGCTGGACCCTGGTGGTGTCACGGTGGACAGTCATGCCCTGCACCGCTTGAGCGAGATCCTGTACCCTCCCCGTAAAGCGGCACAGAGGATATGCTGCTGTATCTGCAATCACGATTGAAGACCTAGGCACTACTTCCACCACTTGGCTGTTGAAATATTCTAACTGGCCTGCCTGGCTTCAAAGACTGTGTTCACTCTCTGTGCCAGAGCAAATGTCATTTAGAGAGGTTCCTTGTTAAAGATCTTGTTTCTCGCTCTCTGTCAGAACACTGATTCCTTTAGTGTGTGTGCACACACAGTCTATAACAGAAACACTGCAACACTGCTCTGTCACGATTCTTTTCAAAGGTAATGTGCAGGTAAATTTTTTTATGTTAAGTTTTATTTTTATCTTACAGCAGTGATTCTGTTAGTGCGTGCGTGCACTAGAGTGTCATTAGAGAGGTTACTTGAGATTCCAAAGTCGGTCCACACAGTAGCCCTCCTTCCTCTCAAATAAGAGAAGAGGGAGGGCTACTTTGTAAGATTAAAGGAGGGAGGGAGAGGGAGGTATTCCTCCTCTCGTGTTACTTTAGCATCACAAACGCACACACATACACAGTAACGGAAATACTTACGTGTCTGGTTTATTTGTATTTTTTTCAAAGGTAAAGTGCACATTAGTTTTATTTTTACTTGATATTTTGTATTAATTAATTTTTTTTGTTTATACAAGCATTATACAAGTGTTTTGATATACAAGCATGCTTCTGGAACAAATTATGTTCATAATTCAAGGTTCCACTGTAGTTTCAAGTATCAATAATAACAATGACTTAAAACGTTTAGTAAATTAGTCTATGCAAAGAGCTCATGTGAAATCTGATGCAATATCAGAGACAAGAAGCGAGGACACACAGTAAAAACACTCCTATGGTGGGTATAAAAAACTAGCAGGTTCAAATAATGGACGCATTTGTAATGGTCAACCTTTCACTCTGACATTTTAAGGAGTAAATGCAGACCAAACCAGGTTTGAAAAGCTGAAAGTAAGGTACAGTGTCCGGCTCCAGCGTTGTTTAAAAGCAGCATGTTATTCACTAAAACGCCCCCAGCTCTCTTTATCAGGCAAACAGCTCTGCCACATTATGCACAGTTTCAAAAGTATTGAAACTGTTTATATGTTGTTGATACTTCAGGCCCCTAGGGGGAGTCAGTTTTATGTGTTTCACAGTTTTTATTTGTAATTAGTTAAAGGAAGTGATGTCTCAGGAACTTCCTCTTTTCCCACATGTCAGCAAAGAGAATGGTTTATGGTGTAATTTGTTCTCTATCCAGTGCCATCAGCTTGTTAATAACCCTTTCGGTGGCAATTTGAGTAAGTTTATTTGTTTTGTATAATTTTTTTACTTTATATTTGTGAGTAGTGTGATGTTCTGGACATATTAAGCAATTTAATTTGAGATGCATAAGCGGTAACGCTGAGCTTGGGATTGTCAATGTCAACATTAAGTTATCCCTTAAGCGCACTTTCAGTGATGTTAATTTATTCTTAGTTTGGGTGCAAACTGGTTTTGTCATTAGTTACTGAATATTTGTCTGTTTGTATATTATTTCAGTTTTACATGTTTTTGCAATAAATCCTGTTCAAATACAACTTGGAGGAAATGATGCAGGAAAGAGTTTAGCTGGATGTCAATCTCAATATAGAACACCAGTCACATTGACTGCAACAGTACAGTAGAATCATAGCACTTTGCATTACAAACAACTTACATCATCGCATGTAACCAGTCCTACTCTGACATCAAGATGGAGAAATCAGAGGCTCAAGGTCACGCTCCTCCCTCTCCTTAAAATCCTGGACTACTAAAGACTGACTACTAGATCAGCAGCAGGATCCTAAAGAAAGTCATCAGCATCAAGTCAAGCCAGTGTGGCAGCAACAGTCGCAGAAGCTCAAGCCGCAAAAGCTAGATTAGCCTATGCGGAAAAAGAAATGAACATTAAGGTGGAGAAAGCTTGCTTGTAGATGACCCTTGACATAATCAATCTTCAAAAGGAAGCAGATGCAGCTATCACTAAAGCACAGGTGATGGAGTCAGCTGCTGCATAGATTTACACCGCAGAAAAAAGCAAAGAGTCTTCGTTCTTGCAGCCACAAGCAACTCCAGAACAGAAAGTAAGTAAATACATAAACATAATTATACTAACCTGGTTCAAAAGGACAGTGGCAAGTTCATTCAACATGATTACATTACATACAGTATGGAAATACTTTTCAAGCCTCCAGCTACAGTATGTTCCCACCTCTTCATGCTAAAGAAGACTCAAATCAATCCATGTTTTCACCACTACAAGGGGACGTACAGTATCGCAACAAATTAGTGTTCCAAAACTACAGCAGATGTTTAGAACTGCCAGGCAGAACATGATCTGGGAGAATGTTGCGGCTCACCAGAAGCAATGGAAAGCTCCCAGCAAAGAACATCATAAGCTTTGTGAGCTGTCAGATCTGCTGTATGAACGCGAAGCCCCAACGCTAGATGGATACCTACTGTACCTGGTTGAAGTTATCCTTAAAACACAGCCAGGGGAGTGAGTCCAATTGTGGAGAAGCTGCCTTTTCAGCTTTAAGAAAAATGGACTATGGTGAGGTGAAAAGTACACCAATTTTCCACCTTTTTCTCTTTTGTTGCGTTTGTGAGAAATCAGGCCAAGGCAAGGAACGACTCAAAAGTTTCACTACAACTCATCTCTCATTTTCTTATCCTGCTGTTAGTTACAGAAAAGAGTAACTAACATGTAATAATTACAACCCCTTGTCACGAACTGTTACGTGTTGGACTGTGGGCATGGTGTGGCAAGGCATAGACGCAGAGGGGATGTCGTGAAACAAAGTCTTTAATAATAACAAAAACAATCAAACAACGGAAGTTGGCTAAAAACATGGCGCATACTACTAACAGAACTCAAAACACTTAGACATAAGACTAGGGATTACACACACTGATACAATACAGACATGGGATACAGACTGGACGAGACAAGACACACTAAATAGACTAGCGGACTAAACACTAGGGACTATACATGCAAGGGATAAACAAGCAAGACAGGCTTGGCTAGGTCTACTAGCTGTTACGCCCATTGGCTGCTAAGCTAGCTAGTAGCTAAACAGACCAATTGCTAAACAGGCTAGTAGCCTGAGACCCAAGAGACAAACATACAAGGTACACAGCAGACTAGGTATGAAACAGACTAATAACTCTAAAGGTTAGTGGCTAAACAGGTTAGTACCTAAACAGACTACGATCTAAGCAGACGAGGAGACTAGACAGACTCGAGGACTAGACAGACTATGATCTAATCAGGTTAGTAGTGCTCTGGTTAGTAATTACACAGACTAATAACTAAACATGCAATGGGGGTTACTTACACAGGAGGGTACATACAAATTCCTAGAGGCTAATCCTGCTAGGAGACACAGAGACAAAGACATCTTAATAGAAACAAACTTAACTTAAAGCTCCATAAACAAAAAGGCCAACTATCCTCAAACAAATTAAAACAAAACCCACTTAACAGAACAGAAATTATAATGCTCGACCCAGTTTCCCAGACAAACAGCTATTTATCCTGTTACTAATGAGCTACCTCGATCAGGTGAGCCCCTGACCGAGGTGCCTTCTGGGAAACTGAGTCTACTAACAAAAACTACAAAACACAAACACTGCCCTCTAGTGGGCAACCATCACACCCCTAGACCATTAGTCACAGTCCATAAGACAAATGTATCAGCAGAGGCACCCAAGACAGAAAAGGTGTCCTATACATCACAATCCCCACCCACTAAGAAGATGCAGTCGTTTTACAGCTATGTTGCTTGAAAACAGAACAAAGTTTATTAAAGACAGTAACATCTGCTACCGCTGCCTTGCCTCCAACAATAACCAAGCTAAAGGCTGTAATACTACAGTAAAGTGTGAAGAGTGCAACAATGAGTAACATTTGGCGGCTCTTCATCGTGGTCCACCACCATAGGTGTCCAAACTTCTTTCATCCTCCAAAGAGCATGACAAGCAAATGCACTGGACTCAGAGGTCAACACGTCCAACGGTATGTGAGAATGGAATATATGGAAAATCTTGCTCTAAGAATTTGTCTAGTACACGTCTACCCAGAAGGTCAATCTTACAACATCAAGATGATGTATGCGATAATAGACGACCAGATTAACCAATCCCTTGCAAAGACTCAGTTTTTTAAAAACATGTTTGACATACAAGGCACAACAGAACCATACACACTGAAGATATGTGGTGACGTTTAGCTCTTCTGCTCTATTATTAAGCCTATGCTTAAAACCCACTGCAGAGAATCTAGAAGAGACTGTATTCTGCAGCACTAATAATGACAACCAGCTAGCACAATCTGTTGATGACATGTTTTTTTCTAAAAAAGATGGAAGGAGTCTTCAAAGATAACACCAGCTATCACTATACCATTTTAATGCCCCAGACGCTTACTTCATGACAGTTTATTTGGAACTGGGAGACCGAGTATAACATCCAAGAATGGGGGCATTACATTGCAAGCAGCTCTCCCACAAAATGCCCTTCTGTCTAACTCTGGTTAGTGTAATATTGCAAACATGAAACCTGCAACACTTACTTATATTTGTCCTGTGTTTATGCTGCCAAATTTATTTGGAGCTGCGACACAGAGTATAACACACAGGAAGGAGGGCGGGACCTTTCATGGCAAGCATCTCTGTCACAAAATACCACAGGAGTCGGCAAAACTCTTTCATTCCCCAGCTGTGGATCCCAGTGGCTTTGGAAAATAATGTGTTTAATTGAAATTTGATTTCATTTTAGTTCGTTAGTTTTTTTTTTTTTTTTTAAATGTCAAAAGCAGCCCTGAATTTATTTGACAATCAGACACAGTGTAACATCCAGGAAAGTACAGGGTTTTTGAGCAGCTTTTCCACAAAATGGCCCCCTCTGTCTACTCTAGTTAGGAAAAGAGGTTGCAGACACCAAACCTGCACTATTTACTGATATTCGCCATGTGTTTATGCTGCAGAATTTATTGACAAACCGCTCTTTAAATGCCTTTAAACTCTTTAGACAGCTCTTTAAATTAATTTACAATTTAACTAACAAAACAGCTCTGTAAATGTTGAAACCTATTTTTAAACAGTAATACACACACACACACACAAAAACCCCAAACAATAAAAAAGGAAAGCATTATTTCAACTATAATTTTTTTTTATTCTAGTTAATATTTTAAATGCAGGCTGGTCACCACAGGACCATGCACACAGACCTCAGGTGGGAATCGAACCCTTAACCCCTGTGGTGCAAGGCCACATTGTAGGAACTAGCATTGGAGAAAAAGGACATGACATGCAAGGGTCACTAAACCAGGATTGGAGCCGTGGTAACAACCAACTAGTTTACAATCACATGTAACGATTTAAACAAACAGGAATTTATATCTTGGAAAAAAATTTATTAGACCCGATTTCTGGAGGAGGATGGTGTGAATATCGAGCCAAATTTTTTCCACCTCTTTCTTTGAAGCGTCGAAATTCAAAGTTTCATCCCGAAGAATATTTTCTGCAAACTGAGAAAACTTTGGATAGTAGATTACCAGAACTTAAAAACTGGATAACACAACTAGATGTTTTTTTTTTAGTTAAATGCGTAACATTAATCTGCAGTTTAAAACACTCTTTTACATAGCACAGAATCATGTACTCTTCCGCATAATTGTCAGTAAGATACCAGGCAGTGCCAAATTTACTTTGTGGTCTCCTGGCATCTTTCTGATCACCTTGAGATTCTCCCAGAGGATCCAATAGCAGGCATCACTTCTCATGGGAATACAGAACCTATATATTTGTGAAATTTAAATATAAACTTGTCAATCATTAATGCAGTTATAAACATGTTACAGAACATGTTAGCTGTCTAAAGTCTAAAAGAATACTAGCATATAGGTGCTAGTACTTTCCAAAGTTTTCTACGTGCTTTTCTCAGGAATATCAAATAATTTGGCAAAAACACTCACTCAAATGTGGAGGCTATTAAAGGTTTGGTTGTATGGAAATACTACCAACAATATAAAAAATCTAGACTGCATATTTTACTCTTAGTTTATGGGCATGATTTACGTATGTATAAATATGAATTGACTTTCTACAAAAGATTAAATATTAATGCATTTATTTAGTAATAAAAAAAAATCTAAACAGAATATTTTGTTTAATTTACTCTGATACAATTTCAAATGATAAAGTTTAATTCACAGATGCCATTCCTACTGTATGCTCCATCACATGGCATCGCTGGACAACATTTGGAATATTGAATGTCATTGATAGACACAATTGTTCCTAACAGTTCACAAATTACAGACAACTGAAGAACATACTTTAATAATACCTCATGCTCCAGGACTTCTTCCAGTTTCCCAATAATATAGCTTGTATGGGCCCACTTTAAAAAAAAGTGGGAATGAGTATTCTTTCCTGCCCATGTATCTTGCGGATCTGTGACAGTATTACATAAAGTTAATTTAACAGTTTACTGTGTAATGTCAGTTTTATGTTTAAACATGATTAATGTTGAAATTTTATCCTATGACAATTGTCTCCCATTTACTTGTAACAGTGACCAACTGCTAAATGGAAAAATATTTGACCCCAGAACATGAATAAATACAGACAAGCCAATGCAGTGAAACCTCAGATTTTGAGTAACAAGGTTTGCAAGAGTTCCGCAAGACGAGCAAAGATTTTTAATAAATTTTGACTTGGAATACGAACAAGTCTTGGTTTACGAGTACCGAGTATCATGAATCACACATACGCTATTTGTTTTGACACCAGCCTCGTGTGATCATACCTGAGCCATTGGTTTTTCTCTCTCTTGTGCTGCAGAATTGTGGGTAATCTTCTCCCCTGCTGGGTCTTAGTGAACGTCTCTTACAAGTATAATCAATATCCGTGCATGCGTGTACTGTTTATTATACCAGTACATGAATGTTCTGAACAGTTGGAGGAGTTTAGCTTTTCCTTAGAACTACACTGAAACTCCAGCAACCTGTGAGTTATTAAGTCTCTCATAATCCTTATTTTGATACTATAAAACTGATATTTTATTTTTCCTAGTTTTGGTTAGCTTTGGCCAGCTTACATAAAAGTTGTCTTTCGATGTCATTTATAGAGTTTAGGGTAGCATGTAGATAACACTGCTAATCATGCTAACATACTACCTTATGTAGCTTAGCATAACCAGCTCACGGTGGCTAAGAGATGGCCTTATGTAGATTACAGATGTTCATGAATATGAGCTGGTGTAAATGTTCTAATGTATTTCAACCTGTTTTGGATAGCTTTAGTTTACGATAGCTATTTGGTTTAGTTTTTGGTTAGCTTATGACACTGCAATCTATAATATTATTTAGCACAAACACTTTAGCTCCAGGTGGCTAAAATAATGCTTTACAGTATGTAGCTTACAGATTTTTGTAATATTCAGATTTTGTATGACATTACAAAAGCCTGTGCTGTCTTTATGCATAGTCATTAGTGGTCATTAGTGATTGATGATGATGATATTCATTCGTTTATTTTATTGTGTTCATGTTATAATTTTTTTTATTAATTTTTTTTTTAGAAATGACAGTGAAAATGATTAGCCACCTGTTTGATAGAAAGCAAATGCAAACAAGCAGGCAAGGTATGTCCAAGGGATGGGCTTGGACAACGTATGTCCAAGCCCATCCCTGTCATGAAAAACAGCCTGATAATGGCACTCTGCGATTTCTGCCCGCATGGGAACCTGGACTACAACTGTGGTCTGGATTCGGGATGGATCTGCTGCATTTTTGTATATTTTCTCTTATTTAAGTAGATGTGTTATGTTGTGGAGAGCGAGCATGCGGTGTTAGTGCGCCGGGTGATTGTATACAGAGCCCTTACGCAGGGTTCCGGAGGGAAGGCTCTGTGTGGGAGAAATAACGATACATGGCATGTGCTGTCCTAATACTTTTGGCCACCACTGTGTCTCTTTCTCTCTCGTGTGTGTATGTGTGTGTGCGTGTGTGTGTACTGTAACAAACATCAGTCTGGGTCTCATGCTAGCTAGCCCAACTTTAATTTTAATTTGAATACTTTTTAAAGTCAAATATTTCAGTTTACTAAATTCGGTAGTATTTACATTTCAAAGCTAATGATTCAACTGTGATTACATTTCAAAATGTGTTTTTAAAGGCTGATATAATTCAAATAATTATGATGCTAATTTGCTTCCATAATATTTCAATGACTTCTTTAATAATCATGCATAACTATCATTCTTCTTTTCACCTGTATCGGGAGAAGTGCAACAACCAGCTCCGTGTAATGTTTTTTCACATTGAGTTTAACTGCAGGTAAAAGTGTAGAAAATTGTGAACTAAATATAATACAAACACTTGTACACACACATTATTACTTGAATAATAAGGTAAGGGATACGTTCACTATATACATCTACTTTATATACAGTATCTGTTAGAACTGCTCAGAGCAGTATGTTCGACTGCCATTTTTGCTAAACAAATTAATCATTGGAAGTCATTAAGAAAGTTATTTTGAGACATTGATGAAGAGATAAAAAAAATCTGTACCTGGGCTTCTTTGTCTTAACTTTGGCCACCCAAAAATCTGCCAACCCCCAAGCAAACTGGTGACACAATAGGTTCTTAAACTGTTGTCATCAGTTTGCTTGGTGATTTGAAGTTTTTTTTGGATGGTCTAAAGTACTTGGACTTGGACTTTTCTTGAACAGCAGAACTTTCCTTTTTCACCCACATGTCTTGGAATTGGCCAGGTTGTGTTTAGTATTGGGGTGCATTTTCATCATCCTTCAACTGAGGCAAACATTTTAGATATAAAATCTTCACCAGCCGAAACCATAGATCGATATGGCAGTTGGTTCCCCTGGTATTTAGTTTAACTGATGTGATCTGGACATGGTATATCGGGATATATCCCCAAGGAGCACATCACTCTATGTAAAAATACCCATACAATTCTCTGTTAAACTTAAATGATTCCGGGGTAGTGGTATGGATTTATTTCCCTACTTTACCCCCTAATAGGACATCACATTTTGCTTGGTCACGCCTTATGTTAAAGATGCGTGTAAATGGTGTCTTGGAAACTCTTGTCTTTGCATCGGCACCTCCGTTTACATAATGTTCCTTGTGCACTGTCCCCCTTCTCTGTTCCTTGTGCACTGTCCCCCAATATCACATTCTTCATTCTAAAAATACACTGTCCAGTGTCGATTTGGATTCCTTGACTGAGTCTGTGTTCTCCTCTGCACTGAAGAGGACACGTGGTAAAACAGACAAAGCCTCCTGCATGTTTGTTGAATTGAGAAGTTGTGCAAAAATGAAAGTAGCATATTCTTTTATATTTGTCTGTCAATTTTCTGCTGAAAGCTTGGGACAGAGCCTTACTAATATGGGCTGAGCAGAGGTGCAGCACTGTGAACTTGTGATTTTTTTTTTAATGTATCATTCGAAGTGATAAGATAATTTTGTTGAAGGCTAAGAGAACACTGTTGATAAGTGCGCAGCTGTAGTCTGTTTCAACATACTGTATGCAATTCTACTCTTAGTTGTAAATGAAAGTTTTCTCGTGAATTCCATCAGCCAAAAGCTTATTGTTGGAACTGAGTGAGTATTAGACAGAAGTTCGGTCACTGGTAAATTATCCTTTTACCCATTCCAGGTAAGACAAGAGCATAGTACAGCACTTTTTTAAATTTTTTTAACTGCTTCACCTTTTGCATCAAGGTGAAGAGTGATGTGTGGAGACTTTTTTAAAATGCTCAGCTACAATCCTTATCCCCGTGCATGTGTATGCAAATGCACAGCAAATAGATCAGTCTGAAGATGTTGGACATATCCTTTTGATGAGGCATGGCTGGCAGTCTCTTTGATTATTTTTTTGTATGAGCATCAGTTCTAGTTCATAAGAGTTTTTAGTCCTTGGTCAAACTCCTTGTACAGTTATATTGCCAGCCAACATTTGTTGTGGTGGTGTGCTTTGCAACATAGAGTGATGATAATTACTCACACCAGTGGTTACAGCTTTTGCTATTTTTCTTTTGTGGTACTTGGCAGGCCTGAATCATCTTTCCTGTTTAAGGTGTTGGACGTCACCAATGCGAAATACTTTAAAGAATATTCTTTTGTCATCAGATTTTGGCTGGTCTGGTTTATAGAACCGAAACACCGCTTTGCAACCCGAGAATGTACAATGAGCTTGGGCATGGAAAGAATGACTTCTCTATTGACCACTAGTCTTTTCCATTGTTCTTATAAATTTAATTTCCATTGCTGGATAATGTTCGATGGTGTCCCTTTCCATAGCTGTTCATGTTTTCCCATTGTCAGAATAAGTTTTTTTTTGCAATTCTGACATAGCTTGATAAAGCTGTGTGCTACTGTGATCATCATCAATAGACATTAGGTCATTGTGTAAATTTGACACTTATTTCTCTTCATTCTTCACATGAGATTGCATTTGCTGCATTCTCCTGTACAATGTTTGTTCTTCCTAAATGCATTGATATCAGGAATAAGATTAAGGTTCAACAGTCCCTACAATATGGTCTAATGTCCGAATATCAAACTAACTTCACCACGGTATTTAACTTTTTATGAACGATTTATAGTTATCACCAGAGGTGGGTAGTAATGAGTCACATTTACTCCGTTACATTTACTTGAGTTGCTTTTTGGAAAATATGTACTTCCTATGAGTACTTTTACTGCACCATACTTTTCACTTTTACTTGTCGATTTGTGAAGAAGAAGCACTACTCTTACTCCGCTACACTCGGCTTCACTCGGCTTCACTCGAATCGTTACTTTTCTAACCATTTATTGTAAACATGCAGATCTACCGCATAACTGTTTCACCAATGAGACGCAGCAATAATAATCACATGACCCTGTTTGACCAATCAGGTCAGGCGGCCTAGTGGGGAAAAAACCTTCAGCCGGTGTTCTATGAATTCATCCTACCTGTGAATACGTCCTACATATGCTCACTGCGCATATGCAAACAAAAGTTTCCGCATCTTTCACTAATTTTAAGGAACGCCCATAAATTCATGCTGCTACTAGTGGGATCTTGCGGTTAGTGTACAATCTTGCGATGATTACAGAATGCTTTTTTCATGTTTGTGTGATTATACATTAATTGTAAATATAATGTTATTTTAACAGTCTATGAATATATAAATATATTTCAGTACAGAATTAATCGCCAAGATGTGCAATTTTATACATCCCGAAAAATATGATGCATCCCTGGCATCATATACAAAGCTTGCAAAATAGCTTCTTACTAGTATGAGGCGCCGTATATATGGAATAAAATCACTGTCAAAAATATTCGTGCGTAAAAAAAAAGATGTGTGTGTAATCTACGGCCACGACAGCGTACAGATACGAGATTTTGTGTGTTTGTTACAATACAACTCTGAAATATACGACTCTGACCGCTTACAGATACGAATCTGGTTGTTACAACTCCTCTGTTTCACGCACGAATTGTGAAATTACGGGTACGAATGCTGTGCGTGAAACCACTGTCAAAAATACGTCATCAAGATCACAGGCATTACTATCAGAGGGAAGATTAATCGATTCCACGATATGCGCATGAGTCTGAGTGCTTACTTACTATAGTTAAACTATCTTCTTAATATTAATCCTTTCTGTAATTAGTGATAACTAACCCTTAGAAATTTGGGTGGAATTGTGCACTTACCTGAGACGATGAGTGAGCTATTGGCTGCTGATCCGCCATTTTGGCGCCTGTGGTTTAAACCGCTAAAGGGCTCATGCGCATATCGTGGAATCGATAAGGTGCGTTGTCTTGTTGAAACATCCATTTCAAGGGCATTTCCTCTTCGGCATAAGGCTACATGACCTCTTTAAATATTCTGATGAACTCAAATTGATCCATGATCCCTGAAATGTGATAAATAGGCCCAACACCATAGTACGAGAAGCATCCCCATATCATGATGCTTGTGCCTCCATGCTTCACTGTCTTCACAGTGTACTGTGGCTTGAAATGCACAGGACAACCTTTTCTGCATTTATCCTTAAATAATTAATTAATTAAATAATTCAAAATCATAAAAATTCATTAAAAAATTAACAGACTGAATATTGCAAAGGGAATGGTTGTAGTTATTAGCTATGATGGAGTGGATTATAGTCCAGTTGGATTTACATGTGTAACCCACTTAACAAAAAAGCTATTGAAAATTAATAATTTGTTTATTAAAAATTAATAAAAAAAATTATCAAACTGAATATTGCAAAGAGAATGGTTGTAGTTATTAGCTATGATCGAGTGGATTATAGTCCAGTTGGTTTTACATGTGTAACCCACTCAATGAAAAAGCTATTGAAAATTAATAATTTTTTTATTAAAAATTAATTTAAAAATTATCAAACTGAATATTGCAAAGAGAATGGTTGTAGTTATTAGCTATGTTGGAGTGGATTATAGTCCAGTTGGTTTTACCTGCATCACCCACTTAATGAAAAAGCTATTGAAAATTAATAATTTCTTTATTAAAAATTAATAAAAAAATTAACAGACTGAATATTGCAAAGAGAATGGTTGTAGTTATTAGCTATGATGGAGTGGATTATAGTCCAGTTGGTTTTACATGTGTAACCCACTTAATGAAAAAGCTATTGAAAATTAATATTTTTTTAATAAAAAATTTATAAAAAAATGGTCAAACTGAATATTGCAAAGGGAATGGTTGTAGTTATTAGCTATGATGGAGTGGATTATAGTCCAGTTGGTTTTACCTGCAAAACCCACTTAATGAAAAAGCTATTGAAAATTAATAATTTTTTAATAAAAAATTTATAAAACAATTAACAGACTGAATATTGCAAAGGCAATGGTTGTAGTTATTAGCTATGATGGAGTGGATTATAGTCCAGTTGGTTTTACATGTGTAACCCACTTAATGAAAAAGCTATTGAAAATTAATAATTTTTTAATAAAAAATTAATAAAAAAATGGTCAAACTGAATATTGCAAAGGGAATGGTTGTAGTTATTAGCTATGATGGAGTGGATTATAGTCCAGTTGGTTTTACCTGCAAAACCCACTTAATGAAAAAGCTATGGAAAATTTATAATTTTTTAATAAAAAATGTATAAAAAAATTAACAGACTGAATATTGCAAAGGCAATGGTTGTAGTTATTAGCTATGATGGAGTGGATTATAGTACAGTCATAAAAACAGCCCGACTCTCAGTAAACAACTTATCTGTTTTATTGGCACAAGAATTGTCTGTGTAATAATTTATTTTATAATGTACATTAAAATAATTATTAATGCATTCAACAAACAAATATACAAATAAACAAATAAATAATCCATACTGTAGCCTAACAGTGTAATATGTTTGATGTCCTGTGAGGTATTCCTCTGTAATCGTGTATATTCTTCAGTAAACAAACGTTTGGGTCTTGGCCATGCACTTTTTAGACGGTCCCTTAGTGGCTCCATTGCTATAAAGCGGCGATACGCAGCGTTTCTGAAAGATTTAGCTCCAGCAGGCTGTAACAGGAGAAGATCTAAAAATATTTTTATTTGTACTAGTTTCTTTGTCTACTCCAGAGAAAGAAAATATCCGATTTGTTGTTGTTTTTTTCATAATTATTGATAAACAGATGAGTTAATCTTGAATGTGTGGCGAATGTCCAATATAAAACCAACTTCACCCCGGTGTGCGCGCCGCTGGTTCACGCGAACATTTTACATTCACTAAAAGGCTTATTCATAACCGCATTTCAGCCATTCACACACATGCATTGTGCTATGTTGTTGGTACACACTTCATCTATCATAAATCTATCACTAAATCTATCATAAAGAGAGGCGACATATACTTGCTGATTAAACACTGCATTTTTTTAAAGTGAAAGCGCGCAATGTGAGCAGATTTAAGTATTAATAATTAAATTATAATAATTATTGGACATAAACAGCAAAAAGCACCATAAGTATATAAGAATACAACATATTCAAATGGGTATAGATTTTATAACTGATTTCACAAAGCTTCACAAATGTTCACTATGCGCACTGCCTGTGACACACGTAAAGTCGGTAGTCCAGCTCCTACCAAATACGCTGTAGCATATCTTGCATAACATTCTCCAGTGCCTCAATGTCTCAAGTAAGAGGGGAGAAAGACCAGTCCTTTCACATAGTCCCAAAGAAAAACATCACAAGGTGTCAAATCAGGTGAACGTAGTGGCCATTTCAACAGTACATTGTCATTATCCCTGTAAACCTGTAAAAAGAAAAAGTCAAACAATTACACATCTCATTAAAATTTGAGATAATTTGAGCGAGAATTGGCCATGTTGTTAGACTATGAAATTATGCAATTTTTTTGTACACCCTGTACAATAATCACAAGGAAACATATCAATGTCATATTATCATTGCTTCGTGCAGAATACTGAAACTAAAGTTCATTGGTGTCAGGACTGCTCAACCTCAAGTAGATTATACATCCCCAAACACACAGTTTGCTCTAGTGCCAACTACTCTGTAGCATTAACAAGGTCAATGTCAGTGATTAATTGGCACAATTCTTAACAGATTTTTCTACATTTACTGTATGAACTTGACTGGATAATAATAATAATAATAATAAATTATTATTATTATTATTATTATTATTATATAATTATTATCAATAGCACTGTCGCCTTGAACCTCCAGGGTCTGGGTTCGATTCCCCAGCCAGGCTCGATTCTCATCTCTGTGTGCATGGAGTTTGCATGTTCTCCCCGTGCTTGGTGGGTTTCCTCCGGGTACTCCGGTTTCCTCCCACAGTCCAAAGATATGCAGGTTACGCTAATTGGCATTCCTAAATTGCCCGTAGTGTGTGATTGGGTGTGTGAGTGTGTGTATGTGTGTGTGCCCTGCGATGGATTGGCACCCTGTCCAGGGTGTACCCCGCCTAGTGCCCGAAGTCTCCTGGGATAGGCTCCAGGTCTCCCGCGACCCTGAACACAGGATTAAGCGGTACAGAAAATGAATGAATGTAAGAATGAATGAATTATTATTAAGAAATGTATTAATGCACAAAAGTAATACTTAAGTATAGTAACAATACACAATATCTCAAGTATTGTCCACCCCTCCTAGACAAAACTGTATCCTGTTGAGGGTTGAAGTACCGAGTATCATGTATCACGCATGCACTTCTTGTTTTGACGCCAATCGTCACATGATCTCAACTGAGCCAATGGTTTTTCTCACTCTTGCGCTGCGGAATTGTGGGTAATCGTTTCCTCTGCTGGGTCTTAGTATACGTCTCTTACTGGTATAAACAACATCCATGCAGCCGTGTATTGTTTACTACAACACTGTGACCACGTGTGTGTGCGTAAAACATTTTATTTTGTGGCTGTACAGCACGTGTGTAAAGCAAAAGCAAGTCTCATTACCTCTCAATTCGAGAGGTTAAAAATCCATTTTCTCTCTCTGCTCAAGGCTTAACATGATCTTTGCCTGCTCTGTGTGTCTGCATGCGCTCATCATTGAACATCATGTCCCCCCCACATACACAGACCCCTCCTACTTTCGCCTTCAGAGAGACACACACACTCTCTCTATGCTCTACACAAAAACACTGCTCTGTTGCAATTCTTTTCAAAGGTAAAGTGCAGGTTAATTTGTTTTATTTTTACTTTACAGCAATGATTCCATTAATATGTCACTCAATCGAGTGTCATTAGAGAGATTTCCGTTGTGTGTGTGTGCGTGTGTGTGAAAAGAATGGAGGAAGGGTAACTGTGTAAGACGAGAAGGGGAATAATGGAGCTTACCTTAGATTCACACACACACGTGTATTAATTTTTTTTGGGGCTGTGGAATGAATAATTGGAGTTTCCATTATTTCTCATGGGAAAATTAAATATGGCTTTTACGAGTGTAAATGGAATAAATTGGAATACGTGCCAGATTCTGGACTGAATTATTCTCGTAATCCAAGGTTCCACTGTATATGTTGTTCAGATTGCACAGGTTGGTAGAATAACTCCTCCTCTGTGCAAAGCTACTACTACAGTAAACATAGTCTCCATCATAAGCAACACATTTGCACCATTGTTGAATCACCCAAACCCTGAATCCCTCCTGAATGATGGCGTTCCACTGTGCTACAGAGGTTTGGAGATGTCACCACTGACAAGAGCAATGTGCACAGATGGATAAAGAAGTGTAAAGAAGAGGAAACCAGCAATAAAGACAAATCGTGAAATGGGAGACCATCAGTTGTGACCACTGACTTTGTGGGTGCCACAGTGCACACCTGAGCTTTTTTTTTTTTTTTTTTCAAAATGAGCTCAATTCAGCGATGGCACAAATGTATAGCTTGTACTGGAGAATATATTTATTAGTATCTTTGTTTAGAGGAAGGGTTATGCAACTGACGTCAGTTAATAAAACAGTTATGAAAACCTTTGTATTATTTCTTTTTTTTTTTACAGTCCTCATAACATTAGAAATTCTGTTATGTGACATCTGGATACCTGTTACAAATGTCTTTTTAACATTCTGGAAGAGGAAAGGATCTAAAAAATCTATGCATTTATTTTCTTGTGATAAAAGAAAATAAAGAATGTTTGTTCATCTGCCAACTGAAAAGATTAACAGCAGAATGCTATGCAAGAAAATATGGTTATTCTTGGTTATTATGTACTGTGTCCATTTATTTTCCAGTATATGAGAAGTGCAGTGTTCAGTACGCTAAGCTCAGTTAGTAATAGTACTAATGTGCATTACACAAGTCACTAATAGTGGTCAGTGTACTGGATTTTATTTTTATGAAAATAAACCTTTTTTTTCCCCCTTCATGTATCCCAGCTTAGTAGGAATCTGTAACCGAGCACAGGGTCAGCAATGATATGGTGACCCTGGAGCAGACTGGGTTAAGGGCCTTGCTCAAGACACCACAACTTGGCAACTTGGTTAACCTGCAGCTTGAACCGCTGACCATCTAGTGTAATCAGTAACCGAGAGCCTTAATGTGCCATTTACCACGACCCTGTTTCCGCCCTGTCTGCACACCGGTTTCTTATCCCAGATATTATCTTATACTTCTGCACTTTAGCACGCGCTGCACGTTGCTTCGGCGCTGAATTATTGTGTTGTAGTTGCCACAATTCTCTTGCATTTTTTTCTCATTGCTCTCATGTTACCTAGTTAACTTTGTTTTCTCGTTTTTCGCTTTTTGACTCACAATTTGGATTTCTTCGCCTCACTTACGTATTTGATTGCCAGGTTTGAGCTCTGACCTTTTGTTTGCGGCTTCGGTCTCACGTTTTCCGATCTGATGCCTCGCTATTTGATTTCCCGGTTACCAAACTCACGCTTGCCCTTTTGAATACGACTCCCACTTTGGGATTTGGCTCAGATGCTTCGCCGATTGATTCCCTGGAGATCTGCATGGAGAAATGAGCCAAAATACCAGCAGCAGTGTGTGAAAACCTTGTGAAGATTTACAGAAAACGTATAATAACTTTTAATTTAAATCACATAAATGCATTGGACACATTCTATTCTATTCCATTCTATTCTATTCTATGCACATTCTATTCTGAATCACAACATGAAGAAAAATGTGCTAATTGTATTATTAGTTAAATGTAAGTGAAGAAAGACAAATATTAGTCTGTTAAAAAAACAGCAGTCATCACTTTACAAAGTGATGAATTTATCGTTTTAACAAAAATGCTTGAAGTTTAATGCTTTAAGTTGTTTAACCATGGTTTTTGAGAACTGCTTCAGATCTGTGATAATTGTACTACATGCCACAATTCCTCTCCATTTCTTGGTTTTGCCTCAGAAACAGCATGTTTAATATCAGGCCACAAGTTTTCTATTGGATTAAGGTCTGCGGATTAGGCTGGCCACTCCATAACGTTAATCTTGTTGGTCTGGAACCAAGATGCTGCTCGCTTACTGGTGTGTCTCGGGTCGTTGTCTTGTTGAAACACCCATTTCAAGGGCATTTCCTCTTCAGCATAAGGCAACATGACCTCTTTAGGTATTCTGATGAACTCAAATTGATCCATGATCCCTGAAATGTGATAAATAGGCACAACACCATAGTATGAGAAGCATCCCCATATCATGATGCTTGTGCCTCCATGCTTCACTGTCTTCACAGTGTACTGTGGCTTGAATTCAGTGTTTGGGGGTCGCCTGACAAACTGTCTGTGGCCTCTAGACCCAAAAAGAACAATCTTGCTTCCATCAGTCCACAAAATATTGCACCATTTCTCTTTAGGCCAGTCAGTGTGCTCTTTGGCGAACTGTAACCTCTTCAGCACATGTCTTTTTTTCAACAATGGGACTTTGCGGGGGTCTTCTTGCTGATAGCTTGACTTCACATAGCCGTCTTCTAATAGTAACAGTACTAACGGGTAATTTTAGATGTTCTTTGAGTCAATTTTGTTATTCTTCGATCCATTCGAATGGTAGTTTTCCGTTTTCTTCCACGTCTTTCTGGTTTCTGTCTCCATTTTGAAGCTTAAAAATGATTTGATATCATTTTAGCAGAGCAGCCTATAATTTTCTGCACTTCTTTGTATGTTTTCCCAGCCCTAATCAACTTTTGAATCAAAGTACACTGTTCTTCTGAACAACGTCTGGACGACCCATTTTACTCAGATTTTCAGAGAGAAATACACAGGACAACCTTTTCTGCATTTATCCTTAAATAAGGGGAACTTGTTTGAACTTGTTGACACCTGTTTTTCCACAGAATAATTTACCTCTCTAATTGAACTCCAGACTGTTATTTTTTTGAAAAGACTAATATTTGTTTTTCTTCACTTACATTAAACTAATAATACATTTAGCAAATTTTTCTTCATGTTGTGATTCAGAATAGAATGTCCAATGCATTTATATGATTTAAATTAAAAGTTATTATATGTATATGGAGCTTTACTCACTTTTTTCAACATACTGCTATTATTTTAAACACCACTGTACATCACTACCTGTTCACATCCCAGGGAAGAAAATGCAGATGATGCAGATGATGGCTGCTCTGATAAGTGGGAGAACAATTTTACATTATGTAATTGTTATATTAGTCATATCATATCTCTATATTATATAATTCATCATTAAAGTCACTTTATCTGAATCATGTAATATTTTGAAAACAAATATATGATCTATTTAGCAGTAGGTCTGTTCTTGTGGTATTACTGACCACATAAGTTTTTATGCAGTTTGTCAGGATAGGAATAATGCAGGCAAGGCATAATTGCTGATGTTAAACTTTATTAAAAACAAACAAGAACTAAGAACAAAATGAATCTAGGCAATGATGCAAGACTCAAAATGTACAAAATTACACAAAGCTCTAAACACAGGCGGAGCAAACAGAGTCCTCAAACATAAACAACAGTGTGGGTTTTATCTATACAACAACAGGGAGATTTCCTGTAGTGTGGCAAAATTGTAATAATAATAATTGCGCGGCGCGGTGGTGTAGTGGTTAGCACTGTCGCCTTGCACCTCCAGGGTCGGGGTTCGATTCCCCGGCCAGGCTCGATTCCCGTCTCTGTGTGCATGGAGTTTGCATGTTCTCCCCGTGTTTGGTGGGTTTCCTCCGGGTACTCTGGTTTCCTCCCACAGTCCAAAGATATGCAGGTTAGGCTAATTGGCGTTCCTAAATTGACCATAGTGTGTGATTGGGTGTGTGTGTATGTGTGTGTGCCCTGCGATGGATTGGCACCCTGTCCAGGGTGTACCCCGCCTAGTGCCCGAAGTCTCCTGGGATAGGCTCCAGGTCCCCCGCGACCCTGAACACAGGATTAAGCGGTATAGGAAATGAATGAATGAATAATAATTGCATATGTTAAGACTTAAATTTAGTAAACAGAAAAACAAGAATCAAGATACTGTAATTCTGCCAATCATACAAAACACAATGCACAACAATAAACAAAAGTCTTTAAACCCGTACAACTGAGTTAATCTCAAAGTCATTGAACTTAGGAGGCAGAGCAAGTAGGATGTTTTCGCAGCCAGTGTTGGAAGCAGCGCACAGGTCTCCAATCTTGTTGGCAGGTACAGCAGCATATCCTCGGTGCAAAGGGCCTCTACTATGCTGGTGGAGATGGTGCAGTGAGCAGGGCCGGGCGTGGCTCAGGCGGCGTTGGGCGTGGCTCAGGCGGCGTTGGGCGTGGCTCAGGCGGCGTTGGGCGTGGCTCAGGAGAAGCAGGGTTTTCCAGGCTGTCTGAAACCAAAACAATGTTCTGAGAGCTAGCAAAGCTAACAGTGCCTAACATGGCAAATAAGCGCTAACTCGACTAACAGCATTAGCAAAACTAACAGCTAACAAGGAAAAGCAGTGAGAAAATGGCACTTACCTTTGGCTGAGACTGGGTACTGGATGTCTACCCGGTCTCCATCTCGTGCTTAGAGAGCTGACTATTGAGCACTGCTCCTTCCTCAGGCAGCTCCTGCACATACTTCAAAACATGCGGTTCAGGAGACGCTGCACACTCCACCATGTCTCCGGCATCACGCCAGATGGTCAACCGACTGCCCGTGAAGTCTGGAGGCCTTGCTGAGAATATAACAAAATTACAGACATAGACAAAAAATAACCCAGAATTCAATATAATTCCAATAATTCGAACAATTCTAAAAGACTCTACTATGACATTTACAGCAGTAAAAACATTAATGATCCTTTTCGGAGACCTCGCGCAGCTTCTCCTCGATGTCCCGGTGAAGCTCGTCGTGATCGACAGGTTCGAAAAGATTCCGACGCACACTCCTGCGCGGACGCTGAGCGGAGAAATTTCCCCTCGCAGCTCCAACACCACTGACAGAAAACTGAGCGCTTGACATCTCTCTCGTTTCTTTCTTAACAAAAGTCAGGAACTTGTATAAGAGCCTCAGGGCGACAATAAATGCAACAACTCGTGACTCTCATAAACCAGTTTAAACCAAACTGAAACGATATCGTGCTTACATTTAAATTTTAAAGAGCTCGTTACCTGGCAGCAAAATGCAGCTACACCAGCGAGCGATCTGATTGGCTAGCGAGTGGCCACCCTCATGAGCCCGCCTCTGTTCGCTTCTGATTGGTCGTTGTGACTTTTGATGTGGCTTTTACTAAAAGCTTGTGATCTGTTATCTTTTTTCATTTAATATACTTTTTTAAAAATCTTTTTTGACTTACTGCATTTAACAACCCTTGTAAATGCGAAGTCAGTGCTCAAAATGGCCCAGCTACTGCACAATGTAAGGAAAAAATCATGAACACCACCAAAGCCTTATTTAGACCTGATTAGTTTGACAGCAGGCATATGCAAGGGGGGCGGAGGGTGCTTGAGCCCCCGCCCCTTTCCTCCAGGATGCCTCAAGTGCCCTTTTCTTGTTTTTTAATTTATTTATTTATTCATTTATTTTTAATGTATATGTACGTACAGTATGGAGCCCTGTCTTTGCCCCTCAACAATAAAAAGTTAACATTAATCTCAATTTTGCTAAATAAAAGAATCTGGCTTGCATCAGTCTTTATCAACAAAAGTCAGGAACTTGTATAAGAGCCTCGGGGCGACAGTAAATGCAAAACAGCCGACTCGTGACTCTCAAAAACCAGTTTAAACCAAGCTAAAACGATATCGTGCTTACATTTAAAATTTAAAGAGCTCGTTACCTGGCAGCAAAATGCAGCTACACAGGTGAGCGATCTGATTGGTCAGAGAGTGACCACCCTCATGAGCCCGCCTCTGCTCGCTTCTGATTGGTCGTTGTGGCTTTTGATGTGGCTTTTACTAAAAGCTTGTGATCTGTTATCTTTTATTTCATTATTATTTCATATATATATATATATATATATATATATATATATATATATATATATTTTTTTTTTTTTTTTCTTTTTTATTATTTTTTTTTTTTTACGTTTTTTGACTTGCTGCATTTAACAACCCTTGTAAATGCGAAGTCAGTGCTCAGAATGGCCCAGCTACTGCACAATGTAAGGAAAAAATCATGAACACCACCAAAGCCTTATTTAGACCTGATTAGTTTGACAGGATACAATCAGTAACACATTTTGTAAATTGTCTTCTTGAGTTAATATTTTAGCAGATTGTATTTTGTATTTTCTATCAACCTGGATGCCTCATTGCATCCCAGCAGACGAATGGGCCCTAAAACAGAGAAGAGACGGTGGCTCATATTTCGGTTTTAAGTTCCAACAACAATTTAAAAATACAGCGTGTCCCAAAAAACAATAATATATGCGTAACTGGTCCTAGGAAAACGAAATGAAACAAAATTTTATGAAATAAAATACATTTTCATGTTGAAAAAAAAGTATTTATCAAAATTTCAGCAACATACAGTACTGTATTCAAATGAATATAGATTTTATAACTGATTTCACAATGAATGCAACCACGGGGGGGATGGACGCAATCCAGTGTCTTCTTGTGCCAGTCCCAAGTCTGGATAAATGCAGAGGGTTGTGTCAGGAAGGGCATCCGACGTAAAACGTTTGCCAAATCAATGATGCGAATCAGAAATATAATTTCCATACCGGATTGGTCACGGGCCGGTTTAACAACAACCACCACTGGTGCTGTTGACCTACAGGGTGCCGGTGGAAATTGGGCTACTGTTGGTCGAAAAAGGAGGGGAGGAAGGCGTGTTCGAAAGCAGAGAGAGAAAAGGAAAGGCAAGAAGTTTAGGAGTGATAGTAGGGACTTGTTGGGACTATGGGTTAGGCTAGAGAGTTGGTTGATATGATGCAGAGAAGGAAGGTGGATATACTGTGCGTCCAGGAGACCAGGTGGAAAGGTAGCAAGGCTAGAAGTTTTAGGATCAGAGTTTAAATTGTTTTACTATGGTGTGGATAGGAAAAGAAATGGAGTAGGAGTTATTCTGGAAGAGGAGTTTGTAAGGAACGTTCTAGAGGTGAAGAGAGTATCAGATAGGGTGATGAGTCTGAAGCTGGAAATTGAAGGGGTGATGTTCAATGTTGTTAGTGGCTATGCACCACAGGTAGGATGTGAGTTAGAAGAGAAGGAGACATTCTGGAGTGCGTTAGATGAAGTGATGCAGAGCATCCCCAGAGGTGAGAGAGTGGTGATTGGTGCAGACTTCAAATTCAAATTCTAATTTTATTTGTCACATACACAGTCATACACAGTATAATATGCAGTGAAATGCTTACATGACCGCCAGTGACCTTAAAAAGAAAATAAAAGCTTGTACGTAAAATAAATAATCAATAAAAAGGGAATAATAAAGAAATAAATTTAACTAGTAAAATTAACTGTACAATAAGGGCATAATAAAATATTGCAAAATATAGAAATATAGGGTAGATAGAGTATATATGTATATAGAATTTAAAGTGTCAGTGGTTGTGCAAATATGCATGAAAGGTGACTAATGAAAGTTCAATTCAATTCAATTCAGTTTTATTTGTATAGCGCTTTTAACAATTGACATTGTCTCAAAACAGCTTTACACAATCAAAAGAACTATTTAAGTTTGTATGGAATGTGAATGTGTATGAATCAAAATGTTCAGATAGTCCCTGGTGAGCAAGCCCGAGGGCGACAGTGGCAAGAAAAAACTCCCTGAGATGGTAATAGGAAGAAACCTTGAGAGGAACCAGACTCAACAGGGAACCCATCCTCATCTGGGTGAAACAGATAGCAGGAAATGATCTGCATTTATACAGTGTTAAGTGTTAGGTTCAGCTATAATAGTTGATGTTAATTGATGTTATAATAGTTGAAGTAAAATGGAGTCCAGTAGTTATTGGAGACTCAGATAGACTTGTAGAAAGTTCCAGTCCTGAACTATCGAATTGTCAAGTCCTCAGAGAAACAGCTGACAACACCAGTCGAGGCCAGAACCATCTTCTAAGTAGATAGAATCATCCCCAGACACCAGACGCATCCTAAAGAGACACACGGGGCATCCATGCGACGAGACCTCCAACCAGAAACGGGGCACCAGGATGGATCAGACAGGTCCAGAGGGCAGAGGGAGTCTGGATCACTGGCAGCTCAGGAACGACATGTGTAGCTCGACAGAGAGAGAGAGAGAAAGAGTGAAAGGGGGAGACAGGCGGAGAGAGGAAAGAGAAAGAGGGGGAGGAAGAGAAGAGGAGGAGAGATTGCAATTAGGTATGGTCACAGTCACAATGTCTAATGTGAATGTATATTTACTGTAGAGTGCAAGCAGGGACTCCGGCAGGACTAACTATGACAGCATAACTAAAAGGGAGAGCCAGAAGGAAACACAAACATGAGGGCTCCCTGAGATGTAAAGCAAACAATCACCTCACAGTCAACAAACCTGAGTGATCAAATGAGACTGAGGAAGACAGCATCTAAACATACCAGTTCACCATAATACTCTACGTCCATGAGTCCCCCAGATCTGCTCCTTTACCTTATGGCAAATCTATTTATAAAAATGCTTGGCTAAATAAATAGGTTTTGAGCCTAGACTTAAACACTGAGACTGTGTCTGAGTCCCGAACACTATTTGGAAGACTATTCCATATTTTTGGGGCTTTGTAAGAAAAAGCTCTGCCCCCAGCTGTAGTTTTCATAATACGCGGTACTGACAAGCAGCCTGCATCCTTTGACCAAAGTAGGCGTGGCGGATCGTAAGACACTAGCAGTTCGCTCAGATACTGCGGCGCGAGACCATTTAATGCTTTATATGTCAAGAGTAGTATTTTAAAATCAATGCGAAATTTCACAGGGAGCCAATGTAGTGAAGATAGGATAGGGGTGATGTGCTCATATCTTCTGGTTCTAGTGAGGACTCTCAGCTGACAGGGGTCGAGGTCAGGTTCCTTAATTATTGGTTTGATAACTGCTAATTTAAAAGATTTTGGAACATAACCAATGCTGAGTGAGGAATTAATTATTCTCAACAGCGATTCTGTTGTTACTGGTACTATCTGTTTAAGAAAATGTGTCGGTATAGGATCTAATATACAGGTTGATGAATTTGCAGAAGAGATGAGTGAAATTAGTTCATTCTCTTCAAGGGGAGTAAAGTATTCTAGGTTTGAATCTGACATGGCTACAGTAGGTTAACATCTGTATCAATTACATTGTTCGGCTTCAAAGCCTCAATTTTATGCCTGATATTTACAATTTTATTATTAAAAAAGTTCATGAAGTCCTCGCTATTGCATGATGTTGTTGTGGAGATTTCTGTAGTGGTCTTATTTCTGGTTAATTTGGCTACGGTATTAAATAAAAATCTAGGATTATTTTTATTTTCTTCTATAAGAGTGGAGAGATACGTTGATCTAGCTACACTAAGAGCTTTCCTATAGTTCAGGATGCTCTCTTTCCATGCTATTTGAAATACTAACAATTTAGTTTGACGCCATTTACGCTCTAATTTCCGAGCGGTCTGTTTTAAAGTGCGCATGTGATCGTTATACCAGGGAGCGAGTTTCTTATCTCTAATAATTTTTCTTTTAGCTGGAGCTACATGTGACATGTACATGTGAAAGTGACATGTGCAATTGTCCAGATGTATAAATATTTAGTGCAAGTGTGTATGAATGTGTCCATGATTCTCCAGTCAGTGTTGTGAGCTTAAAAAGATGTTATTAGTCCTGTGTGGAGGTGTGATTGAGAGACCTTATCGCCTGCGGGAAGAAGCTCCTCCTCAGCCTCTCTGTGTTGGCCTTTAGGGAGCGGAATCGCTTCCCAGACCGCAACAAAGAGAACAGTCCATTACTGGGGTGACTGAGGTCCTTCATGATCTTCCTGGCCTTAGTCCAGCACCGCTTGCTGTAGATCGAGTGCAGGTCAGGGAGCTCAGTGCGGATGATGCGCTCCGCTGATCGCACCACCCTCTGTAGAGCTCGTCTGTCCTGCATGGTGCTGTTCCCGAACCAGGTCGTGATGTTTCCCGTCAGGATGCTCTCTATGCTGCAGGAGTAGAAGTTCCTGAGCACCTTGGAGGGCAGTCTAAAGTCTCTCAAGCGTCTGAGGTGGTAGAGACGCTGCCGGGCCTTTTTCACCACGGTGTTGATGTGACAGGACCATGACAGGTCCTGCGTGATGTGAACACCGAGGTATCTGAAGCTGTCCACTCTCTCCACTGGGCTCCTGTTGATGACGGGGGTCTGGTAGTTCCTCCCCTGCTTTGTACTAAAGTCCACTATCAGCTCCTTTGTCTTACTGACGTTCAGGAGGAGATTGTTCCTCTGGCACCAGTTCTCCAGATTTCCAATCTCCTCTAGGTAGTCCGACTCATCATTGTTGATGATGAGTGTCATGACGGTGTCGTCAGCAAACTTGATGATGGAGGTGGAGTTGGTAGTGGCCACGCAGTCGTGGGTGTACAAAGAGTACAGCAGGGGGCTCAGAACACAACCCTGGGGGGCTCCAGTGCTGAGAGTGAGTGTAGCTGAGACATGTCCGCCCATCCTTACTGCCTGTGGTCTGCCAGTCAGAAAATTGGAGATCCACTGACATATAGATGAGCTGAGTCCCAGGTGCTCCAACCTGGTGGTGAGTGTGGAGGGGATTATGGTATTAAAAGCAGAGCTGTAGTCGATGAAGAGCATTTTAACATAATTCCCTTTCCTAGTGTCCAGGTGAGTGAGTGATGTGTGGAGGAGATGAGAGATTGCATCGTCTGTGGAGCGGTTCTGACGGTTTGCAAACTGTAGTGGGTCCAGTCTGTCGGGTAGTGAAGAAATGATGAAGTCTCTGATAAGGCGTTCAAAGCACTTCATCACTACTGAGGTGAGGGCTACAAGGCGATAGTCATTGAGGGAAGCAGGATGTGGTTTCTTCGGGACAGGAACAATGATGGACTCTTTGAAGCACGTGGGGATCACCGACTGAGATAAGGAGATGTTGAATATCTCAGTGAACACAGGTGCTAGCTGGTCTGCGCAGGCTCTGAGGATACGACCTGAGATGCCGTCTGGTCCTGCTGCTTTCCTGGTGTTCACTCTCTTGAAGGCTCTCCTCACGTCGTGCTCGGAGATGATGAGCGCGTTCCCGGTGCTGGCAGTGTCTTCCTGTCTGCAGCCGTTAGCGCCGCTAGCATTAGCGCCATTAGAATCGCTAGCGTCTTTAGCTGCAGCCTTGAAGCGAGCATAGAAGGTGTTGAGCTCGTCTGCCAGAGTCGCGTCCCCGTTCATCATACCGGATGTTGGTGCTTTATAATCCGTTATTGTTCTCAGTCCCTGCCACAGGCTCCTAGAGTCACTCTGTTGAAGCTGTGACTCTAGTTTTCTCCCGTAGCGCTGCTTCGCCTCTTTCACCGCCTTCCGGACGTTGTATGACGCAGCCTTGTACGGTTCCATGTCCCCCGACGCAAGTCCCGTGTTGTAGGCAGCTGTGCGAGATCTCGGAGCGTCGCGGATGGTTTTATCCACCCACGGCTTCTGGTTGGGAAATGTTCTGATAGTCTTTTTCTCCACCGTATCGTCTACTAGCTTCCCAATAAATCCCACAACCGCTTCCGTAAACACGCTGACGTCATCATCGGAGCTGTTTCTGAACATGTCCCAGTCTGCGTCATCGAGCGCATCCTGTAACGCGGCCACCGATTGGTCCGTCCAGCGCGCGACCTCCCTCTGAACCGGAACTTCCTGTTACAGCCTTTGTTTATATTTTGGCATGAGGAAGATGGCGGCGTGGTCGGATTTACCAAACGCTGGACGAGATTGTGCCTTGTAACCGTCTTTGACCGTGGTATAACAATGGTCCAGTGTCCTTTCGCCCCTGGTGGGGCAGGTGATGTGCTGATAAAAGTTCGGCGCTGCGCGTTTGAGGTTGGCACTATTAAAGTCCCCCGCCACAATGAGCGCAGCGTCCCGGTGTTGTGTCTGGTGCTGTGTGAGTGCCTCATGCAGCTCGCATAAGGCAGTGTCAGTGTCCGCTTGTGGTGGGATGTAAACGGCACTGATTATGACCGATGTGAACTCCCGTGGAAGATAAAAAGGACGACACATGATGGACAGTAGTTCCAGGTTTGGTGTGCAGGAGCGTGTAAGAGGAACAACGCTCGCGCTGTTGCACCAGCTGTTGTTCACCATTAAGCACACGCCGCCTCCTCTTGACTTCCCCGAGTCCCACGTCCTGTCCATGCGGTGAACCGAGAAGAACTCGGCTGGTTGTATGGCGTGGTCTGGCACCGCTTGGTTCAGCCATGTCTCGGTGAAGCAGAGGAGATTGCAGTCCCGAATGTCTCTCTGGAACTTTATCCTGGCCCTGAGGTCATCGAGTTTGTTCTCCAGTGACTGGACGTTGGCGAGCAGGATGCTAGGCAGAGGTGTGCGGTGTGCACATGCTCTGAGCCTATTCCTCACGCCGGCTCGTCTCCCTCGAGGCCTCCGCTTCGCGTCGCGTCCATTGTTCTCCCTCAGGATCTCACTCGGCCAGCTCGGATCCGGAGTTAAAAACGTCGAATTGTGAGTACATTGTATACCAATAGAAACAAGAGTGTCTCTATCATACCTAATGTACTCAATGGTGATGATTTTGCCGATTTTAAAACACTGAAAACTAACTTAAAGAACAAAAACAAAGAAAAGGTGGTCGGAGCAGTCGTGACGGCAGCCGACCTCACTGGCGCCATCTTCAATGGACATGTTGGGGAAGGGAACAGAGGTGATGAAAATGTGATGGACAGGGTTGGTCTTCAGGACAGGAATGTAGAAGGACAGATGGTGGTGGACTTTGCAAAGAGGATGGAAATGGCAGAAGAAATACTTTCTTCCAGAAGAGGCAGGAACATACAGTAGGGTGACATATAAGAGTGGAGGCAGAAGCACTCAGGTGGACTACATCTTGTGTCGCCGTTGTAATCTGAAAGAGATCAGTGACTGCAAAGTGTTGGTAGGGGAGAGTGTAGCCAGACAACACAGAATGGTGGTGTGTAAAATAACCCTGGTGGTGAGGAAGGTGAAGAGAACAAAGGCAGAACAGAGGACAAAGTGGTGGAAGCTGAGAAAGGAAGAATGTTGTGTAGTCTTCAGGGAGGAGTTGAGACAGGCCAGGAGGTGCTTTCAGTTGACTGGACAACTACAGCCAATGTGATCAGGGAGATAGGTAGGAGGGTACTTGGTGTATCATCAGGTAAGGGAAAAGTGGACAAGGAGACTTGTTGGTGGAACAAGGAAGTCCAGGAGTGTATACAGGGAAAGAGGCAAGCTAGGAAGAAGTGGGACTCTGAGAGGACTGAAGAGAGTAGACAGGAGTACAGGGAGATGCAGCATACGGTCAAGGTAGAGGTGGCAAAGGCCAAACAAAGAGCATATGAGGACTTGTATGCTAGGCTGGACAGTAAGGAGGGAGAGGTGGATCTGTACATGTTGGCAAGGCGGAGAGATAGAGATGGGAAGGATGTGCAGCAGGTTAGAGTGATTAAGGATAGAGATGAAAATGTACTGACAGATGCCAGGATGGTAATGGGAACATGGAAGGAGTACTGTGACACACGTAAAGTCGGTAGTCCAGCTCCTACCAAATACGCTATAGCATATCTTGCATAACATTCTCCAGTGCCTCAATGTCTCAAGTAAGAGGGGAGTTAAAGGCCAGCCCTTTCACATAGCCCCAAAGAAAAACATCACAAGGTGTCAAGTCAGGTGAACGTGTTGGCCATTTCAACAGCACATTGTCATTAACCCTATAAACCGAAAAGTAAGAAAAAATCAAGCATTTACACATCTCATTAAAATTTGAGATATGAGCGAGAATTGGCCGTGTTGTTAGACTATGAAATTATGCAATTTTTTAGTACACCCTGTACAATAATCACAAGGAAACAGTCTTAAATAGATAATGTCATATTATCATTGCTTCGTGTCTAAATAATTATCATTATTTCTCCACCTCTTGGACATTGATGCCACCAATGCTTTCATTGTACACAAAGAGCTTTATGGAAGAACTAATTGCAGAGCTGTGTGGTCTGCCACAGAAAAAAGTAACACCAAAACGGATCAGTGCTCACCATGTGCCAGCTGCCATTGCTGGTCGCCAGAGCTGTGTGCTTTGTAAAGCAAAGCATGGTAAGAGGCAGGACACTCCTTGGAAATGCAAGGCCTGTGATGTTCACTTGTCTGTTCAGGTCAAAAGGAACTGTTTCCTGGAGTGGCACAACGATGTGTAGCTGTTGTTGGTTTTTTTTTGTACAGTTTTGCCCTGATTGAGTCTTCTGTACACAGAGTCATATATGTTCATCTGTGTCCCATCTTTCCTCAGTTTTCCCCTGTACATTTTCTCAGCACTATGTTAGAGAGTAGTAATACATAGGGTGTAAGAGTAGAGCAGGTTTATACACTTTTATATTTTAACATGTAATTTATGTGTAAATTGTAATAACAGCTATATTTTCTGTTATAGTGACTGCAGTAATGCTGCTAAAAAGTCAACTTTGATTGTTCCTAATAAACTGTTTAACTGAACTTGCAAGTGAATCTCAAGTTTTTTTTGTGTGTGTCAAATACATTCTCAAATAACCTAAACACTGAAAATATATAAACTTATTTTGTCCTCAGATTATTTCTTGTAACTCTCCTCTCTCCGTCACATACAGTACATGTCTGATGGCTCATTATGCAGGCCTTTGTCTTCTCAGGTGTGAATCACTGCATTACACAGGATATATTGTACGTCCAGACACATTAATAGGCCACATGTTGACTTTGAACAGTGTACTGTATGCTAAAAATATTATTGATTGTCTTCTTCAAAGACAAACAAGCAGGCAAGATCCAGACAGTCCACTGTGTCATGGAAAACACAGGCTGATGATGACACGGTTCCACAGACTCTGAGTTTCCTGCCTCCACGAGAACCTGGACCACAACTGGGTTCTGCTGACTCACATTCTCCCATGAGTCTGTTCAAGCAGTTTTTTTCAGAGAGTGCTGTGTCGACTCCACAACACCAACGCTCAGGCTGCCAATGCAATTGCAGAAGGACGCAAATATAAATGGACAGATGTCAGCATTCCTGAGATGTACTGCTACATTGGGCTCATATTTTACATGGCCAAGATGAAGTTGCCGTCCATCAGCGACTACTGGCGGCAGAAGAGCATTTTGTCATTAGCAATTCCAGCTACGGGTATGTCAAGAGACAGATACCGGACGATTTCATGGAATGTTCACATGAGTCACCCAGATGCGGACAAGGAGAATGACAGAAAGAGGGGCACATCTGAACATGATCGTCTGTTCAAGGTTAAACCTCTCATGGACACTATCCGTCAGGCTTGCAAAGATACGTACAGTATCATCCTAGAAGAAATTTAGTTGTGGATGAGAGAATGGTGGCAACTAGGTGGGGCTTCAAGTTGTTTGTTCTTGCTGATTCCTCTAATGGATACACTACGGACTTTGCTGTATACACAGGAAACAACAACTTTCCCACAGGCCATGGACTATCATATGATGCTGTGACATCTCTTTTGGACCGTAAAGTTTTAGGCTCTGGGCACCATGTGTACATGGACGATTTCTACACAAGTCCAAAGCTCCTCAAACACTTGCTTAGCATGAAGTTTGGTGCATGTGGGACTTACAGAGACAACAGGAAGGACTGCCCTCGGAATGCAGATAATTCACTCTCTGAAATGTCTGCTAGAGGATCCATCAGATGGATTCGTGGATGGACACACGAGAAGTGGATAGACACACGAGAGGTATTTGTCTGTTCTACCATCCATTCTGCTTACACAGGAGACACTAGGCAGACGAGGGTGAACTCATAAGGTACATGGAGGACAAAGACATTTCCATGTCCTGCACCTGTGACTGCATACATTCAGCACATGGGTGCTGTTAACCTTTTGCCGTCTGATCAGCTGTTACAGTACTACGCCACACAGCACAAAACAATGAAGTGGTACAGGAAGGTTTTTCTACTCTTCTTGGGCATTGCTGCCACCAACGCTTTCATTTTGTATGAAGAACTGTCTGGTAACTTGTCCCACAAAGAGTTCATGGAGCAACTCATCACAGAGCTTTGTGACGTCTCACAGGAAGTCGCCCCAAAACAGCTCAGCAGTGACCATGTACCAGTTCCAGGAGCTGAACTGACCTCAGATGCCAGGAATGTTGCCACTGCTGGTCGCAAGAACTGTGTGCATTGCAAAGCAGTGCATGGGAAGCGACAGAAAACCCCATGGAAATGACAAGACTTTCAAGACTGGCACAGAGATTTGTGTAAGAGTGACTGTGTATAGGATTTAAGAGTGGGCTTTTACAACCATAGCATCCCCTTTTATCTTGCACTATTCCTATTTGCACTGTCTTTCTTTTTTGTTACAAATGTGAATGTCTGTTTCTTACATGGTTTTGTCATGAATCAGTCTTCTGTACCACCACAACGTTCATGTGTAAATTCAAGTGTCGTTTACAGTGTATGAGCTCACATTTCTCTCTCCTCTCAATCTTGAACATCTTTTCTGCACTATGTGAGCATGTAGTTTATTCATAGGGTGTAAGAGTGGTCTTTTACAAACCTGACACCTTTTTGCATGACTGTTACATTTTTTTTTTTTTTTATAATATAAGTCGCTCTTTTGTCTTTAGGTTTTTGTCTTCTCTGCTGTGAATTGCAGAATTATTTTTCATACAGTAATTCACACGTCTGGATAATTAAAGCTGAATAGATGGTGATATATGTATAGATGATAATCTATATATTTTGGCACCACCAACTGGAAAAGGAATGCAATTTCAGGGCTCAAAGTCACATTCTTTTGACTTACAGCACAATTTCCTCCAAATGTTTATGTAAATGTGTGATTTTATTACATATTATAAATAAAAAGAAATAAATAAAGGGTCACCATTTCTGAAGGTCAAATTATTGGGATGCATTAAGTAAGGAAAACTGCTTAATAAAAAAATACTGCACAATGACAAAGTTGAGATCTTCTTCATTCGAATCTAATCTTTTGTTGTGTGGCGAAATAATCAACAGGAAAAAACACATCTGTATAATAGTGAAAGTAAGAGCATTTCCATAAGCACACAATGTGCTTAAAAACTTACAGGATTGGGATTAAACTGCTGTGTGTCCGTAAGAAAACAACTTGCTATTGAGACTAATCATTAAAGACTAGAATTTTATGTAAAATGTGATAATAAATGTGAGTATAAAATTGAGTGTTTGAAAAAAAAAAAAAAAAAGGTCATGTGATCAGTGGCGGTTCTACACTGAATGCCGGGGCCCCAACATGACAAAACAACACATTTTGTACACACCACACGTTTTATTGTAGTAATTCCGTAACAGATCAATTTTTGCAAAAAAATTTGTAAACTACTCTTAACTACTCTTAATAAATATACTCTGTACAAACAAATATTATTTAAGATTTTTTTTTTATTATTAAAAATAATATACAATAATAATACAAAAATACAATAATGGGAATTGTATTGGTTTTAATGGTAAGTATAACAATGTCTGCTGGTATATGATGGATTGATTCTATTATTGGGTGGGATGGTAAATCCTATTGGAAAAGTGCCCAAAACATACTATAATAAGGCATTTTGTAATAGTTTCACTGGAAAAAGTTAATGGTTCATAATGGTATTTAATAGAAACCATTAGAATTTCTGTGCTAGTTTGTATATTAGGCTTTTATTGTGTGTGTGTGTGTGTGTGTGTGTGTGTGTGTGTGTGTGTGTGTTTTAGCAGGGTAAACATAGCAAGCATAATCAGCAAGAAGGCTGACAATTAACCTAAGAGTTAACGTTATACCACTAATTAACATTATGACATGAATACCTTTAATATTTTTCTTCATGTTGTGATTCAGAATAGAATGTGCAGGGTGTCCAATGCATTCATGTGATTTAAATAAAAAATTATTATATGGATATGGAGCTTTACTCACTTTTTTCAACACACTATTATTTTAAACACCACTGTACATCACTACCTGTTCACATCCCAGGGAAGAAAATGCAGATGAGTAGAGGTGTCCCTTGGCTCTGATAAGTGGGAGAACAATTTTACATTATGGAATTGTTATATTAATCATATCATATTTCTATATTATATAATTCACCATTAAAGTAACTTTATCCGAATCATGCAATATTTTGAAAACAAATATATGATCTATTTAGCAGTAGGTCTGTTCTTGTGGTATTACTGACCACATAAGTTTTTATGCAGTTTGTCAGGATAGGAATAATGCAGGCAAGGCATAATTGCTGATGTTAAAACTTTATTAAAAACAAACAAGAACTAAGAACAAAATGAATCTAGGCAATGATGCAAGACTCAAAATGTACAAAATTACACAAAGCTCTAAACACAGGCGGAGCAAACAGAGTCCTCAAACTTAAACAACAGTGTGAGCTTTACCTATACAACAAAATGACAGATTTCCTGTAGTGTGTCAAAATTGTAATAATAATAATTGCATATGTTAAGACTTAAATTTAGTAAACAGAAAAAACAAGAATCAAGATACTGTAATTCTGCCAATCATACAAAACACAACTTAGGAGGCAGAGCAAGTCGGATGTTTTCGCAGCCAGTGTTGGAAGCAGCGCACAGGTCTCCAATCTTGTTGGCAGGTACAGCAGCATATCCTCAGTGCAAAGGGCCTCTGCTATGCTGGTGGAGATGGTGCAGTGAGCAGGGCCAGCCATGGCTCAGGCAGCATTGGTCGTGGCTCAGGAGAAGCAGGGCGTGGCTCAGGAGAAGCAGGGTTTTCCAGGCTGTCTGAAACCAAAACAATGTTTTGAGAGCTAGCAAAGCTAACAGTGCCTCTGGGGCTAACATGGCAAATAAGCGCTAACTCGACTAACAGCATTAGCAAAACTAACAGCTAACAGGGAAAAGCAGTGAGAAAATGGCACTTACCTTTGGCTGAGACTGGGTACTGGATGTCTACCCCATCTCGTGCTTAGAGAGCTGACTATTGAGCACTGCTCCTTCCTCAGGCAGCTCCTGCACATACTTCAAAACATGCGGTTCAGGAGATGCTGCACACTCCACGATGTCTCCGGCATCACACCAGATGGTCAACCGACTGCCCGTGAAGTCTGGAGGCCTTGCTGAGAATATAACAAAATTACAGACATATTGACAAAAAATAACCTAGACTTCAATATAATTCCAATAATTCGAACAATTTTAAGTCTAAAAGACCCTACTATGACATTTACAGCTTTAAAAACATTACAGTAAGAGTAAAATCTTTCCGTGCCACGGGCATATGCCACTCCACATGTCACCGCTATGTGCGCATGGCACTGGCAGCTGCCACTCCACATGAGCATGGCACTCGACCTTTCACTGTTATATGCTATAATATAATATGTTATATTATATGACCTTTCACTGACCTGGCACAGCCATGCGCGCATTTCACGGGCATTTAACTTCGGAGGTTAGCAGAGGATTAGCAGGAATGCGCTGTCAGAGCACTTGAAAATTACCCAATACTGTCGGAGACTATATAAAAACATACGTTTTTCTATGTATTTTTGTCGAGATGGGAATTCACACGCATGTTATCTTTGACATTTGTTTATGTCCTTGAGTATTGTTTGTTTTTGGTCACATTTCAATAACTTGTTTTATGTAGTTACACCAACTATTTGCAAATCTGCATAACGTTTAAATTGTTTCTGAATACCCCTATATTTTAAATTATCCCTCGCCCATTTGTCTGTTCATACCTTAAGCACCAGTGTTTTATCAAATTGTACAAATTCAGAGGCCTATAATAACCCCATTTCCTACACCGTTCATTTGTACACTAGTCACTTGATCTGGTATTTTCTGTATGCACCTGTCACAGCATTCTCTGAAATTATTATTAAACAACCAAAGGAGATCAAGAAAATTAAAATTGTCATTAATATTAAGACTACAGTTAATGCTAAATTAAGCAATACGTTTCAATCTAAATTATAATACTATATTGCTTTTAATATATAGTAACAGCAACCTACAGTAAAGTGACAGAAATAAAGTGAAAAGAAACACAATATATACAGTGGTGTGAAAAACTATTTGCCCCCCTCCTGATTTCTTATTCTTTTGCATGTTTGTCACACAAAATGTTTCTGATCATCAAACACATTTAACTATTAGTCAAAGATAACACAAGTAAACACAAAATGCAGTTTTTAAATGAGGGGTTTTATTATTTAGGGAGAAAAAAAAAATCCAAACCTACATGGCCCTGTGTGAAAAAGTAATTGCCCCCTGAACCTAATCACTGGTTGGGCCACCCTTAGCAGCAATAACTGCAATCAAGCGTTTGCGATAACTTGCAACGAGTCTTTTACAGCGCTCTGGAGGAATTTTGGCCCACTCATCTTTGCAGAATTGTTGTAATTCAGCTTTATTTGAGGGTTTTCTAGCATGAACCGCCTTTTTAAGGTCATGCCACAACATCTCAATAGGATTCAGGTCAGGACTTTGACTAGGCCACTCCAAAGTCTTCATTTTGTTTTTCTTCAGCCATTCAGAGGTGGATTTGCTGGTGTGTTTTGGGTCATTGTCCTGCTGCAGCACCCAAGATCGCTTCAGCTTGAGTTGACGAACAGATGGCCGGACATTCTCCTTCAGAATTTTTTGGTAGACAGTAGAATTCATGGTTCCATCTATTACAGCAAGCCTTCCAGGTCCTGAAGCAGCAAAACAACCCCAGACCATCACACTACCACCACCATATTTTACTGTTGGTATGATGTTCTTTTTCTGAAATGCTGTGTTACTTTTACGCCAGATGTAACGGGACATGCACCTTCCAAAAAGTCCAACTTTTGTCTCATCGGTCCACAAGGCATTTTCCCAAAAGTCTTGGCAATCATTGAGATGTTTTTTAGCAAAATTGAGACGAGCCTTAATGTTCTTTTTGCTTAAAAGTGGTTTGCGCCTTGGAAATCTGCCATGCAGGCCGTTTTTGCCCAGTCTCTTTCTTATGGTGGAGTCGTGAACACTGACCTTAATTGAGGCAAGTGAGGCCTGCAGTTCTTTAGATGCTGTCCTGGGTCTTTTGTGGCCTCTCGGATGAGTTGTCTCTGCGCTCTTGGGGTAATTTTGGTCGGCCGGCCACTCCTGGGAAGGTTCACCACTGTTCCATGTTTTTGCCATTTGTGGATAATGGCTCTCACTGTGGTTCGCTGGAGTCCCAAAGCTTTAGAAATGGCTTTATAACCTTTACCAGACTGATAGATCTCAATTACTTTTGTTCTCATTTGTTCCTGAATTTCTTTGGATCTTGGCATGATGTCTAGCTTTTGAGGTGCTTTTGGACTACTTCTCTGTGTCAGGTAGCTCCTATTTAAGTGATTTCTTGATTGAAACAGGTGTGGCAGTAATCAGGCCTGGGGGTGACTACAGAAATTGAACTCAAGTGTGATAAACCACAGTTAAGTTATTTTTTAACAAGGGGGGCAATCACTTTTTCACACAGGGCCATGTAGATTTGGAGTTTTTTTCTCCCTTAATAACGTAAACCTTCATTTAAAAACTGCATTTTGTGTTCAATTATGTTATCTTTGACTAATAGTTAATGGTTTTTGATGAGCAGAAACATTTAAGTGTGACAAACATGCAAAAGAATAAGAAATCAGAAAGGGGGCAAATAGTTTTTCACACCACTGTATATAAATAATCACACCAATCACTTCCTTTAATAAGACCTCTACAATGTTCCCTATTTACATTTCTATGATAAAAAAATTAATAACATTTACTTAATTTATGCATAAATATGCAAATAAATAAACACAACAATTTTTACATACATTCTTGACTGTCAGTGAAATTATTTAACTTCAACCACTAGGTGGTTCTCCAGCGAACTCGAAACTGAACGACACGTACGTGTCTTTCTTGTGTATGGCGCCGGCGATGCAGCCACAGTCCTAAACAAAAACGAAAATTGAAGCTTGAAGAATGGACGCGCATACAATCATTAGCAAACAACAGCTGGTGAACAATTTGACCATTTGAAACAAGGTATAAACAATACAAAACACGTGTATATACAGTATACATAAATAAATTTATAAATAAATAAATAAAACTTTAGACAGATCGTAATCAGATTTTATTGCGAGCTTGTAAGTAGCGTACATATTTCATATTTTAACCAATTTTACTCTTGCTGGCATTTAGTATTTTCCAAATGTACATTGGAATAGAGCAATAATAGAGCAATGATGGTGAGAATAAAAGACTTACTCGTCAGGAATTACATCCTCCGGACATTGTTCAAAATAAAGACGTTCCTCGTCTGAGTCTTGCTGTCATGCGCACTAGGCACTAGGACCCGGGAGTAAGACGGTCGTGAACCTGAAAGCATAAAAGGAAACAAGATGGCGCCGCACATCGCTCTGTCATTGAGTTTTGCCCATGCTATTTCGGTATCGTTCCCGTTCACGTGAGTACTCACTTTCTTGGCTTAACTTTCAGACTGAGTGTGTGTTTATAGGACTAGGGTTAGATTGTGTCTTTCCTTTGCTCATTCACTTTGAGAATCCTTATAGTAAATCGCATGATTATCCTGCCCGCTCGTGTCCATCCGCGTTTGGGTTTACCATTCACGCTACAGGGCTAACTGCTAAAGCTATCGTCTTTCTGGTCGTCCCGGGTTAGTTCTTGACAGAATGACAGAGCCCAAAGCAGTAAACCCAGCGGATCACGCGCGCCTATGCGGTGTGGTTGACCAGAATGCTATGCTTATCAATAAGCTAACCGGTGAGCTCGGTACTCTGCGCCGCGAGGTTGCGGATCTCAAGCGGGAGAACGCGAGCTTCCTGGCGGCTGTTGATGGCATGGCTAGCGGTCCGCCCGCCGCAGCGGCCGCGGCCCCGCACCAACCCCCCCCACCTTCTGATGTTTTTCTAGCACTCCCGGATAAATGGGATGGCACGGATGGGAAATGCAGTGTGTTTTTAACATCGCTGGAACTGGTGTTTGAGTTTAATGCCACCAAATACTCCACCGACCGGCTGCGCATTGCACTACTCATCTCGTTGCTATCAGGGCAGGCAGCAGAGTGGGCCACGGCAGTCCTGCGCACGGACACAGACACCGCACACTCCTACAATGAGTTCACCCGTCAACTCAAGTTAACTTTTGAACATCCCGCGGGCGAGGTGGAGGCCGACACGAAGCTCTACCATCTGCGGCAGGGAGGATTGTCCGTGAGCAAATACACTGCAGAGTTCCGAACCCTTGCCATTCAGACCTCCTGGGGAGACGCAGCCCTCCGGACGTCCTACTTCGTGGGCCTGGCTAACCGTATTAAGGACGAGCTAGCCGGACGAGAGCTCCCAGCTACACTGGAGGGGCTAATCCAGCTAGCCCTCCGTATCGACCAGCGCCTCCTCTCCCGTCCGAAGCCAGCACCTCGAACCCTGCCGCCATCTCCCACCTACGCCTAGACTGCATCAAGGTCACCACCTACCGTCACCACCGCCTTCCCTGGACGTGTCGGATCTCCACCCCTGCCGTGGTTGACACCGGAGCCGGGGAACCCATGCAACTAGGGCGCGCCTCCCTGACCGTGGCGGAATGCGAGAGGCGTTACCGCGAAGGACTGTGTGCCTATTGCGGCTCAGCGGCGCACCACCAAGCGACCTGTCCATCCCGTCCGGGAAACGCCCAACCCCGGTGAGCGACAGGAGAGACTCACCGGGCACCATCCATCTCTCCGCCACCACCGACATCACCACTACTCGACTCACGGTCCAGGTAGCCCTCCACCTTGGCCACAAACGGGTCCAAAGGGTTGGGGGTAAAGATTGAGGCATTATCCCAGCCAATGAGAATCACCTCAGTCGACGGGCGGCCCCTCTCATCCAGCCCTATCACCCAGCAGACTCCACCCCTCACTCTCGTCCTCGGCCAACATCAAGAGTCAATTCAGTTTCACCTTACATCCATCTCTTCTCCACCCATCATCCTCGGCTACCCCTGGCTTCTGCAGCACGACCCACTCATCTCCTGGTCTCAAAGCCGGATCCTTCAGTGGGGGCCGACCTGCACCGACTTATGCCTAGAGGCCCAGGCTGGGACGTGTTCCAGGGAGTCCGAGGCCCCCGACGTCGACATCCACGCTATTCCCCCACCTTATCGGGACCTGGCTGAGGTATTTTGTAAACGCCGGGCCAACCACCTACCACCTCACAGACCATACGATCTAGCCATTGAACTCCAGCCGGGTTCCGGCCCCCCCCGGCGGCCATCTCTACTCTCTCTTCAACAGCGAGAACCAGGCGATGGAGGAGTATGTCACCAGCGCCCTACGACATGGCACCATCAGACCATCCTCCTCGCCGGCAGCCACGGGGTTCTTCTTTGTGAAGAAGAAAGGGGGCGAACTTCGTCCGTGTGTCGACTATAGGGGGTTAAATAAAATCACCATCAGAAATCGCCACCCTCTGCCTCTTACCAACTCAGCCCTGGACGTTCTCTCTGGTGCCACCGTGTTCACTAAGTTGGACCTCCGGAGCGCCTACAACTTGGTGCGCATCAGGGAGGGTGATGAGTGGAAGACGGCCTTCATCACTCCCACCGGACATTATGAGAGCCTGGTCGTTCCATTTGGACTCTGCAACGCACCCTCGGCCTTCCAACGATTCATTAATGATGTTCTCAGGGACATGCTAGGCCGATGGGTGTTCGTCTATTTAGACGATATACTTATCTACTCTCACACCACTGAGGAACACACCAAACACGTTAGAGCTGTTCTTAAGAGATTGCTCGCCCACCAGCTGTACTGTAAGCTGGAAAAGTGTGCTTTTCACGAGCACTCCACCACGTTCCTGGGTTTTGTCATCTCGCCCCAGGGTGTGGTCATGGACCCGCAGAAGGTGGAGGTTGTACGTCACTGGCCCCTACCCAGGACACTAAAGCAGCTCCAACGCTTTCTCGGGATTGCGAATTTTTATCATCGCTTTATCCGGGGCTACAGTACAGTTGCAGCACCACTCACTGCACTGACCAGGCCCTCAACCCGTCCTTTCCAACTCAACTCAACCGCCATCTCCGCCTTCAACAAACTCTGCCACCTATTCACCACCGCACCTATTCTCCTCCATCCGGATGTCAGCCAACCATTCGTTGTGGAGGTGGACGCATCGGAAGTGGGCGCCGGCGCTGTTCTCTCTCAACGAGGTCCAGACCAGAAGCTACACCCATGTGGCTTCTACTCCAAGAAATTTAACCCTACTCAGCAGCGATACGGAGTAGGGGACCGTGAACTGCTGGGCATAAAGTGGGCCTTGGAGGAGTGGCGTCACTGGCTCCAGGGCGCCAGTGAGCCATTCATCGTCTGGATGGATCACCAAAACCTCATCACCATCCGTAACCTTAAACAGCTGAATCCACGACAGGCACGGTGGGCCCTGTTCTTTGAACAATACGACTTCCATCTCTCGTACCGCCCGGAGTCGAAGAACACCAAGGCCGACGCCCTCTCCCGTCAGTACGAGCGAGAGGCGCCCCGAGCGGACCCCGTGCCTGTCCTTCCACCCACCCGGATCATTGCACCCCTACAGTGGAACTTGGAAACGAGGGTCCGCCAGGCACTGACCAGAGAACCCGCACCGGCAGGCGTGCCGCCCGGACGACTCTTTGTCCCCGATCCACTCAGACCCGAAGTCCTCCAGTGGGGCCATTCATCGCCCGTCACGGGACACCAGGGGGAAGGACACCAACCAGCCAACTCCGGGGGAACTTCAACCACTTTCAGTCCCCCGTCGACCCTGGTCTCACATTGCCGTAGATTTCATCACGGGCCTGCCGGCCTTGGAAGGGAAGGACGTCATCTTAACCATTGTAAACCGCTTCTCCAGGGGCGGCATAGAAGACAAGGGTGACGGGCAGAAGCTGGAGGCTCCGCACAGCAAGGAGGAGGTGGAGGAAAGCACTGAGCGATCTTCAACCTCACACCAAGCTGGAGTTTTGGGGTTTGAAGACAAACTACAACAAAGACGTCAGAAAGTCAAACAAGCCAGTTCCAGCCTTTCCCGGTGGTACAAAGCGCAGGTACTACCGGGTGAACGGGTTCGACCCTACGACGCTCTCACTCTCCTCTGCACCTCAAAGTTTCTCTGCTAAGCTAGCGCCCAAGCGGGGGGATCCAGCAATAAATAAAAACTTTAGAAGGGCCAATAAATTATACAATCATAGGGCAACCCACGATAACCAGTAATGTAATGTGGTTCTTTTTATGTGTTAAGACGGACCTCTCCTTATACTCCGGAAGCTGGGGGGGGGGGGTTGGGGGGGGGGGTTGGTCTATGTAGCGCAGCCACATCATAAGGGGCAATTTTACTGTGTAAATAAGATGGCTAAATAACGAGACAGCTGCAGCATGGTATTGATTGTACTTTCCTTCAAATTTACTAAGTGTCTTCGTACCTTCAAATACTACTAAGTATCAGCAGTATTAGCTCACAGTATTCTTCAAGTCATCACTCTCTCTCTCTCTCTCTGCTTCCCGACTTTGAAAGTGCTGTTTAGTGACTGTGTACAGTACAATGATTTGAAACACCTGATACATGATTATGAAATGCAAGTATACTGAACAGTATACCGTTCAAAAGTTTGGGGTCACTTGCAAATTTCTTTTTTTTTTTTGTGATTTATTTTCTACATTCTGCAACTATACTGGGGATACAGTATCAATACTATAAAATAACACATATGGAATTAGGTAATTACGTAACAACAAGACAAACAACAGTTACAGTAGTTGTTATTTTAAGACACAGAGGTCAGCCTTTCTGTAATAGTTCTTTCAAGAACAGTATTGTCAAGTGCATTTGCAAAATCCATCAAGCACCATAATGAAACTGGTTCTAATTGAAGGCCATCCCTGGAGGGCGAGACCAAAACCTATATGTAGCAGAAACATCTCAATATCAACTTTTCAAAGGAGATTAATGAATTTTTGGACAGCCTTCAGCATTCCTTTACAATGTAGAAAGAAATAAAAATCAGGAACGATCATGGAGGTAGAATGTGACCCCAAACTTTTGAACGGTAGTGTATATACTTGTACTTCTCAACACTTTAGAAATGTAGTGGAGCACAAAGTACATATATTTTTGTAGGATGTACAGTAGTGGAAAAAAGTATCCACTGATAAAAATGCTCAGGTAAAGTACAGATACATTAAATATGAACTTAAGTACAGCAATGAAGTAAATTTAACTTAAAATTAAAAGTAGTAGGGTAAAAGTAGTTTTGAATTCTTGCGGGTACTACTTCTACAACCTTCATCGCTTCATATTGTTCAGGTCTTCTCAGCTTCAGGCATCATTAAAAAAAAGAAGTTTCAGTTTAACACCTCTAAGGAGTAGAAAGAAATTAAAAAGACTTGACACTGTGTATAGCAAAAGATATACGTAAGTAGGTATTAGGACTCTAATTAGGTGTACTTAATTTCAGCAAAGCACTTAGCCCTGTCTACTCTAGGCGTGCTGTATAATGGTGGATGCTGCACTCTGGCCCTAACTTTTTAGAGAATTTCAAAGTGCCGCAATGTATATGTGACAAAAAGGTGTCAAAACTTAACGTAAAGGTGGCAGAAAAGTATTCTTGGATAAGCTTTCAGTTTAAGGGTGATAGCTAGCTATTGGTATCATGTTTTAAAATGCATGCAGAAAATGTAATGCATACAAAATTACTGTCTTCAAAAAGTAATTAGAGGCGGCACGGTGGTGTAGTGGTTAGCACTGTCGCCTTGCACCTCCAGGGTCTGGGTTCGATTCCCCGGCCAGGCTCGATTCCCGTCTCTGTGTGCATGGAGTTTGCATGTTCTCCCCGTGCTTGGTGGGTTTCCTCCGGGTACTCCGGTTTCCTCCCACAGTCCAAAGATATGCAGGTTAGGCTAATTGGCGTTCCCAAATTGCCCGTAGTGTGTGATCGGGTGTGTGAGTGTGTGTATGTGTGTGTGCCCTGCGATGGATTGGCACCCTGTCCAGTGTGTACCCCGCCTAGTGCCCGAAGTCTCCTGGGATAGGCTCCAGGTCCCCCGCGACCCTGAACACAGGATTAAGCGGTATAGAAAATGAATGAATGAAAAAGTAATTAGTTACATTACTGTGTTACTTTCTGATAAAAGTAACTAGTTAGAGTACTTTTCCATTGCAGAAAATGAAAACTCCTTTGTGATTCCTCATGCATTTTGTTTTAGTCAAGAGCTTTATAATTATTCTACCATCATCACTCCACGAAGTTGGGCCCATAATCTGTTAACTACTAATACCCCTATCTCACCTACGTTGTTTCGCACTGTGGCTGTAAGTACGGTTCATCATGATTCACCGTGGGTTTTGGCACTAAGATTAGGTTTCAATCTTTCCGTGCGTCGGTCCTCGCATAGTCAAACCGCATAGGTGACATAGGGGAATAATAGCAGGAATAACAGAGGGAGGCGGGTAGGACAACTTTCTCTCTCTCACACACACACACACACACACACACACACACACACACACACACACACACACACACACACACACACTAATGGATTGGGAATGACTGCAGACCTCAGTGTGACAATAGATTCTAGTCTTTTATTTGAAGCTCATGTAGACAATATCACCAGGGTAGCATTCTTTCACCTTAGACATACAGTATTGCCAAGTTAAGGAATATATTGTCACTAAATGATGCAGAAAAACTAGTTGATGCTTTTATCACCTCTAGGTTGGAGTATTGTAATGCCTTACTGTCTGGTTGTTCAGCTAGGTGCATAAACAAGCTTCAGCTAGTCCAGAATGTAGCAGCGAGAGTCCTTACTCGAACCAGAAGATACGAACACATCACTTCTATCTTATCTTCACTTCATTGGCTCCCTGTGAAATTCCGCATTGATTTTAAAATATACTTTTGACATATAAAGCATTAAATGGTCTTGCGCCGCAGTATATGAGTGAACTTCTAGTGTCTTACGATCCGCCACACCTACTTCAATCAAACGATTGGCAGTACCACATATTATGAAAACTACAGCAGGAGGCAGAGCTTTTTCTTACAAAGCCCCAAAGTTATGGAATAGTCTTCAAAATATTTTTCGGGACTCGGACACAGTCTCAGTATTTACAGTAAGTCTAGGCTAAAAACCTATTTATTTAGCCAAGCATTTTAGTAAATAGATTTGCCATAGGTAAAGGAGCAGATCTGGGAGACTCATAGACATAGAGTAATTTTTTTTTTTTTTTAATTTCAATTTCTATTTCTATTTATAGATTATTTCTTTTGTTTCTTGTTATTTGCACAAAGTAGGAGCGGTTCAGGATACATTTCACTGCGTGTTGTACTTGTATAACTATGCATGTGACAAATAAAGAATCTTGAATCTTGAATCTTGAATACTGTATGGTGAACTGGTACGTTAAAATGCTGTCTTCAGGGATTAAAGTTCTCCGTCGTTACGACGGATTTCCGTCAATCACACTGTTCCGCCTGTCCTTAATGTTTAAAATTCACTTTTCATAATTTTAATGCTGTGTGTATATAGGCTTACATGGGTCTTAAATTAAGGAAAGACAACGTGTATTCAGCCTGCTGAGGAGGATGTGATCAAAGCCTGGAGTGGAGCGACTGCACGTTCCTCTCTCCACTCTAAGCGTTTTGTTATCACTCCGGTATGAATCCACTCCGGGTTTTGGTTTAGTTTTGAAGAACTACATGTCAGGCTGAGGTATAACTATATTTATTTTTCGGAGATTGATAAAAGTGTAAATAAATAAATGGAGATGGGCTTGGCTTAGCGAAATTTGGGAGAATGGCAAGCCTTTTAGTTCGTGGACTAAAAAAATCAAACATCCAGGTAGGTGTCTCTGCACAGTATGCCACAGGAAACTTCAATATGGCAATAATGGCAAAACAAAGTGCGGTTTCGCCATCAGTCAGCAGCTCGTCACAATGCTGCCATTCGTGCTCTAACAGTACACATGCTCCCTGTCTGCTGCGACAAGAACCACAACGGAGATTCACACATCTGTGGCCGACCGTGTGCGCGATGTAAAAGTGCGCGTATGTTCTTTCATAGCGGAGCATGACCTGTCGCTCACAGTCTCACAACCACTAGTTAATTTAATGTAATCAGTTGTCAAAGACAAGAGTGCACTTTCAAGATTGTCTATGGCTACGTTTACACTGCCAGGTCTCGATGCTTAATTCGGATTTGTTGCCTATATCTGATATTTTTGACCGTCTGTTTACACGTTATTTCCACTATGACTCATATCCGATTCACGTGTTTACACTCGCCATCCCATCTGAAACATCGCGCATACTTAAAGGGAGGTTCTTACGCTACACACTAGCCAAGATAGATGAAGGTGAAATATACTTAACACTCTGCTATATACAGTATGCAAACTTCACGAACCGTCACCATGGTTTTAAAACGGAGGAGGAGGAAAAAAACAGCATAATTGCAGCCTGTGCATATGCTTAATTCATCAAATACTGATTTAATGGGGGGGGGGGGGATGTTCTTTTCCTTTTCCATGTCACCTGCGATGTTGTAATTCCACACGCGCTTCCACCGGAGAATAACATTATTATATTACTATATTATTATATACGTTATTCTCCGGTGGAAGCGCGTGTGGAATTACAACATCGCAGGTGACATGGAAAAGGAAAAGAACACCCCCCCTGTGTTAATGCTTATTTGGGCTAAATAACATTAAATCAGTATTTGATGAATAAAGCATATGTGCAGGCTGCAATTATGGCGTTTTTTTTCTCCTCCTCCGTTTTAAAACCGTGGTGCGCGAACTTTGCATATATAGCAGAGCTAGCATTAAGCATATTTCACCTTCATCTTTCTTGGCTGTTGTGCAGCGCAAGAACCCTCCTTGTATGCGCGATGTTTCAGATGGTATGGCGAGTGTAAACATGTGAATCGGATATGAGTCATAGTGGAAATAACGCGTAAACAGACGGTCAAAAATATCAGATATAGGCAACAAATCAGAACTAAGCATCGAGACCTGCAGTGTAAACGTAGCCAAGGAGGCCTGAAACCGATCTCGAAATATCGGAATGGAGATCGGTTTCAGGCCTCCTTCATATGTGGATATAAATCAGATATGTGCTAATGTGATTGTCGTGTAAACAGGCAGATCGGATTTCGTGAGGCATTGTGTTCTGTACGTCATTAAAACTGCGACTTCTTTGCGGTTTAATGACGTAATGTTATTCTCCGGTGGAAGCGCGTGTGGAATTACAACATCGCAGGTGACATGGAAGAGGAAAAGAACAACCCCCCCTCCAACACACACACGCCTTGTGTTAATGCTTATTTGGGCTAAATAACATTAAATCAGTATTTGATGAATAAAGCATATGTGCAGGCTGCAATTATGCCGTTTTTTTTCTCCCCCTCCGATTTAAAACCATGGTAACGTTTCGCGAACTTTGCATATATCGCAGAGCATTAAGCATATTTCACCTTCTTCTATCTTGGCCAGGTTGTAGCGCAAGAACCTCCCTTTAAGTATGCGCGATGTTTCAGATGGTATGGCGAGTGTAAACACGTGAATCGGATATGAGTCATAGTGGAAATAACGTGTAAACAGACGGTCAAAAATATCAGATATAGGCAACAAATCCGAATTAAGCATTGAGACCTGGCAGTGTAAACGTAGCCTAATAAACGTAGCCGCTTACTGGAAATCCGAATTGTCATCTAAGCTGAAAACGAAGATGTTTTCTTTGGCTACGTTTACACTGTGGTATATGGTTGATTATTTGTCAAGGTATATTTTCTTTCAAAGATTACAAATAGCTTTTAAAATATGCAAACTGGCAATATTAAAGCAGTTTAATCTCCCCTAACGCTATTGGTCTCGACTATTTAAATAAAGTGTTTGTTAAAGGAATATGGCTTGGCCTGAAAAACGTTCAGTCAGAAGATTTTTTTTCACTTTAATCCCTGTGTCTTCCTCACTCTCATTGATCACTCAGGTTTGTTGATGGTGAGGTGATTGTTTGCTTTACATCTCAGGGAGCCCTCATGTGTCCTGAGCTGCCAGTGATCCAGACTCCCTCTGCCCTCTGGACCTGTCTGACTCATCCTGGTGCCCCGCTTCTGGTTGGAGACCTCGTCACATGTCTGGTATCACTCTACCATGAAGATGTTTCTGGCCTTGACTGATGTTGACAGCTGTTTCTCTAAGGACTTGACTTGGCTGCAGTTGCTCGATAGTTGTGGACTGGAATTTCCTACAAGTCTACCTGAGCCTCCAATAACTACCTGGACTCCATATTAACATCAATTAGCATCAACTGTTATGCTGAACTATCTGCCACCTACAGTAACACACAGTATGAATGCAGATCAATTCCTGCTTTTTGTTTCACCCAAATGAGGATTGGCTCCCTGTTGAGTCCGGTTCCTCTCAAGGTTTCTTCCGATTGCCATCTCAGGGAGTTTTTCCTTGCCACTTTCCACCTCGGCTTGCTCATCAGGGACTATCTGACCATTTTGATTCATATACATTCACATTCCGTATAAACTTAAATAATTCTTTTGATTGTGTAAAGCTGCTTTGCGACAATGACAATTGTGAAAAGCGCTATACAAATAAAAATAAGAAAGAATTTAATTGTCTGGCTCACGGATTACATAAATTGTCTGAATAACGGATTACATTTTTGAAAAAATAACTAAGTAACTGACTGCTTAAATGGCGCGTTAGACGCGTTAGATTACTCGTTAGATCAAAAAAGTAATCAGAGTACTCTAACTCAACACTGCCAGAGAGCATGTATCCCAGTTCAGAAAGTTAACTGAAAAAAAAAAAACACAATGTAAAAATATAGACTGTGCATCTCAAATTAGAAGTTCATGAAAAGGTTAATTTTGGGGGGGAATTTTTGGAATTTCATTTAAAAAGTTAACCTTTCATCAAAAATCTCATCAAATAGCAAAAATCCTGTATAATGAGAATCCTGGACGAACTGGTGCATGGACAACCCAAAAACAGCACTTAGTGACAGAGGCAGTATAATATGAGACATATTAACTAATATACTATATGGGAAATATATGGGGACATCATGCCCATTTTTGGACTTTACCAAAACTGTTGCAAAAGCTGGAAGCACAGTTGTCACACTTTAAGATCTCACTCCACTGAAACTAAGAATCTCAAACATGTTATAACATGATGAGGCCCTCGTACACAATTCGAGTTCCATAATGGCCTGTGTTGCCACTATTGCACAGAACCCTGCCCTTAACCTGTTTAGGATGAAATGGAATACCAACTGGCTGAATAGGTACAAATCCCCACAGCCACTTTATAGAATATTACATAAAGCTTTCTCAAGCTTGGATTTCATGAATGAATGGCAGGAAACTAAAGGGTGTTCCCTAAGTCTGACATGGTCCAGCTGTTTAAACAAGAAATCCCAGCAATGTCCCTTCTTCCTGAGGAGAGGAGACTGTTTTCAATAGTACATTCTACGGTAAAAAACCGGCAGCTGTGGTTGCCAGAATTCTACCGGAAAAAATACGGCAGCACCGTTATTGCACTGTGAAAAAAAAAAACTTACATTTTACGGAAAAAAGATGCAGCTGTGGTTGCCAGAAGTTTACCGTACATGTTTTTAATTGTTAATTTTTTTATGGTTTAGAACTGTCTAATTAACATGTTTATTCCCAGTTTTATTCTGGAGGAAACCCACCAAGCACGGGGAGAACATACAAACTCCATGCACACAGAGACGGGAATCAAGCCTGGCCGGGAATCGAACCCGGACCCTGGTGGTGGAAGGCGACAGTGCTAACCACTACACTACCATACTTGCTACACAATTGCTGTTCAGCAATTCTGTGAAAGCATCATTTTATCACACTAGCTGGGAGCTAAAAGAGATAGAAGTTACATTGCTAAGAATTTGGATTTTACTGTTAAGAAACTATTAAGAGTACTTTTATACTAATTGATGAATACAAGCCTAAATCAAGTCATCAAAACTCATCAAAATTTAATCAAGACTCGGACATCAGCATGGCCCCATGTATTTTTTAATAAAGACAGCAAAACAATATTTAAATTCTCAAAATCAAATATACAAATGTCAGGGTGGACATTTTTTTGGGCAGACAATCTAAGTATATAATTTTATAGAAGGACTTTTATTACAACTTTACACAAAAAATTATTTTATCACACACATGTTAAAATTGTTTATGTCCTCAGTCTTGCATTGTGGTTTTTAAGTGCACACTGCACTGGGGTGTTAAATATGTTCATGTATTTTGTAATGGGTTTGGCACAAGGGGGGCAACAACAAACACAGACGAGGTCTTATGGAAAAGGGGTAACTTTACTTAGGACAGGAAATGGTTAAAGGAGGGAGGAAGAGAAAAAGGGAAGGAAGGTCCTTGGTTAATGTAAATTAGATGGCTATAAATCGTAGAAAAAATTATTAATATCCGTAAAATATACAGTATAATGAGTGCAATCCCGTACAAACAACAGTGTTGCTACTGTATTTTTTATGGTAAATTTCTGGCAACCACAGCTGCCAGTTTTTTACCGTAAAATTTACGGTTTATTTTTTACAGAGCAGATATTTTTCTGATTTTTAAACTCTATCAACAAAGGTTTAGTAAAAATAAACTGATGCTTCATGAGAATTTCCTTTTTATAAATACGGTATATCATACACTGTTATCCCTAAAATTGTATTAATTCAAAAAACCTAGGTTCAATAAACATAAATACCAAAGGTTTTGCCCAATTACTCAATTTCAATTTTTCAGTTTTATTTGTATAGCGCTTTTAACAATTGACATTGTCTCAAAACAGCTTTACACAATCAAAAGAATTATTTAAGTTTGTATGGAATGTGAATGTGTATGAATCAAAATGTTCAGATAGTCCCTGGTGAGCAAGCCGAGGGCGACAGTGGCAAGGAAAAACTCCCTGAGATGGTAATAGGAAGAAACCTTGAGAGGAACCAGACTCAACAGGGAACCCATCCTCATCTGGGTGAAACAGATAGCAGGAAATGATCTGCATTAATACAGTGTTAAGTGTTAGGTTCAGCTATAATAGTTGATGTTAATTGATGTTATAATAGTTGATGTAAAATGGAGTCCAGTAGTTATTGGAGACTCAGATAGACTTGTAGAAAGTTCCAGTCCTGAACTATCGAATTGTCAAGTCCTCAGAGAAACAGCTGACAACACCAGTCGAGGCCAGAACCATCTTCTAAGTAGATAGAATCATCCCCAGACACAAGACGCATCCTAAAGAGACACACGGGGCATCCATGCGACGAGACCTCCAACCAGAAACAGGGCACCAGGATGGATCAGACAGGTCCGGAGGGCAGAGGGAGTCTGGATCACTGGCAGCTCAGGAACCACATGTGTAGCTCGACAGAGAGAGAGAGAGAGAAAGAGTGAAAGGGGGAGACAGGGGGAGAGAGGAAAGAGAAAGAGGGGGAGGAAGAGAAGAGGAGGAGAGATTGCAATTAGGTATGGTCACAGTCACAATGTCTAATGTGAATGTATATTTACTGTAGATACTGTAGATATATATCAAGCAGGGACTCCGGCAGGACTAACTATGACAGCATAACTAAAAGGGAGAGCCAGAAGGAAACACAAACATGAGGGCTCCCTGAGATGTAAAGCAAACAATCACCTCACCGTCAACAAACCTGAGTGATCAAATGAGACTGAGGAAGACAGCATCTAAACATACCAGTTCACCATAATACTCTATGTCCATGAGTCCCCCAGATCTGCTCCTTTACCTTATGGCAAATCTATTTATAAAAATGCTTGGCTAAATAAATAGGTTTTGAGCCTAGACTTAAACACTGAGACTGTAAATTACTCCATTTGTTTAGTTTGTTGTACGATTTACGTGATGTTTTTCATTCTATTGGAATGTTTAAATTGAATGTACTTAACAGAGCTTATTCTAGTCTGTTGTCAAAGAAATGGTGTGCAAGGAAAAATGTGATTGGCTCTTTGAACTGACGTCACGGATGGATACAGCATGCATTTTCTAACGTCTGCTGGTGACTGTGAGTAAGACTTCATACTTTTGTCTCAAACAGCTCATATGTTGTTTTTCCTTTATTAAACAAAATATGTAACCGTTAGCAAGAAAACTACATGTAAGATTACGCTGTGTCTAATGTTAAGTTCATGTTTATTTTTGCCACGTTATTGTTCCGGTCAATTGCCACCGCCACATTTATATAGCCTACAGTTCTATACAAAGCTTTAACGGTTGTGTAAGACGATAATTTTTTCGGTGGTGGTTATGAATCGTCAGAAATGTTCAACATTAACGCATTAGTAACGCAGATACAGCGCACCTTTTCACTGACTATTCGAGCTTTTTTACATTTCTTTGTGAGTGAAGTATTAAACAGACTAGCATACATTGAAATTTTACCCTTTTTTCACATGTGAGAAATACTAATCCACGTTGATTAGCAGTTTTCAAAGACATGCAACCTCGTGCTCATCAGCATGGTGTTAGCACGTGCATTTTCAGTTAATTAGAATCAAAAGCTAGATAAATAAATAGCTGTAGCCCTCTAATTATTTTGGTTAGCTGTTTGTGGGAAATTTGGACATAACAGATCAAAAGGTGTAAATGTGTTTTGTCAGCTAGTAATCTAATGTGTATTTTTAACTCTGCAGATTCCAGGGAGATCAAAGCAAGGCCAATCAGGATGAGCTGGAAATGCAAGTATTGCATATTTGCTTGTGACAAAAGAGGGAACTTGTTAAAATATTACAGAATTAAACATGGGAGCTATGCAAAAATCACTGTCCACAGCTGATTCAGATTTTCAGGTCAAAGAGAATTCTCGTCGGACAGATTTTAAGCAATCTTCTGCAAGATGCCAAGGTTTGTACATGCCATTGACATAAATTGATGCCATTGTTTGCTGATTTTTGAAACCTGATATAATAACTTTAGAAGACAAAATAATGAGACATGTAAATTGCCTTTCTGTCATACGGACAAATGATACAATGTTGTTTTTCTGCAACTTCAACACCTGAGACCTCTGACCTCACTGACATGCGATGTGTTGCCATTAGAGGACTTCCAGTACTTCTTGGTGATGACCCAACCGAGTTCTTCAAAGAATGTTTTGTAAGTATTATTAATAAATTTTTACTGCAATAGTTTTATTGTATTATGTTTCTTAATGTGCATTTATGTTAGCAATAACAATAAATAAATAACACAATGTCATATTGTAGTTAAATTATAAATGGAATCAAGGAGAAATTTTAATTCATGTTATGACATATTTGAAACCCTAAAATGCTATCTAGAATAATATCATATCTTTAGATTTTTTAAATCTAATCATCAGGTCATGCCATATGCAATGACTTGTATACAAAAACAAATTAAATTTAATGTTTTGTAGTATTTTTATATTTTATATATTATTAAATCCTGCATATATTTGGGTATACAATTTGCAAAAAATTATGCTCGCTTACAACAAAAAAAACATTCAATAAAATTAATATACTGTATAGTAAAAAAAAACAAAAAACTGTACACTGCCAAGATTTATTTTTATCTATTTATTGTTGTCAGGCTTCTGATGATGGAGACTCATACCAACATGTGCCAGTTGGAATCCTTAACCGAGAAAATTAAGATGCGGTTCTGCAACCCCTGTCCTTCCGCCTCCACCCATCTTCAGTCAGAATCATCTTGGAGGGGAATGTTGTAATGGACAATATTGAAAACATACCCCAGGCCATGTGTCTTCTTTTTGGTTTAACCTATGCGCACCTACGTAGACTACCCAAAGTGCATGGGCAATACCTTTTCATTCAGCAAGTTCTGCTGGGTTTGGGTAAGAAGGAGTTGACGGGTAAGATTCTGGCTGTTAAAAATCAGCTTGCCATGTAAACAGGTACAGTAAATGCATGTTTAACTGTTTTAAAATAATACCAGATGTTCTTAGAACTATGCCTTAGTGTTTCGCAAAATATTCATATTCCATAATGAAACAGTATACACTCTAAAAAATAAAACTGTGCTGTACTCAAAAAAAAAAAAATCATGTAAAATATACTTCATGAATTGAGTACAAGTCAGTAAAAAAATTAAATAGACCTGAATAACTTTTTGTAGTAGGTTACCTAAGTGAAAATTAGTAAAATAATTGAGTAGATATGATTGAAATGGAAGGTAGAAGAAACTGAAAATTTGACTATTATTTAACAAACAAATGTGCTACATTTACTTATTTTAAATTTATTTAATTCATACTGGTCTATCACAGAATTAATATCTTACACTATTTTTTTTAATACTGTATATTTAGCTTTTAATCAAGTTTTTTTTTCAATTTAGGTCAATGTATCTAATGACATATCTAATTATAAACAAAGACACAATACACACATTACCATTTTAATTAAACATTTATTTGCCAAATTTGACAAGACATGATGTCTAAACTCAATCTGGTTTACTTTGCAAATGACGTAACAAGATCATAAACAATGAGCTGAATTGATCTCATTAGTAAACAGTCTGACAAACAATACTTCTGTCACAAGTATTATACAGTTAATTTGTGGAAAGTAGACTTTTGTATTAGAATAGAATCACAATCACATTTTACATCTGAAACATTGCAGACCTTCACACTTCAGTTTCCTGCAAACTGTGGGATCCATACAAATGTGTGTGCAGACATTCCCAGGTCTTAAAGAAGCAATAACAGTCTAAATGAAGACAGGACACTGAATATCATTGATCAACAAGACCATGCTTCACTCCATAATGATCGAAATTCCTTTTGATGATGCGACACATGTGCAGAGCTTACACCGCCATCCCATAAGCTGGCACCTAAAAAAGGAATTATAGTATACAAGTAAGTACAAGTATGACCGTTACTATATACATCAACACATTGATCTATTAGTGGTGTTCAAGTCAAAGCGGGACTTGTGATGAAAATTCTCTGAAACGAAGACGTAAAACTGATTTGATTTTACAGAGCCCATTGCTGGTAAAACGGTGAACATTTCAGTGGAATGCTTTTACAAAAAACAGATTGCTTTGATCACCAAAGGCGTTTTGCTCTTGCAGAACAATGCACAACCTCATATATAGAGACAGAAATATAGAGAGAAATAAAGGGAGCTTTTACTCTAATAAGTGTGTTCTGTTATTCTGCACAATTAAAAGTCCCGCTTTGACTTGAATGTCCCTTGTACATGTCTTTGTCCCTTGTATAAAAATGATACAAGAACTTTATTTACGCATTACTATCAACTATATAATTTTTTTACTTTAGTTACTGGAAAATCTTGTATATTCTAGTGGATTCGATATATTCTGGATTAAAAATAGGTAAAGTGAAATATTTCCAGCCTTGTTTCAATTTCTATCTTGGATTCAATGGTTACACATTTAATACTTCTGAAACATTTAAAAAGTTGACATTTACCTCCAGTTTTATCTCCATTCAACTTCTCTTCTTTAGTGGTGTTGGTGCTGTGAAAGAGATATTGAAAATATATAACGTTTCACAAAAATGATTTAAAAATCAGTTTTAGTTTTTTTTTTTTTACTTACATATCACAACATACATAACATATTTCACTTCAATATTTTAATTTTATATTATTTCTCCCAATTATAATTCTGAGAGAAATGTTGTAGGCCTACTTTTACTTCATTTATTTCATCAACAGCCATTTTAATAATGTTTAAGTACACGGTTATGTTTGTGAAGTACTTGTAGAACTTTTGTACTTCAAATACATTAGAAGTTTAGAACGGCATGTACTTATGATTTTAACTTGAGTAAAATGTTTGAAGTTCTATTGTTTTAAACAAAGCTATACACCATTATACTGCTAATCAAACTGCCTGTCTGTAGTGCTGTACATCATGACTGGAGCTGTGCTGGACTCAGAGCTGTTGCTCGCCCGGTGTGTAAACAGTGCCAGAGTCCGGACACTGCATCTCATTTCTGCTGTTTAAACCTGCTTTGTTCTGCGTTTCCTCCTTAAAGTGTCGGAGTGACCCGAGCAGACTCGCGGTTCAGTGTGTGAGGTGGACCCGGTACACACGCGGTAATTATTTGAACACGCTAGTTTTATATGATCGCCACAGTGACGGCTGGCTGCGCAAAATCACCGCATTCGGCGGGAGAAATTCAAATATTGCGGCACAACCGCGGCCGGTTACACCGAGAAACCCGGACATGCACGCGCACGCGGCTCGGTGTTAAATCTCTCCTTTTACACCAGATTTTAAGTGTCTGTATTAACGCCGCTTTACCTGAGCAGTTTGGTGGTTGGAACAAACAAGTAAAATGACACTGAACACCAGGACTGAGCTGTTGCTAGCTATCGTTAGCTATGTAGCTCGGCTGTGACAGGATTCAGAACAGTAACTTACACACTATAAAGTTGTGTTTACAGAGAGACAGAGTCATTATTTCAGTAACTTGTGTTAGCTGTTTACTCACCAGGATTTGTAAGGAATGTTCCAGGAGCTTCATGTCCATTCTCACAGCCTTCTGGTCTCTGATGTTACACCAGATTTCCCATGAGCACTTGCGCAGGGCAATTTACTCAATTATTTAAGTGTTTCTTGTTAAATATAAAGAATATTGAGTTGGAATGAGTGATAATTGTAGTTCTTGAAACTAATCAGCATTAATTACTCCATTACCAAATATTCTGATTGAAATGTATCAAAAATATTAAGTGGATGTTAAAAATATAATTCAGTTAGTCAAATACTAATTTCTATTTGTGAAATAAACTTAAATTAGAGTGTAAATTTAAGACAAACAGAACAGTAGTTTTTTTAGGCATTTATTTTGATTTGTCTAACTCAAACAATCAAGTATGTGACTTTTAGAGATTTTATTAAGGTAACATAACCTGTTTATTACTGTGAAATTTACAAGGCCACAGAATCATTTTTTAGAGTGTAATAACATTCGGGTTGTTTGATATATGAACAGGTTTGTAAACACTGATTAAAAATTATTGTTAATTATTAATTGTTATAAATTGCATTGAGTAATTGTTATACTCAAGACAATTTTTTGTTTTGTCACAAAGTGATATTGCCAAGTGATTTCAAATAAATTGTAAAGTAAACCTTTATTCTTTGTCCTTGTTTGTAATTTCATCATTTATAGTGAATAGCTACAGTAAATTTTTATTAAGTTCTGTCACAACATTCAGATTAAGATTTTATGTTTTAAGCCTATACATGTTGATTGAACTTAAAAACATTATGGAAACACATTGCCCTAAAAAAGCTAATTTTGATTTGTTGAAAAAACAACACCTTTTAGGTTTAATGTACGTAAGATTTCAATAGCGTTGCACTAAAAACTTTTATTTCAGTCAACTAAATGTTTAATTAAATGCATTCGAAATTGTAACTACAATGAACTTAAAAAGTATAGTTTTTTAAACAAGACGAAATTAGCTTTTTTAGGGCAACGAGTTTCCATAAATTTTTTAAGTTCAATCAACCTGTATAGGCTTACAATCTACATTTTACTGCAATAAACCATATTTTCATATGTTTTTAACTGTTAAATTTAAGGTCTTACTCTGTAAAACTAATTACAGTTTTTCACTGTAAATTCTACGGTTATCCCAAGTTTTGTGAAATACGGTTTTATTCTGTAGCATTTATACGGTATTTTACTGTTAGAATTACAAACATTTTTTACAGTGTGCTACCACCAGTTCTCACGGTTTTCCATAGAGGGACTATCAAGAGCATCCTGAACAGCTCCATCACTGTCTGGTTTTGGAATTGTGCCATCTCGGACCCTACAGCAGAAATTAAGGACAACTGAGGAGATCCCTCTCTTCCCTCTACCATGGATATCTACACCACATGCTGCATCCACAAAGCCACCAGCATTGTAGCTGATTATACACACCCCTCACACACACTCTTCACCCTCCTGGCATCTGTAAAAAGGTAACAAAGCATTCAGGCCCTTGCATCCAGACTGTGTAACAGTTTCTTCCCACTTCCCGCCATCTGACTCCTCAATACAACGGGACTGAACTGATACACACACACACACACACACACACACACACACACACACACACACACACACACACAGATGAGAATTATCTAACCATTTCACACACCAACCTGCAAAATTGTTTGTTACATACTATTTACTGCTTCTATTTACACAAGAACTTTTTCTTTGCTGCTACTACTACATGAAATGTTTACTGCATTTACCGTCTCATGACCAATTTATTAACACTATATTAACACTACTTTAGTTCAGGTCTGAGTACTGGTCGGTGCTACATTGTCACAGTGTATTGTATTGTGTCATGTTTGTTACTGTTTGCACAAGTGCACCTTATGTTGTCTTTTTGTCTAGTTCTTAGATAGTTTTGTTAATTTATGTTGTTAATAATTTATTTATATATTTATAATATATTTATATATTTGATCAGTTTGATACATTTCTGCATATTTCCATTAACATACGTGTCAGTGTCAATTGCAAGTTTATTTTGATTTAGTTTTATTCTTAGTTTTTAAAATAAAATGTACATTTTAGTCACATTTTAGTCTAGTTTTAAATTACTCACTCTCACTCATCATATCATCACAAATACAGTGTGAGGAAGGGTACACCATGGACAGGGTGCCAAGCCACAGCAGGGCACACACACATACACACACTCACATATTCATTATGAACGATTTGGGAACAACAATTAGCCTAATCTGCAGGTCTTTGGACTGTACGAGGAAAACAGAGTACCCGGAGGAAACCCACCAAGCACGGGGAGTGCATGCATACTCCATGCACAAAGAGACAGGAATCGAGCCTGTGGGGGAATCGAACCCGGTGCAAAGTGACAGTGCTAACCACTATACCACTGGGCCGCCAAACATAAATTTAAAATATTTTATTTAATATGTAGTATTATTTGATTATTATATTTTATTATATATAATAAAATATTATAATTTTTTTTTTATTTTGGTCATGTATACCAACTTATCAACTTAAAATCTTGTTATTCTTATTATAAAAACTCTACTGAACTGTATATGGTTGAAATTACAATAACAGGCTACTTGTCTTGACTATACAGTATATCCTGGGGCTGGATGTGAAATTGAAAGCGAAAGTACACACACACACACACACACACACACTGCAGTGTCCTCTTTGCATGTTACATAACACTGATACAAAAAAGCTGTTTACAGTTAAGGGAGAATGAATAAAATACACGTGAAAGAAAATTAAGGAAAGCAAATATTATTGAACATGACACAAATAAAGAAAAACGGTTAATTCGGCGTTTTTTTTTTTTTTTTTTTTGAATGAGGTCGCTGTGAACAGAGGCTGCTATTTTGTTAGGTGGCGGGAGTTTGTTGTGTGCAGCTACACCGTAGATGACTTGCGCGCTATGATTTCCCGGAAAGTCCCCCGTTTCAACTCACAAACGTGATCTCATTCCAATGCTTAGGCGTGACGCGTGAACATAGTCTATAAAACCCGCTGACTGCTTCTCTCCAACAGTTTCATTTGCAGCTCGAGAGCAAGTAACGTCTGGCTTATAAGGTACTGTATGATCTATTACAACTTTATGAACATCCTGTATTACCGTGACTTTAAAATACATCACGCGTCCGTTTGCTGCATGTACAGCGATTCAATTGATATACAGTAACAAAATTTTATTTTAAATATTAGTCTAATTTTAGACATGCATACCAACTTTCAAAAACAACAACATTTAATTACATTAAATAAAGCAATGCCATTAAAATCACAGACAGAGTTGAACCATTTGTTCAAGTTTATTTTTGAAGTTTTGTATATTCAAATATATTTAAATTGTCTGCATTTGATAAAATTACAATGTAAGATTAACATAAATTTATTCTGCACACTTAAAAATAAAGTTAGCTGTCCTTATGCAAACTTGTTATATGAAACTTAAAGTACTTTTTAAACAAAAAATTCACAAGGTCTGCGACTGCAGTTTGTAAAGCAAAGTTGTGACAATTAGATAGAAGTATTAATTGATTGAAAAGCCATGCGTCTGTTCATCGGATAATCACATTATCATTTAGGTTTTTTTGTTTAAATGAAAAAAATTTACATTTTATCAGGTTTTCAAAGGAATATTCTTGTTTAGTTTTAGTCTTTGTCATGAAAAGTAGATAATCTATGAACATTTTCTAAAGTGTGCTATGGAGCGATATCGCAGACAATATTCAAATGCAATTGCGTTTCCCATATGTGGACGCACAAAGTGTGCCATAATTCAAATGCAATTGCAAACTTTGCATTACCGTTTGCTGTTTCGCCTTTGCGAGCGCACACTGACTGCCAAATTTCAAATGAAAAAGCAAAGTCCATTTGCATTTGTATTTCCCAGGTCTTACACGTCATGAGCCTGTCATATTTAAATAGCAAAATCAATCACCACGTTTGCTTTTTCACGTTCTCTGCGCCGCGCGTCAAGCTGGCCAAAATTCAAACGCAATCGCTAATCCATTTGTATGAGGCGCCGTATAGGGCTTACTGTAAATCAAACTTCACTCATGCACACACATACAGTATGAAACACTCACACATATATATACTACTAACTGCTCACACAACTACATATGAAATGCGTATTCACACACACATACATACTCTCCGTGCGCACATACATACATACTTTCAGCACACGCACATACATACATACTTTGCGCACTCCCACATACATACATACATACTCTCCGCGCACGCACATACACCTATGAGATTCTCAGTGTAACCGGAAGGCATTTCAGTGTAGACGGACTTTTCGCTTCATTCTCCCTGAATGGTAGTACTGGTTTGTAAACAGCCTGCTGTTGGACAGTTTAGAAGACGGAGTAGGACAGTATAATGATCATCACTGCTCAATCACAAGGCTTATTTAGAACTGGCCACGTAATGACTCAATATTGCAGCGGCAGAAAACGCAGGTGATGATTTGCAAAATGAAAATTGAAGCACGGAATTTGTGGCTAATATGAAAATTACTGTTTTGTGAAATGTGTTTCCTCGCCTTCGCGAGGAATAACTACTGTAACTCATCGGAATCCCACGGGACTCTGAATCGGAAATTCAAACATTGTTCCGACCCTCCATATCACCACTTTTGTTGTGATAAATAAATCACTCGTTGTCTTCTAAACTGTCCATTAACGATCTATTTAAGAAACGCTACTACTAATCAGGGAGAATGAAGTTCATATACATTGAAATTACTACTCCCTACTAGGGTTGGGTACCGAAAACCGGTGCCAATACGGCACCGGTACCTATAGAACCGGTATGTACCGGATCGAAACAGAACGCGAATTTCGGTGCCTCATTTCGGTGCCACTTAAATGCCCTGAACTGTCGAATGAAATATTTGTTCTCTAGATTCATATATTTTTGTAGATTAATCATTTATTAGATTAAATAAAAAAATTTAAAGCACAAATCATCCGGAAATGCTAGACCATCCGACATGCGCGTGAATGCAGTAACTAACGTTACACTTGCTCTGACGGCAGCAGGCGGTCTACCGATAGCTTAGCATGCTAAATTAAACAACTTTCGTTAAAATGCCTAAAACTAAACAGTCGAAAGTGTGACTGTACAGTATTTCACAAGAAAGGATTCCGACACCGCGACGTGCAGCGAATGTTTTACAGCAGTTGCGTGTAAAGGGGGAAACACGTCAAATCTAATGAAACATTCGAGGGCAGACGAAATAAAGTTAAAAGCAGAGGGAGGCACCGTGTTTAACAGCTTGTGGACAACAGCTGGCACTATCAGTGTGGACGACCCCAGTCCCAGTCACACCAACTGTAGCAAAAAGGAGTCACCGATTATGATGACGACAGCAGACTTTCCGCAGGTTAGTAGTAGGATAATGTAATGTTAATAGCAAAATGCAAATCTTGCATTCATGTCCTGTGCAGGGCAATAAGTCAGGAAAGGAGTCGTATTTTGACAGAAAAGGCAAATATGGTGAAGTTTCTGCAAAAGAATTGCTAAAATTTGAAGCTTACATATTCATATATACTTTAAACTTTTATAAAAATTTTATGGGGTTGGGTATCGTTTTTTTTTTTTCGATACCAGTGCCAAATCGATACAATGTTCAATAAAAATTCATTTTTGTGGCTTAAAAGTATCGGTTCAGGCACCGTTTTGGCACCGGTACCGTTTTCAAAGTATCGATTTGGCACCGGTATCGAAAAAAAACAAACGATACCCAACCCTACACCCTACTCCCTGTGCAGGAAATGTCTGATAAGGGAACTTCCCTCTACAAAATTCCACCATTCAGAACACCATGCTACGTCACTTTCTCCTAGTGTTACCATGGTAACACAAGCACCTCGGATACCTGTCGCTGCTGCTGTGGAAATTTGACGCTACGGGCATTAAATATAGAATATTTATTGAAACAAAAACTGATACCATTAAAAATATATAACGTATTATTTCTGTATTTATTTTTACAGATTACTAGCCTATATAATACTAAGGGTTTCTTAATTAAATTAAAATGCTGGGGGGATGGGGGGGATATGTATGTATGTGTGTGTGAGTTGAAATCAAACTTAATGAGAAAAATGTATTTATTAGCAGTGATGGAGTGGATTATAGTACAACTGGTTTTACATGTGTAATCCACATAACGAAAAAGCTATTGATTTTTTTTTTGTAATGTTATGCGCTAAAATTAGGAGGATTAGCCTTTTGTGTGTGTGTAATCTCATGTGTGATTAGCCTCTTGTGTTTCCTCTCTTGTATGTTTAGTTACTAGTCTATTTAACTACTAACCATTGAACTACTAACTTGCATAGCTCCTAGTCTGTTTAGATCTTAGTCTGTTTAGCTACTAACCTGCTTAGTTCATAGTCTGTTTCATACCTAGTCTGCTGTGTACCTAGTCTGGTCGTCCCTTGGATCTTTGGCTACTAGTTTGTTTAGCTACCATCCAGTTTAGCAGCTAGTGTGCGTAACAGGGACTAAGCCTGGTAGCTGTTATTTTTAGTCCCTTGTGTTATTAGTCTCCAAGTCTGTTTAGTTTGTTTAATCTTCTTATCTGTGCTGTTTCCTAGTGTGTTTAGTATGTTTAGTCTTAGTTCCTTGTCTGGTGCCCCTAGTCTGATGTCCTAGTATGTAAATTAAAGTTATAATTTGATGTTTTGTTTAAAACATGCTCCAGAGTAAAGTCAACTTCCTTTGTTCATGTTTTGTTTTTATACAGTGGGCTGACAACCAGACTGCTCATTACCGTCGCACTCACCGCCGTGGAAAGCGGCAGCGGCCAAAATAAACCAGGAGCATTTCAAAATAATTCGTGAGATGACCGCCAGGTGGCGCTTTTTTTTTTTCGTCTCGCTTTTTAAATATATTCAGAGCTTAAGTCATAATAAAGTCAAAACAATATGTTGTAGCGAAGAAATACTACAATTATGATAATTTACACATCCAACAAACATTAAAAACTATAAATATAAAAAATTATGAGTTAGAAAACATTGGTTTTATTTTGTTTAGACAGACTCTCTGTTTTTATCTGTTTAGTGTTATTATTAAAGAAAACAGCACAAACAACAGCACTAGGGCTTTTAAAAAATTTTTATTTCGACAATACTTACAGTTGTTAGTGTTTAAGACATCAAGATTTAAATATAGAAATAACTAAAACAAATAGAGCAAACTTCCAGAATATATAATAAAAAAATAAATCAATAAAAAAGATGTATGCAGTATAATCGGGGCCTCTCATTACATTATTTGCTCACACTTCGTCTGGCACTGAACCAAAATATATTGTCTTACATTTGTGAATAAAATATCATTGTTTTATTCAGAGATTTACAGTATTTGTGCAAAATAATAGTTATGGAATATAATTACAGGCTCTGGATTCGTTTTTCGTTTGTAGTATAAAACCAAAATACATCTTACTATTTTTGAGAGATTTGTGGTAAAAAAAATCTTTTTTTTTTCAGACATTTGGTTTACCATAACATGTAGTGTTATTAATCACTCTACACTGTTTTTAATTACTTTTAATTTTATTTATAAATAAACAAACCAAATAAAATTATTCCATGTGTATTTACCCTTTGTAAAATAGCATTAAAAATGATGGGTCGTGTATCGAGCGATTAAAAACAATACAAGGCACGTTATGATAAGGAACCTTTCTACAGTATCTCTTCCATTTCAGTGATTAAAAAACGGTAAAAATATAAATTTTGGAATCCACAGACGCTCAAACAGCAAAAGAACATGATAACAATAATCAAAATAATATTATTATTCTTTTTGCTTTTTATGTCCACCATTTAATAATGATTTAATTATCAATAATTAAAGCTGCTCACATCGCGCGCTTTCACTTTAAAAATGCAGTGTTTAATCAGCAAGTATATGTCGCCTCTCTTTATGATTGATAAATATTCTGACTGAAACAAATCTGCTCGTGTCGGATTGTTAATTTTTGATGAAAGAGGAGAGTAGAAGGGGAAACGTTTGCGTGATCCCTAAAGTCAGATGAACGCGCGCGCCGATATGAGAGATTAGATCTTTCAGCACGCCGATGTCAGTCAATAGCAAGGAGCATTTACTTACATCTAAACTGTGTCATTTACATAAATCACTGATCACATTTAAACAATTTATTCATACAGATGTACATGTTTTATAGGTTTGTTACTGAAGAACTGTGGCAGCGGGCACACCTAAAAATAAATACAGGATTATTTTTTATATATAGTTTTATATAAATAAAAATGCTTTTATAAATGTGGGCTACTGTTATCTACTTCAAATATTTGTTAAAACAGCCAGGAAACTCACTCCGACCATTTTAATAATTCATTGATAAATTAGTGATTCCTTTGGTTTCGGCTGTGCTGCTGAAGGTGATCATGTCATCTCGTCGTCTCCGCAGCAGTGAGCACGCCTATAATTCACTTCTCATACGAATTACATAATCTAATAATTTTTTTTCATTAGTTTATATTAAAGCAGATATTTCTCTTTCTATAAGTATACATTTTTCACGTCTGTGCGGCGAGTATACACGGAGTTTGGGTTCATTTTCTGACGCGCTCAAGTTCACCGAAAACAATACAGAGCCCCGTTTAGTGTAATTTATTTCATTTAATAAATCTACTACAAATTTAAAGAACACAAAATATAAGATGACACAAGACCCTGGATTCGTTTTTCGTTTGCAGTATAAAACCAAAATACATCTTACTATTTTTGAGAGATTTGTGGTAAAAAAAAAATAATTTTTTTTCAGCCATTTGTCTGTAAAAAATAATATTTATGCAATATTTATATATTTATGTATTGAATGATGTTTATGCAGTATAATCAAGCTCTCTTATTTCGTTATTTGTTCACATTTGGCTTGCACTTGCTGCATTGCACACTACTGAGCATCCAAGCGTGGCAAGGCATGCTTGGTTTAAGTTGGACATTGACGCACATATTGTAAATGAATGTGAATCGTAGGGCATTATATTCCTGCCACAATTCTTACAGCTGCACAGTATGTATTGAAATAATAACAATAGTGTTTTTCTTTACTGAATAGAAATATAATTGCGCAACTGTTAAGCATTAGCCCGTATTTGATAACACAAAAACACAAGCGCTGCTGTATAACATCTAACGCAAATTTTATGGTCCCTCCCCCAAACCGCGCAGCGAGGAGCATTTACATTTAAACAGGTTTTACAGGTGTGCTTTGCGAAGTCAGACACATACAAATGCAAATAACCTGTGAATACTGTAGCTGTTCTCACCTACAGTATACACTCGGAGAAACTAAAATCACTGGAATCCCTGGAATGAGATTTGTCTTACCATAACATGTAGTGTTATTAATCACTCTACACTGTTTTTAATTACTTTTAATTTTATTTATAAATAAACAAACCAAATAAAATTATTCCATGTGTATTTACCCTTTGTAAAATAGCATTAAAAATGATGGGTCGTGTATCGAGCGATTAAAAACAATACAAGGCACGTTATGATAAGGAACCTTTCTACAGTATCTCTTCCATTTCAGTGATTAAAAAACGGTAAAAATATAAATTTTGGAATCCACAGACGCTCAAACAGCAAAAGAACATGATAATAATAATCAAAATAATATTATTATTCTTTTTGCTTTTTATGTCCACCATTTAATAATGATTTAATTATCAATAATTAAAGCTGCTCACATCGCGCGCTTTCACTTTAAAAATGCAGTGTCTAATCAGCAAGTATGTGTCGCCTCTCTTTATGATTGATAAATATTCTGACTGAAACAAATCTGCTCGTGTCGGATTGTTCATTTTTGATGAAAGAGGAGAGTAGAAGGGGAAACGTTTGCGTGATCCCTAAAGTCAGATGACCACGCGCGCCGATATGAGAGATTAGATCTTTCAGCACGCTGATGTCAGTCAGTAGCAAGGAGCATTTACTTACATCTAAACTGTGTCATTTACATAAATCACTGATCACATTTAAACAATTTATTCATACAGATGTACATGTTTTATAGGTTTGTTACTGAAGAACTGTGGCAGCGGGCACACCTAAAAATAAATACAGGATTATTTTTTTATATATAGTTTTATATAAATAAAAATGCTTTTATAAATGTGGGCTACTGTTATCTACTTCAAATATTTGTTAAAACAGCCAGGAAACTCACTCTGACCATTTTAATAATTCATTGATAAATTAGTGATTCCTTTGGTTTCGGCTGTGCTGCTGAAGGTGATCATGTCATCTCGTCGTCTCCGCAGCAGTGAGCGCGCCTATAATTCACTTCTCATACGAATTACATAATCTAATAATTTTTTTTCATTAGTTTATATTAAAGCAGATATTTCTCTTTCTATAAGTATACATTTTTCACGTCTGTGCGGCGAGTATACACGGAGTTTGGGTTCATTTTCTGACGCGCTCAAGTTCACCAAAATCAATACAGAACCCCGTTTACTTTATTTATTTAACAAAATCATAAAGTTTTTTCGTCATTGTGAGTGCACCTAAATAAAAGTAGAGTCTTATAAAAGCTACAAATTTAAAGAACACAAAATATAAGATGACGTGTAGCCTTTCTACTGTAAGTACACATACTGTACGTTGCTTAAATTCGATCCTAAAAAAAATGAATTTAATTTTAATTATAAATTTGTACTGTAATGTTACTACTGTGATTATGAATTCGTTTATTTACAATGTTTCACTTTATTTTATCTGCAACGACGTGCAGCTGTGGACGACCTGCGCCTCATTAAGCCTGGAGAGAATGAACTGATGCCTGAGGCGTCAGTCTATAGTTATATAGCGCCACTCAGCGGTAAAAGCCAGCAAACACACAAACCCAAATGCTGACGCCATACACCGGCGACGGTAGAAGTCGCATACTGCTTGTGCACCCACTGTAGATAAAAAAGACTCTGTACGTTCGTTCCCTCTGCGTCTATGCCTCAACACCAACAAGCCCACAGCCCAATACCAGAAAAACATGACAACTGCAGGACCCATTGATTAGTATTTCACTCAACATTACCTAGCCAATCCGTCCCCAGGATTACTGGATTGTTTTTTTCTCCTGCATTAAATGGTTAAGGAAACTAGTGGCTATTTGTACAGTATATCACCGTGAATACATCTCACCATTCATACTGTACATTTCTCAATGTCCAGCATTGAATCATGCTTAAATGGACTGAGGTTTGATTACCTCTTGAGACCACCAATGCCTGACATGTACCACTTTGCATACTCACCAGGGCTGTGAGACAGCAGCAGGAAAAAATGGGCTGCCAATTGTGGCTCAGGTCATGGTCCTCCCATGGTCCACACAAACAGTTTAATGTAGGCCTCAGAGTCCCAATCTTAACCAGTATAATGTTGGCCATGTTGAAGGTCACCCATTGTGGCTCTCCTGGCCGGCAGCAGGTTCTAAAGCGGCCGGTAAATCTTTGGCCTGGAGCAGGGTCTGGAAGCATTATCGCTGTTCAGCACAGTGGATGAGCACCTAGCATTGAGTCTTTTGGGATGCAAGAGTGGATGTGGGTTAGTAATCCATGATCTTGGTTTATTTGGGTTTATAGTGATCTGAACCAGGTCTGCCTCAGTTGTTTTATTTCTTTAAATACTGTATCACAAACGATTTGCTTTGTTGAGTCATGGTAATTAATTCTCATTATACACCATGTTGATACAGCGTGAATATATAGTTTCATTTTATTATAAACAAGTTCTGTTTGAAATTTTACCATAAAATAAATTGATCTTTTTATATGTATAGAGTAGGTGACTTCAAACTGATGTGTGGGTTTGATGATCTCAGTCTAATGACTATCTTATAATGAATCAAAATATTCTCCTCGCTCAATAATATTGACACATCCAGTGCCTTTGAGAAACTCTGAATCAGTGTTCAGCAATGTTAATTTATAGTGCCAGTATAAGCCGTTTTTGTCATGATAAGCAGAATTTGAATTAGGGACCCCACCTTCTCTGCACCACCAGTACTTTTGACTATTGTCAGTACACACTTATTGTAAATGACAATACAATATATTTTTAAAATCTGTGTGACCTCTTTGGCTTTCCATATTCCTTGCTTTCCCCCTCCCTTGGATTGCAGTGTCTGATAGAGTAGTCTGGTCAGTAGACCCCGAGTGTGATGCTGAGATCAAAGGCTTTTACTGCAATTAGGCTACAGTAATCTGTTCTTGTGCATTTGTGTTCAAAACACAAGTATTTTAACTGTTTCAGCATTCAGGTATGAGAAACACGACCTTCGGGGCATTTATGGGCGTTTACCTTGCCTTGTGTTATGCGCTAAAATTAGGAGGATTAGCCTTTTGTGTGTGTGTTAACCTTTTGTTAACAGTACACTTTCACTTTCAGTTTTACTTTAAGTATTTTAATGCCATATTTACGAACCTGTTGGTTCTAGATTTTTTTTTTCTCAAAGCGAACTCATTTGTTCTTTCACTTTCAAACAGGATAAAAGACGCTGCATTGTAGTACCGCGGTGAAGTTAATTTGATATTCAGACATTCGACAGACATTCGGAAGCGGTATTTTAGGGACCGTCTGCAAATTTCTGTCCAAATGAAAAGCGAAAGTACTTTTTAATTACCTGGCTACGTGCCCCAGTTATTCTAATTTATTATTAAACATACAAATGCAATGCATACTGCTTTTGTTTATTATTAATTGTTGAATTAATAGATAATATTAATTCAACATAAAAACGATATTAAAAAAACGCTATTTTTTCAATAGCTTCTAGGTCATGTGACCTGGCGACCCCAAACTGGTACCAAAATAATGAGATTTGAGATCCACAAAAGGTACACCTGACTTTATCCCAAGATATGTCTTTATTTTATTTTTTATGTGAAAAAAATGCTATTTCTTCAATAGCTTCTAGGTCATGTGACCTGGTCACCCCAAAAGGGTATCAAAATAAACACATCTGAGATCCCCAGAAGGTACACCCGACTTTATCCCAAGATATGTCTTCATTTAGTTTTATTTTATTTTTTATGTGAAAAAAATGCTATTTCTTCAATAGCTTCCAAACTGGTTCCAAAATAATCACATCTGAGACCCCCCAAAGGTACACCTGATTTTATCCCAAGAAATGTCTTCAATAATTTGTATTAAATTTTTTATTTAAAAAAAAAGCTATTTCTTCAATAGCTTCTAGGTCATGTGACCTGGTGACCCCAAACTAGTACCAAAATAATCAGATCTGAGACCCCCAAAAGGTACACCTGATTTTATCCCACGATATGTCTTCATTCATTTTTATTTTATTTTGTATTTAATAAAAACACTATTTCTTCAATAGCTTCTAGGTCATGTGACCTGGTCACCCCAAACAGGTTCCAAAATAATCAGATCTGAGTCCCCCAAAAGGTACACCTGACTATATCCCAAGATATGTCTTCATTTAGTTTTATTTATTTTATTTATTAAAAAATAATGCTATTTCTTCAATAGCTTCTAGGTCATGTGACCTGGTCACCCCAAACTAGTACCAAAATAATCACATCTGAGACCCCCAAAAGGTACACCTGACTTTATCCCAAGAAATGTCTTCATTTATATATTTTTTATTTTTTATGTGAAAAATAATCAATAATTTTTATAAAAAATTTTATTTAAAAAAAAAGCTATTTCTTCAATAGCTTCTAGGTCATGTGACCTGGTGACCCCAAACTAGTACCAAAATAATCAGATCTGAGACCCCCAAAAGGTACTGTACACCTGATTTTATCCCAAGAAATGTCTTGCTAAATGACTGGTAAATGACCTGATTCTGGATCGGGGTGTCGTGAGTGGAGAGCAGCTCCATCGCTGCGATCCATTGAAAGTCAGCCCTCGATCCAATATTTTGTCCGGGAGCCGAGTTCGCGCGGGCGGCCCTACTTGGACCCCGGCACCCTCCCTGGGAGTCTGGTTATACCAGGTCGGTCTGCTCGGAGTTGGGCTGGTGTAACTCCGTGGCCGTGGGAACAACGATGCTGGGGCAGGGCTTCTTAGATTCGTCTCGGGGAGCCCTGAGAGGCTGCCTAGGTGCCCCAGAGGTGGGGCGCTTGGCGGGGGGCGGGGGCGTAAGTGGCGTGCTTCCTCCCGGAGCTGAGCTGAGCTCTCTCTGCGGCCGTCCCGGGATCCCTCTTTCTTCTCCCTCGCCTCTCCCTTCAGTGCGTGTGAGAGCGTGCGCACCTCCCTTTTCACCCCGCGACCCAGAGTTCTCTCCCACCATTCATGGGGAAAGAGTTCCGGGGCGTTTTTTTTTTTTTTTTTTTACATACTGTGTATATCTTTGTGGACGATGGCTTTTGAACCCCAAAACAAAAACTGACAACACTTAAAGGTGGATCACTCGGCTTGTGCGTTGATGAAGAACGCAGCCAGCTGCAAGAACTAATGTGAATTGCAGGACACACTGATCATCAACACAACGCACATTGCGGCCCCGGGTCCCTCCCAGGGCTACGCCGGTCTGTGGGTCGCTATTCCCAACGATTGGACTTCGGTCTGTGGCTGGAGGTTCTCGCAGGCCCCCCCAAGGGCCTCCGTCCTCCTAAATGCAGACTCGTCTCGCCTCTCCCCTTCGCGTCCACAACTCGAAACCTCTCCGACTGGAAACGGTTTCCTTGCCCTTCGGTTGTCGTGTGCAGCTGGCTGTTTCCCATCCACTTCGACTGCTCGCGTCACGCCTCTGCAGGCCGGGGGTGTGCGAAAAGCCGGGGGTGCAGTGGAGCGCACAGGCTGTAGGTGGGCGGGGAGGCTGGGGGTCAGACGGCACTCTCTCTGAAACCTCTTTTCTCTTTTTCATCTCCCCCTTCTCTGAGCAGAGAGGGAGAGGGGGGGAGAGGGGAGGCTCACCTTTTGGTGGCGGCTGGGGTGCGGGCAGGGCTCCTGCCCCACCTGGCGTGCATGGGGAAATGTGGCGTACGGAAGTCCCTATCGCCTGGCGCGGGCCGGGGGCCTGAGTCCTTCTGATGGAGGCTCAGCCTGTGCACGGTGTGAGGCCAGTAATGGCCCCCGCCCCACCGGGGCGCGGACTTCTCGGAATCGGGTTGTTTGAGATTGCAGCCCAAAGCGGGTGGTAAACTCCATCTAAGGCTAAATACTGGCACGAGACCAATAGCGAACACGTACCGTAAGGGAAAGTTGAAAAGAACTTTGAAGAGAGAGTTCAACAGGGCGTGAAACCGTAAAGACGTAAACGGTTGGGGTCCGCACAGTCTGCCCGGGGGATTCAACCCGACGGTCCTGGGCCGTCCCTGCCTGCATGCACTCGCTGGCTTGGAGCCGGGCATGGAATGCGAGCGACCAGTTTGCCACTTTTGGTAAGCAGAACTGGCGCTGGGTGATGAATCAAACGTCAGTTTAAGGCGCCCGATGCCGACGCTCATCAGACCACATAAAAGGTGTTGATTGATATAGACAGAGGAACTATATTATTTCCATGGCCACTATTATTTTAAGTCGCGTTAAAAAAAATAACAATAAAAATAAATTAAGACATTTCTTGGAATAAAATCAGGTGTACCTTTTGGGGGTCTCAGATCTGATTATTTTGGTACTAGTTTGGGCTCACCAGGTCACACGACCTACAGTAGAAGTTATTGAAGAAATAGCATTAATTTTCACATAAAAAATAAAATAAAACTAAATTAAGACATTTCTTGGGATAAAATCAGGTGTACCTTTTGGGGGTCTCAGATCTGATTATTTTGGGACTAGTTTGGGGTGACCAGGTCACATGACCTAGAAGCTATTGAAGAAATAGCATTATTTTTCACATACAAAATAAAAAATATATAAATGAAGACATTTCTTGGGATAAAATCAGGTGTACCTTGTGTGGAACTTCAATTGGATTATTTTGGTACTTGTTTGGGGTCACGTGGTTACACGACCAAAAAGCTATTGAAGAAATTGTGATTTAATAAAAATAAAATACATATTTGCAAATTAATTCACAAAACTGAATTAATCTATTAATTCAACAAATTAATAATAAACAAAAGCAGCATCCATGGAATAATTAATTAATTTAATAACTGGGGCACATAGCCAGGTAAGTAACAAGTACTTTCTCTTTTCATTTGGATAGAAATTTGTCGACGGTCCCTAAAATACCGCTTCCGAATGAACCAACTTCACCGCGGTCATTGTAGTCGAATCAAACCATAAATCTGATGATCTCTGTGGGAGGACAAACAGCTGAGGTAGGCATTGTTAATTTTAGTACTAAATCTAAATTAATCTAGTCCTAAATCTAATTGTGGTCGGGAGTCGTTTTTCGTGGACAGATCTCTTCAAGCTCCATGTTTTTCACGCCCCATTGAGGCACAATTCCAAAAAAAAGTGCTGTTTATATGGAACATAACATTGATTGCTTCTACTACCTATTTGGCTACCACAGTTTTGCTTATTCAGGTTTATAGTGATGTGAACCAGGTCTGCCTCAGTAGTTTTAATTCTTTAAATGTCACATTTCATTTGCTTTATTGAGTCATGGTAATTAATTCTCATTATATACAGTACCATGTTGATACAGCGTGAAGATATAGTTTTATTTGATTATAAACAAGTTCTGTTTGAAATAAAAAAAATTACCATTTCAATTGATCTTTTATATAGAGTAGGTGACTTCAAACTGATATATGTGGGTTTGATGATCTCAGTCACAAATTACTATCTTTGCTCAACAATATTGACATATCCAGTGCCTTTGAGGAACTCTGAACCAGTGCCAGTATAAGTATTTTATGGCATGATAAGCAGAATTTGATTTAGGGACCCCACCTTCTCTGCACCACCAGTACTTTTGACTATTGTCAATACACACTTATTGTAAATCTGATACAGTCAGGGATTAAAGTTCTCCGTCGTTACGACGGATTTCCGTCAATCACACTGTTCCGCCTGTCCTTAATGTTTAAAATTCACTTTTCATAATTTTAATGCTGTTTATATATAGGCTTACATGGGTCTTAAATTAAGGAAAGACAGTGTATTCAGCCTGCTGAGGAGGATGTGATCAAAGCCTGGAGTGGAGCGAATGCACGTTCCTCTCTCCACTCTAAGCGTTTTGTTCACTCCGGTATGGATCCACTCCGGGTTTTGGTTTAGTTTTGAAGAACTACGTGTCAGGCTGAGGTATAACTATATTTAAGATAGCATGGACACACTTAATGCAGGAAGGCTCCGATGTTTCGGAGATTGATAAAAGTGTAAAAAAAAAAAATAAATGGAGATGGGCTTGGCTTAGCGAAATTGGGGAGAATGGCAAGCCTTTTAGTTCGTGGACTAAAAAAAATCAAACATCCAGGTAGGTGTCTTTGCACAGTATGCCACAGGAAACTTCAATATGGCAATAATGGCAAAACAAAGTGCGAGCTCGCCATCAGTCAGCAGCTCGTCACAATGCTGCGGTTCGTGCTCCAACAGTACACATGCTCCCTGTCTGGTGCGACAAGTACCACAACGGAGATTCACACATCTGTGGCCGACCGTGTGCGCGATGTGTGCTATGTTCTTTCATAGTGGAGCATGACCTGTCGGTCACAGTCTCACAACCACTAGTTAATTTAATGCAATCAGTTGTCAAAGACAAGAGTGCACTTTCAAGATTGTCTATAGGCTACGTTTACACTGCCAGGTAAATGTGACCCAATTCCGATTTTTTGCTCATATGTGACACATATCGGATATGTTCTATGTCCGTGTAAACAGGAAAAAAACGCATGCATTCCGATATTTCGAGATCGGTTTCAGGCCTCCTTCATATGTGGAAATAAATCGGATATAAATCAGATATGTGCTAATGTGATTGTCGTGTAAACAGACAGATCGGATTCCCTGAGTCATTGTGTTCTGTACGTCATTAAAACTGCCACTTCTTCGCTGTTTAATGACGTAATGTTATTCTCCTGTGGAAGCGCGTGTGGAATTACAACATCGCAGGTGACATGGAAGAGGTAAAGAACAACACCCCCCTCCCTCCAACACACACACACCGCCTTGTGTTAATGCTTATTTGGGCTAAATAACATTAAATCAGTATTTGATGAATAAAGCATATGCGCAGGCTGCAATTATGCCGTTTTTTTTTTTCTCCTCCTCTGTTTTAAAATCATGGGGCGCGAGCGTATATAGCAGAGTTAGCGTTAAACATATTTCACCTTCATCTTTCTTGGCTAGTGTGTAGCGCAAGAACCTCCCTTTAAGTATGCGCGATGTTTCAGATGGTATGGCGAGTGTAAACACGTGAATCGGATATGAGTCATAGTTAAAAGAACGTGTAAACAGACGGTCAGAAAAATCAGATATAGGCAACAAATCGGAATTAAGCATCGAGACCTGCAGTGTAAACGTAGCCAATGCACATGCCTACTACTTGCACACATGGCATTGTTGCTTACTGGAAATCCGATTTGTCATCTAAGCTGAAGACGAAGATACATAAAACATGCACTGAAAAAGCACTTTTTGGAATTTAATGGTGGTGCTATTAATTGGTGAGTTTCACAAAACATTGTTTGGTGTTATAAGATAAATAAAAACATGCACTGAAAAGATATGTGGTAGATGGTTGATTTATTTGTGAAGGTATATTTTTTTTCAAAGATTACAAATGGCTTTTAAAATATGCAAACTGGCAATATTAAAGCAGTTTAATCTCCCCTAACGCTATTGGTCTCGACTATTTAAATAAAGTGTTTGTTAAAGGAATATGGCTCGGCCTGAAAAAAGTTCAGTCAGAAGATTTTTTTTCACTTTAATCCCTGTACAGTACAGTATATCCATTATTCATTGTATTAGTTGTAGCTGTGTTGGTTAGATCATATCATTGTTAAGCTGTCATGTTGTTACCCTTCTACCTTTCTGATGACGTAAAATGATGACCCCAAGTTCTTGGGAATGTTTAGTGGCCACTGGGACCCTAAGCAGGTGCATAGCAACTGGGAAGGGCTCATTGTTAACTATATTAAGGAGTGAGCTGACAATGATATACAAAATCTGATATTTATCAATTATGAGCAAGGTTACGTAAGATCTTGGCAAATGTTTAGACTTTAAAATACTGTACATGACCAAGACAACAGTTCTTTATAAAGAAACAAGAAATTATTGAACTAATCTACGATACATGAACCTACTTACACACAGACACACACACACGCAGTCGGTCCGTCACATGGGTGTTTGTCCCAATCAGATGTGGTTCCCCACACGGTTCCTTTTTTTGTGCATACATTAACCTAACGTTTGGTCTGTCACGTAGAACATTCTGCTGGAGGTTTAGTACTTTAGATAAAGTGTATTAACATGAGCCGTGTTCATACAGTACTACCAACTTTTCACATCAATGTTCTTTGAGTACAACAAACTTTCATTCAATACCAAATATACCATACCTTGTATACTCATTAATACCTTTATCTGTAGAGGAGGGTTGTACATGTTGATTACTCTTCCTAAGTTTTAGATAAACATGTTGAACATAACATAAAGTTACATCATGAACATAACATCATGTGCCCTATTGGCACCCTTTAAATTATTGTCTTTGGAAATCTAAGTATTGTCTCTTAGTTCCTGAGAAAAGGCAAGCTTTTTTGAGGTCAGCAAGAGTGCCAAGGAAGGTTGTGAACTGTCTTCTTTCTGATTTACACTGTCTGAGTGGAGATGTGAAACTGTCTCTTCTTTATTCGACGGAGTTGTGAAATTGTCTTTTCCATGTTCAGTGGCTTGCTGATATGCACCTGTTTTCAAGCTTGATACTAGCCATCTGGACTTTCCTCTTTTGACTGGGTTAACCTTCCAGCTGCTCTGTGTCACAGAGAAATTACGTTGTCATTATAGTGCTGTTTCGCTGGAAGGTGACAGATTCATAGCTCACTTTGGGGTGGCCTGTTCATCCCTACAACAGGATAGGACCTTTAGGAAATTGATGATTACTGCATGCTGGACCATCTCCAAAGAGGAGGGGCATAGCTCATAAATATGAGGTTATTATGTAAATGTGTGTTTATTTTACCTAACAAACATAAAACAGACATAAGCATTTTTTTAATAATAAAATAACTTTTATTCATTTAGTTATTTTTTTATTACATTTTCTCCCCAATATTAGTTGTAGCCAATTCCTCCCCGTCGCTAGGGGGGCTCCCACATTAAGGCTACCACTACCACTCAGTCGAGAGGGCGAAGACTATTCCGTGTTTCCTCCAAACCGCGTGGCGTCAGCCGACCGTGTCTTTTCGAACTGCTTGCTCACGCACCATTAGGGACGGAATAACACACTCGGAGGAAAGCGTTAGCCGCTCCTTCCGTATGCGCGAGCTAACAGACACACCTGATTAGCTGTAGAGCCGTGATTAATGTCGGATCGCAAGTACCTCTCATCCCTCCCCCCTGAGAGAGCTCGGCCAATCAGCTCTCTCTGTGCCTCCGGCTGTGAGAGGAAAACATAACCCGGGGTTCGAACCAGCGATCTCCGGATGATAGGGCGAGCGCTTTTACCACTGCGCCACTCGGAGGCGTTTATTCATTTATTTATGTAGAAAACTCTTATTTAAATCTTTAAAGCAAGTGTACTATTACATTGTGTGACAACTTGCCCTAATCCAGTGTTTCTCAATTATTTTCTGCCATGCCCCCCTAGGAAGAAGAAAACATCTCGCGCCCGCCGCGCGACTATAAATAGTATCATTTGTCTATAAAATTGTTATAACTACACCTCTGCATAACACTATATCCTTATTAACGCATAAGAGAATAAAAAAGAAAGAAATATGGACCAACTTACATAATAAATAATAAGCGTGCGTGCTCAGTGCAAACAAAACCCCTACAACACTGAGCGAATGCTCCCTGCGCACACTCTGCGAATGAGAGCGCCACCGCCCCCTAATGTAGTAGAGTGGTATTGCACTTTATTCTAGAACAGTAAAAAAATCTAAATAGAAAAAAAGCATGTTCCCGGAGGTCAAACACGCCCCCCTTGACGGAGCCTCACGCCCCCCCTGGGGGGCGCGCCCCACTATTTGAGAAACACTGCCCTAATCCAAGCACTGTCGCCTTGCACCTCCAGGGTCTGGGTTCGATTCCCCGGCCAGGCTCGAATCCCGTCTCTGTGTGCATGGAGTTTGCATGTTCTCTCCGTGCTTGGTGGGTTTCCTCCGGGTACTCCGGTTTCCTCCCACAGTCCAAAGATATGCAGGTTAGGCTAATTGGCGTTCCTAAATTGCCCGTAGTGTGTGATTGGGTGTGTGAGTGTGTGTATGTGTGTGTGCCCTGCGATGGATTGGCACCCTGTCCAGGGTGTACCCCGCCTAGTGCCCGAAGTCTCCTGGGATAGGCTCCAGGTCCCCCGCGACCCTGAACACAGGATTAAGCGGTATTGAAAATGAATGAATGAATGCCCTAATCCAACTTAGGATTAAAGACTTTAGCCTTTCCTATTGCTTTCTGAAACTTTTCTGTCATTATAGTTGGTGGACAAAATGCAGACTTAGAGAAAATTTTGCCCAAAGTGAATGAATCAAGTATTTTCTCAATGTGATTACTCCGTCATTTAAATATTTAACTGTCCTGCAAGCTCTAACACAAGAACAGTGTTTTTAAAAATATCACTGTGTTCTGTTATGCCTCTTTTCCACTGCATAGTACGGCACAGCACGGTTCAGTACAGCTCACTTCGGTTCGGCTCAGTTCGTCTCGGTTTGCGCTTGCATTGCAGTTTAGTAAGCTTTAGAGTGGACGGGATTATTCACGTATCGTTTTAGTTGCGGCGCCTCTACTGCCGTGACATCATCATAAACGCGCCACAAACAAACACACAACAATGGAGCATATCGTCGGAATGGTGTTCTTCATTCTCGGCATGTGGATGTTTTTAACAGCGAGACGAACGAGTTTGTTTCAAAAGAGGCTGATGGCAGCCAAAGAAAATTTTTGGTTAATACAAAAAGGTGCGTCCGATCCTTCTCTGGCTGTTCTAAATATAGCGGTTCTGTTGTGTCTCGTGTCGCAAGTTCAGTGACACAGTAATGACGATTTTCTCCGGCCAATCAGTGACCAGCAGAGTTTACACGTCACGTTTTGGTAACGGTCCGGTGCGCTTGGAAGCTCGGCTGAGGTGGTACTAAAAAAAGGACCAGGTACCATGTACTGTTCCCAGTGGAAAACCCCCCACAAGTGAGTTGAACTGAACCGTGTCGTGCCGTACTATGCAGTGGAAAAGCGCCATTAGTGTGCCAGATACTGTAGAACGTAGTAATCAGCAGAACCAGTTACGACATGATCATTATCATCTTGAAAATTCTCTTCTTCCTTAAGTCAGGAAAGACGTATGTTACTTATAAGTATTATTACATCTTGTGGTGTGGCTTTCTATGTAATAATATTTATAAGAGCCCTTCTGATGGGGTCAACAAAATAGGAGTTTGTGAGAGTGCTTATGACACACTCAAAGGAAGACCTCCCCGTTGGGAAATAGCGTGGGCTTATAAATTAGTAAACTAAAAAGGAAACCAAAGAAAACTGAAATAAAAAAAGTAACAGGGCTCTGCCGACTTCTCAAGACCGGACAGGGCTCTGGAAACTAAAAATAATACCTTGATTCTTTCGGGCCGAGTCCACCCTTACTGAGAATTTGTGATTTTATGTGCTTTTCACTGTTCACTTAACCTGCGTGTGCATGTCTAACTGATGACGTGCCACTCTCTCTCACAATAACGACTTTTTCCTATGCCTTTGTCTCTTCCAAGCATGCTTTGTCTTTGTCATGTCTTATCTTTGTCTTTGGCCCTGATACCTTTATCGGTGCTACCTAATGATCAGATATACAGTAAAAGGCCTTAAATAAGCACGCTGCCAGATGCAGTGTAACTGCACTGATTGTACTTACGGCTCTGTCGCCGGCAACCGCGCATCTGATTCTGCCACTTGCGGGACCCATGTATTTACAATGTACTTTGATTTCTCTCTCTTTTGCAAGCAGATTATTTTTATTTACCTCATGCCAAATACTGTCACATTGAGCATGTACTTTTGTGTTTTCATTAGAGAATCTGAGAGAACCATGTGTAGCCCAATGCAAAAACCTATTTGTTTGGTGGAAAATGTGGATGGTTCACTGTGTGTAAATGCTGGTGCAGTAGAGCACCTGTCCAAGTATAACCAGCCTGTGGTGGTGGTGTCTGTGGTGGGACTCTATCGCACAGGAAAGTCCTACATCTTGAACCGCCTGGCAGGCAAACAAACAGGTGAGTTTATTTTTTAAGCCACTTTTCTTTACTTTAAACATTTTACTTTTGTGGTAAATCAGGTGATTCGACTGTTACCCCAAAAATGTTTTGTGGGAGAAATCATCCTTATAGCCTGTAGAATTTTTACTTTGCTCAACCACTAGAAATGTGTGCACTAGTGTTGCTTTATGAGCATCTCGTGAACATTTATCTCAGCCCAAATGCATAGAATACCTGAATTGTTGCAGGCTTTGCTCTGGGCAGCACCATTGAGTCGAAGACTAAAGGTATTTGGATGTGGTGTGTCCCACACCCCTATAATGCTGGACAAACTCTTTTGCTGCTGGACACTGAGGGACTGGGGGATGTTGACAAGGTGAGCACAGCATCTTCACAGTACGTGTAGCATTCATTACTATAAATACGCAAGTGGTAAAAATACATTTATTTGAGCCACAGGAAAAAGCAAAGTTATGAAAACTTTAAAAAGACCTTATCTTTGTAATTAAGTTGTATAAATAGTTTCATGGCTATATACTTTTAAATACATGTTACTGTAGTGTATAGTTCAGGGATGGGACAAAGTCATGAGCAGGAAGTTTCATGTGAAAAATAACAATTTGGTAGTCAAATCACATGGCCCCAATATTGGACAGTAGATGAATATGTGATTTTTATTTAATTTTTTTTAATCTAGTAGTTAACTAGTTTAAATACTCATTTAAATAGATTCTGAGTCATTCAAATTTATTTACACACCTTCTGTGAATTACATCATCAGATTGGTGACTTTAGTTTGACCTCTTAATAATTATGTTGTTTTAGGGGGACTCCAAAAACGATGCCTGGATCTTCTGTCTAGCTGTTCTTCTGAGCAGCACTCTAGTCTACAATAGCCGTGGAACCATCGACAACACAGCAGTTGAAAAACTACAGTATCCTTCATTGTAATACAATAGCATACATACATATTGTCCTTTAAATCAGTACTAATAGTATTAATAACACAGATATTTACCATACAGTCGTGGTTCCTTAACATTCTGTAGCTATGTCACTGAGCTTGCAGAGCAGATTAAGATCAAATCACCTGCATCCAGAGCTGTTGAGGAGGAGGAGGAAGAAGACTTTACATTTGTGCAGTTTTTTCCTAACTTTATCTGGGCAGTGCGTGATTTTTCTTTGGAGCTAGAGCTTGAGAAAAGGGGGCGAGTGACTGAGGATGAGTACCTGGATTTTGCCCTGCAGCTGAAGAAAGGTACAGTATAAGTGACATCTCTTTACAGATGAACTGGTACAAAACTTGGGCTGCCAGCCCATACATACACAACAACTAACCACTTACTGTAGGGTTTACAAATCCATGAAGTAGAAATTTTCATTCAGGAGAAATTTCACTGCAAGAATCAAGAGTAAATCTTTTCCACTTGACGGTGGTGTGTAGACTGGATATATTATCTTGAACGATTTGACACAAAATAGAAGAATTAAATATTCCTGTGAAACTGTAAGAAGAAGAAAAGTCGCTTTGGTTTACGAGTGTTTTGAAATACGAGCCTGCTTCCGGAACGAGTTATGTTTGAAATCCAAAGCTCTGTACTGTAGTTGCTAGTTAGAACCCAAGGCTTATGCAAGGGCATCATTTTTGTAAGCTTCTTTACATTCTTGAATACAGGGGTTGGACAATGAAACTGAGACGACTGGTTTTAGATCACAATAATTCATTAGTATGGTGTAGGGCCTCCTTTTGCGGCCAATACAGCATCAATACATCTTGGGAATGACAGATACAAGTCCTGCACAGTGGCCAGAGAGATTTTGAGCCATTCTTCCATCAGAATAGTGGCCAGGTCACTATGTAATGCTGGTGGAGGAAAACGTTTACTGACTTGCTCCTCCAAAACACCCCAAAGTGGCTCAATAAAACTTAGATCTGGTGACTGTGCAGGCCATGGGAGATGTTCAACTTCACTTTCATGTTCATCAAACCACTCTGTCACCAGTCTTGCTGTGTTTATTGGTGCATTATCATCCTAATTATCATCCTAGTACGCTTCTTTGAAGCTTCTCCACACCGTAACTCTCCCGGATGTGGGAAAGACAGTAAAAGGTGGACTCATCAGAGAACAATACATGTTTCATTGTTACAAATCCAAGATTTTCGCTGCTGTCACCATTGAAACCATTGAAACTTTAAACAACAAAAATTTAAAATCTAAACCAGAGATATTGATATTTATTGTATAATAATGAGTACAAACCGGATTCCAAAAAAGTTGGGACACTAAACAAATTGTGAATAAAAACTGAATGCAATGATGTGGAGATGGCAAATGTCAATATTATATTCAGAATAGAACATAGATGACAGATCAAAAGTTTAATCCGAGAAAATGTATCATTTTAAAGGAAAAATATGTTGATTCCAAATTTCACGGTGTCAACAAATCCCAAAAAAGTTGGGACAAGTAGCAATAAGAGGCTGGAAAAAGTAAATTTGAGCATAACGAAGAAGACCAATTAACAGTAATTAGGTTAATTGGCAACATGATTGGGTATAAAAAGAGCTTCTCAGAGTGGCAGTGTCTCTCAGAAGCCAAGATGGGTAGAGGATCGCCAATTCCCACAATGTTGCAGAATAATAGTGTAGAAAGGTGTTACCCAGCGAAAAATTGCAAAGACTTTGCAGTTATCATCATCAACTTTGCATAATATCATCCGAAGATTCAGAGAATCTGGAACAATCTCTGTGCGTAAGGGTCAAGGGCGTAAAACCATACTGGATGCCCGTGATCTCCGGGCCCTTAAACGACACTGCACCACAAACAGGAATGCTACTGTAAAGGAAATCACAGAATGGGCTCAGGAATACTTCCAGAAACCATTGTCAGTGAACACAATCCACCGTGCCATCCGCCGTTGCCAGCTGAAACTCTACAGTGCAAAGAAGAAGCCATTTCTAAGCAAGATCCACAAGCACAGGCGTTTTCATTGGGCCAGGGATCATTTAAAATGGAGTGTGGCAAAATGGAAGACTGTTCTGTGGTCAGACGAGTCATGATTCGAAGTTCTTGTTGGAAATGTGGGACGCCATGTCATCCGGACCAAAGAGGACAAGGACAACCCAAGTTGTTATCAACGCTCAGTTCAGAAGCCTGCATCTCTGATGGTATGGGGTTGCATGAGTGCGTGTGGCATGGGCAGCTTGCATGTCTGGAAAGGCACCATCAATGCAGAAAAATATATTCAGGTTCTAGAACAACATCTAGTCATCTCTTTCAGGGAAGACCCTGCATTTTTCAACAAGATAATGCCAGACCACATTCTGCATCAATCACAACATCATGGCTGCGTAGGAGAAGGATCCGGGTACTGAAATGGCCAGTCTGCAGTCCAGATCTTTCCCCTATAGAGAACATTTGGCGCATCATAAAGAGGAAGGTGCGACAAAGAAGGCCCAAGACGATTGAACAGTTAGAGGCCTGTATTAGACAAGAATGGGAGAGCATTCCTATTTCTAAACTTGAGAAACTGGTCTCCTCGGTCCCCAGACGTCTGTTGAGTGTTGTAAGAAGAAGGGGAGATGCCACACAGTGGTGAAAATGGCCTTGTCCCAACTGTTTTTTTGGGATTTGTTGACACCATGACATTTTGATTCACCATATTTTTCCCTTAAAATGATACATTTTCTCAGTTTAAACTTTTGTCCCGTGATTTATGTTTTATTCTGAATAAAATATTGACATTTGCCATCTCCACATCATTGCATTCAGTTTTTATTCACAATTTGTTTAGTGTCCCAACTTTTTTGGAATCCGGTTTGTAAAAAACAAACATTTGTTAAATGTTGTTTGGACAGACGATCAATTTCACTAGCTGATAACTTTATTTGTACAAAGAACGAACTGTTATATAGCCTATCTCTGTATCTGTTTATTGTTATTTTAAAAAATACATAAAAAAATACATCAAACTTTAAATATAGAAATAACTGGTAAAATAGACTTTTGGAATAAAACATTGCAATAACTCAAAAAAGATGCACTAAAATCTTTAGTGTTGTTTCTGTAAACACATCCTTGGGTGGTTTATGCTGGGTAAAAATTCTGTGTTATTTTGGGTACTTTAAACACATTGTTGTGTTGCTCATGTTGGGTCATATGAGATGTAGTGAGTCATTTACAATTGTACACCTGGTTGGCTTATTTTGACCCAACAATGGGTTTATTCTTTATTCTCTGATTTCTCCAAACGGCAGCCTGCAAAATGTTTTAAATATTACTGTTATTATGTCACAAGTGTAGTTTTCGGAGATTTGAGCTTCAGGAAATCTCCCGGCGCTCTGTGCATACCACCGGCCCAATGCAGCCTTGGAAAGAATTTCTAAACGTTTTCTAAATGTGGGCTATTGTGGTTTACTTACAATATTTGTTAATTTAATTTAAATGAGGTTTAGGCTTGGGATTTTGATTTGGTATCTGTAACAGGTGTTCAACCCTATTTGCACTGGCAGCACCATGAAGCACGAACACGAGCCATGAAGCATGAACACAAGTCTTACAGGAAAAGGGATAATTTATTTAGGTAAAATAGAAAAGGAAAGGGTTAAGGAAGGGAGGACGGAAAGAAAGGGGAAGGGATGAAGTGCATGTGCAGGTCCGGGGCTGTGCCATGCTGGCATGCGGAGACACAGCTGGCAAAATGTGTCGGTGGATGTTATGATGAGGAAACTTTCTATCTCTTCCATTCCAGCGATTAAAAAACAATAACAAAGTAAATTTTAGAATCTGCAGAAGCTAGGTGGTCTGAGCACAACCTCTCTGCTTTTCTCTGAATACGCTTTTCTCTGAATACGCTGTGTTCACGGGGGTGCCACATTTTTATTTATTTTTAATTTAGTTTATTAATTTTACCCCCTTTTATTTGGGGTAAAGTTACTGATGTGCCTAACTTTTTTCATCAGAGCTTACAGTGGTGTGAAAAACTATTTGCCCCCTTCCTGATTTCTTATTCTTTTGCATGTTTGTCACACTTAAATGTTTCTGCTCATCAAAAACCGTTAACTACTAGTCAAAGATAACATAATTGAACACAAAATGGAGTTTTTAAATGAAGGTTTACGTTATTAAGGGAGAAAAAAACTCCAAATCTACATGGCCCTGTGTGAAAAAGTGATTGCCCCCCTTGTTAAAAAATAACTTAACTGTCGTTTATCACACCTGAGTTCAATTTCTGTAGTCACCCCCAGGCCTGATTACTGCCACACCTGTTTCAATCAAGAAATCACTTAACTAGGAGCTACCTGACACAGAGAAGTAGACCAAAAGCACCTCAAAAGCTAGACATCATGCCAAGATCCAAAGAAATTCAGGAACAAATGAGAACAAAAGTAATTGAGATCTATCAGTCTGGTAAAGGTTATAAAGCCATTTCTAAAGCTTTGGGACTCCAGCGAACCACAGTGAGAGCCATTATCCACAAATGGCAAAAACATGGAACAGTGGTGAACCTTCCCAGGAGTGGCCGGCCGACCAAAATTACCCCAAGAGCGCAGAGACGACTCATCCGAGAGGTCACAAAAGACCCCAGGACAACATCTAAAGAACTGCAGGTCTCACTTGCCTCAATTAAGGTCAGTGTTCACGACTCCACCATAAGAAAGAGACTGGGCAAAAACGGCCTGCATGGCAGATTTCCAAGGCGCAAACCACTTTAAGCAAAAAGAACATTAAGGCTCGTCTCAATTTTGCTAAAAAACATCTCAATGATTGCCAAGACTTTTGGGAAAATACCTTGTGGACCGACGAGACAAAAGTTGAACTTTTTGGAAGGTGCGTGTCCCGTTACATCTGGCGTAAAAGTAACACAGCATTTCAGAAAAAGAACATCATACCAACAGTAAAATATGGTGGTGGTAGTGTGATGGTCTGGGGTTGTTTTGCTGCTTCAGGACCTGGAAGGCTTGCTGTGATAGATGGAACCATGAATTCTACTGTCTACCAAAAAATCCTGAAGGAGAATGTCCGGCCATCTGTTCGTCAACTCAAACTGAAGCGATCTTGGGTGCTGCAGCAGGACAATGACCCAAAACACACCAGCAAATCCACCTCTGAATGGCTGAAGAAAAACAAAATGAAGACTTTGGAGTGGCCTAGTCAAAGTCCTGACCTGAATCCTATTGAGATGTTGTGGCATGACCTTAAAAAGGCGGTTCATGCTAGAAAACCCTCAAATAAAGCTGAATTACAACAATTCTGCAAAGATGAGTGGGCCAAAATTCCTCCAGAGCGCTGTAAAAGACTCGTTGCAAGTTATCGCAAACGCTTGATTGCAGTTATTGCTGCTAAGGGTGGCCCAACCAGGTATTAGGTTCAGGGGGCAATTACTTTTTCACACAGGGCCATGTAGGTTTGGATTTTTTTTCTCCCTAAATAATAAAACCCCTCATTTAAAAACTGCATTTTGTGTTTACTTGTGTTATCTTTGACTAATAGTTAAATGTGTTTGATGATCAGAAACATTTTGTGTGACAAACATGCAAAAGAATAAGAAATCAGGAGGGGGGCAAATAGTTTTTCACACCACTGTATGTGTGTTGAGACGTAGAATAATCCACGTCTCAACACAGACACACACACACACACACACACACACACACACACACCAAAACACAAAGAAAGCAGACCAAATGTCAGTATGTCCCTCCCCCCAAACAGCGCAGTACGTCACGGATCAATAGCTCATGATACATATATTTAAACAATTTATTCATATAGATGTACCTGTTTTATATGGAACGTTACAGGCTTGTTACTGAATGATTTACTCCGATAAAGAGCCATATAAGAACAGTGACAGCTGGCACACCCAAGTCTAAATAAAAATGCTTTTATAAATGTGGGCTATTGTTATCTACTTCAAATATTTGTTAATTTAGTTTAAATTAGGTTTGGGCTCGGGGCGTTGAGCATCGTGATTCTGCTCTTTAATTTCCTACGTAGTCTAATCAGCACTCAACCGCACGCATAAAGTTTTCCAGAGTGCACCGGCAGAAGTAGAGTAATGATTATGAATGCGTCGGGAAAAAACAGCAAGCAGCATTCTGACCATTTTAATAATTCATTGATAAATTAGTGATTTCTTTGGTTTCGACTGTTCTGAAGGTGATCATGTCATGTCATCATGTCATCTGCAGCAGTGGACATGCCTATAATTCACTTTTCACATGAATTACATAATCTAAAAAATTGTTTTTCATTTGTTTATATAAATCAGATATTTCGCTTTCTATAAGTATAGATTTTTCACGTCTGTGAGGTGAGTATACACAGAGTTTCGGTTCATTTTCTGACGTGCTCAAGTTCACCGAAAACAATACAGAACCCTGTTTACTTTCTTTATTTAACAAAATCAAAGTTTTTTCGTCATTGTGAGTACACCTAAATAAAAGTAGAGTCTTATAAAGGCTATGTAGCTTATATAGTTTTACTATATAGTTTTTGCACATTAATCTGACAAAATGTTTTTTTTTTTTGGTCATTTAGTTTCATTTATTTCAGGTAATAAATCTACTACAAACTTAAAGAACAGCAATAAAAATTAAAAAAATAAAAGCTAGCAAACGAACAAACCCAAATGCTGTCGCCATGTGCCGCGACGGTAAAAGTTGAATACTGCTTGTCCACCTACTGTACTCCTGTTGGATGTGATTCATCCTTCTTGGTGGTATACTGACATTACCCTGGATACCGTAGCTCTTGATACATCACAAAAACTTGCTGTCTTGGTCATAGATGTGCCAGCGAGACATGCACCAACAATGTGTCCTCTTTTCAGTTTCATTGTCCAAACCCAGTATGTTTATATATCAATGTATACCTTTATATGTACTAAATATTTATTCATTTGAAATACAAATTTCTTTAGCTGCTCATACTAATAACATCAGTTAGCCATACAGTTGCAGTTTTATCTGTTTTGACATTGACACTGTGATAATTATAGCCTATTGCAGGATAACAATAAAGGCAAATATACAAGCTGGCATTTGGTGCAAAGCAAGATACTGGGTTTTCTCCTGAATCTTCTGATTGGTTCTCATTGATGGGAACATTAGAGTACAGTAGAACCCTTAAGTCTTCCCCAGAGGGAAAAATCTAAACATCTCTAAGGGTGTTGGATTTCAGATTGTTTAGTTTCTTCCCCTCCCTTAAAATTATTCTTTAAATTGTTTAATTTTTTCCTGCAATGCAGGTCTTGGTATGAAGAACACCAACTACAATCTTCCAAGGCAGTGTATTCGAAATTATTTTCCAACCAGGAAGTGCTTTGTTTTCCCGTTTCCTGCCTCCCAGGAAAAAATGGTTTGTTTAGAGAACCTGGATGAGAGTGAAATTTTCCCCAAATTTTTGACTGTCACAAAGCAATTCTGTGACTACGTCTTTGCTGCAAGCAAAGTTAAAACACTTAAAGGAGGATACAGAGTTACAGGAAAAAGTGAGTATTATATAATTTCTCCCTTAATATTATTGATCTGTATAAATATTTTCAGTAGAATATTTCATTCAACATGTAGACTACTTTTTCTGCTGTGATGTGTGTTTGCGTGTGTGTGGACAGTCTTTGGTCACCTCGTGCAGTCATATGTGGAGACAATTTCTAGTGGGAAAGTTCCTTGTCTGGAGAACGCTGTGATTGTAATGGCACAGATTGAAAACCAGGCAGCTTTGCAGGAGGGGCTTATGGTCTATCAGAGTGGAATGGAACAGGTAAAACCCTCACTTAAACACACACACACACACACACACACACACACACACACACACACAGACAAGGGATGTAATCAATTATGAATTAACAAGCACTAAGCAAAAACATTCAGTGGAGGAATATTTTAAAAATAAATAGGTGTAGTTAAAATTTATTACAATTTGAGTCAGCTGTAGAAGTTGTAGAAGTCAGAGCAAGAATTCATGCACTACATGGACAGTGCTGGCATTGTGTTTTCTGTACGGTTCCATTTTTTATTTATTAATCCACTTACTTATGAATAAAGAGCTTCTGGTTTAGAAATTACTTATATTAACTTAAATGTGTATTTATTATTTGTTATTCAGATAAATATGATAAATTTTTGAAAGCTGCTATACAGTTTGTAAAGAAAGCTACTTTTTTAATAAAAAAAAAAAGGAATGATATAAATGAAATGTCAAAACTTTGAATGAAACTTTTTTCTCATCATTTAAATGAATACAGGTGAAGAGTTTGTTCCCAGTCAGTTTGAACACATTATCTGCTGAACACCAGAAGATGAGCAATGTGGCCACCACTGAGTTTATGAAGCGCTCTTTTAAGGATGAAGGCCAGGAATACTTCAACAAACTGACGGTGGGTTTTGAACACACACCAGCGCAGCTTGAGGAACTCTAGTTACTTTTAGCCCAGTTGAACTTAAATCCAAAGAAAGTGTCACTTTCAGTAATTACAGTAGCGTCTATATACTGTATATTGAAGCGTTAGCCCATGAGCAAAAGTTTATTTTTACTTAATATCAGCACAGCCATGACTAAGCTATGGACAGAGGGCCTATAGGCTAGCGTGTCATAGGCTCTCAAATTCTATGAAAACAAATATATATGGAGTAACTGAAATCATGGTCCCAAATTTTACCAAATGTTGTGTTTTTTTTTTTTATTTCCTTCGCTAGCAAAATAAGTCTACACTCCTACAAAATTTATAGGCTAGCTGACTATCTATCTAGACATGTATTTTAGTGTATGTGTACATATGTGTGTTTTGGGTAATCTAAATGTTCCTGTATACACAATTTTTTAGGAAGCAGTAGATAAGCACTATGCTGAGCTAATTGCTCAGAACATGGAGGCATCAGATAAGAAGTGCCAGCAGATTCTGTCTGATCTCTATGAGAAGATGAATGAGCGTGTGCAGCGGGGGGAATATGCAAAGCCTGGAGGATATAAGCTCTATTGCACACACAGAGACAATGTCATTACCCAGTACAACAGCCGTCCTGACAAGGGAAACCAGGTAAAAAAAAAAGTCTTAAACATATATAGACCATTTTAAACTAATGTCCATGAGTGCAGGAAGTGACCGCTGTTTCTAGAACATATCTGATTGACAGTTAATATAAAAAAAAATTAAAAATAGTACAAATACTTTGTGTTAGGACTGGGCAAAAAATAATCAAAACCAACATTTATAACCTCTAATCTTGTAAATTCACCAAGTACTACGTTGTATGCATATTTTTATGTGACTGATAGGTTGATTTAATGATGGAATGTCAAAAATAAAATTAGGTCCATGCTGTAAAATTTCTGGATGTTCCTACCTACAGTGTGTTTATGAAAGGAACCATTGGATTACTGCAGTGAAATTAATATTACTTTATCATGAGCAGCATTATTGCAATATTACATCAAGTTGTCTGTACTGTGTGTCTAAACTGTATCAAACATACATTTAAAACTATAGGTGTATATGAGCTGCATGTCATATCACGAACAGTTAAACAGTCAGTTGTTTAATACTTGCTAAATAAGTGTGGTAACAAGAAAGCTAGTTCCCCACATATATCAATAACATTAAAAACACTGTTGTAGATTGTGTAAGCACCCCGTTTTGCTGCCATAACAGCCATAACATGTCAAAGCGTGGGTCCCATAAAACATTTTATGGTGTTCTGTGGTATCTGGCAAGAAGGTGTTAGCAGCAGATCCTTTAAGATGCGAGGCCTGTAAGTTGTGAAGTGGGGCCTGCATGGATCAGACCAGTTTTCCAGCTTGATTGGATTAAGGCCTTGGGAATTTGGAGACGAAGTCATTACTTTAAACTGACAGTGTACATTTGCCTGCTAAAAGCGGCCACTAAATAGTTACATGTTACCATGAACGGATGTACAGTAAATTCCTGGTGAACATTTAAGTAATAAATTTTTTCGCAGATACGAAAAAATGGCGCATTTACGAACATTCATAGATGCAAGATGCAACAAATCACAGAAGTTCCGGTTCTTAATCCTAAATTCTGGTCGTAGACCGACTGGGCAGTGGTAGCTCAGTGGGCTAAGGCACTGAGTTACTGATCAGAAGATCAGCGGTTCGATCTAGTTATGGTGAGATGAATCCTCATTTAGGTGTTGAGGCTTTCCATCCGAAGGTTTCACCAAAAGGTTCATTTAATGAAGCTTCATTTAAGAGCTCATTGTACTGCCATCTAGTGGACAAATGTTGTGTAACAAATAGACGCGAACAACTACTGAATTATAGACATGTAGCTGCAGTTCCTAAAGCATTCATTATTGACAACTGAAAGTTATTTATACATATACTATATAAAAAGTGGCTGATTGTGTAGTTTTAGGGGATCTGTTACTGATTTTATTTGAGAAATCATAGTGTTTGGGGACAGTTTGGGGACTCAGAGACAGCCTCCCTTGCCTTTAAAAACACCCTTTCACAAGAAAATGAAGAGGCTGGACAATGATGCACAAGTCATGTTTTCAGAGTTTTAACTAATAACTATTCAATTATATTTATTTTTAATTCTGCCCTTACTGCAACTGGAATCATATTAGTTTATTTTGTTTTAAATAATCTCTAAAAACAACAGAAAAACATCTGAATAAATTCTAGAAATTTATTAAAGTACCTTATTTAGTAATGTTCCCAAATAGAGGAAGTCTTCCTCTTTTTTTAGCGGCTCCATTTAAAAACAATCGCAATGTAACAAGTCCCTCTAATTCGGGGTGCCGATTCTTAGTAGTGAGACTCCATGTGAACGAGCCTTTATTTAAACCAGGTTAAGCGCCAAATAAATAAGTCACATGACTCATACATGGACGAGATCTCGTTTGTCATTACCATGTGATATTCATGGAAACGACACATGCCTCAAAACGAAGCTTCATTTGGAAACTCCCCTTTTGCTCGACACAAGCTTCGGAGCTTCAGTGTCCTACATAACACCACTACTGTAGCTCTACCAGGTTGCTGCTGTAGGGCCCTTGAGCAAGGCCCTTAACCCTATCTGCTCCAGGGGCGCTGTATCATGGCTGACCTTGTGCTCTGATCTCAGTTACACTGGAATATGCAAAGAAAGAATTTTACTGTGCTGTAATGTATATGTGACTAATAAGGGTTAACGTTAAGTTTTTTTTCCACAGGAATACATATAAATACTAATTTGAATTTCCAAATTGCCCATAGTGAGGGAGGGAACGAGGGAGGGAACGAGGGAGGGAGCGAGCAAGCGCCTTGCGATGGATTGGCACCCTGTCCAGGGTGTTCCCCACCTCAAGCCCTAAGCCTCCTGGGATAGCCTCGAAGCCTTTTATATTACATTTTGTTTATATCACAAAATATAATATAATCCATAATAAAAATAATACAGCATTAAATATAATTATATATACAGGAGATAGCACAGACTTTTTTTTCACAAATAATATTTTTACACAAAACATTTTTATTGTTTTATTGTTTGTATTGTTTCACTGTGTGTGTGGGGGGTGTTTCTGTTTATAGGCTGATGATGCATTGGAGAGGTTCATGAGTGAGAAAAGTGTGGAAGCAAAAATAATTCTCCAGACTGATGAACAACTGACTGAGTGTGAGAAAAAGGTTCAGGGTAAGACAAGCATAACTATATAATTTATAGGCGTCAATATGTTAAAATGTAGTGTGAATCTTATAGCAAGAAAATTGTTTATATCAAGGAACAATAATGCTGAAAGGACACTTTGGTCAAAATATGATATCCTATCAATATATATCTGTTGGAAACATGTTTGTTTTCATCTTACAGCAGTAATACAGTGAGACCTATGGCATGGTTACCCAGAAATACCGGGGGAAACCCCATCTAGATTACGTATCTAGGAGATGAAATTAGGATGACTATGTTTTATTATTCAAAATAGTTTATGGACAACCACTAAATAGTCAGGATATAGTCTCACCCTGACTCATCTTATGTTGTATTGTACAGTACATACTGACTGACTGTTTCCCCATAAATGATGATAATATATATATAAAAAAATGAAAAAAATGTCATTTTGCATTATAACCCAAAGTTTTTGGCATGACTTTTTCAGCCGTTTTTTCTCCTCCTTTGTTCATCTAGGGGCTTCGTATAACAGAAAGGAAAGCTCTACTTAATTTTATATCGTTTGAGAAAATTCATTAGTTCGTTCATTCTATTTGAAGCTTCTGGACGTCTCGGATGGAGCAGGAGCAGCGATTTAGTTCTGAACTCGCTACTGTGAAATTATCGCTAAAACAATATTGAATTTGAATAAATCAGATCTACCACAGCAGATAATAAACTATGCTATGTCATAACCGAAGCAAACACCACGATTATGCCTCGTTTCGTTCAGTGTTGCTAGGCAACGGACCACGTGCCTAATCGGCAGGAACGTGGTTCACTTGGCTGCGGTGTATTATAAATCTGCGGATTGTTTCACTGCTCATGCTCACATACTGTAAGAATCATGTAATAAAAGCAAGGGAACTGTGGAAGTGATGTGTGGCCAGTCAATGAGAACTAAACCAAAGATTTTGGTAACTATACTGAGTGTAACATCTGCATAGTGACACTAAACATTGCAGTCAAAATGACCATGCTCGGCGCTTCTAGTGTTAATCAATGTTTTCTCCTAACAATTTTTAGATCAAAATAATTGCAGAGTGGGTTAACTGGGGCAGCTCAAGTCATCTAACTAGTTAGATGGACTACTAAGGCTGCCTAACCCTAAACACCATAACAGTTTAGTTATACATATTCGCATATAGCTGTTTATATTTGCATTTTTGCATTAATTCTGCAATTAAATTCAGATAACACATAGGCCTTACATTTCTGTTCTTTTATACAGTGGAACCTTGGATTGCGAGTAACGTGGTTTACGAGTGTTCTGGCAGACGAGCAAAGATTTTTAATAAATTTTGACTTGAAAAACGAGCAAGTCTTGGTTTACGATATTGAGTATCATGTATCATGCATGCGCTTCTTGTTCACATAATCACAACTGACCCAATGATTTTTCTCTCTCTTGCGCTGTGGAATTGTGGGTAATTGTCTCACAATTAGTGCATGTCTTAGTGCGCGTCTCTCACTGGTATAAACAACATCCGTGCTCATGTGTACCGTTTACTATAACACTGTGACCATGTGCGTGCGTGTAAAGCATCTTTTATTTTGTGTTTGTATGTGTGTGTGTACAGCCACGTGTACTTTTATTATAATACACGTGTGTCCACGTGTTGTAAAGCAAAAGCAAGTCTCATTAGAAAGGTTAAAGATCCATTTTTTTCTCTTTCTGTTTCAGCCTACACTTTGGGGTTTGCGCACACGTCATTGGACACCATGCTCCTTCACACACACCCTCCTCTCGTCTTCACCGACACACACACACCCCTCCTCCTCTCGCCTTCACACACACACACACACACACACTCTTTCTATCTCTGTATCGGAAACACTGCTCTGTTGCGATTATTCTCAAAGGTAAAGTGCAGGTTAATTTGTTTTATTTTTACTTTACAGCAGTGATTCTGTTAGTGTCCGCTCACTCGAGTGTCATTAGAGAGTTCTTTAAGAGATTATCGCAATAAAACAGTTTCCTTTAGTGTGTGTGTGAAACTCAAATAAGAGAGGAGGAAGGGTTACTGTGTAAGACGAGAAGAGGGAGAGGGGAGGGGCTTATTCCTCCTCTACTCTTACTTTAGCTTCACACACAAACACAGCGCTGGGTGCACAAAACAAACACTTATGTGTCGGGATTCATTTTTACTTTTTTTAAAGGTAAAGTCTAGGTTAATTTGTTTTATTTTTATTAATTATTTTTATGTATTCATATTTTGGGGGCTGTGGAACGAATAATTTGAGTTTCTTTTTTCATTATTTCTTCTGAGAAAAGAAATTTGCTTTGATTTACAAGTGTTTTGATATACGAGCCTGTTTCCGGAACAAATTATGCTCGTAATCCAAGGTTCCACTGTGCATTTGAAACCAAAATATATAGTTTGCTTTCATCACTCTTTCTTTTCCTTCTTTCATGATAATGTATAGAAGAGAAAGAGCAAGCAGCAGTGTTGGAACAGCAGTGTAAAGCAGAACAGAAAAGAAATCTGGAGATGGAACAGCTAATGCAGGAGGAAAAAGAGCACCATAAGCAAAGGATGCAACAGCTGGAGATGAAGTTTGAGGAGGAGAAGCTTCAGCAGCAGCAGGAGCTAGACAGAGCGGTGGAGAGCAAAATGGCTGAACAAAAAGAACTACTAACTAAGGGGTTTCAAGAGAAAGCGCAGGTGCTAGAGCTTGAAATTGATCATCTTAAAAAAGAAAAGGATAAACAGTCTGAAAGTGTTTTTAAAGATTACATCATGCCTATCGTAGACATTGCCAAAGATGTGTTTTCCACAGTGCTTCACTATAAACTCGTGAAAAAAAGCCTCAAAAGGCCATAGTTATTTGCAACTTATAAGCTTCCCTAACAAAGTAAGAAGCGAAAAGAGTGAAGGAATATTTACACCAAAAAATTATACATATATATATTTTTAGTTAACATTAACCATTCCATTATCAGTTATGAAAATCTTGATTGTTTTATAATTCATTATTAAAAAAAGAAACAACTACTAAGTGTGTACTTTTATGTTCATAGTTCAGTAGCGTGTATGGAAAATGACACTTTGAGGAATTTGTCATTCGTTGTCTTGCCTTCAAGTACTCTATAATAATAACAACCTAGGGCTGTGACTGATTACATTTTAAGAGTAAAATGCAGTACAAGTACAATGTGACATTACATGTTTACAGTTTAACTGTTCTACCAAAATACTGTAATCTATAACAACACTTAAAATTTTATTCCTTACTTATTGATTAAGGATCACTGCTGAAATTGACGATTAAAAGAGTATCAAAACTATGGCCTGGTTGTAACAATTGCTTTTTAACTGTACTTAATTATGTACAAGAAGGTGCATTCTGAAAAAAAAAGTTTTAAATGAACAAATAAACTGTACATACATATTGTATCAGACAGCCAGAAAAAGAGTCCACAAACAATACATGTTATTAATTATCGGTAGAAAAACATTTCACATGTTTAGAGGAATAGAAAATTAATATTCACTGCTTTCCCCAAAAAAAGTTGCCATTTGGGTTTAAATCATTCATTTTCATTCATTCATTTTCTATACCGCTTTATCCTGTATTTAGGGACCTGGAGCCTATTCCAGGAGACTCAGGGCACGAGGCAGGGTACACCCTGGACAGCGTGCCAATCCATTGCAGAGCACACACACACACTCATTCACACACTATGGTCAATTTGGGAACGCCAATTAGCCTAATCTGCAGGTCTTTGGACTGTGGGAGGAAACCGGAGTACCCAGAGGAAACCCACCAAGCACGGGGAGAACATGCAAACTCCATGCACACAGAGACGGGAATCGAGCCTGGCCGGGAATCGAACCCGGACCCTGGAGGTGCAAGGCGACAGTGCTGGTTTAAATAATTAAATATGTAAAAGCATATACAGTGGTTTGCAAAAGTATTCGGCCCCCTTAAACTTTTCCACATTTTGTCACATTACAGCCACAAACATGAATCAATTTTATTGGAATTCCACGTGAAAGACCAATACAAAGTGCTGTACACGTGAGAAGTGAAACGAAAAAAATCATACATGATTCCAAACATTTTTTACAAATAAATAACTGAAAAGTGGGGTGTGCGTAATTATTCAGCCCCCTTTGGTCTGAGTGCAGTCAGGTGCCCATAGACATTGCCTGATGAGTGCTAATGACTAAATAGAGTGCACCTGAGTGTAATCTAATGTCAGTACAAATACAGCTGCTCTGTGACGGCCTCAGAGGTTGTCTAAGAGAATATTGGGAGCAACAACACCATGTCCAAAGAACACACCAGACAGGTCAGGGATAAAGTTATTGAGAAATTTAAAGCAGGCTTAGGCTACAAAAAGATTTACAAAGCCTTGAACATCCCACGGAGCACTGTTCAAGCAATCATTCATAAATGGAAGGAGTATGGCACAACTGTAAACCTACCAAGACAAGGCCGTCCACCTAAACTCACAGGCCGACCAAGGAGAGCGCTGATCAGAAATGCAGCCAAGAGGCCCATGGTGACTCTGGACGAGATCTACAGCTCAGGTGGGGGAATCTGTCCATATGACAACTATTAGTCGTGCACTGCACAAAGTTGGCCTTTATGGAAGAGTGGCAAGAAGAAAGCCATTGTTAACAGAAAACCATAAGAAGTCCCGTTTGCAGTTTGCCACAAGCCATGTGGGGGACACAGCAAACATGTGGAAGAAGGTGCTCTGGTCAGATGAGACCAAAATGGAACTTTTTGGCCAAAATGCTATGTGTGGCGGAAAACTAACACTGCACATCACTCTGAACACACCATCCCCACTGTCAAATATGGTGGTGGCTTCATCATGCTCTGGGGGTGCTTCTTTTCAGTATGGACAGGGAAGCTGGTCAGAGTTGATTTGAAAATGGATGGAGCCAAATACAGGGCAATCTTGGAAGAAAACCTCTTGGAGTCTGCAAAAGACTTGAGACTGGGGCGGAGGTTCACCTTCCAGCAGGACAACGACCCTAAACATAAAGGGCAACAATGGAATGGTTTAAAACAAAACATATCCATGAGTTAGAATGGCCCAGTCAAAGTCCAGATCTAAATCCCATGGAGAATCTGTGGCAAGATCTGAAGAAAGAAGAAACTGCTGTTCACAAACACTGTCTATCTAATCTGACTGAGCTGGAGAAACATAGGATAGGCAAGGATTTCAGTCTCTAGATGTGCAAAGCTGGTAGAGACATACCCTAAAAGACTGGCAGCTGTAATTGCAGCAAAAGGTGGTTCTACAAAGTATTGACTCAGGGGGCTGAATAATTACGCACACCCCACTTTTCAGTTATTTATTTGTAAAAAATGTTTGGAATCATGTATGATTTTCGTTCCACTTCTCACGTGTACACCACTTTTTATTGGTCTTTCACGTGGAATTCCAATAAAAGTGATTCATGTTTGTGGCTGTAATGTGACAAAATGTGGAAAAGTTCAAGGGGGCCGAATGCTTTTGCAAAGCACTATAGAATGGACATTTGGGAAAAAAAACATTCTGCAAATGGGCAAATATATGTTTGTATATATGTATACACACATCAATCAGCCTTACTTTTTAAACTGTTTACATTAAAGTAACATTGTCGCCTTGAACTTCCAAGGTCCGGGCTCGATTCTCGGCCGGTTTCGATTCCCACCTCTGTGTTTGCATGTTTTCTGCGTCCTCCCACATTCCAAAGACATGCAGATTAGTCTAATTGGTGTTGCTAAAGTGCCTGTAGTTTGTGTATGAGCGTGAGCGCGCATGTGTGCGCACTTTGTGTTGGATTGGCACTGTGTCCAGGGTGTACCCTGCCTCGTGCCGTAAGTCTCCTGGGATAGGCTCCAGGCCCCCTGTGCAGGATAAAGTGGTATAGATGATGAGACATTAAAACCACTGGCAATATCAAAACCCTGACCAGCCCAGTTTCCAGATATGAACCCCACAGAAAACCTCTTGAATGTAATCAAGAGGAAGATGGACTGTCACAAGCCATACACAGCAAAATAAATGTATAAAAGCAAAAGGCAATCCAAAAAAATATTAGTGTGTGTGCCTTTTTTTTGCACTTTAGTATAACATGTCACTATGGTCTGAACATTTTCAATCTTTTCTAGGAGTCTTATCTGCCCACACACATCAGATATGGGAGGGAAACAAAATATCCCTTTATGTGCAGAATTTTAAATTTTACCCCATTTCCTACCCGTTTTCAGACATTTGACAAACAAAAGACGGGAAACACTTCTCTATAATAACCGGTCTATTATGTGTGGTTGTATGAATAGTAAATCCAGAAAATAAAAATCCTAAAACACAAATAAGAGTGGAAGAAAGCTAGGTTAGCTGTTACTGCGTTTCTGTTAGCTATCTGTTAGTTATCTGTTAGCTAGGTTACCTAGTCTTATGAAGTAGAAAGGATGAATAATTTTGTCTAATCAGGTTAAAATCAGACGATCCACATGGAAAAGAAAAGTTTTAATAGTAACAAATTCATTATCTGTTTGCTATTAAAACTATTATTTTCTTTCTCAAAACTTTTTAGAGGAGTAACCCCTATCCTGATACAGTATAGTATCGTATAGTATTAGCCTGCTACCATCAGGGAGGAGACTAAGGAGTCTCCAAGCCAGGACAAGCAGACTGAAGGACAGCTTCATCCATCAGGCGATCAGGAAGCTCAACTCCCTTCCAGCTCTGCGTCCCCTGTGCTCTTCGGCCTCTCCCACCGTCATACTCTGACGCCTTCATTTCTCACACACACACACACACACACACACACACACACACACACACACACACTCATACAGACACACACACTCTCAGACACACAACACTCACACAAATTCACACATACACACACTCACACAGACACTTGCACCTGTCACTTTGTGCTCCATGCACCATTGGTACTTTCACTACTGTACCTCAACCCGGGAAATAAAAAAATAAATTAAAAAAGGACATTTCTTGTTCATACTGTATTTACACCCCGTTTGGTTTACTGGTTTATACTGCTCATTATATTGTAACTTGTCACTTTAATCAACAAAAATAAGCACATTTGCACTATTCCAATTGCACTGTTCCGTTTCTCTCCATATGTGCCTTCTGTGGTGTTAACTGTCCCTTTTTGCAGGACAGTAACTAAATTACCTCACGTCTGTTGTCTTTCTAAGTTTTTTTTATTTTATTTTTTTACCCCTTCAGTGTTATTTGTAACTAGGATGAGAGAAACGTAATTTCGATTCTCTATATGTATGCACTGTACATGTACTGTAGCAGAATTGACAATAAAGTTGACTTTGACGATATTCTAATGAAATTGCCTTAAAAGGTCCTGGTTCTGATACATTCTGATTATTTCTCAAAATTACTAGCCTGAAGATGTATCTAGCTTTGAAATGAAAAATTATGGCGACATTATTCATTGAGTTCAATAAATAATGTTCAATAAAAAATTTTAATGTTAAACTAACTTTAAAAAATAGCAACACTAATAGCTTTACTATTAGGTTGAGTCATGCACAGTTGAATTAGAATACTCTTATAGAATTTGAGAAAGATGTCAGATGTAAAAACAAGCACACAACTTTGGGGACAACAGTAATTTTTTATTGCAAATAAATGACAACCAGTGTTTCCTCACTCCCACTGACAATGAAAGTAAAAGGAGTTTGGAGTTCTTGCTTAAATCTAGCCAGAGAGCAGTTGTTGTCATCCATTAGCTCTTAAATGCTCTCATTTAAAACATAACTCAGTTGAGGAGCTGAGCCCTAAGACAAAGAAGGGTTAGCAAAACCAGCATAAACAATGGAGGGCGTCAAAATAATATCCAAATTTGTATTTTCTCATTAAATATTTTTGGAAAAGATGAAGCGGGCTTACTTTAAGCTTTTGGAGTCCCAACCCAGACTGCGCTTAAAGCAGCATGTTGTATAATCATTCAGCCCAGATTAAAAAAATATATATTTTTACACTCAAAGAATGAGACATGACGAGTCATCAGTTGATCTGTCATTCCTACTTATCTCTCCTCTCAAACTTTCAATCTGTTTATTCATGTCATAAACTGTTTGCTGAAATCCACTTTCCATCAGAACCTTCTGCTCCTGCAATGCAACACACACACACACACACACACACACACACACACAATGCACAAATAAAGTAAATCAAGAGCAGTGGTCCCTGATGAGATAAGGGCCACAATTAATGATCCTGATTAATTAGTCCTGGCTAAAGTACATAAAGTAAGAATTAATCAGTTGTACACTGTACCTTTTAAGAGATACAGTGTGTATATTTAAAAAAAGAAAAGAAAGAAAAACTCAGATATCAATATGTCCAAGTTAGATTCAGCTGTTCAATAACCAAACATGGTACATACAGAGATACATAATATAAACTGTGTATTTTAAAGAGCGATCGTGATGAAAGTCAGATGAACTGAACATACATTCATCTTTGTGGATAAATTCCAGTGAAAGTGCACGGCAAAAAATCCAACTAAATAAATGTTGAATTAATTCACATTGTACTGTTGACATAACTTTTTACAGTAGTATTTGTTGAGACAACAGGCAACATTGTGCTCTTGAAAACTTCGAAGACGTAGACAAAAAAAAAAATCAAGCCAGCAATTATCCTTCACTCATATGCAGTCAGGTGATTTTATATAAAAAAATTAAAAATATATAAAAAAAAACTCCCCCGCCAGACTGACCCTATAAAACTGCACTAAAGAGGTGAATATAACCATTTGTGGACTCTTTATTCTTTTTGGTAAGTATTTATTGAGTTTTTTTTTCTTTATAAAATATGTTTCGGTTAGCTTACAGGTATTTTAGACAGTTAGCACAATATATATGAGAGGCCGGTGTGTTTCCTCTTATCGTTATACTGAGGCACCCTGACCGAGCTTAGCTAACGTTAGGCTTCATGTTACGGCACTGTACAGGAGTTAGCAAGATAAATATTCATAACCATATAAATTCTTTCCCCATTTTGCCCTGTCCTGTGTTGCCAATCAACAGCGTCCTGCTCTACTCCAGCACACACGACCATGCAAACTTTCAGCTAACAAAAGTTCGAGAAAAACTTGAACTGTTTAACAGTTAAAGAGTAATGGTGCTTCAGTACTTGGTTAAGAGATATAAAAATGTCTGTGTTCGTTTGGCTTCAGAGTTGCTAATGCTCATCTACGAGTCTAGCTTGTTAGCTTATCTGTATGAAAACCGAATTGAGTAAATACACGGTTCTTTAGAAAACATCACTCCAAACTTGTGTAGTTACTCCTGAGAATGAATGACAGGGTAAAACCCTTAAAAATATCAAATCCTTTTGAATATGACACAAAGCATAGCTTTAACCAATCCTTAGAATTCCAAAAACAGTGTTTTACACTCTCTATTGGTATATAGTCTAATTAATATATTTTATTTTTATCATAACTAGATATTCTGTGAAATTTATCATCTTTGTCTATATAAGACTCCTCTTGTTTCTTTAACCAGAGCTCTGCAGTAGAGGATTGAGTCAGAGGAGTGACGGCTGGTCTTTTGGAGCTACAGTACAGGAGGAGTGTGGACAGGTGTTGGAGGGGACTAGGTGACTATGCAGCAGTTTTAGGAATGATGTTTGGTCAGGTCTGTGCTCTAAACATTGAATTTCAAAAGAACTGGATGGACAATGTGCTAATTTTTAAAAATGGTTATGATGCTGTAATATAAAACATCAGTGAGAGTCTGATAAGCATCTGCTGTTAAGGAATTTTATTGACCTTTAAGCAAAATAGAACTTGTATTCCCCCTTTTTATGCAGATCACTGTTTTAGCTTTGACTAGTTTTTGGAAGAATAAAGTTTTTCTTAGTAATGTGTGTTTTAATTGTCACGGTGTTGGCCAACTTGTTTTTATAGAAAAACAATCACTTGAACGAACTGCATGTGGGCTAAAATAGGAGACAACTTTCCTTTTTCAGTAGATGAAAAGTTGGGCTAATTAAACACTAAAGAAATATAAGTAATTGAGACCACAACCAATACTACTTGAGCTGACTTAAATATTTGAATTACAAGTTGAGTCAATTTAAGAATATGAACTGGGTACACAACATTTTGTTAAGTTGAGTAAACTTAAAAAAACAAAAAAAAAAAAAGCTGCTCAACTTGTATGAAGAGGTTTGAAAAAGTGGCTTCAGTATTGAAAAATGGTTATTAGCATTTGAGAAAAACTGTTATATAAATTAATTAACTTAATATTGATTTAAATATGTTAGCATAAATGTTTAGTATTTTTAATATCAGTTTGGCATTTTCAATTACATGTGTGACCCATCACATCAAATCAGGTATTAAGTAGGATTTTGTGTGATTTGATGATATTTTAATTCCTGGCTTAATAAGCTCTATTTTTGTGCTAAGTTTATTACTGTATCATGTCTGGTTGCTGAGATATGGCCAGTGAGAATTTGTTTATGATGAGGGTCTCTGAGAAAGTGTCAAAATCCAATTTTGATAACATTTACATGAGAACCTTCAACCTCATTCTGTCACTAGGAATGGCCTGCTACCCCTAAAAGTAACTTCACCATGAGTTCCACCGCTGGAATAATCAGCTTGGATAGTGTTCCTTAATGTGTTTTAAAGCAATATTATAATTTAAACCTTCTCAATTCTGTTAAAAGATATAAACCGATTTTTGCTGAACATTTGATACATTTCACATACGGCGCTCTACTTGCCATAGAGCAAAACAAACATGCAACTTAATCCCTGAATTGGTATGATGGATGACAAATATGTCTAAAAAGCATTTAAATAAACAGTAAGGTTGGATTCGGATTTTTGATAGAACTGTTGTCTGTCATTTCTTACTCTAAGCTTAGCCTCCAGCACTCGTTCATTATCCTCTTTTGCTCGCTGCCTTTCTTTCTCCATGCGTTCCAGCAGCTGGGTCACATTCTTCTCATAGGTCCTTTGCTGTTCCCGGCGTTCCTGCTCATGAAGCCTTGTTGTATTCACTAACGTGTTATTCGCCCGTTGTAGAGCCTCCTTTTGCAAACGCTCCGCTAAGAAGCATATAAACAAATCTATTAATATGTACAGACAGTACAAAAGAGCTCTGAAACAGATTGAAAAATATTTCTGTAAAGTTTTACATAGGTTATCAAAACAATCCTGATGTGTACTCAGTTCCTCTCTTAGCTTTACAATGTGTTGAGCATAGGTAAAAGTGTGTGTGTGTGTGTGTGTGTGTGTGTGTGTGTGTGTGTGTGTGTGTGTGTGTAGTTAGTGTGATTTGTAGCACCATCAGCATGTTTACCAGTGCATGCGCAGTATGTGAGTGATTCCTCTTAGTTCTGAACCATGTGTAACAATAAACATGATTCAGTGTTTTTGCTTGTTACTGTATATTCAGTAAAACAATTTAAAATACTCTCTCTCTCAGGCTGAGCTGCAAGCCATGAATGCACCACTGTCTCCACTTCTTCATCAGAAGTAAATCCTTGTTAAAAGTTTTTTTTTTCTGATAATGTTCCAATACTGGTCTTTAAGAATCCCAAAAAACTGTAAGCACAGATATTCCATCTAATGGTTGACTTTTTAAATGCTTCCATTATAAAATTTGCTTCCTTAAAGTAAAATTGTCTAAACACTTATGTCACCCTTACACCACAAAAACTAAGCACTGCTCTTCTTTTATGCAAATCACAATTGCAGCATCAGTTTTTGCTCACTCCACAGATTTAACCCTTTCATGCAGGAATTATGAGAACCTCAGTCAAGATTTTTTTCCCTAATTGTTTTTATTCCACTCTAGGCTTTTTCATAAGCCTATTTTTCATGGAGTTACAAAGATTTCCACTCAGCTGGACACCATGAGTCATTGAGTCGAACAATTTTCGTGCTGCATGTCTTGGGCTCAACTCAACAAGAAGTCAGTTATTTTGGGTTGTTCGCAAAAACGCACTGATGGATTTTGATATACTCCTTCTAGGGAATTTATATAATCGCCACTTAAACCGGGCCGATGTGATCTAAAAACATTGAAGATGCACAATTGTAGAGGGATTTTTGATATCTCAAACGAGTCAGCCATAACATTATATTCAGTTACAAGTTTAGTGATATCACGATCAGTGACATCACATTGAGTAAAATCGTACTGTGATGCTTTCTTTCCCAGCATCTATTCTACACACATATACATCACAAATGATAACACATGCGCGCACGCACACACACACACACAAACACTCATATCTCACACACACACACTAATGCACTCAACATATTTAGAGCCCAAACTGACATCAGCCCTATATAGTGTATGACGTGTGCAAGTTGTATGGTGCACCTGGGTCACTTTCTAACTCCATGATTGTTCCTGATTTTTATTTCTTTCTACATTGTAAAGGAATGCTGAAGGCGTCCAAAAAATGCATTAATCTCCTTTGAACAGTTGATATTGAGATGTGTCTGCTACTTATGCTCTGTAAATACTTAATAATTCCTCTATTTTTCAGGCTGATAACTCTAAATGAACTTCTCGTCTGCAGCAGAGGTAGGTTTTGGTGTCGCCCTCCTGGGACGGCCTTCATTAGAGCCAGTTTCATTATGGTGCTTGACGGATTTTGCAAATGCACTTGACAATACTGTTCTTGCAAGAACTATTACAGAAAGTCTGACCTCTGTGTCTTAAAATAACAAATAACTGTTGTTTTTGTTGTTGCTACGTAATTACCTAATTCCATATGTGTTATTTTATAGTTTTGAAATCACCAGTATTGTTGTAGAATGTAGAAAATAAATCACTAAACAAAAACAAAGAGATTTGAAAGTGACCTAAAAAATCTTTCCTGATTTTTATTTCTTTCTACATTGTAAAGGAATGCTGAAGGCATCCAAAAATGCATTAATCTCATTTGAACAGTTAATGGTGAGATGTGTCTGCTACTTATGCTCTGTAAAGACTTCATGTTGTTGGTCTTTCAGCTTCTCCCGGCAAGGGGTCGCCACAGCGGAATATCTAGTTCGCACAACAACTTGGCACAGGTTTTTACGGCGGATGCCCTTCCTGACGCAACCCTCCCATTTTATCCGGGCTTGGGACCGACACTGCATCCAGTGGCTGGGGGGTTTGTGCACTGGCTGGGAATCGAACCCGGACCTTCCACATGGCAGGCAAAACACCTACCACTGAGCCACCAGTGCCCCTCTGTAAAGACTTCATAATGCCTCTAACCTGAGGTGCTGTTAATTGGTCTGGACTGTCGCTTAGTGGACCTCTTAGATTGAAGTAAATTTACATTTAATTTGAAAATCAAAGTACCAAAGTGTAAAGGAAGAGTGGAGAGGCTACTGATGGTACAGCTTAATGGAGATAATGATTTCATTGCCCATGACACCTGCCCACACTGACAAATGTACTAATACCTGGTTTAAGGACCATGGTGTCCCCATGCTTGATTGGCCAGAACAGGTTGAATTGTGCTTGAACTCGCTCAACCAAACCCAGAGAATCTATAGTGTATTGTGAGTAGGAAGATGCAAGATACCAGACCCAAAAACACAGAAGAGGTGATGGCTGATATCAGAGCAATCTGGGCTTCCATAACACCTCAGAAGTGCCACAGACTAATTGCTTCCATGCCATGCCGCATTGCTGCAGTAATTAATGCAAAAGGACCAAGTACTGAGTTCTGTACTTTTTGGTAGTCCATCATTTCTGTGATGAATCTTTTTTATTATTTTTTTTATTGGACTTTAGTAATATTCTAATTTTCTGAAATACTGAATTTTGGGTTGTCATTATCTGTAAGCCATAATCACGTAAATTTAAATTAATAAATATCAGTCAGTGTAATGAAACTATATAATTTAATATACTGTATCTATAGCTAACTTATGGACATGGACCTGTATACAGGGAATAAAATTCCTTTTGAAATTTCATACTTTTTTTACATTTATTTGTCTTAAAATGTGATATAATGTGTGTTATAATATAATTGAGAATAAAAACATAATGATAGTGGAAAAAGTATATGAATTCTTCTGTCAATGACCTCAAAAAAGCTAACTGGGGTCAGCATACTGTACCTGGAGTCTTGTTAAGAAAATTAATTTGAAGGTGTCGACTAGAGCTACTGTACAGTACTTTGATTAAAAATCGCTCTAACTTTTTGGGTTTATTCCACGCAAGAATAATACTCTTATGAGAGCCATACCTCACCACAAAGAGCTTTCAGAGGATCTATGATTCAGAATTTTTATTTAAGCTGGAAAGGGATACAAAGTGTTTTCAAAAACTTTGCCAAAAAATTTTCAGTACAGTCTCCATTTACAGTAGGAAATGGAGACACTTTCGGACTGAGCACAACTACAGTATATCTCATCAATGAGGTAAAGGAACAAGCGAGTGACAGCCAAAGATTTGAAGGCATGATTGGTAATGGCTAACATGAGTCTACAGTATGGAAAACATTGAACAAGTATAGGTCCTGTCCATGACAGGACACCATAAAGGAAGCCGATGCTTACTAATAAGAACATTGCTGCATGGCTGAATTTTGCCCCTTTTGCAAGCAACCTCTCTCGCTCGTTTTGCCCATTATATATTCGATAATATTTACTGCACATTCCTATATGTTATATTTGTGTCTTACATGCATACAGTATTTGTGTCTTATTTTAGGGCTCCAAGTTGGGTGCCATATTTTCTAGCTCAACTTGCTTTTACTTTCCACAACACACGTTGGTCATACTGTACATGTATACATCACTTTCGATGTACAAGTCAGACATAGAATACCATATGATACCTTTCCTGTGCACACACACACACAGCAGGCATATTACAGAAATATTCATATTGGTCATATTGGATATATTTCTTTATAGCTCAATAAACTAGACCATCCTACAGCAACAACAGGAGCGAATTAAGAACTGCAGAGAGAAGATCACAGCAGTCTCTTACCAGACTCTTCTCTCCAAATTCTTATGTGACGTGAGTTCTGCCAAAACTGCCTTCTACAGGGAAAAGCTGGAAGCCTCTGCACATAATCCTGGCAAACTCCACAATATCTTCTCCTAACTACTCAACCCACCGGCATCCTCTCTGACTGCTGATAACTTTGCCACATTTTACAATGGGAAAATTGCAGCAATCTGCCAGTCCTTTGCTTCCCACCCAAATCCTACACCAGAACTTCAGGATCTTCCTTCGCCTCTCTTAGCAGTATTCTCCAACCTGTCATCTGATGAGATTCAGCAGATCATCTTGTCATCCAATCCCACCAAATGTTCTTTAGACCCAATCCCTTCTACAATGCTCCAGGCCATCTCACGGGACCTCCTTTCTTTCGCCACAACCATCATTCTATATCATCCGGTCATGTTCCTGCTGCTTTTAAGAAGGCAAGGGTTATTCCCATCTTCAATAAACCCTGCCTGGATCCAGCAGAAGTCAGCAACTATCGCCCGGTATTTTCAACCAAATGTCTCATTATCTATCACATATCAACCATAATGATCCCAACCAATCTGGATTCAAAGTGGCACTTTCCAAACTATGCTGCTAGATCAACTAATCTATCATCTGTCTTCATCCTCCTGGATGTGTCAGCTGCATTTGACACAGTGATCCACACGATTCTATTATCCATTCTTAAAAGCCTTGGAATCTGATTAAAGCTTACTATGAGTAAAACTGAACTGCTGTTCATTGCTGCCGTTTCATCACCCGGTCAAGACCTTGTGATATTCCTGGACAACAATCAGAGCAATCAGTGTGTGCGTGTGAGTGCGTGTGTGTTGGGGGACGTTGAGTGGGGGGTATTGTGTACCTTCTTTTTTCTGTTCTGCTGCATTGAGGCACTGATCAGCTAAAAGAATATTCTTCTCAAACTGCTCATTCTCCCTCAGATACTTACTTAACACTTCCTCACTCTGAAAACACACACACACACATTACTTCATGTACAGTATTTCACACATAATTATTCCTATTTTGAAGAGATTTCTCACACTAGTTAGAAAATATGTTAGCAGTCATACCATGAATCTTTTGTGTGTGCGTGCTTTGTATTCATTTGTGCAGCTCTGCAGTTTATTGCGATACTCTGTGTAGCCACCAGGCCGCATAAATGAACCATTTTTCATTGCTGCCTCCAACTGGTTAAACACCCGGTTGAGGTCCCTCTGACAAACATTTGACCACTCCTCCTTATTCTGATTACACCGATTCTGATACAAAGTCTGGATCTCTTCCTTGTGGGGGAAGAGAGAGAGAGAGAATTTATGTCAATATTTATGTTAGAGGTACAAAAAAGTAGTTTAACAAAATTTGTTTTTGCAATGTACATTGAGCTTCTGCTGTGCATTGTGCTCAGTGTCATTAAAGGAATTGCTGATGAAGACTTTTATAGCTGTCGTTTCTGCTTTGCTGTGGTTGTTCGATAGTTCAGATGGGTCTACTGGAAGGTGGACCGCCTCCAAAACATCACGGTAGACCTGCAGGCCCTGTTCAATGGCCCGTTCATTCTGGATCTTAGCCAAAGTCTCCACTGCACTCTCCAAACAAGGAACCTCACCACTACGAATTGCCTCCACATAGATCTCTGCCAGATTGCCAAAAGCTAATAAAACAAATGCAACATCCTTGTATTTTAGAAAGCAACATTCACAACATCTGCCATTTGTTCAAAGTGCTGCTGTAACAGATATTTACTGACCACTGCCAGTGAGCGTCTGTCCTCTTGCTAGGGTTTTTGGTTTCGCATTGCTAAACACATAGCTGCAGAACTCCTTAGTGTGCTTCAGAAACCGTGGGTTGAGGTCATTCTCAGTTAGCTCATCCATTCGTATTAGGTCATCATCATCTCTAGTTGGACGTGGTAATACAAAACACCTTCGTTCTGCAAAAAAGCTACGCAAATAGCGCCTGGGCAGGTTGAACTTATCAACACTGGCTGAAACACCTAGAAATTTAAAAAGAAAAAGTCCTTATAAATATTCAGATTATACAGTGGTGACTCAGACATTTAAGGTAACCCCTGTGTTACTAATTGGAAGGGTATGGGTTTAAGCCCCAACACCACTAAGCGGCCACTGTTGAGGCTTTGAGCAAGGCCCTTAACCTTCTGCTCCAGGGGCACTTATATCCTGGCTGACCCTGTGCTTTGACCAGCTTTTTAACTTAAAAAGAAAAACATTTCACTGCACTGTAAAATACATGTGACTAAATATTAATAAATGTCATTAATTAGGTAATTAGGTTATTCATAATTGTTTTTTTTATTAATTATTAAAATTGTTTTTTTAATAAAACATTGAAATAAATACAGAAAATAAAGAAAATGTCATTGAAATAATGTTGAATGATTGACCCCCACACCATATTGCAAATACAACCTGAAAGCAACAAAATATTAACATACGTTTATAGCATTTAAGTACCGTACCATCTAAGCAGCCGAAGCATATGCCTGGTTTTACAGGACAGATCTCAATGGTAAACAGTGCTCCAAATTACTGTTGCTATAGCACTTCACAAATAAAAATGGGCACCTGTCTTTTTCACCTATTGTCTATACTGTATGTGTATAGTACAATTCCTAAAAAAAAAAGAACTGAGCTACAAAAAATACATTACTCAGAGATGTACTTGAGTAACATTCAATCAACTTTGCTCTTCTCCTTTCTTTTTCAAAACTAAATGAGCACAGTGGCCCGGGGGTAGATGGCACTTTACGATGCTGAAGATAATTAGCTGGACACATCGCTCCAACTGCATTAGGGCTGCATTAGCTCTTTCCCACTAGCTACTCATCCACAGGGACAGCCGGGGACCACTTCAATCAGCCAATCAACATAACTCCATACATTCTTTATTCAGTTGCAATACCTCACTTGAATCACTTCAGAATTAAGCCAATTTTGTTTACATTTCTAGTTTTGGGTACCCTTGCTCTTTTATCTTATAGTATTATTATTATAGTGGTCAAAATTGTGTCTTAGTGGTTATCACTGGGACCTCGTGCTGGCAGAGTTGGAGGTTTACATATCGCCTCGAGTCTGTGATTTTGCTTATTCTCCTCATGGTGAGTTTCATCTGGGTACTCCAATTTCCTCCCACAGTCCAAAGACATGCAACGTAGGCTGATTGGCATTACCAAATTGCCGGTAACCTATTATTGGATGTGTGAGTGTGTGTGACCTGACTTGTTCTACTGAGTTCTGGGGTAGGCTCCAGGTCTCCTGTTGACCTACAAAGGATAAGCAGTATAGACACTAGAAATTGTAGACTGCTATTATTAAACAATGACATGGATTCTTATTAGAATTCAGAACTGGATTTTGACTTGGCCGTTGTAGAACAGTTTGTTTGTTTGTATTTAATCATTTCTGCATTGTTTTACCATAGTGTTTTATACCACTGTACTTATTAAAGGTTGGGTACCATTACCCCTAAATTTATCGACAGGTATAAGGTTTTAATTTAAGTGCAAACAATGACTTGAAGCATTTTTTTTCTGCCAAGAGTCAAGTCAAGTCATAGACAGGGATACTGAAAGGCAGGGATATTAAAAGATGACACATGTTATTACTGACCACTTTTAAACTTCAAAGCAAGTTCCAGATATTCATCAGCAGTGATGGCCTTGCCTTCCTTCTCCAGCTTCAGAATAAAGTCTCGCACAGCCCAGATGAAGGAGGGAAAATATCTCATGAACTCTACTGAGTTATCATGGTCATCGCCTGTCTGTGCTTTCACCCGGATGTGCTCAGTCAGTTCTGTCACATAGCTGCAGAGGGTATAGTTCAAGAAAACAACACTATCATGTGTATCTGGTGTTTGTATACTCTATATGTGTGTTTTTCAGCAAAGGATACTGCAGCTTCTCAAGTGCATTGTTGTCTATGACTCCAAGGCTGTTGTAGACCAGAGTGCTACTTAGCAGGACAGCCAGGCAGAACATCCATGTGTCATGCTTTTCATCACCCTAGAAGGCCAATGACTTGGTATGATTAAATGACCTGACACATCATCATCAGTGATTTATTCCTACATACAGCATCACTGTACTAAAAATTCACCTATTGATATAAACCAATACATAACTGTACAGTAACTTTTCAAAATCTTTTTTTAAAATGTATTTTATTTTATTGCACTGTATTTTACAAACCATATCACAAAATTATATATCTTAAATGCAACTTTTTTTTTTTTAGGTTTTCCTAAAAAAATTAACAGCTGTGTAAATATATTTTCATGATAATGGAAAGAAGAGAAGAAAGAGATATTGACACTGTTAGTAATTGCCTGGTAACTGTCTTTGTTATCGTCTGTACCTTGTCCACATCCCCGAGACCCTCAGTGTCCAGTAGAACCAGTGTGTATCCTGGGTTAGTGGGGTGTGGGACACACCACATCCAGATGCCTTTAGTTGTTGACTCTATGGTGCTGCCAAGAGCAAAGCCTGAAACAAGCACAAAATACTGCATAACCATACTATTACACATGATGCCATATATTTTCTTGTAACATAAGTATATATATATACTCAGCAAAAAAAGAAACGTCCCTTTTTCAGGACTGTGTATTTCAACAATAATGTTAAATAATACATTATAAAATAACTTTACAGATCTTCATTGTAAAGGGTTTAAACAATGTTTTCCATGCATGTTCAATTAACCATAATCAATTAATTAACATGCACCTGTGGAATGGTCGTTAAGACCTTAACAGCTTACAGAAAATAGGCATTTAAGGTCACAGTTCTAAAAACGCAGGACACTAAAGAGACTTGTCTACCGACTGTGATAAACACCCAAAGAAAGATGCCCAGGGTCCCTGCTCATCTGCGTGAACGTGCATTAGGCATGCTGCAGGGAGGCATGAGGACTGCTGATGTGGCTAGGGCAATAAATTGCCATGTCCGCACTGTGAGACGCCTAAGACAGTGCTACAGGGAGACAGGAAGGACAGCTGATCATCCTCGCAGTGGAAGACCACGTGTAACAACACCTGCACAGGATGGGTACATCGAATATCACACCTGCGTGACAGGTACAGGTTGGCACCAACAACTGCCTAAGTCACACCAGGAACACACAATCCCTCCATCTCACAGCAAGAACTGACAAATCTGGTCCAGTTCATGAGGAGGAGATGCACTGCAGTACTTCAAGCAGCTGGTGGCCACACCAGATACTGACTGGTACTTTTGATTTTGAGCCTCCCTTCATTCACGGACACATTGTGAAACATGTGTAGTTTATGTCTTATGGTGTTGACTCTTTTAGTGTTCATACAAATATTTACACATTAAGTTTACTGAAAGTAAAAACAGTTGAAAGTCAGAGGACGTTTTTTTTTTGCTGAGTATACTGTATATACTTTTTCAAGGCACTGTATATATATATATATATATATATATATATATATATATATATATATATATACATATATATACATTGGCTTGCAAAAGTATTTGGCCCCCTTGAACTTTTCCACAATTTGTCACATTACAGCCACAAACATGAATTAATTTTATTGGAATTCCACGTGAAAGACCAATAGAAAATTTTGTACACGTGAGAAGTGGAATGAAAATCATACATGATTGTAAGGGTTAACCCCTAGAGGTTAACCCCTAGAGGGTGTGTTTGTAGTTATTTTGGTTCTGTTTAACTTCAGTTCCCAGGCTGCACCTCGGCCAGGTGACGTAAGCATTCACCTGAGCCAAGGAAGGTAATTAAGAGAAGTATAAATAGCCTGTTTCAGTTGAATACGTTGTCTTGCATTAGTATGGCTTGGTTTTTGTGTTGGGTGTTTATTTGATTTTAAACAAATATTAAAAGATTACTAGGTGCTCTCATCGAAGGGCTTTTGTTTGTTTTATGTTTAACTCGAATAAGTCTACTGAACCGCCAGCTCGCCTCCTGCAGTTATGCCACAAACACGCCGACACACAAGAAGAAAACGTGACAATGATTCCAAACATATTTTACAAATAAATAACTGCAAAGTGGGGTGTGCGTAATTATTCAGCCCCTTTGGTGTGAGTGCAGTCAGTCGCCCATAGACATTGCCTGATGAGTGCTAATGACTAAATAGAGTGCACCTGTGTATAATCTAATGTCAGTACAAATACAGCTGCTCTGTGACAGCCTCAGAGGTTGTCTAAGAGAATATTGGGAGCAACAACACCATGAAGTCCAAAGAACACACCAGACAGGTCAACGATAAAGTTATTGAGAAATTTGAAGCAGGCTTAGGCTACAAAAAGATTTCCAAAGCCTTGAACATCCCACGGAGCACTGTTCAAGCGATCATTCAGAAATGGATGGAGTACTGTAAACCTACCAAGACAAGGCCGTCCACCTAAACTCATAGGCCGAACAAGGAGAGCGCTGATCAGAAATGCAGCCAAGAGGCCCATGGTGACTCTGGACGAGCTGCAGAGATCTACAGCTCAGGTGGGGGAATCTGTCCATAGGACAACTATTAGTCGTGCACTGCACAAAGTTGGCCTTTATGGAAGAGTGGCAAGAAGAAAGCCATTGTTAACAGAAAACCCCGTTTGCAGTTTGCCACAAGCCATGGGGACATAGCAAACATGTGGAAGAAGGTGCTCTTGTCAGATGAGACCAAAATGGAACTTTTTGGCCAAACTAACACTGCACATCACTCTGAACACACCATCCCCACTGTCAAATATGGTGGTGGCAGCATCATGCTCTGGGGGTGCTTCTCTTCAGCAGGGACAGGGAAGCTGGCCAGAGTTGATGGGAAGATGGGTGGAGCCAAATACAGGGCAATCTTGGAAGAAAACCTCTTGGAGTCTGCAAAAGACTTGAGACTGGGGCGGAGGTTCACCTTCCAGCAGGACAACGACCCTAAACATAAATCCAGGGCAACAATGGAATGGTACTTGAGTACTGGCAGGGCTCTTCAAGATAAGGCATATTGGAATTATACCAAGCTGCAGACTTGTCTCTTCGTGCAACAAAGCAGACGGCTCGTGTTATCGGCCGTTTTATGGCTGCTACGGTTTTCGCAGGAAGCACCTGTGGCTAAATCTCAGGCGCATCAAGGATAGGATTGCGCATTTCTCCTTAATGCCCCTATCTCGCCTTCTGGCCTGTTTAGCGATATTGGTAACTCACTAGGTTCTGGGGCGAAGTTATACGAACAAGCTTTTGGGAAATTCCCTCCCCGCCGTGCTCAAGAGTCGGGATTGTCGGCCACCCAGTCTCGACCGGGTCTGACTCTTGCTAGGAGGGTGTTTTTTTTTGGACCCGGGCACCTCCTCGTAAAGATTGGGGTGCGCCGCGTTGCACTATCTTCCCCAAGAGGTCAGAGTGATACCTCTGGCACCCCCAGGAGGTCAGTGTTCTTGCTCCGCCACCACTGGTGTTTCAGGCAACACCAGTCTCCAATAGGCTGTTAGTTCTTCGTTTTTTCCTGCCATGTTTCAGGATGCCGAACATCTAACATCCCCCCCCCCGTTTAACCAAGCCGCCGAAACTTTTGCCCTTTTCTGAGAAACTGGCAGCGTGGAAGCTACTGCCAGGTATATCTCCTTGGGTGCTAAGCACTGGAGAGAGAAACTACAGGATTCAGTTCTCACTTCACCCTCTGTGTTTTCAATGGCGTGGTCTCCACTTCCATGAAACTGGAAATTTCTGACAATCGATTTAAGGACGCTTACTTTCATAAAGAAACATTGCCACAACAAAGGAAGATCCTGAGGTTCGCTTTCGGGGGCAAAGCTTACCAGTATCGGGTCCTTCCATTGGTCTAGCTCACCCGCACATATACAAAATGCATGGATTTAGCCCTGGTTCTTACGGGAGTCCCAGGGCATCCGGTGGCTAGTGCTTCGACATCAGCATGTCGTCCTAGCTCATCTCTGTTCTCAGGATTGAGACCCAACGCCACGAAAGCGTGCTCTTTCCTGTTCAGAGGACAACACATTGGGTGCCATATGGGATTCGATCGTAAGTGGGCACAGCTGTCTCCCACTCGTGTCGAACTCATTCTCAACACCCTCAAGGAAAACAAGCTAGACCAGAAAGTGACCATCACTTTCAGACATCCTAGCTCTCATGGCAGCTGTATCCACGGTGACACCTTTGGGCCTTCTGCACATGAGAGCATTGCAAGTTGTGGCTAAGAACCAGGTGATTTCACTAGGGCCAATCCCCAATAAGGGTTACGCGCCAGGTGCTTCGTACCCTTTCTATGTGGTTCAGACCCTGGTCTCTACTCTGGGTCCCACTCTACAGTAAGTTCATCTTGTCGTCGCTGAGGCTAACGATAGATGCTGCCCTCACAGGCTGGGGTGCTGTCTCAGATGACCATCCAGCCCAAGAGAGCTGGAGAGGCCATCTTCTCGCACGGCACATCAATTGCCTCGAGATGATGGCTTTATTTCTGGCCCTAAAGCACTTCCTCCAGCAGTTGAGAGGCTGCCATGTCCTAGTGCGGGTGGATAACACTATGGCAGTCTCATATATTACCAGGGCGGACTGTGCTCGCGCCGCTAATAGCTAGCGCACCAGGTTCCTGTCCCTCAGGGCGATTTACATTCCAGCATGGATGTGGGAGCAGTAGTACTGTCCAGTCTATCTCTGACACACGAGGAATGGAAACCCCACTCAAGTAGTCAGGGAGAGATTTCATGTAGCAAGGCGGACCTCTTGCCTTGCAAGATATGCTTCGCCTTTTACTGCCCTTCAGATTTTCGTCCACCGCATCAGCTAGTGGCGTAGGTCAGAGCAGCTTCTACATGTTTTGGATGAGAGATGCTATTGCCCTCTCCTATGAGGCGCGTGGGCTCACTTCGCCTCTAAGAATCAGGGCTCTTTCAACCAAGGGGATTGCCTCATCTATTGCACTAGCAAGAGGTATTCCCCTGCAGCAAGTGTGTGCCAAGCAGGTAGACCCAGTCCACTGCCGAAATGTTTCAGTGCTGGAGCTTCTGCAGGAAAAGCTTGTCCTTGGGCTTGTGCCCTAGTACCCTCAGGATGTACTTAACTGCATTGTTTGAAGCCTTCTGTCCTCCGCCTTTTACAGCTTCGGAGCAGGAGAAACTTCACTTACTGTCCAGTATGTGCTCTTCAGATTTACATCCACCGCATCAGCTAGTGGCATAAGTCAGAGCGCCACTATACTGGGTGAGAGATGCATATTGCCCTCTCCTATGAGGCGTGTGGGTTCACTTCGCCTCTGGGAAGCAGGGCTCATTCAACCAGGGTGATCGTCCCAGTCTGCACCAGCAGGAGCTATCCCCTGCAGCAATTGTGTGGCGCAAAGGGTTGGTCCTCCCCACACATATTTCTTACATTTATAATCTGGATGTTCATGCTACTCCGGGCTCACTGTCCCCGAGTTAGCTGCCCAGGCATAGTTCTGAGACCTTCTCGGCTTTGTGCGCACACGCTACACAACCTTGGGGTCCAGACACCTGTAGTGCTGCGGCGTTGGTATTCTCGTTCCCATAGCGTTTTCACGCAGCATCGAGTGCAGCCTTGAAAAGGAACATCTCGGGTTACTTTGCTGTAACCCTGTTCCCTGAAAGGCGGGAACGAGATGCTGCATCCGAATGTCGCACTACCACGTGACCGGATGTCCGTTCAGACAAATTAATCTGAGGTTTGTTGCTGACTCACTTGTATTTATAACCTCCACCTGCATCTAATCAGATGACGTCACCTGACCGAGGTTATATATATAGCCAAATTTTGGCGTGTTTGCACACATGCTTCACAACCGGCAACTGGACAAAATGGTTCCCATAGCGTTTTCACGCAGCATCTCGTTCCCGCCTTTCAGGCAACAGGGTTACAGCAAAGTAACCCAAGACGTTTTACTTGTCCATAAGACATTATTCCAGAAGTCTTGTGCTTTGTTCAGATGTAGTTTTGAGAACCTCAGTCATGCTACTGTGTTCTTTTAAGACAGAAGAGGTTTCTCCTGTCAACTCTTCCAAACAAATCTTACTTGTTCAGTCTTCTTTTAGTTCTTCTAACAAATCTGATCATTTTGATTCATACATATTTTCTCACACATTTTATACCAATTTCCATAATTGTCTTTTGATTTTGTAAAGTTTCTCTGACTGTTGTTAAAAGTACTATACAAAAAAAATAATTGAATTGAATTGAAGCAGCAACAATTGCTTCTCTAAGACATTTGCCTATGTTTTTCCCTCTTGGCATTGTGTTAACATACATAACTGAATGCTAGACCTGCAAACTGATCTCTGCATACCTGATGATGGTCAATTAATCAAGGGCTAATGCTCAGCTGCACCTGGCTGCAAATTACTCTCTTAGACCCTATGGAAACAATTTTTTTTTTTTTACATAAAATAAAACATCAGATCCAATCAGCCCTGATGTCATATACTGTACTGTAGGCTGCCGTTGAAGAATTCAGATGAAGTTGTTAGGATGAAATTGTGAGATGAATATTTTGGACTGATGAGGCCAAGGTGGAGATATTTGGTTATGCAGAGCACCTAGCAAACCAGTCGCTGGGATAACTATAAACCTCACTTTATACCAAAATGTTCTTGGGACAACTGTAAGGCCAAATGTAAGGCATGTCAAAGGACAATGATCCATAGTAATCAATTTTAATTGCTGAAGAAAAAAAAAATCAAGGTTTTAAAATGGTTAAGACAAAGTCCAGACTTCAAGACCACTGAGAAATCTATGCATTAATGAATAACATTGCCCACTGCGTGATGTCTTTTCCATGTCATTTTTTGGGCGTCCAATTTCCGTCCATTGATGGGGTTGTTTTGTAACGCCAGGCGACGTCTTTTTTGTCTACCGCACGTCTAATGTTGACGTCGGTGGGACCTCCATGAATGGGCTATTTATAGTCCAAAAGTGGTCCAAATGTGGTCGTTTGTGGACATCTTTTCCACATAAAATTTTGACTTAACATGTCATTTTTATACAACTTCTATGTAGTCCTATGTTTCAAGAGGGTGGATGACATGTTTGGAGAGACAAGTTGGCTTAATTGCTTCACAATGCAAGCGGATGGGAGTACTTATTCACAGCACACATAAAGCGTGGGAAAAATATTCACCAGACCCAATTCACATTCAACAGATCACACACACATAACACACCCAACTTGGCCGAAGCCACCAACCCAAACACCTTTCCCAAACAGGGTCGACACAAAGCAACCCCCCCGTCGTCAGCCGACGCCCCGCCCACGCCACGCCCCCACCCGAGCCGTCCCCGGTCACCATGCCTCTCTCAGTCTTGGAGGCGTGAAGGCGTCGGCGCTGGCGTTGTGAATGCCGGGGGCCTTTTGTGGGGGAGGGAGGAGCGCAAACATTGTCTGGAAGCGGTCCGGCCTCCGCAGAGTTTGATGTTTCGCTGGCGTGCAGCTGGTAGAAGCAAGACGGTCTCAGTGGAGCACAACTCGCGCTGCCCCGCCACCCACACACGGTAGACGACATCAGAGAACTGAGCAATTACCGTACAGGGGCCCACCCAGTGGGACATAAGCTAGTCCTAAAACACATACTGCCACTCCCTTACACCAAGTGGCCGCTTGGTGTAGCGGGTAGAACACTCGACTAGTGATCTACAAAGCGCCAGTTCGAATCCCGAGTGATGTTTACAGGGCAGTGGTGGCTCAATCGGTTAAGGCTGTGGGTTTCTGGGTTACTGATCGGAAGGTCGGGGGTTCGAACCCCAGCATCGGCAAGTTGCCACTGTTGAGCCCTTGAGCAAGGCCCTTAACCCTATCTGCTCCAGGGGCGCTGTAAGCTGGCTGACCCTGCGCTCTGACCCCAGTTTCCTAATTGGGATATGCGAAGAAGAAATTTCGCTGTGCTGTAAAAAGTACATGTGACAATAATTGAATATTCTTCTTCTTCTTCTTCTTACACGTCCAAATGACGTCCAAAAAAAAAATCCAGATTAGGTCAAATGTTGAACTTCAAAATGACGTCCAAGTTGGGTCATGGTTGGACGTTCAAATAGTGGACCTAGTTTGGACGTCGAATAGATGTCCAGAATTGGTCATGGACCGACGGACCCAATACAGACATGATCTGCACGTCTATCCGACGTCCAATGTTTAGTGGGTGTTGAACTAAAGCAGTAGTTACAACTAAATGTTGTAAATAAGAGTGGGACAAAATCTCTCCAAAATGTAAGAAACATAAACTCCTACAAAAAGATTTAATTCAACGTACTATAACTAAAGTTGGTTCTGCATGATATTTAGTTATAGGGTGTATACTGCACGCGATGACACAGACTGGGACGTTTTCCGCAATTTGTTGATGACATCAATGTACTTACGGAAGCGGTTGCGAGATTCAACTGGAACAAGCAGACAATACGGTGCAAGAAATGATCATCAGAACGTTTCCCAGTCAGAAGCTGTGGGTGGATAAAACCATCCGCAACACTATACGCACCACTGCTTATAATGCGGGACTTGCGTTGGGTGACATGCACTCGTACAAGGCTGCATCATACTGTATAATGTTTTGAAAGTGGTGATGGAGGCAAAGCAGCGCTACGCGGACGTATCTTTGGCAGATGACCTAAGCACCTTCTATGCACGCTTCAAGGCTCCAGCTAACAATGCTAATGCTAAAAATAATGCTAATGCTATGGGCTACAGACAGGAAGATCTTCTCTGAACATGATGTGAAGAGAGCCTTTGAACACCATGTACTCAGCAGGACCAGATGGGATCTCAGAGCCTGCACAGACCAGCTTGCATCTGTGTTTACAGAAATATTCAACCTCTCCTTATCCCAGTCAGTAATCCCCACATACTTTAAAGAGTCCATTCTTGGTCCAGTCCCAAAGAAACTCCATCTTGCTTCACTCAATGACTACCACTCTATAGCCCTCAGTAGTGATGAAGTGCTTTTAAATGGCTGGTCGGAGACTTCAACATCTCTTCACTACCCAACTCACAAGATCCACTACAGTTTGCATACCGTCCAAACCACTTAACTGATGATGTCATTTCTTACCTCCTTCATACATCATTCAGTCACTTGGACACTAGAAAGGGGAATTATGTTAAAAAGCTCTTTGTGGACTACAGCTCAGCTTTTAATGTTCACTTTACATTTCTACTTTATTTTATTTTATTGTAACAAAATTGTTGATTTTGTATTTTATATTCTATATGTTGATTTTATATTTTATTATTTTATATTCTTTTATAATCTCTCCTATTTTGCCTCCTTACTTCCTTTTTCCTTTTCAAGGTCGTATAACCATTACACTGCATATCATATTGTGCATGGTTGTGTATGTGACGTATAAATAAACTTAAATTTAAATTTGTATTCATTATCTCCCCACCTGGTTGACTTTTTTGGTAAAATTATTACATATTGAAATCTGTTGTCTTTTTGTTGTTATTGTTATCACTTGAGGTTGAATTGGGAGATTTGTGTTTCCTGATCTTTAAATATTTTTTAGCTAAGACTTTCTCACATTTATACTGAATAAGAGCACAAGATTATAATTAATTTTTATAATACTACAATGGCACACATTCAAATTCCTTCATATGTAGAAGTATTCTGACAATTTTATTAGAAGGTGAAGGTCAAACACAAGGTGTTATACAGTACACTATAGACTAGACTATTTTTACCTTACCTGTTTGTTGTCCTGCTAGGCGGTTCATGAGGTAGGACTTCCCTGTGCGGTAGAGACCCACTATAGATACCACAACAACTGGCTGAGAAATCCTGTCCAGTATTTCCTTAGCTTTCTCCACAACATACAGACGTCCTTCAGAATCAGTGCTTATCAGACATTCTGGCTTCTCCATTGCTTTGAATATCTGATTATTATCACAACACAGCAATACACATACATGTTGTTTAGTTCCAGTTCAACACAAATGCAAACATAAAATATTTCACATATGATTCATGAATTTATTTAGGGCACTGGTGGCTCAGTGGTAGGTGTTTCTCCTGTCATGCGGAAGGCCCGGGTTCGATTCCCAGCCAGTGCCCAAAACCCCAGCCACTGGATGCAGTGCCGGTCCCAAGCCCGGATAAAATGTGAGGGTTGCGTCAGGAATGGCATCCGGTGTAAAACCTGTGCCAAGTTGTTGTGCGGACTGGGTACTCTCTGGTACCATAAAATCATGAATTTATTTATTTATTTATTTTACATTCATTTAAAAATCTGACTTTTTATGGTTCTGGAGCAGTGACTTATTTTTTTTTTTTTTTGCTGAGCTTTCTTTGAGGTTATGTTGTCTTGTTTTATTGTTTATAATAGATAATTTTGTACCTACTTCCTCCAGTGTTATTATAGATAGATAGATAGATAGATAGATAGATAGATAGATAGATAGATAGATAGATAGATAGATAGATAGATAGATAGATAGATAGATATTAATAATTTTTAGATGAATATTTTTGGGCTGTGGAATTCAGAGTTTCCATTATGTCTTATGGGGAAATTCCCTCTGAGACAAAATGGCATCCGGGATTCCCCTTGCGATTTAAAAGCCCAGAGACAACTGTGTGTGAAGTTGCAGTGTGTGAGATTCATTTTCTATACCTAGCCAGGAATTGAACCCAGATTCTGGAAGTGCATCGCAACAATGCTAACCACTAAGCCACCATGCCACCTAAGGATGTCAGTATTAGCAGTATTAAAACCTAAAAGAACACAGTCTTTGTTGATCATGTTCATCACCCTGCATGTTAATAATGCTCATGTTAACATTTTTTTTTTTTTTTAAACTGAACAATTCAGATTACTGGTTATATCAGATCTGTCAAGAGGAATGGGCTAAAAGTCCAGCAACTTATTTTAAGAGGGAATGTAATGAAAGCAAGACAATGTATTAAAAAAAAAGTTTAAAGTTCGAGGATGTGCAAAATATTCAAATGTACATTAATATGTAATGTGCAATAAATTCCAATGATTTCAATAAAATATAACATGTATCTGACTGAACTTCAGTACTACACAACATCCTGTCATCAGACACATATAAAAATGGACTGTGCAAGATTTTACGGGATAGCTGATAAGGTTGTGTGCTTGTTGTGGAAGGGGAATTTACAGTACAGTAGTTTGTGTCTAAAAGGCTTAGTTTACTAATTCTTAGTTATGCTTTTTTGTATGCAATTTTGTATATGCTTGGTAGTATTTATGTTTAAAAAAAATCATACAAAAGCAAATACTCTGTCATACTGTAACAGCAGTGAAAAAGGCAAGCCATACACCCACAGAGGAGGCCAAGCCATAGGAAGCACTTCTGGAGGAGCAGCAGGGGGCGGTGTTATAAATAAATAAATAAATGAATGAATAAATGTATTCTGTATAACCTATTGAGAACATATACAGACTGGTCTCTAGTAGGGGTGGGCCGATAAACGATACCATATTGAATCGCGATTTATTTGATTTTAAGAACGATGAAAAGCTCTAGACATTTTTTGCTCGATATGGATTAATCTAAGAGCCAATCACACAGCAGAACAATACGATAACAACCAATCAGCGTGCAGCTTGCGCGTGCCGTGCAGGTCAAAGATAATTTCCTACCGCACTTTGCGAAGCAAATTTGACACCAGGACGACAATAAATAAATAAAAAATGAGTAGAAGCAGCGACGAAAGTGAATCTAGCCTCGAGTTATTATCCAAAGATGTTGAAATTGTCGACATAAAAGGTAGCACGAACTCCGTTATATGAACGCATCACCCAAACGACCACACTGAGAGCATGAAAATGCGGGCCAATGCTACTCAGTCAACTAGCAGGGCTAGCAGTGGGGCTGTACCAAAGCAGATATCGATCGTGTCGTCTTTCGTGGCCATTACACCTTATGAAAGTTGTTCCAAAAGGAGCAAGAATATAACCAGGGCGCGGTTTCTCGATAACACACACTATTCGCGCGCTAAGAAGACTCTTAAGATATATCTTACGTTAAGTGATAACTTTTCTAAGTGTATTTCTCTTTCTCTTTCTTCTTACCAAGACGTTACAAGGCGCTGTCTACAGTGAAGGTCCTGAATTATCTGACATCGGTTGCTCAGGAATCGATTTTTGACTCCTTTTTCATGACAGCGTTAAGAAAGATGGCACTTTCTATGCAAATTAAACATTGCACTAAATTATTTTAATAGCGTTTATTTCGACAGGGGTTAACTTATCAATAGCATGCCATAATAGACAAATATATCAATTAAATCAAACTGTCGCTAATATTTTCATGTAAACTGTAGTGGCGGTGAAACGAACCGGGTGTATAATCATAGTTGATGGACAAACAGCTGATAACACTCTTCACCAGCTTCAGAAACAATGTGTAGTATGTCAGTTGTTGGGCTTGTATAGCGCACTTATGGAATGAATACGATGAGATGACAGAGTGGAGGTTTAATACCCCTATCTCACCTACTGTACGCGGGCCCGTAAGTGCGGTACATCATGATTCAGCGCGAGTTTTGGTGTCATGGTTACGTTTCCATTTTACCACGCAAAAAAATTTAACATGTTCAACATGCGGAAGCTCGCGGACCTTGCGGATCTTTTTGGACCGTCGGGCGTCGGTCACTCGAGGATCACGGTGCCTAATAACCCCTCTCTCACCTGTGTGGCCTGACTCATCTCCGTGAGCTGCCGCGATTGCCCACGACGTTCCTTTAACATTCCGCGTTCTGCAAGGTCTGCAAGCTTCCGCGAGGACCAGCAAAAAATTGGAAAGATGGAAACGTAATCACAGCGCAAGGACTCGGGGTGAATCATAATGAACCCTACTTACGGCCACAGCGCGAGACTCACAGCGAGTCAAACCGCATAGGTGAATAGTGGTATTAAACATTACAATCACCCAGAAAAATTAATGGATGCGGGGTTTGAAACTCCCAAGGTTATTTTCTCATTTAACTAAATCAAATTTCATAAAAATAAAACGTGTCCATAAAGAAAAGCCCATAAAGTTATGGATAATGGCTAATGATCAATGAAACCTATTTTAAACAAAAAGCAGCGAGCAGCTGGACATCGGGACGTAGAGCGTACTGTAAGTACGACGCATTGGTCTGGCACGCGCAGGTCTGAGCAGCTCAAGAAGCTCCATAATCTGTTGCCTTGGAAGGCAAAACTTTTTTCTTTTCTTTTAAATAACAACCACGGGGAAAATATGAAAAGGGCTGAAGTGTTGTCTAAAGGAAAAATTTACATAACCCACACGGCTCCATGGACGGCGCCGTCTTCAGTTTAACACAACAACACGCTGTATTGCTGCCAAATTGTTCGCCACCTGTTTAATATTAATAGTGATTGCCAATTTTAATGCATTAGTCACATTATGAAATAGGCTAATTAAAAGTCACTCTATTAGTTCTGATATCAAATAAAATAAAATTCTTAAACAGGCCTACAGTATATTCCATCATTAATACAACTTTGATAACGTGCCATAATGTGTTTGCATACACCGCTGGTTTATAAAGACTGCTGCTCAGTGGCGGCGACTAGCGTCTTGAGCTGAAACTACGCTAAGAATGAGTTAAGGTTGGTCCAGACCAACCTTACGAACGTGTGACTTAGCTAAGAGATACTTAGCGTAAGAACGTTTCGGGAAATGCGCCATAACGTTAAGAGAGAGGTTAAGGTACAACTTAAGAACTATACTTAGCGATAAGAAGCTTTCGAGAAACCGGGCCCAGGGCCGTTTCTAACTTTCTAGCGAAAGATATGATGCCCCTAAGCACACGAGTCTGAAGTTAGCTCCTTATTCTCAGCTTCCGATTCTTTTGGCTTCTTATTGCGCAGCGTCTCATTCTGCGGCTGAAGTTTAAGCTTAAGCTCCTTATTCGCCTCGTTACTAACGGGAGTGTTCACGCTGGCGAAAGCTGCGCAGCTTATCAATAAAGCGTTATGTTGGTGGCTTAAACCATTCTGGCCAAGCAAATATGAACTATACAACACCTAGCAGGTACCCAACTATATAGTAAAAGTGAAATTGTCCTGGCCCAGATTGATAGCTGCATAATTCATTCCATGTTTGTTGTCATTGCATGCTTAAGCCATTATGTCAGTTTATTGGGGCCGTGTGAAAGAGCCTTCATTTAACTCTTGTGTGGGATAAAAAGACAGCCCTAGTGCTGGTGGTCTAAATGTTGTTTCTCATTATTGTTTAAAAATCTCAAAAACATTGTAATATATCATCACAAGATACTTTTTATCATCACAAACAAGTATTTTTTTTTCATAATAATCTTTGCCTTGTAAAGATTCTGAGCATACCTATAGTATCTTAATTTTTAAGGCCAAATCTGTCATCTGTTTTTGTTAATAAACTATACTTTAAAATGTAATTGAATTAACCCTTTAATTTTTGTGGCTTCAGTTTAATTTCAGTTGTTCAACATTGATGTTCAATAAAAAATCATAGATAATAGTGTGTGTTGCCTTCAATTAATCAATCAAGTAATGCAGCCTTCATTCAAATATATCTCACTTGTGAGCATATTTACTGTACAAAACTTGTCAGTGAACTATGAGGGCAAAAATAAATAAAATAATTGTTCATTAATCGTAATCGAGTTAAAATGTTCAATTAATCGAGATTTTGATTTTAGGCCAAATCGCCCAGCCCTAGTCTCTAGTGGTTATTTTAGGTTTTATTTTTAATTTCCGTTTGGAAGTTTTTGATATAGGAATTGAGCATGAACCGTAAAATGGACTCATTCGATTTAAGATAAACATGCATTAATGATGGATACATATACAGTAAAAATATTGTTTTAATTATGCAATAATTTTGCAGTTTTTATATATTAGTGTATAAATAAATATAAATATTATTTCGGTATAGATGAGGTACATAGGTATAGGTACACTTGCACACAGAAGAACGGTGGGTTGTTCCAAACATCTTGGAGAATGAACCACAGAGCTTCTGTGGGTGTAGAGTGCCTCGAATATTTGTTAATATATATACATACAGAATTTAATTTACATCTACATTAAAAATATTATTTGGTATAAAATATGACAAATAGTATGATTTTTCATCCATCCATCAAAGCAGGCATCACTAAATGATTGTTGGCTGCAATAACCAATGATTTTACAACACAAATTACGTTATATGAGGCTATATATGAAAGATCTTTTACTATTATTAGTATTTTGTAACAGTATAACATAAATAAATTTTTTGTGTTCACAGATATAAGTTATGCCCAAAAGAATGTTGCAGTGTTTATGTAAGGTTAACGCTTACATCTGCATTTTTATTTTTAATAGATTCTTTCTTTAATAGATAAATATAAAGTTCAATTTCCACTTCTTTATAATTGTTCCCTTTTTGTTACATCTTTTGAATAATTTTTTAATGCAGCACATTGATGTGTAATCTATTTTAAAGACAAATTAAACAGTATGTTTATAATTACAGAACATTTGTGTAATTTGCAGATAAACAAAAATGGCAAACAAACACGTACCTTAAGAGCCCGCTGTCAATTGCTCTCAAAATGCAAACCAAACTGGTTGAGAGAAGCAGTCAGTAGGTTTAATAGGCAACGACCCCACCCCCCCCTGCACTCGTGGGAGTGCAGGTAAGGTGGGGCTTTCCGGGAAATTGCAGTATGCAGTCAGCTACAGTATATTGCGTGCACAACAAATGCTGAATTATCTAATAACACAGCAGCATCTGTTCACAGCAGCCCAATAAAACAAAGGCTGAATTAATTATTTTTCTTAATTTGTGTTATATTTAATAATCTTTGCTTTCATGAATATTTTTTTCATATATGTACATTAAAATTTTTCTGTGAAATATGAGCTGCACATTTAATTATAAGGCTAAATCAAAAAGGCTACAGTAAATCAAACACTGTTTAATGTACCCTGTGTTGTTCATTGTTGACTGTAAAAACTAATAACAGTTAACTTTTTGAACAAAATAATAGAATGTTTTTATGCTTTCATTTGAGAAAAAATGCATTATGCACAAATAGAAATTAATACATGTGATTTATCATGGGATTTCCATTTGTGTAGAATTGCTAGCTGAATTAAATTAACATTATCATCACCAACGTTTCACAGCAAGCTTGATTTTATTCATCTGTTAGCAATAGGACGGGCTGAAAGACCTGATCTCAATAATACAGATGGTTTCAATCATGTTTGAACTAGAGCATGGACAAGCTTCAGGTAAAGTAAAGACAATGTGGGGCTTTCCGGGAAGTCCTAGCGTGCAACCACAGTATAACTTGTACAAAACAGGAAAGTGAAAGTCAAAGTGTGATTCATGTAAAGTGGTGTTTTTTGAGAAAATCATAGTGTGAATAAGCTAAAGTGGGGATTCCCGGGAAATCACTGTGAGCACTGTGTACAACAGTTTCTCTTTCTTTTTTTTAATCCATAAATTGTATTTGGAAACCTAACAATCACAATAATGTGTACTAGTTAAACCAAAGCTTGGGAAAGACTTAGGTAATATTCTGGAAAGGTGTCTGCATAGATTTTTCATGCAACATACAGGTACTTCTAAAAAAATTAGCATATTGTGATAAAGTTCATTATTTTCTGTAATGTACTGATAAACATTAGACTTTCATATATTTTAGATTCATTACACACAACTGAAGTAGTTCAAGCCTTTTATTGTTTTAATATTGATGATTGTGGCATACAGCTCATGAAAACCCAAAATCCCTATCTCAAAAAATTAGCATATTTCATCCGACCAATAAAAGAAAAGTGTTTTTAATATAAAAAAAAAGTCAACCTTCAAATAATTATGTTCAGTTATGCACTCAATACTTGGTCGGGAATCCTTTTGCAGATTCTTGTGTCTTGTGTCTCTCAACATTCTCTTCACAATATCCCACAGATTCTCTATGGCAGGGGTGTCAAACTCATTTTAGGGTGAGGGCCGGATGAGAAGAAATGTGACCATGTGCGGGCCGAATTTGTTTTTTTAATCATAGTCCATCAAATTACAACAAATACACTATATTCTGTAAAACTGCATGTAACAAGTCCTCAGAAACTGTTCATTAACACTCTTATTCCTTTTTGGGGGAAAAAAACAATGCCAAGTAATGGCAAGCAAAATCCTTTCCTTTGAACATGAATATTACTTGTCAGATAAGAAATAAAAAATGCTGCAGACTCTGTGTACAGACAGTTACATTAAATATGAAGCTATAGGCTACAATATAATTTACAAACTAGAAAAACACTTCATAATTAAAAAAAACTGCCTTTAACAACTCAATAGTTTAGAAAGAATCATATACAAAAATAAATTCTTTATGGTTAATGCAAATGAAAAACATATATCATTCACTTTGGATATGAACATTAACTCTACACTTCAAATGAGAACTTTCCTTTAACAAATAAAAAAAAATTTTTTAAGCGGATGCTAAAGCATTAACTTTTTCCATCTGGAACTGTCCAGTGTATTTATCATATTTCTCTGCGTGTATGTCATAGTGCCGTTTAATGTTGTATTCTTTTTGCACAGCCACGGCTTGTGAGCGGATTAAACTTACCGGCTTGCCGTTAACCTCACAGAAGAAATACTTCTCTTTCCATTTCTCCTGAAACATCCGCCCTTCCAGATCAATTTTTCTTTTTTTGGACATTTTTTTAAAATCGCGAGTGCTTGCCACACATCTTCAAATAGCCGAAGAAATTAGATTTAGGCGCCAATTTAGAATGCGCATGCGTGTTAGAGGTTTCGGCAGAAGCGCAAGAGAAGAGCAGTTAAATGATCAATGATAAAATAAAAAAATTAATAAAACCAAACACAATATTGCAGCGAATACCCGGACATAGACTTTATTTAATACTACTACTACTACTTATAATGATAATAAAAAATATTTGATATTTAATATTATTGTTCAAATCATCCCGCGGGCCGTACTGGACACCTTAGTGGGCCGTATTCGGCCCGCGGGCCGTATGTTTGACACCCCTGATCTATGGGGTTCAGGTCAGGAGAGTTGGCAGGCCACAGTAATACCATGGTCAGTAAACCATTTACTGTACCAGTGGTTTTGGCACTGTGAGCAGGTGCCAGGTCGTGCTGAAAAATGAAATATTCATCTCCATAAAGCTTTTCAGCAGATGGAAGCATGAAGTGCTCCAAAATCTCCTGATAGCTAGCTGCATTGACTTTTTCACTTTTTCCTTCCCACAGACTTCCCACTGAGGTGCCTTGATACAGCACTCTGGGAACAGCCTATTCGTTCAGAAATGTCTTTCTGTGTCTTACCCTCTTGCTTGATGGTCTCAATGATGGCCTTCTGGACAACAGTCAGGTCGGCAGTCTTATCCATGATTGCGGTTTTGAGTAATGAACCAGGCTGGGAGTTTTTAAAAGCCTCAGGAATCTTTTGCAGGTGTTTAGAGTTAATTAGTTGATTCAGATGAAATATATGAAAGTCTAATGTTTATCAGTACATTACAGAAAATAATGAACTTTATCACAATATGCTAATTTTTTGAGAAGGACCTGTATTAGTTATCTCATATCTCATATTATACTGCCTCTGCCAGTAGATGCTGTACGCATTACATTTTTTAATAGTTCGTCCAGGATTCTCATTAGTGTCATTAAAAAAATTTAAAAAAAAGAGTAGTTGGATGTTTGTAGAATTTATGTGGAATTACCAATTGTAGAATTGTCAACAGCAGATTAAGTGATTGTATTATTCTTAATTATTCAACATTCTTTGCACTACACAGTAGATTCATACTCCTGTCCCTGCTATTCTCTTCATGTTAATACATGTTATTTGTAGTTAACCTACTGCAACATGAATTAAAAACAGAAATTGGTACTTGTAATATAAACGTATTAGTGGTGTAGCAGTACATGCATGTACCATCAGTACAGGGCATTTATTTCAGTGCATGTTGTCATTAAAAAAAAAAAATCCAGTCTAGTTGTCCTGCACAAGATTCAGTTTCAATTCAGTTAACTTGTAGCACTGTTTCAACACAGTTTCCAAAACATGTCACAAATATTGTGCGCTTGGGTCAAACCAGGACATTTGATTAATTGTACAGAATACCAAAACACAATTACAGTATAAAATAAAATAAAAAATACCATTATTTCTCTATACTACACTTTGCTACATTAATGCACTTATGGCAGTGTTTAACTCGTGCTTGGATACCATCATGGTAGAAAGTTTTCTTAGTATGCTGGAGCTGTGATCAAATTGGCTGTTTCAAATCTGAAACACTGGCCTCCCAGAAATTCCTTAAATGACGGGGCATGTGGAAATGGTTCAGAGCAAGGTCAGGACTGTAAGGGTGATGTGGTAATAACTCCCAGCTGAGTTGCTTTAATGTATTTGTGTATGATTTTGTGTACAGTTCCCACCGATAGATACTCTTCCACAAGTTTGTGACAAATTATCCATCGATTTTGTTGATTCATGTTCACTGGAAACCTGCAGTGGACTCAGACATTTTAGCTCATCATTCACAGACCTACAGCCTTCTTTGTCGCTTTGAAGTCGTCATGTGGCATGAGTTTGGTCAACAGGCATTTTTCTGTGTAGGTCCGGCAGAGTCACATCCCTTGCTCCTCAGCGCTGGACCTCATCTGCTCTGCTGCAGTCCTTGTGATACAGTAGCTGCTACAACAGCGCTTTGTTTCCAAGAAAGTACCTCAGATTTCTTGTCCACTTGTGTAGCAGTTTGAAGGCGAAGTGAAACACGGACACCAAGTGCCACAAAAAAATGCAAGTGCTTTTTAATTACAGAGTGCGAACAGCAGCGTCTTCTCCACATTGCTATTTATTAGACATACTCTCTGAACTCTTAGTGGCTCTACGAGGCTGCCAAGACCAGGTGCATGTGTCCAGCTGGCATAGTACTTTATCGGTTGAGTCCTTATTGTTGTGACCAGGCAAGATGAGCAGGCAGGCCGAGCTGAGCAAAACAGAAGGGACTTTGGATGAAAAGGCGGCAGGGCGCGATTACGAGCATGCTGCAGGCTGTGTTTTTTTCATATCAAAGTCTTTCCAGAGTTCACAGAGTCTGCGGACATAGGAGATAAACATGAGTTTGTGTACAGATAGATCCTACTTATTGGACTGGGCTTCCATGGCCCTTCTATAGGCCGTGGATGACAGCAAGATAATAGATGGTGATCAGTATCCCAGGCCTGGTAAGTTATGGCACCCTGCCCTTCCACTGCAAACAGCTTTGCTGTTCAAGGTGCCAAAAGCACTTTGAATCCTCTTTGTTTTGTTTAAGCGAGGAGCTGTCCAAAGTAATGCCCACCATTACAAATTGCTCTAAAATCTCCTGGTAGATTGTTGTGTTGACTTTGGACTGACAGATGAGATGGCAGTTCATATGAAATTTTAAGCTATATGGTGCTAATGTTTTATTAAAGGAACATTTAGAAATCAGTATTTGGTGGCATAACCATTATTTGCATCCATAGCTTTTATGTGCTTTTCACTTTATGCCACTGTTGGTCCATCAGCAGATCAGCTTTGTTTCATGGCTTTTAGAATTTTTCAGTGGAGTTCAGATCTGGAGATTGGGCTGGACATGACACCACCATAAAACCCTGATTACCCTACAGTATGCAGTATAAAGGCAGCTGTGCTACATACTGTTGGTCTCGGCAGAATCTTCCATTTCTATTTTCAAAAGCTTGTTCAGTTGGTATCTTTATCTAATTTCTATTCTATGTATTTGCCTGCTAACACACAAGATAAGCTTAATGTGAAAAAAGCTAAAAATAAATAAATAAATAAAAATGTTCATTGACCAACAGATGCCAGTGATGTAAATACTGCACAAAATAATCATAATAAAAAAAGGTTGCTCACAGAGCAGCCTGTGGTGGAAATTCTGAAAACATTATTAAGACAAGTAAATCATACACTGGGTAAGAGCAAAGTAACAAAGGTTTTATTTCAAACTTCTGCAGAAGGACCAGTCTCATACAGCAAACAGTTGCAGCATAGAGAAAGGTGATCTCTTTCTCTAGCTGACCTATTTTATACACAAACATCTCTGTTAACATAATCAACGCCCCGTACATGAAGTTCCTACATTCAAACTCATGACTCTTTATCTGACCCAGACCAGATGTCCATACCTTATCATTTATTCAGGGACAACTACAATCAGGTTGTTTCTATTCTGTTCTCGGCCTTGTGTTTCTAAGCTTCGACAACCAAGTACAAACTTCTAACGTCTACGTGACACACTTACTTCAAGGATCAGAATTAATACATAATTAAAATATGATTTTTCCATTACAAGCCATAATCCATAATGTTTTTAAATCTTGCCTTGTAGGTTGATAATCTCCATCAAACAATGTAGTATTGTAAGGGTTAACCCCTAGAGGGCGCCAAAACGCCCATTGATTGTTCGTTTTATTTCCGTTTACTTTCTGTTGGACTACAACAATTTAAGTGATTGTGTATAAATAGCCTGACTGAAGTTCAGTCAGGCGTCTAACATTAATATTGTTATGTTTTGTATGAACAAGAGATATTAAAGGTTACTAGGAGCTCTGAGAAAAGAGTCTTTGGTTTTTGGTTTGTTTCAGCCGTTAAAGTATCATAAATAAAGAACTCTTGATTCGAATAAACTGCCTTCTGCGATTATGCCACGCACATGCCCACACAGGACAGCGAAACATGACAGAATGCTAGACCTCTACAGTGGCATAGCAGAGTGGTCCCCCCTAGATGATTTTTGGGGGGGGAGCAATCAGCATCTTGCCCGAGCTGGCGGACTGGCTAGACGACAGCGAGGAGCAGAGACTGCGGTAAAGCCAGCCGCGGTTCAGAAAGACACGGTCAAGCCAGCCGCGATTGATTTTAGTGCGCGCGCATATTACAGTGATTACGGTAGTTTCATGAACAACACAGAGAGAACGCGCTTTCAGAGCGCTTCAGCGTGATTGTGATGTGACAAAAAAAGGTGTCATATTTCGAAACTGGTGTTTTGCATTTTTTGTTTTCATTATTGTTTATAGGTGCGATGTCTAATGTTTTCTGTATATTTCTTCTTCTACAGTCATTGTAAATGTAGTTGTGTTTACAGATAAATTATATGCAAAATGAAGACAAAATAAATGATATACTCATTTTTAATCTCTCAGTTGTTTATTCATTTGTCAATGCTCTATAATTTCTGTTATTTTTGAGTGCATTCATTAGGTGTAATATCTGCAATGAAAGTAAATAGCAAAATAAGTTTACAATAGGTTTAAAAGTCTGAATCACTAATCAATAATTATCATAAAGGTGATATCAAGAATAATGACATTACACTTCAGAGGCCTATAAAGACGTCATTTCTAATAAGTAAAAAAAAATAACGGCCAATTATCATAGGAGGCGTCCCATACTATATACACACCACATATGAAACGATTTTACTGCAGCATTTTTGAGATATTGGACATTATTACACTTTAAAGGGGTATAAAGTCCCCATTTCTAATAAGTAGAAAAAAACAACCACCAGTTCTTATTCAGGACGTCCCATACTATAGACACACCAAATATGAAACAATTTTACTGCAGCATTTTTGAGATATTGGACATTATTACACTTTAAAGGGGTATAAAGACCCCATTTCTAATAAGTAGAAAAAAACAATGATCAGTTCTTATTCAGGACATCCCATACTATATACACACCACATATGAAACTATTTTACTGCAGCATTTTTGAGATATGGGGCATTATTGCATTTTAAAGGGGTATGAAGTCCCCATCTCTAATAAGTAGAAAAAAACAATGATCAGTTCTTATTTAGGACGTCCTATACTATATACACACCAAATATGAAACAATTTTACTGCAGCATTTTTGAGATATGGGGCATTATTACACTTTAAAGGGGTATAAAGTCCCAATTTCTAATAAGTAGAAAAAAACAACCACCAGTTCTTATTCAGGACGCCCCATACTATATACACACCACATATGAAACTTTTTTACTGCAGCATTTTTGAGATATGGGGCATTATTAAATTTTAGAGGGGTATAAAGAAGCGCGATCGCCGCACCCTAAAATAAAAACGACAAAGTCCCCGGTTATACCAGGGGTCGGTGCAAAAATCCGTGGTTATCCCAGAGGTCCGGCCTTTCAGCGGGCTGTACTGAGATGCTTAGTCCATGTAGGGGTGCTTAAGTGTGGGTGCTGGTGGGCGAGGTCCTGGGGGATGGGGGTTTGAGCCCCGGGGAGAGGCCGGTTCCAGGGGACGAGTAGGGAGGCCTGTGTGGCGGGCGGTGAGTGGCACTATTTCCCCCTTGGATTTGAGCCGGCGTATCTCCGTGGCCATCGGGGCTAGAGGGCTGGGGCATGGCCTGTCGGCTGCGTCTCGGGCAGCGCTCGTAGGGTGAAGAGGTGCACCAGAGGTGGGGTGCTGGGGCGGGCGGCTAAGGCTCGATGGAGTGCCGGGGCTAGTGGTTTTAGGGCTCGGGCTGTCCGGGGCTCAGGGCGATCAGTGTTAGGGGCTGGGGGTTAGGGTAAAGGATTTACGGTGAGGTAAAAAAAAACAATAAAAAAGAAGTAATAAAGGACCAGACCTCCAGGGGGCGTGCGGGTGAGCGTGACTAGCGTGGACGACCTGGGTGCCTGGGGCCGGCTGGGAACCATTTCATCCAGCAGGATTCGGCCTGTGAGTGCATAGTGAATGAAAGTCCCATCAATCTGACCTCCAGGGGTCAGACCGCAGCTGGGGGTGCCTAGTGGGGCCGAGCTGGTGTGCCCGGGGTTGGGTAGAATCCGATTCCTCAAGTCCCAGAGAGTAAAATGAGGCAAATCCTCACCTGGGGTGCATCCTCCAGGGGGCACCGGAGTGGGGCATCGGGCCGGGGCATGTGGCGCCGGGTGCGGGGCCTGGCCCTGAACTCCCCATGCGAAATTTGGAGCCGATCGGTCCAACGGCGCCCGAGATATGGCCGTTCGAAGTCGGGGCCCCCTCCCCAGGTCCCAGGAGCCCCTTGGGCAGCGGGGGGGAGCCCGATAGCGGCCGAGAGGAGTGCCTAGGGCCGGGCAAAATAGTTTTTTTCCAGGCGGAATTGGCTGTTTCTGAGATATGAGTTTCTGAGATAAGTCCCAACTTTTTACCCCGGGGTGGCAGATCCAGGCCTATGGCTTTCCGGCTTGTGCCCGACCTCGAGGCCCCTTCCTGGGCATGGGTCCCACCTCACCCGCGGTGTGGAGGTACCGCCGCGCCGTAGGGTGTCCAGAAGGGTATGGTCAGAATTTCATGAGACAGTAGCAATTGCAGGGGTCCAAGCACCCAGGGCTCTGGTAAACGGACCCCCAACCCCTGAACGGCCTCCGGGCCGCCCAGGAAGGTACGGGAGCGGGCTTTAAAGCCCCTTTTTCATGGTTTTCGGTCATTTTTTAATTTTTTCCCTTTTTTCCAAATTTTCCCCTCCACCTTTGCGGGTTCACCTGTCATACCGGGGATGAAAAGCGTCGAGTCTCTTCCGCCGCCCCCCGCCTGGTGCCTCATCACAGGGAGTCGTAGACGGCCGGTCCCATCTCGCTCACTCAGCAGGTCCGAGAACGGTCCCGGACGGGCCGCGCAGCCCCTTTTCCTTTCCCACCGCATCCGATCGCGACAGCGCCGGTCGGGGAGGTTAGTTGGGGGGAGGCCACGCGTCCTTCCGCGGAGGAAAGATCACAGTTTTCCCCCGGTTACGGCTCACGCCACACGGAAACGAAGCAAAGCGCGCGCAGCTGTGCCTCGGGAGGAAACCCCCTTCGCCGGGGGCGCCCTCCCACCCCACAACACACACACGCGTCGCTACCTGGTTGATCCTGCCAGTACCATATGCTTGTCTCAAAGATTAAGCCATGCAGGTCTAAGTGCACACGGTCGGTACAGTGAAACTGCAAATGGCTCATTAAATCAGTTATGGTTCCTTTGATCGCTCCACACAGTACTCGGATAACTGTGGAAATTACAGAGCTAATAGCTAATACACTTCGGGAGGTAGTGACGAAAAATAACGATACAGGTCTCTTTCGAGGCCCTGTAATCGGAATGAGCGTATCCTAAACCCATGGGTGAGGACCCATTGGAGGGCAAGTCTGGTGCCAGCATGCCCTTGGCTGGGTGTCCGGTCCTTTCAGGGGTCCGGAGCGTTTACTTTGAAAAAATTAGTGTGTTCAAAGCGGGCCGTCAAACTCGCCTGAATACCTGAGCTAGGAATAATGGAATAGGACTCCGGTTCTATTTTGTGGGTTTTCGGAACCAGGGCCATGATTAAGAGGGACGGCCGGGGGCATTCGTATTGCGCCGCTAGAGGTGAAATTCTTGGACTGGCGCAAGACGGACGAAAGCATTTGCCAAGAATGTTTTCATTAATCACGAACGGAAGTTGGAGGTTCGAAGACGATCAGATACCATCGTAATTCCGACCGTAAACCATGCCGACCCGCGATCCGGCGGCGTTATTCCCATGACACGCCGGGCAGCGTGCGGGAAACCACAAGTCTTTGGGTTCCGGGGGGAGTATGGTTGCAAAGCTGAAACTTATAGGAATTGAGTGGAGCCTGGTGGAGCCTGCGGCTTAATTTGACTCAACACGGGAAACCTCACCCGGCCCGGACACGGAAAGGATTGACAGATTGATAGCTCTTTCTCGATTCTGTGGGTGGTGGTGCATGGCCGTTCTTAGTTGGTGTAGCGATTTGTCTGGTTAATTCCGATAACGAACGAGACTACGGCATGCTAAATAGTTACGCGGCCCCTCGCGGTCGGCGTCCAACTTCTTAGAGGGACAAGTGGTGTTCAGCCACGCGAGATGGAGCAATAACAGGTCTGTGATGCCCTTAGATGTCTGGGGCTGCACACACGCCAAAATGGTCGGACCAGCATGTGCCTACCCTACGCCGAGAGGCGCGGGTAATCCGTTGAACCCCATTCGTGATTGGGACTGGGGATTGCAATTATTCCCCATGAACGAGGAATTCCCAGTAAGCGCGGGTCATAAGCTCGCGTTGATTAAGTCCTTGCCCTTTGTACACACCGCCCGTCGCTACTACCGATCGGATGGTTTAGTGAGGTCCTCGGATCGGCCCCGCCCGGGCTCCTCGCAGGCCTTGGCGGAGCGCCGAGAAATCGATCAAACTTGACTATCTAGAGGGAGTAAAAGTCGTAACAAGGATTCCGTAGGTGAACCTGCGGAAGGATCATTAACGGGTAGCGCCCCGCGGGGCGGCGCGCTGCCTCCTCCTCCTCCTCTAAGCAGTTCAGCACAGGGATGAGTCAGCAGGTGCAGAGGGCAGATGGGGTCTGGATCACTGGAAGCACAGGAGCAGCATGTGTAGCTCCAACCGTCATAAAGTAGAATCCAGCTGGAGCTGGTCCTTCTCTGGATGCCTCAGGAACCTCGCAGGGTTGGCCTTTGTCTACTGAATCTGGCACAATCTCCAGGTGCCTCCAGATGGGTAGAAAAATTCAGAACAGATGGAGAGAATTAGCGTAGTTGCTATTCAGGATGGATGTACTGGAGTATGAGGTTATGGGATGAGTTACGTGTATGCCAGATTAAAGAGATGCGTCTTGAGTCTACTTTTAAACTGGGAAACTGTGTCTGCTCCCCGAACACTGTCTGGAAGGCTATTCCAAAGTTTTGGAGCTAAATATGAAAATGCCCTACCCCCTTTTGTAGATTTTGAAATTCTGGGAACTACCAGAAGTCCGGAGTTTTGTGATCTTAAGGAACGTGGTGGATTGTAGCATATCAGAAGACTGGTTAGGTTTGTGGGAGCTAAACCATTTGTCATTTGTGAAAGATGTTGTGTACTTTGGGCCAATAAGTAATATCTCTGTCTTATCTGAATTTACTAAAAGAAAGCTATTGGTCATCCAATCTTTTATGTTGTGGACACACTCAGTTAGTCTAGACAACTTAGGTATTTCGTCTGGTTTAGTTGAGATATACAATTGGGTATCATCAGCATAACAATGGAAACTAATCCTAGGTCTTTTATTGATGTTACCCAAGAGTAGCATGTATATTGAGAACAGCAGAGGTCCTAAAACTGACTCTTGTGGGACCCCATATTTCACTGGCATTACACCAGACGGTTCTCCATTTAGATCTACAAAATGGTATCGATCAGACAGGTATGATCTAAACCATTTTCAAAAGTTGAGCGTTAAGGGCCTTGCTCAAGGACCCAACAGTGGGAAATTGGTGCTTATGGGATTTCAATATGGGATCTTTCAAACTGTAGTCCAATGTACCACTGAGCTACCCCTGACCACAATAAGCTTTGTCCATCTGTTCACAAGTTTTTATATTCCCTCATTAAAACTGTTTTTGTGGCTGAGAGGATTCTTTAACACCTTAAAACAATGTTTCTGCAGTGTCAACAGCGCTGGCTGAAATTCACACATTCCCACTTGCACAGCAGACACTAGGGAGATGGTAGCCTTGAAAGAAAAAAGCTGATAAGACAAGTTTTAATATAACTGGGGTATAGATCAACTTTGACTCTGCTCACCCTCATGTTTGTGTCTATACATACATATTAGATATACTGTATATACAATCACATCACACACACACACAGAATGACCGGTGTCATTTGGGGTTCCCGAACTCTATTTCTATTTCACACATTTTATTAAACTTTTTTAGTTGCTGATTGTAAATAAGTAACTATTTATGAATACATTCCAAAATACAATCTGAAGTGCATTTGACAAAGAAAAAAATCCCTAAAGAGACCTTTGAGATCATGTGACTTCTGACTGCTAACATTTACATAATCACAAACTCTCAAACTTTGCAGAAAGACTGTAACAGTGGTTCTTTAAGACAGTCATAAGGCAGTACTGTAATATACTCAGACACAGTAGATGGCAGTGTGCTCCAGGAAAGAAGGCTCAATGAACAGTGAATGGACTTTTGTCACAAATATGTGATTATATATGTATGTGTATACACACACCTGGAATTAACTGAGCAAATAGTTAAGAGGCTTCCATTGGATAAATCTTGCAGTGATTTAGAATCACATTGAAAGTCAATGTGATTACCTTACCCTAAAACCTCATGGAGACCAGTCATATGATTACAAAATATACAAATATACCAAATAAATCTGCACTAAATATACATTATGTGATTAGTGTTGTCTGCTTGAGATGCATGTGGTGACTGGGGACAGTACCATGAAGACGGTCCTGGCCTCAGCTGATTCAGTGTGCAGACTTAAGACTGCAGCTGCTTAATAGATTAGGACTGGAATTTCCTACAGTTTTTTCCCTGAGCCTCCAATAATGAACTGGATTTATTAATTTTAACACATCTGTTAGATTAAATGTCCTATTATAACAATGACTGCAAAACAATGCCTGCTACGTTATCACCCAAATGATGGTTCCTACCAGACTCAACAGGGAAATTTTTTCTCATAATTAAAAAAATAATAATTCCTTGCCACCATCACCCTCGTCTTACTTATCAGGGACATTCTTCTGATCATACTCATTTTAATAGATTGTTAAAACCATTGTTAAAAGTGCTATACAAATAAAAATTTAACTGAATCCAAAAAAGTCAGAAACCAGAGTACCTCGAGGAAACCTACCAAGCCTGGGAGAACATAAACATTCCACACACACAGACCTGAGGTGAGATTCGAACCTACAACCCTGGCAGACACGATTTAAAAAATACATTTTTAAATTTGGATCAGAATGCGATAACATACTGTAATATATTATAATGAATAGTATATAAAGATATTTTAATAGCATGTGGGCATTACCAAAGATGAAAAATTATTTCGCAATGATCATATGACAGGTCTTCGTGAGGATTTAGCATAAGGCGACCACATTGACTTTCCACACGCTAACACACATTGTATAACTATTTGTATAACACACGTTGTGTGGAACCAACCGCCCAATTCCCCCATCGCTGCTGCTCCATTCACTCTCTCAGCTCCACAATACTGATTTGCCCACGCAAGCAGTACTCCGTCACTGGCCATGGGTTTCCACGTGAGGCCTAGGTCTGCCTTATATAAAGAGACTGACGGTGCTTTTATCCAATAGCCACGTTAGAATCCTTGTGGCCGCCTACTTTCATTGGTAACGTAACTTTATGAGCGAAGCCGATTGGTCGGTGAGAGACTTGGCTGGTGGAGTTTGAATTGAGGTCATCGCTGGCGCTGGAGATTCAGGGCAACAGTGAAGGGAAAGAGTGAACGTAAGCGAGTGCAGTGTGTCAGGCGGCACTGGAGGCTGAACCGAGAAGCCAGGAATTGGCCATTACTGTAAAGAAGTTCGCCTTGGGGAATCTTTAAAGAAAAAAAGGGACAGTTGGGTTGACAGGTAGGCTGTTTTTTTATTTAATTAATTTTTTTTTTTTTGCTGCACTGTTTTTGGAGTGTTGTGAGTTCTTGTATAACACAGGCATTTAATTGACCGCAATGTGTAATGCAAGTTGGACTAGAACATTTCTTTGTAAGGGAACAATTCTCGCAACCTATTTCTCCTTACAATAAAAAAAAATCAATTTGCTTTCCAGTTACTGCTCACATCACATTATACCCCGAGATAGCAATGAGAAATATGCGTAACTCTTCCGAGCGTGTCTTTAACCCACATTGTTTAAACACGCGAGTTGCATAACTGTGTCACGGACTGGGTCAGCCGTGGTCACGGTCTAATGATGTCCAGAAATAAAAAGAATGGTAGGAAAACTCTATGGGCGGTTGCATTCAACGTCTTATTTAAAATATGATGGGAAAATAGATCACTAATATGGATCCATTGTTTAACGCAATTTTGTCGCATGATGTGTTTTATCCTTGACAATTGACTAAGCACTGAGCAATTTTTCAGAGTAACTAAAACTCTAGGAAAATCTTCCCAGTTTGTGATCTTAACTTAAGTGAGTTAAACATCTTCGTGCCCAGACGAGCTTTTCGTGCCACCACCTCTTGCGGGTTCATTATCTGATGGGATGTAAGATCAAATATTTTACCACCCATGCCCTGTCTGGACAGAGTAATACACGAAACTTTACTGTAAGAGCACCCATTACTTCCTTAATGCTCTTACTTTTTTTGTGCACATTTTGAAGTTTATATGGACTTTTTTTAGAACCTTGAAAGTTTAAGGAAAACTGTTTTGATTATGGTTGTCATGGTCACCTTGCATCTCCATGGGTGGGTGTTCAAATCTCCCCTCTGGTCTGTGTGCATGGAATTTTAATTTCCTTCCTGTGCATGGTTGGTTTCCTCTGGGTATTCTGGTTTCCAAAGACAGGAGGCTGATTTTCCGTTTCCAGATTGCCCATAATGAATGAATGGGTGTGAGTGTACTGTGCATGCCCTGCAGTTGACTGGTGCCTAAACCGGGGTCTGCTCTGTGCCACAGGTTCCCTGTGATAGGCACAAGACTCCTGACCCTATACACAGGATAAGTGTTATGGAAAATGGGTGGATGGAAACTTGATTTACAACATCATATAATGACCTGGAATGTAATAATTAGGTTAGAAAACTAGCTTAATATTTTTGCAGGAAACCAGCCCCAGGATTTGGTATTAATAGTTTAGTAATATGGGTCTGTAATTATTGTACTTAATTTGAATAAATGCTAAAATAATGAGTTTAGTTAATTTAATAATTCAACGTAAGTATCTACTTTATTTTGGGCACAGTTAAAGTGAGATGAGACACCAGTTGATTGCAGGACACCGCTTACATACAAATGAATTGTTGGAAACCAACATGGACACAGTCCTCATTCCACACAGATATGAATACTGTCTATGATGTGATTTTTCACATCATCTGCATGACATTAGTCTGTGGGACATGAGCTGTAAACAATCAAAAACAAACAGTTAAACATTCAATAGCATAATTGGGGGTCTCTGGTGCCAGCTCCAAAAACCTTGGCCTTAGAAAAGAGACACTGCAAATCAATACAATACAATCATGTTACTGTATCCATCCAAAAATTGCAGTTTCAGCAGAAGTTAGATGACTGTACAATCAGGAAACAAAGAGCCAGGAGAGTTCCATAGTCTAAACAAAAATTTGACACAGCAGGCTTTTATACTAATATTTATGTACAAGAGGACACAAGCTTCACCATATGAACACATAGTTAATGCCCATGGCAGGAACAGGAGGAAGACATAAACAAGGACAAAACATCATGAATCAAGAACAGACTTTACATCATGGGTAATCATGTGTGAACAAAGACATTTAATGGAACTAATCTTAGATAAATAAATAATTTAGCTATAAAAACATAGTAGTCAGTCATGGCAAATATGACTGATCACCTTAATCCTGTAATGAAACGTTGTTTATAGTGACATGAGTAGTCTCTTTAGGGTTCATATTCACTACATTTCTGGAAGATTTTGAATTAGCAGTTCTCACCAGCATCATAATAGCTACATTTAAGGGGATTTTTTTTTAAGCTAGAGTTTATCTCCCAAGACAGATTTAAAGTGCATTGAAGCTCATCAGCTGGCTTGTGGTGGGCCAACACCTTAGTAAAACACTTTTAGTGTGATTTGTCCTCACCACTATGAGCATCAACCAACTTAGCAAGCTAGCTAGCCAGCCAGGGTTAACGTGTAACAAAACTAGCTATGTACGGGTGTTTAACACTGTATGTTAAATAAGTAAATTCATGTATAATAGCTAGCATGACAAAAATGGTGTTGTTAAAGTATTTGTTTGGTTTCTTTGAATAATATTTCTAGACTTTTAATTTCAGCCTCAGATACCTTATAGTTGGGCCACAGAGTGTCAGTTTTTCTAGTTTGCAATATTAACAGGATGTCCATTTTACCAATACATTTTATTAGCGCCAACAGCAAATAACAGCACAAATACTAATGCCAACAAACATTCTCTCAATTTTTCTTTTTTTGTGAACCTCCAGTATGTGGTTCTTGGATACTGGCCATGAATGGCCAGACCCACAAAATTACCAGATATGCAAGCAAATACCAGCTGTCTGTATTTCAATACTACATCCTACTGTACCTGACACCTTTTAGCTATCCAGTTAGGAATGATAATCTGACACGCAAGCCTACTAGTGGCCAAGCTACACTTTTTAGGTCCCAGGACCACAGTCCAAAAGCAAGACAAAATAATGACAATCACTGCATCAGGATAACTAAGGTATAATGTGATGCATGTGTTTGCAAGTTAATTATTAAACCTGACCTAGTCCTAGATCAGACTTGTCCGTCCTGCGTCCCGATTCTGACTGGCCCGCGAAAGTTTGCTTGGAATTAAGAAAATAAAACCAAAACTTTGCATAAATGACAGATGTGCTTCACATCTCCACCTGAAACATTCAACCTGAATTTGATGCACTTGTTGAAGCTCAACTGAGGCTAGATTTCTCTCACTGAACAAGAAAAAAACACAGAAACATGTTTACTTTGATTTTTTCTGTACTGTTTGGCAGTTGGACAAAACTGTTGACTTATGTTACATTATTATTGGCATACAATGACATTGTGATATCTTAATAGAAAGTTAAGAAAGTTAAAAACAGAAAGCATTGTGGTGTTAATGTGACTGAAAAAGAGTTACAAATGTTGCATACTTACCATTGTTTTGCATAATTTCACTGAATAAATTCATTTTTTTGTAAAACAACCTCACTTTCTCATTAGCAATAACAATAACACATACTCTTACCAGCTTCTGTAAACAATGCTATTTACTTATTTCAACGTAGAAATAAAATTAATAACCAGAGTAGATTTCAAACTTTTGGCCCGGCCCTCTACAATATTTTCTGCTTCTTATTTGGCCCCTGTCCTAGATGATGTGCACCAAATGCTTTAATCTGGCTTTAACTGGTGTGCCTTTTATTAATAAAAATAAAGTAAGTTAATAAAGTAAAGTAATTTAGCATTTATTACCTGCTAATACTCGTGGAAAGATACTGGAAAATCAAAATGTGCTGTTTTGAGGTGATGAGGAAAACTGTTTATTTAAAAACTAATATTTATATAGTGCTTTCTTTTTAAAATTAAATGTATGTAAATGAAGGAATTAAGAAGCAGAAATGCATTTAAGTACTGGAAACTGGTGGGCGGTTTAGACATCTGGTGTTGAGGATGCAGGGATTAATTTTTAAATATTTAATCATATTAATATTTTGGATGTTTTTTTCTTAAATGCTCATGTACTACATAAATACCTCAATCTATCATTACACTTGTATTCCACTCTATTTCTAGCCACTGTAATATTGTTCCTTGAAGGTTTTATTCATTTAACCATCTCCTATAACTTATTTATCCTGAGGCACAAATAGTTTTGTTTTTGTTAATAAAGAGCCTACAGCTCATATCAAGTACCATATCTCATTTTGTGGTTTTCTGCACTCATGTAGATGGATGGATGGATTCAGTTTCACCGGATGGATAACTACATGCGAATGCCCACTAGAGTAGATTAGGAGGCAGCGATGAAGTGGCTGCTGTGTTATTGCATACCAGAGTGCTAGGCGTGGAGGAAAGGCTGATGACGCACATCGTGAGGGAAATGCTCTTTTTTGCTTCAAGGGAGGCGTACTGGCCATGAGTCACACACACTCACTACTTTTATATTACCCAAATAGTACACTTTCAGAATATTGTACAGTTCATCATCACTGTTCATCACAAGACTGTGACAAATTGTAACAGGACAGTACTATGTGACCAATATATGCCTGGGCAACAAGACGGTATAAAATACATAATTCATATCATAATGTGTCAATTTCCTTTTTAGATATGCTTTAAAATTGAATACAGATTCAAACTGATTGCAAGCAACTGATCTATGTTAAAATACTGTAACAATGCAATGAACTGTGATGAAAAATTGCTGTGACGAAAACGAAAGTGTTCACGCAATTGTGCCCTTTTGTCAGAACCAGCAGCACAGCATTTGCTGCACCAAGCCATTACAAATCAAAATTTTCAATTACACTACAGCAAGACATTGAAAAGCTTGGAACAAAAGCATTGTGTAAAATCTAAAGAAATCATTTAACCCAAAGTCAGTTACATTCTCCAAGATTCTGAGAACTACAGCAGAGTCTCTGAGTCATGATAAAAAACCAAAACACCTTTTCCATCAATGTTTACTTTATAGTGTTAAACTGCAAAATGTTAGAAGCTGAGAAAAATAAACGGTCTTAGCATTAGTTATTTTGTATAACTATCATTAATATTTTTTTATTTAATTTAAAAATAATTATACATTAACTCCCATGAAAAGGAGAATTTGAAGTGCTAGAATAGTGCTAAAACACTAAATGCAGTCAATGTGGAAAATAATAAAGCGCAAAAATAAATTAAGGCTCAAGATCAAGAGTCACTCATCAAATTAGCACACCAAGGAGAACAGCAAAAAATAAATATCTTTCTTGGATTACAATTGTTATACCCTGGAAATGAGAGAATCTATCATTTTCCTTCTTTTTAAAACGAACACAAACAGCTGATCTTAAATAATCTGGTCATATTAAAAAACTAATAGCTTAAAAAGATTAGTTAAAATTAGCCTCACATCATTCCTGTTTCAGGGCTGAGCTCATGGTTCCCATCTGTGTGGAGTTTGGCATGTTCTTCTTCCCTGTGTGTGTTAGAGGGAGATTTTGTGTGCCAGAATAATGTCCTGTCCTGGGTGTGTTCTTGAAATTGCTCAGGGTTTACTGTAACCATGAGGATAAAGTGCTTACTAAAAAGGAAAGCCCAAAGTGAAAGCCCTAAAATTGTTCATGTAGGTTTTTTTTTTTAATTATGAGAATACCAATGAAAAATAGTAAACGTGAATATGAAATGCTGTACAGTAAGTACAACATCTGGAAACTTGCTACTGTAGATATCCACTACTTCAAGAACCATTCATTTTATGGCCTATGGAAAGTACATCAATTAAAATTCCATCCTAGAAAGAATTTGAGAAAGAGAACACCCTCAAAATTGTATAATAATTTTATTCTACATTGATTGTATTGATTTTAACGTGAATCAAAACTGTCATGTCCTGATAATATAAAAATAAAAAAATAAGTATTTGTAACTTTTCCTTTTTTCATCCTATATATTTAATCAAATACATTATGTATTAATAAGTCAAAGGTTGAAGGGGCAAATTCAAGAGAAGAATTAATGTGTGTGTCTCTAGGTTGAATGAATAGCTTGTTGGGCCTAGTGGCTGCACACACATGCATTGACGTAAAAGGAAATTTGTCAGCTGCTTCTGTATCACACCCCCAGTGACCTCCTTTTCCAGCATCAACCTATGTGACCAATCGTTTAAATGAAATGTTAAGACAAAGACCAGTGCATGTTACAGATTTTAACTGTTTAAACTATTATTGCCAATTTGATCAGACAACTTGTAACAAATTCAGCTGTAGAAGACCTTGAGGACGGCGGCACGGTGGTGTAGTGGTTAGCACTGTCGCCTTGCACCTCCAGGGTCTGGGTTCGATTCCCCGGCCAGGCTCGATTCCCGTCTCTGTGTGCATGGAGTTTGCATGTTCTCCCCGTGCTTGGTGGGTTTCCTCCGGGTATTCCGGTTTCCTCCCACAGTCCAAAGATATGCAGGTTAGGCTAGTTGGCGTTCCTAAATTGCCCGTAGTGTGTGAGTGTGTGTATGTGTGTGTGCCCTTCGATGGATTGGCACCCTGTCCAGGGTGTACCCGTACCCCGCCTAGTGCCCGAAGTCTCCTGGGATAGGCTCCAGGTCCCCCGCGACCCTGAACACAGGATTAAGCGGTATAGAAGATGAATGAATGAATGAAGACCTTGAGGATGGTATGTTATATATATATATATACTGTATATATTGTGGTATCTTATGCAGTGGGGTCAGGTTGCTGGGTGATAGACAAATGGCTCTGAGGTTTCACTCTTAGCTGAAAGGGGCCACATCATGATAATTATCATTTAAATAAAAATGGAAAAAATCTTACCGTTGACCAAATGATTGGGGGTTTGGTTTCAAATGAAGGTTATCTGGACATTTACAGTATGTTTGTAGATAACTTCTTGTATGGGCAAGCAGTGCTGGTTTATACTTGTCTTTTAACTGCCATCTGACAAACCATGTCAGATTGAACTATGTTCATTTCAGTGCAGCTAAATATGTTTTGATTGCTGACTTTTCCATCATTTTGATTTTCCATTTACTAACCAGATATTTCACCCCTTGACCTCTGTGGAACAGATTTTGTAATCTCTAATCATAAAGCTGTACTGGTTGATTTGCTTATTACTTTATTACCCAGCACCTTAACAATTAACCCTACTGCCTTATGCTTAAACATGCTTGAGAAGGTTAGAATCCTGAGGCTTAGCTTGTGCCATATACAGTAATTATTTAATCATTCCTGCAGGCTTCCACTGCCATGATGTCCAGTGATGTTTGCCCTTTCTGTATTACCAAACTTGGCATACTTTACACATTTTTCACAGGACCACCACAATTTTTCATCAGAGTATGCTGAAGCAAAGTAGTTCTTTTTTCAAATACATCAAAACACAAGTCTGAAAAAAAGTCTGTTAAAAAATATCATTTAAAGTCATTTAGTGGTTTTTGGTCATGGTGAAGCATGGTGTAATGAAATTTCTTGCCTAAAAATATTAAATAGGCCTAATTTGTAATCTAACCAAATCTATAGCTGAGCTTAGTTGACCCATTACTCGTTATTAATTTCATTCTATACTTTTATTCTTTTGCAGAAAAGTTCTTTTATAAAGTTCATTCAGAGCTTACTGTACTGCTTTCCATGTGGATACTATGCATACTTCTCTAATTAAAATCCCTTCTTTTACAATGCCCGCTCACAACGAATGCTCCCTAGTTTTGGCTCTGTTCCCGCCAACTTGAAACTGGATGCAATCCAGGATTTAAAAAGCCGGCGCTTGACCTAGAGGAGATCAGTAATTATAGACTTATTTCCAACCAGCCTTTTCTAGGCAAGCTACACAGACAAGCATGTCGTGGCAGCCTAGCATAAAGAACACTGGCTTCAGCCACTCGGTTTGAAAAGTTTTTTAAGAGTCCTAATTCTGAAACTATTCTTGTCAGGGTTTCAAGCAACTTGTTGGTTATGGTTAATCCAGAATTTCTGAATATATTTAGCCGGACTGCTTCTTCTGAAGAAGTATGCCACAACATACTCCTGCACTAAACTCACAAACATGGCTGGGCATGTGGGTACTCTGCTCTTCTGGGTCTGATTTATTTTTTCATATTTCTCACAGACAGCAGTTGGTTATAACTGTAGCATTAAGGTCAGGCTTTTCTTGACCTTGTCTGCTAGCCTTCCCCAAAGCTCAGTTCATTAAAGACAATCTACCTTGTCAATATCATCAGAGTACATGAGGCATGAAGTTCCATTCATATTCTAATAATGTGGAGATTCAAATACACTCTAAATCCTTTTGTGGATGACTTGACAGACCTCAAGACTTGGATGAATAGAAGCTTTCTGAGGTTCAACATTAACACGTCCAAGGCCATATTGATTGCAGCCAACTATTAGAAAAAGCTCCAGACTAATTATTGACTTACACATTCTCATTAAAACACTGCTACTAATGAGTGCTGGGTGATATGGCCTCATAAAACCCAGCACCACCAATAACTGTCACCAATAATCACCAATTATTGTCGAATTTACTTATTCGTCTTATTATTATTATTAATATTATTATTATCCTCTGATAGTTCAGGTGCAAGGTTTGTACTGTAAATATGCTCAACTTTTAAAGCATAAAAGGGATATTTTTTTTCTAATGACAGCATAAGCTTCCATGTCACAGACTGGACAGGGCCAAGTCACGGGACTACGCACGCAGTAGTTTGTTTTTATGGGGACAGTACATGCGCACGCACACACACACACACACACACACACACACACACACACACACACACACACACACACACACACACACACACACACACAGTGGAGAAATGGGTGAGCATGAAATGTGAAATGAGCTGCTGTGTATGTGACAGCAGCAGTGTTATTGTCCATGTTTTGAAGTCCATAGTTAGTCCTCATTTATATGTAAATAAGAACCAGTAATGTACTGTATAGCTATTTCTATTGTAAGCAATTGTAATCTGTGGTTAGACTGTACCAAATTGTTAACTTTTTCATGCATTTTTGTAGTGTCCTCCGAATTTCACCTCAGCTCTATTGATATGCAATAGCTAATGATGTCAAAGTGTGTCAGAGCAACAATTTTGTAACCATTGGGATCTGTAGCAAAAAGTACAAAAGTTGACTATAAATGTCTAAACAAATATCCTTTCCTATGATAAGTCCATATTCATTATGCCTGATTCTGACACCAAACTAAACACTGTGATAAGGCAATTGTCTTACTAAAAATAGCATATTTAGCTAATCTAGATTTTAACAAATCTATAAGTAATATATTTAAATAAAGAAAATTGTGCAGAATTCCATTGAGAGGGCAAAATTCAAACCAAATTTATTTCTAGTACTATTCATCAGTAGTGAAGAAATAAAATAACGGATGTGGTCATTTATAGTGGATAGAAAGGAGTAAAGTTGAGCAATGACTCCTTCTTGTGCTTTCTGTATCTCTGCATAGGGAGAGAGCGTTACAGCTTCTCGAGCCTGCAACATCTCTCTCTAGTTGCGATAATCTAGTTCGGCTAGATGCGTCCGATCGTCAAGTAGTTAATTGCAAATTTAACTTTGCAGGGTATTCAGCCATGTTAAGTTTGATTCCACACCATAGGTAAGTGCTAAGTTCAGAGGGTGAACGGTATAGGGTCATGAAGTGAACATTGGTTCATCACTTCATCAGAAGAGGACATGCAGAATTTCTTACAAGTCATTACACTTCGCTGGAGTGTGTAAAATGGAACTTGAATATGGATTTTTATATATATATTTATTATTATTATTATTATTATTATTATTATTATTATTATCAATGACAAAACTTTAAAGTACGCAGTGGAATTAAATGTAGTGCCTCTCTCTCACACACATACAAACAGCATAAGCTTTGAACTTAAATAGAGCAAAAAAAAAAAAAAAAACCCTGTTTGCTTAGTAGAAGCAAAAACTTTTACTTAGTAAAAGTAACTTATGATGCACTTTTCAATGGCTTGTATAAGCAAGATGACCATGACCCTGCTTTTTGTCAGTTTTCAAAGCAGAGAAAGTTGGGTCATTCCTAAATTTGGCTGGCCTTCTTGGCCCGTATAAACGAAATATCCACAAATTGTCATATATTGTCTCTGACTCAAATTACTTTACTTCGAGACAACAAGATGTTATATCATTTCTATCTGTTATCGCCCAAATGAGGATGGGTTCCCTGTTGAGTCTGGTTCCTCTCAAGGTTTCTTCCTAATGCCATCTCAGGGAGTTTTTCCTTGCCACCGTCGCCGTCACCCTTGGCTTGCTCATCAGAGACATTTCATTCATTCATCTCATTATTATCTGCACATTTTTCTCACACATCCACAATTCCAATTATTTTCTTTTCTATAATTATTATTATTATTATTTGTTTTTATTTATTTATTTTCTATTATAATTTTATTTATTTACTTATTACTTTATATATAATTATTCTATATATATATATAAAATTTTTTTTTTTTTTTTTTTTTTTTGTTAAATTAAATTTCTTAAATTTTTGTGAAGCTGCTTTGAGACAATGACCATTGTTAAAAGCGCTATATAAATAAAATTGAATTGAATTGAATGGTGTGTCAGTCTTCAGTAGTAGTAGTAACCAGATGACCTCCTATAGGTTGGAGTTTTCATGACATGGAGACCATTTATTGCAGTTGAGGATGGGCCCATATGGTTTGCTTATAGATACATGTGACTCCTGAGGATGGTTCCACATTGGACTGCATTTGATACAAATAGGTTTGGTATGATGGCTTATGACTTCAGAAGCTGTGATAGTTTTAGGACTGAAAACTGATTTGTCCCCAAGTCTCTATCAGTAAACATGGTAAATAAAATAAATTTTCTATTATAATGATAATAATTGGTACTTTCTTAATCCCAAGGGGGAATTATAATTTTTGCATATCCCAGTTAGGAAGCTAGGGTCAGAGCGCAGGGTCTGCCAGGATACAGTGCCTCTAGAGCAGATAGGGTTACGGACCTTGCTCAAGGGCTCAACAGTATCGACTTGGCGGTGCTTGGGCTCAAACCCCTGCCCTTCCATTTAGAAATCCAGTATCCTTAACTGTGTAAGCCACCCTCACCCCAAGAGTTGCACATTTAACCATTAAACATTTAAATACTGTAGCACACAGTTATAAATCTGTTTTATTTTGTTTATACTATCCAGTATCACCACAATAACAATGGGTCTGGTTTTTCCATCAATAAAGTCAATAAATTCTTAACATTTTGAAGTTTATATCTGGAGTATGTCTGTCTATAAAGCTACGCTGTTACAGTGCTCATACTTAAAAGCACTATGTAAATGAAGTAAATGAACTAGTTGCAGCAGTAGAATTGCTTGCCAAAGTTTCTTTTTCATGTCAAATATGATGTTCTGGCAGATACATATAAGTAGTTTCTTTGATAAGTAATAAAGGGTAGTAGGAAGGGGGTTTCATTTGGGGGCAAACAGACCAAAGTAAAATCCTTATCACTAGGTTTTTTTATGGCAGACAGAACAAAAAAAGGAGAATGATCACCATTGATTGCCTATTTAAACAAAGATATACTGTAGCTGCTCTACTCCGTACCAGCTCAATGTCAACAGACACTTCTTTTAAGAAACTTTCAAGATAGGAATATACACAAGATTTACAATCGCCCAAGTGGCATGGCAAATGCTTAGCTTATGACTTCTTGAGCTAATTGTCATATATTTGGCCAGATTGGTTCCATCTGTTTAGTTGTTTATCCCTGAAGTGTATTTACATTTTTGTCTCTCTTTCTGAACAGACGTACAATGAGTGTGCATGGTGTGTGTGTGAGGGTGGGCATGTCTGTTTATGCCCTACTGTCTTGTCTTGTAAGTTGAAGCAATTATTTATAGTCTTCTTAATTTTATAACATTTTTAAGCTTCATGAGTTTTATAATAGTTGGCTATTTTGGAGCTGCAACAACTAATCAATAAAGCCAATTGAAAATAATGATAAAAGCAAGTAAGTGGTGAATTTCATCAGTTAGTTGGACTGTGATGGGAGGCATGCTGGGTCGAACTCCATCATATCACTTACACTAAACATTTAATGGAAATGCTGGACCACTAACAGGGAAAATCTACTCAGTGTATTGAAGCTCTTTATATTACACTATCCTGGCCACCTAACGTAAGTAGTGTTTTCCTGTGATTATTATATATTTATGAATATTTTGATTTGCAATAAATCTTTTCTAGGACTGTGAGAAATAGTGGAAGGGTCGTGTTGAACCATGCTTATTGAATTCTGCAAGTAATGATTATTTTAATAATCGGTTAATCTGTCGATTATTAAATTTTTTTCTTCGATTAATCGGATAAAACCCGAAAACATTAATTTCCAACCCTTTATTCGAAAAAAGAACTAAAATCTTTAGAAAGTGCACAAACACGTTGCTCCTTGAACTGTTATAATAATAATAGAATAAAATAAAAATGTACTAACACAAAAAACATTGACATGTATGCTTTACATCTGCCAAATATATACAGTGGAACCTTGAATAGCGACAGAGCAGAGTCTGTGTGTCTGTGAAGATGAAAGTCGAAGGGGTCTGTGTGTGTGAGGCACGGTGTCCGCACGCACACACACACACACACACACACACACACACACACACACACACACAGCAGGCAAAGAGCAGGCTAAGCCTTGGGCAGAGAGAGAACATGGATTTTTAATGTCTCTAATGAGACTTGCTTTTGCTTTATACGCACGCTGTACAAACACGCTAACAAACACAAAATTAAATATGTTTCACACACACACACAGGGTCACAGTGTTATAGTAAACAGAACACGCATGCACGGATGTTGATTATACCAGTAAGAGACGATCACTAAGACCCAGCAGGGGAGACGATTACCTACAATTCCGCAGCGCAAGAGAAAGAAAAAACATTGGCTCATATATTCAAATGTATATCGAAATATCGGAAATGTGTTTAAAAATTGTATCACCATTATTGAAAAAAATTCTATCTCGATATATATTGATATCGAATTATTGTCCAGCCCTACCACATCATCTGTCAAACATGGTGGAGGCTTTGTTACGGCATAAGTATATATAGCTGCAAAAGGAATCTGATCGCTTACAGGCCCAAACCATAGTGCAGAAGCAAACCTAAGTTTTAAATGGCAGTTAACACAATTCATCATGTTTTTCATTGATGGTTAGACTGAAGGCAGAAAGACCCACAAACAAACAACATTGTAGCCACCTAAAGTGTGAACTTGCATCTCAAAGGAAGAAACTAAACATTTGGTGTTGTCTATGTATTCTAAGCTACAGGCAGTCATTAACAACAAAAAGAACTCCAGTTAAGTAAAATATTCCTCATATGTACAACCATGTTAGTTAATGGACTTATGTAAAAATATGGCCGCAACTGAGGTTCTGCACTTTAATTACATCTTGGTTGCTTCATTATTATAGCTTTCATTAACATAATCTGTCACTGTTTGTACACGTTGGCCAGCCATAGCATTTATCATCACCTGCCTAACATTGTGTAGGTCCCCCTTGTGCTGTCAAAACAGCCCGGAATCATCGAGACACCGCCTCCACAAGGTGTGATGTGGTATCTGGCACCAGGACGTTAGCAGCAGCTCCCTCAAGTCCCGCAGGTTACAAGGTAGTGCCTCCAAAGATCCAACGTGTCTATCCATCACATCCCACAGCATATTCATCAGATTGAGATCAGTGGAATTTGGAGGCCAAGTCAACACCTTGAGTGCTATTATTTTGAAAGAGGCCACTGCCATTAAGGAATGCTTTTTTCATGGAGGGATGTACTTGGTCTGCAACAATGTTTAGGTAGGTGGTACTTTAGATGTCTTCTTAACATCTACATAACTGCGAGGAATCAAAGTTTTGCAGCAGAACATTGACAGAGTTCTGTTGTATTTCATGGTGCTCAGGAACAGAGCCTATAAACTTTTTATACCACAGCATTTGCATACAGTTATGCATTTAACGGCTCATTTTAAAGAGACTGGTGCATCAATTGCAACATGTAAGTTAAGACATATAAAAAATATCAAATGTATATCTTTGTTGATATGGTAAGAAGTACGATTAAGCGAGAGAAAATAGAAGAAACATCTAGGCTAGAGATAAAATAATTGTTTATCAGTACAGTGAGAAGTAAGACCAGGAACAAGCATTAACATATGTGATGGTATAACTTATAATCTTGGCTTTAGTAGTGAATTTGTGCATTTTTAAAACATGGTCTCCTAAGTACATTACTGTTAGACAATGATATACCTATAGGTATCCCAATTAAGTTCACAACCCTGTGTTTTTTTTACAAAGCAGCTTGCCATGTACAGTATGTGTGTGTGTGGGTGCTTTTCAGCAGCAGTTCTGTAGAAGAATTAGTGTGTGAAGATTGAAAGATTGTTTGCAACTTGAACTTCTCAGCTCTTCCTACATGTACAAATTATGTTCTCAGCATGCGAACAAAGTTTAACATCTTATTAATTAACTCATGAGGTGTTCACCCTATCTATACCAATGTAACCTTTTGTACTGCAGCCCTCACAAGCTGTATTTGAGAACACTGATGTAATCTTTGCTTTAGTTGTATCTTTGTCCTCTAGGTTACTAGGTTACTGTAGTTTTTTGGCACACACATTTCTCTACCATGTGCACAATCATTGAACAACTTATCTGAAATGCAATTGAGAGAACTATAATAAAAAAAAGCTTTGACATAAAGCTCATTGTTATTTGAAGGAATATATATCAAAAGGTTAGCTGATTGTGTAACTGCCTATTGCTTTTGCTCAGCGTCTGTACTGTATATGTACGTGTGTATACACAGACACACATTATTAAATTACTAAATTATTAAATACAAATTTCATTATTTAAACGAATAAACATAATACTGTCCAACACATTAGTAAGTAAGAGCATTTCATTATGTAACTCTTTCATTATGAGACCTCGAGGGATAGGGACTAAACTACTTTTTAAAAAAGCAACTTATCATGTTCAGAGGATCAGAGCTCAGTCCAAAATCTACAACCTAGAACTTTAGCCACCACATCTTAAATTTAATGAGTTTTTGTAAAAAATTGTTCCTCTTGAAGGTAACTACCTTTGGTTCTATTCAAACCTCCATCTAGAAGCTTTTAATAATTAAACCTTGCTGTTCATCACACCTGATGATGTTTTTCAGTCATCTTATTATCCGTGTTGAACATGCCATTATCATGCACTGTCGAGTAACAATGCTGTGATTATGGGAAGCAATTAGGGTCAAACTTGGACGTATGATTAATTTCTGCGCTAACAAATAGTAATCCGTTAAATTTCTAGATTAATCACATCTGTTAACCCATTAATATTGACAGCCACACACGTAATGGTGTACAGTAAAATTCTCAAGTGGCAGATAAAAAGGTATGATAACCTATAGAACCTTTGGAAAAGCCTAGAGCAAGGCTAAAGGGCAAAGCATAATGCTACAGAGGCTAGACCACATGGTTAGACACCTTTGAAGGCCCAAATAGAGGTTTTGTATAGAGCAGAGTTGATGGAACCCCTCGACTCTTGACCATGGCTAAGCTAAACTTACCTTAAATGTTCTGGCTAGCTCTGTGAGCATCTTTTTTAAGAAGGGCATCAGACAAATGCTGCCCTTTTAAGATCAATCCTTTAACCTACAGTAGGTGCTTGTAGGGATTTTATTACTTTTCTTCTTACCTGCTATATTTAGTTCTCACTCAATATGTAACCCCAAAGTAACATATCAACAGGAGGTAAAACGGTGACCAGGGTAATTTTCATTCTGATAAGACAAGAGTTGTCCATGATGACCTGCATGTAACCATAACAATGTTTCTGCTAGTTCTACCTAGTATTGCCTTTCTATTCATTTGTCTGTCTACCTACTGTACAGTATGTCTACATATCTACTGTATCTACGTTTACTTTACAAACTCAATGATGTCACAAGTAGGCAAGTAGGTATCTTATTTTGCATTACAACTTTGGAATATTAATAATTCTAAATTTTTATTCAATTTGTCAGGAATCCTAAACTCACATACTTATAATTATTATTATTTTTAACCAACAACAATTGTTTTGTGGCCCAAATGAGGAGGTTTGGGGGCAGAAAACAATTGTGATCACAGTGTTTTTTTAAAAAAACTTGATTTTTCTTTCTTTTCTTTTTTTTTTTAAATCCACCGTTGCCACATCCTGCCCACCTTGCAATTGTACTCATGGTTTGGGGGGATACCCTGCAAATGCTTTTCATGGTTGACATAAGGAATGTTTTAACACCACCACATCAGTTAGAAAACACTGATCAAAGGTGTATAATATGGTTGTTTCTAGTGTTTGCATATTTTTCATAAATTCATAATTTAGTATAGTTATATGAAGAATGTTACAAATAGTTTTCTATATGCTTAAATACTTGAAATAATACTATGGTCCATAAATAGACTTTTTGCATCATGGAAAGTTTTCTGTAATTCCAGTTTTCTGTCAGCACAAATTTCTGATGATTCTTATATGCTTCTTTGTGTTTTCTCTTAAAGGATACTTAGGCATAATTGGATTCTGTTTTTTCACAACAACATTGAGAAGATGGGGTAATATTCTTAATGACAGCACAAATGCAGAAACGCATCTCCTTGTCTGAAGACCACAACGCGAAACCATACCTGTTTTCCTCTTTGGAGGGCCAGGACCCGGTTACTGGCTGTAGTTCCATGGCGACTCTTCATCATTTCGCAGAGGCAGGAGAACTTGGCCTGGCCTCAGAGGGTAGTGACAGCAGCAGTCAGGACCCTTCTGCCTCACCCCACAGTGACTGCAAGATGGCACACTCCTTACATGAGGATGTGGAGATGAAGAGCAGTGGTTCCAGTGGTAGTGGGACTGAATCGCAAGGAAATGAATCACATGGCAACGAGTCTCATGGAAATTCATCAAATGGGAACGAATCAACAAGAAGTTCCAATGGAAATAGCAAGGATTCAGCCCTTTTGGAATCATCAGGGAGCAACAAGAGGTAATGCAATCATAGGCACTTAATAGTAATTGTGTAATGGTAGGCCATAATTAAATTTAATTAAATGCAAGGAATGTGCATAAGAGCACATAATTAAAAAAATAATAATTTAATGTTAATGAGAGGAACATTTTCATAATATAATATATGAATATAATAAAAAATACCACCAAAGTAGAACGATGTCAAATCAACATGGCTACAAACTGTAAAACATCTTACCCTAAGTAGGTAAAGTTATACTGTATATACAAGTATTCGATTTACACTACCGTTCAAAAGTTTGGGGCCGCTTGCAAATTTATTTGTTTTTGTTTAGTGATTTTATTTCTACATTCTACAACAATACTGGGGATTTCAAAACTATAAAATAACAATTATGGAATTAGGTAATTATGTAACAACAACAAAAACAACAGTTAGTTGTTATTTTAAGACACAGAGGTCAGCCTTTCTGTAGTAGTTCTTGCAAGAACAGTATTGTCAAGTGCATTTACAAAATCCGTCAAGCACCATAATGAAACTGGCTCTCATGAAGGCCGTCCCAGGAGGGCGAGACCAAAACCTACCTCTGCTGCAGACGAGAAGTTCATTTAGAGTTATCAGCCTGAAAAATGACCAATTAACAGCACCTCAGATTAGAGGCGTTATGAAGTCTTTACAGAGCAGAATTAGCAGACACATCTCAATATCAACTGTTCAAAGGAGATTAATGCATTTTTTGGACGCCTTCAGCATTCCTTTACAATGTAGAAAGAAATAAACATCAGGAACGATCATGCAGTTAGAACCTGACCCCAAACTTTTGAACGATAGTGTAGATCAATTAGCATACAGAGATATATTCTTATACAATTCCTGTACAGTTTAATATTTTAGAAAGAGAAAATGTACATCAGACAACCCAGGTAGCTGCATGCTAACAAAACTGAACATGGGGCGTCCATGCTGTATCACTGAAGTCATAATTGAATATTTTACCACAAGTCATCTGCAAGGTACAGTACTGTGCAAAAGTACCAATGCTTATTTCTTTATATAAATTTTAACTAAATGTTGATTAAATTAAAGAGTTGGGAGATGTTTACTGTGACAGACTGCAATGTGCCTAAAGATACAATCTAAAAATGGGTTGTTTAGGTAACAACCACAGCAGCTGTTCCATTGTCTGTTTCAACCACTCAGTATTGAGCATCACCAGTATACTAATCATCTCCCTGATCATCTGTCATCATCTGCACCTTTTTCTCACTGGTTCAAGCCTTAAGTTAGATGTTTGATTTTGTGCTTGAATGATTCATTGTTGGCTTAAAAAATGGAAAACATTTCTCTCAGCCTGGTTCAGGTACAGGGACTGTACTGAAAATGAGAGACAAAAATTTGGCAAAAATGAGAACCAAAAAATGCTTTAGAGAATTATTTAGTCAAAATTAGATTATAAAAATACAAGAAAGGTTTTCTTTGGACGCAAAATATGAAGAAAAAAAAACACTTTTGTGCAGTACTGTAATGCTCGGTCCTTTCATTAAATAAACCAAATTAATGAATCGCCCTGCATTAATTAAAGAGACTGTATTCACTCCGCTCATAATGAGTACCAAACCAAACATTGTATACTGAAATGCTACTAATTCAAAGATGTGCATCATTACATCCTTACTTTTTATAATGAAATGATTACTTACAAGTTTATATGATTTTATGTTGCATCAAAATTGAGGAAGGTTCATAGGCATCCAAACATCAACTCTATATGTGTATTTAGCATTATCCCTCTTTTAGATTTGCAGATCTGATAATCAGGATACAATATTTATATTATCACCAAACTTGAAATTTATTCTGGATGTGCACATTCTTTTAAGGAGCATGGGTTAAAGGCCTTGTGAGAGCTTGGTCATTCTAGAAATAAAACCCTGAATGATCAGGGCATACTTTATAACCATTGATAGGTTTTATTTATTTATTTATTTATTTATTTGATACTGATGTTTCCACTGGTGCTGCTGTGTATGTCAGCAACAGTGAAACGGTTTAATCAAATTGTTTCAGATGGAAAGTCTGGACATATGTGAAACAATTTTTCAAGAAATTTGATGTTAAATGGTAAAAACAGAACTTGCAGTAAAAGTATTTCTATTCCCTACGAGCTCTGCAACAAATGAAAAGCTAATCACAGTGCAGTTGCTCTCATATGCATTATTTTGACTTTTTCTCCGAAAAAAGCTTACAAACCATCTGGCTAGATGGTAACCTGATAGACACATCAACATGTTTTTCTCCAGTTGAGAACCAAATTTTTAGCAGTGTAAGGGGTTACAGAGATACTTGAATGGTAAATCTTTCACATAATAGTAATATTAATAATAAACAAATTTCCAGGATAGTAATTTGTCATTTGACAAAGAAAAACAATTATAATTATATATTTTTTTTTTTGACACAGGAGAGTTTTCAGGACATGAGCTTCCATATTCGAGGATTTCGTAAAGCAAATGCTTAAGAGCTTTGAATTGGAAAATTGCTGCAGTGATTAATATTTTTAGCTAGTAACAGTTCTTGCAACCAAACTGATAGAATGAGTAGCTTTTCAACAATCATGATGGAAGTTGTTTACTGTAGCCATAAAAAATATATTACTTATAGAAAATAAAACAACTAAGGATATTGCTGACATTACTGTACCTGTAATTGGGTTAAGAGCTGAATTTGGTCACTAACATTATTAAATCCTGAAAGGATAATGTTGAACCAACAGCCTTGTGGAAGAAATGTAGTTGGAAAAACACTGGGAAAACAATTACCAGGATTTGAGATCAATTAAACAATTGGTGAAGTTGCATCATAAAAAAATCACAGCTATGTTTAAGAGTTACGGTAAGAGCATTTCCACGTGCACAGTGCTAAGGGAACTTTCAGGATTAAGACTAAACAGCTGCATGGCCATAAGAAAACTACCTGTCAGTGAGGCTAATTGAAAAAGCCTTTAATTTACAAAGCTTGGATTACGGAAAAGTGGAAAATGTCATGTCGTCTGATGAGTCCAGGTTGACTCCAGATTGATTCCAGAGCGATGGGCACGCCAGGATGAGAAGGGAAGCACATGAAGCAATGCACCCATTATTCACATTGTCCACAGTACGAGATTCTATAGGCAGTATTATGATCTGGAGTTGCTTCAGTTGGACAGGTATAGGCTCAGCAACATTATGTGGCAATAACATGAAGTCAGCTGACAACCTGAATGTACTGAATAACCATGAAAACAGTTTTCTCTTTACTGATGTCACAGACATATTTTAGGACAATGCCGAGTTCGTGAGCTCAGATTGTGAAAGAGTGGTTCTGGGAGAATGAAGAATAATTTTTAAATATGAATACTCTTGTCACCACTAGTATTTTCTATTTATTGGGTCAGTCGAGTCTGTCAGAGCTGAGGGATTTTTGCATAAGGGCAGTGGACTAATTTGTGTCTACAAAAACAAAAACAGATCACACTGCCCTCATATTCCTTGCCATTTGTTTCCTCTCTGTGCCAGAAGGAAACATTCCATTCCCGCGCACTTAGAGAGATTTTCCCATGACAACGGAAGTGTTTGCGTGTGTACAGGAGATTGTGTCATTCAGTTATGGCCTAATTTCACTGTGTTTTTGTCTCAAGGTTTCTGTCTTATTATATATATATATCTTTTTTTCTGTGCTGAACTCTTTCAGTCTGTCATTGTCATTGAATTTGGTTCATTTTGGTTAATTTCTTTTCATCTTCCAATGCACAGAAATCAATAGAGGAACATAATTGTGTGACTGTGCTCAGAACAAATCACAACATTAATGTTCAAAAGTTAATCAAAATCACATTACAATTATACCTGTTATGGATTTTTGTTTAATGACATACAGTACATGTAAGTACTCAATCCATGGTCTGCTTGTAAAGCATGTAGTGGATCTAATGCTTTGGTATTGAGCAGGAGAGGGTTTGGAATAATTTACCAAACATTATATGTAATATGGAACACCATGAATTGTTAAAGGGTAAGCCCAAAACAAATAAGGAGACTGGCAAGAGTACTACATCAAAATTAATAAAGCTGCAGGAATATCTGGATATTACTGGTCACTCTATGCATATAATAATAATCTCTTATGTTCTTCACATGTCCAGATTCTGGGCCTGAGTGGCTAGACAGTAGCCCAGGTCTACCTAGATTTAGGCAAAATATACATTTAATCCATGTAAAATATGTGGCCTCATAAGAAAAGGGTGGAACTTTTATATATCTGATCAATGCGATATATCTGATGCATAAACAAGAGAGCTGTTAACAGATAAAACACTATACCCACTGTGAAGCTTGGTGGTGGCAGCATCAAGCTTTGGGGCTGGTTTCTTCAGCTGCAACTGGGGCTCCATTTTTCCAATTACCAGTTTATTTTGGCACAAAACCTAGAGTTTTCTGTTGGGTGTGCATGCCTATACATTCAGTTTATTAAGTTTGTATTATTTTTATTTTCTCAAACATTTTTCATATTTACTGTAGCAAATAAATTTCTTTTAATGTATTTGTTTTAAACATTTTGAAACTCAGTACTCTAGGCTCCTTTGTACGTTTCCAGGTAAAGATGTACACTTTAAGATCATGTAAATGATTAGACAAAAAAAGGGTTTTAACTGGATTTGTGTTTTTGAACACATGTTTTTGAAGCCTAGAGGTTATCTGAACAGAGTCACTGTTGTCCTGCATTTTGCAGCACCATTAAACAATTAACCATTGAATTGCAACATCTGTCTAGCCTTCAAGACTCTTAGTTTGTATGTACTTGTGAAAAAAGCAGCTAATTTTTGCAATTTAAAGAATATTCATGGAAGAAATGTAAATTTAAAAAAGCGTATTTGTTAAGAATATAAGCAATAGTATTCCTGTAGTATAACTTTTTTTTCAATAAGCTTCTGAATATGAAGTCCTGCTACATTCTCATTTCTGCTAATAAACCCAATTACTGTTATGAATAAAAAAGAAAAAGATAGTTTGTGGGGATCTTCATAAGAGTTCTACATTCAACCAAGTACAATGTAGAAGTCTACCATTTACTTGGTGCAGTACTTTATTTTGTCAGTATATTTAGCTCATCTTCTTTGGCTATTCTATTTGTAAACATGCTTTCTATTCCAAGCTCCTTTGGGAGCTATTTATAAAGTCTCTGTTTAATCTTACCCCAGTACCTTAATGTCAACTGCACCTGGACAGGTGCTTTATTTAGTTCTCACAGCTCTAAGCTCATAGGACAAAGCAGTGGCCTGGATACATGCATATTTATACATGCCCTAATCTGTACTGATCTATCTTTGAGGAGGCTAGATGTCACCTGCACCTGGATGGTCACTCTTACTACTTACTGCACTAAGCTGATTGAGAGCTGAAAAAGAAACAGAGAGAACAGAGAGAGTTTTTGAAATACAGTTTTCTTCCATAGTCAAAAGTATTGGAATGGGAATGAAATGTTTTTGCTATGAAAGAAAAATGATCCTTCATTTTCAGATTTTTTAAAAAGTTTAATTAAGAGGGGAAATTGGGACTAGGAGTCCAATATGGCGTGCCCTGAAAAAGAAAGAAGCCACAACCAGACATTGAACAAGTAGGCCAACAGTTGCAAAGACTTCAGCAACAGCTTCCACAGGGCAGGGGTGAAGGTATCATACAACTAGATTCAAATCTTTCATCATCTGTAATCAGAAAGCCAGAGTTGATAAAGGTAAAGAAATAGACATGAGGCATAAAAAAAAAAAAAATTCTGGAACCGGGAATGGGCTCACTATTTTTACTAATGATTAGAGGGTATCCTGGGTGCTAGCATTACCTGCAAATGGAGTGTGCAGTCCACTTGTTGACGCTTCAGCAGGCTTTACAATTTCATTTACATTTATAGGCATTAGGCAGACGATCCAATCCAGAGTGACTTACAAAAGTTTTTTTTTTTTTTTACCACTCCACAGATTTTATGTTAACAAACTAAGATTTTGGCAAGTTAGACAAACAGAAAAACTGAAAAAGAAAGATTATTTCACTTATAATTAAAATATATATTCATTCATTCATCTTCTATACCGCTTTATCCTGTATTTAGGGTCGCGGAGACCTGGAGCCTATCCCAGGAGACTCTGGGCACAAGGCAGGGTACACCCTGGACAGCGTGCCAATCCATCGCAGAGCACACACACACACAGACTCATTCACACACTATGGTCAATTTGGGGACGCCAATTAGTATAATCTGCATGTCTTTGGACGGTGGGAGGAAATCGGAATCGCCCGGAGGAAACCCACCAAGCACGGGGAGAACATGCAAACTCCATGCACACAGAGACGGGAATCGAGCCTGGCCGGGAATCGAACCCGGACCCTAGAGGTGCAAGTCGACAGTGCTAACCACTACACCACCGTGCCGCCTAAAATATATATAAATGATGAAAAGATTAATATAAAAATAAAATTTGTTTGTACACCTGGGGTATCATGTTCTAAATTATATAACATATCTAGATGTAAGGAAATGAAAGCTGGCAATCTGATCCATCATCTAACATTCATCTTTTTATTTTAAGCCATACAGTTTTCAGGGTATAGCAAAAACAGGCGAAATGGTCGTGCTGTTCCAATACTTTTACAGTCGACTGAATATAAATGAATTATGTCACTGTATGAATTCAGACTTCCTTTTAAAAAATGTTCTTAAGAAGGAGTCCTACGTACATATTTTGTGAGCAGAACAGAAAAGTTTGGACTTTGTGTCTTCATCAGATAAGCACACAACCTTCAGATACTGAAGAAATACAGTAAGAAGGAAACACATGTCATGCCAAGGGTGCTAATTGGATGCTTGAGAGAGGCACAGACCCTCAGTAAGAGTCAGCAAGACCCTCATCTCATTTGTGAAGTGGGTTATTTACTTGTTACCGCCCCATTATTGTGACACTGAAAAGAAGAATAAGAAAATGGTCCCAATGGCTGTCATCATGTCATCATATGAGCCCTAAGTCATTTTCAGGGTAATTTGCCTACTCTTGTTTCTAAGCTCATATCTTGAGAAGTATAAAAGCTGTCTATATATGCTATATAATTTTTTGTTTGTTTGTTTGATTTTTTTTCAAGACAATCAAAAATATATAAATATATATTGATATCATAGTACTTGCACTGATTTTGTATTTGCATTTTGTACTTGTATCAGTAGGAAATTGACCGTAGTGTGAGAATGAGTGTGTGCCCTGTGATGGATTGGCACCCTGTCCAGGGTGTACCCTGCCTCGTGCTCTAAGCCTCCTGGGATAGGCTCCAGGTCCCCGCGACCCTGAATACAAGATAAAGCGGTATAGAAGATGAGTGAGAGTGAGTAAGTCCGAAGACATGTAGGTTAGGCTGGTTGGCATTCCCAAATTGTCTCTAGTGTGAGAATGAGTGTGTGAGTGTATGTGTGTGCCCTGAGATGGATTGGTACCCTATCTAGGGTGTACTCTGCCTCATGCCCTAAGCCTTCTGAGATAATCTCCAGGTCCCCGCGACCCTGAAGACAGGATAAAAAAGTGTCATACACTATTATTTCCTGGACCATCTTTTGATATGATTATGGTATGCATATGATATGATTGAGGTATGCATATCTCTTCAAGATCTTGTATTAATAATGGGAGAGTCAGACCGATGTGTAAAGCATTCTACAGCACATTACAAAGATTCTTAATGGGGTTAATGTCTGGTCTCTGTGATGGCCAATTCATGTGTGAAAATTCCTGTGTATCTCATGCTCCCTGAACCACTCTATTACAATTTGAGCTCGATGAACCCTGGCATCGTCATCTTGGAATATATCCAAGATGAAAAATCCATTGATGGAAAAAGCTTGTCATTCATTACATTCAGGTGGTCAGCTGATCACAATTTTTGGGCGCATTACGTTGCTGAACCTCGATCATAACACTTCACATCATTTCATCCGCCTCTCTTCTTACCCTGATGAGGCCCATCACTCTGGAACAGGGTAAATCTGGGCTTATCAGATCATGTGACCTTTTACCAATGCTCCATAGTCAAATCTTTATGCTCTATAGCAAATTGAAGCCTTTTTAGTGGTTTAGGTGGTTTTCTTAAGGCTAAGCCGCTGTTTAGTCCCAAATCCTTCGCCTTCTCTTACTGTCACTACTAAACATAGCAGTAAGTTCCAATTTTGTTTGTTGTTTTTTACATATACGATCTCCCATCACAATCATATTTTTTTTCCTACCAAATTTCTTCTTTGACGATAATGGTTCTCCACTATCCAGCCTTTAATAAGCCATTTTACAGTTCTAATCCAATTTTAATAGTTTCAACAATCTCCTTGTTTTATTTGCTTGATGCCGTTATCTGCAGCCAAATATTTTTTTGTTTTGTTGTTTTCAGAACTTTGCTTTAAGAAAGTCTGTTCTTATACTTATGAACATCTAATCTCATGTCTAGGTAATTTTCTGAAGTCAGGACAGATGATAATCATTTGATATTATAATAATTGCATTGATTTTGTGTTTACATTTATATGAATTAAAATAAAAATTTCAGATTCTGTTTTTACAAGATTCTCACCATAAACCTTTCTTCTTTCATAATTGTTTATATGAAATTATCTAGAACCTGGCAGACCCACGAATATGGAATACTCTATGGTTCTCTAATTCACTGTTCAATGCAGAGAAGTATTTTATGTCTGCATCGGACTGCAAACACCCCTAACAAAAACAACTGAACTACAGGCTATGCTAGACGTTTTTCCAATCCAATAACTTCTAAATTGTTTGTTTCAGGCGAACAGTGAACAATTCTAGCTGTTGTAACTGTTCCGCAGATGTATAGGTGGTTATTGTTTAGAACTGGGTTTTCATTGCTTACATTATGTGTCTTTTAATTATGCTTGCAGCTCCAAATCTCACAGTCCCTCACCTCCTAGCAGCTCTAATGCCTTCAGTCTGCTGAGTGCAAGTTCTGAACAGGACAACCCTTCCACTAGTGGATGCAGGTTTGTAAACTTAAACAACTCTTGCACTTAACTGAAGTACCTACTACCACATGCAGTTTGTGATTAATACGTGCATGAATGTACATCATAGAAACAATTGCCTGTTGGTCACAAAAGCTATTTTTGCCATGTGACGTGATTTTGTGTGTGTATTCTATACATTTGCAGTAGTGAAGAATCTGCCAAGGCAAAAACACAGAAGGAGCTGATAAAAACCATCAAAGAGCTGAAGCTTCATTTGCCAGCAGATAAAAGGAACAAGGGCAGCAAGTCCACTACTCTGAACACACTGAAATACGCCCTTCGCTGTGTCAAACAGGTTGAAGGTGAGCAGACCCCTTTAATTTAACATTCTACCTGTGGGTGCAGCTCCTGTACCAGGCTCCATTGCGTGTTTTACCTCAATTGCACACCCGTCAGCATCACCCTGTTCCCATAGCGAATGAAAATAATGAAAACATGAATTTGAAACTTAGGCTTGATAGCTTAATCAAATGTACTACAATAGTGACATCATAAGCTTGTCTTCATGATGAGTTTGTTCATATATCTATCCGTCACGTTGCAGGTGTAACGGGCTGCTGTTATCGCCGTGGGCATAAAAATGGCAGGCATAAACGCAGGGGGGTTGGATTAACATAAAATGTCTTAAACCAAATAAAACATTGGCTCTGAAAGCATACCATCACACACTGGGACTTGGGGATCAAAACCCCCTCAGTGGGGCGGGGGACACGGAACAAATCCCACTCAAGGGTAAACGAAACAAAACACACTTGATGATAAAATAACTTACACACTCAAGGGACACCAGAAACACAACACACACTCGGACTCTGGGAGCTGGTACACATGATCTCTGTGGCAAGATACCATCTCTGTAACATGCAGGCTCTTAATACCTGAAACACACAACAACACAGTGACAAGAGCTCTGTGTGGTGACACAGGCTCTGACATCCAGGCTCTAATACCTGAAACATAACCAGAGCTGTGTTGTGAGACAGGCTCTGGTATACAGGTTCTAATACCTGAAACATATTGACAAACAGTAACAGACTTTTAAGACGTACATAGTATATATATGTACAGTATAACCCAAGCTCGGTTAGATGGTAACTAAAGCTCCCAGGGCTCTATGAGCGACACCCACACATGCACGCTCCTATGAGTGACCCGCACGCTCCCCTCTAGGAGCTACCCATACCCACATGCTCACCTCGATGAGCGGCACTCTCACACACGTATACCATACACTCACACCCGCTCCTATGAGCGGCACTACACACACATAAACACATGCATAACATACACACTTATACTCACCTAAGCCCATCAGCCACGCTCCTATGAGCGGCCCTACACACACACACCTAGCAAACACATGCATATCATACACACCTATACTCACCTAAGCACATCACACATACACGTAAACCCGCACTTAAACCACGCTCCTATGAGCGGCACTACAGGCACACGCCAACCCTGCTAAGAGCGGCACTATACACACACACACACCGAACAGACACACACACACACACACACACACTCGTAGAGCATACCCAGGACTCGAGCTTAGGTTACATACCGGGAGAGTCTCCAGAGACCAGGGAAGGGCACTAGGAATTGGTGAGAGACACAAAAGACTTGATAAGGGCACTAGGAACACGGGGGTAACAATCAGAGCTTCCAGATACGTAACTAAGGGTAAAATCAAAGAAACACATAATTACATTCACACAGAAAACACATTCTCAGAGCCAGTCTAACACAAAGTGAATTTGAACAAAAGCCCACTAGACACTAACAATGCTCGACCCAGTTTCCCAGAGCTAGCAGCTTTTTATACGAATTCTAATGAGTCACCTCGGCACAGGTGAAACTTCGTCATCACCTGACCGAGGTGCCTTCTGGGAAACTGGGTCTTCTAACAAAAAACTACAGAAACCAAAATTCAGCCACAGTGCCCTCTAGGGGCGGTCCCTTACAATATCTTAGTACTATTAAACCAGAAAGCTATATTAATTATCACAACTAAAGTCTATGTATCACAGTTCATTAGTGTACTGCCTAATAAGAGTATAGTATTTTGCCAAATTATTGGTATATATGTAGACCTGTCCGTGCTTGGTGGGTTTCCTCCGGGTACTCCGGTTTCCTCCCACAGTCCAAAGATATGCAGGTTAGGCTAATTGGCGTTCCTAAATTGCCCGTAGTGTGTGATTGGGTGAGTGAGTGTGTGTATGTGTGTGTGCCCTGCGATGGATTGGCACCCTGTCCAGGGTGTACCCTGCCTAGTGCCCGAAGTCTCCTGGGATAGGCTCCAGGTCCCCCACAACCCTGAACACAGGATTAAGCGGTATAGAAAATGAATGAATGAATGAATGAATGAATGTAGACCTGTGATTTACTGATGAAGGGGGCCTTAGATGCCTATTTCTGCGAAGTACACTACCGTTTGCAAATTTCTTTGTTTTTGTTTAGTGATGTATTTTCTACATTCTACAACAATACTGGGGATTTCAAATCTATAAAATAACGCATATGGAATTAGGTAATTACATAACAACAACAAAAACAACAGTTAGTTGTTATTTTAAGACACAGAGGTCAGACTTTCTGTAATAGTTCTTGCAAGAACAGTATTGTCAAGTGCATTTGCAAAATCCGTCAAGAACCATAATGAAACTGGCTCTAATGAAGGCCGTCCCAGGAGGACGAGACCAAAACCTACCTCTGCCGCAGACGAGAAGTTCATTTAGAGTTATCAGCCTGAAAAATGACCAATTAACAGCACCTCAGATTAGAGGCGTTATGAAGTCTTTACAGAGCAGAAGTAGCAGAAACATCTCAATATCATCTGTTCAAAGGAGATTAATGCATTTTTTGGACGCCTTCAGCATTCCTTTACAATGTAGAAAGAAATAAAAATCAGGAACAATCATGGAGTTAGAAAGTGATCTAAAACTTTTGAACGTTACTGTATACTGTATTCAACATTTAATAAACATCATGGTTATGTATCTAACATTAGCCTCAAAATACATTCCATGTATTTACACACCAAACCATGGTATTTAGTGTCCTGTAGTGATTTCCCAAACTCCAGATTGTGGTACTCAATATCATACTGCTCTTTGCTTGAGTCAGGATCATGTACGCAAAATGGGCTTATAGTCATATTGACCGAAATCTGAAACATACTGCTGTTTAAAGCATTGTTCCTCTTGTGTGTGTAGCCCATTAACTAGACGTCTAAATGACTGTAGTGAAGATATAAATTGTAAATATGTCTGTTTAAAATATTATTATTAAATTATTAAATGTATTTTGCGTTATATTAGTAAAATTATTGTCTTAGTGACATGTATTTTTGTCTATACAGTAATATGTCTAGACACATAACGTGCTCTCATAAATTAATCTTAAGTAATTTGATTTCTTATGGGTTTATTAAGTAGTTTTGTTAAAACAGTGATCTGAAGTCTTATGTGACTTTTGTTTCAGCCAATGAGGAGTACTACCAGCTGCTTATGATTAATGACAGCCAGCCATCTGGCCTGGATGTATCCTCATATACGATAGAAGAGATTGACAGCATCACATCAGAATACACGCTAAAAAATACAGTAAGTCTCACACATTTTGCTGTTTAAAACGTTAATTAGCATTAATTGTGTCATGTGACACATCAGTCCCACTAACACTTACTGCTTAAAATAAAACTAGTTCTTTTTCAGGTGAAATATATTTTCAAGTTTTTATATATATTTTTTTTTTTACAGCAGCATGCTGTTTAGATATTTTACTGCAGTAAAACAAACTTGGTGGCATCTGACCTCAGGTCCACGTGTGATTGTTCATCAGACAGCTCAGTTATATGGCAGATTGTTCTAGATCTTTGTTTGTACTTAGTTTTTTGCACTTGGTGAAAGTGTAGACACTGGGAAACAGAAACACATCACTCAAGAGACAATGCTAGAATAGTTTATTCCCCATTAGACATATTTTGTTAAAAGACATTTTTACCATATTAAAATTTGATTGAGTTTCAAATTGTTAAATTTACTGACTAATAGTGGCACCTCATGCTGTCTGTGTGTTTATAGGACATCTTTGCAGTGGCAGTGTCTCTGATCACGGGCAAGATTGTCTACATCTCAGATCAGGCTGCATCTATTCTCAACTGTAAGCGGCACGTGTTCAAAAATGCCAAGTTTGTGGAGTTTTTATCACCGCAAGACGTCAGCGTGTTCTACAACTTCACAACACCATATAGGCTGCCATCCTGGAGCATGTGCACAGGAGCTGGTAAGACATCCACGCCATATCCAGTGTATAAATTATTGTTTCCAACAAGACCGTCACGAAATATGATTACCATCACGAATTGCTGAGGAAATCCAGTGGTGGGCAAAGTACACAAATCCTGTACATGATAAAAGTAGAGATCTTTTAGAGCAAATAGTGTAAAAGTAGAAGTCCTCCTGACTGCATCTGACTGCATGCATGTTTGTGTTGCTGTCTGCAACCAGCTCCACTACCTTTTATGTTATTACGCATGTCTTGGATGAACGGCAGGTCACAAAATTATGCATGACAGTCAGCAGTGGCGAAATTTGCATGCAACATGTGGAGAAATTTAGCTATTTAATGATATTTATTGCCTTTAATCAAAGTAAAAGTACCATCTTATAAAACTACAGTACAAATTTGTGATATATATGCTTTACTTTACTGTATGTAAAGTACAATCACAAAATAAATGTACTTAATTACATCCCACCTCTGATGAAATTTCCAGAGTAAGTGCGTCATTATCTCCTGATTTAGTCTCCTGCAAACTCTTCATGTACCATCGAGTCATTTTTAGAGCACAGGAAGGCAGAGACCCAAAGATTAAAAAGTTCAAGCCTGGAACAGGGATCTATATGTTGGTCTAGAACACCATTTGAGTGAGCAATTTAATTCAGTTGCAGAAAATAGGAAAGTCATTTATTTAAAGAGATTACTCTGTGTTCTAGGTAACAGTCTGTAAAGCTTAAAACAATTATCTGTGAGGCATTTCACCTGATGTAGGCCACATTGGGGACAAAGGGTGACTGATACAACCCTTAAAATAAGTTTTTTCCACCTCAACTGCCACTGGAATTCTCATTATAGCATTGTAGTTGTTTTATTAAAATTCACTTAAAGATTTTGTACAAGCCAGAAGAGTACTCATTATGTTGCATTAAGGAGCAAAGAACAAGCCATGACAAAAAAATCGGAAACGTCATCAGTGCATGTACTCGATTCACACAATGGGTTTTGCTGTTATTGGAAAATGATAAATGATTGAGTGGTGGAATGTCATCACCACACCAAAGTTTTTTTTTTCCTACTTCTTTCTAAAAACAAACCATGTCCCAAGGTGTTTTGGAGATTTTACCACAGGAATTTACCAGGTTCTTTTCTAAAAAAAAATAGTTCCCTTACCAGCCTCTTTTTCTCTCTTGATGTTAATAATAAAAACATCTTATTTTACTGAAAAACCTAAAAGCATAAAGACTGATGTGCTGAACTATGAATGCTGAATACGATGGCACTCAAGACTTTCAAACATTGTAATAAATTCTTACGTATCCTTATGGAAAGCTTCACCATATGAAACATGATCTGTTTTTCTTTGTTTAACAACACCTTTTTTATTCATTTATTATCAGCCATAGATTTTTAGGTAGAACATCTGTCACACAAGGCCCTGTGAATTTTTTAAGTTTTGAAATATGCACATATGATTATTCCATGAATGTATGATTATTTTGCAAGCAGCACTGCTGTGAGAGCTGTGCTGTTATATAACATAAATAAATACCTTCTTTTCAATTTTTCTGTTAGTTTTTGGCTTCTCCCATTGAGGGGTCGCCACAGCGGACCAGCTGATCCGCACAACAATTTGGCTTCTCTGCCGGATGCCGTTCCTGGCGCAACCCTCCCATTTTTATCCGGGCTTGGGACCAGCACTGCATCCAGTGGCTTTGGTTTGGGCATTGGCTGGGAATCGTACCTCATGGCAGGCGACAAACATACTACTGAGCCGCCAGTTCCCCCTCATCATTGAGCTGTATAGCTCTTACAGTAAATGTACCATACCTTTTGGTACATGCCCCTTGTTTTTCATAATTTTGAGATTATCAAATGCATCTTCTAGAATTCACTAACACTGCAATACAACTGGTTGCAACAGCCATAATTACCATGCTGGAGTAACGTGCATCTCTCTTTTTCCCCTCAAAAGAATCTTCACCGTCTGACTGCATGCAGGAAAAGTCATTCTTCTGCCGCATCAGGTGAGTATCGATATATATACTGTACTGTACCTATGGCTATGTATCTGGATGTGTATTGTGTGTCTATACATTCTCACTGTATGTGCTTCATAAAGAAAAATATATTTTACTTAATGTTCTTTTAAGCATTTATTCTGGTCAAGCAGTATTGAACATTCTCCCTCATATTGCGCTTTACAAATGCATAATTCCTTTTTTGCTGCATACAGATGATTATCAGCATAGTTTCTGCTGCTCTTTTGCTGTGGACAGAATGGTGTAATCTTTTCTCAGATATTGTGCTCGCGCTTAGGTTTTACAATTGTTCAGCTGAGATCAAAGTTTTTTCCAGCTGACAAATTTTTTACCAGTGTTCTTGATCTGGCAATATGTGAGCAACTTTGTACTGAGAGGGTGGGGAAGCTGATTTAATAAAAAAAAAATTTTTTTTTGGCGCTATTAAACTGAGCATTATATAAAAATGTTCGGCACCCAGGTAGCACTGATACATCGATGAGCGTGATCCTATGTGTTTTTGTCTTAAATAGGGATTCATGATGGTTGGTACCTGATTTTCAAACTAGCTCATAATTTACAGAGAGCACATCTTGATAAGCTCTCTGCTCACTGTTATCATTTGTATTATACATCCATGTTTCCAAAGAGTGACGTGCAGAATGTGTATAAGTTGAAGACAGCCTTAAAGATACTGCAGGCTGGACGTACTTGTAAAGACCGGACGTAAATACTTATACGTATACTCATGGACACAAGAAACTTTGCGCATATAAATTTATTACAAAAAAAGAAAGTTCAATTCTATACAAAAATCTGTGCATCCATAAGCACCAGAAATTCTAAATTCAGACTATGTGGATAGTGATGTAAAGTCAACATCGGCCCATGATACAAACTCCTTGCAGTCAAATGTCATTGAGTAGTCCAATTTTTTTGTGCGTGTGCACAGCACCCTTAAGAATATGTAACAGTGTACTCTAAGTAATGCTCTATTGAACGTGATGGTAATTTTACCTTTACTGTGTTCCTAATGTAAGAAGGCAAGTGTAAGATAGTAGATTTCAGCTTTTGTAACAGTAGTGATTTTTGTGTTTCTTTTTATATAGTGCTTCATTTCTTTTGTCCATGAGTTTATGAACGTATATGTGTGTAAGAAAATCAAGCCAGCAGATTTGACCAAGGTTAAACATCACTCAAGTATGTCCGTGTTGCTTAAACTTCTCCTGTGTTGCAGTGGAGGAAAGGAGTGTGAGGGAGACCTGGAGTACTACCCATTCCGTATGACTCCTTACCTAATGAAGGTGCAGGATACAGAGCACACTGAAGACCAATTCTGCTGCCTTCTGCTGGCCGAAAGAGTGCATTCTGGATATGAAGGTCATTAGCAAAACTTTTTTTTTTAAACTCAGTAAACATCCAGGTTTCCGTAATGTAATGTAGTACAAATGCTTATTTTTACTTATTTAAAAACTTATTTTTGCTTATTATGACCTGATTTGCGGCACGGTGGTGTAGTGGTTAGCACTGTCGCCTTGCACCGCCAGGGTCCGGTTTCCTCCCACAGTCCAAAGACATGTAGGTTAGGCTAATTGACATTCCAAATTGTCCGTAGTGTGTGAATGAGTGTGTGTATGTGAGTATGTGTGTGTGCCCTGCGATAGATTGGCACCCTGTCCAGGGTGTACCCCGCCTTGTGCCCTAAGTCTCCTGGGATAGGCTCCAGGCCCTCGCGACCCTGTATATAAGGATAAAGCGGTACAGAAAATGAATGAATGAATGAATGAATGAATGAATGAATTACCTGATTTAGGATTTTTTTTATGTTTCCTACCAAGAGCCCTATCAGCTTATTTATTAATATACATATAGAACTGATTTGTTCTATATGTATATTAATACTATGACTTCTACATACTATGAAGTACTATGACTTCATGTATTTCTGTATTTCTTTGTAGTTGAATGACTCATCTTATTAGTTTTTAGGTTATTTATTTATTCATATTTAATATTTAGCTAAAACCTTTAGTATGAAGCATTCACACGTTTAAATGAAACATATAAACTATTGAAACTCAACAGTATAAGTTATCACGATCTATAGGAATTGATGCTGATCAGTCGAGGTTTACATATATGTGTAAATTTGCACACAAGCAAGATACAGATTTCTTTTTCAAACATTTCTGATTTTAATGAATACCAGATTTCTTCTCTAAATCTATACATCTATACATATAATAAAACCGTAAAGTTGCCGTTTCTGCACATTGAAGATATTTGTGAAAAACTTATTTGGGGGGAGGTAAGATAGAACAGTAATAGTAATAGAGCACATAAAGATGGTTTTTGGAATTTTTTTCTGTCTGTTTGCCTATTTGTTTGTGCGCGCATCATATAAAAACTACTGACTGACTTTTAATGGGGTTGTCACAGCTGTATTTAGCCTAACTCGAGGTAACATATAGGCTTGTTTTCATAAGATCATGGGTATTATTTATATTATTTATTAACTTACTTTTACCCATCATGCATCAATCACGAATCTTGTTTTAGATGCCGATTCATGTGTGCTCGCTGCATTTTAATGGATAAGACTTGCACATAGCCGTCCATTTATGCGTGCGCAGTGGTGTAAAGATCTGGGCGACCTGGAAAGTGCGCTTCTGTTTGTATTTTGGGTTAAATTGCATTGCATTGACGTCATGGATTTAAAAAAATTATTCCTTCCCGTTATTATTAATCTAAATTAATTTATTGTATAGTTTGTTAAAACTGAAATTTGAGATTATACTGAGGCACAGCGGATCAACACTGAGGCACGTGCCGCAGTAAAACTGGTCTAGAGAGCAAACATTATTTCTCCAAAGTTCATTCATATATCAGATTTAGCTCCGGTTAATTTTTTTCTCATTTACAAAACTCTGACAATTTTACTCCTCAAGTCATTTATTTCAATGCACATACAGTAGGCTATGACTAACTGTGTGATTTCCTGTTTTCTTAATTTTTTTCCAATTTTACCTACACAAAAGACTTCTTTTACAGCCTTATGAAAAGGAAATAATTAGTTTACCCTTTACACAATCATTCAGAAATTTTGCTGCGGCTGCTACATAATGCCCCTTAGTGCAAACTCTACCCCTGGATAAATCTGAATGACTAAGGAACACTATCTTTAGTTAAAAGCCAAAGCCATTAGGTGTTTTACGCACAAAATATAATAGTGAGGCTAGTCTCTATAGCAAATGACTTTGAAAAATAGAAGTGCGTCACTATCTCTTATTGCTTGTATTAACTTCAAGATGTTTACTTCACAGCTCCAAGGATCCCCACGGACAAACGCATCTTCACCACCACACACACACCAAGCTGTGTGTTTCAGGATGTTGATGAAAGGTCAGGATTTATGTTTTTCTGTTTTTTTAATTCTAAACATAAAAGTCTAAGGTTTTTAAGGTTTTTTGTTTGTATTTTATATTAAAATTTTCTGAAACAACATATAATTTAAAATTATTTAAAAGAAAATAAATCCATGGCAGGGGTGGACTTTTAAGCCACAGGACCACTGAGTATCTTGTCTTTTAATAAAGAACTTCTATAAGTAATGAGATGCTTGTATGTTATGAATGAACATGAGGCTTTCAATACGGAACAACTCATGTGAATAAGTGATTAATATTTTTGTTTGTGTCACAGAGCTGTCCCGTTGCTCGGGTATCTACCACAAGATCTGATTGGTACACCAGTACTTCTGCACTTGCACCCTCATGATAGGCCGCTGATGCTGAGCATTCACAGGAAGAGTAAGTGTCATATCATCAGTTTGTGTTGCCCAACCCCTATTCGGATCTAGTTTTTATGGGAAGGTGGGGTAATGTAAAAATAACCAATATATGTCTGAAATTTTAGTTTAATCTGAATCTCGGAATCCTCGTTCCTGGAACGATTGCATTTACTGTACTTATTCTACAATAAAAGGACTTGTAGCTATAACACCAAGTAGAGTCAGTGGGGTCTAAAAGTCTGACACCACTAGCATGAAATGGGTAAAATGACTAAAATGCTCCTATTTTGCATTATTCTTTGCATTATCAGTTATATTATCATGCTGACTTATTGAGGATTAAATATATTTAAAATGTTATACAATGTGGCACACGGTGGCGTAGTGGTTAGCATTGTGGCCTCGCACATCCAAGGTTGAGGCCTTCGGTTCCCACCTGTGTGAGTGGAGTTTGCATGTTCTCCCGGTGCTTGTTGGGTTTCCTCTGGGTAATTTGTTTTCCTCCCACAGTCCAAAGACATGCAGATTAGACTAATTGGCATTTTCAAATTTGCCGTAGTGTGTGTGTGGCCTGCATTGGCACCACACACTATGTGTACAGGGTGTAAGTCTCCTGGGATAAGCTTTAGGCCATCCTGTGCAACCTTCTATAATATTTAAAATGTGTTTAATCCTTTGGCTACCCTGTACACAGGATAAGCGGTATTGAAAATTGATTGATTGATTGATTGATTGATTGATTAATATTATACATGTTGTCATGTTGTATATACTATTATATTATATATACTATATAATATTATACTGTATAGTATTTATACATTATAACTGGTATAAATTCAGTCTGTTACCGGTCTACTGTTTACGATTAGTGTTGGCCTGATCCATGTACTCATCCCAATGAAATGTACTGTATATAGTCAGTGATGGTTAAAGTCATTAAATTAATCATAAATTAACCCCCATCTTCAATGTTGAGGAAATCCACTAAATTACAGTTGGGGTAAACATAATTAGTATCACATGCATGGAAACATAAGCACATCTCTATTTCTGGAATATGTACATTAAGAATTTAACACTGTCCACATAGTACCCAAGTTTAAAATATTTACCTGTTCATTTAAAAGTACCCCTAGCATCGACTGTATATTATAGGGTTGTAATGACACTTTTCAATTCAGTATGTTTTTTGGTACTTATTCATCTGACCTTTCAAACCTGTACAAATTTCATATGTATGTGATATTTGAAAATGTCTTAAGCGATGTGCTGCTTATTTCTTCAAAAATGAAATGCGTGTACCATTACACCCCTGCTATATTATAATCGCCACATAGTGCTTTATTAAGAGACATCATGGTATAATTTAACCTAACCTAAGGAGTTGGGCGATGCAGGAAAAATATACATACCTTCAGGATGTAACATGTAATTTTCTGCATGGTAAATCGGTTCTTTTCCCATAGTCTTTCAGTATGCTAGTCAGCCATTTGACCACTCATCCATTCGTTTCTGCGCTCGAAATGGAGAGTACATCACCATGGACACCAGCTGGTCCAGCTTCGTCAACCCCTGGAGCCGCAAAGTGTCCTTTGTTATTGCACGACACAAAGTCCGCATGTGAGTATGAGACATGCTTTTTGTGCTAAAACCAGTGTTTAATTTAGATCTCTGACTTCTAACCTATAGTTTTTAAAGTAATTGAAGCACAGATGTAATATTATAATAATGATTATTATTATGATTGAGTGTTAAGTTTCTCATGGCTGTACTATATCCCTCAGCTGAATGTATTATATTTTCATTAAACTCATTTTCTTAGGTAAGTGCAATATGGTGAAAGAAACAATAGGTTTGACTGGCTTGGAATTTTCCAGGGGTCCAGTAAATGAGGACGTCTTTGCAGCACCAGCTGCAGCTGAGGGTAAACCGGTGGACTCAGATATCCAGGATCTAACAGAACAGATTCATCGGCTTCTTCTTCAGGTCAGTCAGTCCATAAGGACAAAGAAACACAAGATTTTATGCCAATAATTTTCTTTAAATCAGTTAATGGCCAGTGTAATTATTAGAGATACAGAGATACAATATTATCACAATACCCAGATAACTAATTGATTAGTATTGAGATTCTGTAAGTATCATGATTTTATAAAGATCTCGATTTGAATCATTTAAAGTGCCCCACCTGTAGGATTATAGCAGAACTGCAACATTTTACCACCTCAAATGCCAACGTATATAAATTAAAAAGCAATTTTAAAAAACACATATTTGTCAGTGTGGCAATACAAAAGAATCTAGCGAATATATTTTCTTGACTTAATAAATACACACACATATATATAAATGGCATTAATGATAAACGCTCTAAACAGTCATCGTCGTCCCCCTCTTCTCTCTCTCTCTCTCTCTCTCTCTCTCTGTTTATGTGGATGTAGCCAGTACATAATAATGGTTCAAGCAGCTATGGAAGTCTAGGCAGTAACGATCATCTGGTGAGTGTGGCCTCATCCAGCGACAGCAATGGAAACGGAACCTGTCCACGCGCAGATGACGAAGAAGGTCGAACTAAACCTGTAAGTCATGCTAACTGATTCATCATATGGTCAAAGATTTGTGTACAGCTGAAATGTGGACCTTCTCTAATTGTATCACAAAGTAGAAAGCACAGAACTGTCTAGGATTTCTACACTGTTGCATTAAGTGTTCTCTTCACGGTTGCCCAAACTTGTTACACTATGACAGTGCTCCTGTCTGTATGGACAGGGTTTGCCAAGGCTAGTGTGTAAGAACTTGAGTACCTGACCTGACATCAGTACCTGGTGGCTGGTTAGGTATCCACATACTTTTGGACATACAGATTCAACACATATACAAAAGACATACGCTGTGTACCTTTCATGGTTTTGCCACTCTAAGAGATACAGTATTTAAATTTTAAAACAACTCAAAGTTTTTTTTTAGAACAATTAATAATGGGGATGCTCTTAACCAAGCTACTATACATAAAAAATAATACACTTCTAAGTAGTATGCTTATTCATAAAGGTGATATGATATTAACCACTGAGATGTAAATAATTCATTCAAACTATAATATGGTTAAAACCATTAACCATGTTATACTACTCTAAAGTTAAATCTCTCTACATGCTAGTTAAAATTTTTCTGAAGTTCAGTATTATAAAAATCCATTAAATTGAGTGATCCAAAAGTGAAATTGCTGCTATCTGACATTCTTTTATCGCATTTTAAATATTTACATGAATTGCAGATTTGCTACATCCTCATTTTTCTTTAATGACAGTATGCACTGAATCTGGCATGAAAACCTCAAACCAAATGTGCTTACATTGAAATAAGAACCTCAAAATAGTATACAATCGTGTATATTAATTATTCACTTGCAGTTATATCACAATATAACTTGCACAATTACCAGTTATGAATTTGGATTTAAAAATATGTACTGCAGACAAACACTATAGGACATCATAAACATTTTGGCTTCACCTATTAGCCACGTTCATGTTCGGTCTTCATATACAGTACTGTATGTATTTAATCTCTAGTGAATTACCATTGTGCTTATTGGGCTTTTTTTCTCCCACAGAGAACATTTCAAGAGATCTGTAAAGGTGTTCATATGCAGAAGAACCAGGGACAGCAGTTCAGAAAGAGTCCAGGCAGTAAGTACGAATATGCCTCTATTTCTGTGCTTACATGTGTGTCAGTGTATGAATGTCTCTGTAAGAAGAATAAGAATGATCATGTCTGGCATAATGCTAGGACTGAAGAAGACGCAGAATGTAGTGAGAACTAAACCAGTTACACTTTCTTCAGCAGAACTGCTCCAGAAAAGTCCAGTAGTTCGGCCCAAGGGTTCCGCATATCCAGTAAACTTGAAAGAGAGTGTGGAGGAGCAGCAGGACAGCATACAGGAAGAACTCCCATTAAAAGACCAGACTGTCTACTCATACCAGCAAATCAGCTGCCTGGACAGTGTAATTAGGTACAATGTGATAGTAGGCTGTACAAAGAATAAAGAATAGTGTATTGAATTTTAATTACATTTTTATATTTAAGAAAGTTATGAAATTTGCTGATTACTCTATGGCCATCATGTTGTCTGTATTACATTTAGGGCATTTGGTATAATCTCTTATCCAGAGCGACTTACAGGTCAACTGTATAAAGCAACAAATCCCATGAGAACAAATAACATGTCATTTTGGCTGTTCTTGTATTTATATACTGTAGGTTAATTTATTTATTCCAAGTTTCATTTATTTGGGACTCTCACTTTAATAATAAGTCACTTTCATGCATATTTGCATACCTCCCAGTCATTTTTCTTTATTTACACAAAAATGTCCATATTTTCTATATTTTTCTATTTGTACAGAAAAATATACAAAAAACTGAATCTTTTTTTATTTGTACAGAAATATTTTTACTTTATTTTACCTACCTAAATTTTATTTTCTATTGTATTTCTTTTTTATTCATGTTTATTTCTTATAAATAATATTATACTTTTAAGGTCACTGGCAGTCGAATAAGCATTTCACTGCATATCAAACTGTGTATGACTGTGCATGTGACAAATATGAATTTGATGTTCCATATAGGTTTTATATGCCTCTGCAGAGGTGTTTTGTCTTGAATTGTCCTTTCATTCATGTAAGATTCATGTTATATCAAGAACTACACCTGGTTAAATGTAATTATTATTGTTCCCAGCAGATCAGGGACAAGGACTTTTTCAGCTTTTAAAAAGTCTGTGGTTACAGACGATGGACGTGTAAAGTCTCTCTCAAGCTGTTAAATCTGCCATTTTTATGAAAATGCTCATCTCTCGCTCTCTTTCTATCTCTCAGGTATCTAGAGAGCTGCAATGTGCCTATCACAGTGAAACGTAAATGCCAGTCATCATCCAATACCACTTCCTCTAACTCAGACGAGGACAAACAGAAGGGAGCTGAAAGTTCTATGCAGGTGGCAGAAGGTAAAAAAAAAATAAAAAAAACAACAACAACAACATGCACTTCAAGTCATTTAACCACTAACCACATGTGCTGCAGCAGTAGAATTCTGTGTTCAGTGGTTTCAGTTGAAGTGAACAAAAAGTGCTAACTTTCTGTTGTTTAAAAACAAGCAACTATTATATGTTTACATATATTCTTTAAAATGCGCGTCACCAATCAAAGCGTTTTATTAATAACCATCAGTGTGATTCTGGGATGAATAACAACGAGGAATAAAAGTAACTAGAGGTTTACAAATTATTCTTGATTATAATTGATAGATACAGTATAATGGAAAAAAAGTGAATCTGGTACCAGCGTAGGTTGCAGTGTTGCATAATGTGCAGTTGCAGAATCTTTTGGGTCAATATGCAATACATTAGTAATTAACAACATATTTTATACATTGTATATGTATAAATGTTTTTTATTATTCATTTTTTATTATTATTATTAATATTATTATTATTATTATTATTTAACATCCTTAATATCAATATCTTGAGCAGGAGTTATAACTGTAACATATTTTACTGTTAATGTGTATTTTTAGTATGACATACTACATATTATTATTATAACTTAATGTCGAGCTAAAAATTCATTCATTTTCCACTGGTTGCCCCCAGTGTCCTGACTTGTTTTAAATTGCATGTATCCTTTAGCATCCGGACACCTGAAGTCCCAAGGCAGTCTTTCACCTCTGGATGTGTCAAAGAAGCCGAATGGCTCGAGCGTGGTGGGCACTTCACTCACTCCCCTGGCGCTACCCAGCAAAGCCGAGAGTGTGAAGTCCATAACCAGCCAGTGCAGCTACAGCAGCACCATCGTACACGTGGGCGACAAAAAACCCCAGCCAGAGTCAGGTAGATAAGGCAAATAAGTTAATCAGCAATAAGAATGTCAGTGAACAGTAACATCGTTAAAGAAAATGAATTTTGCTTCTCACAGTATTTCTCTTTAATAGTTATTATGAGCTACCACTAGGTGGCGGCAATAGGTAGTGGCATAGTGTGCAAGGTTTGTAACCGGGAAGCTACCAGCTACTAAAATTTCTCAAGTAAGGTGTGTTATGGTATAAGTGCTAACTACAAAGCCTACAGGGCAACTAAAACAAGTTATATTATATAAAAATAATATCAAAGTTTCCTACAGTACAATACATCTCAACTTTTTTCAAGTAAAAATTGTCTTTTAAAGCCTGAATCATTGCTCCGCTTAATCACATAATATCAACAAAAGTTGAGGACTTGAAGTCATCAGCTTTCAGTAGAGAGCTGAATCACCTTGTTTTTATACCTGTATTTGGCAAATGTGGTTAAATCAAACGCTTAAATTATTAGCTGGCCTCATGGAATTTTATTAGCTAGTAAGTAATGCAGCATTATGTGAAATATGGTGCGAGAGTGTAATCTGCCCTCAGTATCAATGTTGTTGTTGGTCTTTCGGCTGCTCCCGGCAAGGTGTCGCCACAGCGGAATATCCAGTCCGCACTACAACTTGGCACAGGTTTTTTACGCCGGATGCCCTTCCTGATGCAACCCTCCCATTTTATCCGGGCTTGGGACCGGCACTGTATCCAGTGGCTGGGGTGTGGGCACTGGCTGGAATCGAGCCCGGGCCGTCCGCATGGCAGGCGAAACACCTACCACTGAGCCACCAGTGCCCATTTGCCCTCAGTATCAATAATTTGCTCATTATGTGTGTGTGTATGTGGACATATGGTGCTTTTAATCAGGTGTTATCAGCTTATCTGTTATACTCATTAAAGACCTGTGACAGTATAACATTGAGATCTATGATGTAAATGAAATATAACTAACCACTAGAGGGCGAATTTTAACCATCCTGTCCAGAAATAGTGTTCCTTGAAAAGTTGACACACAGGGATCTGAAGATTGCAGCAATGATATAATGATTAAATAAACAGTTGCCAGCTGGCACCTGCTAGGTTTCACTCATTATTCATTTGCTATTTATGTGTAATATTACATATTTTACATATTTTTGACAGTAAAAGAACTGCAGAAATACATTTATTTATTAATTACACACTAAATGAAAAGGTCTGCATTATACAGTGAATGAACATGAATTTCCTCCTGTTTTTTTCACACAGAAATTATCGAAGATGGTCCTAGTGCGGGAGACACAGCAGAAGGCACACCCACCCCAGCCACTCCTCCTGCCACAGTTACACCGCCAAGCCAGGAAAGAGAAGCGTACAAGAAACTCGGCCTGACCAAGCAGGTGCTGGCCGCACACACACAAAAGGAGGAGCAAGCATTTCTTAACCGATTCAAGGAGCTAAGAGGGGTTCACACTTTCAAAGACCTGGAGAAGCAGAAAGGACAAACCACCGATGGTGAGAATGGATTATCTTTTGGGTTTACAATTTAGTCTTTTATTCAGTAAACCCTAGTTTAGAATCATTTACCAAGGCAAAATCTCAGCTCGAAAAATCTGTCAGCTGAGCTGAAAATAAACAGAAGTGAGGAGGCAGAGTTCACACCTTGTCAAGCACTGTATAGAACGTCACTGTGAATTTCAGTCAGCAAAGCGGATTTTAACAACGCTCGTTAATTTATTGCATGAGAGAGTCATTCTTTTACTGAAGCCCAAATAAGTACATTCCAATCCCGTGTACCAACGAAAGAGTGGGAGTAGGTGAAGTGCCACCCTGGTAGCGTAAGCCCTGACTCAACATGTTGGCTGTTAGTTTGGCGACACTTTTTTTTCTAAATATAGCCTGAGGAAAGGAATGGAGCTTCAAATACGGGCTAAGATCCTACTACTAAAGTAAACTTATAATCTGTGAAATTTTAAGGGAAGTTAAAAACAATTAACTTAAGGTTAAGGGGTGGGGGGGGGGTACAGTATGTTACACATTGCTGAAAAGTGAGACCTTGTGTTACTCTTTCAGTCAATATCTTTTTGGTAGATATTTACTAAGATCGAGTAGCTATTTTATCCGAAAACTCAGGTACCATTATTTCCATAATTCTCCATCTCAATCATGAGTCCATGACCTGAGTGGTCCTTACTCTTTATTACGAGAATAATTCCTATTGTTGACTGTAAATGAACATTGCCATTTCACCACAGTTTCTATTTGACTGGACATGCTCCCTCTCACTCACTCAAGTATTTACTCATTCTCTATAACGCTTTATCCTGTACAGGGTCCCATGCCTAGGGCACTCGGTGGACTAGGCGGGAACACCCTGAATAGGATGCCAGTCTTGGGGCCAGCTTATGCCAGCTAGGGCTGTGATTACAGCGATATGTTAAAGAAATCTAATACTATAAGATTCATTAAATAGCAGCATGTTTTGCACATTATTAGAAATCTGTTTATTAAATTATGTGTCATGTCTGCCTTACATGTCTCTGTGAATGAGTTGTGTACAATTGCTGATGTCAACTGCTGCCAGAGCAGCTGACCAAAAATTAAACAACTTTAATCAACACCAAACATATTTAATTATATTTATGCTGTAATGTGTATCAATGTGACTGATTGTCACTGATTGTTTTTCATTCTTTTATTTATACTTTTCTCTCTTCCTCTTCCCTTTTCCTTTTGTACAGCCGGACCCTCTCCGTTTGGTAAGCAGGGCGGGAGAGCAGAACCCGCCACTGGCCGCGGGGGCCGCAACAGAAAATCCAAATCAAAGCGCGTCAAACAGAACGAATCATCTGACAGTTCAATCTCACATCGAAGGCAGCTGTTCAGGCAAGAACTGCGAGGACTGAACCAGACGTCGTGGTCTCCTTCAGACACCTCACAGTCTGCTTTTCCAATCGCATACCCAGCTGTTGTGCCTGCATATCCCCTCCAGGTCTACCCAGGGACCAATACTATTCCACCCAGAGTGGATGCTCCACAATCAGGGTTTGGAGACAGCCAGTGTACCCAGAATCCACACTTCCCCATGCCACCCATGCAGCCACAATTCCCTGCCCCTCTTGTAACACCCATGGTGGCACTTGTTCTGCCTAACTACATGTTCCCACAGCTAGGAAGTGCCCCACGTCAGACTTTCTACCCTGAGCAGGTGACCTTCAGCTTAACTTTTTTATTTTTACATATATAGTATAATTAGGAAAGACAGTATGTAAACAATTATTAATGATTCTTCTTTTTTTTTTTTTTTACTTTCTTACAGGCATTGTTCCCACCCACTCAGGTTCCATTCCAACCCCAGACGACATTTCCTGTGCAGAATCAGTTCACCCCGCGAAACCCGTTCCCAGCTCAGCCATTCCCTTTCACGATGCTGGACAAGCACCCCAAGCCCACAGAACCAGAAACAAGAGAAGAGCCTTCTAGAAGCTCCACCCCTCAATTACTGGGTGGACGGGACCAGTCATCTCCACCTTTGTTCCAGTCACGGTGCAGCTCGCCACTGCAGCTCAACCTTTTGCAGCTGGAGGAGAGCCAGCGCTCCAATGAAAGACAGGAAACCACGGCAACCTCAGCTGGTACTCAGGGCAGCGCTGCAGTGGAGAAAGGAACGAACACTGGCATGCAGACCAACACAGACAAAGAGCCAGTATGGGCCTGAGTTCTTTTAACTTGTCTTTTCTGTTTTCCCTTGCTTTTGCTTTATTTCTCCACCAGATGGCATTATTGTTGTTATTGATGAAAAACAGTCCATGAAAAGGAATTAATAAAAAAAAGTATTTGCCCCTTGATATTAATAGCCCTATAACAGCTCTTTCTGAAGATTAATTGACAGTTGGTATGGTATGATCTAAAATTACCTGTTTAGAACTTTAAAAAATGTTTAGGACGAAAAAAAAATAGAAATAGACAAATGGGTGCAGCGCTAATAGCAAGCAACTTACAATATGATTTTTTTTCCCCTTGCATGTGTTGTTTGCAGGAAGATGCAGATGATGGCCACCACTGTGATGCTTTCTCTTCATCCAGTGATATGTTGGATATCCTCATGCTGGAGGACTCTCGTTCTGGCACTGGTTCAGCCACGTCCGGGTCCATGGGATCTGCTTTTAATGGCTGTGGCATGTCAGCTTGTGGAAGTGGTGGATCTGCTAGTGGAACTGGTATGCATGTCCATTTGCTGTTTTGAAATCCCATAGTGTGCATGTGCACAGAGGAGGTCCCTGTTAGAATTATGTTATGTTTTAGATATATTGTTTTACCTCAGTACAAATGACATTTTTGTAGATGTGTAAATAGGCTAGCATGGAGACTTGCCCATTATTCTGATATATTAGTCTTCATTTGCAAATAAGACTGTAGGCCTACCCCAGATATTAAGGTATTGGTGATTACTAAATTGTTGCCTACTGAATGAAAATGGTGTGGAAATTTACATACCTACTTATTTTATGTAACATTTTAAAAAGTCATTGACATGGTTTCCCTCACGCTTCTCTTCTCTCTCTCTAATACTCTTTTTTTTCTGTATCTTACACAGGGAGCAGCCGTACCAGCAATAACAGCAGTAATTATTTTGGCAGCGTGGACTCTTCACAGAACTCCCATAAAGCCAAGAGACCAGGAGGTGGCATTTCAGGGCCCTTTGAGTTAGAGGAGAGTGAGAGTTTGATCAAATATGCGTTGCAAGATCCTCTGTGGCTCCATGCTGCCAACGTGGACAAGACTGTAATGATGACATACCAGTTGCCCTCTCGGTGAGTGCGTGTAAACATAACCTGTGTCTTGTCACTATTCATAAAGTCAGCATTAATGATCCCTGTGAAGTGTTCTGAAAAAGCATGGAGGGGAAGAGAAGGACAAGGAAATAGGAATAAATAACAATCACACTAGGATATTTAAGACTTATGATAGATATGACTTTGCTATAATACTTTAGCTATAATTAAGAAAAGGTCAACGGTATAGAATAGCAAGGTGTACAAAATACAGTGGTCTTAAGTAAGTGTGGTATTTTTATTAAGTATTCAATATAAGTATTGAAAGTATTTATAATGATGTAAGAGAAGATAGTGTAACTAGGGCTTTATTCTTCTCTATGTGTTCATATGGATCCACAAGGTTAATAAAATTACAATTTAATCATCAGTTGGTTGCATTTGTTTCCCTTTCCCTGCTTTCAGCTCTCTTAATGTTGAAACAGGCAATCAAATATCATTATGATTTTTTTATTATTTGTTTAGAATATCATGGTTTTTATGGGTGTACATTTCCCTTTAGTGATGTTCAGCAAGTGTTGCGAGATGACTTGGAGAAACTGAGGCAGATGCAAAAGAGTCAGCCGCGGTTTTCTGAAGAGCAGAAGAGGGAGCTGGCTGAGGTTCACCCCTGGGTGAGAGGAGGCGGTCTACCAAAAGCCATTAACATTGAGGTGAACTCCAAGAAAAAGCACTTCTCACACAAGACCAGATAGGCATTTTACATCTAGCCCAAAAAGTATCAGCTAAGTGACAAAATGTAAAGCCAATATTAAGCAGAGAGCCATAACATTAAAACCACTGACAGGTGAAGGAAATGAACAATGATTATCTTGTTACAATGACACCTATCAAGTGGCGGGATATATTAATATTATATCAAATAAACAGTTTTCAAAGTTTATGCGTTGTAAGCAATGGAAATAGACAAGTGCAAGTGATCTGAGCGATGTCAAGAAGGCCTCAGACAGAACAACTCCAAAATAGAAGGTCTTGTGGGGTCGCTTCTGGGGTTTAACTAATCAAAATTAGTTAAATAAGGGCCAGGGTCACTGATGCACGTAGGATGGCAATAATAGCAAATCTGGTCATAGAACAGTTATTATCCCACTATAAAACAAGTTGCTGTTCTCATTCTCGCTATGATGGAAAGGTGTCAGAACAGGCAGTGCACTTCAGCTTTCTGCGTATAGCGCTATATTGGCACAGACCAGTTAGAATGCCCATGCTGACCCCCGTGTCCCACTGAAATCATCTACGGTGAGCATATGAGAATTCAGTTCAGTTTTATGGATATAGCACTTTTAACAATGGGCATTGTCACAAAACAGCTTAATAAAAATAATCAGACAAAAAAGGAAACCTATTCTCATTTGGGTGATATGCATAGCGCAACCAAACATAATTAACTTCTGTAACTGTCCTATGTGCTATGAAGTCAAACCGTGCTATAAAGTCAAATGTGCAATTGTATAACAGGAAATGTGTTGTAGTTAAAATGAAGTCCACTTTGTTGTGGTTAACAAAATGTCAACTGATGGAGAGTTGAGTGCACAACTGTTCTTGGCACTTAAAGCCAGAGCAACTGCAGTCATAAGCCACCATAGCAATAATATCTCTGTATCAAATGTGGGCCAAAATCGTCTTTATGGTTTTTAAGTGGAACCATTTTCAGTAGTTAGATATGTAGGAACATGACAGAGTTCAAGTCCAATTTCCCCAGATCTCGATCCGATTGAGCACTTGTAGGATGTGATGGACTTAAAGAACCTAAAGGATTGATTGCCAACTTCTTGGTGCCAGATACTAGAGCACAGCTTTAGAGGTCTTATGCAGTCCGAATCTCGACAGGTCAGAGCTGTTTTCGCAGCACAAAGGCGACCTAAACAAAATGAATTAAGCAGATAGTTTTAATGTTATGGCTGATCAGTGTATTGCATTTAACTAAGATTAAAACACTATTCACAATTATGCAAATGGCCAAGTAGTTCCAGTACTTTGTTTACATTGTTATTTCCTTAGTCTGATTTAGGAAAGTTGAAAGATGATTTCATCATTGTTTCAGTATAAGTTTTGTTGACTAGATATACATTATTGTATTACTGTCAACTGACAAATAAATCAATGAAGCATTATAATAATTGTTTAAGAAACATGTAGTAGCATTTAGTTGTAGATATGTAATACATGTTAAAAATTTCTACAGCAAATTGTACACTTTTGTACCTCCAATTGCTGGGTGATTTTCTGTCACATCACTTGGCAGCAAAACAAATATCATTTTTTTTCTGATAATAATCTGTGAAATGTATACATTGTCTACCCTCAGGCTATAATCTCTGATGTAATGTAATTTTTATCACCTGTAGTAATATTATTTCATATGATTAAACCTCTTCAGCCTGACATCCAGTACATGTTCTGTAATTCTTGTAAGAATCGAGCTAATATAAATGTTTATGTGTTGCATGTTGTGAAGGCGTGTGTTGGCTGTAAAGGAGTCACAGAGACAGTGGTGGAGGAAGAGCTCCCAGACCTGCACATGGGGGAATCTGACGCCACAGCCTCCTCTCATGACCAGACGCAATAAGGAGCTTGTATATACTGTATAATTATACATACACACACACACACACAAAAACAAACACCGAGCGCTGATCTGGGACAATACAGTGGTGTGAAAAACTATTTGCCCCCCTCCTGATTTCTTGTTCTTTTGCATGTTTGTCACACAAAATGTTTCTGATCATCAAACACATTTAACTATTAGTCAAAGATAACACAAGTAAACACAAAATGCAGTTTTTAAATGAGGGGTTTTATTATTTAGGGAGAAAAAAAATCCAAACCTACATGGCCATGTGTGAAAAAGTAATTGCCCCCTGAACCTAATAACTGGTTGGGCCACCCTTAGCAGCAATAACTGCAATCAAGCGTTTACGATAACTTGAAACGAGTCTTTTACAGCGCTCTGGAGGAATTTTGGCCCACTCATCTTTGCAGAATTGTTGTAATTCAGCTTTATTTGAGGGTTTTCTAGCATGAACCGCCTTTTTAAGGTCATGCCACAACATCTCAATAGGATTCAGGTCAGGACTTTGACTAGGCCACTCCAAAGTCTTCATTTTGTTTTTCTTCAGCCATTCAGAGGTGGATTTGCTGGTGTGTTTTGGGTCATTGTCCTGCTGCAGCACCCAAGATCGCTTCAGCTTGAGTTGACGAACAGATGGCTGGACATTCTCCTTAAGAATTTTTTGGTAGACAGTAGAATTCATGGTTCCATCTATCACAGCAAGCCTTCCAGGTCCTGACGCAGCAAAACAACCCCAGACCATCACACTACCACCACCATATTTTACTGTTGGTATGATGTTCTTTTTCTGAAATGCTGTGTTACTTTTATGCCAGATGTAACGGGACACGCACCTTCCAAAAAGTTCAACTTTTGTCTCGTCGGTCCACAAGGTATTTTCCCAAAAGTCTTGGCAATCATTGAGATGTTTTTTTAGCAAAATTGAGACAAGCCTTAATGTTCTTTTTGCCTAAAAGTGGTTTGCGCCTTGGAAATCTGCCATGCAGGCCGTTTTTGCCCAGTCTCTTTCTTATGGTGGAGTCGTGAACACTGACCTTAATTGAGGCAAGTGAGGCCTGCAGTTCTTTAGATGTTGTCCTGGGGTCTTTTGTGGCCTCTCGGATGAGTTGTCTCTGCGCTCTTGGGGTAATTTTGGTTGGCGGGCCACTCCTGGGAAGGTTCACCACTGTTCCATGTTTTTGCCATTTGTAGATAATGGCTCTCACTGTGGTTCGCTGGATTCCCAAAGCTTTAGAAATTACTTTATAACCTTTACCAGACTGATGGATCTCAATTACTTTTGTTCTTATTTGTTCCTGAATTTCTTTGGATCTTGGCATGATGTCTAGCTTTTGAGGTGCTTTTGGTCTACTTCTCTGTGTCAGGTAGCTCCTATTTAAGTGATTTCTTGATTGAAACAGGTGTGGCAGTAATCAGGCCTGGGGGTGACTACAGAAATTTAACTCGGGTGTGATAAACCACAGTTAAGTTATTTTTTAACAAGGGGGGCAATCACTTTTTCACACAGGGCCATGTAGATTAGGAGTTTTTTTTCTCCCTTAATAACGTAAACCTTCATTTAAAAACTGCATTTTGTGTTCAATTATGTTATCTTTGATTAATATTTAACGGTCTTTGATGAGCAGAAACATTTAAGTGTGACAAACATGCAAAAGAATAAGAAATCAGGAAGGGGGCAAATAGTTTTTCACACCACTGTAAGTGTGTGTACTTGTAAAGAATGGCATAGGTTATATGTTAAGATGTTAGGCGGTATGTTATGGAGTTTGCTGTTTGTGTGTGTGTGTGTGTGTGTGTGTGTGAAGACGGTGTGCACGTGCATATCGGTATGCGCATGTGCGTGTGTGAAGTCGAGATGTCTGTCAGTGAAATTCATAGACTCCACAGGGTTTTAAGACAATGTCCTTGTGACAGAAAAGTTTTCTGTTTTTCTTGTTTTTTTTCTTTCAATTTCTTCTGTAAATGGTTACTATTTTAAGATATTTATGTTGATCTTGAAAACCACACATTTTGTGATATAATTTTAGACAAGTCTCCTTGAATACCTCAACTGACTGTAACTTGTATGTGAAAAGGAGGTCAAGAAGCATTTCTGCTGGAAAAGGCTATGAGAATGAACTTCAATTTTAACAAATAACAGCAAATGCATATCATATCTTATCATCAGCAAGTATACCTACATAAAATTTTGAAAAACAAGATAGGAAAAGATAAAACTATCCAGCTAAATACTAAAGACCAAGCTTCATACTGCCTCATTAAACCGTGAAACTGAGAGTTCCAAAACAAGTGCAATGAAAATTGTTTAATATACAGAGTTTTATGTAAGTTATTGTATAAGCTATAACCTTAATGACGATTATGGACAGATGTGTTCAAAGAGAACTGTGGTACGAGTCACAAAAAGTTTTTTTTTCTTCCTAAGAAAGAGACATCGAGTTAGAAAAAAGATCTGATAAGATTTGACATTGGATATGTCCAAAACAGCTTCTTACTCTAGTAAGTAGGAATTGAATATATTCATATTCAATTAAACAGCAATTAATATTTAATTCATAATAAATAAATTATGCTTTTTCTTCTCATGACAAACCCTTAAAAGCACTTTTTTACAATGTGAGCCACCAAAGTCTCTTTTTGTTTTGTTTTCCTTTTTCTTTTCTTTTTTCTTTTTTTTTTGAGGGAGGTGATGAGAGTTATTAATTGAAATATATATATTTTTTAAGCTTCAGTTAGGAAAGTTTGCATAATCAAATACAGTTTATTGTTGGTTATACGGAAGATATTTTGTGTCCGATGTTATATAGACTTTGTTTGTTAAAAGAAATAATAATAAAGTGATATTTTTAGAAAAATGCTTGATTGGAGTTTTGATTTTTGTGCATTTTTCATTTACATAGCGTTTTGAAAGGGCACCATAGGTTCAATTCACAAATGGAAATCCCAATGCAATTAAAAAGCTTGAGACGTATATAGGACATCACACAGCAACACAACTAGCAAGAGAAAAGCTATTAAGTGATTTAAATGATAGAAAATGAAGAACAAATAATAAAATGTTTTCTATGGACATAGAAGCTCTGAATCTGATTACATCGGACGCTGAGGTGACCGTTGGAACCTTGTGTCTGTAACTGGAGCCGTTTCGGTGCCATATGCTCAAAATGCTCCTTTATTTCTGCCTCAGACAGCATTTCCTGCTCGTTTTATTACACCAGTTTTCCGGTGTACAGCCTCTCTTGTGGTTTAGTGGCCCTTTAAGCGGCGCTGAGGGCGCAGAGCCTGGACGCGACGTGAAGAGGATGCGACTGCCTTTGATGAAAGAGACCTGACAGTCGTTCACACCTCTCCAGCCAATTTGAGGTCGAGGTGTTAAAAAGTCCGGACGACACTAAAGTCGACACCTCGCAGACGCCACTAATATCCGCCTGATCAGAGGAGCAGCTTAACTTACAAGCTGACAACAGTCCGCCAAATTTCTAATGTGGATTTGGGCGAAAATGGTTAATACGTTTTTTTTATTCCACACTGACCAGAGGATCAAGCAAAATACAAACTATTATCCAAAGAATATGCGCTGGGGGTTAAAAGTTCTTCATTATCATACACTACTTATGAGATAAAAAATGTAAGTCGCTCTGGATAAGAACGTCTGCCAATGCCTAAATGTAAATGTACTTGGTACTAAGCCTACATCCATATTTAGGGCCCAATAATGATGACATCATACCTATGTCGTCATAGGGTGAGAAGGGCCATTTTGTTTTTATCCTTGTTATTTTACTGTCCATTTTATCAGTCATGCCACTAAACTGAACAGTACTGAAGAAGTGCTCTACCTAAGATCATTTGCAAATCTGTGGTTAGACACAGAGTTACATTTGAACATTTGATCATGAGTTAGTTGTACAACAGTGTACTAAATCTACCCTGGCTTATTTCATGTGTCTATTAACACTTATAATAACAAAAAGGGAGTGAACGTCCATGTCTTGTTTAGGTCTCACCATCTATTTCACAGACCTAACTTCATCCAGTGATATAAAGTTGAATTAAATCCTTGGTCTTAAAGCCTTCTGTGCTGTTAAAATCAAAGCTGAAGAGCTTTCTAACAACAACGTTTTTTTCTACAATGGAGTTTGTCATAGCCCAAATAAAATGCTTCCAGTCTATAAAATTGTTTGCCATGCAGATGCTGCTAAGTTAGTGTATTAGTGTACTTCTATTAATTATAACCCTGTAATATCCACAACCACATCACTTTATAATGTGTGAACCAGCCAAGCCCCAAAAGGCTTTGGAAGAATGACAGCTGGGATTGTCAGCTCTGGATTACCAACCATCAGAGGTGTGGGGTTTCCTACACACACCAAAGAGTACTTTCTCACCTTAAGCCTGCATAAGCAAAGTGTGGGAACGATGCCCCCTGTGCTCTTGACCTCTACTTATTTCAATTGATAATGTTTTTTATTTCTAAGAATTCTACTCATGAAATTCAATAGTGGCCAGCTAGTGTGTGAAGTCTGATGACGTGTATATAATTATAATGACGTGTATATGTAATTATACCCCATGTCTGTTATGAGACACCCCTGCTTTAGTAGTTTACCACAGTGTAAACTGAACACATTTTATCCCACAAGACAAATACAAATGAACACATTGTAAAAGAAAGAAATGTTTTTAATGAAGAAAACGCATGTCATCAATATATCTACAGCAACAATGAAATATTTACATTTTCTGTCTACAATAATAAAATACAAATAAGCACTTCCTAGAAATACTCATAAGAACAGTCTCGTCTTAATTAATTTATTTATTTTTTTTACTTATACAAAAAAAAAACACTTAAATACGCTACAAAGATGCTGATGTTGCAGTGTTATTATTAGGCTGACGCGCGGCTGTTTCACCAGGAAGAGCTTTTCAGAACTGTTACACACACGTCTCGTTCGCAGCTAAAATGTCAAGTTTCTCTGAACTAACATTATACCTAACAGCTACACAGGTTCTGTTGCATACATCTCACTGCTATGTTTTAGGGATCTGTCCACGTCTACCAGGGCCTCCATACAGACTTAGAGTTGAACACAGTAGGCACGTTATCCTGAGCGTCCCGGCTGTCCACGTGACTGTGCTCGGTGTCGGTCTCGTCGATGTCCGAGCACAGGTCGTCGCTTGATGTGCTGGACGGGGACGGTGAGAGGTCTGAGGGTCTGCCGGAGGCGCCTCCATCGCGTGGGGACAGCACGGAGTACACCCCGTCGCCCGACCAAGCCCCACCGGGGCCACAATCTCCCACCATCAAATCAGAAAGCAAATCCTGGAAGCGATCTTCGTCGTTCAGAGGCATACACTCCAGTAGGTGGTTGAGCAGGTCCGCTGCAACAGTGGCGTCGATGCCGGGACAGCTGGACACGAACGTGTGCACTTCATGCATGCACTGGATATAACCGGCGGTGAAGCGCTCACTCGCTTCACGGTTCATACTGTCAGCTGCTGAAGGAAAGACAAACACATGAGTGGCTTTGATCAATTTAAGGTTCTGATTAAAGTGTTGGCAAATGATCCCTGAGCACACCTAACTCACATTTCGCTCTGTTTTGAAGAATACCTTCCACGTGCTTCACGGTCATTTCCAGGACTTCTGCGTTCTCCATCTTTGTCTGCGCCTAATGATGACACAACGAGTGTTAAAGCAGGCTAATTGTTCGCCCTGTTTCTGCAGAAAACGAGCTGTCATGTGTATGTGTAGGCGTAAAAGTTGGACAAGTGATCAGCGCGACTTACGTCTGAGTCGGTCACAAGCAAGCGCAGCTCCTGCAAACTTTCATTAATCCGGGCGCGCCTCTTCTTTTCCACCAGCGGCTTTCTCGTCTGCACACATGTAACGTTACATAGCATTAAGCATCGCTGCAAACACTAGCATAGCCAGGAACGATGGCAAGATCACCCAAAACAGTTCGTACCTTTCTGTCTCCTTTGATCCCATAATAGTCATCCTCACTCTTGCCGTTGCGGGAGGCAGGGGCCATGTTGCTGTGGTGCAGATATCCGAGAGAGAGAGAGAGAGCGCTCCAAACAAGCACGCAGCGCCGTTACGGCTTCTGAATGGAGGGCAGATGGCCGGCGAGCGCAGTCTGAAACAAAGGTCTACACACGGTGCTAACAAGCGAGGCGGGTATTGTGCTAGAGCGGGCAACCAAGGGGTGCATTTATGGAGCCTGATTTACATGTGAATGGAGCGCGGAGTGCGCGAGAGAGCTGACGGCGAGCTCGCGCACAAAGAGAGCCAATCAACTGCAGCCCCTTTGTCTCGCTTTCGAAAACCAACCCACACTGAGGAGTGTGTAGTAGAGGGGAACGCTTCGATTTCCCTGCCCCAGATCAGCGACTCTGTTCAGTCATACCACCACAACAACCTACTACTACTACTACTACTACTACTACTAATAATAATAATAATAATTAGAGGAAGTTAAACTAATTTTTAAACATTTAATATAGGCTTGGTAATTATTTGACAGATACAAAAATCTGCACTGAATGAATTTGTAAATGATCAGACTACAGATTCATACAACATTTAAGATATTATCTGTTTATCACCTTTTAATATGCTATCCCCCTGTTTACCTGTAATTTATTGTTTACCTGTAATGAAATTAGGTTTATTAATAAAAATTGTATTTTAATTCATATACTTTAATTGTGAATTTAAATCGCTTTCTATCTAGACGCCAATCAGACGTATCGATATTTATTTATTTATTTTTCTCTGCTTATTTACTTACTTAGTAAATAATGGAAATGCCTCCCTCTGCTGGACACTCCGTGTATGTTTCCACGTCATTTGTGCCAGTTACACAGCTTTCGAGGACAGCCTATTTTTACACAGACGACCAACGAGGCCATGATGTAAGAAGCCTAATTATTATGCTGACGTAATTCGATAAACAGAGTGATTAACATGTGTTGCTTAATATATGACCATTTAACTTTCATGTTGTATACGTCCAGGTGCACAAATACATGTAATACACTGCATACTGTATCATGAGAACAGGGTGTGTGGGTTTGGACGCAAGCACAATCACACGGCCATCTTTCAAATCTCATAGAAAACTTTTAGTCCAAAATGATTTAGAAAAATCCCAGGTACATATGACATCCTAACGGCAATATAAAATCGAATCATATATAACCTCTATGATGTAGACCAGGTGTCCTAGGTCTCCGGGCTATTACAGACACACTGTACCCGTTAATGGATGTTTAAAATAAACCAGTTAGTCAAAGGAAATCCAGTGCTTCGTTGAGGTGATGTTTTTGTGATTTTTGTTTATTTATATTTGGTTCCATTAGACATCACGTTTATTATGGAAAGTAAAAGGTTTAATTCTCGAGCACATCCCATAAATATGGGTAATTACAACGACCATTAAACTAATACCCTGTGTTCAAAACCTCAATTTTCTGATTAAATGAATGATTAAGGATCCCGGATTCCCACACACCGTCAAAGCGATGTCATAAATTATAATAACTCCATATAAGTAGAGTGCCGTGTCAGGTTATTTTTTGACTTCCGGAGGACTGATGCAAATCTGAGTGCGTCGTTCACCGTAAAAGCCTAAAATAAGCATCGGAAGGCACAGCCATTTCAGGAGCATTTCAACTTAAAAGCCCATGTGCTCGCACTGCAGCTTCTAAGGTAAGACGAGCACAAATTTGATCACCTTCAATAAGGCCTGTGTCTATTATTATTATTATTATAGCCAGCAAAATATAGTTTGTACAACTTCCTGATCAATAAAATTGAATTTTACCTCCAGGGTCCGCATTCGATTCCAGGTCAGGCTCGATTCCCGCCTCTGTGTGCATGGAGTTTGCATGCTCTCCCCATGCTTGGTGGGTTTCCTCCGGTTTCCTCCCACAGTCCAAAGATATGCAGGTTAGGTTAATTGGCATTCCCAAATTGCCCATGTGTGTGCCCTGAGATGGTTTGGCATCGTGTCCAGGGTGTACCCTGCCTTGTGCCCTAAGCCTCCTGGGATAGGATCCAGGTCCCCGCAACCCTGAATACAGGATAAAGCGGTATAGACGATGAGTGAGTGAGTGGCTGCAAAGTTTATATTATTATGCTTTTTTTCTCATTTCAAAGAGAGAGAGACAGAGCTGTTATAGTCTATGTGATAACAGAAAGTGACCTGGTTGATGGTTATATCACAATAATAAGTACAAGTAAGTACTTTCAATGGATATAAAGTATATTCACGTTCTTTAATTTATAATATATAAAGCAGTTGCCAAATTGTTGCTGTGCATGATGAGTTAACCATTGCCTCCTCTCATCGTGCTTGGTGGGTTTACTCCGGTTTACTCCCACATGGGACTAAACACAGTCTGTATCAAGTTGCTGGGTTTGCGCATTTGCTGGTAGTTGAACTAGAGCCTTCCACATGGTAGATGAGATGCCTACCACTGAACCACCAATGTAACCACCTGTAATAAAATATAGTAAAATATGTAATAAAATATCCAGTCAACAACTGTGTGGTGTTTTTATTATATTAAAGATCATATGATACAAGACACTTAATGTAGCATATTCTTAAACCAATTTAATAAAAATGTATGTTTACAGAACTTTCTGCAGTAGACATTGTCACAAAGCAGCTTTATGAGTCAAACTGCAAAGTTTCCCATTTTACTCTACATGGTGAATAGGGCTGCATGAGATAACGAAAAATTATCGTTATCACGATAATGGTATGCGCAATATCTGTATCGCAAAGAGTTGCGTTAAATGAAATCGATGTGTGTATGGTTACACGTAAATAAAATGTAATGTTTGAAAGTAATTCATATTGTGTTGGCAGGTCTATGGTAACAGCAAACCAGAAATCAGAATATCTGCTGAGGGTTTTTAAGTCATTCATAGTGTTTTGAAGTCTAAATATTTGCAATGTCCTTGACATATAGTTTTTAGCCTGAATTAGATTTAATTACATCAGACGAATATCTATTACCTGTTTATTTTAGTATGATCATTACATATATAAATAATAAAAAAAAATAGGCAACAATAATAATAAAAAATGCATTTCTCTAGGGAAATGTTATATTGCAAGAAATATCATTATAGCAATAATCAACAACAATATTGCATATCACATATTTTCCTAATATCGTGCAGCCCTAATGGTGAAGAGTACTGAGTGTGTTGAAAAAAATGGTCTGTTATGAAGTTTCTGTGTACAAGTCTACAAAAAAGTTATCCATTGAAAAATGGGTGAGTGTTTGGCATAGAGTGCAATTAGTTAGAATATCCATGTGGAATCATCCTCAGTAGCAGGGAGTGAGTCAGAGGTACAGATTGCTCCAAGCACAAGCAGAGCACCAGGAAGGGTCAGGCAGTTTTGGTATCCTGAGGGTGTCAGAAACATACTTTGTCATCCCATCTGGCAGCACAAATAACGTATGTAGATTGTAGAAATTTTGAAAACACACTGGCATGTGAAAAGAATGTCCTGAGTCAAAGGATATTCTCAGAAACTACTAGGCCCTGTTCATGTCCTCAATGAGAAACATTTTCTTCATCAGATTTTCTCTGGTCTAGCTCAAACATTTTATATATATATATATATATATATATATATATATATATATATATATATATATATTTATATATATATAATTTATTTTTTTAGAACTTTTTTAGAGTGTTTTTTTTCCTTCGCCTGATTAAAATTGTTGTAAATGATTGTCGATTGTCATCATTCTTGAAAAGAAAAAAGAGAGAGATCCGTAGATATTAGACATCATCTTGGATTTGGAGTCATTGCACTGGTTCCCAGTACATTACAGTATCCTAACCTCAAGTTAAGATTAGTTTTTAACACTTGTAACAATGTAGCTCCCATAGATACTGCGCCATCACTGTTTCTAGGTACTGAAGGATATGCAAAGATAATTAAATACAATTAAATTTTATTTATATACATATCACTTTTAACAATGGTCATTGTAAAAAAAAAACTGCTTTACAGAATTAAAAGAAAATTAGAGAAATGTGTATGAAATGTGTGGGGAAATTATGTATAAAAATCGTCAGAATGGTACCTGATGAGCAAGCCGAGGTTGATGGAGAGGAAAAACGAGGCAATATAAAGAAAGCTTGAGAGGAATCAGTCTCAAAAAGAAAATTTTCACGACCACAGATTTTCACAGTACAGGGAATTTGGGAACGTCAATTAGCCTAATCTGCATGTCTTTGGGCTGTTGGAGGAACCTGGACCCTGGAGGTGCAAAGGCGACAGTGCTAACCACTAAGCCACTGTGCTCCTTATTCCTTATAATTGCTTTAAAAAAGCAAAATTATTACTCATTTTCTCTCTCTCTCTCATTTTTTAAATAAATTATATTAACCAACTTATTTAGTCCAACATAATAAGTTTTTACTTATATCTGTCTACTTCTTAATACTTCTTGAACTAACTTCTTTGCTGTCTTTCTATTAACCGATATTAATAGGCGTTGTTATTTATAACCGGTGCGCGCTGATTGGACGACTCTTACTTTGAAGCAGACCGGAAGTCGGGAATTCCCTTTAAGTGCGCGCGCAGTTCAGCATCTCGCATCAAGCGCATCCTTGCCTTTGTGGTGCATCAGCTCCTCTCCTGAGCGCGCTCACACTAAGACCCGCGAGCTAGAGAACAGAACAGAACAGAAGAGAAGAGAAAATGGTGAAGATCTCATTTCAACCCGTGTCTGTGCAGAAGCCTGAAAAGCAGAGGGATGAAGGGAAAGAAGAGATTATCATGTCTTATTCTGAAGTGAGTTGTTTTTTTGTTTTTGTTTGTTTGTTCTTAAAATGTAAATGTTATTTATTTTTTCAATAATGCAGGTGTAAACTGATTTAAATTGTTTTTTAAACGTTTTAGTTAAAAATGTAAGTTTAAAAAGGTATTTAAAATATTGGAGGAAGTTTAACATTTAACCCCCAACTTGAAGTATAATTATGACATATGCTAATGACGCCATAATAGAGTGGCACCGCTGGTGGTGTTTATGACGATTTTATTTGCAGTGTAGAAACTAAAGCCCAGAATTATTTATTATTATTATTTATGTATTTGTTTTAATTTTATTATAATTTTTTAGCTTTAAGGCAATAAACCAGATTCCCAGAGCGCTGCCGAGTCTGGCATTGCATCACTGTTAGTATGGACAAAGCGGTATAGGGCGACGTGCAAAAATATATAAATATTTAATTTTTAAAATCTGCCGTGCTAAAAGTACATTGTATTAAAATGTCGGTTTATAGTCTGATACGTATTTTAAAGTGAATTTAGATTTATTTATGAATTGATCACAATTAATTATTATTAATTAATAATTATTAATATTAATAATTAATTAATTAATTAGGGTCGAGTAGCTCAAATTACGATAAGATCGAAAGTGCTGCTGATAAACTCAGGATGTCATACTGGAATAGGCTTGATACTCTTTTTTTTTTTTTTTTCTTTTTTCTAGTACAGACTAATATGGTACTAATGGTATTAGTACAGACTAATATGAATAAATGCACTTAAGTGAAATAGCCTATTTAATGTCATTTGTTCAGAATTCTTTTTAGGATGCCTGGATACCAATCAAATACAAGATGAATAGAGAACAAAATATGATCCTGTATTCATAACATATATTCTCATTATTGCTCAAAGATCCAGAACATTAAATGTGTTCCCCATATGATTTTAAAATATTAATTTAATGCATTTGAATGCTTGATGTATATAATTAGAAGCAGAAACAATATCCTACTCATGCCCATGCAGGATATCCTCAAAATAGTATCTCCAGTGTCTTCTGCACTGAAAAGTCTATACAGATATAAACTATAAAGTACAGTATGTGACTTAAAAAAAAAAAGAAAAGCAGCTGCGTCACGCATTTGCTCTGTCAGCAGGTCTGGTGGACTTGCTACAGCATTGCCATGGTGAGTACAGTCAGCGTGGGCTGAAGCCAGAATGGCGTCCTTGGCAGGCTGGTCTGAGAGACTGGAGGCGTTCACACCTCCTGACTCCTTGAGATGTAGCGTGACTAATTCCTTCCTTGGCATTCACAAAGTGGTATTACAGAGAGAGAATACGTGCTACTAGGGTTTATCTGATTAGCTGCTAGAGAGGCGTCATCATGGTCTAATCATGGTCTCGAGATTGCGGAGTCATAAGCATGAGCCGTGAAGTGTATAAAATCACAAATGGCTATATTCAGAGTTAGAAACTGGTTTATGGTCGCAACCAACAAAGTCTTTAAACAGTCACACTCATCAGAATCGCTGTAAAGTTACATGAGCTCAGGTTCGCCTAAACATGTCCTTTGGGGGTATAAGGCTTTTGTTCAAATCACCCCCCCGCCCTAAAGATTTTGCTACTCTGGCAAAATGGTCTAATAGGTTCTATTTTCTTTTAGCCGGATGATTTGGTCCTGCCTGTGAGGCCTAAGAAGTCTTCAGTAAATTGCCTCTGGTGTGTGATCCCTGGCCTGGTGATCTTCGTGTCTGGCCTGATCATGGTGTCAGTCTATGTGTATCGCTACTACGCCAACACTCAGGTGAGACATGAGCAAAGTGTTATGTAATACTATATACTGCTGTAAATTGTAACTGATAAGTCAAGTAGTAGGGCTGTCTGATAAAGCTTTCTTCGTGCAGATAAGACAAAGAAAAGCCAAGTTTAGGCCACATTTTGTGTCTGAGTAATATCATCCTCTTTAATTTTCACTCCCTTCCTCATTCATTAGCCTTGGCTTCCATCCTGTGCTTTGTACACTCTTTGTACACTCTCACTTTTTTTTTAAAAGACATGTTCCAATTTTGCTCTTTACACAGATCCCAGAGGACAGCCTGTTCCACTGTCGGGTGATGTATGAAGACTCACTCTACGCGCCGTTGCTAGGGAGACAGGAGCTGCAAGAGAATGTCGGCATCTACTTGGATGAAAACTACGAGCACATCAATGTTCCTGTGCCCAACTTTGGAGGAAGTGATCCAGCTGACATCGTCCACGACTTCCACCGGGTAAGAAGAAGAATCTCTTAGCTTTTTGAATTTTATCTCTTTGCTCTTTCTGTTTTCATTAAAAGGCCATGAACAGAAGAGAGGAATTTGTTACTTTTGTTTATTTGTTGGTAATTTGTCTCTTCTCCCACTCTTATCTACACAGGGCCTCACAGCATATCACGACATTGTGTTGGATAAGTGCTATGTTGTTGAGCTCAACACCACTGTTGTCATGCCTCCCAGGAACCTGTGGGAGCTACTTATTAATGTCAAGGTAAAATGCCTTACCATGACTGTCCCTTCTATCACATCTTGTATCATACTCTATATAGGCATTTTGTGATAAGTGAAATGTCACTGAGTTTGGAGAAAAGGATGCTATTTTGTGAAGAAAACAGTTTAATTAGTCCAAGCTTGCCAGGAAGTAAATTGAGGTCAAATTCTAGGTCTAACAATTTGGGTCAGCCTTTTAGGCCATTATAGTTATCTTCATTTTAAACATGTATGAAACTTGTTCAACAAAACACAATGAGTTTTTCTGTGTAATACTTAATTGCTGTGTGTGTTGTGTAGAGAGGAGTGTACCTGCCTCAGACCTATATGGTTCAGGAAGAGATGATGGTGACCGGCCGTGTGAAGAACATGCGTCAGCTTGGCCCCTTTATCCACCGTCTGTGTTATGGCAAAGAGACTTTCCGGCTGAAACGCCGCAACTCTCGCAGACGTAAGTCTAGCTACTTTGCCTGCCTTGCTTACACAACTTTATCTCTTCCTTATTTGCCCGTCACAATTTTGTTCTTTATTTCTTTCCCCCATCTACTAATGGCTAGTTTATACTACCATTCTATAACTATTTATCCTGGTTGTATACTTTAAGATGAATTCAACACCCTGACATATATTAAATTTTAAGCACTACTAACAATGAAGGCTATTATTTAATGGCTGATATTATGTAATATGTGGCAAATGCCCACTTGGGACTATTGAACTCACAGAATGGTGCTTAAATGATGAAACATTCAAGTCCACTGTAACTTTAAACCTTCCCATTTTATGGGCCTACAACTCGTGCAACGTCACAAATGGTCTGCCTCCGCTCTAGTGGCAGTGGAGGAAACCTGGAGCTGATGTTAGTGTAGGCTGGTGCTACGTAGATCTCGCGTGCGTGTGTGGGATGCACTAATACTGTGATCCTCCGTGTGATTAATCCATGTGTGGATGATTCACTAGCCGAGTGTACGCCAACCAGCTCCAAGTAGGGTACTGCACGGGAGGAGGAAGTGATGCAGTCAGTGAAGTGTGGGAGTTTGGCTTATTGGGGATTCTCCTTCTTTTCACAGATTATATCGTTGTGACAGAATGACGCATTTGACTAGACAGCATTTGTACTGATTGTGTAGGCCTGAAATACTTTGTTCAACCCCCAGTTCAATACTCATGGCTCATTTTAGACAATTTATATATATATATATATATATATATATATATATATGTGTGTGTGTATGTATATATATATATGTATATGTGTGTGTGTGTGTGTGTGTGTGTGTGTGTATAAATTTATGTAAACAAATTACTATAATACTAAATAAAATAGTCTTTGGTTCACTGACACCGTTTGTTAGTATTTAAGTTTCATAGTTCATTTCAAAGTTGCTTAAGTCATATTGAAATCAGCTCTTTAAATTGCCCTTTTTCTAACTTTATCCTCTCTAGGTATCGAAAAGCGAGATACCAGGAAGTGTCACAGCATCCGTCACTTTGAGAACACATTCGTGATGGAGACGGTGATCTGTGAACGGGCCTAAAGCGTCAGCCTCGGCATCTTCCCAACTCGACTGAGCAGAACCCAAATCCTGTTCCTCTGCGTTTAGCTTTTATTGCACTTTATAGCACATCTTCTATGTACATACTATGTAAGGCATCAGGTTTTTCCCCCTTTAATTTATTATTAATATGATGAGAATTTTTTTTTTCCCTTCTAGTCTCCTAATGTCCCAGGTTGAATAATTAACTGCCTTAGTGTTTGGTGGCTCTTCTTGTCGTCTTGTCTCGGATAAACATGTTGATCTGTATATATTGGAATTTAAATAACATGTATAACTTTTTTTTTTTTTTTTTCCATTGAATATGGGCGGATCTTGATGTCTGACTTAGTCTGAGAAATTGAAGCACATTGAAATGATTTACCAGACTGTATTAACATCTTTTTAGTGTGGGACTGTGGCATGCACTATGCACTGACTTCATTTCCTTTATGGTTTGTCTCTCTTTGTGTGTTGTTATTTTGTCTGTAGAATGGATAACCTGTTCACTACTGTCTCCCGGTGTTAAATAGGAAATCCAGATTTTGAAACTTGTCTTAATGCCAAAAAGTATACCTCATGTTTTAGAAATGTATAAATTAATTACTTGTTATTTAATTAAGACATTTTGTTTTCATTTTTTCCCCCAAAGGAACTTAAGCAATAGAGTTTTCTTATCTTGGATTTCATATTTTAACATCAGACATTTTCGCATTGAGTTATGAAACTTGTATGTTTTTTCTCTTTGTGACATATCCGTGAATAAACTTTATAGAAAAATTTACCAGACTCGCATTTGAGTGCTATTCTTTGGCTCTTGTTGAAAATAAGGAAGTATTTGTTTGATTATTGATATTGTGCAACACTTTTTGAGGAGTAAGAATATTTTTTGTTGTGCGCAAAAAGCATAATATTATGTTAGGTGAAGTATCCTAAATACAATGGATTTACATTGTGCCAGTAATAAAATATAGTGGTAAGTGTTTCGCCTGCCATGCGGAAGGCCCGGGTTCGATTCCCAGCCAGTGCCCAAACCCCAGCCACTGGATGCAGTGCCGGTCCCTAGCCCGGATAAAAATGGGAGGCTTGCGTCAGGCAGGGCATCCGGCGTAAAAACTGTGCCAAGTTGTAGTGCGGACTGGATATTCCGCTGTGGCGACCCCTTGTCGGGAGCAGCCGAAAGACCAACAACTGCTTTATTAATAATTATCCTCCCTAGTTTGCCATGATATGAACCTCTAATGTGCACTGTAAAAACTCTTATGTATCTACTTAAAGAATATATGGTAGCAATATTGCACATATTATTTTTAAGTAGTTTTTAATGCTTGATTTTTTTTTTTTTTTTTAAAGAATTTACTTGAATAAATCATGTAACAAATCTTAAATTATTTAGCCAGACGCATATTATTTTTAAGGATTATTTATGGGTAGATTTTTTTCCCCTAGCAGAATCTACTTGAATAAATCATGTAAGACATCCTAGATTATTTAGCCAGACACATGATTTTAACATTAGTGGAATAATGTTTTTTTTTAGTTTAAGCGATAAAACAAAATGTACTCCTATGTATTAAGGAAAATTACTTAATATAAAAAATATATATATAATGAAATAAATAATGCATTTTGGTGTTAAACATGCTTTTATTTCATGTTTCACTGGTATCAAAATACCAGTAAAATAGTGTATATAACATTTACAGCAGTTTTAAGATCTGTAAAACAGTTTGTAACTGACAATTTATATGTCATTGAAATCAACTGTTTAACCGTTTTTTGGGGGAATAGTCACATTCTGTATTAAAACCTGAGAGAACTTGTACAGTAAACCATCTCTAGGTTCATATCTTTGTAACATTGTAAAACACTTAACAAAACGTGTTTCAGTGAACTGTGGAGACTGACACTACAACAAACTCAAGTATGCTAATTTGTATGTCGTCAAGGTTGCCCTTTGTCACCTTTACTCTTTGCCATCGCCATCGAGCCTCTGTCAATCACATTGAGATCTTCCTCCGTATTCAAGGGTATCTTCCGTAATGGAATTGAACATAAATTATCATTGTATGCAGATGATTTGTTATTATATATAACTGATCCTGCACTCTCCATCCCGGCTGTTTTAGGTATTCTGGAGAATTTCAGCTCTTTTTCAGGTTATAAATTAAATTTGGGGAAAAGTGAGTGTTTTCCCATTAATACGTCAGCATGTCATCTTCAACAGTCCGATCTACCCTTTCATCTTAGTCCATCGGGGTTTAAATACTTGGGGATTAATGTGACTCGTTCTCTATCTGGCCTTAAATCCGCTAATTTTACTCCCCTTATCTCAAGAATCACAGCTGATATTCAAAGATGGGGTAATCTCCCCCTTTCATTAATCGGTAAGATTAATGTTGTTAAAATGAATATCTTACCAAAATTTTTATTTTTATTTCAGTCGATTCCCTTATTTTTGCCAAAACATTTTTTTGTCTCACTGGACAAAATGATTGGTTCTTTCATTTGGGGAGGGAAGCCACCTAGGGTTCGTAAAACTATACTGCAGAGATGCAGATTTAGTGGAGGACTTGCATTACCTAATTTTCTAGCTTACTACTGGGCGGCTCACATTCATAAACTTTGTTACTGGTTAAAATCTTCTGGATCCTCTTGGTGTAAATTGGAGCTATCATCCTGTAAGGGATCTTCTATACCGGCTCTGCTCTATTCCTCTTTACCCATAAAACCCTCTCTGTATACTGATAATCAGGTGGTTCTTAACACACTCAAGATCTGGTTCCAGTTTAGACGGCACTTTAAATTTGTAATGGCATCTTCCTCAGGTCCTCTAAAAGATAACCATTTGTTTCCCCCATCACTCCTGGACTCGTCGTTCTCAGTGTGGTTTGACTAGGGTATAAAACAATTTAAATATTTATATGTGAATGGTGTCTTCGATAGTTTTGCCAATTTGTCATCTCATTATGGTCTCCCCACTACCCATCTGTTTCGCTATTTTCAAATTCGAAATTTTGTTGCCAAGCGTTTCCCTAATTTTCCCTCTTTACCTCCAGAACAGCAGTGGGAAACTATGCTATCATTTATTCCTCATCATAGAGGAACCATTTCGAAACTCTATGATACTATCCTGTCTCTTAGTAACCACTCAAATGTTAAGCTTAAGTGTACATGGGAAGGGGAACTAGGAATTCAAATACAGGAGGAGTCCTGGGAACAGGCTATAGTGAGGGTACGGTCTTCCACCTCTTGTGCTCGTCTTGGACTTATTCAATTTAAGGTCATACACAGGGCACATTTTTCTAAGTCTAGACTTTCAGAAATGTATCCAGAAGTGGAAGACAAATGTGATGAATGCCATAGCTCTCCTTGTCATCTTAGCCACATGTTTTTTCAGTGTCCTGAGCTGGAAGGTTTCTGGACAGGTTATTTTGCCATTATGTCCACTGTTCTTGGGGTAACTCTCCAATCTTGCCCTCTGATTGCTATATTTGGGATTCCTGATCGCTCACTTACACTTAATTCTACACAAAAGGATATCATAGCTTTCACATCCTTATTAGCAAGACGTTTATTGTTGTTGCATTGGAAGTCTGCTAAATATCCTACTATCTCCCAGTGGCTTAAAGATGTCATGTATTTTTTAAAACTTGAAAAAATTAAATATACGTTAAGAGGATGTACAGCCAAATTTTTCCACAATTGGCAACCATTTATTTATTATTTTACTAGTCTAGAGGTATTGCCTGATTAAATGTATACCTGTTACTGATATTTATGTAATATGTTTGGTGGTTGTCTTGAGCCGTGTGGGTCGGGGAGGGGGGGGGTGTTTTTTTTTGTTATTTGAGTGCTTTTGTTTAGTGTTTTTATGTGTGTGTGTATGTATGTGTTTGTTCATTTAGAAAAATGAAAAGGTAAATCGGATTTCTGTAAATGCAAGTACTGTATTGTTTTCCTTTTTTCAATAAAAAATATTTGCAAAAAAAGTATGCTAATTTGTCTTCAATTAAAAGATACAGGCTGCATATTATGAAAACTACAGCTACAAAGCCCCAAAGTTATGTAATAGCCTTCCAATTAATGTTCAGGACTCAGTCTCAGTGTTTAAGTCTAGGCTAAAAACCTATTTATTAAGACAAGCATTTTTGTAAATAGATTTGATTACAGTAGGTAAAAGAGCGGATCTTCTGTATGATTTTCAAGCAGGCATAGACTGAGCAAGTGACACCAGTGTACCACAGACATCTTTTTGACTCTATATGGCCAACCAGATTCAGCAGGTTTTGAAGAATAGAGGACTTTATTCTAAACGTTGATTGTTGAATAGCAAATTCATTGCATAAAATAACAATTTATATTTTCTTGACTTGTTATTTTGAAAAAAAATTTGACTTTCATTAAAATATTGTTTTTTTCATTACCTTTGGCCACCACTATATATTGCCAAAAGTATGTTGTTTCATGACCATCAAATCCTTATATGGGCTATTCCACAATCTGCTGCCAAGAAGATAAAAGCACACAATTATTTAGAAAGTTTACATGGTAAACAAAGTAACATGGTGTGTGGAGGAAGAATCCCACTGATCCCCTTTAGAAAAACTGGAACAGTTTTGAGCTTGTGATCAGCTCTATTCCATGTGCAATCAACAAATTTATTAACAAATTGCTTGTACACAACAGAAGAGACATCATAAGACATGATCCGAATATCACTAGTGCACCTGAATCTGGTTCGTTTGCATTGTGTGTATGAACACGGTGTGTTTGAGGATGGCTATCCCAGACAATACATTTGATCAGATAAAGTCAAAAACTCACAGTCACTTAGAGCCGAATGCCTAAGCATAAAGCTTGTTATTCTGGGGGGAAAACCCATTCTACTAGGATGGAGCCACAGACATTCACTTCTTCAGAGACTAGCAAGTATGAAACCTGAATAAATCAAGATTAAAAAAAAAAAAAAAAGCTCAGTTGGTAAATGAGTTGTATATGCGGACACAGGGGCAGTTACACTGTGGTACATGTATACATGTTAGCAAAATCTGCCTAACATCGCATGCCTGGTGTAGAACACAGTATGAGAAAGGAAAATTGCTCAACTACACTAATGTGATTTATCCAAAGGCTTGCTAGTCAAGGGACTATGGGACTGATCCATAATGCCAGGGGAGACATGATCAGTGCAGATGGACTGCAATATGTTAAGAGGAAAAACCACATAAACATATTTGTACTACTCATCCACAGACCTGGGGTTGGTCAGATCGTAGCCAAAGTAAAAAAAATAAATAAATCTCATAGTGCTAAGGGAAAGCACAGAACTGCTTCCCCATGCTTAACTGTATCGAACGGTTGTCTTGTTTTTGCGTTAAACATATCTTTTAGAATTTTGCCTAAAACCTTTACTTTGGCCACATCAGACCATAGCATACTTTGCCACTTGGTATGGTTTGGATGATTTCTTCCTAGCACACCACCACACAGTCTTAAAGAGTACAAGAGATATTTGTTCACATGTATGAAGTAACCAGAACTTGTGTACTCATGTAATATTTATGTGGACTTATTGCCAGCCTCCCTGATAAGATTTAGTTCTTTTCCTTTGGTCAAGTTTGGACAGATGTCATTTTCATAGAAATGCCACTGAGGTGCCCAAATGCTAAGCTTACTGAGGGTAGCCTTTACAATATTTCATGGTACAAGGAATTCTAATTATTTTCTACTCCCCATGTGATTGATACCATTTGACCGTGAGACCCAGTACATGCTTTGTAAGCTCTGTGTGGATCATGGCTTTAGCTATCAGATGTAACCAAAATGCTAAGAAAATCAGAAAGTAACAGCTGATATCATTTGATTGGTGATTGGTGCATCACATGGCCATAATACATGGTTGTACCTGCTTATGCAACCAATTTACAGTACATTTATTACTTTTTTTGTTACTATTTGTTTTTCACTTAAATTTAGTTACTTGCTATATCATATTAAAGTTGTAAAACAGTTTGGTATGATTTCTTTTTTTTTAACACTCACTCACACTCTATACTGCTTATCCTATACAGAGACGCGGAGAGCTTGGAGCCTATCCCAGAGGCAAGGTACACTCTGGATGGGGTACCAATCCATCGTAGGCCATACATGCACACACAATTTGGAAACGTCATTTACCCTAATCTGCATGTCTTTGGAAACAAAGGAATAAAGGAAACATTAAAATGACCAGCATAAAGTAATACATTCTTTGGTCAAAATTTTACTGTTTTATCATAATGATCAAAATTTGCTATGAAGGAAAAGAGTGTGAAACTTTTGCTCCACAGATCACCATTCCCACTGTCAAGCATGATGGTGGCAGCATTGTGCTGTGTGGGTGTTTTATAGATTGCATCATGAGGGAGGAGGCTTATCTAGAAACTCTGAAGCCACACCTCAAGACATCAGACAAATGGTAAAACTGCCAGTAGTTGAAAAGTTGAAAAAGAAAGGCTTAAATGCAATGAAGTGAAAACTTTTTAGTGGCCTGAACAGATCCCTGAACTAAATCCCATAAAAGCTTTATGGACTGAACTTAAAAACAAAAAACGTGTCCGAGCAAGGAGGCCCAAAAACCTGACTGACTTTCCCCCAGTTCTGTCGGAAGGAAAAGGCAAGATTTCACCCAAGTACTGCATGAACATTGTGCAAGGCTACCCCAAGATTTCTGTTCAAGTTTAAGTGATTAAAAAGGAAATGCCACAAAATAGTACCAATGTGTAAAAATGGTTGACCCACCGAACATCTCACATAGTGAACATTTTTTTTTAATGTGTGTCTTACATAATAATATGAAATTATTGCTCTTATGCAAATACAGAAAACATGCTATCTAAATGAATACAGGAACGTATGGGTGTGATGAAATGTGCCCAAGTTTATATCAACTTATGTCCTCAAGTATAAAAAACCCTGAATAATTGATTTAACGTTTATTAGACCAGACAAGATACATGAACAGGAATGTGAGCCAGTACGTAAACATAAAACTCCTATGCCCTTGACACTAAAAATCTCTTTCTAATGACATTTTAAGATGTAAAATAATTAGTGCAAAAATCCCATTGATTTGTGCTTTGAGCAAATTTCTGAACAGATTTAATAATTGAAACTGTTAAACTGTTAATACATTTGTACGAAATGTACTGTAATAATGTCAGCCTGGTACAAAAACATTCATTAAGTCATGATATTGTAATTACTGTTATTTAACAGGTTAATATACTTTTTAAAAGCAAGTTATGGCTAGTTTCATTTTTAAAAATGAAGAATTTAAGAGACAGATTGTAGAAGATGGCAGATGCACTGTTACCGAGTGTCACTTAACTTTGGTTGTATTTCTCTCAATTTGTACTTGCAGATCGCAGACAGGAAGCTGTGGGAGGTTTTGTTCATTATGTGAAGACTTGCTGAAAACAGCATGTGAATCTGCTAGACAAGGCCAACTGTAGATCTCATATGAGATTAGCCAGTGAGTATTCAAAATTGTTTAGAGATTCTTCTCATGTCGAGTTTAAATGAATGATTACTTCCTGTTTTCGTAGACAGTAGAATGCAACAAAGAGGTGGAAAGGTTTATTAAGAGAGAAATTCAGTTCACATACTGATTGGTAACAATGTGCTCTGTGCCAGTGTACCATAAGTGCATATATAGCTATAGACAAAAGTCTATTAACTCCAACTAGAATTTGAATTCTTTCATATCTTTTCGAGTGTAGGTTAACAAAATTCAAATAATTTTAACAAATAATTAAGCCAAATTATTAATTATTTTTTTTAACAAATGTCCTGTTAGGTTAAGTACTGTGTATAACAATGATGAATTAGCGCCATCTTTTGGCAAAATAGCCCATCCCAGACACGAATTGGGAGCAACGTTGTCCAATTACTTTTGAGCCTGTGAAAATGGAGGGAGAGAGTAAAATAGCTGCAATTCTGAAACTATTAATGCAATATTTTTGTTAAACCATTTGCATTGAAGCTAAAAGCCTACACTTTGATCAGATCTTTGACTGCTGCAAATCCATTGTGGTGCTGAACAATGACATCGTTTATTGAAAAATGTGTTGCGGGTCAAATACTTACAGTATGGTCCTGACTGTACATGTGTTTTGTATTTGTGTAAACTGTTAAACTGTGTAAACTGTTAAACTGTTAACACATTTAATGTGCCACAATCATAATCATAATTGGGGCAGAAAATATATTATACAATATTTTAAAGTTGGTTATAGCATAAATAATATTTTTGAGATTAGAAAACCAGAGAGCTCAGAGGAAAGCAGGCAGAAAATATAACAGAGGAACATGTGAAAGTCCACGCATATAAACATCTGATTTCAGCTTTCCTGGTGCTGTGAGGCATTATAGCTGTGACACCTGACAAGAAAAACCAGTGACAACGATCAATCTCTATAGTGCAGGGATGAAGGTATCATAAGAAAACTTTGTAAGCTGAATTATTGGGGCCATACCACAAGTTGCAAACCGCTCATGAGCACTAATAACCCGTCTCATATACATATTTCAGTCTTAAAGTTCACACATTATACTCTTATTATACTTTTTTATTTATTTTTATTTTTTTTTACAACTGACAAAGGTCTCATGTGCTCCAAAATGTGTCATTTACTTTTCCAGCTACAAACTACTCAGATCATGTATTCTGGAGTTGCTGAAAATCTCTGATTTACTGCTGTTCCATCTGAGCTTTAGTGTCTATTAATTTAACCTTAAATGAAGTGCAGTCTCCTACTAAATATCTGTGATGTCTGACATTCCCATCTAGTGTCAACCATTGAGAGTTACAGTGGGTATCGGAAAATCTCACTGAACTCAAAAATAACAGAAGAAGAAATATAAAAATAGTTGAAACTATAACCACAGGAAGGAAATCACAGTAGCAGACAGTGAGATACACCTGGCGATGCTGAGCGCCAAGATGACTCTTTTTTCATACACACTTGAGACCCATAAATAAGTAACTGAATTTTGCAAAATAGGTGGCCTTTGAACCCAAATATCCTTAAAGTATAGCAAAAGCAAATGAATTGGCTCTGCTTTTCCACTGATTTTGGATAATATAATACCATTTCTCCAGTATAATAGAATAAATAGGCTATACATTCCTATAATTACACATAGCAATTAAAACTTGAGAAAAGTTAATTAAACCTTGAATGCATTTACTAAAATAAAATAAAAGACACTAACGTTCAAAAGTTTTAGATCACTTTCTAACTCCATGATCATTCCTGATTTGTATTTCTTTCTACATTGTAAAGGAATGCTGAAGGCGTCCAAAAACATGCATTAATCTCCTTTGAACAGTTGATATTGAGATGTTTCTGCTACTTCTGCTCTGTAAAGACTTCATAATGCCTCTAATCTGAGGTGCTGTTAATTGGTCATTTTTCAGGCTGATAACTCTAAATGAACTTCTCGTCTGCAGCAGAGGTAGGTTTTGGTCTCGCCCTCCTGGGACGGCCTTCATGAGAGCCAGTTTCATTATGGTGCTTGACGGATTTTGCAACTGCACTTGACAATACTGTTCTTGCAAGAAATATTACAGAAAGGCTGACCTCTGTGTCTTAAAATAACAACTAACTGTTGTTTTTGTTGTTGTTATATAATTACCTAATTCCATATGTGTTATTTTATAGTTTTGAAATCCCCAGTATTGTTGTAAAATGTAGAAAATAAATCACTAAACAAAAACTAAGAAATTTGCAAGTGATCTAAAACCTTTGAACGGTAGTTTACAGTATATGTTATTTTATTTAGGAAAGTAAAATCTTCATTGTACCTCAGGTTCATTAATTGTTAATAAGTAGTAAGTATTTCTGGCTTACTCATAGTCATCAGCTATGATCATAGGGCAAGGCAATAGGTTTGCCAAAAAAATGTCAATCTGTGATAAACTACTGAGAATGACAATGAAACAGAGTCCAGTCTTTGCTTAGCTGAAAGTGTGTATGGAAGTTTGTATATGGTTCGAACTCTTTCTCTGTTTCTCTCTGTTTCTCTCGTACGTTCTGCCAGGTCATGATTTGTGGTTTGATTTTGTGAAAACAGGCACGATTGCTCAAGACAGTTTCCTTGATGTATAGTGGCATGTGGTAGAACTGGAATGCGTGCATGAAGCTGAAGTTCCCATGTAGTCATAGTGAAAGACATTAAAGGCATGAACATTAGCGTGTTACAGAATTTGTTCTATGGGGTTAAAAAAGCTGGATTTGCCTGTCCAGCTATTCTTTATCAGGCATGTTTACTTTTATTTTATTATGTTGTATGTATAAATACTGTAATTAAAAGGCTTACATATTTAAAAAAATAATAAAACTACTGGTGAACTACTTTATCCTACAACTGACTGTTTCTGTTTTTTTGTACACGTTCCATGTCTGTTGTTATAAAACAACAACAATATATTATCAATAAGGATGATGAGGAAGTTAAAAAGAGGACATAAATTAGCATATTTTAAGTACCCAATAATGTTTTACTATGTGTTAACATTGCTCAGAATATATTATATAATACAAAAATAGATAATAGATAGATAGAAAATATATATAATATAATATAATATAATATAATATAATATAATATAATATAATATAATATAATATAATATAATATAATTATACACATATAATAAAGTGTTTTCAGTGTAAATAGAAGACATTCACATTAACTCTTACAAACCGAGAATCATTTATTTGCAGAAGGGATTACGATCATTGGATCCACTTTAATAACGGTCATTATCATATATAGTCATTTTCATTCTTGCTGAATAGTTTCTTTTCAAATATGCAGTAATAGGTGATCTCTGATATAACAGTGAGTAAATTCATTTTGGGTGTAACAAATCACACTTTGGATTGAAAGCAAATTAATATACAACAAATTTTTGATAAACAAATAATTTACAAACAACTAATGTTTTTCTTTCATAGTCACCACCTGACACACGGTTTTTTAAGATCTTTATTTACTTTCCATGAAGAACATTATATATTTAACTTCTTCAAAATGAAATCAATAAGTTGATAAGCAATAAGTTATTGTATCTATACTTAATTACAGTTTTTATGCTTTTACAAATTACTATAGAGGAAAATAAAGTCTTTAGTTTTAGGTACCATTGATCACATAGTTTTAAAATAATTTTTGTTAGGGCTGCTAAGAGCTAAAAAAATAAATAAATAAATCCACAACCACTATGTCCAAGAACAACAATAATAACAACAACAAAAACTCACCATACAGTAAATGTTTCCATTAAGTGCAGAGATAATCCAGCAAACATAGTAAAGAACGTGGTTACAATGTTACGGACCAACAGGTGCTTTGGTAAAAATTACTGCTTAGTAAATGATTTTACTGCTTAGTTATTAAATGTAAAACTCTAATACTGTCTTTTTTTTTTTTATCAATATACACCCCAGAAAACTAATTATAAATAAAACATGATAGTAAAACATTTTAAAGGTTTTAAACAAACATTTAAAAAGAAAAAAAACAACACTTTAAAAAACGTTGTACTTTTAAATAATGCTTGTTCTATAGGATACTATATACTTGGCATGAGAATTGTAGCACAAAGAGAAATATGTTTGAGGCAGAGTGAAACTACCAGGCATGCTGCCTCTGCCCACTCCTTCACCCAACTAAAGAAGACCGGCAGCAGCATCCTCTGTGACTCTCAGCCCTTTTGCCAGTTAAATAATTATTGCTGAATGTTTATTAAACTTCCCATGAACAGATTAAAATTCCCTATGACACACAGATTATAAAACATACTAGTTTAACAAGAAAAACTTAATAAGATAGAGATTTAGGCATTTGATCTAGATCAAACTCATAAACTTCTGAAAATTCATTTCTGAAATATCTGTTCAGCTCGGCACGCTCCCATCGCATGAGAACGACCTTTGATAGACTGCTGAGGTGACTCAAGCTACAAACCTTTTTCTATTTTACACATCTGAGGCATACTGTATTTAAAGCAGAGGAGTTACAAATGAGTAAATATATCTTGATAAGCATCTCTGCTTTTTTCAGCCCAATAAAACCCCATCAATCTGTCTTCAGCTTGCCAACCTTCGCACATGAGATGCTCGTGGCAGCCCGTGTCTGAAAGTCATTTTTGTAAAAATCTTCTTCTTCCGATGTAGACTAAAGTAAACGGATTACTCTGTCATTATGAGTTATAGTAAGCATCATCATGTTTGGACAAATCAGAACAACTGCAAAAATCCACACTTTCTTTCTCTCTTATGTATCTGAGGCACTCATACTTCTAATCCTAGTGATGGACATCCTTATTCGTTCCTTACCTGCCCGTACCTCTTTGGCTATAAAGTAGTAGAATATCGCATCCAGGCAGCATGTTATGTTGGCCAGGCTGAGTGACAACTGTATAAACAGGGAGATCTTTTCCATGGCTGCACACTCTGAAATGATGGAGCTGCGCACCAGGTATTGGAGAAAGATTGCTATATGGCATGGTGTGAAGGGCACCAGGAAGGCACATAGACTGCTGTATATGATCCGGACAGCAGCGTGTTTCTCAGAAGTGTTTCTGTAGGCTCCAGAACGCAGAGTAGTGATACTCCGCACTGAGCAAAATATTAACACAAGAGCAGGCAGCAGAAAGCCAAACACTTCCAGACACACAATAAGCACTATGTTCCATCCCTTATTTGAGAATCCATGAAAGCAGTGAAAATCACCAGTTCCCTCTTGCCGGAATGTATATACTGGAAGAGTAGCTACAATAACCAACACCCAAATTACCAAACACATAATCATGGCACTTTTCTTGGAACGTAGGTACTTGGCACGGAATGGGTGGCATATGCCAAGGTAGCGATCCATGGATATGCACATGATGATGTAGATGCTTCCATACATGGCCATGAAGTACAGGCTTTCCAGAAAAGAGCAGAAATGTTTTTTGTTGGATGACCACTTGTTATTTGTGGCATACATCTTGAAGGGCAGCTGAAGCAGCAAGAGCATATCCATTACAGACAAGTTGATCATGTAAATGATGGATTCAGTCCATTTTTTAAAAATGCAACAGAACAACCAAAGTGCCACTGCATTTAGGACAATGCCAACCACAAAGATTGGCACATAGATGACCAGTTCCAGTGTCTGCATGAGCTTGTCCACATGATCCAATGAACAGTTGCTATTGTTGCTCATAGTGACTCTGGGGGAAAGAACATTTGCTTATAAAACTCTTCTGATGATTATTTCTCATACACCTACTCCCATACACATATTTGGTAGCATGAGAGATAACGCAAATTTTGCTTTGTCCAAAGAAGCCATAGAAAGATGTCCTAAAACTTAATTTACATGTTTAAATTAAATATTACTTATTCAAAAAGCATTTGTAAAATGTTAGCTTTGTCGTTTCTCTTCAATAGGATTTGCATTTTATTGTGTAATAAATAACAAATATAATAAACCTACTTATTTAATGTGCCATTATTACAATGCTGTAGAGCCATAGGGTAATGAAATCAAAGTTGAAAAGTGGATGTTAAAATTAAACTTTAAACAGATTTTAGACATTTATAAGTGTAAAAATTTAATTAATCTTAATTGGATTATAGATCATTGATATCGTAATAAAATCCTGAATTTTCTGGAAATTAAATGGTTTGTTGATTTGACTCCTTCAGCCTTTTATGAACTTTGTATGAAATAAAAGTTTAATTGAAATGAATTTAGCTCTTCTAATTTAACCTATCTGAAAAACCTACCTACAGTAAATCGGTGCTGGGTGGTATAATCTGTGATCATGTGGAAATGACTCAGGATATTGGGAAATTAATTACCTAACATTTGCCACATTAAATGCCACCGCTGATCTTCTACCATCTTTTTCATTTTATTCATACGGTCTTGATGATAGAAACACACATTTCAGTGCTTTCTACATGAAAATGTACAAGCTTTGCTGAAGTAGCCTAAATAATTTTTTTAAATAATATACACATATGCATATAAGATTATTTGTGACTTTCAGAGTCATGTGTAAAAACCTCAGTCTTCCTCTTTTTTTTTGCATCACGCATCTAACTACACATGTAAAATGTAAATATCCATGGAAAATCTGTCGTATAACTGGAAATGTTTTTTTCTCAAATTGCCATAAGCTGTTGCTTTGGATTGACTAGATGGTCTGGTTTCTTCAGCAATGTTTACACATTTTGGAAGAGGGATTGACAGAAAGGTTTGGATGGTGCTTTAAAAAAATCAAAGTCCTGAGATATACTCTTTACAGAGAAATTGTCTTCATGCAATGCCTCTAGCCTTTGATGTGTTCAGTCAGTGCCTGTTCACAGATATCTGTGCCTACGCCTAAGAGACCTATGCCACCTGCATCTGCAGATTAAAAAACAAAGCTGTATGTATATTGTACACTGCAAATATATTGTTGCTTAAGTGAATCTACTCTGTGTGATAACTTTTGTAACTTTTTAACTTTTGTACATTAATTTTTTCTTATTTTTCATTATTTGTCAGATTTTAAATATTAAATAAGAAAGCAGTTTCAAATGTTCCATCCACTGCAGCAAAAAATTTTTTTTTGCAATATTTAAATCCAATACTGCCAGTGCTTAGATTATTCAAAATTTCAAAATACTTTCAATTTCACCTGAGTGAGGAGTGTCTCTACGTATTTGCCAAATCTGTTGAACTACAGTTACTGAATTTGTAACATGTTAGCCGTAAACGTGTCATTCAGACAAGGTCTCATTCTGTCAGTCTGTCCAGATTTCTTAAAACGCTACATTCAGTACAAAAACAGGAACAAATACAACATTTAGGTAAAACTAACAAACAAGCAAACAAACCAAATGGCAGTCTTTATGTTTACAACTACGTGTCAAATGGCTTAAATTCTAACTTCAGCCTGAAATTTAAATATTACATCTTAAACAAAGTAATTCTTACCAAAGAAAATGTGCTCTGATGTGAGTGTCTGGCACTTTCCTGAATGCTGACTGTGGCGTCAGATAAAAACACTTCTTCTTTTAAACTATGTAACCACATCCTTGGTATGAGAAACCTACTGGTGCCCTTGTCTACATAACCTGCAAGAACAAGTTTAGAACAACAAACTGTATGTCAAAATTAAATGCACTGATAAACGTCAAAGTGGAACTTGAGCTAACATTAATTTTAGTGAAAACTTAGATTAATTAAATTAATATACTTTTATTGGGATTAGCAAATCATTAGTGCATTTTTGCATGACTTGATTTATGACGAACGGTTTAAACAACATTTGGCAAAAACAATAATGCTTAGCAAAAAACTACTTGTGGTGTGATGCTTAATATGTTAAACTTACCTCGTAATTGTTTAAATCTCAAGTAAAAATGTAATGGTTATGCAACTGCAGTAAATAAAAGTGTTTTGAGCCTTTTGAATCTACTGTAACAGGCCTAAAAAACCATGTCATGGCGTGTAAATTGAAAGCAGAGTTTCTGGTTTATTAATAACTGTACCTCCTTTGCCAATCCAATCATACCATGCATAAGCTTGTGTGGGCAGGAATGTTGTTTGTTGTAATAGTGTTTATTATTTTTAACTATCCTGAGATTTATATTAACGCTGGTGTAATATTTTACCGCATACATTATACATTATTTTCTTTCTTTTTCAAAAAGAAAGTCCTCACTCACACTTAAGAACATTATAAAATTATATTTATTTACTAATTTAAATGGACTTTTTTGAAATCTAACACTGTAATTGGTATACTTTTTTTTTTTAATGTCTGCACTCAATTCTACGTAAAAGATGCTACCTCTTAAATATCCCTAACACCTATTTTAAAATGCTTTCTGACTGCTTTTGTACTCTTGCCATAAAATATAACCTATTTAGCATAGCATGAAATCTATTTTTAAACAATGTTTGTAAACCGACGGATGAAACTCGCTGCTGAACACTTGACAACATGAAGACTTAGACAAAAGAGTAAAAATCCTACTCGATTTGGATAAATGAACTGATGACAATAGGAATGATTCTGAGGGTGGTGATAATGACAATAATAATGGGGAGGAAGAGGAAGAAGATCAAGAAAGTATAGTTATTTACCATTGTCCTCAGTTTGGCAAATGTATGTAGAAAGTAGATCCTACAATCCTAGAATCCTAGAAACTATTGTGGTGGATTTTTTATTCTCCCCACGAAGTTGCCCTAATTTAAAACATTAAACAAATACTGTAATTTTAATAAAATAAATTAAAGAAAGACGTGACCCAGAGCATCACCAAGAACAGACTGATGACTGTGACATAGGTGCCTTCTTTTATACATCTCTAAGACGGCTAGTCTAAGGTACGTTGGGTGCATACTGTGTACTGAACATCACATGATGTCTTTGGTACTATGACATCACATTGTCCTTGGCTCAACTCTGTTCACTTCACCTCACATCCATAAGATAAAATTAATAGGTTTCTGTAATGTTACTGCATGCACAAATATATTTAATTAAAATATGCTTACACTATCCTTCTAAAGCTAGTCTACGTGCTATATTCGAGGTTAGCTGCTGCTGAAGACTCTACTGACAACGGATGCTGTGCATATTATTATTATTGCTATTATTATTATGATATAATGTTTAGGACTCTGGACTTGCACTTCCATGGTTGAGGGTTCGAGACTTTGGGTCTGAGTGCATTGAATTTGTGTTTTCTCCCCGTGTTTGACTGGGTTTCCTCCAGGTATTCCAGTTTCCTCCCATACTCAAAAGTCATGCAGGTTAGGTTAACTGGTGTTTCCTCGTAGTGTTAAGAGTGTGTGCGTGCTTGTGCCCTGCAGTGGCCTGGCACCCTGTTCATCCAGCTCCAGATCTATCATAAGCCTGACCAGGATCGTGATGATTAGTAAAGTATATTGATTGATTGAATGAATTTCAGCAAACTATCTTTTTGCTGTGAATACTCATACAAAATAATTCACATAAAATGCTGATTCTTTGATGTTCCTGAAAAAAAACTTTTTATTATACACACGATAACTTTTCAAAGTATATCTACTGTGCGGCGTATCAAGCTATATATCATTATAATAGTCCTGTTATTAACTGGTACTGGTTAAAAAGGAAAATCAGTTGTATTCCCCATGTTTCACGTTAAAACTGCTTACTGAGGCGGACAGGTGGTATGAAATGCAGTGGTCAGTACTTTGCGTTTCCATCCGGGCATTTTTCAGGAAACGAATGGTCATGTGACACTTTCTCAGCCATCTTGTGGATACGCAAAGAGCGACAACTCGCACCCAAACTCATCGCTGTCAGTTAAAAGCAGAGGTAAGACAGCGAGCTTAGTGTACACATGTTTGCTGTAAAATAAAGCGTAGCTCATTATTATATTGATTCCAGTGGTGTGTGGCCCCCAAATGTAAGGACTGAAATCGTTTAGCCGAGATGTTGTTACCCCGCATGGTTGCTTCATGGCCCTGAGTCCTCGGGCTCAATTGTGGTTGGCTACCGCATAGGAGTAGCATGATGCCGATGTAGCTGTAGTTAGGAAACTTGTAGCTAATGTTACTAGCCGTGTAGCCATAAACTCCCACAGTAGAACGCACGAAGGCTTTTGGGGTTAAGGATTAACTCATATCAACTCAATAACTTGTATAATTGCTGAGCACTAGTATTTAATACGAGCTATACCTGTCGTTAAGAGTATATAATACCCACAGACATGTGCTGTAGTTAGCTAACTAGCTAGCAGGCTAAGTACTTGTATACAGCTTGCACAAAAGTCACCACGGCACTGATTTAACTTTAAGCTAATGTATGATAGCATGAATAAGCTAGTGAGCACAATCTTTTAATAACCTACTGGGCCTTTACATGTCCATGACTTTTGGTTGCGTTTCAAATTGTTGAATTAGATACTGTCTTAATGCTGGACGTGAACTAGCATTGCTAATTCGCTAGCTATTTAGCACATGCATTTAATGTTAGCCGTATAGCAAATTCTTTCGTGTAACATTAATCGTTGTGCTATATTTGCCAGATTACTATATTAGCACATCTTGGTTGACTGATTGAATGCGTTCACAACTGGGAGCCAGTACAGCGAGGATTTTAAGCGTCGATTATCTTAGCCTGGATAGTCTTTCGGCTAAGTACGTTAGTAACATTACGACTGACAACTGCCAGCTCTACACGTCTCGTCACTGTGCAGTGTTCTAGGGGGGGATTGTAGGTAGGCCCGAGTACACGTCATGCCCGAATGTGGATTTTAAATCGGCTAAGTCACTTCGTGCAGTTTGCTGACTTTGTCATTTGGCAATGATGGAATCCCAAACACGTAGTACACTGCATAACGTGTCGAGGCCATCCCTTCATAGTACACACAAACAGAGTAGCACCTGTCTGTATTTAGTTACTTTAGGATCTCGGCTAGCTACACACATGTCCGCCTCAAAGGTCTGACTGTCAGGTTAAAGTTGTCACCGGTTTTTAAATATTTTTTTTTAAGTGGGCACTTACAGTAAAATAAACATTTCACAATGCCCATTTAGCTTTCAGTCTCTTAGAGTAATGCAACATCATTGGTAGCTGATCTGAACAATGCTGAGCTGTTTGAAAACACATCTCGGCTTAAAATTTGACCAGCAGTTGTTCAGGTAGAATGCACATATTAGATAAGATATTTTATTTTATCAGATTAATTTTAGTGTTTGATGCCAGTTTACTAATGAAATCTCAATGTTCTGATTTGGTGTTATTTTGTGATGGGGCATAATTAAATTATACCAGCACCGTTTCAGGTATTTTGGTCGTTCATGTTATTTCTAATCTATCTGAGCCGTAAATTTAAAATGTACATGAGAAATTAATCTATATTTAAATAAAATAGCCTGTTGGCTGAAATAAAAAGTAACAGCATTGTGCTCAACAGGGGACCCATGAGGTGATCTTTAACGCTTTCTTTATTTTCCAGACAGTGAATTTACCATCCCTGAAAGCCATCATGTGTTTTGTGAAGAGCAGCTAACGGTTCTTATTTTATATCTGTATGCCCATCATGTTGCCTGATTGTTTCGAAGCTGCGCAATCCTCAGAAAGCTTACCAAATAAAGCTGCTCAGTTATACCTGTTTTCCTCAGGTATTGAACGCAGATGTACAGTATGTTGAATCGCTTTATGGGACTGTCAGGTTGCTTCAAAATGGTTGAAATGTAACTACAAATTCCGCAAAACCTTTACATATAAAGCTACCCAGAGTGAAAAGTTTGTCTACTTTGAAAATCGACAGCACCCGACCAGATTACCGACATGTGCGGAAATGTTATTCTTCTTTCTAATGCCAATTCCGCCTCTCCTCCAAAAAAAAGTTTGTCTAATCTCACCCACTCTTGCAGTTTGTATAGTTTGTCCATTGTGTTTTCTTGCAAACCTAAAGGGATGAGTCATTTACACTATGGAGACTGTAAGTGGACTTATCGGATTTATGCGCCCGAGTTCTCTGGTGGGTGGAAGGGGGGGGGGGGGTTTCTAGCATTAATCATTCCATTCTTGTCTTATGCATATTGATTTTTCCCTGCTTGCAATTTACTGTTGGATAATTCATAAAACAATTGTTACATTAGATATTTTTGGTTATTTTTTTTTGGGGGGGGGGGACTGGAGGACTTCCACCATTTCAGATTTGCTGAACATATTCAAGGTGTAAATGTATCACCCGTGCAATTGGGAACTGCTTGTCTTTGTTGTGCCTAGTTTTTACTATTTGGGAGCATCCAACTCTCTCCATGTTACTGAGTAGACATAGCAATGTTGAATATTGACTCAAATTTCTGTTGAGTACATGCAGTAATTAGTGAGCTGAAATCTTGAATAAAAGTGTAGTACAGGTATGCCAAAGTGCAAATGACTTCCTTCCTTATAACCACTCTAGGGTTTAACAAACTAGCTTTGCACATCATTGGTAGTGCACTACAACCTATAATATATTGTGCCGCAGCTGAGAGAGTACAATATTCTTGGTCCCATTTTATGCAATAGAGTTGTTGCTTAGAAGCCAGTAGACGAGCAGTCGTGATATGGACCTTTTATGATACATCATCTAATTGTTATAGTATGTTCAAATATATGTGGCATTTTTACAATTTATGATTTACGATGATTGATTTCTGTAAATAATTAAATCTCATGAGTTGAAGCATTATAATGAGTCACAGATGAAATAAAGATGACATTCATTATCTCTTAATGATAAGTACATGCCAAGGTACTGGGAAATAATAGCCAGTAAGCAAACAGTTGGTTCTTGTATTTGACTTTTTGAATATGGGAGAAATGTCTGACACTTTTGTCAAATTATGGCTTTGCGCATGTGGGTCAGAGCATCACCAAACTGTTGAGGGGGCAGGGGTGTTCTTGGTCAGAAGTAGTAAGGACTTACTGACGCTGGTCCAAGGAGGGACAAGTTACAAATGTGTCCAAAGCTCGAAGCACAATAATGGATATTCCATTTGGTCAAAGCGAATACTGTTGATGGACTACGGAAAAAGTTACAGAAAATTATAATTGCTGGTGGATTATGTTCCAACACAGCGCATTGCACTCTGCTGCTTATGGGTCTACATAGTCGCAGACCAATCATAGTGCCTTTACTTGTTCCGTTCACCATCAAAAGTATTTACGAAGGCCACAAGATTTATATAACACAAGCATCTCACTGTGTCCAGGTGCTAATTTGGAAGTTAGTGCCATGAACATTATTTTTGCTCTGGTACACCTCTGCATGGCAAGTGATTTCTCATTGGCAGTGGCCTATTGGCAAGATAATGTGCCCTGCCACTCTGCACACATTGTTCAGGAAAGGTTTGCAAATCATGACACAGAGATCGAGGTGTTGCTGGCCTTCACATTCCACAGCTTTCAATCTAGTGTGGGATGTGCTGCAACAAGCAGTCCACACTGCAGTGGACTAGGACTAACTTACAGGACTTGAATCCTTTTCTAATGTCAGCAAGTCGGAGTTGTTTTGGTTGAAGTAAATGACCAACAGTTTTTTGACACTTCAGTGCTTGTGTGGACAGTAAATACTTGTATCCTTCCAGACATGGTAATATGTATGGAGTTTAACTCTAATACCCCAATTTCACCTATGCGGTTTTGTGCGGTGGCCTTAAGAACGGTTTATCATGATTCACCGGGAGTTTTGGCGCTGTGATTCCCTTTCCATGTTTCCGCTCGAAAAATTAAAAATCTTTTGGCAGTCCTCATGGAAGCTGCAAATCTTGGCGGAATGTTGGGCAGTAACAACGCATCTCACCACGAGTCAAACCGCGTAGGTGAGATAGGGGTATAAGGTGTTATGAAAAGCAAACCTAATGGGGCTTGTTATAGTTGTATTTTTGCAATGAGGCTGCTGTCTAATTGTCCAACTATCATTGGAATGGAAGAAATGAAAACACGCATTTTTATTTTTTTTGGTAAAACCCAACAAAAGTTTTCATTTTGTGAGTTTACTTTTAACACCTCACTGTGGTGCCCACTAACTATTAGCATACGCTCCTCATTTTGAAAAGAGCCATCCTGCTATATGCACGTAATAGAGGTTGTGCCATGCTATTATTTGCAACTTTCAAGTTGTGATAGCACTAATTATTTATGTGGCTGAGCTAAAACTGTAACTACAGGGTGTGTCTTCAATATTTTGACTTTCTGATCAACTTTCCACAGCCACATTGTGTAATATGATAGTTACCTAGATGTACGTTTAAATCACATTTGCACTTTAACTATTGCTGTAAAATTTAGAGCTTCATTGAAGCATTTCTAGTCTTTTTGTTTGACTTCTTTGGCAAATGAAGCTGTCTCTGTTGAATGAGCACACCCTTGCCTAATTGGGTGAGTCCTTAAAATAGCTTTGGCTGTTGCAGCAGGCCAAGCATCGAGGTCAATCTTTAGAAGGTAACAAAACTCTGTCCTCAATGCTTTTTAGTGAAAAGAGCCCCAAAATAGGAGGTTACAAAAAAATATAAATCTGTTGCCTATTCCTGGAGAGTTTTAATGTAAACTTATCTACTTGGATTCATGGCATCGTAATGACAATGCAAGCAAAGAATACCATAAAGTGCCTTTTGCTCGAAAGTCAAATAAATAAATTTCGCAGTGACCGGCTTTTATTGTGACTTTTTGCAGACATTTACCATGCGCTGTTATGGCAATTGCATTTTGCACTGTAAAAATGCAGTGTTATTTTGGAGACACTGTCTGGTCAGAAAAATGTTTACGTTTAGATTTAAATAACAAACGCTCTCCAAAGCGATGCACACATCATGCATAATGCCCAGTGTTTACAAGCTGCTAATTTAATGTAGCAACCAAATAAAGGTAGGCCAAATAACTAAATGTAAAGAAAAGATACCCATTATACTGATCACACAAGTGGTGGTGGCTGACACACTGACTCTACACTAACCACTTCTAAAATTATGGTATAATATAAAAGTGTATATTAGAGTAGTTTAGAAAATATAAAAAATGTTTTCAATTATTTAAGATGGACTATCTGATAAACTTAACCGGATTAAACATAGGTCAGAATTTTCCATTTAGTGTGCGTGGTGTTGGGTGAGTGAGTTTTTTTTTTTTTTTTTTTTTTTTTGGTAATGATTGTATTAAATATTGGCCAGTAGCCTTGCCTAATATGACTCTCATTTACTTACACTGCCACAATCTCTAGTGAAGATTATTCCAATTATATTAAATAACCAGACTTGTTAACTACTATGAGGTTTGAAATAATAATAAAAAAAAGCCTCACCTTATGCTAACGAGTGACCATTAAAAAAAAATCATGTAGTCATTAATATGACTAAGGATGAGCAAGTCAATATACAAATGTGCTGGCACTTGCTGGCAGCTGCAGTCCTTTCCCCGCAGTATTCTCAACTTTTTTTGTGGTCTCATGTTCATGTTCTGTTATACTGATAGTGATATACAGCTGTAGATAAATATAGATGCAGTGTTTTCCCACACATAGAGTATACTTGGCCCAAGTATATTGACGGGCGCCCCAAGTATATTTGCGGATCTTTTTAAAAAATGTGTCCATCTGACATCTGCGATCGATTAACTAGTTGCGGACAGTTTCCTCTTGTGCTAACAGAATAAACAGGTACAGGAGCGGTAACGCGAGTGCAGAGTACTGAGAGACGCAGTGGATGCCAGCGGCTGTAAAAAGTATAGGAAGGCCGTATTGACGGTCACGCTTGCTCTGCAGAAAAGCGGTGATGCCGCTTTGAACATCACACTGTGTATTTGGGTTTTCCTATCTCTTGTGGTTATGGAGATATCTATGGAAAAAATTTTTTTTGGGGGTACCCCCCAGAACCCAAGGTCTGCATGTATACGTGTTACCTGTTTTATACAAATCATCAAAAAAATTAATTGTCCAGGTTTTGCAAATGTTTTACGATTTGATACACATTTTATATACAATGTACATGGATCTACACAATTGGCCTTATCTACCAGTAAATGTGTCATTTTATGGTGGTAAATGTAAGATACATGTATCACTGTCAAACAGTATCCTGTAACTGAACCATTCAGGTTCATACTGATCAGAAAGTTGAATTATCTCCAAACAACTCCATGGGTGACCTCGCACTCGGGGTACTTGGTGATTGCATCATCTTTTTCTTGCTACTAATTAAGTGCAGAAAAACAAAAGCAGGTGAGTGTGTTTCATTTATGTTAATTTATTTACTGAATATTTCCAATGTAGTTTGTTGTCTTAATCACAATCTGATTACGAAGACTTGATGGCAAAGCTTGTCTTTTGTTTAGATTCTCGTGACTATACAGTATGTAGCACAGGTGTGAGCAGTGCCCCTCTAAATCAAAACTATCTGATTATCTTGATTAGGGCAGGGCAATATGGTCAAAAATATTTATCACAATATATATTAGAAAATTTGCGATAATGATATGATTGACACGAGACAAAATACTTTACAATTCCAAAACTTTATTAGTGCACAAAAAACCCCATCAATTTATTTTCAATTAACAAGCAGCTGTTTGTTTGTGCATTAAAGCGATATAAAATTTTAACAGTGCAAATGCAAATTCCTTGCTGACAATTTAACCAAAAGGCATTTCCAGTGGAAATGGGCTGACACATCCTGAGCATAACCATGTATAATATCCACAAAACTTAAAGAGAGTTGCTTTGCAACTAGGGCTGGGCCGATAAATGATATCATATCGAATCGCGATTTATTTGATTTTAAAAACGATGAAAAGCTCTAGACATTTTTTGCTCAATATGGATTAATCTAAGAGCCAATCACACAGCAGAACAATACGACAACAACCAATCAGCGTGCAGCTTGCGCGTGCCGTGCAGGTCAAAGTTAATTTCCTGCCACACTTTGCAAAGCAAACTTGACACCAGGACGACAAAAAATAAAAAAAGAGTGGAAGCAGCGACGAAAGTGAATCTAACCTCGAGTTATTATCCAAAGATGTTGAAATTATCGACAAAAAAGCTAGCACGAACTCCGTTATATGAACGCATCACCCACACGACCACACTGAAAGCATGAAAATGCGGGCCGATGCTACTCCGTCAACTAGCAGGGCTAGCAGTGGGGCTGTACCAAAGCAGATATCGATCGTGTCGTCTTTCGTGGCCATTACACCTTATGAAAGGTGTCCAAAAGAAGCAAGGATATAACCAGGGCCGTTTCTAACTTTCTAGCAAAAGATATGATGCCCCTAAGCACACGAGGCTGAAGTTAGCTCCTTATTCGCAGCTTCCGATTCGTTTGGCTCCTTATTGCGCAGCGTCTCATTCTGCGGCTGAAGTTTAGCTCCTTATTCGCCTCGTTACTAACGGGTGTGTTCACGCTGGCGAATGCTGCGCAGTTTATCAATAAAACGTTATTTTGGTGGCTTAAACCATTCTGGGCAAGCAAATATGAACTATACAACACCTAGCAGGTACCCAACTATATAGTAAAAGTGAAATTGTCCTGGCCCAGATTGATAGCTGCATAATTCATTCCATTTTTGTTGTCATTGCATGCTAAAGCCATTATGTCAGTTTATTGGGGCCGTGTGAAATAGCCTTCATTTAACTCTGAATTGTGGGATAAAAAGACAGCCCTAGTGTGTGTGGTCTAAATGTTATTTCTCATTATTGTTTAAAAATCTCAAAACATTAATATATCATTAAAAGATACTTTTTATCATCACAAACAAGTATATATTTTTTTAAAATAAAAATCTTTGCCTTGTAAAGATTGAGCATGTGCATATAGTATCTTAATTTTTAAGGCCAAATGTGTCATATGTATTTGTTAATAAACTATACTTTAAAATGTAATTTAATGAACCCTTTAATTTTTGTGGCTTCAGTTTAATTTAAGTTGTTCAACATTGATGTTCAGTAAATAATCAGATAGTAGATAGTGTGTGTTGCCTTCAATTAATCAATCCAGTAATGCACCCTTCATTCAAAAATCTCTCACTTGTGAGCATATTTACTGTACAAAACTTGTCAGTGAACTATGAGGGCAAAAAAAAAATCGTTTATTAATCGAAATCGAGTTAAAATGTTCAATTAATCGAGATTTTGATTTTAGGCCAAATCGCCCAGCCCTATTTGCAACATAAAACTGCAGTGTGGCAAATAAATAAGTCAAATAATAAAATTGCACAAACTCTTGAGTAAAAACAAAAAACATGGATAAATTATGCTACTGCTCATGGAGGTTTTAACAGCTTTGTTGTACTCCAAGTGCTTCTTCTTTAACTGATGAAATAGGTTTGTGGTGTTTCCTCCCTTCGTCACGACGACCCGCTTGCATGTTCTACAAAAAATTGTGCTTTGTTGGGTATCTGATGGGCGAAAACCAAACCAGTTCCACACCACTGATGTTGCACCATTTTTACAAACCAATTCTGGTTCATTTGTTTCATTCAACGATCCGCTTTCGCCCTTCTCATTCTCTGCCGCCGCCATGCTTTTTCCGCCATGAGCATATGAAAAGAAAGGTACTGCGAATGTGCGTTTTACTCATTTTCTATCGCGATATTTCATTTTCTTATCATTGCCTAACATAGTACCGGTATTACCATGAAAGGTATAATATGGCCCAACCCTGATCTTGATATTTGAAATGCTGATTTGGACCCAGATGACACTGTTCAGTTCAAGCAGTGGAATCATTATGGCAAAATTTCTGACATGTCTTTGTCAGTGTCTGATTTCATTATGAGACTTTGTGAAAAATCTGACTCCTGCACAGCTCATCACTATACAGCCAAGGCCCAAGCTGCTTATTTAAAAGAACTGAAAGAGAAACTTCTATAGTGATGGTAGTGAAAATGATGGTTCACTACGTTGCAAAAGTTTTTGTGTTGTCAGTAATGAAAGGGAACGCAATGCTATTGTTCACAAGTTCATTAAGGTTCTCATGAATCCACTGAAAGTTCTTCTACCAAATTTAAATCATGTGCATTACTTCTCAAATGCAGCCAACCTGTACAAGAATTATAAAAATTTTACCAATTTGTGGAGGCATTTCCTATCAAAATGACTTTGGTAGCTACAAAGTGCATGCCTTTCCTAGTTGATATTATTTGTGTCACTGCATCTTGACAGGTCTCGTACATGTACCCTTTTGGTCTTATTCCATGAACTCATTTTTGTTGGCTTTGTTCTTCCAGAATCAGATACACAGGGTGATGAAACAAAAACTGTGATTGGTACTTTGAGTGTAGAGAGATGAATAACTTCGTTGTCTTTGACTAGATATGCATTACAGAAGAATTTGAGGTAACTTTCACTTTGAAAAGAGCAGATTTTATGAGTATATGCATTAAGTGTTCTATAGATATTGCTGTACATTTCTGTATGTCAAATCATAAAATGTTGCAAAACCTGGACAATTAATTTTTTATGATTTCTATAAAACAGGGCATAACACCCCTGTTTTTTATTTATTTTCAAGATGAGGTGATGTGAAGTAACCCCTATTTTTTTGAGTAGCATATATACATGCAGACATTGGGTTCTGGAGGGTTGAAAAGGGGTATCCCCAAAAGATGTTTTTTCATGAATATCTCCATAACTGCAAGAGAGCCAAATTCTGATAGCAGAATCTGAATCTACATGAAAAAATACATAAATATACCCAGTTTCATCTCCATATGACATGAGTTATCAAGGAAAAGAGGATTTCAAAAAGGGGCGTGGCACGTCTCGAAGCGCATCGAGGCCAAAAATCAAGATGGTTGCCATTTTTTAACGAGCGGGAGTTGGGCCAAAAAATTGGGGGGTTTTATTTTCATGCCAATACCAGCAATTGGTGAAAAAATCAGCAAAATCTGTGATCATATGGTGTCCCACTGGTTGATTTGAGATGGAATCACCCATATGTCAAGTAGAACCAAAGTTATCATTACTTTTAAAATGTGCAAATTGTACTGTTGCCAGGATATTGGAACGACGTTGCAAAAATGTCAAACTAAAATGTGCGTATTATTAACAACCAGAAGCAACCATGTGTGTGTGATAATTTTTTTTAAATGGTCGCCCATTCTAAGGGGTACTACTGCAAGTATATTTCAGACCTGTGGGAAACACTGAGATGTGTATGTATATGTACAATGGAGATTTGAAATTTGAAGGAATATTAGCTGTGGTTATTCCACTGTTTAACTAGCATGTTTTAAAAATAGCTAATGCACTTTAAAAATCCCTTATTTTGTGGAAAGCACAGTGATCAAAATTAGAGAACCGTAACAACTTTTTTAAGTGACATCAATACATCTATGGCCACCGGACATCATTAGTTTCTCAGTGCGACCTTTGTCCAGACTTCTTCCATCTGTTCCATAGTTCGATAACTAATGGGTTTCTAAGCTAGATCAGATCTCTCATTATTTAAATGTTCTTTATTTCAAGGAACCGCTTTATCCCTTTTGGTGTATGGCGGAGCATTGTCTTATAAAATTAAAATAAATTAAACTTGCTGTCATCATTAAAGTGAACTTTGAACCTCCTCTGTCCGCACTACATGCACATCAGCAAGGGTTAGTTTCTTGTCCCTTAAATTGTGAGACAAGACCAATCCTTACCCTATTGAAGCAATTCCTATGGTAGCTGCGTTTTTTTTCCCCATTGAAAGTCTTTGTATGAAACTTTGTATGAGATTAAATGTACTTTTAATTGGTACCATAGATCTTGTGTGTGCAGGATGGGTAGTGAAATTCACAGCCATATGGATGTTCGACAGCTGATTTATTAAAGGGTTATATATTTTCTTTCCAATGTTTTCTGCACATTACTGCAGAATCACCTAAAAATTCACCTGAATGTTCATTATTGCCATAGTCTTCCTGTACTCAACTTAAAAGGTGGAAATACTCGGTTTCTTGCCTTTTTAGATCTGTTCTGGAAGTCATTTATCACAATATTTTAAAAAGGAAAATTATGCAGTTAATGTTTTACTTTGTTGCACATACAATCAACTACAGATAAGTCATGTGTTTTGTATAATGTTTTGAATTTGTATCCCTTTTTTTTATTATTTTTTTTTTTTTTTAGAAAAATTAAAAATGGCAGAAACCCAGACACTTAACTTTGGACCAGAATGGTAAGTTGTTGAAATCTGACATTTTGAATTTATTTGCAAAAGTATTGACCTGATGAGTTCATCTTGTCAGTTAATGCACCTCTCTCTCAGGCTCCGTGCTTTGTCTGGAGGAGGTGGGAGCAGCAGTGTGGCTTCTCCACCACTCTCGCCTGCATTGCCAAAGTATAAACTTGCAGACTATCGCTATGGGAGAGAGGAGATGCTAGCACTTTATGTAAAGGATAACAAGGTAGGCAGCAATCCTTGGATGGCACTTGAAAGAGTTTACGGTGTTTATGTAGCATTTCATTTTGTTTCACTCTGCTACCTTTAAACATGCCATACACAAACAATACAGCATTGTTTATGCGCTGCTTTATCAAAAAATAATATGAAGATAAAGTGCAGTGTAACACAGGAAATGAAAGTTAAATTAAAATTATGCTAGAACGCCACAGAAAATCCAACAAGCCATTGCAATGTAGTATTAGTGTAAGTAACAGCATGCCCAACAAAATGCCAAAAGTATAATTCTCTGGCTTCATATTAGATTGATGATATTAAATTTTTGTCCTTGTTTTTATGCTCTATAATATCTAGGATAAAATCTTCATATTCAAGTTGCCTATTTTTCATCTCTGTAGATTCCTGTAGATCTACATGACAAGGAGTTTCTGCCTATTTTACAAGAGGAGCCCCTACCACCGCTGGCCCTAGTTTCATTTACAGAGGAAGAACAGGTAAGGATGTCCAGGTGTTTCAACCATCACTTGACACTCCAGATGACCACATGTTCCACAGATATCATGCCCACAAGTATTTAAATGGAAGTATAATCTTCTTTATTGTACGCACTAGATATGTTTTCTGAAGGGAACCGTGATGTATTGTTGTCCAATGCCAATTATTGACTGTCACTTTTCAACACATTCAGAAGCCTCCTACACAAAAAGCACAGTGGTTTGTGCCTTTCAAATTTTACATTTTATTACTATAGGGCCAAAACTATTTACTAACTTACTAGTATTATTGTTCCCTCCACCCATAGCTTTTAGTTTAATTGAATTAGTTTTTTTGGCAGGTGAAAATGTGGCTACAAAAAGACAACAGACTAGGAAAAAAATAACTGGTCTGTCTACATCTGGTTTGGGGGTCTGAGGTTTTATTGCAGTGAAAAACCTAACCCATAATTGCCCTCTACATGCAGCAAGTGATCCAAATATAGTCTGTTTAGTTTTAAAGATGCAAGCTGCTTAATTGATCAGTGAGACAAGCAATGTCACACGCAGAACATGCTATAAAGCTGTTAAGAAATTCCCTGTAACTTTAGCATTAGCATTTGATAATTTGCATTAGAGGTGTAACAGTAGGCAAAATTAATAGTTTGGTTGGTACCTTGGTTTAAAAGTCACGGTTTTGTACATTGATGTGTGGAAAAAGAAGTCAAATTAGCAAATTTAGCTTGTAAACAAATAATCAGTGTTTTATTGTAATTCCCTGAACACATAATACATGTAAATGCACCTTTCTTCTTAAAAACAATCAATAAACAAAACTTACCAACATCTAGATATCTAGGTGATGAAGAACAGTAGCAGCACTAGCTATAGTTGATAGCACAATCTGGTCTTCCTTTAAGTAATGGATTTTTTAAATCACTTGCACTATTTGTTTTTGCACAACTTTAGTAAATTATTCTTTTTCAAAAGAATAAAATGAAACATTTATTTTCCATTTCTTTTTTCAGAAATGCTCTAATTCCACCTGAAGATTAGGTCTTAGGATGTAATACTGAATTAACTTTTAAAGATTGTTCATCTGACGTCTCAAACCTTTACCAATTCTGTATCCCTGAAGTCATATTTAAATATTTTTTTTCAATTCTGAATTATCAGAATTAATGAAGAAAATCCCCCAGCATTAGTTAGAAAGAGACCTCAACATATTTATTTAAGGTGTATGTTGGCATTTGAACAAGACAGCATCAACATAGTATGTTGCATATGTTACGCATATACCTTTGCTAAAAAAAACAAACAAACTGATTACTGAGGTGCTTTTGCTAGCTGTGTATGATGCTCAGACTCTGGTTAGACCAGCACGTTGACGTAATAGGTTGTGACTTTTGTGTATATTCATCAACTTCTGTGGAGTGTGTCATTGTGTTGCAGTGTTTACTTTCATCATCATTACAATAGTGCTCTGTGTTGGAGTGAAATGGCTCACCACAGTGTTGGCGCACGCACGCATGCACACGCACACAAATGCATGCACTCGCATGCAAACACCACAAGATTCTTTCTTTTCTAAATGATAAGACAGCCTAAATGTGTGTTGGACTTATGTTTTTTGAGTGTTGGAGGGTGCCAGGAAGTCAAGATTCTAGTCAAGGCTAGTCTGGCAACATCGTTTTCCAATGCATTGGCAAGTTGTAAACAGATTATTTATGCGTGTGTAAGTTTCAAATGGTTGCTTCATGCACAGGATTTATAGTAAAGTGATGAATGCATGAACATTTCTCTGAGGAATATACAGTATGTAGTTGGTCTTATTCATGGGTTTATAAGGTAAAATGTATTTTTTTGTTTATTTTTGTTCTTATGAATAGGCAAAGCTGTGTGCAAGTTTTTGTATTATATATATGTATTATAATTTTTTTAATATATTGCCACTGTGCATGCCCCACAAGGCTATTTGACTTCATTTTTGACACTTATTTTTTATGTGGGGGAAAACGCTTATTTGTAAAATAAATATTTTATGAAAAAATGCTTGAATAAAATGTTATTTCGAAGTTATGGTAAGTTTACTGCCAAATTCATAAAAGGATTAATTAACGAATCAGAAATGCATACATTTATTCTTATTATTCTTTTCTTATTAATATAATCTTAAAAAGAATTATGGATTAATCAATAATTGCCAGGTTCAAACTCTTGCACGTATTAAAGCATTGAACCTTGTGGAGTTTTACATTGTTGCTGGAATATTAATGTTTGGGAATCAGAAATGGGTTTTTGTTTTGACTTAATGAAGTGATAAACATGTATAACATTTTGTACAAACCAATTGAAACACTGGCCAATTTAGTGTTGGAGGTTTCATGGTTAAATTTGTCCAGCCTGGTGGCCAATCTTCATTGATTGTGCATTCCACCAGTAAGAGCAGAATGTGACAGTTTAATTAGCAGAGTAATAGCACAGTTTTGCTTAAAATATTGCAATGCACCCAACATTATCAGTGACATATCAGAATTCAAAAGAGGACAAATTGTTGGTGCGTGTCTCGCTGGCGCATCTGTGACCAAGAGCCACGGTATCCAGTAGAGACCTGCACTCACGCGGGAGTACTGCGGGACCCAGCGCGGAGCAAAATTTGATGGGTGAATGCGGGTGCGGGCGGTAATGCCAAACATCAGTTTCAGTGGTTCCAGCAGTGAAAATCTTATGCTGTGGACAATATGAAACATGTGGTGTTCTCTGATGAGTCCACCTTCACTGTCTTTCCCACATCCGGGAGAGTTATGGTGTGGAGAAGTCCCAAAGAAGCGTACCACCCAGACTGTTGCAAGCCCAGAGTGAAGCACGGGGGTGGATCGGTGATGGTTTGGGCTGCAATATCATGACATTTCATTGGCCCAATACTTGTGCTAGATGGGCACGTCCCTGCCATGGACTACCGAACCATTCTCACCATGTGCCACCCATTGGTTCAAACATTGTATTCTGAAGGCAGTGCAGTGTATCAGGATGATAATGCACCAATACACACAGCAAGACTGGTGACAGAGTGGTTTGATAAACATGAAAGTAAAGTTAAACATCTCCCATGGCCTGCACAGTCACCAGATCTAAATATTATTGAGCCACTTTGGGGTGTTTTGGAGGAGTGAGTCAGGAAACGTTTTCCCCCCATCAGCATCATGTAGTGGCCTGGCCACTATTCTGCAAGAAGAATGGCTCAAAATCCCTCTGGCCACTGTGCAGGACTTGAATTGATGCTAACGGAGGCAAAAAATGTAAGGATCACATGGAGACAAAGAAATTGCACAGATTCATGATCATGTTTTTTTTTTTATTTTTAGATTGTTTGTCACCTAATACTACTAATGTGAGTTCTACATTTTACATCAGTAAAACGTACGTTTTAAAAGTAACTTTGGTTCTACATATTCAATTCAATTTTATTCATATAGCGCTTTTAACAATGGTCATTGTCTCAAAGCTGCTTCACAAAAATGAAAGAATTTTTTTAAAGATGTGTGTATGGGTGAGAAAAATGTGTCTAGATAGTAATGAGATGAATGAATGATGAATGAAATGTCTCTGATAAGCAAGCCAAGGGTGATGGCAACAGTGGCAAGGAAAAACTCCCTGAGATGGCATTAGGAAGAAACCTTGAGAGGAAGCACACTCAATCAGGGAACCCATCCTCATTTGGGAAACCCAAATAAACAGTTTGATATTTGCAGGCTCCTCTGTTGACACACACTATCAGAACTTATAAAGCTTTTTTTTCCTTTTAATCGGTCATTGACTGATGCTGTTTCTAGACGGATATGTGCTGCTTGAATTTTAAATGGTTAAACCCCCCCCCCTTTTTTTTTTTATTTAATAAAATTTTTTTTTTAAAGAAGAGCCTGTTAACTGTGCAACTATGTTTCCATCAGTGCGACCATCACTATGTCCTATTCTTTTTATGGCAGTAGGTACCCGATTGTTCCGGACCAATATGAACTATATTTAACTTTTATAGCTTATGTGTATATATATATATATATATATATGTGTATATATAAATAAATAAATGTGTGGGAGAGAGATCTGGTGACACACAATGCGTGTGTGTAATATACTGTGTATGGTATGTGTGGATTGAGGAGGCTTCAGACATCACCCTGTGCATTTGGGTTTTCTGATATGAATGACGTTGCAAAAAAATGTAGAACTAAAAATGTGCTTATCATCATCTTAAGTCATAATTGAAACCAACCATAAAAACACATGATCTTTTTAATCTATGCAATTTCTATGCCTATGCAACTCATTTGTTTTTTCATTTTCAGATTTGTATAGTTGGTTAAAAAGAAAATAAATTCAGTTGTCTGGATTGGGCTAAAAATTTCACTCTGTACTGCACAATCCTGAGTCTCTCTCTCTCTCTCTCTCTCTCTCTCTCTCTCTCTCTCTCTCTCTCTCTCTCTCTCTATAGATAGATATATATATATATATATATATATATATATATATATATATATATATATATATATATATATATATATAGATGTGTGTGTGTGTATATATGTGTATATATATATATATATATATATATATATATATATATATATATATATATATACACAGTACAGGTCCTTCTCAAAAAATTAGCATATTGTGATAAAGTTCATTATTTTCTGTAATGTACTGATAAACATTAGACTTTCATATATTTTAGATTCATTACACACAACTGAAGTAGTTCAAGCCTTTTATTGTTTTAATATTGATGATTGTGGCATACAGCTCATGAAAACCCAAAATCCCTATCTCAAAAAATTAGCATATCATGAAAAGCTTCTCTAAACGAGCTATTAACCTAATCATCTGAATCAACTAATTAACTCTAAACACCTGCAAAAGATTCCTGAGGCTTTTAAAAACTCCCAGCCTGGTTCATTACTCAAAACCGCAATCATGGGTAAGACTGCCGACCTGACTGCTGTCCAGAAGGCCATCATTGACGCCCTCAAGCAAGAGGGAAAGGCTAGGAACGAATAGACTGTTCCCAGAGTGCTGTATCAAGGCACCTCAGTGGGAAGTCTGTGGGAAGGAAAAAGTGTGGCAGAAAACGCTGCACAACGAGAAGAGGTGACCGGGCCCTGAGGAAGATTGTGGAGAAGGACCGATTCCAGACCTTGGGGGACCTGCGGAAGCAGTGGACTGAGTCTGGAGTAGAAACATCCAGAGCCACCGTGTACAGGCGTGTGCAGGAAATGGGCTACAGGTTGCAAATTTTGCATGTCATTCGGAAATCAAGCTGCCAGAGTCTGGAGGAAGACTGGGGAGAGGGAAATGCCAAAATGCCTGAAGTCCAGTGTCAAGTACCCACAGTCAGTGATGGTCTGGGGTGCCATGTCAGCTGCTGGTGTTGGTCCACTGTGTTTTATCAAGGGCAGGGTCAATGCAGCTAGCTATCAGGAGATTTTGGAGCACTTCATGCTTCCATCTGCTGAAAAGCTTTATGGAGATGATGATTAAATTTTTCAGCATGACCTGGCACCTGCTCACAGTGCCAAAACCACTGGTAAATGGTTTACTGACCATGGTATTACTGTGCTCAATTGGCCTGCCAACTCTCCTGACCTGAACCCCATAGAGAATCTGTGGGATATTGTGAAGAGAAAGTTGAGAGACACTAGAATCTGCAAAAGGATTCCCGATCAAGTATTGAGTGCATAACTGAACATAATTATTTGAAGGTTGACTTTTTTGTATTAAAAACACTTTTCTTTTATTGGTCGGATGAAATATGCTAATTTTTTGAGATAGGGATTTTGGGTTTTCATGAGCTGTATGCCACAATCATCAATATTAAAACAATAAAAGGCTTGAACTACTTCAGTTGTGTGTAATGAATCTAAAATATATGAAAGTCTAATGTTTCAGTACATTACAGAAAATAATGAACTTTATCACAATATCCTAATTTTTTGAGAAGGACCTGTATATGTGTGTGTGTGTGTGTGTATGTATATATATGTGTGTGTGTGTGTATGTGTATATATAAAATTAAGCAAGTATATGGCAGGAGTGCCTTTTACACACTTCATTAATTTCACTCTTAGCAGTAAAGGGTAAAAAAACCTAACCCTATATATTAAAATGAGCAAATCCTGTATGTATGTCTGACATCGGGCACACTATAATTTTGTGTGTGTGTTTTAAACAGAGGAATTTCTCCATGTCAGTAAACAGTGCAGCAGTGCTGCGCCTGACTGGACGAGGAGGGGGTGTGGTGGCAGGAGCACCACGAGGGCGAAGTTCTTCACGTGGGCGTGGTGAGTACTCAACCACAGTCACAGTTTCATTTCATTTCCCCTACCCAAACTCAAAATTAATGGAAAAAAAACCCCCATAAAACTGTGCATAATCAGTGTAAATCAGTCTGTCATAACTTGATTTGGTTTGTTGTGACACACAAGCAAAATAAAGAATTGATGGCTTCTGATGTATTTATTAACTTGATGTAGACTGATTATTCATTGGAGACCATTGCTCTTTCAGCCTATCTACCTGTCGTACAGACTAGTCATTGTTTAACCAAATAAGCATGAGATAATATTTAATATTTTCTGATCTGGTAGGAAAGTTAGTCATATGACCTTAAGCATGTGAGATGACCAGAAAACTGAATATGGTCAGCAAAATTATTCATAGAAGACAGTAAGTGCATATGATCCAAGCAGGAACATCAAATTTCCAATATTCAAATAATATTACTCACATTAAAACACAAATTGTCTTGAGGCCACTGAGTACTAGAAAAGAGTTTCCAAAGTAAATTTGTAATTTTGTGCTGCCATTTCCATAAAATCTTTGTAATGCACACCACAGTGTACTTCATAACACTTTTTAACTGGTTAATGATGTTAAAATACTATTAAAATGTTCTAATATATAATAAATAAAATATAAACAAATACTAATAAAATACTATTTTTATTGTCCATGTTTGTACGCAGTGATCGGTGCCCAGTGTGTTTATAAGTGTGTGTGTCGTTTGATTTCAGGTCGAGGAAGGGGGGAAGGTGGATTTTACCAAAGAAGTTTTGATGATGTGGAAGGTGGTTTTGGACGTGGGGGAAGAGAGATGCATCGTTCTCAGAGCTGGGAGGAAAGGTAGCCCGCTCACATGTCAGCAAATCATATTGACACATTTTTCTTTCCACTTCAGATATTATAATCTGGGGTCAGACTCTTAAAACATGTGTTTACCATGGGAGCAGAAATCATACTTTTCACATTTAGAAAATGGGAAAATATTTAAACATCACTTTTGTATTTGAAGGAAAGGAGGGGAAAAAACAGTGTGGCCTCCGAGCCAAAAACTTGTGATAATATGGGGATGTTCAATATGAAAAGACACTTTCACTTAAATGAAACTTAAATAATTCTTCACAGATTAATTAAGCACAATAGCTAAATGTTATTAATTAATAGTAATTTCCTGTGAATTCCTGGTGGGTCCAAATTAAATGTTGTGAATAAGGTCACAGTAATAGGAATAATTTGTTTAACTCTTGTATGTTTTTGGATGTTTTGTTTTACCCTCAAAAGAGTCATAACCAGGTACAAGAGTTAGGTTTGAGAACACAAATGTAAGGCCATGGGAACTGGGTTGGAAAAATGTCCAGTTTGTCCCACAGTTCCAAGACATTTGTTGTAGGCTGATTGCTCATAGTTTATGATTGTGTGTGATGTTTGTCTGCATTCTAACTGCCATATTACCAGTAAGTAAGGTATCCAACATAATTATATTTTAATTAAAAATGTTCATGTAACTCTTAAAACCTTTACGAATTCCATATTTTTACGTGATCTACGAACCTTGTGATTTGAACTCAAATTGCTGCAGGTTTTTTTCTGGCGTTTTTGTTTTTATAAATTTTATAAATCTAAGTGCATAATATTCGAGAGCAGCACAGCCTGTTGGAAGGAATTATCCGGTTAAAGGTTATACATTTCCTTGTATTGAAGTTTAAATAGCAGTTATTGATGCTTTAATAAATGAAATGGATACATGAACATGTCCAATCTTGAATATTTTGACAGTTGCTTTAAATCATTTGTTATAATTAATTGATTTAATCAAGAAAATCATTCAGCACTACCTCATCCTTGCTTGTAATTTCTACTATCTTTGTTTTCAAAGAACGAATAATGTTTAGTGTGCACTCTTCTTGCTATAGAACCAAAAAAAGGGTAGAGATCAGGAGAGCTCCTTGTTTGTGGATGGTGACATTCTCTTGAATATATATATATATATATATATATATATATATATATATATATATATATATATATATATATAAAAATCAAAATGGATTACCAAATATACTTGGATCGCCATTAAAATCCCTGGCACACCCGCCCAAGTAAAGTCTGTGTAGGAAGTGCTGTGTGTTATTCAGATTACACTGGTGATGGCCAAAAGCTTGTAAAATTACACAAATATAAATATTTAAAGCCTGCTGCTTCAGTGTTTTTGGATCTTTTTGTCAGATGTCACTATTGTATCCTCAAGAAGTGGGTAGACAAACAAAAACCAACAAATTCAGATGAACTTCAAACATTATGCAAGAATGGGTTGCCATCAGTCAGCATGCGGTCCAGAAGTTGATTGACGGCACGTCAGGGCGAATTGCAGAAAAACATTGCAAATGATTGACTCTTTACATAAACCTAATGTAATTGTCAATAAAAGCCTTTAACATTTATGAAATACTTGTCATTAATATTTGTCATTCTCAAAAATTTTGGCCACAGCTATACACTGATGAGTCACAATGTTAAAACCATCAACTCCGATATTGTGTAGGTTCCCCAAAACTGTTCTTTGCCCTTGAGGTCTGATTTCACAATACCTCTGAAATGTTATCTGGCAACCAAGGCCTGCATTCACAAAGCTTCTTAAGCCTAAAAGTTGCTCCTAGTGATGAAATTCTAAGAAAATTCTTAGAATTATGACATTTTCTTAGAATTTTCCCTTAAATTTAGGACTAAATCTTAGTAAAGATAAAAATGATTCACAAAATATCTTAACCATTTTTACCTTAGGAGCTGTTTTTAGGGCTAACAGTAGAGGTGTGGACTTTAAGAGGCTTAAGAGTTTCTTTAGCAGAGGACAAAATGGCGGAAAGAAGAAATATTCTCCAAACACTGAAAGTAAAGCTACAAGTAAACAATGCTTTACTGTCCAATTTGATTTTTTTGTTTTACTTCCCTCCCTCTCCTCACTAAGATAAAGGTTTTTGTACTTTCCTTACTCAGAGTAGCTCTGAGACGTTTCCTAAATCACTTTTAGTCTAGGACTCCCAGCTAGGACTTTTTAAGCTAAGATAGGAGCTCTCTAAGAGAATTCTAAGAAGCTTTGTGAATACGGGCCCAGGACTTTAGCAAAAAATCCCTTCAGCAGGAATTTAGCAGAAAACCCCTTCATGAAGCATTAAGCTCCAAGGTGGAGGCCTCCATGGATTAGACTTGTTTGTCCACATATCCCATGGATGCTTGATTGGCTTGAGATCTGGGGAATTTGGATCTAAATGATCAGCCTTAAACTCTTCACCTGCTATGCCTCATACACAGCAAGCTGTGATGTATGAGTGTTCTGGTATCTTTATTTTATGGGCGACATTAGCCTTTTGTTCGCATAGCCATAAATAAGCCTTGGGAACCCATGATCCTTTCACTAGTTTACAGGTATATTATTGATAATCAGTGTTAATTGTTGATTTGTTGATCATCAGTGTTGCTGATTATCAGTGATGTTTTTTTTTTTTTTTTCTTTGATAAAGGGGAGACAGAAGATTTGAAAAGCCAAGTCGAAAAGATCCAGGTTGGTATATCAATTATATCACCATTTGACTATTTTGCACTGTTTGACTATTTACAATCTCTTTATTTTATTTTATTTTTTTATTGGAAGTTTTGTATGCATTAATTAATATTTAGTCTTTCATTGTCTTAGATGGAAGTCCAGCCCACTTTCAGCTCAATCACTGTAAGTCTGTCACACTGCAACACTAATTATGCATATTAGACTTTGATAGATTTTATATTTAGGAATTTTATTGCATAGCTTTTGTGAAAAATAATTGTACATGGTTGAGTGCCAACATTTTGAATGAAACTTTATATTGCACGTCTGCCTCTTCTTTTTTCATTGTTTCTTGCTGCTTTCCATATCCTTGCACATACTCACATGCGTGCGAACACAGTGCGGGCAAATTACGAGGACGGTGGTACAGGCTTGGTGCGAAAACACGATTTCACACGCTCTGAGAGTGAGAATTGGCGAATGTCGCGTGATGAACAGAATGGTGAGGATGAGGAGGGTGGCGGTTGGCGTCTAGCGGGCTCACGCCGAGAGAACGAGAGATGGTGTCCACCAAGTCCAGGTGGGAGCCTTCATATCTCCATCCTTCTTCTGTTTAATTACTCTCTATCTCTGCCAAAACTAAAGACTGGATCATATTTATTTAAAATTTTACAGTTTATGTTAAATGGAAAGAATTATGGAAATAGTGTTGGCAGTCGAGTATGCAGTGGATTCATATTGATTCAGATTTGTCCACGTTGATGACACAGTTGTGCTTTTTTCATTTTAATGAATGAAATTATACATCACTCTATTTAACCAGTATTAATTAATAGGATGGTTGTTATGGAACTTAATGATATGAGGTGTTATGGAACTTAATGATGAACTTGACCTCTCATAGGTTATAATCTTTCTCTCTCTCAAACACACACACACCTGTCAGTAGTTGCTCTTTGTACGAGTCAGATCATGATGTAGTTTTGTTAAATTAAACTGATATCCCTGTGTGTTTAACTTTAGTTTTGCTGATTTGCATGAATAGATTTATATTTATATACCATAAATGAGCGATGTAAGAGTAGTGTTCAGCATGTCTCTGTCTCTGTCTGTGATTTATTTGCAGACGGACAGAAACCACCCGTGTCAGATTTCCCATAATATGTTGTTACTTTTATAGAACATGTGCTCAACCTATTAAATTTGCTTCATCACGCTCATATAGTAATTGACTGCTCTGATTGAATCTAACTCTTTTTTTTTTTTTTTTTTTTTATTCTATTTTTATTCATTTGTTTTTACAGTAGCTGCCTATAAATACCCAATCCCAATAGTTCACTCTGAATAACCCCCCACCCACCTAATCCATATTTATAATGTTTTCCAGGCCCCAATAACTGCCTGTATTTCTTACATTCTGTGTGTCTCTCTCTCTCTCTTTCTCTCTAAAGATGGGCCACGCTTGGCTGGAGGATGGGATCAGCGACGGCGATTGCCATTGGACTCCCGTGGGGAGGAGGAGCGTGTTGGGGGGTACAGGCGGCCCCGCACGGCCAGTGGCAGTATGGAGGATGAGAGGGACGCACTGCCTGAGTGGTGCCTGGAGGATGCAGAAGAGGAGACGGGCACTTTTGACTCTTCTGGAGCTTTCCTCCCGCTCAAGGTGAGCTTAGGTGTGACCCATCAAAAACATCTGGTGTGCCCTGACCTTTCTGATTGCTGTTTCAAATGAGTGCTTTTACACCAATTTGTACAGCCTGAAGTTTTGTCTGTTCCTATTGTGGCAACAAATGCAATAATCAAACAGTATTGTGTTGCTCTTCTCATCTCTTCACACATTCTCTCACAACATTGCATAAATGTATATATTTGCTGTCCAATTGTGGTGTAATTTAATCAGTATGATTCTGTGATAAGAATTAGAAAAATCTCACCAGTAAAATAACAGCCCATGTTTCTGTATCTTTAATATTGCCCATGTCCTTATTATTACATATTCTAAAAATAGTCTTTTTCTATTTTCAAAATATTTTTGATTCACTCGTGACTAGTATTATATAACCTTAGAATGTTTGGTTTGATTGTTTGTTAGTTTGAGCTCTTTTTTTTTTTATTTATTTTTTTTTATTTTTTATTTTTTTTTATCCAATCAGAAAGCTCCTGCAGAGCCAATTCTTGAAGAGGCCGAGCTGGAGTTTCGGCCGCTGGAGGAGGGTGAAGAGTGCTGCGAGAAAGATGAAAATGAAGCAGAGCATCCTAAAGAACCTGACACCAAGTGCCAACCTGTTAGGAATGAGGGTATGGGGGATATTCAATAGTTTTCAATTGTTAATTGACCTCTCTTAAAGTGTCTTTCCATGATTTCCAGCATGTATTTACTCTCGAAATACATATTTACTGTTAAAGCGGCCTGTATCGTTGTCTGGTACACCATGACTTGGTTACTGGTCCCTTGTTTGTGGATTTAAGATGCGTTTTATTTTGTATGCAGACACTGGCAAATCAGAAGAGGCCTCCCCACCAGACGCTCCATTACCACCTGCTCCAGAGCCCGCTGTGTCCATACCTCTGTCCTCTAGTCAGTCAGAGAGGGTGGAGGAGCCCGAGAGGGCCGCGCCACCTGAAATTAGAGCTCCTGCTTCAGCTCCGTTACACTCGGCTCTCCCCATATCTGTACCACACAGCACAAATGCACTCAGCACACTAACAGGTAAAAGCTAACACTTAGTTTTTCTGTCATGGAATATGTACTTGTCATTTGCTCTCTGTCAGGAGAGTAATGTTTCAAAACTGTCAAAAGTAGTTACACTGAACAGAAACTGAAGGAGCTAGCAAGAATAATAAAAGTCTAAGAGGATTTTTTTAATTATTAAAAAGAAATGGCATATACATTTTTTTTCTCATATGAAATGTAGGCAAAAAAAACGTCAGTATAGTATATAATAGTAATAATTATCTGTACATTGTAGCCGTCACTTGTCTGATGTTGTACAACTGTGGGCAAACCATAACTTTGTTAGCTAACTCACTGGAAACAGTAAAATCACCACAGTGCTTGTCTGGTAGCATGCTTTAGTTGCCCGGAAACTGATTAATTACATGCAATAATACAGGCTAAGGGAAACTAAGGAATATATGAGGTAACATATTGTTTGTATCCTTGAAGGAAAAAAAGTCATCAAATTCTTGTTCAACGTTTTGCCTGTGAGATTTGGCATCTCATATAAAAGTTACTATTAGAGTCTGGCTCGTGTCATTATTTTGTCTCTATTGTTGGTTAACTGCTTGTCTGAGCAGACCTTTTTCCTGCTTAATTGGCTTGCATGCATAACAGATGGCATTTTGGCATTTGCAACATGCAAAACCACATGGCCAGAGGTTTGAGGACATTCCAAATGTACTCCCCCTTTTCTGTTTAAAAAAACCTTCAGGCTTTTGGGGATATGTTTTACTAGATTTTGAAACATGGCCTTGAGAATTTGGCCTGAGATGTAGTTTGTGTTCCAGTTCATCCAAAACAATTTTCAATTGTGTTGAGGTCAGGGCACTGTGTAGGCCATTTTAAGTTCTTCCAGTACATCTTTGTCAAACCATGTCTTCATGGATCTCCTGTCATACACAGGTTTGATATCTTGTTCCTGGTAAAGGGAAATCATTCACATGCATTTTGTGATGGTCAAAGGTCCACATACCTTTGGCCACATAGTGTACTGTATGTCGAAGCACTGATGAAACTGAGCAAAAAAAAGTGCAATCCTAATAAATTAAAGAAAGAAAAAATATATATTGGAATAATACATTTTATGTCTAGTCTTGAAACACTGGCCGTGAATATACTGACTTTTTTTTGTAAAGTTTTTATTATATCAGAAAGATGTCAGATGATCTGGCTATTCTGTGACAACTGTACAGGCTTGCAATGATCAGCAGTTTTACTACCCTGCTTACTTTTCTGTTGTGTATTTGTTGTTTGTTTTAAATGTTTTAGATCTTCCAGCCTCCTCCCACCCAGTGTTGCCTACACAGCAAATTGCACCCCATCCCAAGCCAGTGGAGGTGCCTGTGGTCGTACCTGATGCACTCCCTTTCCCAAAGAGCATCATGTCACACATCAGTCAAATGGCAGCCGTGGCCACAGATGTGGATGAGGACGAGGGCCTTAAACACTTTGAACAGGTTGGTCAGGGAGTTCTGGAAAACAAAAAATTTCTATTATATAAATTAAATGTCTGGTGCATGAATACATACGGACCACTCAATTATGACATTGAAACCACTTAATATTGCGTAGGTTTGTCCTCGTGCTACCAAAACAGCACTGATCAGTCGAGGCATGTACTCCACAAAACTTCTAAAGGTTTACTCTGGTATCTGGCACTAAGATGTTGGCAGCAAATGCTTTACGTTCTGTAAGTTTTGGCATGGGACCTCCATGAATTAGACTTATTTGTCTAGCACATCCCCCAGATGCTCTTTTGGATTTGGTACTAAGGAATTAGGCCAACAGTTTTTCATGGTTCTGAACATTTTTCTAATTTGGGCACATTATCCTTTGGAAGGAGTCCACTGCCATTAGAATTAGTATTAGAATACTTTAGAATAGTAATTAGAACACTGCGTAAATCTCAGGAACAAAGGTTTCTTAACAGATCACCACCGTTCTTCAGTACTGTATATGCATAGGATAGGAGAGATGGTTTGTGTGTAAATTTGCATGTGAAATCACGTCATTCTGTTTGCATTATAGGTCATATCACGATTCTGTGAAAATTAAATCAAATGTGATCTTTTGTTTCAAACGTTTGAATTAAGGAAAAAGAAAATATGCTTTAATTAGCTGTTGGTATTAACTGTGATGTGGGCATGATTTATTAGAAAAACTGTCAGTGGATCATAAAGATCTATTCAGCACAAACAATTACTTTTCATATCAATTACGAGATCCTTTTGAATAAATTCTAATGTTTGTGGTCTGTCTTCTCTCCTTTACCAGGAAGCAGAGAAAATGGTGGCATATCTACATGATAGTGGAGGGGATGACGAGCGTTTGGGGACTAAGAATGCAGAGCGGCCCAAAGTTGGCTGTCTACCTCCATCCCATGAGGCTGCTCTCAAGTGGTACTACAAGGATCCTCAGGGAGAGATTCAGGGTAAAAACCAACGCTGCAAAATAGTGTACCCACCTTTATTGTTAACTTTTCAATGAAGAGAAGCATAGTAAAAGTTTTGTTCCAACAGTAGAGTAGTAATATAGATGCAGCATTTAAAGAAAAACATGGTGTCGCTTGTCATGTTGTCCCCTTAAAAGGAACAAGACAAATTTAAGCAGTAGTAGTTGTGGTAGACCAGCACCTTACTAAGGCACATTTTTCCCTTTAATTTGGCAACATCTGTAAATGTTATGAATCCATATAGATCCCCTGGTCTACAATTGATGTTCATCTCAGTTGTTTTATTTTATCATAGGTCCATTTAATAATCATGAGATGTCTGAGTGGTTCCAGGCTGGGTATTTCGCAATGACCCTGTTGGTGAAAAGAGGCTGTGACGAAGGCTTCCATCCCCTTGGAGACATCTTTAAGATGTGGGGGAGAGTGCCCTTTGCTCCTGGCCCTCCACTACCTCCTATCCTGGTAATAAAAACGTTCACTAAAACCACGTTTACTAAAAACATTTTTTTTTAAACCATTTCAGAAGCATGTCCTTTAAAGTCTATATATATGGAGAGGAAGCCATTTTATTTTTAGAAGGAGAATAAAAACCTGTTTTGACCCGAGCAAATGGGATCTGCCAAGACAAGTTTTAAATTGCCATCAAAATACAGTATATAGAAATGATTTGTATGTGCACTAATGGAAAACGCCACAGGAAATACCTGAATGAAACAAATCATCTAGAAAGCACTAATCATTTTCTCACTTGAGCCTCCAACACTTTAAAAAGTGAAGATATGAGTCCTAAAAAACCCCTAAAAATCTGACTAGTTGGTTGACTAAAAGGCAGGACCGCTATGAAAAATATCAACAAGTAGTATTAGACAAGTGTTGTACTGCCAAAACAAAACATGAACTATTTCATCCAATTTTTATTTTGTTAAATCATAGTTACTTTATTGTGTGATTTAGAACATGTTGTTGTTGTTGTGTACACAGACAATGTACAGTTTTGTTGTGCATCAGTCCTTGCATAGATTATGCTTCTAGCTGCTGTTGTGAATTACAAGTTTCCTGTTTAAAGAGTGTGGTTAAGCTGGCAAAGTTAGAAACATTAGGTCAAACTGGGGGCAGAAGGTGCAATGCAAGGCAGTTCTTTCTTTACACTGTCAGTCATATAATCTCTCATCATTTCTCATCAGAAAGAGTAGGTAATTCCATTTCCCAACACCTGCTGATTCCTCGTCTGAATTGTCTTCATCAGGAGTTTGTTACTGTAGTGGTAACAGTGCTACTGTAAAGAGTGTCTGAAAGAAAATCAGTTGATTGTTACTTTCATTATGGCCTGTGTTCTTATGGTTCTTGTGTTCTTATGTTGACCATAGCCTTGCATTAAGCTCTCCAATTTCTCTCTGTCTCTCTCTGTCACTCGCACACTCACTCGCACACTCATTCGCGCACACACTTTACTGTACGTCTCAGCCACCAGTAGCAATTGCTGTGCATTCAGTTTCAGAATTATTTTTCAGCTGTGCTACAAGCTCTTCTATGAGAGTGCATTTTTACAGCCCTAAATATAACTAATGCATCTTTAAATAATAGAGGCCTATTGTGTTGCTTGTTTGTTATACCGGTCTTCTGATTGACCTGCTGCCTTAAAAAAAAAATCTTAGATAACTAGTAAAATAGGCAGTCATAAAAATCCTATTTCATCTATAATGTTTAAGAGAAAACATAAGGCAACAGAAAGTGATCATCAATTAGCCTTGGTTGATGTTAGTTCAGTTATATTGGCTTGAACTGTCTGAAACTTTTATATGTTCTAATTGGCATCCAACATAGCTTGACTACTAAAACATTGAGATACCATGCATACACGGGCGTAAATTTCATTTAACAGTAGGGGAGGACAATAAATATAAAATTTCTCATGAGCAATTTTTGAAGGGGACACAAATAAAACTGTCAAATTGTACTAATAAAGATGAAAAACCCCACAGTGAAAATCTTTGCTTCTATCATTATTATTGTAGCATGGAGACTGCGCCATTATGGTTATTTTAAAAGTTTTTCTCAGGTTCAATGACAGCAGATTTTTCTTAAAAAAATTTTATTGCATTGTTTGTTGTTTACAGTCAAGCCATCAACATACAATAAAATTTAAACATGACTGTTATTGTGAAAAAGATATATAAAATAAGTAATGTTTTGTAACAAAATCAATTACTAAATAATAAATTTACAGTAACTGCTCTATCTAAAAAATAAATAAAAATAAGAAAAAAATCTATCATTATCCCTTCAATAAAAGCAACACACTTACTTGACACTGTACATCTGATTGACCCTGGTCTACCTGTCCCTCAATAATTTCAAGTTTCAAGTTTTATTGTCATATACAGATAACAAGGAGGCATCATTACCGTAATGAAATTCTTAGACCCGTGTTCCCCAACCTTACATAAACATATAAATATAAAAATATAGGAAGAGGAGAAAATAAATAATATTATTATTGTAAAGGTATCTGTATGTGCAAGTAAGCTTTAAGATGTAAAGAATCTTTACATGTAACAGTGCAAGGTGCAATTAAGTATTTTGAATATGGATTTAAATTGGCATTGTTTAAGTGACATTGTTAATTTCTGTCTCCTTTGCCTGTGATTGATATTGTGACATTAGTATTTCCATAAGCACCCATTTCTAAAGCCAAATTGCCTTAATATGTGAACTACATGTACTTACTTGGCGTTTAGGTCACTGAAAAATTATGTCAATTTTTCCTTTCTCTGTCATTTTATTTATGACACTGCAAGGCAAGTTTATTTATACTGTAGCACATTTCATACAAAATGGTAATTCAAATAGTTTTACTTTCTTTATGTAAAGCAATCATAAAAATTAATCACAACAATAAAAACAAGGAATTAAACAAAAGGTTTAAAATTGTATTTAAAATTAAGACATTTAGAACAGAATGGATATTGATTATACAAACAATGCAGTTGTCAGTTCGGACTAGGTACAGTGCTCATTTAGTAAATGTACAGCTAAACAATATGTTAATTGTGGCCGTTAATGTTAACATTATCCAAGTCGTCACAAATAAAACACTGCGTGGGACACGGCGTTTGTCGTGTTAGTTGCAGTGCACTATGTAAACCAGCTATTGTAAACAAGATAACGTTAACTAGGGAAGTAATAATTTAATCGCTAATACAGCAGATTCATGGAAAATTCCATCGGTAATCAGCATTTTTGCCGCAACTAATTTATGAATGAGTCTGCATCAACTACATTAAAGAGAATCGCTTTATTTAAGGTGAATAAAATACCCTACTTCAACATTAATTGAGCCGCAGCCACAAACCTGACCTGAACTGGAAAAGCAGGAGGCAGTAGGACAAACCACTGGGAGGAAGCGGATGGGGAAGGGGAGGGGGAACTCAACTCTTTCTAAATGCAGTTTTTGCGGGGTGTTTTTTCTACTTACACAATTATCTTAGGTATACATACAGATATTTTTCACAATAGAGGGTGCGATTCTTTTTTTTTTTTTTGGAGGGGGGACGGGGGGGGGGGGGGGGGACAACCCCCAGATTTACGCCCATGCATGCATATGATGATTAGTTTATTTGACCTTTTCTGCACTGTGCTGGTGTATCACTGATACTGTATATGTGTTTTTGCATGTGTGTGTGAATATATAGGGAGATGCTGATCAGGAGAGGATAAAGAGACAGCAGGAGCTAAATGCTCTAAGCAGCATTTATCAGATTCAGCAAATACAGCAGTACCAGTATATACTCAGGTAAGATCTTGTCTCCTCTGCATTCTATATGCTGTATAAAGCAACATCTACTTGAAGCTTTTTTTATATTTTATTTAAAGTTTAAAATGACTACAGTCACACTGCTTATTTCTTCTATCTTATTTGTATATATGAAATATAGCCTGTGTGCTGTCCTGTGAAATTCAATATGCAGCTTACTAGTCCAACTATTGCTTATATGATGGATGGTTTGTTTTCTAAAGGGAAAATTTTTTATTTATAAACAAATCAGTGCTTAAATGTGCTTGAACTGTTCACTCCAACTTTGGTTTCTTCTTCTTTGTTCCTCCCCATGGTTCATGATGTATTTGATTGCAGACAGCAACAGTATGCTCAGGCTCTAGCTCAGCAAAAAGCTGTGCTAACTTCAGCACCTCCTCCAACACAGCAGCAACAGCAACTTAACCTGTTTTTACAGCAGGCTCTCAAGCTCAGGTAAGCCAAATGTGCACACTTATTAGCAGTATTCAGTAAGTAAGTAAGGAGTGCTGCTCATCATCAGTCCTATAATTTCAGCATTTCCATAGGGAAACTTTAATATAGTCACATTTTATTATTATCTTCCTCTAAAGTATTTTCCTTTTAACATTTTACTCATTTTGTCCATAGAACTCCAGAACAGCAGCAGAGCCTTTTGCCTCCAGTCACACGTTCCATGTCAGTTCCAGATTCAGGGTCAATTTGGGATATACAGAATCCATCTACCCAAGCATCCTGTGCAGCTAACGTTCAACCAGCAGCTCCAACCAGTACGGCATTATTTAAAATTGTCCTACACACAAACCCAAAACACTGAATGCATCTATGTACCTCGTTTTTCTTTTAATAATAGACTATTTATTAACGGATCAGTTTTATACCTATAGGTGATGGATGGAAGGCATAGAATAGTTTGAGCCTTTAAACCTAAAAAAGTAGTGATAATAACTAGCATTTACTTATAATAAAAGAAAAATAAATGTATCAAAACAAGAAGCGCATGTGTGATGCATGATACTTGGTACGCATAAACCAAGATTTGTTTGTTTTTGAAGTCAAAATTTATTTTTTTAAAAATTTGCTCGTCTTGCGGAACACTCGCAAAACCGCGTTACTCACAGTCCAAGGTTTCACTGTAATGGCAATTTACTTAACTTGCGATTTAAAACTTGACATGTATATGGTGTTTGTTTATATTTCATTTTTAATTGAAGTCAATGTTAGCTAGTATATTTAATGCTTTATTAGAGATTTCACTGATGATTTTCCAGAGAATTCTTTTTTTTTTTTTTTTTTGTCCTGTACAAAAGGCTTTTTCCTACCTAATGAGTTCTTATGTGACACGACTGTTGCATTATCAAAATGTTCTGTTTTGGGTGAATAAGCAGTAGGTGTTATAAAACAACCTTTTAGAAAGTCATTGTTAAATACTATCATGTTGGGTATGAAGGGGCTTCCCGATTAAGCGCATTGTTTTACTAGATAAACATAATTTTTATTTTAGCTTCCTCCTGTTAATTGGATTTTCTTACTTGAGTATGACCTGCCATGTCCCATCAGAGATGACAAAATTGTCAATGCTTTAAAGTTTATACATTTGTATAGTATTTGTTCCTGCTTGTCCTGGAGGTGACTGTTGGAAAGGTGGCAGGATACACACACTGACCCTGTTTCATATAATGAGTCATAATGAGATGCCACAAACTTGATTTCATTCTGGTTTTGTTTTCCTGTGTTCTCAACAGATTTGAGAGTGTTTCCTCTCAAATAATACATGCTAGAATTGATTTTGTGAACTAGATAATGCAAGTTGTCTTTTGCAAAAACTTGCAAATAATAGTAGTTTTATTAGAAGAATGCAATCTGTTCAGTGCTTTCAGTCTATGCAAAATTTTTACTCATTTCTTTCCCCAGTGGCGTTGGTGTTTGTATTACTCATTACTGTTGCTGTCTCGAGTCATGAATACTAAAGTGGGAACCTGTGATAACACAGGAAATCCAACTAGTTCAAGTATCCATTTTTATCCATGATAAACCAAATTATCAATATATTTTTTAAAAGTCTTAGTTAATTCCTGAAGGAAGTTTACTGAGATTAGTTCAATCAGGTGTCTTCTTGACTCATAAATTGATTGGTTTGAACATTGTGACAGACTGCAAAGTATTATAGAGTGTCTTATTGATCAGCAGAGTAATTAGATTTTGGCAGAGCTCTTCATAAACATTAACGAAAAGATCATGTCAGGAGAGCAGGTTTCGAGTCTAGTACTGCACTGGTTATCTGTGGTTAAGTCTGTCTGTTTAATGTGTCTCAAATGTACATTTGTTTGCCCTTAGCATGGGAAGGCACAAGCGTTTGGGATCTGCCAATAGACACCTTACCTCAACCAACAATTGAACAGATACAACTGGAGAAGGCTAATGCTGCTAAGGTATGCCAAACCATCCTAGTTTTCTGCATATACCAAACAGTTTACTTGCTTAGGAATAGAGGAGTGATCATGAATTGTCATATTAGAGGACAATTTTCTCTCAGTCAGTTTAGTAAAGCGTGTCTTGGCCACAGCATTAAGAATATGGACTGCAGACTAAAATTTGCATCTCTAAACGCAAGAACTCTGAGATGCTTCTGGTTTTGGTGGTTGTTTAATCACCATCTGGTCTTCTTAAGATGGAGATGGAACTCCGAGTCAAACGAGAAGAGGAGGAGCGGAAGCGTCTGGAGGAGGTACTGCGGGCGCAGCAGGAAGAGGAACGCAAACGTCTGGAGGAAGAAGAGCTGGCTCGAAGAAAGCAGGTCTGGGAAATAAGGCCTTTACACAACGGCGCAGCAAGCTTTCAGCTTGTTGCTGTGGGATTATACATATTAACATCTAAGCCAGAACTGCATTTTGCTTCGGATATTTTTGGCATCATTAAAAACATCATTTTAGGCTTTATTCAGTTCTCTTGAATTTTTGTTTCCTATTGTATGTACATGTAGCGATGTATCTAGTAAGATTGCCAAACTCATAACTACTGATGAAAAGAAAATGTACAGAGAGGATACACTTAAAACAAATATATATATATATATAGAAGAAACAGCAGATGCAGGCTGGAATGGGGAGATATAAAGGTGAGAGGAATCTGAAATCAGTTCTGGTTACTCTTATCTGATGATTACTCATGTGTTTCCACATTTGCATAACCGTTTCTATATAACTGAAAGCTCATGGCTTAAGCATTTCATGTTGGGTCCCGTTTTGCGGTAATCTATAACAAATTCATCTTAAGCCAATCATACGAGTAAGAGAATAATAAAATAAAGAGACCTCACGGCCAAGATTAGAAACTTTTACATGTAATATACCGTACGTGTTTCATTTAAATTACAAAATTTAAAAGTACTTTCATGTTATTAAAATTTTATGATCACACTAAACACATTGCTGAAAATTAAGTAAAGTTAAATATTTCAACCCTAATCTGTTTTCATTTTGATGATTGCGGCTTACAGCAGTATCTCAGAATCCTAGAATATTTCCTAAGATCAATCAAAAAAGGATTCCCAATACACAAACTCTACGAAAGTAATGTTAATTTATGGGTTCAATGCCTGGCCCTGGCAGCTTCAACAAACCTTGCATTAATTTGGCATGGCATGTGGTGACTAGCCTGTGGCACTGCTGAGGTGTTATTGAAGACAAGGTTGCTTTGATACCAGCCATCGGTTCATCTGTTTTGTTGGGTCAGATGTTTCTTTTCTTCCTTTTGGCAACACTCCTGAGATTGTTTATGGGGTTTAGATCAGGTGAGTTGGCAGGCCAATCAAGCATAGTAATATCACAGACAGCAAGTTAGTGGCAATTTTGGTACTTCAGGCAGGTGAGAAGCTCCTCTGGAAAATTACATTTGGCATCTCCAGAAACTTTATCAGCCGATGGACATGTGCTCTCAAATCTTTTGGTAGAAGGCTCTTTTGACATTGGTCTTGATAGAAGTTTGGACCAATACCAGCGGATTACATGATACCACATATTTACTGTCTGTGTAAACCCCTGCACTCTCCAGATTCTGGGATGTTGATATTGAAATTATATATATTATATTTTGTCTGAAAAGAGGAAGATAGAGCAACTGTCCAGTTTTTTTTTCTCCTTTCCCCAGGTAAGAAAGACACTTCTGATGTTGTCTCTGGTTCTGGAGTAGCTCAATACAAGGAATGTACAATAGTTGTAACCCATTTTCTGAAGAAGTTTTGGCTTTTAATGCACGGACTCAAGGTTCACTTTGCTCCTTGTGAAGCTCTCCCATGACCTTAAGTTGGCTTTGTATATCAATCTGTGGCCGTCCATGTTTTCTGTCCACCTTCTCCTATCATACTTTTCCCTTCTAGGCAACTTTCCATAAATATGCTTCAATACTGCACCTTCTGTTGCTTATGGAACGTGTCTGATCACCTGATGAGAGAGACTGGGATTTATACTGTTTGAATAGTAATGTACTCAGACTCGAAATGAAATATTCCAAAAATTTTAGATACTGTATTTATTTTCATGACCTGTAAGCCATAATTATTGAAATTAAAACAAAAGAAATGCTTGAAACTTTACTCCTCATGAATATAGGGTTTCAGATTTTAAATTATGAATGATGAACATTTTAATGATATAATGTTTCGAGATGCACTGTATATGTCTTGAGTTGTCAGAGGGTTCATGTATGGCATTAATGCCCATGCTGTCTGTGTGTGTTAGGAGGAGGCACTGAGGAGGCAACGGGAACAGGAGGAGTCACATCGGCGCCAGAAGGAGGAAGAAGAACGTCTGGCTCGGGAGGAGGAAGTCCGCAGGCTAGAGGAAAAAAGGAGAGAAGAGGAAGAGAGAAGACAAAGGGAAGAATTTCTCAGAAAACAGGTGACATTTCTGACTTTATGCTAAACATACAGTTGACATTTAACATTTAAATTATTGGATTTTAGCCTTAAGCTGAGGTGAAGTCTCACACCGCCCACCGCTCACGAAGCATGTTTTTTGCCATAAACTTCTGAATCGTGAAGGTTACAGTGTGATTGGTTCTCTACACAAACTTGGAATGCTGCAATGCGATGATCCAAGATAAAGACATTTTAAAAAATTCATAGATACAAGAGTAGCAGTTAATGGTAGCTGTTGCCAGACAGTGTGAGGCAAAATGGAGCTAGCAAGAACTTTTCTATCCAACTGGCATTGTCAGCTGCCCCAGACTATGACTCATCCAAATGCTGTCGAAGATAGAGTTGAGACAGTGTTTACTAAATATTCAATGTTTCCCATTAAGATTTGAGAATTGTCTGTACTAGCAGCTGGAGCTAGGTTTTTCTTTCTGGTAATGTTTTGATGGTATGGGGGTGATTCAGGAAGAAGAGCGGAGGAAACAGGAGGAACTGGAGGCTCAGAGGAGGCGAGAAGAGGAGGCAGCAGCATTGGCTCGCCAACAGCAAGAAGAGCAGAAGAGGAAGGAGCAGGAACTGCAGAGGCAGCAGGAGCTCCAACGCCAACAGGAAGTTCAGAGGCAGCAGGAAATCCAAAGGCAAAAGGAGCTGGTAAGGCAGCAGGAATTGCAGAGGCAGCAAGAGGCTCAGAGGCAACAAGAAGCTCAGAGGCAGCAGGAGCTGCAGAGACAGAGACAGCAACAGCAAGAGGCCCTTCGACGACTCCAGCAACAGCAGCAGCAACAACAGCTTGCCCAGATGAAGGTGATAAGATATCCCCTCTTTTACATAGGAATGTAGGATAACATTTAAAGGCAGAGTTACAGTGTCCTGTTTTTAATGTGAGTGTAGGGCCTGGTACAGACATATTTGCCATAGTCCTCATCATTGAGCACTTGCTCCTTCTGTGCAGATATGCCCTGAAAATCTACATACTGAGGTCAAAAAACTGTTGACCTCAGTATGAAAATCCCTTTTCGTAGTAGCAGTACCATAGAATAATTTTTTACTTGTGTCAGTATTTAAGTATGTAAAGCGTGGCATCACATTTAAGCACAACATACTGAGTGAAAGTAAACATGCTGGCCAGACCTAATGTCAAAAACTTTCTGCTGTTAGATTCTTTCAAATAGAGATTCTAGTTTGTAAAAACAGATTGTTTTAAGAGCATTACAATTTAATAATTAGAAGTGTCGGTTTTGTCATGTAATGAGAATTACTTCCACCAGTATGATTCAGCCAGAGAAAAGACCTTTCTATTAATTTTTTTTTGTCTCAATTTTCATTTCTGTATTTTTTTTTTAATTATTATTAGGCCAAATGTGTTTTTCAATAGCCAATTTTCAAAATTGGATGAAAGAATTAGTCCATATGTGCATGTACATACTTTTTTTGTGCTCTCGATCTTAGTCAGAAGCACCAGTGGTTTTTTTTTTTTTATTTTTTTTTTTTTTATTTCAGTTTTTGGTAGATCTACTATCCCAGTTAGTCCATACATAATACATGTATTATTATAGTCCTTTTTGTCAGAATTAATTTCTGTTCTGATGTTCTGTTTTTTTTTTTTTGTTTGTTTTTTTGGCAGCTGCCCTCATCCTCTAAGTGGGGACAGCAGTCTTCCTCTGCATCTTCCCTCAGCCAGACACAGAGCACTCTGTCTTTCAGTGAGATCCAGAAGCTAGAAGAGGAGCGGGAACGACTAGCTAGAGAGGAGGTATGAAATACATCTAGCAGCTTCTCTTGTTACTTTAGTCAATACATGACCACCACTGGTCCCTATGTCAACATGAACATTGTCCTATAGCAGCGACGCCAGCAGCAGGAGCTCCAAAGGCAGCAGCAGCAACAACAACAACAACAACAACAACAACAGCAGCAGCAACAGCAACCTCAGAGTAAGCTTTCAGGCTGGGGCAGCATGGCCAAGCAGCCTGCAGCCACTAAATCCCTTCTGGAGATCCAACAGGAGGAAGCTCAGCAGATGAAGCAGAAGAAAGAGCAGCAGCAGGCTACAGTTGTACAGCAGAACCGCACACAGAACAGAGTTGTGAGTCCTGAAAATTTTTAACCTACTTATTTATTTATACTATCTACACAGTAGATAGAACAGCGAGACCAGTTGTTGTGTTTTTACTATACAATGAACATTTTAGGTTTGATGCAAGAAACATCTAGATAAACAACATAAAGCATTGCACCTTTGATGTCAGACAAAAGTCAAAAATGTCTATTCATGGACTCTATAGGTATCAATTTAAATCTATAGGAACTGATGTGTGTTTTTCTTTACTGTTATTTTTAGAAGGAGAAATGCACGCGCACACAGTTGTGTTTAGGTTTAGTGGTTGACATGACCAGTCTAAAACTTTCCACTTTTTGCCCTTGCTGAAGTCTTTTAATTATGTTGGCTGCATGTTTTGGGTCTGTGTCAAGCTACATGATGAAATTACTCCCAAGTAGATTAAATACATTTTGCTCTAAATTGGTAGACAGAATGTTTCTATAGACTGTTTAAATAAATTCTGCTGCTCCCCTCATGAGTTAAATCATCAGTAAAGATTAATGAGCAGTTTCAGAAGCAGTGATGCAAGCTTTCTTTCGAAGAACTATAATTGACAGCATACATGCAATGCTTTATTACTTTTCTTTACTGGATAATTTAATTGTATTTTAATTGTATATTTCATAATAAAACATAGACTATTACATATAATTTAAAACTGGTTGATTCCACAGATGAAACCCAGGGCTTAAATCAAGACTAGACTTCCAAACAGGGCAATAGTCAGAGTTGCTCATTTAAATATTTTTAATAATTTGGAAAATGCATTGTTTAAAATAACAGGTGCCATGTTGCAAGTGGATTAACTGGTTGTAAATATCAGGAAATAAAAGCTCAAATTCGGTCTATTCTCTTATATTCATTTAAAATATTTTTAAATAATTTCAGAGAGGACTGTAAATAAAAGACTCTTAAGTAAATATATCTGTGTGCCTCATAAACAAACCAGTAGGCTCTCAATTTTGTTTGTGTAATGTACTTGTCTGTGAAATGTATTTTTGCATTCATGCAGGCTTTGACCTCTTCAGTGTGGGGAGCAGTGAGTAATACCGGTCACTGGGGTTCAGACAGCAACAGCATCTGGGGTGACACGCAGAACTCTAACCTAGGCTTCTGGGATGATGCTGTGAAGGAAACTGCTCCACCTCCAACCACACGAAAAAACAACCCACCAAAAAACAAGGGAAACGTTAACCTCAGGTAAAGCCCACAGCTGTCTAATGCAGATCAACAAGACTTCTTGACCTGAAATGTCATAGCATTTCTTAATCATTATAGTGTAGATTTCAAAGTGTTGGGTATAGCTTGCAAACAACCCTTTTTTTTTTTTTTTTTTATTATTATTTATAAGTGCTTTCTTTATAATAAAACAATTTCTAGTCATATGTGCCTCTGTCATATTTTCATATATGCTTCCATCATATTTTCTGTATTTCATATTTGATATAAACTTGGTTTGAGCAGCTATAGTACAGTAATCTTACGTATCCATCTTTGAAATCAAGGTACTGAATGCGACCACAGATTTTCATGATAAGTGTTCTGTTAAATGTATTAAGTTGCTGATATACTTTCTTCTGGTTTATGTTACAGTAACAGTAATGGTGGGAAATCCAGTAAGAAGGTTGAAGAGGAGGAGAAACTGTTGAAGCTCTTTCAGGGGGCCAATAAAACTCAGGATGGCTTTATGCAGTGGTGTGAGCAAATGCTAAACACACTTAACACTGCTAACAATCTTGACGGTGAGGTACTCGCTCCCACCTGCATGAACACACAGTAGAAGGTGTTAATGCAAACCAGAACAGCTTAAAATTATTTCAAATATCTCCTGCAAATACTCACATTTTGCATTTTGCTTAGTTGATGCATTACTGCCACCTAATGGACTGTACTGTGGAGGGGAAGATGAGAAGGAAAAATAGATGATGACATGACATTTAAATAATTGACCTGAAAGTAACAGAGTTTCAATGTTTATTATATAATTTTAGTATTAACAAAGTTATTTAATAGTACTATTAAATTAAATCGAAAGTCGCAATGCAAGAAAATGTAATTGAATTGACAGTCTACCCATGACCCACAACTCATGTAAATTCACCCAGCTAATCTACTTTGAGGCAAAAAAAAAATCTTTTAATTAAGTTAGTAAATTTGCGGGGGTTAGCATTAAGCAGTTGGGCTTCTGGAATAAGGAATACTACTAATAATAATTGTGATGCTTGTGGTTTTGGTGCCAATGTTAGGTACTTTATCTTTTCAGCTGAGCTGTGGGTTGTCTGTGTAATTTGACCATAGTAGCATTGGCAGTTGCTACTATGTGGCATTGGTATTGGGACATACCTGCTATACAGAAGTGATGCTGTGTAATGTATAAAAACATAAAGTTAAAATCTGGATTATATATCCTTTTTGAAAGAACAGCATAACTTAAAATATTTGATTAGTATATTATTTATTAAATAGATTTATGATGGTCTAGTCATTAATATAGATTTAAGCATAATGTTAAAGAATTTTAAATAGTATATTACAGATAGTATAGCTAAACTTGTATAAAAAAAGAAGAAAAGGAAACAATGAAAGTGTTTAATGGCAATAAACATTAAATATAGTGGAACATAATTGTTTCAGAAGCGGGCTCGTATATCAAAACACAAAACGGAGTTTCTCATAAGAAATAATGGAAACTCAAATTATTCGTTCAACAGCCCCCCAAAAAAATACATAAAAATAATTAATACAAAATATAAAGTAAAAATAAAACAAATTAACTTGCACTTTACCTTTGAAAAGAATTGCGACAGAGCAGTGTTTCTGTGTAGAGCAGAGCTTCTTCTGTAACGGGACACGGTGTCCAATGACGCACACAAAGTGCACGCTGAAACATACATACACACACACAGAGAGAGAGAGAGGAAAAATGGATCTTTAACCTCTCTAATGAGACTTGCTTTTGCATTACACATGCGCACGTGTGTTATAATAAACAGTTCACGCGCGGTACACACACAAGGTCACAGTGTTATAGTAAACAGTTCACACGTGCATGGATGTTCATTATACCAGTGAGAGACGTGCACTAAGACCGAGCAGGGGAGACGATTCCGTAGCGCAAGACAAGAAGCGCATGCGTGCTACATGATACTCGGTATTCATAAACCAAGGATTGTTTGTTCCACTGTAAACCATATATGAAAATGATGTCTCATGCCCCCTGAACCCACTCATTTAAAATTTGAGCCTGATGAAGCCTGGCATCATCTTGGAATATGCCTGTGCCATTAGCTAAAAATGAATTATAGAAAAACCTGGTAATTCAGTATATTCAGGTCTTTTTTTTTTTTTTAATAAGCCTCAATACGTGTTTCTTAAGGCTACAAGACTGTTTAGTCTCAATTCCTTGAGTTCTCTTCGTGTTATCGCTTAAGCTTTGTTCACACTGCAGGCTAAAGTGGCTTAAATCCGAAAAAATAAAAAAATGCCCAAATGTGACCCATATCTCAATTTTCTTATGACAGTCTGAACAGCACACATCCGACTGTTTCAAATCAGGCCCAGGCCACTTTCATATGTGGTCCTAAATCGGATACATGTGTTTTGCACATGCGACTTCAGTCTGAACGGCCATGACTTTTATGTCATTGAAATGCGACAGACGTCACAATTATGCGCTGGAGGAGGCAGAAAGATTCAAATTTGTGCTCTCATTCTTCTTAATATTCTGATCACTTTATTTACGCTTCGATTGCACATTAAATTAAAAATCGTTATACACATGCTATGCCGCACCCATTTTTATTTAAGGGTGCTTTCACACCTATAGTTCGATTGCTTTAGTCCGCACCAGTCAGAAAAATGTTACAATGTAGTAAACAGACGTTGGTACGGTTTGCTTTCACATATGCAGAGTTCTAAACAAACCAAAATAGACCGCGAAGCCCATCGGCACCGGAAACAGACTATTTTCAGAAGATCGCGCCACTTTCAATAATCATGGAGGAACAGCTTTGCTTTGCGCTCATGGTGCTGATCCTCGCGCACTGCATTGTACGTGCAAATCATTATTTTCAGATAATTAATTCCGAACACGATTCGCGGCTGCTACTCCAAACCAGCTCCCTGGTTTTCATCTCGCCGACGGCGCATAGCGCGCCACTTGAGGGAGAGACGTGACTCCTCCTGAATGATCATTTTGTTATTAGCCGGCGATCTTCCTGCAGATCCATCAGGTAATCCGTTGGCCGATCGAAACAGCCCAGCCACACATTTTTCCATCTTTAATGTGAATACAGAGAGGCACTTAATTTCTTCGGCACTCCATGTTTCTCCGCGGTTTGATTTCATCGCGAGTCGAGCTTGAAAAATTTAATCGAGTCATCAGGAAGGGAGAAGAATTTTACCCGCAACCCCGTATCTTATACCCAAAGTGCATTAAACTATACCATTTCGCTGGATTTGGTTTGGTTGCTTTCACACCAGACGAACTGGTACCAAAGTAGAGCGGATAAAGCGGTCCGAGACCACCCCTTCAGGCAGGTCTTGGATCGATTGATTTGGTGCGCACCAAAGTACCGAGATTGCATTCACATCAACGCAAACGAACTGAACCAAGGGACCAAACACGTTTGGTGCGCACCAAATGCTGTAGGTGTGAAAGCACCCTAACACAGTGCGCTGCGTCTGACGTCACGTCTTCTGCACATCACTTCAGGGCCATATGCAGGTCACGCATGAGACTGATGGCAATCGCATTTAAATGACAATATGAACAACAGCGGGAAAAAAAATTCAGCAAAAAATCCGATCCGAGCATTAAGATCTGCAGTGTGAACTAAGCCTTACATGAACACCTTGAAGCCTTGAAGTGATCACGCTCATTCAGGATGTTTTTCTGACCAGATTTATTGATGATTCACCTCTGTCCTTCCAGGTCTTTCAGTTTTTAACCCAATTTTAGTAGTTTCAGTATGCTCCTATAATTGTTTTCTTTGCTTGGTGCAGGCCAATAATTTGACCCTTCTGAAACTAATATCTTTGTAAAGCACTTTTTACTTTTGTAAAGTAATATCTTTGCACACAAACTTTTTTTATATACTGTATATATATATAGACAAACTCTACAGGTGATACAGCAGTCTGGATTTGATGTAATCAAAATTGCAGCCTTTTGTCATTAAATAATTGCACAGGTCCTTATTGGGTTTTTCAATTTTTAAGCAATTAATTGTGCAGAATACATCATATCTATCTATACTGTAAATATTACAGATTAGTTGATTATTGTGCTTATTTTCTGTAATAGTACTTCCTTATGAATTTCAGTGCAGTGTCAACTGTTCGCAGATGGTTTTTGTATACGACATTAATGCACAAGGGCTACTCTTAAAGTTAATGAACTTTTTTCTCACTCTATCTCTGCAGTCCCAACGTTTGCATCGTTCTTGAAGGAGGTGGACTCCCCATATGAGGTCCATGATTATGTACGAGCATATCTGGGCGACACGCCCCAGGCTAAGGACTTTGCCAAGCAGTTCCTGGAGCGCCGTGCCAAACAGAATGTCAACCAGCAAAAATCATTGCCGAGTCAGCAACCGAAAAATCAGCAGGTGTGTCCAAATGTTTAATATTAGAAAACAATATGAATGATGGTCAGGATGGATTTTTGCCGTCATGTTGAGTCATTTCTTCATGGCCAAAGGTTTGTGGACACCTGACCATCACACTCTTACATGGTTCCTCCCAAACCTATTGCCACAAAGATGGAAAAACACAATTGTATATAGAATGTCTTGGAAGCTGTAGATTATGGAATTGATTAATTTAAATGCTGACTAAACCGCAAGCCCCCTTGCCAAGTATCAGTGCCTGATCTTATTATTGAATGAGCACAAATCCTCAAAACCACATTCCAAAAGGTACTGGAAAGCCTTCTCAGAAGAGTGGACATTATAAAGGCAGCAAACTTTATGAAACTGAAATAAAATTATTTGGTAATATAATGTATTTCTGTTGCTGCATTGTAATATGGATTTTCTCTGACCAGTTAGCGTTGTGCTTTGAAGCCTTTAGAAATGTAAGAATTTACAGTAATTACATAAAAGGAGATACTAAAAACGTTCTGAATTTAATGAATTCTGTTATTAACCCTGTGTTTACAATGGTTTTGTCAGGAATCTGTGTGGGGGGTAAACCAGACTGTTTCTCAGCCCGTTTTCCAATCCAACAACTCCACAAAGCAACAACCACACTTTGAGACGGTCACCTCTGGAAAGAAGAAGAAGAAGCAGAAAATGGTGCGAGCAGATCCCAGTCTATTAGGTGAGTCAAAGTGTTATGATGTTGCATTTTGGCATAATACAATTCTAATATTTGCATCATTTGATGGAAAAGAATTGCAGTATCACATTACAGCCTTCTTATGCACATTTTTGCTTGTACAGGTTTTTCAGTCAATGCATCATCTGAGCGATTAAACATGGGCGAGATCGAGACTGTGGAGGACTTTTGAGACCTGCTGACAAACTCCCTCTCCCTACTGACTATGTCCATTCACATTAGCTGCCATTTTACCCTATTACATTTTTTTTTTTTTTGTTAAACTTGTTCATATTGTCAATTCTTGCACAATAAGTCCAGTAAGCCATGAGGGCTTCGTTACTCTAGAGGAAAATGCCGCAGTATCTTGCTTGAATTGACCCTCACGTTACAAGAACAACCAAAAATTACATGCTGCCCAAGTAGATGATCAGGAAATTGTTGAAAGCGATGGGAATCCACATGCCCAGAGATCTGGATGCCTTCATGAAGAAGAATTCACCCACCAATTGTTTTAGTTATTTTAAATCATTCATTAAAGCAGTTATAGATAAAGTTAAACAATCCATGTACACACCTTGTCATTTTTATTTATTAATTTTGCTTCCTTTTTCTTTTCCTCCCTCTCTTCTTCGTTGCCATGTGTTCGCAGAAGATGACGACAAAGTAGGACCTAAGGGCATATAATCACTGCCGTCCTGTTTTAAGGACGTGTTTGAAAGTTCCAAGTAGTTATCCATTTCTTGTAAAATAATAGGCTGTTTAAAAGAATAAACTTTCAATTCTGCATCTGTATTATAATATATGGAGACAATGAACCAACTGAGTCATACTTTTTTATTGCAATATGGAAAAGAATAAAAAAAACAGTCTCTTGTGTGGGCTGTTCTACATCATCTTGTCTCTCTGTGGATTCTCCTGTATTTGATCAGAGATGGTCAGAATTTTTATTACTCTTTATTGGCATGAAACTGTGTGTGGTGTGTTTTCACTGATTTCATAAATTTGAATTTGCTCATATAAGCTGCTAATCATGCTGCGTTTGACTAAAATATTTTTATTCATGTTTTATGAAAGCTTAGGTGTTTCAACTGACTAAAGCACTAATGTATAGAATCATACAGTATTTAGTATTTGTTCAAAATGAATAATTGATCCAAAAATGTTTCTATTAATGAAAAGCCACTGCCCTAGTGCTTCGCAGTGTTCATTAGTTTTTTTTTTCTTCCATAATTGAAGTAAATGTAATGACACTCAAATATCAATATGATGATTGTTGAATTTTTAGCTATTGAACCTCATCCCTGGACACTTGATATGTATGGCTTTAATACCCATCTTAAAAAGAAGTGGGCCTGTAAATAATGTCACCTTGAGCTTCGTGTACGTAAAGATTTCAGTAACAAATAATTTTACGGCATCGCTGAATAACTAAAATGTTTTTAGAGTGTTTGTATTGCATAGTTGAGGATTGTCATAAAATAAATGTGACAATTAAGGGTCCCACACTTAACAGAGACTAGGCTTGGCTATGGCTTTAAGCGTTTAATGATCATTTAATAATGAACTGTCTTTTGGTTAACTAATAAATGTCCTTAATTTTTCCTCTGTACATTTGAATCCTTCAGGATCAGTGTAAACCCACCTTTTTAGATGATCATGCCAGTCTTTTTGTAACTTCAATATTTTTTTTTTTTTTATAATTAGAAGTGTAGTTTATTTTCTAAAACTACAATGACACTACAGCATAAACTGCATGACTGGTCTTAACAATAAAAATACCTTTCTTAGGCATCATATCAGTCATAAGACTAAAGAGATAATCTGATTTTTAGTAAGGGTGTACGATCAATATCATTATGAACAGGTATGTTAATAGTTCTTGACGAACTGTTACTGTTTGTTTATCAAGAGACTGCAAAAATATCTTAAATATCTAGTGTCACACGTGAAGGCAAACTGGATGTAAAGCTTGTCAGCGTGTGCATGAAATGAGACTGTATGTGGGGATACTGACAATGTCCACTCTGTCCGGGAAGCATACACCTCCTTTTTCCACCTTTTCACCTTGTTACTCCTCCACCCTCTCACACTACCTCTTCTACATTGAGCCCCCGGTCTGGAATTAGTGGCGAGACAGCTAGTGAACAACACAGACAACATGGCTTTTTACAGAAGCTTCATCACATCCAGATTTCTCTTTCTCACAGTTTTTGCCCTCTGTGTGGCTTTTATACAAACAGGTAAGGATGGTCTTTCTTTCAATATTTGCAAAAAGTCTAAAATGCTTTACCTTAAACCTAGTAATACTGAATTGAGCATAATGTTGCATTTAATGTCTTCAATTCAAATTCATATGTCTAAATCTCATCTAGGTAGTTAATTTATTTTCAATTATTTATTACTCCGAACTGTGTGGATTTCACTGAATCTGTGCGATCAATGTATGAACTGATTTTATGTAGTAGAGGCCTTCGTTTGATAGACCCTACTGAAATGTGCATTTTTTCCACTCAGGATGACTGACTGGTGCTGAGATTTCCTAAACATTATGAGAACATTTTGTTTATGGAATTTGAGGTTTGTTTCTTATTTTAAAGTAGGATGTCCTGGCCATCTATAGGTTAAACATAAATAAAGGAAACTATATAGACTGACTTACTTTGCTCTAGGCAGGGGCATGTTTGTAAGTTGACTTTATGGACCAAACTATTTAGCTTTTTCTTGTCATTACACTAAGTAAACTGGCAATTCCTTTCACACCTTAGTGCTTTGCATCACACAAAGAATGGGTTTGTTAGAAGCTCTGGAAAAGCAGCTCATCAGTCTTGATTGCACCAAGATAAGAGAACACTGGTTAAGCACTCAATATGTAGACTATGATATGTGTTAAATTGTGGAATATTTCCAAAAACAATGTAATTAACGAATGAAATAAACAGTTTTGACTGGGGATTTAAACAACGTTTTGTTATATTTTATGATATGAATTTAAAAAAAACACCACTACCAACCTGACAGCCTGTAAAACCTATGGTTTTCTACAACTCCTAATAGTGATGTAATGTCTTGTGTGTGTGTGTGCATTTCAAATGGTATGAAGGTCTACTAGTTTGGAAATCTGGTGCCTTTTTTATAAACTGTATTTAACAACTGAGCTTTTCACACTTTTCCTCTGACGTAATTAATGTTCTCTTGGTTTTCATATCGAGGAATTTTCTCCCAGATCAATTTTTCCCACAGTTAAGGTTTCCAATAAATTTCTCTTTTCTGAATGTTTATGGGTTTTAAAAAAAGGATCAGATTTCTTTTTTCTCAGAATTACAGATCCAGCAATACAAAGATGACCAAGGAGTAATGATGAAACCTAAATTATGACATTTTTAAAGTGAATTTAAGTCCGCTAACATGATACATGATGAAATGATAGCCCAGTTATAAAAAATTTCAAAGTATATTGATTCATTACAAATCATTTAACAACAAGCAAGTTAATATCATATGGAATTTATATGCACTTTTATACAGATAGATGACACATACAGGTCCTTCTCAAAAAATTTGCATATTGTGATAAAGTTCATTATTTTCTGTAATGTACTGATAAACATTAGACTTTCATATATTTTAGATTCATTACACACAAACTGAAGTAGTTTAAGCCTTTTATTGTTTTAATATTGATGATTGTGGCATACAGCTCATGAAAACCCAAAATCCCTATCTCAAAAAATTAGCATATCATGAAAAGGTTCTCTAAACGAGCTATTAACCTAATCATCTGAATCAACTAATTAACTCTAAACACCTGCAAAAGATTCCTGAGGCTTTTAAAAACTCTCAGCCTGGTTCATTACTCAAAACCGCAATCATGGGTAAGACTGCCGACCTGACTGCTGTTCAGAAGGCCATCATTGACGCCCTCAAGCAAGAGGGTAAGACACAGAAAGACATTTCTGAACGAATAGGCTGTTCCCAGAGTGCTGTATCAAGGCACCTCAGTGGGAAGTCTGTGGGAAGGAAAAAGTGTGGCAGAAAACGCTGCACAACGAGAAGAGGTGACCGGGCCCTGAGGAAGATTGTGGAGAAGGACCGATTCCAGACCTTGGGGGACCTGCGGAAGCAGTGGACTGAGTCTGGAGTAGAAACATCCAGAGCCACTGTGTACATGCGTGTGCAGGAAATGGGCTACAGGTGCCACATTCCCCAGGTCAAGCCACTTTTGAACCAGAAACAGCAGCAGAAGCGCCTGACCTGGGCTCCAGAGAAGCAGCACTGGACTTGCTCAGTAGTCCAAAGTACTTTTTCGGATGAAAGCAAATTTTGCATGTCATTCGGAAATCAAGCTGCCAGAGTCTGGAGGAAGACTGGGGAGAGGGAAATGCCAAAATGCCTGAAGTCCAGTGTCAAGTACCCACAGTCAGTGATGGTCTGGGGTGCCATGTCAGCTGCTGGTGTTGGTCCACTGTGTTTTATCAAGGGCAGGGTCGATGCAGCTAGCTATCAGGAGATTTTGGAGCACTTCATGCTTCCATCTGCTGAAAAGCTTTATGGAGATGAAGATTAAATTTTTCAGCACGACCTGGCACCTGCTCACAGTGCCAAAACCACTGGTAAATGGTTTACTGACCATGGTATTACTGTGCTCAATTGGCCTGCCAACTCTCCTGACCTGAACCCCATAGAGAATCTGTGGGATATTGTGAAGAGAAAGTTGAGAGACACTAGAATCTGCAAAAGGATTCCCGATCAAGTATTGAGTGCATAACTGAACATAATTATTTGAAGGTTGACTTTTTTGTATTAAAAACACTTTTCTTTTATTGGTCGGATGAAATATGCAAATTTTTTGAGATAGGGATTTTGGGTTTTCATGAGCTGTATGCCACAATCATCAATATTAAAACAATAAAAGGCTTGAACTACTTCAGTTGTGTGTAATGAATCTAAAATATATGGAAGTCTAATGTTTATCAGTACATTACAGAAAATAATGAACTTTATCACAATATGCAAATTTTTTTAGAAGGACCTGTATATAGATAGTACAGTATATCTACAAATGCAGGCTTCTACATACAAAATCTGTAACAAAGTCTAGTACTGTATACTAGATACAGGCCTATCTCATGTGAAAACACTCTCAATTCCTGGATGGAGTAAACTACCTGATGTTCTCTTTACATTACAGCAGTCTATGTTTTGAAAATCTGCACTCTTTCTTTACTGATTGTACTGTATGTGGCCAGTTTGCTCCCCTTATAAAAGGAGTAAAATAGTTCTTAGTTGTTTGTTTGTTTAGGGAATCCAGACCAACTTTCTATTTATTCAGACTTAATTGAAAAAAAAATTGTGATTTATTCTACAAGTTGAAGATTTAGCAATAAATGCAATTATAGAAAGGATAAAATTACTTAATTCAGTGGCGGCCAAATAATAAAACGAGTGAAATTTAATTTAATTTGATTTAATGATATTCTCACACTTTTTTGGTGCAATAATATTGCTATATTGCAATCGATATTTAGTATGGAGACCACTCATTCATTCTTTGATTGACTGCTTGATTGCTTCCTGAGGATCATGTACACGAATTTGCTACAGGGGTTTTCAATTAATTTGAGAATTCCCTAGTTTTAGCCATCTCTTCAGTCTGATAGGCTCAAACTAATGAATGATATCACTTGCTTTGGATACAGAAACAACTATAATTAAGCAATATCTTACATGAGGCAGTGCTTTTGTGCTTGATATCAGCATGGCTCTGATGAAGTCATAGGCATGAGGGTGGATGTTTTATACAACAGTTCGAAAAACACCATTTACCATTAACAGATTGATTTGTTTGTTTGTTTTACCAATTATTTTGCTCTGCCAACTGGCTGAGCTGACAACTGATGATGTAATTAACCGGGGTTAAAGTAATTTAAAGTAGTAGTAGTAAATTCTTCCTGGTACTGCGTAGCCAAAAGGAGAGGAGAGTAAAAGATGTAGGTGATGGAAAGTCCTATAAACCTCGGAAGTTTGTCTTTCTATTGCCACTTATTCCTCTTTAGAATATCAGCTATGTTAACTTCCCGGTTTAAATCCCAAATAGCATTAAATGGAAAACTAGTGCCTTAGCATGTACAAACACTTGTTCCACACATCAAATATGCTCTTGAGTAGGGACTAGAGGGAGATTTGTTAGCCTTGTGTTAGAATGTAGCTTTGTAGCTCACCTTAGATATAAGAAAACAGCAACATGAGAGCAGTTTGGAAGGACCTAAAAGCAATTATTAAGGAAACAAGTGTTGTTTAAGATTATACAACATTATCAGATGTGTTTTATTAGTAAAACATGCTTCCGGAACTAGTTTTGAATGTGGGCTTTGGCAGGCAGCTGCTCTCTCCACAGTACTGTGAACCGACATTGAGTGCAATCAATGGTTTTTAGAACACCTGTGATGCGGAGTGAGACATTATAGTTTAAATGTCCTATTGCTGCTACAGTCTCTCAGGTTTTCCACACCTCTAATCAGATCAGATTACTCAACTGTTGTATGATGCATGGGGTATGTTTTCTGAATACTTTTGGCCACAACTATAAATACAACACTGTTATATATTTCCTCACAGTTGGAAGCAAACATTTGTATGGAATAACTTTAGGAACAAGGTTATACAAATGCATTTACCATAAAAAGGGGTTCAGTTTAAAAAAATTCACACAATGTCATCCGTATAACTTCCAGGCCTGAAATTATTGGTAAATTAAAAGTCATTTTATAGCACTTTTAACAATAATCATCGTAAAATAGCAACAACGGCACCCACGTGAGATTATCCACTAGATATATTCATATTCATTACATACTGCTCCAACTTTTAGGTTCAGAAGGACAGCTACAGTGGTGCTGGTTCCTGACTACAAACTCTTAGCAAATAGAAATCTATCTGACACAATGGTGAGTGCTAGAACATTATTTATGACATCATTGTTTGTATAAATTTATTTAAGTTCTATTTAATATAGAACTTAATTTATATATTCAATATATAATATTCAAATTTATTATCTGTGTGAGAAATGCGATTAGTACTGTAGCATTAGAAGGTTTTAGACAAGACTGTTGTGGATCATTCTGTTTTTGCCGTCAAATTGTTTCAAGCTGTATCTACTTCGATACTCATATTTCAAGCTGTATCTACTGCAGGGTGTTTATCTTTGATTCTCAATTTGTTTTTGGATGTCAGCTAGATATCCTCACACTGATACAATTACAATTCCTATAACAAATACAATTAATTAAAGTCAGATTACTTTAGTTAGAATGGCAGAATGCTACAAAGCTAGGCTAGGTTCTAGGCTACACTATGTCTAGGTTAGTTTTATATTTTAATGTCTAGATTATTTTATATTAATATGTCTGCTCTGTGAATTTGTCTGTCTATAACTTTTGCTGAATTGGTACACAACTTGCTTTTACTGAAAATGTGCATTTACAAACTAAGCCACAAACAGCTAGCTTTTCCATATGTGGCCATATAAATGGGTTTGTGTAGCCTTCAGTACACACACCATGTTTATAGGCCGTTACTTGCTGCTTCTCCAGTTCATACAAGTGCCCTTTTGTGGCCCAGTGTGAAGGGGAGCATTGATGGTGCTCCAACAACAAGAGACGCTTCATCAGCACAAGTAAACATACAAAAAAAAAAGAAAGCATGCAATGCTCATCAGCGCATGCGCACTTACTCTGTGTAGTAACCATCATTTTATTTTTTATTTTATGAGAAGAGTTTTACACTGAAGTGTGACAGAAAATAAGAAGTTTTTAATTGGAGATTTCTGAAGCTTTTCATATTTGTGTTTGTTTAGAAGTTCCCAGGTAGGCTAGTTAAGAGGTTATAATTTATACAGTCTCCTTTGCTTAAATGCATGGATTTACAAGTTGTGTGATTATATAAACCAACTCAAGTCTGTCTTCTGCCCTGAAAAAAAGGAGAAAAATCTCTAAGTCTGGCTATATGGTGTTTCTGGTAGATAGGGTCAGTACGTGTCTCCTTGCATTGTTATTTCAGGACTCTGGGAAACAGTGCCACAAGAACCAGGGTCAGGATTCCATGGCTAGTGCATAGGTGTGAAAAGTCACATGGTGTGTCCATGCCATGACCCGAGGAATGCAAGCGAGAGATGTGAGGACATATGAGGGTGGATGAGTGGAGGGCTGAATACCTTGTGAACATTTATGCAAATTTTCCACATTCTTTTTTTCTTCAGTTTTTAGCTACTATACTGGCATGATTAAAGAGATGTGTGACTAATGCTCACCACCACCACCTACAACCTTCCTTCCTACATCTTTTGCTCAGGCCAACAAGACATTACAGCAGAAACCTTGTTAGTTGGGAAAAGCTGCCACAATGTCGATTTTTCCAGGCTTGACTAGTATAAATTTTAAGTTTAGGATATTCTCAACATCCCAAAAATCACTAAACCAATGTCCATTTATAGACCATACAAGTAAAAGCAGTTCTGAGTATTCATGCAATTAAAGCCATAGATAGTATAGGGTTACAGTAAGTATACGTATAATGTATATGTATACAGTAGTTAATCAAACAGATTTTAGTACTATTCTTAATTTCTATTATAAACTTTTTGTTTTAATTCTTAGCATGTCTTAACCAACAGTAAGCTTAACATTTCTAGGATGTTTGTCACATTCTTAAATGCTCATTACCTTCACTGTTAATTGTGTAGCTACTGTAAGCTGACAGGAACTGCATAACTGTACATGGGTAACAGGTTACCTTGACTGGATATTTCCGAAAAATCTCTTTAAGTTCACCAGACAGTCACGCATGATCTGTAACAGCTGAAGTGTGTGACTTTTTGTTTGAGGCTTACTACAGGAATGAGTAACTTCAGGCCACTGATCACACCTTTATGTCACTATTGCGCTTTCACCTTGCAACCATAGTCATCCTCCTACATAACCTAAATAATATTACCAATATAAACCAATATTATTGGTGACCCTATTGAAATCAAAGTTAGTGCATACATATTGATCCAAGAGATTACCAATAACAAAGGCAGTAAGACAAAATGGAGTATGCTGTTGTAGGAAGATAATCAATGCCACAAACACAATCATTCTTTCGCAATAAGAGAATGACAGGAACCATTTATAATCACAGTAATTTGTGAAACATGTTAGAAAGAAACTGCTAATCTTCCTTTAATCTTCTTTAATGTAAATCTGATTAGCCTTGCAGCCAAACTAGAGTTCAAGCCACACCTTCAAACCAATCATAAGAGTTCAACAGTGGTGTTACATCGAAAAAGACACACAAAGATTTAAATAATTAGTTGCTTTTGTGACTCCATAGAAACTGTGGCTGAGGCTTCTCCCACACTACATAGTGATAACCAGGGCACGCAGTCTGGGGATGATGGAACAGATGTAGGCCAGGTCACAACTAAAGAACCGAATCCGGATGTGACACAGCCCAGTCACACTGTGGAGTACACTGACATCCTGGACACCACGACAATGGAGGAGGAAGGTACAGTCACTCTTCACACAGAAAGTGGGTGGTGTGTTGGAACTCCAGTCACTTATTTCCTACACTCTGTTTTAGAAATGTTAAAATCGTTACAGTGAATGAAACAGCACAAAACCTTAACATTTTGAAATTTCCCTATAAGTTGTTGTTCTCCAAAGCCATGTATACTTCTTTCCTGAACAGTTGCCACAAAGTCATAAGCACACAATTGTGTATAATGTGAACATAGTGGCACAAACCTATTCTAGCATGACATTGCCCCATGTACAACAAGCTCCATGAAAACAGATTGAATTCTGAAAGTTCAGATTAGAGGACTTTGAGGTGGCCTGCACTAAGCAATATCCTCTATCCCACTGAACACGATTGGGATGAACTCATCTGCTGATTATGTGCCAGAGTTTCTCACCTAACATCGGTATCTGACCTCACACTTGAAAGATCAAATACCTACAGACATGCACCAACATCTAGTGGAAAGCCTTCCCAGAAGACTGGATACCATTATAACAGCAAATGGAGACTCTATCTGAAATGGGACATATACAGTGGGTAGGGAAAGTATTCAGACCCCCTTAAATTTGTCACTCTTTGTTATATTGCAGCCATTTGCTAAAATCATTTAAGTTAATTTTTTCCCTCATTAATGTACACACAGCACCCCACATTGACAGAAAAACACAAAATTGTTAACATTTTTGCAGATTTATTAAAAAAGAAAAACTGAAATATCACATGGTCCTAAGTATTCAGACCCTTTGCTCAGTATTTAGTAGAAGCACCCTTTTGGTCTAATACAGCCATGAGTCTTTTTGGGAAAGACAAGTTTTTCACACCTGGATTTGTGGATCCTCTCCAGTAAACATTGTTGGACAGCCATTTTTAGGTCTCTCCAGAGAGGGTTTAAGTCAGGGCTCTGGCTGGGCCATTCAAGAACAGTCACAGAGTTGTTGTGAAGCCACTCCTTGGTTATTTTAGCTGTGTGCTTAGGGTCATTGTCTTGTTGGAAGGTAAACCTTCAGCCCAGTCTGAGGTCCTGAGCAGTCTGAGGTCTGGAGAAAGTATTCATCCAGGATATCCCTGTACCAGGCCGCATTCATCTTTCCCTCGATGGCAACCAGTCGTCCTGTCCCTGCAGATGAAAAACATCCCCACAGCATGATGCTGCCACTACCATGCTTCACTTTTGGGACTGTATTGGACAGGTGATGAGCATTGTATTGGACACTGCCTGGTTTTCTCCACACATACCGCTTAGAATTAAGGCCTAAAAGTTCTACCTTGGTCTCATCAGACCAAATAATTTTATTTCTCACCATCTTGGTGTCCTCCATGTGGGCTTTCATGTGTCTTGCACTGAGGAGAGGCTTCCATTGGGCCACTCTGCCATAAAGCCCCGACTGGTGGAGGGCTGCAGTGATGGTTGACTTTCTACAACTTTCTCCCATCTCCCGATTGCATCTCTGCAGCTCAGGGTTTCTCTTTACCTCTCTCACCAAGGCTATTCTCCCCCGATAGCTCAGTTTGGCCGGAAGGGTTCTTGTCGTCCCAAACGTCTTCCATTTAAGGATTATGGAGGCCACTGTACTCTTAGGAACCTTAAGTGCAGCAGAATTTTTTGCAGCCTTGGCCAGATCTGTGCCTTGACACAATTTTGTCTCTGAGCTCTTCAGGTAGTTCCTTTGACCTCACGATTCTCATTTGCTCTGACATGTATTGTGAGCTGTAAGGCCTTATATAGACAGGTGTGTGGCTTTCCTAATCAAGTCCAATCAGTATAATCTAACACAGCTGGACTCAAATGAAGGTGTAGAACCATCTCAAGGATAATCAGGAGAAATGGATAGCACCTGAGTTAAATATACTGTGTTAAATATACTAAGTCTCCTGTAAAGTTTACTATTTCTCTTTGGATTCTCTTGCTGAAACTGCTCCAGTGATTATGTACTGTGTAATGGTGTGGGTGAGTGCTGTATGTGGGTGTTTGTTGTTAATTATGTTGTCTTGTTATGCATTATCCTTCTCTCTTAGCTGATAATCAAGAAGCAATCTGACCCTATATGCCTAGAATTTTAAGTGTGTGTGTGTGTGTGTTGTGTTTTACAGTTGTCCTTGGCCCCGGTGCCATAACTGCCATAGTCATCGCTGTGTTCCTCGGTGCCTCTGTTCTCCTCGCCCTCATCGTCATCACACTCAGAAAATTCACTGCCTCTTAGAGCTGGATGACCATTTCTTTATCTCTCTCTCTCTCTCTCTCTCTCTCTCTCTCTCTGTCTCTCACACATACACTTACACACACTCACACACGTACTCACACAAATTCTCTCACACTCTCTCACTCACACAAAAATGTGCACACACACACACACACACACACACACACACACACACACACACACACACACACACACACACACACACACACGTGTCTTTTTTTCTCTACTTTTATACTCGGCAGGTCCCTTGTGGTTGGCATATGAGTGGTGACATGGGCCATTAATTTGTGAAATCTGTTACAACTAAGCTATGCCTGTGGCTATTTTCACATGATTATGGTCACTTCATTTAGCATAAGTTTTCTAGATTTACTTTGAGAACTCTGAGCTTTGATCTTTCAGTTTGTTTTCAATGTTTTTTGGTTTTATTTTCTTAAATGTGCATTATTTAGAGTGATTGATTAGGATATTTAAACTCATTAGTCATTGGCCCTACCTCTACAAATGTCATATTGAAAGAGAACACACAAGACTGTGGAACGTTCAGCTGTAAAGTAACAGTGCATATCTAACACAGATATAACATCTAAAACTTTAAAATGCTGCGGGTGCACATGTGTTTTCAAATAAGTGAGAGAAAATGTATTCATTATAGAATCTGTGCATTTTATTTTAATTTTAGTAAATGTGCATTTGGTTATGTGCAAATTTTTTAGCAGTTAAAATTATAGTTAAAGATGATGTGTAATGCTATGATTATAATCAGCTTATTATGATGCTAGATTTGAAGCATTGTTAGTTGTTTATGCTTAAATCTTTAGATGATCACCATATTCATTAGCACAAAACACATTTGTGTTTTCAGCATGAATTTCAGACAGCAGGTTTATCACTCATCATGAATTATTCACTGAATTTAATATTTGATTTTACTCTTACTCTCATTAACTCTTCACACCACTGTTGTAAAATGCCTGCTTTATAGTAACAAAATGAAAAAATCTGAATAAAAACACATGTTTAATCCTGAGGTGTTGTCTCTTTATTATTATTATTATTATTATTATTATTATTATTATTATTATCTGTCATCATATCATTATGATGTCCACTCAGAAAACTTTAACAACTACATTGTTTTCTCAATTGTTTAGTACTTTTCTCAATATTGGTTCATTACTACATGTGGATGTGGTTGCATCTCTGAGAAATCATAATGACATCATAATGTGGTCAACTCCTAAAGCAAGTGTTCAAAAAATTTGTGTGCATGCACTGATTCCATTAAAGCATCTATAAATGGAGATATCCAGATATATAAACATTTTTATATACTGTAAGTGATTGTCCATTAATTTGTGTAGAGTAATTAATTACCTTTTATTAATCTGGAATCATTATGTATACAGTTTGTTTACTATTAAAAACACACACTCATCCCTGGAATTTCTCTCCTTGGATCCTGTTTGGATTTTATCAGAGACCTTACAGGCACCTCACTACACCACCTACTGGAAGAGATATGAAAACTCAAAAATGGTCCTTAAGATTTGTGAAGATCTGGTCTCTCCACTAGCTATATATACATAGAAACAATGCATATATAGAATCACTATGTATTCTCTCCATTAATTTGCTGCGAATGCTAATGTACAGATACATTATTAAATGCTGTACTTACTGACTGGTTAATATCTCTACAATATTTAAAATTTTTATTAAAATCCTATTAGATTATTTGTAATTAATGTCCCTTAATCTTCTATTATGTTTAATTACTGTGTTGCACTTAATAGTTAATTGGCTTTTGATTTGTTTATTTTTTTTATTCCTGTGTAAACAGTGTTGTGACAGTAATGTGGTCTAATAATATAGTCAGATCCAATCTAATCTAATTAGTTTCTGGTCATGATTTCAACCTGAGAACCCACATTAGTGTCCAAATTATCAATTGATGGAGGTGTGGATACAAAACTGTTAATGTCAATTTAAGTTCTACGATTCTCAGAGTATTTCAAGTCATAAGCCATCAAAGCTGTAGCAAAGCTGTTTGTATCATATGCACTCCAATACAATTTTCATGGTTTCAAAGTGGAACCAGTCAAATATATCTTTAGGCAGTTCATTTTGGGCCATTCTCAACAGCAATGAGTGGCCTCCATGTGATGAGAACTTGAAGTAGGGCATTGTGATGGATGAGGCAAATCTGGAGGGCCCAGGAATACCGTTATGTCAGGAGTACCATGTGTAGCTAGAAAGAGACAGAAAGATTCAGAAAGTACAGAAAGTATATGAATAAAGCATGGAGCATCAGAAACAAGCAGTTCAATATCATATGTGTGTGTAATAAATCTGCGCTTTTAGATCAATAGTAGCAACATTGCTTGTGTAGCTCTGTGCTTGAGAGAAGAGGATAGGGTAGTAAATGGATATTCTTTGATGCCCCTTTGTAAGAGAAAGGTAAGGAAGTCCAGCTTCGCGATTTAGACACACCAGATTCAGTTGACACCAGATGTGTGACAATGTCGGTTGTTGGAAGTTCTTTACAAAAAATATTAGATTGAATAAGTAGTCATGAATGTCTGTACTAACTGCTAAGCTAAAGTTGGCCTATACTTTAAAATTTAAATTTTAATGTGGTTAAATGTTGGCTGGTGCCAACTGTTGGTTGCCAGCATGGGCAACAGTTGGTGTGTCTGAATTATAGTACTGAGGAGAGAGCATTCTGAACCAGTCATGAAAGCACTTTCATCAAGAAAACACAACTGACAACATGATGTAATCTTAAGCAACAATGTGTCTACTTAATAATTGTTATGGTATGGCAATAATGGTTTATTCTCCTTGCCTTTTGGCTACATTGTACTGGTAAAAATTTAAATGAACTTCACTGTTAATTACACTCTTGGCTGCTAACAGTCGGTCACCAGCTCCGGGAGTCACGGCTGCCTAGTTCCACTAATCACAGAAGGATATATTGTGCATCAAAAGAACTGGTTAGATAAACAAAATTTATTGATATAAATGGTGTTTGTGAAACTGTTGTATAAAAGCAATATCACACGAGGTTGTGCTCTTGTGCTGTTACATTGTTATATTTTATGCATATTCTCAAGGTGGTTTACAAATGAGAATCAATGAGCAAATTATTACGCAAGATAATGTATTAGAATAACATCAGGAATGCGTTCATTTCTTTTAGCGACCAGGATTACATATAATTAATTTAAATTAACTGGTTGACCCAGAGTTAGTGAAAACAGACTGCAAACCAGTCCTCAACATATGTTGCTAAGAATTCTGACTGATCATTTACATACGTTTTGTTAACATTAAACGAATGGTTACGAAAAAACAAAAAGCTTGACCCCGACGTGATTTGAACACGCAACCTTCTGATCTGGAGTCAGACGCGCTACCGTTGCGCCACGAGGTCCACACAAAACTACGACCAAATGTTTTTATATCAATCAGATGTATCGTTATAATATGGAAATACTCTCAGGTTAATACAAGTCTTGGCATTAGAATTATAAATCAAACATTTTATTTCAACATTACTTAAATAATTATATCATAGATGGACAAATATATGTGACGTTACTCATCATATCAATTCAATCGTAATTTCTTCAGTAGTGAAAAAATGGTAACTGATTTTTAAGATATTTCGTCAGAGAATTGAAATACTAACGTTATAGAGTGAACACTTGTCAACTGACAAACAGTATAACCACAGAAATGGCTTATTTTACTGTAACCAATTTTACCACTGTAACGTTGTGTATCAAACATTTGTTGACTCGATTTTGGTCAGTGTGCACGTTATATGAATGTTCTTCAGTATTGCTAAATAAAAATACATAACATAAATGTATTTTTTAGAGCTACTAAATTAAAGAACCTATCATAAGGAACAATAGCCGACCTACCAACCACTCAAGGCCGGTTAGCTCAGTTGGTTAGAGCGTGGTGCTAATAACGCCAAGGTCGCGGGTTCGATCCCCGTACGGGCCAGTAATTTTTGAGTACGAAGATTTTCGAAATTTAATATTATGCGACTACTGCATTTCTTTTATTCAGGCGAATAATCAAATTCCACTTGCGATAATTTTCTGCTCTCTATATATTTTCTCCATGACGCGAAGATTTTAGGCAGATAACTCAAATACTGTAGCCATGTCCTTAAAATTATGCAGCCTCCAGAACAGTCACAAACCTTTATTCTTATAAACACTTTCAATACAAAATTCCAAATAAATACAAGTAGAGGTGACCTGCTATACAGTAATTTCATTCACATCAACAAGAGTCAGACCCCAAGAATAAAGGGAAACAAAGCAAACCCACAAGCTAAATCAATCAAACAAGAAACCCTGAATACATTAAACTTATTACATGTTTACAAATGGAAATGAAACCGATTTTTGTTCCTGGGAAAAAAAAAGAACATATTTACAATATGAGCACTAAAGTAAAAGGAGTGTTTAAAAAATATATATTTTTTCCCCTGGAGGTGTAAACACTTGGAATTTGATTCAGTTTCTAGATCCAGGCATGACCTGGAGTACATTTACATGCTTTTGCACTGACTTACAGAATGATACAATTTCTAAAATGATATATGTAAATAAAGACAAGATGGAAAGCAGACGTGATTTAAACAGGTCAGTTGGTTGGGTAAAAACAACCCAGATTTTCGCTTCAATCACACCTAACCAGATTCACAGGCTTAAAACGTGAGCTTTTTGGATTAAGTCTGCAGCTGAATTTGAGAAAACCCACCTAAAAGTGCAAACGTGTATGATCATTTTATTGCCTGTAAAAAAGGAAACTTTCATGAATCACAGTTTACTAGAAAATCATTTTGTTACAGAATCAGGGAGTGTTACATCACCAGTGTGAGTGGTGTCTAGTGCATTGAACTGCACATAGTAGCTTAGTGGGAAGCAAAGTGGGGGATTAAAACAGCTGATTTTGTTTTTAGGTAAGACCCAAAATGACATGCTTTATATAATCCTAGTTGCCACGCTGTGCACATTTTGAGCTCTGGACTTGATTGCACAGCTTGAGCACAACCAGCTAAAAACCAGCTGATTTTTTTTTTTTATGATAAGGCAGATAGATACAAGACACTTAATTAAGTTTAACTATTTTTAAAGCATAACCAGTACTGACACTGTTTAAACATTCAGCATGGATGAATACTATTACAAAATGACAATGTTACAGAACTAGTATAACCTAATTCCTAAAATATTATATTTATTGATTGTTATAGAAACTGATACAGAAATAGAAAACATTTTATGCACTTATCTAAATGAAAATGTTTGCTAGATTGTCTGTCTCTATTCTTATTGTGTTTAAAATTATAAAATGTAATCACAGAACTCAACTGAAATGGCACTTTCAGTTTCAGTGGAAACAGTCTGGATAGTAGGTCAGTTCATGCTCATTTGGTCAGCACTGTGCATTTAAGGATATATAATGAAAATATTTATTGCACATTTATTTTGTACTTTTATTCTACACTAACTACGAACTAGATTCATGATATCAAGATATAAGAATTCAATATAAAAGTCTAAAAGCCTTTTAAATGTCTTTGCAAAGGCATGAACCTGCTGCACATATTTGTCTCATGTAAACATTCATCCAATACATTTCTGCTGTTGTTAACGGAATATGAACTAAAGGCAAATTATATATGCACAACTGTAAAGCTTTTGTATTCACCGTTTGCTTCTTACTAATGCTGTGAAACCGATAACAGCAGAATCCCAACAGGTAAATAATCAGAACTGGCTAAACATCAGAAGAGGGGAAAAAAAAAAAAAAAAAAAAAAAAAACCACCCACACAATATTAACTCAAATGCCTGACCAGGTTGGAGGATGAGGAGGAAATAAACGTACATATAAGTCAGGATAAATGTACACACCTTCCTATCTAAGGTGGAGCGAACACATAGCTTGCTGGTTTATTTGCTAGCAACACATCGCTGTAACTGTACCAATAAGAGGCAGAATAGTTAACATCAGGTTGAAAGGTTCTAATTTAGCCTTAACACCAGAGTGAATAACATGGTACCAGGAACAATCAACAGGAAGCTGTACAATGCAAAACAAATCTGAAATTCAACAATAATCACTAGGCATATTCTACAGAAAGTGGACAAGAAATTATCTATTGTTTCTGATAGATAAATCATAAAGCAATACAGTATATAATTTTTTACTTGGTACTTTTGTTTAACACTGGGGTGTTAACATCAAATTTTTCATTTGGACCAATCATAATTTAGTCAATTAGGGGTCTAAAATAATAAAAAAAAGATGAAATTAGTATTGCTAACATTATGTAGGTAGACAGACTAAAAAGTTATGATTTCAGCTGGGATAAAGCATTGCTTTTAGGATTGTGGGATGGTTTCTGCTCACTTTCAGATTATACGTTGGATAAATTCATTCTAAAAAAAATAAATAAAAAAAAATAAAAAAAAATCACATGTAAAACACTGATTATAGGGACAGGTACTTTTATTTTTTTTTATCATACTGAACCATAAAAAGACAAACTGTTATTTTATATGTTTACAGCATACTCAAATCTTCCCTCTTTCTGTAGAATATGCCACAAGATATTACGACTTCCGAGTAATATTGGTATTGTTGACTAAACTACATTTAAGATAATCGACTGGAACAGTAACATGTTACTGGTATTACATATTATACATATTACTGGAGAGCATCAAATAATGTTATATGGCATGAAAGGCAAAAATGGGGCACTACATAGATGGAGCAGAGTACAGTATATTGTTAACGCCATGATGAGGAAATATTATCCCAGAGTAGCTGTAATTCTTTGTAACGCCTTCTGGAATAAAAGTAAAATAGGAGTGACCAAGGAAAAGTGCTAGGAAATTATACAATATACAAACGCTTAATATCAAGGAGTGCTTGGGTAAAAAAAAGAGCACATGTATGGAATATAATATATAAATTACCTTCACATTGAAATCTCTAAAGGCTTCGTTTCACAGATGCCAGATTATCACCAAATAGAAATCTGAACCAATGTGAAAAACAAACAGTTAAAAATATTTTCCCTGCACACATTATGCTACCTTTTTCCTCCGTCAAATCAGAGTTCAACTAATGCAGAGTGGAATAAATCCACAAGTTCAGGAGTTCATGAACAGGTCACTTAATCTGTACAATTCTTGTGCATTTTGTCTGGTGGCTCAAGAGAGCTTGTTCATCCATTTCAATGTCCGAGATTTAAAGTTAAGTCATTAGTTCTCAAAACGATTCATAAAAGGTCCTTAGGTTATAATGCAAACGTATGCCTTCTACGTTTGCATTATAACCTAAAAGTCTCCATACATATGGGAAAATCAACTTTTTTTTTTTTTAGCAAGATGTAACTTTATTTACAAAACATGCTCTATATGACTTGTTTCTATAGATGTGTTATGTTTGTAAAGGCTTAAATATTAAAAGTCTTAATTTACCCTAGGCATGGAGACTTTTGGAAAACCCTGTAGAAGTCCTCTATTAGAATGCTGGTCAACAATGATTTGTTACTGTTAAACACTGTAAACTGACTATTGGCCATTTAGGAATTTTTGTTGCTCTTGTTTTGGTCAGCCAATACCATACATTAATTCAAATGCTCCTGTATATTGTCTAAGGGGTTTATCCAAAGTGAGGAATGCATATTAGGAGACATATTATATGTATAATGTTGCATACTGAATCCTTAGAAATCTCCCCATTCTTGCCATGTATAACATTTTCTTCTATTATTTGCCACCATACATCCTCTCAATGTCTTCTTGGTAGTGGCTTTTGAGCTCCTTGCGTTTGAGTTTGAAGGCATCAGTAACCAGGCCTGTCTCTGGAGTCCATGGCTCGGGACTCAGGCGGATCTTCTTGGGGATCTCAAAACGTTCTAGTTTGGCTGGAGAAAAAAAAAAAAAAAAAGATATGAATGCAGAAGAGTAATGTAATAAACAGTTTCCATGTTGTTAAATGTTAACACTGAAAATAATTATGATAAACTCAAAAGAAGAAGTGATACTCCCACAAAAGGAGTATTTGCAGAAGATGCAAGTGGTTTCTCTTTTCAGCAAAAATCTGGAGTTAGGAAATTTTAGACCATTTATCAACTAAGTTTATGGAAATAATTTTAAGAGAATCGATTCTGAAATGAAAACTGACTCATCGATTCAATTAAATAAATTGAACAACAAAAGATTGATTAAATTGCATAATCAAATCATACAGTTCTACTGTTAATAGACCATGATTGCATGTGTTTTATTCTCTTTTATGAATTATCTTTATTTCAAATATCCTTTTATCAACTGCTCAAATTCTGTCAAACTTGCATGGATAGAAAATGTTGCAAGAAATTACACCTAGTTAAATGTAAAATTTTAAGCAAAAAAGTAAACATTAACTGCTGCACAAAGCAATTATAAATAAAAAAAAGTTAACAGATTTATATAGTGCATGGCGATATGACATCAAGTCAATAATCAGAGTTGAAAGACCTTATTTAAATAATGCATTCATATGTTTATTTTAGGGTTGTTGCTACAACAGTTTTTTTTTATATTGTATTATGCATCATGAGATTTCTGTGGTGAGGTTAAATGTTAGGCTGTATAATCATGTTTCACAATACAATTATAAAATCAAGAAGCGAGTGATCTCACCATTTATAGCAGCTTCAGTAATGATGCGCAGTACCTCCTTCTCCATATCAGGGTGGTTACATATGTCTTCCCATGTCCCAGGTAAATGCTTCTGTTTGGCAAGGGCAAACAGCTGCTTCTGATTTGGTACCACAAAGCCAATCACATATGACTCTTCACTGATGGACAGGAGGAAGGAGAGAGGGGAATGTAATACTGAATAAAAGTGAGGATGTTACAACAATGCACCAAATCTAAGAATGTCTATCAGAATCAAGAAAATTCAATTAGAACAAAGGCAAACTGAAAATTTGAACAGCACTTATAATGCTTTACATTGATAAGATTTTATCATTGAAAAGTATGAAGTGAAATGCAGTAGACACTAGGCTTAAACAATGAATACTACAGTAAGTTTTATTTAGCCTTCTAACATGGCTGAAATTGATATGTGCCCCTACTTTATTTATATGGATGCAGAAAAAAGTAAATTAAATAAAAAGCAGACTTTATTACAATTAAAATGATTTGCAAAGTTTTATAGCTGAGCATTTTGTTCTACTTCATACAATTACCACTATTGTGAGTTGATAATAGTCAATAGTGAAAATGTCAGTGCATCCCCAGTGCGGTGGGGCATACCTGTTGGCATAAGCACATATGTTGTCAATAAGGGGGCAGTTTTTCAGTGCAGCTTCCACTTTTCCCAAGGACACGTACTCTCCTGCCTGTAATTTCACCAAGTCCTTCTTACGATCTAGAGAGGCACAGATGCACATGCAGGGAAGCACAATTGCGATATAGTACCCAGCACACAAGTTTGTAACATTTGTATAAATGACACAGTACATAAACCAAATGATTCGCTTGTTTCTACTAGTTATAATTTAATTGGTCTATCAAGTGTCATCTGTGTTGTATGCATGCGTTTGTCCTTTGCATGTGTATTGCTCACCAATAATCTTAAGACAGCCATCAGAGTGCAACTCGCCAATGTCTCCTGTGCAAAACCAGCGTTGGCCATTTTTGTCCACAAAAAAGTCTACCTTGTTCTTCTCTTCATTCTTATAATAACCCATAGTAACATTTGGTCCACCAATAAGAATTTCCCCTCGAGGAATGGGCTTGTCAGTACTATAGTAACCGCCTTTAGCAGAAAGGAAATAGGAAAAAAAAAAAAAATAAATCACTGTAGAAAAAACTTTTTTTTTAACCCAGTAAGACAATATGTGCATGTCTCAGACTAAATGTAAGATCCAACACTAGGCAGCGGTCCTCAACTGATAAAAAGCACATTCATGACCAGCGTTTGTTTTTGTTTAAATAAAAAAATAGTTCAAGTAGGTATTAAAATAATCTGGCTCTTGCATCCTTATATCACCCTTACTATGAAAATATACCAATATACAAACAATATTGGTTTTTGTTACTTCCCCTCAGATGTAATAAAAACCAATGAAAAACAAAGATCTTTCCAAACACTGTGAAAGTACAAAATAAACGAAAGTTTATAAACCTCTAAAAGTCTATATATAAAAAAAAAAAGTTCTGTTGATCAAAGTGATTAGTTTTTACACTTCGTCACTATCGTCATCATGTCAAACAATCTCAGAAAATGCACTCGATGAAAAACAAAACAATATAATTCAGATGTTGTTGCACAAAGTAAATACAATAAAAAATAAATAAATACTGACTGCAGTTTCTCATCATCATGCTCAGCACTATGTTTCATGTACGATCAGTACTCACCTTCCTCCCAGTCCTTAAGCATGATCTCAGAACACACCAGAGGAGCTCCAACACGACCTGTACTGTAGTCATAGACTACACACACAGAGAAAGTTTTTTTTTTTTTTTTAATACATCAAGCAATATAGGCTTAGTCACCACAGAAAATACTGGCATGGCATGATGTAAAATGCAGTTCAGGTGCTTGTGAATCATGAAATGACAGGATTTTTAATAACAGTCATTGTGTCAAAATTCAGATTTACATGGAGCATATTTTTCCACCAATGAGCCGGATTTTAGCAGGCAAAGCTATAATAATCTTATCATTGTTAAAGTTCTTGTTCAGTAAAATGTCCAGTGGTTTAGACTTAATGTTTTGAAACATCTGAGAAGTTCTCTCTCGTTGACCTAGTTTTTCCAGGTGTGAAGTTAACATGGACCTCAAACACTTCACACATGGTAAAAAAAAACAAAAAAAACAACTGACAAAGATTTCGTTGAAATGGACATAGCTGCTACTTTAACTTTTGACCAATTTCTACAGATCTACCTCAGAAAGTATCCTGACATCCTGTGTGGTAAGACAGTAGCACAGCTTGTGATAGTCAAACACATTTTCGTGACAAAAAGTACAATTCGGGATGATCACTATTTGATAGTATTTAATTGGACAGTAGCTGACTGAAGGTGAGGAGCATAATCTGAGACAGCAGACAACCTGGCTACATCCTGTTTAAACCGCTGCCATTAAGCAAAAGGTTGAGGTCAATGAAGTCAAATAGGTCAAAGAGCAGCTTAATAATATTCAATAATAATTACAGTAAAACCTGTTTGTACAGTTAGAAAGACGGGTCCGCCGTTTTGCAGTGCTCGTGGAGCAGATATGGTTAATAAGAAATGGGCTCAACAGTGGCAACTTGGCGTCTTTGGATCTTGAACCCCGACCTTATGCATGCATACATAAGCATGTGCAACAAGTTTCCAGAAGTTATGGTTTAATAGACCGAAAATTAACTTTTGTTACTGTGACATTTTATTGAATGAATAAAATGGTGATGGCCCAGAAAACAGACCACGGAAAGTAGATCATGGCCAAGTGGTCATGCGTGTAGCAAACACACACTCTGAACAAACTACATATTTGACAAAATGCATCAATATTAACCAATATATAGCTGTTATAGAAAAATCATGCACACATTCTGACCAATCAGATTCAAGTATTTACTCACACTGTGACAAAAAATAATAAAAATACAGCAATCACTCTAATATTGTAATATACTCAAAATATTTGCATATTTTCAAACTGTAGAATACTGCTTTCATTTTAAATCACGTTTTGTAATATTCTATAGTTTATATTGATTTACTTTGAAGTATTTTGGTATACCACAAAGCCCTTGCTCAAAGCCTCATGTTTGTGTATGTCTTACAATCGCTAATGGTGCCAGCTCCGCAGGTCTCTGTGAGGCCGTAGCCCTGTCCCACCGGGCAGCAGAGACAGATGTTCATAAAACGCTGAGTCGCAGCAGACAGAGGAGCTCCACCTGACAGCAACACTCGTGTATTTCCACCCAGCAATGAACGCACTTTCTTGAAAACAAGACTGCACACAAAAAGCACAAAGACACACAAGTATCAAGCAGCCAGCTGAGCCAGTAACTGACAGCTGATGCTTTTACTTTTATTTTAGTATTGTAACTGTGAGTGAATGTGCCTGCAAGAGTGCTATACCGGTCGCATAGTGGAGTGTTGTATCCTTTCATAATCTGCTCCATCTTATAGTTGTATGCCAGCACAAAGAGAGTCCTCTGCACTCTGCTCATCTCATCCACCTTAGTCATCACATTCTTATAGATGCGATCCATGATCTCCTGCACAGTGAGAAAGACAGGAGAGAAAAAAAGTAATAGAGAGTCACATAGCAGACAAAACAGAAAAGTCTGAGACAAATGTTTGTGAGGATGTGTGTTTAATTACCGGAACAGCTGCCATTAGCGTTGGTTTCAGGACACTTGCATCTCCTTTACTGCCTTTTTTAATTTTGGTTGACTGTGAAAAGCAACAACACTAACTCAAATAATGAATATGTAACTATTTAATGACCCCAGATGTTTTGTCTACTTAAGGGTGCTTTCACACCTCCAGCATTTGGTGCCACCAAACGTGTTTGGTCCCTTGGTTCGGTTCGTTTGCGTTGATGTGAATGCAATCTCTGTACTTTGGTGCGCACCAAATCAATCGATCTGAGACCTGCCTGAAGGGGTGGTCTTGGACCGCTTTATCCGCTCTACTTTGGTGCAGTTCGTCTGGTGTGAAAGCAACCAAACCAAATCTGCCGAAATGGTATAGTTTAATGAACTTTGGGTATAAGAGATACGGGGTTATGAGTAAAATTCTTGTCCATTCTTGACTCGCGATGAAATCAAATCGCGGAGAAAACGTAGAGTGCCGAAGAAATTAAGTGCCTCTCTGTATTCACATTAAAGATAAAAAATGTGTGGCTGGGCTGTTTTGATCGGCCAACGGATTACCTGATGGATCTGCAGGAAGATCGCCGGCTAATAACAAAATCATTCAGGAGGAGGGCACGTCTCTCCTTGAGCCGTCGGCGAGATGAATAAACCAGGGAGCTGGTTTGGAGTCGCAGCCGCGAATCGTGTTCGAAATTAATTATCTGAAAATAAAGATTTGCACGTACAATGTAGTGCGCGAGGATCAGCACCATGAGCGCAAAGCAAAGCTGTTCCTCCATGATTATTGAAAGTGGCGCGATTTTCTGAAAATAGTCTGTTTCCGGTGCCGATGGGCTTCGCGGTCTATTTTGGATCGTTTAGAACTCTGCATATGTGAAAGTAAACCGTACCCACGTCTGTTCAATACATTAACATTTTTCTGACTGGTGCGGACTAAAGCAATCGAACTACAGGTGTGAAAGCACCCTAAGACAGCTTATGCTGGGACTGCATGCACACAAATGCAAATCTATTACTTTTTATAAGATCTTAGCCATGCTGTATACAATCAACTGCATTTCCTGTCCAGAACAAATCCCAAGATGCTAACCAATCTGGCTTCGTGGCAGCACACTCCACATCAACAACCTTTAAGGCAGAATATCTGCCCCCTTACTTCTTTTCAGCTCAGCAGCCTTCAAGTCAACTCAATCCGAATGCATTTGTACAGCATTTTTAACAGCTCACAAAGTAGCTTTTCAGAGGTCCGGATGTTGATTTATATTTAGATCTGTGATGAAGAAGCCAGACATACAGTACAGAGGTAGAAAAAAAAAATCCCAACCAGACCAGAAGAAGCATTTAGAGGAACCAGAGTCAAAAGATAAGCTGTGCTCTGCCGACTGACACCAGACAGTATTACTTTTATACAGTTCCATGCAATCACAGCATATTGTACATTACAATTATGTTCAGTAGGAGCATAATTGTTTTAAAAAAAAACTTTATCCAGCAGCAGTTCTACAGTATCCGAAAAGTATGAGACTTGAGCATGGTACTATTTTGGGAAAATGTCCATGTGGGACTATCCACATGAGCCAAGCTTCAAAATGGAACCAGAAGACTCCTTTCCAGTCTCACAGACCTTGTAACTAGTGGTCCAACATAGTGGTGGCTTTCTTTTTCAATGAAGACAGGGATCTATCAGGCAACATGGAGTGAACTCACTCCTGCTTCATGTAAACTTTTCAGTGTTGCCCCACAAGGCTCTGGTTTTTGTTCCTAGGATAACAAGTTATGCAATATAGTATTAGCTAGTGACATTCCTAGCCCTAGACCTATTTTAGTACCATGAGGATCTCATTCTGATGCAGTCATTCGGTATAAATGCATAACAGGTAATGGAAATGTTTCTGCATGCTTTGATGACTGTGTTTGAGAGTAAGTGTGCTTACCTGATCAGCAAGGGTCTGCGGTGAGGAGTATCCAATACGACAGCCATGAGAAACACAGACAAGCTCAGCACTGAGCTCCAACACGTGCGCCAGTGGCAAGTAGCCAATATAGGTATCATTCTCACTGCCCATGTTAAAAAAAAATTATAATAATAAAGACAACATTAATACTAGCCAAACTAAAAAGGTATATAAAAAAAAACAAGATTGAAGGAAGCTCAGTGAAAAGCAAGAAAGCCATATTATGTGTCAAAGTTAAAGATATGCAATAAAAAAAAAGAAGAAGAAAATGTTTTAAGGACTTACTCCAGGTTTGGGATACGTTCGGCCATGCCAGCTACTCCGGCAATGATGTTTCTGTGAGAGATCATGACTCCCTTGGGGATGCCTGTGGAACCACTAGTGTACATGATCACAGCAATATCTTTGGGAAGGGGCTGTTTCCGCTGCACCATCACTGGAAAGAGGAAGAAAGAACAGAGAAAAGAGCTGAAATCAAAAGGAGAAATAACTAGGCGATAACAGGAATGAGAAAGATCCTAGTGCTTCTTTTTAGATCAATATTTATTATTACATTTTTTCCCACTACTCTACCGACCACCATAATTAAGTGGAACAAATTCCTTATGGCACTAAAGAAATGTTATTGAGCATTTAAAGATTTAAAAGGCTTACGGCTCTCAGGTTTTGCTCCCAATTCCTGAACAGCAGACATGCTGTGGACCTGAATGCCTCTGGGTAGATCAGGCCCGGTAGAGGACTTGTGGTCCACAAGGATTATGTGCTGCAGCCTAGGAACCTCCAGCAGAATTTCCTGTGTGTGGTCAAGTATAATGCATATGAGCTCATTTGGTGAAGAAAATATATCTACAATTTCATTAAGTGACAGCAAAACAGTTTTTACAGTCAGTTTTTATTAACCAATTTTTTTATTTCCTTTTTTTCCTTGTTATTGTTGTTTAGTAAAAAAAAAAAAAAAAAAAAAATCTCGTGGACACACAGCAATCAGCCATTATGTCCACGGACATGTGAACTGAAAAACTTTAATCACCAACTATACACTAGCAAACTGATATAAAAGGATCATGGGAATCCAAGGCTCCACCTATGCCCACCGGGGACCAAAGACCAGTCTGTCCAGTCCAATCTCACAGAAAAGACAATGCAGTAAAAATCACAGGGAAAAAAGTCAAAGTTGGCCATGACAGAAGGGCACCAGTACAACCAGTGCACCACACAATTTTTGCTTTCATTCAGATGATTACGGCTTACTGCTCATAAAAAAATCAAAAATCGAGTATACAAAATGATAAAAGATTCTCTATGGGGTTCAGGTTAGATTTGGCTGGCCAATCAAACATGGTAATATCATGGTCAGCCAACCAGCTAGTGGTAGTTTTGCCCTCCTTGTTGAGGGGGTCAATATTCATCTTCTTGACAATAGTCAAGAGTCTTCCACATGATTGGGGTTGTGGTACTGCCTCTCATGAGTAAAGGAAGACCGTCCCAGGAAAGGAAGACCAAGCACTAATCCTGCTGCAGAATTTATTAGAATGGTCAGCCTCAGAAAATAAATAATTCACAGCACCTCACATTAAAGCACAGATAAATACTTCAAATGGTCAAATCATAGTTGAATTGTGGCAAAGAAGAAACTTGCTTTGGCCAAGAAATATAACTGATCAATCAATTGAAAATGGTCAGATGGTCTGAGGAGTCCAAATTTGCCATGTCTTTGTTAGATGTAATGGGATTGAACAGACATTTCCTGAATGTGTGGTTCCCACTGTGAAGCATGGATTAGGTGTGTTGGTGTGCATGTGAGTGTGTTTGTGTGTGGGGGTGAGGGGGGATTAGCTGGTTACACTCCTGGTGACTTCTTGGTCAAAATTGAAGGCACACTTAACCAGCATGGCTACCACAGCACCTTGCAGCAACATGCCATCACATCTTGTTTGGGAACATGATTTGTTTTCCAACAGGATGATGACCCTCAAAGATGTGTTGGCTATTATGTAGGAGCTATTTGTCCAAGAAGGAGTGTGATGGAGTGCTGCATCAGATGACCTGACCTCCACAATCACCTGATCTAAATACAATTGAGATGGTTTGGGATAAGTTGAGCTGAAGAGTGAGAGAAAAACAGCCAACAAGTACTCAACACCACTAAGAACTCCTTCAAGGTGGCTGGAAAACCATGGCAACAAAGTGAAAGCCTGTGATCAAAGCAAAAGGTGGCCACTTTGAAGAATAAAAAAATCTAAAACATATTCTGGTTTATGTAACACAATTTTGTTGACCACATCATTTTATATTTGTTCATAATTTAATGTCTTCGGTATTAATATACAATGTTGAAAACTAAAACAAAAACAGAAAACATTTGAATAACAGGGTATGCTGAAACCTTTGAGTGGCACTGTACGTTTTTATATATAGTATAAATATAATAAAAGACGGATAAATAGAGCCAACTGTGTTAAGAAGAATCACAAAATTAAAGTTATTTCAGTTTATGTCTGCAGTAACAGGTCCATAAAACGTACCAGTGAAGTAAAAATAACCAAATTAGTCCTTGATACAGAGCTACTGCAGTGTGTTATTATTAGAAACCAGGGATGTGTGAGTGTGTGTTTTGTAAGAATGTTATATTTAGAATAATCCTATACTGCATTGGCCCAGTTTCCTTACTACATCAGAACCCAAGTCACACGAAACAAAATGTTTACAGGAGAACCAACACAAGACTGCAATAGTGTTTTGTGTTCCAGAGAAATAGACTCATTTTCACAGACCTGCACACATCTGTAAGCTTGATTTTGTAATGATATTGGATTGTTTTCCCACAAATACTGTATAAAATATAGTAATAGTGTGATTATAGTTTGGAATAAGAATTGTGGTTGAACATGTATGTACCTTTTTTCAAACAGATCAATCATGTTTGTACTCCTTAAAAGATCTAGGAGTAATCTACTGCTAGCATTTTGTCAAATAAAGGCTGAATGCTGACCTTGAGGCGACTCTGCAGCAGGTCTTTACTGGTGATGATGTGTGTGACCTCTGTCTCATTGAGACCATGGGCTATTGCTGGCCCTCCCAGTGTCGAGTATAGAGTAACCACTGTGAAAGAACAAGCAGAAGAGAGAGAGAGAGAGAGAGAGAGAGAGAGAGAGAGAGAGAGAGAGAGAGAGAGAGAGAGAGAATTAGATGCTCATGCAGGAAGGACAGAAAATGAATCAGCAGAGAAAATTAATACGTAAGGAAACACTTGCATATTATAGTAGCTCTTAGAGCTATTATTGCCTTTAGTTTAAAACAAAATAACTATACAGTATATACAAGGGATGTTCAAGTCAAACCAGAACTTTTGATTGTGCAGAATAACAGAACACAGTTATGGGAGTAAAAATTTTTTATTTCTCTATATAACCCCATCTACACTAATCCAATCCAATCCACTAATTCTGAGTAGATATGTGTAAATGGATAGCCTATGGGTGAAACTTGATGGGTGAGATTGGCAACAGAATGGCACGCTGAAAAACAATACAATATTATTGACTGGACACTCTCTACCCCCCCCCCCCCCCGCCCACACTCAACAACACTGAGGACACAACTGACACTCCTTATTGATGATAGAAATCACACTTGGGTATAAGAATAGAAAAAAAAAAATCCTGCACATCAGCTGTGCAAGCTTATTATTTAGAGTATTCACCTGGAAAGTTATACATGAAGCAGGCCTGTGCTGCTATGATCCATTCAGCACGAGTCTCACAGAAGATAGCGATGTTACACTGAGGCTTCTGACCCAGGGTAGCCAGGCCCTTCCCAAATCTCTGGACCAAATGAAAAGTTTCTTCATATGACAGCCAGTTATAATTTCCCAATATCACCTTGAGAGAGAAAAAGTAGAAGACAATGTTATTAATATTACCTTTACATGGGTTTATGCATTATAGATTGTTGCCTAATTGCATATCATTATACAGTACAATGCAGTCAGGAACTATGGCAATCATGAAAAATTACCTGGATATTGATTTTTAAGTGATTATGCAGTAATATGCGGCAAATAAAAATGCAATAGCAAAATTTGTGATTACTAACAAAACAGAGTATTTAAACTTTTTATTTCTTTATAATTATCATGAAATTTACAGACAATCGTTTGTTATGCTTTTCTTATTGTTGTTCCAGGTAACTATCTACTGCTGCATTCAGTTTTTCCATTGGCCTTTAGATGTTAAATACCCAAGACGATAAGAAAAAAGCATTGCCTTAAATGGTTATCACAACTACATTCTTGCTTGCTTACAAGGTCTTTACTTTGAGGTGCCAATCATAAATGGCTTGTTCGTGCAGAACAATGCTTCACATTTTCAGGTTATGCACTTAAGAGCAAGGCAGATCATCCAGATCATCTGGTTCTCACATTAGGTTGTTCTATAAACACTACTTAGAAGTTCTGAGCTACTGAAAGAGGAAAAAAAAAAAAACCTGCCCCAAAAAAAAAAACCCTACAGCTGGTGATGCTAGGTACTTTATCCGGACACTTCCATCTGTGTAAACAACAGACAAGAGTTTTCCACAACAAACACTCATCATGCAAAAATGATGCCCACATGTAGATAAGACATGGGTATAAATAGATAAAGATTTTGAGCTGAAAACAATTTTTTGAACAGACTAACAAATGGCTATCACAGGTTTCACCAAGATACGTGAGAACTAGGAAACATCTTAATTACAAGGGTTAACATGCTCACATTGAACAGCTTATACCAGAGAACAGCAAGAACACAGTGCTCAGAAGTAAAAGTTTAAAGCTCTACTGTAAAAACAAGAAACATTTTTGCTTTTTTCACATCCTTCTCCAGGAGTAAATGAACAAAATTGCATACTTATACAGTAGGTGGCCTCACTTTCTAAAGGCTATCACCTCAAGCCTCAACTTCTAAGGCAGGTATACAAATTGGTGTGCATCTGCATGCTCGTCTTGCCTCACCTTCTTGAAGACCTTTTTATTGGGTTGCACTTCATCTTCTTCACTGAGCACCTCTCGGGTACCAAGGCAGTCTCTTTGAGGAAAGTGTCTAACTGCATGCTCAAACACTTTATCCAGCGTTCCCAGTCCATCATGGAGCTCTGAAACGAGCTGCTTCTGGCTGTTGGTGGACCGGTAAGGCCCTGCTGGATTCCTGGTCAACTGACACGTGAAGAACAAAAAGCAACATCAAGTCAAAGTAAATGTTTGATACAAGCAAATTCACCAGATGGACAACTTAAATTCACTTCATATACTGTACACTAAAGACTTGGGGATGTGTAGTGCTGTGTATATACACATGTTTTGACCAATCTCAATCCACGCCTTTACTGCCCACTTCGCACTGTTCTTGTGGATCATCCTTATTTTGTTGGTGGGTCATGCCTGTATGGGTATATGGTTAAGGGCCTTGCCCATGGACTAAACAGGGCGAATCCAGCAGTGGTGGAACTCATACCACTAACCCTCTGATCAGCAACCCAGAGCCACAGCTGCCTGATCCTCTACTGCCCCTAAATAAAGTACTAAATGTTTATATAAATAAATCATTTACAAATATGTTACGTGTAGCTTTCTGCTTTTGTATGACAATTAAAAAAAATCCAAGAATCAGGAAATTCATCCAACACCACAGCGCTGTCCCTTTGCTCAGTGTGTACCTTGAGGATCAGTTTAGTTTGCATCTACAAAAATAGCGTCATATGTAATCCAAAATACATAGCATATTTTGTGCCTATCCAGCAGTTGGTTTGGTAAAAGTTAGATTTTTCCCTCATCATGTTGCACCTTGAGAAATATCTCAGAGCCTTAACAAAATCATCCTTTAAACCAAAACCAGTTAGTTATCGCTGAACTTACCGAGCGTGCTTTGATGCGTTTGGCCCGAGCCTGGTTGGCCCCGGCTCCGGACAGGAAGTACCAGGGTATGAAGGTGATGAAGGAGTAAACCCAAACCACAGAACGAAAGACATGCAGGAAAAGAGGAGGCACATCCTCCTTTAGCTTCATCCTGATGAACGAGTGAGGAAGACTAACAAGGGAGAGTGGAAAGAGCTACACCGACTATGAGTATCTGGATTTTTCCTTTTGTGCTATGTTATCACACCTCTTGTGCTTTACTTCTTTCCCTCCTGCTCTTTTCCGCCTTGTTGAGTGGCAGACTATTCCTAAATTGCTTTTTTTCCCTTTATGATACGAATGCTTCAGCAGCAAACTTGCTTCCTCTTCCTTTTCCCACTGGGTCAGTTATTTCGTCAGTTATGACATGAATCTTCTTGCACACAAAGGACCAGCTATAATGGAAAAAAAAAAATAAGGTCAGTAAAGTTGTTTCAAGATGTTTTTTTTGTCTTGTTAACAAATTAATTAAAGTAACTGAAAAACAGAATGAGAAACGTGCAGGACTAAAAGAAACAGTATATAAAGGATAGTGGTAAAATATTCTAAATATCAGCCTCCTTGCCACCAAGGGCAAAACTGTAAAAGCACATTACAGATCTTAGGGCAGCATGTTAGAATTATGCTATACAATAGTGTTTGTTTAAATTTTACAGTAACTCTACAGGAAGCTGTGGTTAATAGCCATGCTTGTGAATATCTTTTTACCAGTCTGATTAACTTGTTCATATCTAAATTGGTGCACCTTAAAGTGTACCTACATTTGATTATGTACACAAGATTAGTAAATAATTTTCTGTCAATATTCAAATCACTGTGCCCTTACATCTCTAGAGTTGAGGGTTCATGTTTGAATGTTCTCCCTGTGCTAACCACCAAGTAACTATGCCGGCCCCCAAGGACATAAAGGCAAGTCTAATTGGTGTTCCCAAATATGGAAAATTCCCTGGACTTGTGCCATTCAATGGATTGCAAAACTCATCCAGTGTACCCAGCATAGTGCCCTGAGTCTCCTGGGATAGGCTACAGGCCTCCCATAAACTTGTGCAGGATAAATTGTATATATAATGAGTGATTACAAGCGTCTAAACAAAGGTTTCATTTCTGCAAATAAACATCGATGATGTCTGCAGACTGCTTCCCTGATGATTATAGAAGGCAACAGACCATAATATGAGAAAACATTGAGAGAAATTGTCTGTAACATCATGCACTAATACACTAACCAAGCAGTGTAAGAGGCTAGTATGAGGCTAGCACGTCATACTCAGCTGCAAACAAAAGCAAAGATTTTGCCTTCCCAATTTCCCTACCTTACATTGTCAGACAAATAAATCAATATTTGTACAATGTTACACACTGATAAGAACAGTTGGTGGTTATCTCGGACAATAGACCATGACAATGATTGCAAATCAGTGACTAAAGACTGAAATAATCTAGTTGGGTAAGGTTTACTTGGAACAATAAGGATAACCTTGAATTCTTACTTTCAAGGGCTATGGCTTGGTCGTATTCAAATATACTCGTGTCAAATTCCATATGTCTGTGCTGATAACATGACCAGAAGCAAGCAACGAGTGCATGACCACCAAAACATCAGTGTACAGACTGAACCTACTGTATGTACCAACTCGCTTTGTTTCAAAAGTATATGAAGCACAGCAACAATCCCTTCAGCACGCTGATGTCTAGGTGCCAGGAAGACACCAACATGAAAAGTAAAGCCCTTCAATAACTTTCAGTGCTTTTATAAGCTGGGGACAAAGGATGCTACAGCATCAAGTTCCAAAGCCCTACATCTGCGCTCTCTAAATAAAGACCCTATTCTCTACACATTACACAGTATCTCATATAACCGTATAAATGAGGTAAAAGTGTGCCCAATATGAAAAGTATATTAATAAGCAATTGAAAATGATGGAAAGTATCAAAGTATTAGCAATTGATGAAAAATATACAAACAAAATCTGTTTCCAGTAATACAAATCAATCAATCAATCGCCATGAGAGTAAAATTCCTCATGAATGAATCGGGTCCTCTCCAAGTTTAATGTCAGCACATAAAAGTAAGGTTAAGTTTCTAAAGTAGCAGTGCATCTCTGTAGTCTGTCCGTCTTATGTTCGCTTAGCATCTCTCTTTGGTCTGTCTTACTAACTGAGATTTGCAGTGTAACTCTTAATCCTTGAGTGTCTTGTTTACTTGCCAGACATTTCCAGCTGTGTTGTTTGACAATAGTGGCAAGGGTGTGAGTGAAATACAACAATTGATTCAATCTAATAAACCCAAATTGGCAAGGATGTTATAAACATTAGCTTAAAATAGATAACCATGTTCTTAGTAAAAATCCACTTATTTGTGCACGCTTTAAGTTACTCACGTCTGGTGTCACTCATATGACAAACAGTGCCAACTATTTATTTTTTCCCTAAAACATTTATTGTTGGATCTCAAACATTGTCAGCGGTGTCATTTTGCTTCGCCTCCAGTCTGTCTGTATGGAGCTTCTACAACAGTTTTGGCCGGTAAGAAACTTACCGCAGGTGCAACATGTCACTTTGCCACCAACACAAACAAAAAGCTTCAACCAATTTAATTGGTAGAAAGCAATGCTGATAATATTTACCAAAAGACAGCATTTAATGGGAAAAAATATAATTCTGTTTTAAGTGGAGCAAGACTGTCCCTCAAAGGCGGTGGTTGTGGAGGTGGTTATACAAAACTACTGAGGTTAAAAAAAAAAAGGAGAGAAATCTCAGGAGTTGCAAGACACTGGGACTTTCAGAATCCAGAGGGAGTTCTTATTTAAGGTCAGACAGGGCTCCTAGGAAATAAATAGCTGTGGTTAATAAAAAAAAAGAACCCAAAGACAAATCTTTATTTGGTGTGCTACTCCAACATTAGAGAATGTAAAGCATTATTTGTATGTTTCACTTCCGTCACGAAAGTCACTTGGTGTCGAAAATATCTGACCACACATTTAACAGTCTGTGTAACTCAATATACAATCAGATTTGTGAACACATAACCAGCACAAATCATATGTCCTTGCTGACCATCGAATTTAGTCCCCATTTGCTGCTATTACAGGATCTCTGCAGGCCACACAAATTCTTTCACATCAACCTTGGCAAAAAGCTTTGGTAACTGCAGATGTGATTTTTCACCCATGTCCCAAAAAAAACATTGAAATGTAAGTGTGTAAGTGTGAGTGTGTGTCCTGCGATGGACTCCCTGCCTTACACTCAGTTCTCAGGCTCGGCTCTAATTCCATTGTGACCTTGACCAGAATAAAGTGGGTCGTCAGAATTAATAAATACAAGTTATTCCTCCCGTAATAATTTCCTTTGTGTTTAATTCCTGACTACTTACTATTACTGTACTGACTTTTTATATTATTGATACATATTAGGGCTGCATGGTATTAGGAAAATATGCGATATTATTGTTGAATATTGCGATAACTATATTTCTTGCGATAACATTTTCCTAGAGAAATGCATTTTTTATTATTATTGCCTATTTTTTTTCATTATTTATTTATATGTAATGATCATACTAAAATAAACAGGTAATAGATATTCGTCTGATGTAATAAAATCTAATTCAGGCTAAAAAGAAACTATATGTCAAGGAAGTTGCAAATATTTAGACTTATAAAAGTACTTATACTTAGGAAGTATAGGAGGAGTAAACAAACCACCACATTCGAGTGTGTGTTTATAGGACGCGGGTTAAATTTGTGTTTTTCCCTTGCTCCCCTTCTGTGAGAGTCCTTAGACTAATTCGTGTGGTTATCCTGCCTACTCTCTTGCTTCCGCGTTTGGGTTTACCGTACACGCTACAAAGGGCTAACGGCTAATCGCTAAGTCTTCTGATCATCCCGGGTTAGTTCACGACAGAATGAAGTATAAAGATATATATAAATATAAATATATATAAATATATATAAAAAGATATAAGCGGATATAAACATAGTAAGGGCCCATCTGATTGGTCAAATGTGGACACACAAATGATTGGCACATAAATTATTTATTGCAACTCTTTGCGATATGATTATCGTGTCTACCATTATCGCGATAAAGATTTTTCTCCGATATATCGTGCAGCCCTAATACATATGTAGTATTATGTAAAAACACAAAATGTTTATCTGATTCAATCTGTTAACTAATCTGTAAATATATACAGTGAAACCTCGGATTGTGAGTAACGCGGTTTGTGAGACGAGCAAAGATTTTTAATAAATTTTGACCTAAAAAAACGAGCAAGTCTTGGTTTACGAGTACCGAGTAAAGCATGTGCTTCTTGTTTGGATGCCAAGCGTCACGTGATCACAACTGAGCCAACGGTTTTTCTCTCTTGTGCTGTTGAATTGTGGGTAATCGACTCCCCTGCTGGGTCTTGTATACTGGTATAATCAACATCCGTGCACACGTGTACTGTTTACGATAACACTGTGACCACATGTGTGCATGTAAAACATTTTATTTTGTGTTTGTAAGCACGCGTGTACTGATCAAACACGTGCGCGCGTGTAAAACAAAAAGTCCAGAGAGGTTAAAAATCAATTTTCAGAGAGTGTGCCAGTTCACACACACACACTGCTCTGATTCTTTTCAAAGGTAAAGTGCAGGTTCATTTGTTTGATTGTTTTACTTTACAGCAGTGATTCCGTTAGTATGCGCTCACACGAGTGTCATTAGTGATGTTCCTTGCAAATTTGTTCAGACAAAACAGCCTTTCCGTTAATGTCTGTGTGAAATTCAAATAAAAGAGGAGAACGGTTTACTGTGCAAGATGAGAAGGGGGAGATGGGAGGGACTGAAAGTAAGAGTCTCCTCTTACTTTAGCTACACACACACACACACAAATGGAAACACTTATCTGTCAGGATTTATTTTAGGTTAATTTGTTTTATTTTTCCTTAATATTTTGTTTTACTTACTTTTATGTATTTATTGTTTTGGGCTGTGGAACGAATAACTTGAGATTCCATTATTTCTTAAGGGAGTTTTTAAATTTCATTATTTGCTTTGATTTACGAGTGTTTTGGAATACGAGTCCACTTCCGGAACAAATTATGCTCGTAATCCGAGGTTCCACAGAACATAGTTAATTTGTGGTTTCATGTAGGGCTGTACAATTAACCAACCAAAAAAATAATCACAATCTCAATTCAAACATACATGCAATGTCGTTTTAGATTGACGGCAATTCACTTGCATGCATTTCCCAGCATTTAGACAGGCTGCAACAATACTTGACAACAATCCCTGATTGCTTTTTCAGCCACATACACTGGTGACACTCATACAGTGCAAAACAAAACACAAATTAAATAAAATTAATTTACCAGTCATGCAGACTTAATTCTCTTGTCTCTTCCTCATTTATGGCCTTCCACCATCACTCATGTGCTGGCGTGAGGAACCGGCTGAGAGCCCGTGCACACCGCACACCTCTGCCTAGCATCCTGCTCGATAACGTCCAGGCACTGGAGAACAAACTCGATGACCTCAGGGTCAGGATAAAGTTCCAGAGAGACATTCGGGACTGCAACCTTCTCTGCTTCACCGAGACATGGCTGAACCCAGCGGTGCCAGACCATGCCATCCAGCCAGCCGAGTTCTTCTCGGTTCACCGCATGGTCAGGACGCGGGACTCTGGGAAGTCAAGGAGAGGCGGCGTGTGCTTAATGGTGAACAACAGCTGGTGCAACAGTGCGAGCGTTGTTCCTCTTACACGCTCCTGCACACCAAACCTGGAACTACTGTCCATCATGTGTCGTCCATTTTATCTTCCACGGGAGTTCACATCGGTCATAATCAGTGCCGTTTACATTCCACCACAAGCAGACACTGAAACTGCCTTATGCGAGCTGCATGCGCACCACACAACACCAGACACAACACCGGGACGCTGCGCTCATTGTGGCGGGGGACTTTAATAGTGCCAACCTCAAACGCGCAGCGTCGAACTTTTATCAGCAGATCACCTGCCCCACCAGGGGCGAAAGGACACTGGACCATTGTTATACTACGGTCAAAGACGGTTACAAGGCACAATCTCGTCCAGCATTTGGTAAATTCGACCACGTCGCCATCTTCCTCATGCCAAAATATAAACAAAGGCTGAAACAGGAAGTTCCGGTTCAGAGGGAGGTCGCGCGCTGGACGGACCAATCGGTGGCCTCGTTACAGGACGCACTCGATGACGCATGTTCAGAAACAGCTCCGATGATGACGTCAGCGTGTTTACGGAAGCGGTTGTGGGATTTATTGGGAAGCTAGTGGACGATACGGTGGAGAAAAAGACTATCAGAACGTTTCCCAACCAGAAGCCGTGGGTGGATAAAACCATCCGCGACACTCTGAGATCTCGCACCGCTGCCTACAACACGGGACTTGCGTTGGGGGACATGGAACCGTACAAGGCTGCGTCATACAACATCCGGAAGGCGGTGAAAGAGGCGAAGCAGCGCTACGGGAGAAAACTAGAGTCACAGCTTCAACAGAGTGACTCTAGGAGCCTGTGGCAGGGATTAAGGACAATTACGGATTATAAAGCACCAACATCCGGTATGACGAACGCGACTCTGGCAGACGAGCTCAACACATTCTACGCTCGCTTCGAGGCTGCAGCTAAAGACGCTAGCCATCATTGTTCCTGTTCCGAAGAAACCACATCCTGCTTCCCTCAATGATTATCGCCCTGTAGCCCTCACCTCAGTAGTGATGAAGTGCTTTGAACGCCTTATCAGAGACTTCATCATTTCTTCACTACCCGACACACTGGACCCACTACAGTTTGCATACCGTCAGAACCGCTCCACAGACGATGCAATCTCTCATCTCCTCAACACATCACTCACTCACCTGGACACTAGGAAAGGGAATTATGTTAAAATGCTCTTCATCGACTACAGCTCTGCATTTAATACCATAATTCCCTCCACACTCACCACCAAGCTGGAGCACCTGGGACTCAGCTCATCTATATGTCAGTGGATCTCCAATTTTCTGACTGGCAGACCACAGGCAGTAAGGATGGGCGGACATGTCTCAGCTACACTCACTCTCAGCACTGGAGCCCCCCAGGGTTGTGTTCTGAGCCTGCTGCTGTACTCTTTGTACACCCACGACTGCGTGGCCACTACCAACTCCACCATCAAGTTTGCTGACGACACCGTCGTGGTCAGACTGATCAACAATGATGAGTCGGACTACCTAGAGGAGATTGGAAATCTGGAGAACTGGTGCCAGAGGAACAATCTCCTCCTGAACGTCAGTAAGAAAGGAGCTGATAGTGGACTTTAGTACAAAGCAGGAGAGGAACTACCAGACCCCCGTCATCAACAGGAGCCCAGTGGAGAGAGTGGACAGCTTCAGATACCTCGGTGTTCACATCACTCAGGACCTGTCATGGTCCTGTCACATCAGCACCATGGTGAAAAAAGCCCAGCAACGTCTGTACCACCTCAGACGCTTGAGAGACTTTAGACTGCCCTCCAAGGTGCTCAGGAACTTCTACTCCTGCACCATAGAGAGCACCCTGACGGGAAACATCACGACCTGGTTCGGGAACAGCACCATGCAGGACAGACGAGCTCTACAGAGGGTGGTGCGATCAGCCGAGCGCATCATCCGCACTGAGCTCCCTGACCTGCACTCGATCTACAGCAAACGGTGCTGGACTAAGGCTAGGAAGATCATGAAGGACCTCAGTCACCCCAGTAATGGACTGTTCTCTTTGTTGCGGTCTGGGAAGCGATTCCGCTCCCTAAAGGCCAACACAGAGAGGCTGAGGAGGAGCTTCTTCCCGCAGGCGATAAGGTCTCTCAATCACACCTCCACACAGGACTAATAACATCTTTTTAAGCTCACAACACTGACTGGACAATCATGGACACATTCATACACACTTGCACTAAATATTTATACATCTGGACAATTGCACATGTCACTTTCATTAGTCAACTTTCATGCATATTTGCACAACCACGGTCACTTTTAATTCTTATATATATATATATATATATATATATATCCCCCCTATATTTCTACATTTTGCAATATTTTATTATGCCCTTATTGTACAGTTAATTTTACTAGTTACATTTATTTCTTTAGTATTTCCTTTTTATTGATTATTTATTTTACGTACAAGCTTTTATTTTATTTTTAAGGTCACTGGCGGTCGTGTAAGCATTTCACTGCATATTATACTGTGAATGACTGTGTATGTGACAAATAAAATTTGAATTTGAAAATTTGAATTTGATCTGTACTCTGTAATTTGATCTTGAACTACATTCCAAGCCTCTACAGAAAATCTAACCATCATGCAACACACCTTAAAATGCAAATGATCATATAATTAAAATACATAAATATTAAAATATAAATATGAAAATTAGTCCATGATGTCATCTAGCATGGGTGTCGCTATACCTCCTTTGATCTGCCGTGGTCCAGTACAATCTCATGTTCAAGTTTTATCAAGCTCTTAAATATTTAGATTGATAACAGGAAAGAATTGATTTCATTTGCTAATTTATTAGTGATGGAATCACCAGTCACCTACTGACTCAATCTTATATTTTCCCCAGATTAGGAATTTGAACCTTTAAAAGTTTAATGATTTAATTAAATGTAGCCCATTCCTTAGAACATTAGTTTTCTCACTTAAAAACCAAGGGCAACATTTAAACAATACAAAGTAACTTCAAATACAAGAATTTAACATTTAACTGAGCAGCATGCATTTCTGTCACCTGCCAGAAATAATTGACTGCTACTACATGGGATACAAATGTTAAAATAGTAAAGGATTATAAAGTAACGGCAGTGTTTTACCTCCTCAAACGCCTCCAATGTCTCAAAACTCAACCTGACAATGAGCATGACATGAGCGGTTTAACAACTTTCGACTAATTTGTGCTCAGTGTTTTAAGACTTGTGTAAGCATGTGTAACGAGCAGGTTTGTGATTAATTCTGTCCCATAGCTTAAAAGAAAAACACAATGAGTTAGGGATAGGGTGCCACTTGGAAGCTTCTTGGTACAGAATCGTTTATATCTAAGGCTGATCAGCCAATCACCGGGCATGGCTAATCATCTGGTCACCACCCGTTTTATCTCTATTATAAACTTAAAGAAATATTATTATGTACACTGGAACCTCGGATTGCGAGTGTTCCACAAGACAAGTAAAGATTTTTAATACATTTTTACTTGAAAAACGAGCAAGTCTTGCGCTTCTTGTTTTGATGCCGAGCGCCACGTGATCACAACTGAGCCAATGTTTTTTCTCTCGCACGCTGTGGAATTGTGGATAATCGTCCCCCCCGCTCGGTCACATGCGTGCACATGTGTACTGTTTACTATAACACTGACCACGTATGTGCGTGTAAAACATTTTATTTTGTGTCTGTAAGTGCATGTGTACTGCTCATGTGTACTGTTTCTTATAACATGTGTGTGCGTGTGTAAAGCAAAAGAAAGTCTCATTAGAGAGGCTAAAGATTAATTTTCTCCCTCTCTGTTTCAGCCCGTCGTTGTGTGTGTGCGGGCGTAATTTGATACCGTGCCCCTTCACACACACTCTCCTCTTTACACCCCCCACCCCCTCTCAGCTACACACACACGGGTGCACACACTCTGCTCTACACAGAAACACTATTTTTGCTTTATATTTTGCATTAATTATTTTTATGTATTCCTTTTTTTGGGCTGTGGAATGCATAATTTTAGTTTCCATTATTTCTTATGGGACAATTTGCTTTGAGTTGCGAGTGTTATGCAATACAAGGTTCCACTGTATATAGTTTTAAAATCGATTTTACAATCAGTGTGGCAAAACGTCTATCACCACACGCAAAATAAATTGCGATTCATAACTGAAATAGTTCCTCATCTGACCCCAGCCAAGCAAATTGCGTCGCTGTTTAACCCATGAAGTACAAGACGAGGCACACCTTGTGGTCTGGGGATACACCTCACCTATCCATACCTGGCATGAAAAGCAGGGAGAAGAGACAAGAGAAAGAGAAGTAAGACCTAGCTGTAGGTGATGTATAAGAAAATTTCAGGAGATCAGCAGTTTCTCAAATACTCAAACAAGCCCATCTGGAACCAATAACCATGCAATTATTAAAGGCACAGAGACCAGACGTTTCCCATATTCTGGTGTTTGATGTAAACCTTAACTGAAGATCTTTAGACTTACATGTATGCATTGCTCTGCTGCTTCATCACTGAATGAATACATGAAATGACCTGAGGTACAGGTGTTCCTATTAAAGTGGAATGGGATTTTATTTGAAATGATCTTTGCATGGGAGATTTCCCGCCTTATTATTATTGTGGAATGCGGAAAATGCAAATGTAAAGCAGGTTTAGCAGCAGCAGGGTTGAGGTAGTTATAGTGGTTAGGCGAGGAAAGGCTGTGGATCACATTAGCACATTTCATTTCAACGGACATTCAAGAAAACAATTGTGTGAGGTGAGAAACACAATTAGTCGGGATTTCCTTCTAGAAACGCCCCTGTCACCTAAAGACTACGTGCATGTAGTGGCTCATGAGCTTTCTCCTAAAGAGACAGTAAAACATCATCAATTATAATTAAACAGCGGTGCGTTCATACGAAAGCCATGGGTGGACAGGAAGACATTTAGCGCATGTAAACAAACATCGCATTCATTAAAATATGAAAGTAGTGCTGGGAATCTGGAATTATTATTATTATTTTTTACGTTTACACATCGATAAGGCTAAACTAACTACCTGATAGCTACTGAATTCCTCAAGGTAGTAAACTTCTTATGAAATGCTTTCTGAGCTTTTTTTTCTTTTTAAGTAGGAAAAGCTAACATTAGCTGGCTTACAATACCCGCCATGTGCAACATTAACTGACACGCACGCTAACGTTGTCAAGTGTATATGATTGCTTCCACTGTACTCAACCCACTGACCCTGCTAATCCTGATCCCTTGCCATTAAAATAAGGGCAGTGAATTCCGAGAAGTGGAGGTGAGAATTCCTGATCTAGATTACATTAATGATGACAGACTGCTACTATGGCTGCATTACACTGAATATAACAGCCAGTTGGTGTGTTTTAACAAATAAGGCGCGGTCTAAAACTATCACACACTCAATACAAACATTCCAGTTTTTTGCGATAGTAATCAGGATTTATGCATGCAAGCATGCAGTAGATTGAACAGATACCAAGACATCAAAATCCCGCTACGACACCATCGCTTAAGCACATCTGCAAAATTACAATGGAAAATCTCACCTTATTTCCCGGAGAACGGTATACCCATGCGTGAAAACAAAGGGTACAAAACAATAAAACAAATTGGTCACCGGAGATTTTGTAACAAAATCATTACGCAAAACACGCTAACCAGCATCTGTATCTAAAACGCCACGAACGCTACAGCTATCTGGCGGTTTTCTGTTTCTGTCTCCGGTGCGGCCCTCACACCAGCCCGGAAGTGCTGTCAGCGTTGTCAACAAGAAAAGCCTTCTTTCTGGTATCTGATTGGCTCTCCTGGGGTGGCGCGTGAAGGACGTTGCTGTGACGACACAGAGGTTACCTTCGTTCAACATGGGGTCGCTTAATGTTACAAATCTTTGCATGATCCCACACTTTCAAAATTCGTAATTTCCATCTGTACTACGTAACCGTCAAATAGCACGTTAATAACATTTGCTATCGTTTTTACAAATTTTTGCTCTACATTTCTAATATTAAACAGGAAAACATGGAAGTGGTATTTTAGTTAGATTATTGATTCTCCTTAGATAGATCACTATAATTAGCCTTGTTCGACCCAGTTATCTATTCGTGCACGTCCAAAGGTTGAGGTTGATACTTTATAAAATACTGCGTAAGACGCGTGTTTTCGAGGGCGCCGCTGGTGTAGTGGTATCATGCAAGATTCCCATTCTTGCGACCCGGGTTCGATTCCCGGGCGGCGCACAATCAATTTTTCATTATGTAAAATAAAACTTTGGTATTAAAATGTGGATGCACTCCTATGAGATTGACATCAGAAAATAGAGAAAAAGAGTGAGAAGGTGGAATATTTTTCGAAGCCCCCCCCCCTGCAACCCAATGCATTTTTGGAGCTTTTCACATTTAGTATACAGTAAATCTTCAACATATCGATCAATGCTAACATCAAAAGCCACCAGAAAATATTTTATCATTTCTCCAAAGCCGTCTCCACAGTGTAGCATTACAGCAACTAACATTAACGTATTAGTGAAATTTAACTGCTTGCCTCCTTGCTCCTGGTCATGATTTCTGTGCATCTAAAATCTAACCTAGGAACACTGGATATAGCTTATGACAGGTTGGGTGGCGTTACGTCGTGTCTGAGCCACTTTTAAAGTAATTCTTACATACTCTGAAAAGAGACACAAAATAGCAAACAAGGTATCAGTGTCTTTCTACTGATGTGCACTAAAGAATGTGCTTAATTATCACTATTTGGTATGATTTGGTACACAAGCTCTCACTTTGGAAAACTTTTGCTGCATTATCAGAACATCATACATAGCAAATTATCGTTTTTATCCTGATATAATCTGTTTAATTCATGCTTTCTGGGAAGTACTTTAGGGCAATAAAAGCTTGCACAGCTAGACTAAAGGCGAATATATATTTTTTTACCCCAGTGTGGTCGTGCAGCTGAATAAATCATTGCATAACCATGACTGAGTGGACACACTGAGCAATATTTTTCTTCTTTTCTTTTCTTTTCTTTTCTTTTCTTTTCTTTTCTTTTCTTTTCTTTTCTTTTCTTTTCTTTTCTTTCTTTTTAAAGTGAAATAGAGATTCTCTGATATAAATTATATGTGTTGAATATTTAATACAACATTCAGGAAGATGCAAACTGAAATGTTCAATGTATGTCATTTATACAATAACAAACTCTTCTTTTTGTCTTTTCTTTCCCACAGTTTGCAGGGGAAGTGACAGACTCCTCTTCCTCATATTAGGAAAAGCCCACTTGTCCTCACAGACATGCTCCCAATTTTTTTTCTACAGGAAAAAGCACACAATCCTTACACGTGAAGTCTAGTTACAAATTATTATTATTTGGATCTAGTGTGTAGTTTGAAATATGGCAGCAGCCAGCCATCTTTTTAAAAAAAAAAATGAATGCCTTTAATGGCTTCCTCTACATAGTCAAACTGCCTGCTGGGGTTCTTCCCATTGAGTGCTTGTGAATTATGGCAGCATGATTAATGGATAAAAAAGAAGATCTCGATTTATACATATATGTGATTTAAATTTCGGATTGACATTGATTCTTTTGCATGTATTTCCTATAGCATTCAGATCACACTTGCATTCAGGTATTTAATTATATACTTGACAGCAATCTCAGCAACAAAGGAAAAAGTTTCCAACAACAGCAATCTCAGATGTTATATCAGTCACACTCATTGTTCACATTTACACAGTCTAAAACTAAACGATGACTTTTCTGATCTCTCTTCCTCTTTTACAGCATTCCACTGTCACTCACATGTCATGAGAAAGATGCAGACCTAAACAAACCAGTCTGTTTACATATTCAAGTTGGATTAGTATCCCATTATTTTCATGTCAAAAACCTGAACGTTAAACTATTTTGCATTCAGATTTTATTCTCACTTGCCCAAACTCTTAATCCCACATGCTCAAATTGTATTTCACTGCATGGCCCAAAAAGTTCACCACGTGGATTAAACTAAGCAAATCGGTAAGAGCCTTCCACTGGATAATTACTGCAATAAATAATATGGTTCTTTAACCCTAACAGATGCAGTGAGTAGGTTCTCATTTCATAAACAATCATGTCAGAAGACATGTTCTGTGATTTTGCTAGGGTCATATTATTGGCCTGCATCAAGAAAAGAAAACATCCAAGAAAAATGCTGCAACTACTAACATTGGGTTAAGAACTGTCCAATGCATTATTAAAATCTGTAAGGATAGTGGTGAACCATCATCTTCAAGAAAGAAATGTGGTTGGAAAAACATCCTGTATTAGCATGATGGGAAATCGCTTAAATGCTTAGTAAAATATAAATAAATAAATAAAAAGACAGTAGACCTCCCTAATCCCAGTTCATCCCAAAGGTGCCCACTGGGGTTGAGGTCAGGGCTCTGTGCAGGCCAGTCAAATTTTTACACACCAAACACATCAAACCATGTCCTTCTGTAGTCCTTGCTTTATGCACTAGGTCATGTTGGAATAGAAAAGGGCCTTCCCCAAACTGTTGCCACAAAGTTGGAATCATAGCATTGTCCAAGCATTGATTCTGTAAGATTTACAGTCCTCATATTCATTAACCACAATTATGACTTTGAAAAAAATACATTTGCTGCTTTTAAATTTCTTTCCATAACCAAATATAAGTTTAAACGTAATGATTTTTAAATTGCTCGTTTGGCCCTAAAGAGCAACCCAGAGGTGACAGTGGCAAGGAAAAACTCCCTGAAATGACATGAGAAAGAAACATTGAGAGAAAACAGACTCAAAATTGAACCTATACTAATTTAGGTGATACCAGATAATATAATCATAAATAAAATCATCTGTGTAACAATGTATGCGGAATGTGACCAGGTTATCTCATTAGGTTTTTCCCCCCTATCCAATGGCACAAGCATATCACGTGACAACAGTGCAATATTTATAAGGCACAAAAATCAGGTCAAAATTTCATGACTAATATAATTCATACATTTGTGATAGAGATCAAATATATTTTAATTGCCAGCCTCGATAAGTGTTTTAGGGAATTGAACTTTCAAAAACACACAAGTGATGGCCTCTAGCACCACAGGAATGAAATTAACAACCCCCTGGATTACAGTGTAAGTGAAACAATGCAACATAATAATAAGTCGATGGATTAAGTTATAAGCACTTGAAATTACATCCATATGCAAGTTACCTTCATTTGTGTAATATTACATGTTGCCCGCTAGGTGGCAGACAATTAAAAAAATGGAGGCAGCACACTAAACAGTAAAATGATTTTCAATAAATACAAGGTCATTAAATCTGTGTACACTGCTTGCAATCAAATTTATTTACATTTTATTTATAGCACACTTTTTTATAGATGACATAGACATAAAGATTTCTCCCTAATGACCAAGCCAGAGGCCACTATACCAAGGAAAATAAATTCCTGAGACAACATGAGGAAGAAATTTAAAGAGGAACCACAGTCAAGGAAACCAAGGAAAAAGTGAAAATGCTGGCCAGAAGCTATGTTAAGGTGAAAAGTCCCAGTAATCTAAGAGAAGAGAAGAGATGAGAAAAGATGCAGAGATAGAACAAACTCAGTAAATGTGGAGGCCCTGCGTGAGAAGGGAAGCATGGAAAGTGAGCAAGATTGCAAAAATTAAAAAGGGCATTAAGTAATACAGGGAAAGCTTCATCTGGTAAACATGAATATGTTATTGTATGGTAAAACACTTAAGTGAAGAAAGTCTGGGTAAGCTGTTGTTGTTATATAATAGGATATGGGAGGAGGGTAGATTACTAGAAAACTAGAAGGATACAGTAATTATACCAATAAGGAAACCAGAAAATGATGCCAGCGTACCAGGGAACTATATACCAATCGCTTTAACATCACATCTGTAAACTGATGGAACGAATGGTAAATGAGAGCCTAGTATACTCACTGGAAAAGAGAGGTTTGATGGCTACTTATTAAAGTGGATTCAGAAAAGAGAGAAACACCATAGACCCAGTAATATGTCTAAGGCATGAAGTAAAAAAAAGCTCATATAAATAAGGAGACACTGGCTGCACTGTTTCTTGATGTGGAAAAAGCTTATGATATGTTTTGGAAAGAGGGACTATGAATAAAAATGCACATGATGGAAGAAAACTGTTTAATTGGGCAAAAGACTCTTTATACAGATGAACTATTCAGATGAAAAAAGGCTCAGAGGTATCAAGTCAATTTAAGGTAGATGGGGGGGGGGGTATTAATTAGCATACTAAGAATTGGACACAGCAATCTTAATAGCATTCTGCTTATTGTAGGTAAACAATTGGACTCTGTGATGTCTGCAATGAGAAGTGAAACTATTGAGAATGCATTGCTCTCGTGCAGGAAATATATGCAGGGGAGACTAGATGTATAATGGCACAGCTTTAAGAATGGGGAGTCATCATAAAAGACTTATCTGGAAAGGAAGCATTTAATAGTTTATTTGAGAAAGACTGGACTGGAAAGTCAGCTTTAAAGGACAAGGAAGTTGAGGGAGTGTAAGATCTATAGGTGACGGTAATGCAACTTACAGTTCTCCAACCAAAGGTGCAGAATTGTACAAAGGGGGAACATGTAGAGATCATAGAGTGTGTGGAAGCAGCAGATAAAAACAGATGAAGAGTTTGACACACAGAACAAGACAAGATCAGAGAAGGATGCATTAGACGTTTTTGTGAGGAAGGCTGAACTGGAAAATCATCTTTAAGATGCCAGGAAGGTGTGGGAGAATGAGACCTACAGTTGCTGGTAATGCAACCTACTAAATTACAACTGCCCTTAAACAACAAGGAAGAAGAAGAAGAAGAGCACCCCAGCAAAACTGTGACACTAAAAAATAAGTTTCTGAGACAACATGAGAAAGAAACCTTGAAAGGAACTAGACTCAAAGGGGTACTCAGCCTCTGTGTGGCAGGGAATATGAACCATTACTCTTCTACAATCATAACTATAGAGTCAAGTAGTAGCATGTTTGTTGGAAATATTATAATATTATTTTTAAAAAGGCAGTGTCAGTTTCTGTTATATTAAATCCTAACTTGAAACTGACCAATGAGTCAAATGACTTCTTTACACTAGAATTTATCAGCTTTATAAAAGTTTTCTTTATCTCTTTATCTACATTTAGGCAGACACCCTTATCTAGAACAACTTACATTTTTATCTCATTATATATCTGAGCAGTTGAGGGTTAAGCGTATTTCTCAAGCGCCTCAACAGCGGCAAACTTGGTGATTGTGGGGTTTGAACCTGGGTTCTTCGCAATAGGCCAATGCCTTAGCCAATCAGTTACCCCAGACAAAACATAGCATATTAATTTGCAGATTAGGTTAATGTTAAGTGAATGTTGCTTTTGTGACATATGTGTAAAGAGTGTTTACATTTGCTGACAAGATCAGATGGATGACCAAGATAAAAAAAAAAAACAACAACAATATATATATATATATATATATATATATATATATATATATCACAGTTGAAAGTGGACCACTGTTTTGAATGCAACCTCAACAATGCTGTCTGCTGTGATATCTGGCTCCTGTGATATCGGACCCAGTTCCTGATTCTATCAGACACCAGCAATCTTATGCAATCTTTTTGCTTCTGCCTTAAAGACATCCAAACATATTACATCTATCAATGGTCCATATCCAAATGCACTCCCCACTGAACGTTTTTGTAACAACATATACACATTTTCTATATACTGAAACTACAAATTGAAACTATGCACTGAAAATGTTTAGGTTTTGAGAGCAAAACTATGAGATTGAGATGATCCATCAGTCTTTTCATTTCTGATGTTTATAACTACTGTAGTCTAAAACAACTTAGAAGATGGTACCTTAGCTTTTGGATGCATTAGATTACTGATACACTGATCAGCCACAGGTTTGCAACCACCAACCCAATATTGTTTAAATCACACATGTGCTGCCAAAGTAGCTTCACCTCTTAGACTAGACCTCACAAAGATGCCTGCTTGGATTGAGATATGGGGAATATGAAGGCAACACTTTACATTTTTTGTCATTTTCTTTAACGCCAGGGCACATTATCTTATTAGGGAATATGATTGCCATGGAGAGACCTGGTCTGCAATGTTTATGTAGGTGGTATATACTAATGTAACATCTAAAGAATGCCAGGACTCAAGGTTTCCCATCAGAACATTGGTTACAGCATTACATTGCTCCAACAGCTTGCCTTCTTTCATTCTGGTGGCATATTTTCCACAGGTAACTGGTGCATAGGCATTGAGACCTTCACTTGATGTGAAAGAAAAAAGGATTATTCAGACAAAGTCCAAGTTCTTCCATTGACCCATCGTCCAGTTCTGATGGGCCAATCGTAGGATCGTTCTGCAGTGGATACTGGTCAACATGAGATCAAGTTACTATCCCTCACATATTTATTATCAAAGAACAAAATGCAATACAAAACTGTGACATTAAATGTGCAATTACATATTTGAATTACTATTTAATCTTGTATTATTCTTTTATTACTACTGTACTGTATATGTTCATTCTACTTTGTTATCTTTTTTTTTTTTATCACTGACTCAAAGAATTTTTAAGTGTTTTCTTGGCTTCTCATGTTAAGAGTCACCAAAGCGGGCCAACCCATCCACATATTTGATCTGGAACACACTTTACTCCAGATGCCCTTTCTGATTCAACCCTCCGTATTTTATCCATATTTGGAATTGACTTTCACTTTCATGGCCTGGTATTCTGTAAGAAATCTACAGTCAGCTAACTAAATGACCATGCCATAACTTACAGTGAGCTTCCATCTTTAAACACTTACTTATAGTCAGCATTTATATAAAAACACTAACCTATTTTAACCTATTTTTCATATTTACATAATAACTCTACTTAGATTTCAGATCAGTATTCAGCTTACATTCATCATTGCCTTTCTATGGTCAGCTTTCATATTTAAAATTACATAAAATACTTTAGTTTAATTTTAGGCTTAAAAACGAAAAAAACTAACCTAAAGCTGTCATGCTTGTATATTCCGCTTCAGTGCTAATATGCATTAGTGATCATCTTCCATATTTAAATACTGACCTGCTTACATAATAATCTTAATAAAAATAATTTAAATATTAAATCAGCTTACACATTTAACTTCCCTAATTAAATATTAACAGCTCCCAAACCTAAATGATGAAAAACATTTAGAGCAAATATAAGGTGCACAAATTGTAAACAACTGTCTAACTGTTTTACATGTGGGTTATTTTGAGATAGGAGATACAGGACTAATAACAAGTCATTATTCTTCCAAATTCTGATAAATATTTGGGTTCAACAAGATGTGGAGAGTTGTTTATACAGTTTATACTGGATATACAGTTTTACCTACCTGCATCAATAACACATGCTTTAACTCAGCTGAAAACAATCCAAACTGAAAACTACCTCAGTTGAAAATGCTACTAAGCAGAAACAACTATAACAAAGCAGGTGCAACTGCATTGCAGGCGTCTTCGCAAACTGGGAGTGGGAAAATCATCTAAAATATATACCACCAGACCTCAAGGAGCCTTCCACTTTTCAATTAAGCATAGACTAAGTGGCTGGTGAATTAGGAATAGGAATTCCTTTGCACTGGTGGTGAGACCACAGGGAAGAATATGTCCATTGAGGCTGGGCTCCCTTTGAGATCTATTTGGGCTTAAAATGGTTGAGAGCAAAGAGAAGGATTAGAGAACAAAAAGATCCTTCTCTGTCATCAAAGAGGATCTTCTTCATGGTTCATCCCTGTCCTGCTACACGCCTACCAGCAGGTCTTAGCACCACTAGGAATAGAAGAGTGTGTAAGAAAAAGGAAGATGAGGACAGAAAGAGAGGTCATAGAAATAAATTGTGAGACAAGGAAACTGTGTAGAAAGAAAGTAATAGAGAGAAAAAGTAGAGGGCAAAGAAAAACAGACTAAAATAAAATGAGGAAGAAAAGGAGAGAAGTGGCTAAGAGGTGGGGTGCGGATTTCAAAGGTAATCTTTAACTTTAAGCCCTGCAGACAGACTAAATGTCCCCTGCCGCTATCTCTCTGCAGTTGTCTGGCCCAATATGTTGCTTTTTGCTCCCAGTAGTATGCCATTCTTCCTGCCCCTTTGTGCTTGAGGGCATTTTAGGAGCATTATTCATGGACTAGCTAAGCACAAGGATAGAAAAGCCTTTGAATGGCCTCAAGAGAGGGCAACATCAAATCTGGACCGCTGGAAAACAAATACCTGCTTTGTGTGTAGAGCTCATCATGCCAGGTCAGGGTCGCACACGTCTGGCTGAAGAAAAGACAGTTCAGAGCTCGTGTAGTTAGCCAAAACATTAACATCCAATTGTGATTGGATGTAAATTCTTTCCAGAATTTCCATTTTCTTTCATGTTTAATTAACTTGCATTTTGGCATTTAGTATAGAAATACATTTTTATTAGGGTTTCATTTCATATGATAGTTCTTACTGCAAATAACTTGTATGACATGAGCAGTTCAACAATTTTTCAACATTTAAGTGCACCTTTCTTTGCACCCTAGGCATCACATGTTACACAAACATCAATTACATCATCATGATTAAAGCTACATATAAAGGTTAAAGGTGGAAATATTGGTGGAAATACTTAGTAGTAGTATAAGGGAATCATCACATCTTTTTGGATGTTTTCTGGCTCCTATCAGTAGATTATTTTCATTACTGGCAATACATTTAAATTCTCCTGAAAATAAACAAACAAACAAAAAAATGTAAGTAGACTAAACAGTGATTTTAGTAGTTAGCACTGCTGCCTTGCACCTCCAGGGTTGGGGGTTCAAATCTTGCCTCCAAGACATGGTTGATTGGAATTTCAAAATTCCTTTTTGGGTGTGAGTGTGTGCTTTTGCCTTGCGATGGATTGGCTTCCCATCCAGGGTGTACCCCACCCTGTGCCCTAACTTCAGGCCCCCTGTAAACCGACACAGGATAAGCAGTTTAAATAATACATGGGTGGATGGAATGATAATAGTCATTATATTTGGATGCTTAATACACATTGTCTCAAACCAATATCAGTGCTTTCATAATACCCATTCATAGGTAAATAAGCATAATTTAAATGAAAATTTTAATGCTATAGTATACAAAACATTGTAGTCTGTTGCAAGCTCCCCATATTGTGGCTGCTTTCAACTGGCTACAATGTTTTGCATACTATAACACTAAGATTTGCCTTCACTGGAATTTAGCAGCTCCAATATTTTCCAGCATGACAGTGCCCTGTATACATAAACCAATCTGTATGATGACATCGTCTGCCAAGGTGGGTGTGGAAGAACCCAAGTGGCCTGAACAGTGTCATGACCTCAAGCTCAATGTACATCTCTAGGATGAATTGGAATGCCAACTGTGTACCAGGCATCCTTGTTTGACAACCATGTCTAACCTCAATAATTCTCTTGAGGCTGAATGGGCAAATCCTTCGAAATCTAGTGAAGAACCTCCCCAGAAAAGTCAAGGGCATTACACCAGCACTTGTGGAGAGGGGGGGGGGGGCACAAAATATTACATTAAATGTTTAAAAGGCACATAGGTACTTTGGCCATACAGTTTAATACAGGATAAATCCTAGGATAGAGCTGAGGAGAAATAATTGAACCAAGAAGAAGCCCATTCCCATCTCACAGAGTGAAAGTTTTTTCTCTGATAATTTGGATTATGGTTTTGGAAGACTTACATTTTTTGGGTCAATGTTTTTTGGCACATATCAGTTAGTGTGTGTGTGTGTGTGTGTGTGTGTGTGTGTGTGTGTGTGTGTGTGTGTGTGTGTGTGTGTGTGCGTGTGCGTGCAAGAGCCTCTCTCTCTCTCCATGTCTCTCTCTGTCTCAATCAATACAATATGTATACTATATCTGTGTAATAAAAAGACAAATAAACATTTATAGTAAAAGAAATCGAAATTTCATGCACATACACATCCTGCCTTACAAAGAATAACCAATAGTGCCTTTTAAATATTACATTCATTGAGGGGTGAGGTTGTGACCTTTGTCTGATACACTGTGAAAGGTGTTACTCTGTCTTCATTATACCAGCCATTCCAGATTCCAGTACACATTTACAGCCCATTCAAACAATGCAAACAATTTATGGCCCAATATAACTGTTAGGAATAAAGGCCTATCACTCCACTCAACCTCCCAGTGAACTAAACCAGAGTTCAGATCCAATTAAAGAGGTCAGTTGTGAGCACATCCTGCTGGTGGAAAAAAGACACAAGCTGGAATAGGGGTAGAAAAGGGGTGGGACTTGAAAGAAGAACAGGAGTTTATCCTTGCCTGAGGCTGTGTTCCAAATAATTATTTAAAAATCTTGGAATGACTTAACAGTAATTTAATTAGTTCAAGTAGTGCTTTGTCACTGATTCTAGCAATAGTGATTAGGCACAAACCCAGTGCAATAAATGATTTGTTTTTAACAGAGCTTAATTATAAATTTTCTGAACATTTTAAACATTTGTATCCTTTTTTATTTTACATATCTGTGCCAATTTGGAACACTGACTTTTAGGTTTTAAAAATTTCTCATGTTTCGTTTTATCACACTACTTTCACTCTTGCCCGATTGGTTACGGATCCCATACTTTATGTTGACTTGAATTTGATGTAATATCAAAATAATGTCTATATTGACCCTGTAAAAGCTTTATGAACTTTGGTCATATATGGCTTAATAAAATTGATCAGTGTGTACTTGAAGAATCACTAGCTTGAATGGACTGTTAATTTCTAAAGTTCTGCATCTTATCTACAATCAGTGCATTTTCATGTGTACAGTAGGTTCATGAGAATTTTACCAATATCTCTGATCACTTTTTTACAAATAGTAAATTACACCCAAGTTACTATTGGGAAGGAAATGAAAAGGATGTAGCATTAACCTCTTGTTTAGTGAATCTGCCAATGTGTTGTTGCTTGTTTCTGTGGCAGGATGTGTGTATTCTCTGCCTCCAAAGGCCATGTCAGATCAAAGAGCCGGTTAAGTGGTCAGTGTGTCAGAAAAGGGGAAAGTGCGGTAAATGGTTCAGCCTGGCCTCAACAGCCTGCAGCTACTACACATAACATAGTTCTAACCTCCTGGAGAACTTAGATTTTTCAGCTTTTTTCTTTTTGTAAATTTAATATGTCATTTATTGATCTATCATTTAAAAATCTAATAAGGAAATTAGATATCATTTAAAGTTTTCAGTTGATAATGAAAGGCCAATCAGTAACTATACTTAGTTAAAGTTTTATTGATTGATTATTCTAAACCCTATAGCAAATATTTGTTGCGGTTTATTGAAATCGATTCCTTGTCAAGGGTGAGACTTTAAATGTCTTTACTTAAAAAAAAATAAGAACAAACTTTTTTTCTGATTAATTTTTCTGATTACCAAAGCTAGTAACGGGTTTAGCATAATTTATTTTAAGTACAACTAGGCAGTGGTGGGTTAAAGATCTAACACAGAAGTGGTTCTCTGGCAGCCAGGATCTTCGGGATTATATTGTTGACATTTAAAAAATAAATACATTTTAATGTCATATTATTCGAATAGTATTATCACTATGTTTAATTTTTTTATGACAATAACTGCAGTATTCTTATATAAAACGGAGGGCCAGTAAGCAGTCCTCTATGCCCAGCTGAGAGACGATGTGAAGCCTGAAGGCGTGAACAAGCGGTACTTATTAAAATACAGGAGCTGTCCGTCCGCTGTGGTGCTGAAACTTTTCAGCGGACGTTATTATGAAGCAGTTATGCCATCTCTTTACATTTAACTTTAATACGTCTTGATTGGGGGTTACTTAATGTAGTGCTGAATAAAGCTGTTAGAAATTAAAACTGTGTTTGGTCAGTTAAATCATGTCCATTTTTGGGGACTTAATTTAGTGCTCTAGCGGTCAGTTTGCAAATTCTGGTTGCAAATATTAAATAAATCGACCACAACTGTTAGTCAAGATTTAAGGTTTAATTTGTTTCTTTAAACATATTTAACTTTGTAGACTTACAGTTCCGGTTATAAACAGTAATAAACATTGTGGAGTAAAATGTAAGAAATGTAAGAAAATACAGGAATAGTCGAGACATGATTAAATACATAATTGTTATACACATACAAAATGTTTAACTGCCTTAGGTGCATTACAATTCAGTTTGTATTATTGTGATTAGTATTAATATGAAGTGGTTTTATTCACTAAATAGGTCTCATAAGCTTTGGAATGGAAGGCATATCATATCTTCTTTACAATTTCTAATCGGTTTCTACAAGCATTGGAAATGGAAGGAATGCACAGCAATATGTAGTTGATTAATTCAAACCCATTCTAAAACAAATCGTGTACCTCATTCAAGTCATTCAAGTATTTTTAGTTTAATGTAAAATATATAATTTAGTGTACGTTACAACCCTGCATAGTGTATATCACAATTTGACAGTTTTAGATGTCTACTATATATTTCAGTGAGATGTGGATTACAGTGAGATGTGCATACATATTTACATTATTTATTTTTATTACTTTTTTGGACAGTGTTTGTAGCCAGTGCTTAGTGGAGAGAGAGAGAGAGAGAGAGAGAGCGAGAGAGAGAGAGAGATCTGTCTGTTATGTGTATGGCGTTTACTTGGGAAAGGAGGAATACTTGTTCAGGGTCCGCACGCGCCCTCTCCTGGTAATAATAAAAATACACATAATCAAGGTGTAAATCTGTAAGCTTTGGACGTTGGACGCAAATAGCCTACTCTACAAAGGCTTCGGTGTGCTGCAAAGTCTGAAAGTAGAAATTATTCGTTAAACCATAGGGTAAGTCTAAATATGAATTGCGACTTGGCAAATTAATCCGAGAATGTTGTTATCGTGCAGTTACAAAAGGGAATTATCAAGCAATTAGCCTACATCGTCACTGTCTCAAATTTGTCGTGTTGCGTTTTCAGTGACTAGGGTTAAGAAGCGAAAGATGTGCTTGAGAATTATAAGTATATTGAATCTCTGGTTAAGTTGCTGAAAACGCACTTGCAGTGGCTCAGCTCACCGTGTCTCTGATGTTGGCCGCCTGTTGAGTGGGTCTCTGCTGGACGCCACGCTCACCTGACGATTTCTCCAGCAGCGCGCTAACGACATGCAGGTTCACCGCGGGGGCAATAAACTCACCCCATCCTGTAGAGGCACATCCCAATGCCTCCGGGCACAGACCATACAACTGTTTTAGTCTTCTCCTCCAAAAAGGCCTTTTCTGTGTCTCATCCTCCCTCGCGCATCTTAATTTCCTTTGAATACAGTGTCACTGGATTATGTAGCTCAGAAACATTGGAGCTACGTCCGTACGTAGCATATAATTAATACCTCCAAGTTTGCGATGCGAAAATAGTTAGGCCTCGATGGACCGCTAATGGAAATTGGAACATACTGTGACCAACTTAATGCATACAAAATAAGAAAATACTAGGCTAACATGTATGAAAATGTCTCTATTTCAATTCCACTATTTAGGTGTCTTAAATTCTACTGTCGCCCAACGACACCAACTGAAAGAAAACATACACCAATTGATAAGTAGTTTTACTCAAAACTGACATCACTGCAATTAGGAATTTTGATTACATTACGTAAAAAACTCAATCTCACTTCAAAACGAATTTTATTAATCAGTTCATGTAAGAGTAACTAGCTAGTGTAACCAAATTAGTATCAACACAGCACCTGAGAAAATCCATTAAATGATGATGCTTGATTACAGTTTGCCACTGCTGGAAAACCAATATTTTACCTATGCAATTCATTTCTTAATAGACGTGCTGTTAAGGGTTTTTGAAGAACAGCCGAAAAGGTGAATAAGATCGAGTTCCCGATCAGGTCATAAGACTATTGCCGTATCTGTAATGTGTAACGTTACCTACACACTGCAATCTGTTTTTGTGTGTTTCCACTGCATAGTTGAACTCCACCAGCTTGAATTTAATAAATGTCCTTCCAGGAAAAAAACAGGGTTTGCTTGAGATTGAAGTTGAACCCCAGCAGGTTTGCCTTTTCTTCCACGTGACATTTGCCTCTTTATTTATGATGTTTTTCCTCCCACTGACGGAGAAAATTTCTGACTTGGATTTTTCACTCCACAATTGATTTGACATGGATATCCAATATCCCTTTAAGCATAATCAAACGGGCTCTCTGGCCATATCTCCCCCCACAGTTTCTGACGGAATTGAGTTACAGCGCAGGTCCGCTGTGCTTCATCATCACGGTTTATTTGGAGAGTAGAACATATCATAACAGAGTTTATTAACCATTGTAAAACAACTGCAAGTAGAAAGTCATATAGCCTATATGGGAACAATGTACCATAGTCACCTTGTATAATAATAATAATAATAATAATAATAATAATAATAATAATAATGCCAAACCACAATAAATTAACACGAACATATTTTCATATGAAGGACTATTATCTTTAAACATGGCCAAAACCAATTTGTGGACCTGAGCGTTTACTTCCATGTTTTTATATAAAGCAAATAAATAAATGACTATAACAAACAGAAACTCTTAAATATCTTAAATATGTTAGTATGTGCTACATTCTAATGATTATCAACATTACAATATTTTAAAGCTGCTCTTTGGTTTACTGTATTGTTTGTGTATCCCTACCAAATCCTATTTTATGTGGTGATACTAATGCATATTTTTGCAGTATACAGTGCACTACCCACGTGTTTAATTTGTCTCGCTTTTTAAAAAAAATTATATGGCTTGGTGAACAACTTGGTATAAGTAATAAGATGATAACAGGCTAATGTTAAATAACGTAGCCTACATTTGGTAATCGTCATATGCTCGTAGGTATGCAGGACAGGAGGCCGTACACCTTGGAGTGAGTTGACAGAGTTCCAGAGTAACAAGGAAATCAGAAAGGTCACGGATGCCCCTTATATTGAATTAGTGTAGCATCACGAGGTGCCCTCCGAAGTGCTTCCCCTGTGAAGTTTGGTTTTTAGAATAAGAACAAGTTGCGTGTTAGCACGTGAATGGCCTCCCGTGTTCCGGCCGCCCTTCCCTCCCGCGCGCCTTTGTCCCCGCGGTGCTGCGCTAACACAACATTTGAAGTTGCTTTTCATGCTCACAAAGACCGAGAGATGTTAATGTAGCCAATAAGTGCTTAATGGGGACCTTATTTCCATCGCTCCCTTTTGTTCCGTTTGCTCTCAATGATCTCTTGAGACTTTAGAATAATCCATGCAACTAAACTTAATGTAAGCAGGCAAACTAGCAACTACAAAACAACAGCAGTAATAATAATAATAATAATAATAATAATAATAATAATAATCGCAACAAAATAATAGAAAAAGTACTGATGATGATTGCATCTGCAAATGTATAAATAATAAAATGATTTAATATACATTTATAATCTACAATTCATAGTTATGTGCTTGGTATTTGAGATTTATGCTTTGAACGTCACAGGAAAATGCATGGACAGGAAAGAAAATAATAACCCCGGGATTGTATGAGTTGTTCAGAGCAAATGCGTCAGGTGGATGTGAGGAAAACTGTGCCCAAAGTGAGAATGAACATCCTCTTGCGCTTTTTGCAGCATGATCTGTATAGATTTGCGGGCTTTATCCGCGTCTCTCGAAGCAACCAGTGAAAATTTGGCTCATAATTCAGTGAGACTCTTGGACCCCGAGAGACCAGGACTTACTTATTTAACTGTCGACACGTCGCTGTACAGATTATTCCCGATGACAGCTGACGTATTTGTCATATTAGTCCCTTAAGTGAATAGGACAAAATAAATTGGTAAGGGTTTATCGCAAGAAAATTGTAACCGACCGTCATTAAGTGTGGGGTTATCTTTAATCAAATGCACAAAGCTTTAGTACCAGAATCATTGCTGAATTCACATTCCCTGGTGTCTTATAATTTTATCTCATTTATTCTCTGCTTAAAAGACGTGTACTGTGGCCCGGAATGTTAAGTAGACACAATGTTGTGCTCCTGTTGTCTGTGATGAAAAAGCAAAAGACTAAGCATTGTTTTCTTTGATAGCAGTCGTCCAGTCCGTGATCGATCGGGAAGTTTCAATGTAGTCCTGAAGGAAATGATTTGATTGACGCGAGGATCTCGCTGTACAAAAAAGAGGACCGCTAAGATATAAAAAGAGAGCTTGTCCTAAATTCCAGATCACATAGAAAGTATTCGCTAGAGAAACAGAGGAAAGGGGAGATGTGTAAAGAACGGTGAAAGACTCAGAGAATACGGTGCATAGGCCTACTGAATGTCACAAAGGTATAAATAAATGCCATTCACAACTGCATCCCTTTCTTACAGACAGTTGTAGGGCACTTGCGGCGTCATACCCTGCTGGGAGCCTCGCGTTTTGCTCCTTTCACCAGACGTCTACTGCGACTCTACTTTTTAAAACCGTCAATAACTACTGTACATTACAAGTGCAATAATAAGACTTCTGATATCGAATATTGTATAGGTATTTTACTGCTTACGCGGTTACCTGAATGCATTTACATACATTCAATAATCAGAGCAGTGGTAACAAACCTTATGAAATCAAAATAACTCACATCATTTATTTTACGGTCTATTAAACGATTTTTTTCCACAAATATACCGTGGATGCTTTTATCAGTGTCGTATCGCCTTGAACCCTTGAGGTCACGGCACAAGAAAACTTTACATATTTGGACCAATCAGCGAATGCCTTAGGGTCTCAAGACCCTCCCTCTCTCGGCCAATCACAGGCCCCAGTGCGCTGCAAGGACACAACTCTTCAACTGATAAAATGTTTCGCTACCGAGCGTCGACTCAATCCACACAACAAGTGCGTCCAAACGGCTGGAGAAAGCAGTGCTGACTTCTGAATTGTTTTTCAGAATCATCATCATTTCTTCTAGGCTGGATATCACTCGCCAACTTCTGAGGACTTTTCTGAGTTATTTTTCATACGAAGTTGAAGTTCGGACGGATTACAGTGACTTCTCGTTGACCTAAATGATAACGGGCAAAACCGACACCTAACCTTAAATAGATTCCGCCTGGATCTCTAAATCTGCAGTTAATTTCACCGTTAACTGGCATCGTTGCTGTTCCTTAGGAATTCGGGACATGGCCGCCTTAGCAGGGGGCATTCCCAGGATGGTGCGCCCCACGCCACCCCAAAACTACCCGAGAGGGGGCTATTCGCTCGAAGGTATGAAATTAGCATTACTTCCGTTAATTCACAAGCCATAACTTGTAATTAAAAAATATATATATAATAATTGCTCCTATCTGTTGTCAATGCCTCAGATGGAGTGTCTTTACAATCATAAATTGCGGGTTGGTTAACAATAAAAATGTGAGCAGAGGATGAATGTATTAAGATAGAACCTGGCGAATTCTGGAAGTGACACTTCAGGTTTTTTTTTTACTTTTAATAAAATGGTTATTTTATATATTTATTTTTAATGAAGCCAACTGCTTATGGTTTAATAAAAATGAGCATCAGATTGTATGTTGTTGAAGAAAGTTCTGAAATAATTTTGGGATTACAGCAATAAGATTTTGTAGACATTTATAGATTATTATTATTATTATTATTATTATAACAAGTTATAGTACTTTTGGGTTGTATCACATTTGGACTCCTTTATGGTGCTTAAATGATGGTTATTGCTACAAGAAAAAAAAATGACAACAACAATTCTGTAATATTTCTTGCAGTTTCCACACCTCTAGGCCAGGGCCGAGTAAACCAGCTCGGCGGTGTATTCATTAACGGACGCCCGTTGCCAAACCATATTCGCCATAAGATCGTAGAAATGGCGCATCACGGGATCCGGCCGTGCGTCATCTCGCGCCAGCTGCGCGTCTCACACGGCTGTGTGTCCAAAATCCTGTGCAGGTACCAGGAGACTGGATCCATCCGGCCTGGCGCTATCGGAGGTAGCAAGCCGAAGGTACAACGTTGGTAACTTGATGAGTTCTGCAATAATCCTCAGAAATATGCCTTTAAGATATTTTTGTTATTATGTTTTTTGGAAACCGTCTATCCAAAATGTCATAATCTCTTAAAAAAGCATAATTATATAATATGTAAGACAGCTCTATAATATCCAAGACACTTGCAATGCAACATACATGTTCAGCTGGTTATAGATTGAAGATATATGCAACAGTTCTTTTTATCCAAATTTATCAGGGAGTAACCAACAGTATTTGATCGAAACTTAAAAAAGCAAATCTTTTAACATTTGTTGAAGTTTTTATCGGACATAAATATAATGTCAGTAAAATAATTCTGTGGACAATTGAGATAAAATACTACTGGGGAGAAAAAAGTAACTTTAGTGAAAAGAATGAGAGTTCTCCATTTTACCGCATCACTGCAGGATATATTTCAGTTGTGTTGACATTAACAGTGATTCACTGTGCACGTTTTATCAATTTAAAGCAGAACACAAGTCCAGACGTGGATAAAAAAATCGAGGAATACAAGAGAGAGAACCCGGGTATGTTCAGTTGGGAGATCCGAGACAAGCTGCTAAAAGACGGCATCTGTGACAGAAACAACGTACCCTCAGGTACTCGGTGTATAATTAATTACGCTTTTCTATTTATTTGCAAAAAAAATTAACTGAAGGTAAATAGTATATTTAAGCTATAACGAAGAGTAGTTTCTATAAAATTATTAGAGAATAGAAGATAGTATTATTAGTAATTAATAGTACTAGTTACTAAATAATAGTATATGGACAGCGTGTTACACAAAATAAAGTGTGTGTAAAGTACAATTATTAAATACATAAAAAGTTTAATTAATTACATTAAAGAAGAACTAAACCATTTGTAAATTCTAATATATATAATAGGTATTAAATATAGGTATATGTATATATTTTCTATAGCCAAAGATGATTGTAACTGTTACAACCTGTTGCTCTCCAGTCAGTTCGATCAGTCGCATACTGCGCTGTAAGTTTGGCGGAAATGGAGAGGATGAGGAGGATGATGATGAAGTTGAAAAGAGGGAGCTTGAGGAAAACGAAAGACGTGCTAAACACAGCATTGATGGTATACTGGGAGACAGATGTAAGTTTTTGTTTAGTTCTACTTTTTGACGTTTTGCTGCTATAAATGGGGCATACAGGTAATGGGAAAACAGCTGTAATTATTATTTCGACGTGCATGCAGTACGTTGACAATACAACATTATTATTATTATTATTATTATTATTATTATTATTATTATTATTAATAATAATAATAATAATAATATAAAGTGATTTCAGTACAAGTATGGCCATTATTGGAACTATAATGTTCTTGACATATTATTATTATTATTATTATTATTATTATTATTATTATTATTATTATTATTATCCAATGGTCACTGGTTGTTACAATGTATATTGTGTGTGATTACAATTAGCGAACATTCGAAACTTCCCGCTACCTCAATCCGTTGCAATACGGTCAGGCTTCAGTTTGCACATAGCAGATATACGAATTAAACAGCTGAGTGAGGACTGTTGTAAACCTCTCTCAGTTAATTAATATTTTAACTTGTGAAATTTCGTTCGCTAGATTTAAAGAAAAATACGTGTAAATAATATATACTTCTGGTTTATAGTTAGTTAGAAATTTCCAGGTTAACGTAACGGGCCAAGAAGCAAACTGTGCAGGAATCAGTTAATCAAACATTTGTCCAAGAGCTGCGCGCTGAAAGGCGGCTCCGCTGTGCACAATCGGACACTTGAGGATGAACTTGAGGAAACAAAAGCGCGCGAGTCCATGAGCCTCACGCTCCGCTTTCACGTGCACAAAAGCGTTTTTTTGTGCGCACAAAGGGCGCTTAGCTTTATAAAAATGCAGAGAATGGCAGCAAAAAATGGCCTAACAAAAAGACGCTGAGAAGACATTATAGACGACCAATGAGAGATGAATCATAAAGGGCTTTAATAACGAGCATTTTCGCAAAGCTCGCGGCATCGACGAAAATTTTCATTTTCTTCTGCAAAACATCTCCGTGGTAACTTTTCCGTAAAAAGAAATCACACATTAGTGAGGAACTAAGCAGCAATATCTTCAGCAGTTAAACAAAAACGAATGCTATACTCGTCAGAACTGTTAGAGAGACAGATTGTTCGGTTAATGATGATAAGAATATACCCGTAATATTCAATAAAATATTCTTTTCAATTTTTATTTGAATTCTTATTAAATATACCTTTCAAGCAAATGAAATAGTTGTCTAAACTACAGACAAAACGTGCTAGCCATTTAGGCTTTCCATATGTCACTACTTAGAGGCTTCAAACGTTTCTCAAGGATTAGGCCTATCATGGATTTTACAAATTATATTTAGTTAGTAACACAGGTTATTAATCCCAGACTCCTCTCTTAGATGTAAAGTGTAACTTCCGCACAGACAGTAATAGCCACTGGGTAATACGCGTTTCTTTTCACAGAAAAAAACTCTCTGTTTAAACTTGGAACCCAATCCAGGCCCCGTTTTTAAAAAAAAACCCAGTTCTCGGGGAGACGAGTGTGCTCCCGACTTCGGGTCTACAGTAAACCTTGGCGATTAGGTGGGATCGGATCAGGTTTGCGAAAGCACCACGTTGTGCTCTGTGATCGCCATTAAAACCTCTGCCTCTTGATTAAAATCGAGCCTCCTTAATCGTCTCCATTCTTAAAGCCCCGCCCATTCGTCTCCGCCCATGGCGCGCGCTTGGTCTCTCCCTTTTGCATTAGGCGCGGGAATCAATTCATAATTATTTCAACAAACTTGTCTGGATATTTTTTCCCGTAAATACAGAATTGATACAAGTAATCACAATACACAGACAAAGAATAATGTATTAGTACAGTTAAACTAGTTAAGATGTACATGTCAAGAAAATTTATATTTTTAGGCGGATATAAAATAACATTGTTTTTTTTGCCAGTATACAAACTTCTTAACGAGTTATGTATTTATTTATTATTTATGTATTTATTTAACGCATAATATTCTCAAAATAAATAATAATAAAACGAACTAACTAACTAACGAACTAACTAACTAACTAACTAATATATAATTTGCGAATTTGCCAGATGAAAGTTGCATAAAGTCACATGAAAGTGGTAATTCAACACTCAAGAGTTTATTCAACCCTGTTAGTGTTTTTCTTTTCTTTTCTTTTTTTTTGGAGGGTGACAAACAATTAACTTTTGTCCAAATGCAAATGTGTGCACATCATAAAAGTCCAATCCCTCCTCACTGTGTCCTGAGCTCTACTGACAGACTGTAAAGTTTTGCCCTCTTTTGTCTTTTTAGTTTATTTACTATGAGGTGACTCAGGAGAAGCAGTATTTCACTTGCTGTCTCTTTCAGCCAGGCTTCTGGTTGTTGCTCCTTTTTTATGGTGCTCAATTAAAATCTGAAAAGGGCGTTTTCAGTATCAAGAGGGAGTGGTCTGACCAAATATTGATTAAGTAGGTGCTTGAGTCTATAGTTGTCAGTGAGTAGGCCCTGTTGGCCCACTGCCCCCACTCCTCAAAAACCTATTGTTGGGATCTCTTTAAGTGCTGAGATCAAAGCATGCGCCTTTAAGATTTATTTGTCTGGGAAAAGCCAGGGCAGTGGAACAGGAGACTGAATCATCACTGTACTGTAGGAGTGAAAGTTTAATTCACGAGAAAGTGAAAATTTAATTACTGATGTAGTGGATATGATTGGTTGGGAATTTATAGTGGATATGATTGGTTGGGAATTTATTGATGGCCTATCTAGTTTATGAAAGGATTTTGTGATTTTGAAGGATGTCTGTGGATGTGGGAAAATTTTATTAAACGTTTTTTTTAAAGAATCTATCTATCTATCTATCTATCTATCTATCTATCTATCTATCTATCTATCTATCTATCTATCTATCTATCTATCTATCTATCTATCATGTATGTGTATACATACTCTTTCTACTGAATTATATTCTCTAATTTGTTTATTTTTTGTATACATTAACAGAAAAATTTTGTATGCTTTTTTTTTTTTACATATTCTTGGAACACAAGCCTTATAACATATTTAAATAAAAGGGCATTTCCCCCCTCCATAACCTGTTGGGCTATGGTGCATATATTAATAAAGATTTTCTCACAAAGACTAAATTGGATGAGTGCATTCGCTCTTTTCCCTTATACTATTAACTTTGGGAAAGCTGACAATTCTTGAGCCTCATTTAGCTAATTAAAAGTAACTAAAGTCATCAAAGAGCAATGGCCCGGCTCTCTCAGACTTTCATTTTATGGCGGGCAAGAAAAGAAAACTCAGAAATACAAACAGTCAAAGGGATCAAGTTTTTTTTCTTCTTTCTTTCTTTTTTTTCCGAAAGGGAGTCCTGCCGAGGCCAATTGAATAAGCTTAGTGCCTTCAGATGTGCCATGGTGAACGCAGTCAACATGTAATAATTAGTTTCATTGAGGAGCATTCCAACAATCTGCTGCCATTCTCCTGAGGCCATTGTCCCTCCCGCAGGCCAATAGCTAGGAAGACAGAGAGAATCAACTGCTAACAAAACATGAAAGAAAGCGAGGAGGACTTTGTTTGTGTAAATAAAGTGGGGGGTGCTGGCTCGCCACTATTCTGGCAAGGATATCACTCAAAAGAGAGAGAGAAAGGCTGAGAGAGCATTGAGAGAGTCCCTAATAGAGTGCAAGGGAGAGAGAGAGAGAGAGAGCAAGTAAAATGCAGTAAAATGAGAATGGCATTTGTGTCACTGATATATAAACTGGAACAGTGAGAAATATGTCATATGAGCACAACTGCTGTTATATGATTTTTTTTAGATGCCTCTTTGTAGAGTTTTTTTTAGGGCGAGTAATATTTTAAAGTTTGGTTGTAAATGCTTGATGCATTTTTAGAGTACATTTGTGTACAAAGAGAGGGGAAAAGAGAGAAAAAGAAAGACAGGACTGTGTTCGTGATCAATAAACAAGGGGCCTAGTCTTCCTGCTGGAATGCTTTTCTCAGTCATGACTCTGAAGCCCTGCAGGCAGAGAGATGCAGCAGTAAATTCATCCCTGTTCATCCCAGTGTTCTCTCTCTCTCTCTCTCTCCATCTATCTCTTTTGCTCTTTATTTTACATGTGGAATCAACTGAACATCCAAAAACACAATGAACTTTACAAATACTTTTATACTGACAAAGCTTGCATACATAAAATTTTTTGTAGGAATTCATGCACTGCAACTAGGATGAAACTACAAGCATTTAGGTTTAGGGATTCTCTAGTACTTTGTTTTATATCAAAATAAAAAGTACTTATTGTTACATTAATTGTAATGCAACTTTTATGATCCACTTTATGACTAGGTTGAAATGACTTGTTGTTCCACTGCACTCTTATGCTATCAGGATTTGGTATTTTTTCATTAAGCAAACCTATGCAGCTACAACCTTTATAAATGGACATTTGTATCCTCATTGATTTTTTTTGCAGCAGAGGAAAACACTGTGGCCTTAAGAATTTTTGGGAAGTGAAGTTTACTGGAAGTACTTTCTAAGCATATCATATAACATAATTCTGTCATACTCTTCGTATTTTAGGGCTGTTTCTTTTCTCACCACTCCTCTGTTTGTCTTTGCTATTAAGAAAGTGCTCCTTTTGTGTTTCAACTTAAAATGAAATAAACACACACACTCTCACACATACCCCAAGTTTATCTGCAAATGAATGCTTGACTCTATGCTTCACTGGTTCTTCTTTCTCTTGTGGCACCAGCATTGTGATCCTCTGATATTAATTCAAAGGACAATTAATGAATGCAGGCAATCTTTGAAGTGGGGTTCTGGGGTTGTGCCCGGGTCTGGCCCCTCTGAGCTGATGGACTCCCCTCTTTCACTCCAAACTTCTCTCAAAGACAATTTGAAGTGGCTGAAAGAGAAAGTGAGCAATGGAAGGTCAAGGAGAATAGACGCTCTTCTCCATATAGATCTCTCTCTCTCTCTCTCACTTGCTCTGTGTTCCTTTGGAAGTTTTAGTGTGAGCAGAGAACGAAAAGAAAAGTGGAGAGGTCAAAGGGGTAGGGGCCAACCTATAAACACACACAATGAGATGGTTAATTGAGAAAAGCTAGACAACGTTGTCAATCACTTAACTCGGGGAACTTCACTTCTCACTCTTATTTCTCTGAATGATTGTGGAATTTGGAAAAAAGCAGTGAGATGGGGAGAGGGAGGGGAAAAGAGAGAAAGAAGGAAGTGAGGAGTTTGTGAAAATCAAAGAAGATGCAAACAAACATTGCTATTCTTTAACTACTTGTTGCTGTTTAAAAAAAAAGTTTTGCCACTGATATTTTGTTACTAAAAAGTGGATGAGAACTATTTATAGACAGGGTTTTTGTGACATACATAGGCACAATATATACCACCTGGTTTGAAAAAAGAAAAAAAACTTTTTTTGTTTTACACTTCAAAAATGTCACTGTCAACAGCTTGCATACATTTAAAAATGTTTCTTTTGTAAAAGCTTATACAGTATGTAGACCATGATTCATTGTGTTTTTAAATGAAAATAAACCTAACAAATTAGAAAAGTAATGTACCAGGGCAGCAACCTACTGAATTTATTTATTTAAACTTTCTTTTAGAAAACTTAATTAGTCATGTAACAGAAAAGTCATAAAATTTAACATAAAAATTACATTAATTAAAACAACTCCTATTATAGGAATATAATTAAATTTTGGGTACTGATTAAATGTAACAAGTATCACACATAGACCTGCACTATGGATTTATGGACAAGTATCACACATAGACCTGCACTATTGTTTATATAGTAAAGTTTTTTTTAAGGACACATATATATATAAATTATGGAAGTAGTCTGTTCTGTTAAATTCATTTTAAAGCAACAGATTAGTTTGTGTATATTTTTCTTTTCACAGTATTACAAGGTGTAGTGTTTGGCCAACTGACTTCAAAAAGCAAAGGGCTGTTGAGGAAATGACTGTTCAAATAACTTGTTGACTGAAATTATGCAGTATTAAATGTACCATAACTTTAAATTGATAAAAAAAAAAAACTACTTGACATAACACCATGATATTCATTGATTATTTTTCAGCAGACCCATATTCACAAAAAAGAGGATTTTCATTTTAATATAAAATATTAGTATTTACCTAATTAGTTTACAAAGGTTACAAAAATATTAATTATAATTAAAAAATTTTGGAAACATTTTTTTTTGGAAAGTGCAGTGAAATATATAATAATGCATTGAGGGGATATTTTAGCCATTTTGCTACTGACATCTGTTAATTTGAGTGTGTAAAATAGGCAGAGAATTAAGTACGAGAGGGATCACCTTGTCCAATTTTTGATCCCCAGAGAGTGTGATCCATGTCTGTGCTGGGTCACAGATGAGCCCTGGGTCATTGACTAAGCAAATCCCTTCTCTGCTGGCACTGAGGGTTAAAATAATGTTTTGCGTCCCAGGAAAAGGTAAATGGAGCTTTGGGAATAAGTTCTTCATGGGCACAGCAAATGTTTGTTCATACAGGTTGTTTAATCATAAAAAGTAGTTGGAAAAAACAAACAAACAAAAAAAACCTTACTATTTCAGTCAGTGTATCGCTATGAATAATTTCATACAAATGCAGAAAAAACTAAATGTGTCTTGTTAATGAACTTAGTCTGCTTAAGTAATTTTAAATCATATTAAATAATTCCCAGGAATTCAGAATTTATTCGGTTAACTTTATTCAATGTATAGATTTTTTTGAGCATATTTTGCCATAAATGTCCTGTCTATGTTTCTGAGTTCATTTGTGTGTTTGCTCTATATGGGTGCATTTTAGCTAATTTAGCTAATTAAGTATTTCCATGCCGTAATGTCTATTACTGAGTAAATATAACACTATTATGCAGATTTCTGCTGTCTACACACTTTCCCTACATTTTCCCCTCTGTTAATGCATTAAATCAATTACAATATAAATTATAATATATTTTCTTTCTTTCTTTCTTTCTTTCTTTCTTTATTAAGGGAAGCAGTACACTTAAACGATGAGATTGACTCTTGGGTCTTGTAGAATATTCTTATTAGTATGTAGTCTTGTAATGATGAGTCTTAAAATATATTGTCTTTACTTATGTCCCTCCTACGTTCTTTGTCTTTTTATTTTTTTCTGTTACTCTGTCTCTCTCTCATCAGTAGTGTCTCTTTAGTAGGTCAAATGCCTCCCCAGTTCCTCCCTCTTAACTTAATGCCAGCCGCAGATGGACTCATAATCAGTCTCTTAACCATTCTTTCCTCTGCATCTGCTGGCCCTCTATGTACTCCTTAATACACTCCAGCAGCGGCACACGGGCCCAGGAGCCCAAAGGGCCAGCGCTCCTCCACTGAGCAAATAAATGCTTCATTTGTCTCTTCTGCCTTTTGTTTTGTTTGCTGAACACATGTCACTAGCTCAATTACCCTGCCATTTAACTGCCCCTCAGGAGGAGATGGCTCTCCCCCTACTAAGAGCTATAAATGACCCAGATGGTTATTCTCCCTCTCTCTCTCTTATTCTCTCCTTCCGTTCTCTTTTTGCTTTATTTTTAAGTTTTGTTTTCCCACCCTTCAGTGATTTTCTTGTCTCTGGATATTAATACTGCTTTTCAGCATTTCTGTTTTAAATTTAGATGGTTGGCCTGTTCTGCAATGTAACTCAAACATCATTTTGCTGGCTCAATCACTCGGGAGGTTTAGATCTTTTTCTTAACATGTTTACTGAGAAAGTGTGACACCAGTCTCTGTGCGGGTGTGCATAACCATTAAAAGGGTTGTGTGTATGAGAAGCACATTACCAGACAAACACTGAGTAAACACCGCAAAACTGGCACTCCAGTCATGCTTCCAATAGTAACATTGCAAAGTTAACAAAGTCCCCTCCTGTTGCCATCACCACCGAATGTTATGCTCATGTTGCTATTTGGATCACTGTGGAATTCTGTCTGCCCTAGCGCTGCATTCTTATGTCTGCAGGTGGACCCCATTCAACAGAGTAGTTAGTTCTCTCTCCATCTCTTACCCTCATCTTTAGTCTTATCCTTCCATTCTGATGGAGGGTTGATAAATAGTAAGGCTGTGTTTAGGTCTATAGAGTTTTTTTTTTTTTAACAGTTTTCACCCTTTGTGTGCTGTGTAGTTCTCTCTCTCTCTCTCTCTCTCTCTCTCTCTCTCTCTTTTTTCTATGTGTGTATGTGTGTGTGTGTGTGTGTGTGTGTGTGTGTGTGTGTATGCACACTCCAGGAGTGACTGCTCTGAATACAAATACCCTCCTCGAATAGAAGGCATGCACCTTGTGTCAGATTAATGAATAGCCTTGCACTGTGGCAGCGGGGGAAGCATTGTTATTACTGCCTACACAAACACAGCGAGTGAGCCTGCATCTGCTGTACCAAGCCAAATCAGACTATACAGTGGGACTACTTTCCCCTCCCAAAGAAAAGAAATAGTTCTGTCTGGTAGCACAACTTCATTTAAAAGCCTAATTTCCTTTTCTGTTTAAAAGTCTGGAGGAAAACTCCATTTATCTTTGCAGCTCTCTTAAGTGAGCTGTCTTAGCTTGATTTGGAGACATATGAAAGACAAATACTTAAAAAATAGAGAAAAAAATTAAGAGATAGAAATGTAATAAGATAGACTCTAATAGATGTAATAAGAGGTCTTTCTCCAGGTTTTGTCTGGATCAAGAGCAGTAAGTGATGAAGGAGGTGTTCTAATTAATTCCTGGTTTTGTAAGCAGGCAAAAACTCTGCAGGAAACCAGCTAGAACTTCCTGTTTCTTGATCTGACTTCCTACTAAAATCCATGCTAACATGCTGACACAAACTCCACCTGGAATGTCATTAGTCCATCCATCCATCCATCCATCCATCCATTCATCCATCCATCCATCCATCGTTGTCCCAAATTCATGTTTTATTGGAAGTGAGAGCAGGTTTACCACAGGTGGTATTGTATTTGAGTTGATAACTAATGCCATTTTATAACATTCTCTTGATTAATTATTTAGGGTAGTAGGCTTAATTTTACATGAATTTAACTTTTTATGTACTTAATTTTACACAAAGCTCTTTTGTGTGGAAGTATAAATGGCAATATGTGAAAAAGTAATGAATTAAACTAATAAAAAAAAACTCCACTCCACCATCTCTGTTCACTCTCATCTCTTAGTCAAGTACATTTTGTTGGCATGACTATAAAATAGACACTGTATGACCAAGTATATCATATGCGATTTATCCATATTAAGGGAGGTATATTTCAAGCTATAAATACATTTATATATAAACATTACCTTATTCGCATTTAAGCTTCCCCATCCACATGTAAACCCCCTGGCGATGGTGAAGGAAGGATCGGGGCGGCCCCCTGCTGTTCCCCCATTGGCCCCCGCGTCCTGCCCCCATTGTGCCCCCCTCATGCCTCCTCCCCCGCTGGGCAGGTGACAGCGGCCCTGAATGCCCGCCTGCCCAGCTCTGATGGATCCTACAGATGGAGCGTGGAAATCAGACTCCAAAGCCTTCAGCCACAGGCTTCTCCATATAGGCCAACAAAAGACTCCCAAATAACTCCCTGAGAAGAAGAGAGCAAGAGAGGGAGAAAAAGAGAATGGAGGATGACAAAAGTAACAGTGTCATTTACTATTAACTCACAGCCCATGATGGAGTGTTTTTGCCACAGTTGCAGATAATAAAAACTTGGAGAAGAAAGACGAGAGAGAAAGGGACAAGAGAAAGACAAGTATTGAGCTTTAAACTCTGTAGTTAACACTTAGCCTCTTTTCCAACTGTTGCTTTTCACAAATATTGAACCACCTCTAGTTTTAAGTTGTTTTTGTTTATAAGCTGAATAAAAAGTAACTGCACTTGCTTGCAAAAGTTGCAAAAAATGTATTCCTTACATGTCTTTGGCAAACTATCAGACCTCCTAAAGCTCAGTTGAAAAGAATAACATACTTTACTATGTCCTGCTCGCTGTCCCTTTCCTCCTTTCCATTTTTTTCCTGGGTCTTTGTCATACTCTTCGTTCTGCTCCAGATCCTTATGAGATGCCTAGTGAGACCCATGCTGGAAGAAAGTAGCAACATTAGCTGTGTGGCCCAGCAGCTCACCTGTTAGCTACGCTTCTTTCTTGCTTTTAATTAAAACTTGAGAAATTGGAATACTTCACTCTCTCTACCCTCAAAAGCTTCATTATGTATATTTTCAGTTACTTTAATGGCTTATTAAACAAATACTAATAAAATTAAATACTTACAAGTTTGTAAAACAAGTTGCCGTTTAGTGTATGCTAATGTTAGAGCTGCATATCTTATCAGTATTGTTGTTGCTAAACAATACTCAAACAAACTAAAACACTAAAACAAACCTCAGAAGCTGTGTTAAATATGAGCTAGCTATGAAAGCTAACTTTAGCTAACAAATGGCTGATAATTTCATAGCTAGCTCATATTTAACACAGCTTCTGAGGTTTGTTTTAATACTGTCAGAGATAACTGTCAGTGTTATTGCATCACTTGTGTGGAAAATTCACACATAATGTTTTGAGTCTGTACAAGCTAAGTATATTTGGGTAAAATTAATGTGTGGCTGAGATTTGGTTTAACCATAAAAAAAAGGAAAATTAAGGTTAACTGACATCATGTTTAAAGTAGTAATAGTACAAAAATATACATGTTGTAAAGAGTACATCTGTGTGCAGATTGTGGAATAGTTTAATTGACTCAAGAGCATAATATAGACATTTAGCAGGCAAGATACATGTTTTTTTTCTGTGATCAAGAGATTTTATTAGAAATAGAAATAGATAGAAATAGCTATCAGCTATCATAGGCACTATTCCCAAGGCTTGGTCAACTGTTCTCGCTTTGGCGAGGTCAAACCATAGAGATATGGGGCAAATGAAAGAAAGGAGTTAGCAAAAAGATATGGTTGGTGTCGGACGAAACAGATGCCATGTTTGTGTGTTGGAGACTGGGGATTTCGAGGCGTATTATTGCACAATAGCAGGCTGTCACGCTAGTTAGAGAGGCCTAATCATTATTTGATAGAGAGCCCTATCCACGCCTCCTTAGAGATGCTGAGCTCCAAGCTCAAGGTCAGTTTGAATGACCCGTGAATAAACACTGTCCCAAACTTACAGCGGGCACATATATACACACACACACACACACACACACACACACACACACACACACACGTGTGTGTGTGTGTGTGTGTGTGTGCATGCAGATTCAAAGTATTTAGTAATATTGTTTAATAGAACTATAACAACTGTTGATTCTGTCCAATAAATCAGAAAGTACTGATAAAGTAACTATTTGAACACTAGTAGTTTAAATATCTTTTAGTTGTTTTGTAGAAATTGTTTCATTTTGCCAGCATGGATTGAGAAATTGTTCTGTAATTTAAAAAGATTGCTAAATATCTGTAGTGTATGTGTGATATTTATGGGCAATAATAATATGTTTAAAATTCATTCATATCTAAAGTTTAAGAGTTGATAGGTCAAAGAGGTAATACCTCTTGCAAAACATATTTTATTAGGAGTTTAGGAGTACATAGTTAATATTTTATTAGTTAATAGTTTCTATAATATCTAAAATGAAACTGTGCATCTTCAGGTGAAAATTTTTAACTTGTATATAGTCATATATATACACACAACATATACACACACCACTATATATAATCTTATGACTAAAAAGTACTTTGTCTTTATAATTATATATTTAATTTCATTTTAATTGTGTTTTTTCATTTTAATGTAACTTTTTCGTTATTTTATTTAAAAACAATAGTTTCCCGCACTCTCCATGCAACTTAATTCAGATTATTTATTCCTGACATGACTATGCAATGTGTATATTTTAGCAAGTCATTCGGATGAGGGTTCAGATGTAGACTCAGAGCCAGGTCTGCCTCTGAAGAGAAAACAGCGTCGCAGTCGTACAACATTTACTGCTGAACAGCTTGAGGAGCTGGAGAGAGCTTTTGAGCGCACACACTACCCCGACATCTACACACGAGAGGAGCTCGCTCAAAGGGCCAAACTTACAGAAGCCAGAGTGCAGGTACACACACACACACACCATGTATTTATTTATTATTTTTGGTTCACGCATACAATTTAATTCACACAAACAGCCAAAGTGCTGCTATTTATTAATAAAATTTTTATAAATGGCTTTATTTAAAACAAACAAACAAACAAACAAACAAACAAACAAACAAACAAACAAACAAACAACCAAGCAAACTCGTTACCCGGTGATATCAGTGGCTAGAATCATGATTTAATTGATGTAATGCATTTATTTATTTATTTTTTGGTTCACACAAACACTTTCATTTACACAAACAGCCTTTCACGCATATGCAAGATTTTACGTACACACACACACACACACACACACACACACACACACACACACACACACACACACACACACACACACAAAGTTAATGTCCTATAGTCTTGTAAAAAATAAGGAGAAGAACAAAGTATGATTCATGAATGTATGAATGATATATGAATATAATCTGTACTTATTGCCTCAAAGAAGAAACCTAGATCAGATACATCTTTGTAAATTTGGTCATCAAATTTCTTTCTGGTTTATTGGTTTGGTTAGGTATGGTTTAGCAACAGAAGGGCTCGCTGGAGGAAGCAGGCAGGAGCTAATCAGCTAATGGCATTCAATCATTTGATTCCTGGAGGATTCCCACCATCAGCTATGTCAAGCCTACAGCCTTACCAGCTTCCTGAAAGTCCTTACTCTTCCTCCTCCATCCCACCAGGTGTGTAAAATGCCAGATTTAGGGCTAGGTCAACACACCTAAAAATTTAAACACATTCTTCTTCTTATTATTATTGTTGTAATCATTATCATCACCATCATCATCATTTAGCATTTATACAATATCTATTTGTCAAATGCAAAATTAGTCAAGAATATTGTAGTGTTGTCGTTCCAATTTGGCAATTAATTAGGCAATTGGGACTGATATGGAAAAAGAAAGGAAGAAAGGAAAACATTTTAAATAAAGAAACTTATGTAACATGAACAGTATATTGCAAAAATTACTTTTGTGATTATGTGAATACAGCCTAAAATTTCTGTTTCCTCTTTTTCTATCAGCAATGTCAGAACAGGCCAGCACAGTTCATAGACCCCAGCCTCTTCCACCAACTTCAGTGCACCAGAGTGGTCTGGCCTCTGCTTCAGGAGCCCAAGATGCTACTTCAGCCTACTGCCTCTCTTCAAGCCGTCACAGCTTTTCAGGCTACTCAGATAGCTTTGTGCCTACACCGAGCCACTCTAACCCAGTGAACACAGCTATCAGCAATGGACTCTCAACACAGGTCAGTGAGCTGTTTCTGAGATTGAATTGCCTATATATTGTGTTTGATTATTTGGTAGTGAGAATTATTAGCTTGCGCGGCTATTTTGCCTGCAAAGGGCATAGTTATGACTGGACATAGGAATCTAAATTCCTGTTCTCAATTTTTTTTTAGAAAAACCGATGGTATAGTCATGTAATTTTAAGTAATGTTTCATTGTGGGTAACTTAGGCTTTAACTTGTCAAAGAAACTGTTGTAATAAACACTTGATATAGAAATATATCTGATCTTGTTAAAGTATGTGTCTTGGTCAATTGTTATAGTTTTCCACCTTTGCTTAAGTGGATAATCAAAGTTCTATTAAGTGGATAATCTTACTAAAATATGGTACCTAGTACCCAAAACTGCTGGTGTAGTCATTAAGCCTGTGCTCATTCCTTTATGAGTTTGGCTCCTCAAAAGTCTTCTGTCTCATGCCAAATTTGCCATTAGTACTATTCATTAGGGCTCTAAATCTATACCCATCATTCTATAAAGCTGCTTTGTATCAAGTGACAATGTCTGCTGTTAAAAGTGAATGGAATCAACATTTGATTCTAAAATGATAAATTAAGTGCTTTGGGACTTCAGAGCATATAAAAGGGTTTTATATATATAAATGATAGTCCACTAGCTGTCATGGTGACTCATATAGTAGCAGAAAGTAAAGAGAGTGAAGGTTGGAATGGAAGTAAACAAGTGGCAGAAGGGATAGTGATGAAAATGAGAAGTGAAAAGACAATTATGTGATTACACACTCGTCGGTTGCTATCTCCCATGGTGAGCGCCATGCGCGTCTATGCTAACAAGCGGAAAATGAGCAGCTAAGCACCTCAGAGGCACCTCCTGCTCGATCATATGCATGATACTCTGGAAGCACATGGGGAAATCTACTATGTTCTTGTTGACTTAAACATTTAGAATTAAACAAAGACCTTAGTCTCATACTGGGTAGCACAGAAGATGGGGTGCAGGAGGTTGTCAAAAATTATGCATGTGATTCTGTTTATTTCGAGAAAAAAATCTCATGTGACGTTTTTGTGACTATGTATAAAGCTTGGTGACAGAGAGCATATGTGTATGCTCTAAATATACAAATCCAGAAATAAATTTCATAATGGTGTTCATTGTCATTGCATTTTGTTATAGTCTACAGTGGGTCTAACAGTGATTGCCATGGTGTTGTGGGCATTCTTTTAAAATAGATAATGAATTGTTGAACACAGATGAAATGGCATTGAAAAGTTTGAGTGTAGAGTCTTCTGTATGTCTTCTTAAAGTCTAGTGTGTATGTATGTGTGTGTGTGTGTGTGTGTGTGTGTGAGAGAGAGAGAGAGAGAGAGAGTGAGTGAGTGTGTGAGAGAGAGAGAGAGAGAGAGCTGCTAAGTGGCCTTATGCTGCCCCTTGAAAGCAAGAGCCGCTGGACGTTATGATGAGGCCACAACTCTGTGTCTGTGATTCTAATTATGGAATGTTCCAGACCCTTAATTGATTGAAATGAGAGAACTTATCCTTCATAATGTACTGTGTAATTTATGCTAATGACTTATTTTATTGCTTAATTGTTTCATTTAAATGTATTGAGTGGTATAAAATAGGACAAAGCGCAGACTTGGTTTGATTCACACTACAGAAGTTTCTTAAATAATTTGAATTGTTAAATATTTAATAGTTAAATAAATAGTATTTATTATTTACGTAGATAAACGTTTACATTCTAAACAAAATAAATCAAATGAATATTGCTTTAAAAGCCAAACGGTCTTTTTTCTGTGCTGAAACTCCATTCAGTCAGTTTCAAAGCTGTGCTTTAATCTTTTGTAAATATTACAAAAGATTAAAATGAAGAAACTAAACAGAGATCCAATGCGATATGTATTATTTGTGTGTGTGTGTGGGTGTGATTGGGAGTAAAGAGGTTAAGTAGTCATGTGCTATAGCCTGGCTCAGCTCACTTGCCCATGGGTAAAAATCTCACACATCTGCTGTATAATGCAGCACATACCAGCGTTCTGTTCACACCAGGCCTGCGAAAACCACCCGCATTCTAATGGTGTAGCACATAAGCTCCAGAACCACGCCAAACCAGAGACACCGGATATACATATACACACATTCATTACAATTCATATTTTTAGGCTTATGCCCATATATGTGCATAAATGCATGCACATTTAACAATTTTTAAATGACCAATTTTTTGCATTCAATTTGTACCTATAGAAAGTTAAATATAAATTTATCCAGTTTAAATATAAATCACTGACATTTAAACAATAAAAAAGGACTATATGAAAACACAACTTAAAAAGTATAAAAAAAAATATATAGATACTAATATAGAGATACAGATTTTATTTAAAGTAATTTTTTGAAAAGTATTTAAAAAAACTTTTTTCTTTGGCAACAGAGATAATTTTTGGTCTTGTTTTCCTGGAATGATCTTCATGAGAGCCAAATTGATCATGGTGCTTGATGGGTTTTGCAAATGCACTTGACAATACTTATCTTACATCTTCACGTCTCAAAATAGAACTTGGCTACTGTTGTTGTTGTTACTTAATTACCTTATGCCATATGTGTCATTTCACAGTGTTGAACATATCTAGTATTGCACTAGAATGCGGATAATAAATACCGGTACTATATATATTAGTTACAGTTTACTTATTTAAATCTCTACTCTAATTTTGTCACCGTGATGAAAATGCATGTTGCATAATACGTAGATAGGCTGGATTTAGCTTTCTACCATAATAACGCACATATATTCAAAATCATGTTATGGGGATGTTTTTTGTCAGTACACTATGTGTGTGCTCTTTGGAGGGGGCTTGAAAGTTCAACTTACATGTAGACATGTCTCCCCCTGCAGCTAGGTGAATGAGGCTCTTTAACCTCCATGTGGTTTACATTTGTAAAGCATAACACATCAGCATGCTCCTCTCACACACTCCGGATCCTTCTGACCAGGAACCTGTAAATTACCTACTGTCAGTTTGAGTGTGAGTGTGTGTGGCCTCTAAGGTGGGAAACACATAACTTCAATTTAGTTAGAACAGGTTGTACTATTTTTTAAATACATATAAAATCGTTTTTATATGTAAATGTAATTTTTTTATATAATCTGAAAATGTGCTCTATTTAAAAGTTTTAAAAGAAACTAATTAAAATGGGAAACATAAGTTTATATGTGTAAAATTGTGATGTTTCTTGCTCATGTTATACATTTGTGTGCTGGTGCAGCTGTTTAAGATGAATCACTTGATGGATTTCAAGACCCTGCACAGGTTGTAAAACTCTTAAATACATGCATTCATTCAAGTAGACATATAAACCACACACACACACACACACACACACACACACACACACACACACACACACACACACACACACACACACACACACGATCCTTCTGTCTCTGTTGGAAAAGCCAAGTTTAAATCACTTTGTTGCAAAAAGACCACAGATTATGTCTCTCATTCCTTTTCACTTCTCCGCAATTTTCTTTCCTAAATAATACACTCATGTAAACACAAATTTACACACACTAGCACAAGCACATATAATCATTTTTAGGAAAATTTTAGCAGGGTAAAGAAACACAATTCCCAAGCATGCTCTCTCTCTCTCTCTCTCTCTCTCACTCTCTCCCTCTTTCTTATATGGGAAATTACTTAAACAGGACCATGTGTGTGCTCGAATGGAGAATAATCGGAGTCTTATGGGCCATGAGTAAGTGTGTGCTGGTGATCTCAGCTTTACCCAGACTGCTTTTCATTAATGATTAGCGGAGCGAGAGAGGGAACCTCCCTCAGAGCCAGGCCAAGCTTGGCTCATCAGTGCTGGCAGTGAGGACCCTCTGGCACTGATGACACAGTTAACATCCCAGCTTACCTAATCTTGCTAACACTAAGCTAAATGGTTGAATTAGATATGAAGATGATTCGCCAGTGTCCCGCCAGTGCTTTAGACATTGTGGTTACGGTTTTATTTTATCAATCCTTGTTGGTGAAGACAGATGATTATGTGGTGAATGTTTTAATGCTGCTTTGTCTGCCACAGTTTTTGGTGAAGATAAAGGTTATATTAGTATTGGGTATTATAAATTTGAAGAATTAAGTCCCTGTTCCTGTAATCTTCACTAAACTGGAAAGTCAAATAAAATGAGAATCATATGTACTGTAAATGGATACCTTATATATCTCATTATGTGAACTGGTGTCAATGTAAAATCCAATGACTGTACTGCGTTTTCTAGACTTTTCTAACATGTGTTCGTATATTTGGGATATTATATGCTATATAATGCTATTTATAAAATTTTTTCCCTTCTTTTTGGCCAAATCTGACCATTTCATTCATACACATTCACATTCAATACAAACTTAAATAATTCTTTTGATTGTGTAAAGCTGCTTTGAGACAATGTCAATTGTTAAAAGCGCTATACAAATAAAATTGAATTGAATTGAATTGAATTTTTCCTTCTCTTCCCCCTTCTGCTTTCCTCTCTTTTTTCTCAGGTGATGGGACTGCTGAACCCGGGAGGTGTGCCTCACCAGCCGCAGGGAGATTTCTCTCTCTCCCCTCTCACTGGTCCTCTGGAGCCCACTGCGGGTATGGCTGCCAGCTGCCACTCATCACAGAGACTGGAGTCTCTGTCTGGGCTGGCCAGCATGCCGTCTCTCCCTAGTTCACAGTCTTATTGCCCACCTAGCTACAGCTCACCAGCCTACAGTGTGGACCACATGGCACCATACCAATACAGCCAGTATGGGCAAAGTAAGGTGAATACCACTACTGTGTGCTAGTGTGTGTTGTCTGTGTCTGTACTTAGATCTGAGTAGTGCATTAACTGAATCTATTCATGGCCTTTCCATAGTACTTACTTTGAGGCCCATAGGGGTATAACGTGAGTATAGACTTTTTAGGAATTCGGAAACAGAGCGAAGAATATGTCTTCACCTTCTAACTAAATTATTTACTAAAGCATAATAAGAATTAGATTTTTTTAGCAAGCATTCTAGCTGTTTCATTAAGAGAATACTTTGCACTAGTGTTATATTTTTATTCCTTTTAAATCACATGGCATGTTATATATAAACCTGCAAGTATATACAACAATGTATTAAAAAAAAAACTTTATTAAAAAAAACATGATCTCTCTCACATCATTCCATGCATAGTTTTTCACCTTTAATTTCCCCCCATAACTACATTTGACTGAATACATTCAAATAAAATCATTATTTAATGACTTAAACTTCTGTACTTTTACTCTGGTGTCAAATGCTAATCTTCCATCAATTTTCCATGGAGTGATGCTGACATCTGAGTTGATATGGTTATTTTTTGAAATGCACTTGAACCTAGCCAATGAGTGATTAGGATTATAATAGACTCAATTTGAGCAAGGAACAAATAGATGGGCTCATGGGTCACAACCCAGCATGCGTGACCTTTTGTGACCCATGTGATGAGTTCTCCTGTCAACCTTAGAGTCCATAAGCTGGCCATAAAATGACCTCTATGGTAACAAAGATATTGCTCATTACACACACACGTAGAAACATGAAAGCAGAAATGAAAAGAGCAGTCAGTTGTTCATTATGTACACACACACACACACACACACACACACACACACACACACACACACACACACACACACACACACACACACACACACACACACACACAAGAAGGCAGAAGGGAAAGGAGAAGCCATCACAAAGTATGTTTGACAGATCCAATGAGAGGATTGGAATGGTACAGACCACATGTTGAATGCCCTATATGGCACCATATTGGAATAATTAATTTGCCTCTGTCGATGGCCCATGAGGCAAACCAAGAATAGTATATTTGTGTAGTTTACTCTTTACGTTTTCGTTAGTTGGCAAATGTTGGTGTGCGCATGTGTAGAGAATTGAGTGGTGTTTGTATGTGTGTGCATTCAGAAGGGGGTTGAAGAGGGCTTTAGCAGGAGTAAAATAGCCTGTGGCAGGTCCCTATTAGAACCATGTGTTTCAGTCAGAGGTCAGATCCTGAACTCTTATTGATTGTTGGTCGTACTCCAAACGTCACTTGGTAGAACTGTACAGAGTATTGTAGCACTGAGCACGCTGCTTCTTCTACACACACACACACACACACACACACACACACACACACACACACACACACACACACACACACACACAAAATGGTATCCATCCTGTCTCAACAATACACCATGGCCATCTACATACAAAACCTCTCATATTCATGACATAATACCTCCACCTACAGGCTGTCATGTGCCATAAAACTGTTATTAAATACTCACCACCCCCTTGCTCTTAACTTTTTATTTTTTTTTGTCTCAGGTGCCTTTCATTATCTGAAGCCCAATATCAGCTGAGCAGGAAGCAGCAAGCAGGAGAATAGAGGGAAAGTTCCGGATGGTCTGAGAAAAACCACCTGCTCTTTAACTCTTCTTCTGACCTCTGACATCTATTTCCAGGTCCATGCCTACCCCCAGTTGCGCCACCTACCCTCTCTCATTCTGAGTGGTTCAGGTTTAGTGTGGATAATAAGGACCAAAGGCCCCCTGTGGTTAGTGTTCCATTCTTTGACGTCAAATGCCGCCCAACACAAAGCTCACACAACCATTCCCAAAGACTGCCATGTAAGCAGTGAGGGAGACCAGGAGGTGGACAATGAGTTGAAAAAAAACAAAAACAAATGAAATTAAAGACTGAATATTTAATCTCGAATGACGAGCAGGCAAAACTATAGGGTCAGACACATAAAATGCTTTCATTTTTGAGGCAAAACCTGTAACTTTACATTGTCATCATGAGAACTTGTTGCATGACTTGTGATGTGTTTGGGGAAATAAGGGCTGTGTATATCATCTTTTATCTACTCCATCAACCTGTTTCACAAGTGTGTGTGGGAGAGAGAAATAGAAAAGGTGGTCTAGCTCCTATGCCATCAAGTGTGTGATGGGATTTCATGTAGGCCAGATACACGAGTGTCACACTCACCCATACAATTACAGTATAGTTAAAAGTGGACACCTATACCTTAAAGCAACAAAAATTCCAAGACATAGTCAATATTTGCCATAGAAGAAAGGGAGGTGGGAAAGATGTAGTGTATGAGAGAAAAAAAACACTAAAATAGCACAAACTGAAATCCAAAGAAAGTGCAATATACACAATTTATACCTCATACACCAGTCTCCTGTTGTAATAATATACAAGTATATTGTGAAGGAGCAGTAGGGAGAAGTTCCTAATGAACCTTATGAAACGCTACAAAAATAGCACTCAGATAGACATTGTGGACCCTGAACTGGAAAAATGTCCATTCAACAGGACACAGGTCTGCTAAATCTTATGCTCCTAATGCTGTTCAGACTCAAAACTTGTCAGAGTGTTCTATAATGTCTCTTAAATTATCAATGCATTCCTGCCAATATTAAGATATTTTATTCTTAAAATGATAGGAATGATAAAATTGAGGCGAAATAAAATTGGTGGCATAAAATAACCTTATTTAAAATGGAAACAGGTTGAAAATATAAGATGGGGGAAATTCCAAATTGCAGAAAAAACAGTGTACTGCAGCTTTTCCTTACAATAAACTATGTAAATTATAATACCTAATTGAGGGGGAAAAAAAGACAAGACAGTTATTTTTGTTTTGTTTTACATTAGACATATAAATATAATTTTTCCCATTTCTGAGTTGATCCATTTGTACATGACTGTCAAAGTGAGAAAAAAAGTAATGTGCCTACAACACGCCACCTGTTTTTAAGTCTAAAATTCCATGCCGAAGGTTATTTTTTACATCTGCTTTTTATACGTATATGTTTTTTTGTTCTTTATGACTGCATTCAATTGTCGTTGCAAAATGTCTTGTGTCAAATGCAGCACTATTTACTATTTATAAGAAAAAATAAAAAAATAAATAAAAATCAAGCTTTGGTCATGTGGTTAATAAATGTATGTTTATCTTTTGATTATTGTTTTCTCTTTCTCCCTTCATTCCTTCCTTGTGCCTTTCTTTGTTTGTCAGAATAAACAACACATTAATTTAGTTATGCTTTATCATGTTTCACATTAACATTAGTCCATAGCCACATCCAGCTCAGCTGTGTATGGGTATACTTATGTGATCTTATTGAGAATTAAAAGACAATTGGCGTAACATAGAACAATAGCTATCAGGTTCTTTCCAACTGAGTGCAGTGACCCTCTGTGCTTTAAAGGGAGTGCATAAATATATCCCGTTTCATAAACACTTCTGCTTGACAAATTCCTGCCCTCAGGGGAGTGTTTAATGGAGTTAATGAGGAAAGCAGAGACCTGTAAACCTCTGAAGCACCTCAGAGAGTGGACAGGGAGACACACCCTACTGAGATCTGTCGTCTGTAGTTCACAAGGTGACATTACATTCTCCTCTCTCTCTCTCTCTCTCTCTCTCTCTCTCTCTCTCTCTCTCTCTCTCTCTCTCACACACACACACACACACACACACACACACTGTTAAAGACTTCAGGCATAATGGATGTAAAATATTTCATTGCCCTCCCTTCACACTGTCCACACTGCCTGCCTGTAGCGGGGCAGCTGGTACTGCCATTTCTTCTTCTCTTTCTCTTTCTCTCCCTTTCTCTCTGTATGTTAGATTAGTATGTTAGTATGTATATATGTTGTTATTTTTCTATTAAACTAAGAATATAGATTAAACAATTGATATTGATATTCCATAAACAAAACTCATATGGTACCCACACAGTACCCACAAAGAAAACATGGAGTGTTTAGTCACTCTTTAAACATGAATCTGACTGGCAGCCAGATTACCACACATTGGAGATGACTTAACTTTTGACCCTGGCACTCTTTGAAATTGCAAGAGCACTCCAGCAGAGACGACAGGGTAAGAGTTACGAGTGCACTCATGTCATTGGGAGATGAAGAAGGGTGAAAGGGGTGAGGAGGTAGAAGGACAAGGGTGCATATTCCAGCAAGGACACATGAGAGAAAAGAGAGAAAGACAGAAAGATGTAGAGAGAGAGTGCAAATTCAAATGACAAAAAATATAATTTTATTTTTAGATATTTATTTTAGATAAGTATTTGACAGTGTAAACATTTTTTGAGATTCTGTTATAAACTGAAATTTTAATATTCACTGTTTTACTCTGCTCAGGTATGTGTGACAAACTGACAGGTGACATTGGTGGTTTCACAAATTGCCATCCACAAGGTAGAGTAGAGGTAGAGTAGGGCAGACATTTTCTTTAATTATTTCTTTACATTTTACTACCTCCTTCACAAACAAAAGGGTCTCATTTTCTCTCCAGTCCTACACAGCCCTATTATAGGGGCTTTAAACAACTGTCATTGGAGCTGATTATGATAATGTCGTGAAGATGAGTCATGCATTTATAAGTTTTGTTTATGTGAATAAAGCTTTCACACATCAGGTGCTTGCCACAATTATCCGCTGTCAAAGCTACACCACACACTACAATTTGTACCTGTGGCTCTCACAATCGTAAAGATTAACGTCACATGATTTCCTAGGAGCAGTCCTAATCCTCGCTCAAAAAATGTCCTACTTTATACTCGCTCATAGTATTTTTTAGACATAAATTAACTATAAGTGTAATTCATATAAGTGATTCTGAGATTCTTAGTAAATACGAGCTGAGATCTGCCCTGATGGCACAAGGTGAAATTAAACTGTCCATGGTTTTAATGTTATACTAGAGCAATTTTGGAATGACAAATTAGCCTAATTTGCATATGTTTAGAATGTGGTAGTAAACCAAGAATCAAACTCTCGAACCTAGAGGTGCGAGGCCATAGTGCTACTCCTTCTTCTTTTTCCTATTATTATTATTATTATTATTATTATTATTATTATTTCATTGTACCTTAACCTTAGCTGTCCCTTTTTTTCTTCTAATTAATAAACCATATAATTTGTTGTTGAATTAACAAAAGTGTGAATAAAATAATTACAAAAAAAATTTATATGCATATGAATAAAGATGCATCGAACAGCTAATATTTATGTCTCAAATAACCTAAAACATACCTTAAACAGCAAAGAAGCCACTGTAACCAGCAGGGGAACTTAGTATGTTTTGAATCGATCCAAACCGGCACAAAGTCACATGGCAGTCAAATATTTTGACTGCCCTGTGACATTGTGCCGGTTTGGATCGATTCAAAACGTATTATGTTCCCCTGCTGGTTACATTGATAATTCCATATTAATTCAATTACTCATTTTAAATAAATCCAGCTAACCAGTATGTTAGTTGAACACAGTATCTTTAAATAATTGTCAAACTGAGCAAAACAAGATTAGCAACCCAATGCTATCTGCTGTTTAAGTATTAAATAGCTCAAAGTTATTTATTTACATAAATGTATTTATACGTACTTATTTTTAAGTACATAAACATATACCAATATGATTTTTGTGCCTTCAGTTGTTGTTCATAAATATCTTTTGTCAAATGCACCACTCTTTGCTATTTAAAAATAAACATATTTGCTATTTAAAAATAAACATATAATAACAAGTTATATCATGAATCTAAACTGGGTAAAAAGTGAGTGTCTATCTAAAAATGTCTCTTTATCTTGAGTGTGACAATCCAACAGCAGACCAGGGCAACATTCCTTTCCAAAACTGTCACACCAACTGCTTTTTCCATTCCGTAGAGAGTCAACATGCAACCTATGTGCATGATGGAGACAGAAAAGCTTTTGGACTTTCTGCATTACTTTATAAACTTGAGCAGGATTTAATATTATACATTTATATTTTTTTCTGACTGGATTGAGGATCCATGTGAGCTTTACAAAAGTGACAAGAATTTGGATGTTAAAAGTGATTTCATCATAATTATTGAATGACTATTTTCAACAACGCTCAGGTGGCATTCCATGCCTTTCGTCCATACTGCATGGAAACTCAATGAATCATCAGAAGGACATTTTGATGACTTGAGGGTCAGTATCAATGTTGACTGCTAACTTTTCACAGAAATTGCAAAAACATATACTGAGCACATTGTTCCTTTGTTTTTAACCGCATGGTAGCCTGTCATGGCTATTAAAGCCATGAATAAGACTATGCTACTTGCTCTGCTAAACAAGTGTAAGGACATCATCGTAAAGGAACAAGATAGCCATGAGGATTTCTTCGTGAATTTAACCACGGCAACCCCAAGCCAGACAATGGTCATTAATTCTTCCAGGAAATCCTATGACAATGCTTACTTTTACATACTGTTTGTGATGTTCATCTACTTCTTCCTTGCTCTCACACTTTTTCGAAGCTTTCTTCAAAATGAAAAAATTGTGAAGAACCCATTTGAAGACTCTAGTAACTCAGCTGATGCACACAAATATAACGAGGTTTCTACTTCAGAAAATTTTGATTTTGAGAACGAGATGATCATCTAAGCAAGTCAGATGAGGCGGGCAATGAAAGCTGCCAGGAAAACTTCAACCTATAGAAAACTTGCACTGCCAATCAATTTTCGTTAATCTTGTTTTTCTAATTTTTCCCTCTCATTGATGTTAAAAATGGAACCAGATGCAAACATGGTAACAGGGGAGTTTGTATCAGATATCTAGGTTACAGTGGAAAAACTGAATAGGGCAGTCAGTAACAATTACTTTGAAAACTTGTGTCAGGGATATGCGCTGTGTTGAAAGCAGACACTTTTAATTGGGGGGTGCTTGTAGTAAGTCTTAGGTCAACTGTATCATTTCTTAGTCTCACACAAGAATCCTGAACCTTGAAAATGTTTCTTTTTTCTTCACTAGGTGATTTCATTATTTTTCTCAGTTGCTTGAGTGAACTCAGGCACATCATTGTTGTTTATATTTTTCCATGCTGAGAACTGCTGCAATGTCTGAATGTCATTATCAATCAAACCCAACAGCAATACCCTCAAAGTAAGCTTGATGAGATCAATAAAGAGGCAGTTACTGACTACAGTAGTTAACTAGAGCAAAAATATAGAGTAAAACACAGTTAGAGACCATTTCAACTAACTATGAAAAAACTCGTAGAACTATCTGCAATGAATAATCATGTGTTTTGTTTCCCCCTATGCTGGAATAATGCAATTTGCTTAGTGGATCAAATGCTAAACACATAACTTAATTTAGTGACTTTTTACATTTAGTATATTGTTTTATTTTACTACATTTTTGGGCAGCTCATTAGCAGAAAAAAATTCACACTAAAAGGTAACATATTTAGTGTAGTTAAAGTAGTAAACCAAGTAGTAGTAGGATTTTGAAAAAATCCAGTTTGATACTGTAGGGGGGAAATTATATATATATAGTTATATATAGTTAATGTATGTTACATAAGACATAATGCTAAACTGTGCAGTGTTATTGTACTCTGGCCTGACAAAATAACATCAAAATACAGTTATCATGCCAAACAATATTTTTATTATAAACAATTAGAACAAACAACATATTTATTTGATTGCTTCCATTTTAGATACCCCTTTCTGTCTACAATGCCTTTGTACAAAGTTATGCACATAAACTCTTTTATGATGATTTATGCTGTGGGTAGATAAGACATTAATATAAAAAAATATGTTTTTGTTTCTTCTATGTTTATTTAATCTTATTTCAGTATTAAAGCAAACACAGTTATTTTAATTTTAGAATGGAAACATTATTTGTGGTATGATCCCTCGTCCTATACAAATTGCATAGCATGTAGAACCTTTTTAAAAGATTCTTTAAACAACCATATACATATAACATAATTTACTTTCTCTAGTATTCTTTTTTATTTTTGCTTATTTTGAGAGACTACTTCTGTCATGGGGTTACCCTATTGAATATGTAATTTATTATGAAATTAAATAAAATTTCCCAACAGGCCTTATATTTGATGTCCAGACCATATTTTTTAGTACTGGAAAAGAAACTTTTACATGTAACGTATTTCCATTATCTTATATACATTAAATATGAGTATTCTTAAAAAAACAAACAAAAAAAACATGCAATACATATAAACATATGTATAGGACAAACAACAAAACTGTAGAGATATACAGTGAGGTTCATAAATATTTGTACATTTACAAACCTCTCTACTAAAGTATATTACATTTTTTTATTATATTATTCCATAAAAGCATCCAGTCAAAGAATCGGGTCAATTAACCTAATACATTCTTCTGAAAAAGTAAACAAAAAAGGTTAAAATACCCAAATAATTCTGGCACAACATTCCGTGGACTGTTAAGACAAATAACTTTACATTTATTGATGTGTAAGGAGATATATGACCACTGGATAACAGTGCAGGACAATGACATAAAATATATTTGAGAAAACTTTTGTGAATTACCTGAATCCTGGCAAGAGCATGCTTTTTTCTTACTGAAGACAAAATGGCACAAGAACAAGCATGAAATGGCAGAACGTCACGAGGAAAATCGAGGAACTGATGTGTGAGATGTCTATGAATTGCAGTCTTCAAAAAGTAATTTACTGCAAAGGAATTTCAACCAATTACTAAAAGAAGTAATTCATTTGTGATTGTTAGTCTGCCCAAATACATTTGGCCCTTACTAAATAGACCTAAAATAAAGCTTTGAAACCCTGCATGCTATTTTTTTATTGTAAAAATAACTAAATAATATAGATGTATAATTTGCTCTATTTATTTGTTATTTGTTGAGGAAATTTACATTTCTTTAATGTGCAATTAGATTTTGCTCTTTTCTATTTAAAAATATGGGCATAAAAGCGAATGTGAAATTGCAGGTTTAGGATGAACACAGTAAAATATGGTATATGTATTTGCACACAGCCTGATTTGCTATATACCTACTGGATTAATCAAAATCAGTGAACCCAATTAAATGATGCTAACCATTTACTGGTTCCTTTATTTTCTCTTCTTTTTATACAAGGGTACAGCTTTTATCTACAGCTGAAGCAGAGCTCTTGTGGATCAAGTGATAACTTGTAAATGTCCACCTTCCTTCAGTATTTTTGCATTTTATTCTACAACTGTGGGATCAAAAGAAAACTGACAAAAAAGTCTATAAAAATTTACTTTTAGCATAAATATTCCACATGATATGGCATTCATCAGCAGAGCGAAAGAACATTTGGTGATGATATGCTTTCAGAATTCTTCACCATGGTAAATGTTGCTCATCACATACTGTAGTTACACTGAGACCAGTGTATATATGTCTAGTATGGATAAAGTTTTTCTTAGGGAATCTAGTACAAGACTTGCATCTTTAATGAATACATCTACTTTAAGGAATTGACAAATTGAACACAAAACACATTTGTATAAGTCACATGACATTTCAAATTTAGCACTAATGCATATCACTTTAAGATAATATCATGTTAAGATAAGATAAGATATACCTTTGTACCCTGCCTCGTGCCCTGAGTCTCCTGGGATAGGCTCCAGGTCCCCGCGACCCTAATACAGGAGAAAGCGGTATAGAAGATGAATGAATGAAGATATACCTTTATTCTTCCTACAGTAGGGGAAATTTTTGTTACAGCAGCAATGAAAAAATATGCAAATATAGAGACAGTACAGTGTATAAATACAAATCAAATTACTTATTGCACAGTTGCCATTGCACAAAAATTTAAGTTATTGTTCAAAAATCATATACATTGATGTGCAAAATATAGTGAAATAACACTTGCTCTTTTCACATTGTATTTTGCACCATTGCGTCATTATTTATTATTGACTTAAAAACAATAATGGTAATAGTCCAATGATTACAGTGCATTTATTATTATTTTTTAAATGAATACATTAAAAAGAGTATAGCCTACTGAAAAAGAAATTGTGATGATGAACTGCAGTGATTATCACATTGCATTGTAAAATCGCTGATGATTTTATTGCTACTGTTTCTCCAAGACTTCATGATTGTTGCCACCAATTCATCATGAAAACAAGATATAGTTACATCAAATTATGGTCTCCATGACCTTCACATGTCTGTGATGTTACACACAATTGCAAAGTGAATTAACAAATTAACAAATGCTGTCATGTTTGTTTGGACAAAATTAGAATCGGTGAGTAAGGTAATACGAAGGCATCTGTGTTCATTTGATGTGGAGCTGGCAAATGTAATCAGAAAAAAAGTTAGAAAAAAATGGGTCTCAGTGCAGGGGAGATCATTTCTTTACTCAAGTACTATGTAAAGCAAAAAGGGGACTTTTCTGATTTTTGGCCTGCCGCTGACCCAGCGAGATCTTAAGCGTTCAAAGCAAACCAGGGGGAATGGGAGACAGAAAGAACTCCATAGACTTTATCGGTCTTGTGAATTAACGTCAATTGCATCTAGCAGGATCCCTGGGACGTCTCTAATTAGAGCATGCGGTTTTCATTTAGACAGCATTCCATGAGCAAGCTCATGAAAGCGCGGGCAAGGAAAAAGAGAGAAAGAAACTAAAGGCAACGACAGGGTTGACTTCAGCCCAAGAGGATCTACCTACCCCAGCACCCCTGCCCCTCCTGTCCCAAGGTAGCAGTATCTCCTTTCATAGACGTATCAAATCAAGCGCAGTTGAGTTCTCTGTTTTTTTGTGGCATGGCAGGGGGGCAGCTGAGGCAGAAGCCCTCTTGGAAGAGACGTCATACAAGAGCACGTGCCTATAACCCTTATTACGTTAGGCTCTAGTGATGGGTGCATAATGACAGCTGGGGTCACTTCTCCTCATGAGGCAACATATGCAGTGTTTACTACCAAATACACTATTCTCCCTGGAAATTTAAAATCTTTAATTTTGTCCCTCTTGGGTAAAGGAATGTTCCATGTCAGACAAGGATCCAATAAGAAAACTAACCTTAACAGCAGAAAATCTAGAAATTACTTGCAAGATTTTTATTGTTTTATTGGGAGCATTTTCTCCTCTGTCCCATTTTATCAGCAGATTATGGTATTATTAATAATCTGGGACAGCAATTCAATGAATTTATGAGTTTGTAAGTCAATGTTCATTTAATGAATAAATGTATTTTAGGCTTAACATAATGATTAATTAGTACACACTAAAAATCTATATATTTTACTTATTATCATAATGCATTACAGTTAAAATGAAAAATGAAAATGAAAAGTTAAAACAAATAAGAATCACACTGTAAAACAAAGAACCTTTCAAAAGACAAAAGAAAGGAAGTCAACAAGAGAACTTGATTGGAGATGCAGCAGGAGCAATTAATAGCACTATATTATAGGATGAAAATGAGGGCATATAAAGTTCAGTCCAATGGCTAGTTAAGCACCCTATGGAGGAGAGTCAAGAGTTGTGATAATTTTAGGTCTGTGTGAAAGGTTTACACGCATATAGAATTATATCTTTTAATATTCCTAACCAAAACAAATGCCAACAAGTATATTAAATTTCAAACATCACTGCTAATCTTAAGAGTAAAATAATTAATAGGATACAAAGTATCCAACTTTAACATTATCCAGTGAAAAATATAATGTCTGATAAGCATATTTTCATATAACAGTTTTTTTGTGGCATGGCAGGGGGGCAGCTGAGGCAGAATTAAACTGTATTCAGGATTTCTTGATAATTTTATTTGTTTTAAAGATTATAAGATTTTTAGAAAGGGTACGATGTTAGATATATGAATTTGAGATTAAACCAAAATGTGACAATAGAAGTAATATGTACCACTTCATAATTCACCCTATATCAGCTAAGTTATTTGCATCATATGAATTAATCACACGAGGAATCCAAAAATATTGTTCAGTGGTGGTCTTACCAACTCTTTTCAGGTTACTGTATCTACAATAGCACATGCCATGCTCAAACAGTTAGAAGTTGTAAGATGACATCACAACAATTTCAAACACTTATTATAGAATAGAATAGTATAAAATAAAATAGAAACAAACAGGATATTAGAGTGGGCACTAAAGATTATTACTATTTCTATTACGGCCGTGGCTACATTATCCCCTTCTCTACTTTAAATTCTCACAAAAATAAAGACAGGAAAAAAAAAGTCAAGAGCATTATTATGTGCAGGACAGTCATAACTTTCTGCTCATAACTTTCTGCTCAAAATGTAGTAGATTTGGGAAAAGAAAACCAAACAAAAACAAGAAAAATCAGAACTTGTGTACTTTTGCTGTTTTCATGGTTATTTATTGACGTGGGTGAAAGGTGCTAAACTAGGTATAACATTGGAAAATAACTAATGGAGAAATTTTAAAATCTATTTTGGTTAAAAATGAGTGCTCTACTTTGTCCTTGGTCCCCATGATAGCACAGCCAGGAGCTAAATTAATGCACAAAATTTTAATGAAGCGTTACTCATTTTTAAAATTAGTGCTGTGTTGTTAGCTCAGTGTTTTTGTGTGCCATCCGCCGTTGCCAGCTGAAACACTACAGTGCAAACAAGAAGCCATTTCTAAGCAAGATCCACAAGCACAGGCGTTTTCATTGGGCCAGGGATCATTTAAAATGGAGTGTGGCAAAATGGAAGACTGTTCTGTGGTCAGACGAGTCACGATTCGAAGTTCTTGTTGGAAATGTGGGACGCCATGTCATCCGGACCAAAGAGGACAAGGACAACCCAAGTTGTTATCAACGCTCAGTTCAGAAGCCTGCATTTCTGATGGTATGGGGTTGCATGAGTGCGTGTGGCATGGGCAGCTTGCATGTCTGGAAAGGCACCATCAATGCAGAAAAATATATTCAGGTTCTAGAACAACATATGCTGCCATCCAGACGTCATCTCTTTCAGGGAAGACCCTGCATTTTTCAACAAGATAATGCCAGACCACATTCTGCATCAATCACAACATCATGGCTGCGTAGGAGAAGGATCCGGGTACTGAAATGGCCAGTCTGCAGTCCAGATCTTTCTCCTATAGAGAACATTTGGTGCATCATAAAGAGGAAGGTGTGACAAAGAATGGGAGAAGAATGGGAGAGCATTCCTATTTCTAAACTTGAGAAACTGGTCTCCTCGGTCCCCAGACGTCTGTTGAATGTTATAAGAAGAAGGGGAGATGCCACACAGTGGTGAAAATGGCCTTGTCCCAACTTTTTTGGGATTTGTTGACACCATGACATTTTGATTTACCATATCTTTCCCTTAAAATGATGCTCAGTTTAAACTTTGGTTCCGTGATTTATGTTCCATTCTGAATAAAATATTGACATTTGCCATCTCCACATCATTGCATTCAGTTTTTATTCACAATTTGTTTAGTGTCCCAACTTTTTTGGAATCCGGTTTGTACATACTTTTTTTCAAAGATGGTCTCAACACACATGTTTTGTGTTACTATTAAAGATGAACACTTTTAGGCACTGGATTTGTTTCTGCATCATTAGACACATGAAGAAGAAGTTTGCTTGTAGGTTGATTTTATAGTTTAAGCTTGATTAGGTAAACAAATTATTTCTGGTTCCACAAAGAACTTTTCATAAACAGGTTCTTTAAAGATTGACCTATTGAGGTGGAACAAAACAAACTAGAAAAGCTATACATTTATGCTATACACCCCATATTGACAGAAAAAACACAGAATTGTTAACATTTTTGCAGATTTATTTGCAGGTTTCCAAGATGGCGCCCGTGAGGTCGGCTGCCGTCACGACTGCTCTGACCTACGTTACTTTGTTTTTGTCTTTTAAGTTATCTTTCAGTAACTTTAAACTGGCTAATTCACCACCACTGAGTGCATTAGGAACGATAGAGACACTCTTGTTTCTACTGGTATACAATGTACTCACAATTCTACGTTTTTAACTTTGGATCCGAGCTGGCCGAGTGAGATCCTGAGGGAGAACAATGGACGTGACGCGAAGCGGTGGCCCAGAGGGAAACAAGCCGGCGTCAGGAACAGGTTGAGAGCCCGTGCACACCGCATACCTCTGCCTAGCATCCTGCTTGCCAACGTCCAGTCACTGGAGAACAAACTCGATGACCTCAGGGCCAGGATAAATTTCCAGAGAGACATTCGGGACTGCAATCTCCTCTGCTTCACCGAGACATGACTGAACCCAGCGGTGCCGGACCACGCCATCCAGCCGGACACTGCGTTATGCGAGCTGCATGAGGCACTCACACAGCACCAGACACAACACCGGGACGCTGCGCTTATTGTGGCGGGGGACTTTAATAGTGCCAACCTCAAATGCGCAGCGCCGAACTTTTATCAGCATATCACCTGCCCCACCAGGGGCGAGAGGACACTGGACCATTGTTACACTACGGTCAAGGACGGCTACAAGGTGCAATCTTGCACTCCGTTTGGAAAATCTGACACCGCCGCCATCTTCCTCATGCCAAAATACAAACAAAGACTGAAACAGGAAGTTCCAGTTCAGAGGGAGGTCGCGCTGGACAGACCAGTCGTTACAGGACGCACTTGATGACGCAGACTGGGACATGTTCAGAAACAGCCCAGATGATGTCAGCGTGTTTACGGAAGCGTTTGTGGGATTCATCGGGAAACTAGCGGATGATACCGTGGAGAAAGAGACTATCAGAACTTTTCCCAATCAGAAGCCGTGAGTGGATAAAACCATCCGCGACGCTCTGAGATCTCACACCGCTGCCTACAACGCGGGACTTGCGTCGGGGGACATGGACCCGTACAAGGCTGTGTAGTATAACGTGTGGAAAGCAGTGAAAGAGGCGAAGCAGCGCTACAGACGGAAACTAGAGTCACAACTCCAACAGAGTGACTCTAGAAGCCTGTGGCAGGGACTAAGAACAATAACGGACTATAAAGCACCAACAACTGGCATGACGAACGCGTACGCGACTCTGGCAGACGAGCTGAACACTTTCTATGCTCGCTTCGAGGATGCTAGTGATGCTAATGCTAGCGGCGCTAACGGCTGCAGACAGGAAGACACTGCCAGCACCAGAAACGCGTTCATCATATCCGAGCATGACGTGAGGAGAGCCTTCAAGAGTGTGAACACCAGGAAAGCAGCAGGACCAGACAGCATCTCAGGTATTCTCAGAGCCTGCGCAGACCAGCTAGCACCTGTGCTCACAGAGATATTCAACATCTCTTTATCTCAGTTGGTGATCCCCACATGCTTCAAAGAGTCCATCATTGTTCCTGTCCCGAAGAAACCTCATCCTGCTTCCCTCAACGATTATCGCCCTTTAGCCCTTACCTCAGTAGTGATGAAGTGCTTTGAACCGGCTGTTCAAAGACATCATTTCTTCACTACCGGACACACTCGACCCACTACAGTTTGCATACCGCCCGAACCGTCCCACAGACGATGCAATCTCTCATCTCCTCCACACATCGCTCACTCACCTGGACACTAGGAAAGGGAATTATGTTAAAATGCTCTTTATCGACTACAGCTCTGCATTTAATACCATAATTCCCTCCACTCTCACCACCAAGCTGGAGCACCTGGGACTCAGCTCATCAATGTGCCAGTGGATCTCCAATTTTCTGACTGACAGACCACAGGCAGTAAGGATGGGCGGACATGTCTCAGCCTCACTCACTCTCAGCACTGGAGCCCCCCAGGGTTGTGTTCTGAGCCCCCTGCTGTACTCTTTGTACACCCACGACAGCATGGCCACTACCAACTCCACCACCGTCATCAAGTTTGCTGACGACACTGTCGTGGTGGGACTGATCACCAACAATGATGAGTCGGCCTACCTAGAGGAGATTTGAAATCTGGAGAACTGGTGCCAGAGGAACAATCTCCTCCTGAACATCAGCAAGACAAAGGAGCTGATAGTGGACTTTAGTACAAAGCAGGAGAGGAACTACCAGACCCCCGCCCAGTGAAGAGAGTGGACAGCTTCCGATACCTCGGTATTCACGTCACGCAGGACCTGTCATGGTCCTGTCACATCAACACCGTCGTGAAAAAGGCCCGACAGCGTCTCTACCAACTCAGACACTTGAGAGACTTCAGACTGCCCTCTAAGGTGCTCAGGAATTTCTACTCCTGGACAATCATGGACACATTCATACACACTTGCACTACATATTTATATTTTCATTTCTGGACCATTGCACAAGACACTTTAATAAGTCACTTTTTATGCATATTTGCACAACCAAATTTATATATATATACTTTTTTCTTCTATATTTCTATATTTTGTAATATTTTTATTACCCAGAAAGTCTGTTTCAATAATCTAATTAACATAAAGACCACAAACTCAGATCATACTGAATGCGCAGCCGGCACCTCTGATCTGAAGCTAGGATTGTTAAATATTAGATCTCTCACATCAAAAGCAGTTATTGTTAATGAAATTATCATAGATCAGGCGTTTAATATACTCTGTTTAACTGAAACATGGGTTAAACAGGACGAGTATGTAGCTCTAAATGAAGCTAGTCCTCCTGGATACAGCTACATACACCAGCCTCGGTTAACTGGTAGAGGAGGAGGCGTCGCAGTTATTCATAATGATAATCTGTCTATCGTACAAAAACACCGACACAAATTTAACTCATTTGAAATTCTCTATAGTAACATAAGTGTATTTAAGTATATTAAATCAGCTCAGTCGATTCCACTAATTATAATTTACAGACCTCCAGGGCCGTATTCTGAATTTCTTAGTGAATTTGCAGATTTCATCTCAGACCTGGTCGTTTCTGTAGACAAAGTGTTAATTGCTGGAGATTTTAACATTCATTTTGAGAATCCAGAAGACCCTCTGAGAACAGCATTTATATCCATACTGGACTCCGTAGGTGTAAATCAGTGTGTAGTAGGACCCACTCATAAAGCAGGTCACACTTTAGATTTAGTAATATTCTTCGGATTAATTATAAGAAATGTATTCACAATTCCACTGTCTGAAATTATCTCAGATCACTATCTTGTCTCCGTTCAAGTGTGTCACAGTGATAATGTACGCACAGCACCGCGCTACCGTATTAAACGTACATTCACATCAACTACCACACAGAGTTTTATCAGTAATCTCCCAGAGTTACCAACTTCGATTAGGCCACCGTCTGACCCCACAGAACTTGATCAGGCGACTGAATATTTAGAGTCGACACTTCGTTGTACCTTAGATAATGTAGCTCCAGCTAAAAGAAAAATTATTAGAGATAAGAAACTCGCTCCCTGGTATAACGATCACACGCGCACTTTAAAACAGACTGCTCGGAAATTAGAGCGTAAATGGCGTCAAACTAAATTGTTGGTATTTCAAATAGCATGGAAAGAGAGCATCCTGAACTATAGGAAAGCTCTTAGTGTAGCTAGATCAACGTATCTCTCCACTCTTATAGAAGAAAATAAAAATAATCCTAGATTTTTATTTAATACCGTAGCCAAATTAACCAGAAATAAGACCACTACAGAAATCTCCACAACAACATCATGCAATAGTGAGGACTTCATGAACTTTTTTAATAATAAAATTGTAAATATCAGGCATAAAATTGAGGCTTTGAAACCAAACAATGTAATTGATACTGATGTTAACCTAGCCATGTCAGATTCAAACCTAGAATACTTTACTCCTCTTGAAGAGAATGAACTAATTTCACTCATCTCTTCTGCAAATTCGTCAACCTGTATATTAGATCCTATACCGACACATTTTCTTAAACAGATAGTACCAGTAATAACAGAACCGATGTTGAGAATAATTAATTCCTCACTCAGCATTGGTTATGTTCCAAAATCTTTTAAAGTAGCAGTTATTAAACCAATAATTAAGAAACCTGACCTCGACCCCTGTCAGCTGTCCAATTACAGGCCAATATCAAACCTCCCCTTTATCTCTAAGATTCTGGAAAAGATAGTAGCGGAGCAGCTATGCTCATATCTACATAGAAATGGCATACATGAACTGTATCAGTCAGGATTTAGGCCTCATCACAGCACAGAAACAGCACTCGTTAAAGTAGTAAATGACCTCCTATTGGCCTCTGATCAGGGTTGTGTAACTATGCTTGTATTACTCGACCTCAGTGCAGCTTTTGACACTATTGATCATGCTATTCTTCTTCACAGATTAGAAAATTTAGTAGGAATTAAGGGTACAACCCTCTCCTGGCTCAGATCCTATTTGACCGATCGTTATCAGTATGTAGACTTAAATGGTGATTATTCTGCATGTTCTCTAGTGGAGTTTGGCGTTCCGCAGGGTTCAGTTTTAGGCCCACTGCTTTTTTCCCTTTACATGCTTCCTCTGGACAACATAATCCGTAAGCATGGTATTAGTTTTCATTGTTATGCTGACGACACACAGCTATACGTCTCAACAAAACCAGATGAGATAAACCATCTTACTAAAGTTGAGCAATGTGTTCATGACATAAGAAATTGGATGCTAATTAACTTCCTTCTGCTTAATCCGGATAAGACAGAAGTTCTAGTCATAGGACCGCATACAGCTAGAAGTAAAATCTTAGATCACACCGTAACTTTAGATGGCCTTTCTGTTCCGTCAAGTGCAACAGTAAAAGACCTCGGCGTGATTATAGATTCCAGCCTTTCATTTGAAGCTCATGTAGATAATATCACCAGGATAGGATTCTTTCACCTTAGAAATATCGCCAAAATAAGAAATATATTGTCGCTAAATGATGCAGAAAAACTAGTTCATGCTTTTATCACTTCTAGGTTGGACTATTGTAATGCCTTACTGTCTGGTTGTTCAGTTAGGTGCATAAACAAGCTTCAGCTAGTCCAAAATGCAGCAGCGAGAGTCCTCACTAGAACCAGAAGATATGAGCACATCACCCCTATCCTATCTTCACTGCATTGGCTCCCTGTGAAATTTCGCATTGATTTTAAAATACTACTCTTGACATATAAGGCATTAAATGGTCTCGCGCCGCAGTATCTGAGCGAACTGCTAGTGTCTTACGATCCGCCACGCCTACTTCGGTCAAAGGATGCAGGCTGCTTATCAGTACCGCGTATTATGAAAACTACAGCTGGGGGCAGAGCTTTTTCTTACAAAGCCCCAAAATTATGGAATAGTCTTCCAAATAGTGTTCGGGACTCAGACACAGTCTCAGTGTTTAAGTCTAGGCTAAAAACCTATTTATTTAACCAAGCATTTTATAAATAGATTTGCCATAAGGTAAAGGAGCAGATCTGGGGGACTCATGGACGTAGAGTATTATGGTGAACTGGTATGTTTAGATGCTGTCTTCCTCAGTCTCATTTGATCACCCAGGTTTGTTGACGGTGAGGTGATTGTTTGCTTTACATCTCAGGGAGCCCTCATGTTTGTGTTTCCTTCTGGCTCTCCCTTTTAGTTATGCTGTCATAGTTAGTCCTGCCGGAGTCCCTGCTTGCACTCTACAGTAAATATACATTCACATTAGACATTGTGACTGTGACCATACCTAATTGCAATCTCTCCTCCTCTTCTCTTCCTCCCCCTCTTTCTCTTTCCTCTCTCCCCCTGTCTCCCCCTTTCACTCTTTCTCTCTCTCTCTCTCTGTCGAGCTACACATGTGGTTCCTGAGCTGCCAGTGATCCAGACTCCCTCTGCCCTCCGGACCTGTCTGATCCATCCTGGTGCCCGGTTTCTGGTTGGAGGTCTCATCGCATGGATGCCCCGTGTGTCTCTTTAGGATGCGTCTGTTGTCTGAGGATGATTCTCTATACTTAGAAGATGGTTCTGGCCTCGACTGGTGTGGTCAGCTGTTTCTCTGAGGACTTGACAATTCGATAGTTCAGGACTGGAACTTTCTACAAGTCTATCTGAGTCTCGAATAACTACTGGACTCCATTTTACATCAAGTATTATAACATCAATTGACATCAACTATTATAGCTGAACCTAACACTTAACACTGTATAAATGCAGATCATTTCCTGCTATCTGTTTCACCCAGATGAGGATGGGTTCCCTGTCGAGTCTGGTTCCTCTCAAGGTTTCTTCCTATTACCGTCTCAGGGAGTTTTTCCTTGCCACTGTCGCCCTCGGGCTTGCTCGCCAGGGAATATCTGAACATTTTGATTCATACACATTCACATTCCATACAAACTTAAATAATTCTTTTGATTGTGTAAAGCTGTTTTGAGACAATGTCAATTGTTAAAAGCGCTATACAAATAAAACTGAATTGAATTGAATTTATTATGCCCTTATTTGTACAGTTTATTTTACTAGTTAAATTTATTTTCTTTAGTATTTTTTTAAGTCATATTTATTTCTTATGTATAAGTATTTTTTTTTAAGGTCACTGGTGGTCGTATAAGCATTTCACTGCATATCGTACTGTGTATGACTGTATACAGTATGTGACAAATAAAATTTCTATTTGTTGGAAGGTAAACCTTGGCCAAATCTGTGCCTTGCCACAATTCTGTCTCTGAGCTCTTCAGGTAGTTCCTTTGACCTCATGATTCTCATTTCCTCTGACATGCATTGTGAGCTGTAAGGTCTGATATAGACAGGTGTGTGGCTTTCCTAATCAAGTCCAATCAGTATAATCAAACAAAGCTGGACTTAAATGACGGTGTAGAACAGGGGTGGCGAACCGGTTTGCCATAATGAGCCAAAAAAAAATGTATTACTGCAAAGAGCCACACAACAGATGTGCAGACAACAGAATCACAACCCCTATCTACCCCTATCTCACCTATGCGGTTTCGCGCGGTGGCCGTAAGTACGATTCAATATGATTCATCGCGAGTTTTTGGCGCGGTGAGTACGTTTCCATCTTTCCGCTCGAAAAATGAAACGTTAAATTTTTTTGCCGGGCCTCGCGGAAGCTTGCGGTCCTTACAGAACGTCGGCGGGCAATCACGACAACTCACGGTGCCTAAGATCGCATCTCACCATGAGTCAAACCACACAGGCGAGATAGAGGTATTAGGCATCGTGAATTGCCGTTCCGCTGACGTTCCGAGAAGCCTCTTCACCTCCTTTGAACAATATCCGTTACTCTGGACCGTTGACCCCAAGTACTTAAAATCCTGCACGTCCTTTACCTCTGCTCCATGTAGTCTCACCGTTCCTCTTGGGTCGCTCTCATTCACACACATGTATTCCGTCTTGCTGCAGCTAACCTTCATTCCTCTGCTTTCCAGAGCATACCTCCACCTCTAAAATTTTCCTCCACCTGATCTCTGCTCTCCCTACAAAGCACAATGCCATCTGCAAACATCATAGTCCATGGAGAGCCTATCACCAGAGTAAACAAAAAGGGACTTAGAGCCAATACTTGATGCAGATCCACCATCACCTTGAACTCTTCTGTCACACCTACAGCACATCTTACCACTGTCTTAGCGCTCTCATATAAGTCCTGCACCACTCTAAAATACTTCTGTGCCACTCCATACTTCCTCATACAACACCACAGCACCTTTCTTGGCACCTTGTCGTATGCTTTCTCTAAATCTACAAAGACACAATGCAACTCTTTATTACCTTCTCTGTACTTCTCCACCAGCATCCTCAAAGCAAATACTGCATTTGATGTACTCTTTCTAGGTATAAAACCATATTGCTGCTCACAAATTCTCACCTCTGCCTTTAACCTATCTTCCATTACTCTTTCCCAAAGCTTCATTGTATGACTCATTAGCTTTATACCTCTGTAATTGCCACAGGTTTGCACATCTCCCTTGTTCTTAAAAATCGGCACCAATACACTTCTCCTCCATTCCTCTGGAATCTGCTCACTCTCCAAGATCTTGTTAAAGATCCACCTCTCCCTCCTTTCTGTTCAGCCTAGCATTCAAGTCCTCTTTGTTTGGCCTTTGCCACCTCTACATTCACCTTATGCTGCATCTCCCTGTACTGCTGCCTACTCTTTTCAGTCTTCTCAGTGTCAATCTCCTTGTTAGCTAGCCTCTTTCCCTCTATACACTCCTGGACTTCCTCGTTCCACCACCAAGTCTCCTTGTCCACTTTTCCCTTACCTGATGATACATCAAGTACCCTACCTGTCTCCTTGATCACATTGGCTGTAGTTGTCCAGTCGACTGAAAGCACCTCCTGACCACCCATAGCCTGTCTCAATTCCTCCCTGAAGAATACACAACATTCTTCCTTTCTCAGCTTCCACCACTTTGTCCTCTGCTCTGCCTTTGTCCTCTTCACCTTCCTCACCACCAGGGTTATTTTACACACCACCATTCTGTGTTGTCTAGCTACACTCTCCCCTACCAACACTTTGCAGTCACTGATCTCTTTCAGAATACAACGTCGACACAAGATGTAGTAAACCTGAGTGCTTCTGCCTCCACTCTTATACAGTATGTCAGCCTATGTTCCTGCCTCTTCTGGAAGAAAATATTTACTACTGCCATTTCCATCCTCTTTGCAAAGTCCACCACCATCTGTCCTTCTACATTCCTGTTCTGAAGACCAAACCTGCCCATCACATTTTCATCACCTCTGTTCCCTTCCCCAACATGTCCATTGAAGTCTGCACCAATCACCTCTCTCTCACCTCTGGTGATGCTCTGCATCACTTCATCTAACTCACTCCATAATTTCTCCTTCTCTTCTAACTAACATCCTACTTGTGGGGCATGACCTCTAACAACATTGAACATTATCCCTTCAATTTCCAGCTTCAGACTCATCACCCTTTCTGATACTCTCTTCACCTCTAGAACATTCCTTACAAAGTCCTCTTTCAGAATAACTCCTACTCCATTTTTCCCCCTATCCACACCATGGTAAAACAATTTGAACTCTGCTCCTAAGCTCCTGGCCTTTAACCTATCCACCTGGTCTCCTGGACACACAGTATATCCACCTTCCTTCTCTGCATCATATCAACCAACTCTCATCCCTTCCCTGTCATGGTCCCAACATTCAAAGTCCCTAATATCACTCATAAACTCTTGTCTTTGCTCTTCTCTCTCTGCTTTCAAACGCGCCTTCCTCCTCTCCTTCTTCTGGACGATCCTCGACCCAAATTAAGGCCGTTACTGGTGCTGACTGCAGCCCCATAACCATCAGATGGCATTTGAGACTGAAGGGCTTCAAAAAAAAAAAAACGTCTTCAAATACCTCATCTCCTTGAACGCCACAGAACTGCTCGTTTGGACTTTGCAAAGAGAGCACCAAACATGGGATATTCAAAGGTGGAAGAAAGTTTTATTCTCTGACGAGAAAAAATTTAACCTTGATGGTCCTGATGGTTTCCAACGTTACTGGCATGACAAGCAGATCTCACCTGAGATGTTTTCTACGTGCCACAGTGGAGGGGGCGCCATAATGGTCTGGGGTGCTTTTTTTTCCCAGTGGAACAATGGAGCTTCAGGAAGTGCAGGGGCGTCAAACGGCCGATGGTTATGTCTAGATGTTGCAGAGAGCATTTCTCATGACTGAGGGCCCTCGTCTGTGTGGTAACGACTATAGGAGTCAGAGGGGACATTGTGCTTTCTTGCCAGGCAAAGAGGTCCACCTCTGCTACATAAAATCTGTGGGTGGGGTTTCCATTCCCCATGTGTCACAACCTGTCTGGACAGCAAGTCTGCTCCCAACTTCATTTGCCCTGGAAGGTAAATCGCCCTGAGGGACAGGAACTCATCCTGTGCCCAAAGCAGAACCTGGTGCGCTAGCTTATTCAAGCGGCGCGAGCAAAGTCCATCGTGGCAATTATGTACGAGACTACCATAGTGTTGTCCACCCGCACTAGGACATGGTAGCCTCTCAACTGCTGGAGGAAGTGTTTCAGGGCCAGAAATAAAGCAATCATTTCGAGGCAATTGATGTGCCATGCGAGAAGATGGCCTCTCCAGCTCCCTTGGGCTGGACAGCCATCTAAGACCGTATCCCAGCCCATGAGCGAAACTGTCATTAGCGTCTCGTGATGACAAAAAGCACCTAGAATGGGACCCAAAGTCAGAAACCAGGGTCTGAACCACATAGAAAGCGTACGAAGCCCCTGGCGCATAACCATTATTTGCCTCCGGGGATTGGCTCTTGAGTAAAATCCTCTGGCTTTTAGCCACAACTGAAACGATCTAATGTGCAGAAGGTCCAAAGGTATCACCGTGGACGCAGCTGCCTTGAGACCTAAAAATCTCTGAAAATGACCAACAGTCACTTTCTGGCCTAGCTTGATTTCCTTCAGGGTGTTGAAAATGGATTTGACACGTGCCAGAGACAGCTGTGCTCGCATTGTGATCGAATCCCATGTGGCACATGTGTTCAATTCAATTAAACTAAATTTAATTTGTATAGCATTTTTAACAATTGTCATTGTCGCAAAGCAGCTTTACACAACCAAAAGAATTATTTTGTATGGAATGTGAATGTGTATGAATCAAAATGGTCAGATAGTCCCTGGTGAGCAAGCCGAAAAACCTTACTTACCTGAGATGGTAATAGTAAGAAACCTTGAGAGGAACCAGACTCAACAGGGAACCCATCCTCATTTGGATGAAACAGATAGCAGGAATTGTACTGTGTGTTAGTTGGCAGGCAGTTCAGCTATAATAGTTGATGTTAATTGATGTTAATATGGAGTCCAGGTAGTTATTGGAGACTCAGGTAGACTTGCAGGAAGTTCCAGTCCTGAACTATCGAACTGTCAAGTCCTCAGAGAAACATCTTCCAACACCAATCGAGGTCAGAACCAGTATTTGAGAAACAATCATTTTGACAGTCAAATTTTTTAACCTGTACTTTCTGAGATAGCGGTTCAGCCCGTGAAGACCTAGAATTGGACGCAACCCTCCCTGATTCTAGGAATCAGGGCTCAGCGATGTGCAACCTGAATCCTGTAGTTCCTCTCTGTACAGTCCTTAGTACCCAAGGAGATATACCTGACAGTAGCTTCCACGCTGACAGGTTCTCCGAAAGGGGCACAAGTTTTAGTACTTCGGCTAGATGGGGGACGGGATGTTATATGTTCAGCATCCTGAAACCTGGCAGGAATTGACCAAACAACTAACATCTTGTTGGAGACCAGTGACGAAACACCAGTGGTGGCAGGCTTAAACACCGGCCTCCTGGGGGTGCCAGGGAGAAGATTTTATTCTCAGAAGAATTCTATGCGCCGCTCCCCGGGGGTGCTGCCCCCAGGGTCCTGGGCGCATGAGCCTCAGCACTTCTTCTTTGAGAAGATGACAGTACACCGGTCTGGCCACTGTTCATATAGTTTTGCCTCCCAAACCCTAGTGGCAACGGAATTAACAGCGTCACCCTACAGTCCGGAAGGCAAGATGGGGGCACCAAGGAGGAATGCATGATCCTTATCCTTGATGCCCATGAGGTTTAGCCACAGATGTCTATCCATGGACACCATGCTCGACGTAGTTACAAACGCCCTATCATCAATAGCCCCACCAGTGCTCAAGTCTTTCAGCAGGTCAGCCTGGTAAGCCTGCAAAACTGCCATGGTGTGCAGTAGAGCACCAGCCTGACCCGCTGCCTGAAAGCTTTTCCCCACCAGTGAAGATGTCAGTCTACGCGGCTTGGTGGGGAGTGTGGGCTTTTTCACTCCTCACCAAGGAGTAGCTGGACCTATGACCCACATGCACCACTCCGGGCCCAGCTGGACCACCTCCAGAGGATAGCTTGTAGGTGGCTCCAGTCTGATCAAAGTTCCACCCATAAGGTTGTGGAGAAAATCACCATTGACTTTGCCTTGGGCTCCCTCCCGGAAGAAGAACGAAAGGCTTTGGGAATGAAAGCTCCCTCCTCCTTGCGTGACATGGCAGATGCCTTAGAGCTTGCACTCCTGGTGCTCTCCCCTGATTTAGAGAAAAAAGAAGACCCTCCAAAGCGGGAGGCCTTACAGCATGTCCCTCGAGCTGAACCACCCCGAACTGCAGCGTACCAGTCTATGGGCTGGTGACCACAGCAGTCAAGAAAACTTTCCTGCTCCCACCATATGCAGTCGTACTGCCAGAGTCTCACTCCCCACTGCCTGTGATACATGTGATCATCCCACACTACAGCCCAACCAAAAAAAGAAAAAAGGTTGCAGCTTATGGCTGGAGCTGGCTCTGCAAAGTGGCCACACAACCACGTCCAGCATTCATGGCCCAAGTCCAAGATGATGGTATAGACACAGAGGGAAGGTGAGCATGACCCTAGCGCTAACCCGTTTCTCTCCCTGTCTCAGCAGGTTACACATAAGGGCAACTTTGCCCTACAGCAGAAGGAAGACCTATGCCTAAAAAACTGCTGGAGACAAGTGAGGGAGATCGAGGGTGAGACTGAGGATGATGGACACCCCAAGCCCACGTCATATTTCCTCATCCGTGGAGGACTATACTATCACACAATGAGAAGAGGAGAACTGTGCGACCTCCTAGTGGTCCCACAAGGAAAAGTTGACATTGTAATGCACCTGGCCCACTCTCACCCTCTCGGCGGCCACCTGGGAGTGAAGAACACAATGGATCAACTGATCAAGGACCGCTTCCATTGGCCGGGGCTTGAGGCCGAGGTAAGGAACTTCTGTCAACGGTGTCCCGAGTGCCAGAGGACCGCGCCTAAGAATCCGGCCCCTGCTCCACTAATTCCTCTGGCCATAATCGGAACACCTTCTGAACGTATTGGGATGGACCTGGTCGGCCCACTTCCAAGGTCTGCGAGGGGCCATGAGTACATCTTGGTAGTAATGGACTATGTCACATGCTACTTTGAGGCCCTTTCACTTCGGAAAGTGACTTCCAAAGCCATCGCCAAGGAGCTACTGCTGCTCTTTAGTCGTGTGGGCCTACCAAAGGAGCTCCTTACTGATCAAGGAATCCCCTTTATATCAAAATTAATGGCAGATATTTGCCAGCTGTTGCAGGTGAAACAGATCCGCACCTCCGTTTATCACCCCAAGACCGAAGGCCTGGTGGAGAGGTTCAATCAAATGCTCAAGAGGATGCTACATCAAGTGACCAGTGAAGGTGGTCGTAACTGGGACCAGCTACTCCTGTATGTCCTCTTTGCAATCCGAGAGACTCCCCAGGCATCCACTGGTCTCACCCCCTTTGAACTACTATTTGGGAGGAGGCCTCGCAGTCTGCTCGATGTGGCAAAAGAGGCCTGGGAGGAGCAGCCTTCACCGTTCCGTTCTGTAGTGGAGTACGGGCGAGATATGCAGTCCAAAATATCCCAAGTACTCCCTATAGTGCGAGAGCACATGAAGCAAGCACAATGTTACGACCGTCTAGGGGACTGTGTCGTAGCAAAAAGGTGAGTGAAGGAGTCTCACTACCAAAGAGATTAGGAAAGTGTATTTCTTTTTATTTCTAAGCAAAAAGAAAAGGGTTACAAACTTCAGAGGTTGACAAGGCCAAAATAATGAACCAAATGGTCTTCGTTTAAGATGAACTAAATTCCTAAAAATAAAATAAAATACATAATCCTTCCCTAACTCCCTAACCAAAAAAACAGAGTGCAAAATATATATACAGGTCCTTCTCAAAAAATTAGCACATTGTTATAAAGTACATTATTTTCTGTAATGTACTGATAAACATTAGACTTTCATATATTTTAGATTCATTACACACAAACTGAAGTAGTTTAAGCCTTTTATTGTTTTAATATTGATGATTGTGGCATACAGCTCATGAAAACCCAAAATTCAAAACTCAAAAAATTTGCATATCATGAAAAGGTTCTCTAAACGAGCTATTAACCTAATCATCCGAATCAACTAATTAACTCTAAAACACCTGCAAAAGATTCCTGAGGCTTTTAAAAACTCCACCTGGTTCATTACTCAAAACCGCAATCATGGGTAAGACTGCCGACCTGACTGCTGTCCAGAAGGCCATCATTGACACCCTCAAGCAAGAGGGTAAGACACAGAAAGAAATTTCTGAACGAATAGGCTGTTCCCAGAGTGCTGTATCAAGGCACCTCAGTGGGAAGTCTGTGGGAAGGAAAAAGTGTGGCAGAAAACGCTGCACAATGAGAAGAGGTGACCGGGCCCTGAGGAAGATTGTGGAGAAGGACCGATTCCAGACCTTGGGGGACCTGCGGAAGCAGTGGACTGAGTCTGGAGTAGAAACATCCAGAGCCACCGTGTACAGGCGTGTGCAGGAAATGGGCTACAGGTTACAAATTTTGCATGGCATTCAGAAATCAAGGTGCCAGAGTCTGGAGGAAGACTGGGGAGAGGGAAATGCCAAAATGCCTGAAGTCCAGTGTCAAGTACCCACAGTCAGTGATGGTTTGGGGTGCCATGTCAGCTGCTGGTGTTGGTCCACTGTGTTTTATCAAGGGCAGAGTCAATGCAGCTATTTTTGAACATTACAGAAAAGAATTCACTTTATCACAATATGCAAATTTTTTGAGAAGGACCTGTATATAACAAAAGAAATGACATCAACCTCCTACTGCCCTTAATATGATGAAAGTGCTTATTTACAACAGTATTTACAAAGCGAAATTCCAATTGATGGCTAACAAATTCAAGTCATAATCCACATTCATATTTGAAACAGGCTTAAGGTCATATCAACAACAGTAGGACTAAACAATATACTCCAATATACAAAGGTCGATTTTAAAGATGAGATGCAATGCAAAGACACACGTGGTGGTACCAAAGGCATCTGAAAGGAGTTTGGGGTGGTCCTTTTATTCTGGTTGATTGCTGAGATGAACCAACTGCCGCGTCAGATGAATTACCTGGAGGAACACCCATCTGAAAAACAAGCACGTACCCAGAAAAAAAAGCAGAGGGCAGAATAACAAATTCATAACAACAAGCAGAACAATGGAAAGCATATGACAGGCCAGCTCAGACCCGGGAGTTTCAACCAGGGGACCGAGTGCTCCTGCTCCTACCCAGTGCCAACTGTAAGTTTCTGGCACGGTGGCAGGGACCTTACACCATTATGAAACGAGTGTAGCCAGTAAACTATAGACAGCAACAGCCGGGTAAGAGAAAAAACGCTGGGCTCTATCACATAAATCTTTTAAAGAAGTGAATTGAACCATTGCCACTTGTTTCAGGTCTTGCCTCTCTCTCTCCCGAAGCACAGGGTCGTGAGTTAGTGCAGCGAGGGGAAGACTTTTCACCATCACAGCAACAAGAGCATAACGAGCTTATAGAACAGTGTCAAGACGTGTTCTTCTTAGTGTTCAAAACCCCACCACCATATGACCAACCACATATGATTGTCCGCTTAGGACCCTACAGAGCCCCGGAGGCCCGCCGCTGCGCCATCGATGCTGAAGTCGCTAAAATGCTCCGTGATGGCATCATAGAGGAGTCCACTAGCCCCTGGTCCAGCCCCATTGTTGCAGTACCAAAGCCTGATGGATCGATCAGGATATGCAACAACATCAGGCGCCTGAACCATCAGGCTCCTCGAGTGGACAACCTCATTGAGTGGCTGGGAACAGCATGGTTCATATCCAAACTGGACCTAACCAAGAGGTACTGGAAAGTGGCCCTCACAGCTGATGCTAAGGAAAAGACTGCCTTTAGTACTGGACAGGGCCACTGGCAGTACAGGGTCCTCCCCTTTGGCTTGCATGGTGCACCAGCCATTTTCCAGCGTTTAATGGATATTGTACTCCGCCAGCATCGACAATATGCTGCAGCCTATCTAGATGACGTTATTATCCAGTTGAGCAACTGGGAGGACCACCTTTACCACCTGAAAAAGATCCTTGAAGAACTCAGAAGGGCTGGCCTGATGGCAAATCCAAAAAAGTGCCACCTGGGGCTGACCAAAGCACATTACAGGGTTACCGTACTAGCGGTGGGCTTTTGAAACCGCAGAACAAAAAAAGTTGAAGCGGTCCGCACTTTCCCACCACCGATGACAAAAAAAAGAAAAACAGGTACATGCTTTTCTGGGGCTTGCAGGATACTATAGACGTTTTGTGCCTAACTTCTCCTCTGTGGCAGCACCCCTCTCCAATCTGCTCAGGACTTTGAGGTTGAGGAACACCCAATCCAATATGTGAGTAGAAACCTCACCCTAGCAGAACAAAAGTACGTGGCTATTGAGCGAGAGGCCCTTGCTATCAAATGGGCAATAGATGAACTAAAGTATTACCTGGCAGTGGCTGGCAAAAGCTAAGGATACTAACCCTTGCATCACCCGCTGGTTCCTCTCACTACAGGATAATTTATTCTCGATCCTGCACAGAGCTGGAACACAACACAGGAACACAGACAGTCTCTCAAGGCACCATGTTATGTTTTCATCACTTGGTATGAGCACGAAGCTGGGGGTGGGGGAGGGGTGCTGTGATTGCGGGCCTAGAGCCAGCACCTCTTATTATCTACCACCCTCACACTCAACCAAGCAGAGGAAAACCCATCATTGGTTCAGCACCATGGTCAGCTCCCCTTATTGCACACAAGGGGCAGGATGCCTCAATGGCTTGTGGCCAAAGGCAGCAGAGTACCTACCATCCTGGTGTCAACAGCATCCAAAAAGGAGATGAGTCCACATCAGCTGGGTGAGTTGGATATACTGGATTGAATATATAAGACTCACATGCCTTCTTTTCTCCTCTCTCTTACAGAAACAACAAAGCCCACTATCCAGGACAACTCACAGAGAAAGGGACTGCATCTCAGCCTTGCTTACTCCTCCTGCCCAGCCAGTTGGATGTGTAAGAATGGCTGCAGCTATTCTAGGAGGTTTCCAAGCTATTCTCTCAATTGCTATCCAGGAAACAACTCCCCTAACCTTTGCAACTTTCCTATGTGTTGTAAATAAAGGAGATCTTATTTACCTAATCTGGTGTTTCCTGTGTCTGTGTTCTGGCCTTGCCCTGCTAAATGCTTTACATTGAGTTTGAGGAAGTTTGTGAACAAACTGGTTCTCTATAGCTCCCAGTGAAATATTTCATATAATTATTTCCAGTTCCACTAGAACTTTCTTTTTTTATTATTATTATTATTTTTTATAAATTTAGTCCTGTCCAATTATTTTTCCTCGATTTTCTCCCCAATCTAGTCATGTCCAATTCCCTCCCGTCACTACCGAATGGCGTAGAGCCGTGCAATTAATGTGGGAGCACTAATACCTCTCATCCCTCCCCGCTGAGAGAGCTCGGCCAATTTAGCTCTCTCGAGGCCTCCGGCGGTGAGAGGAAAACAGCATCACCCGGGGTTCGAACCAGCGATCCCTGGGTGATAGGGCAAGCACTTTACCACTGCGCCACTCTGAGGCCACTAGAACTTTATTAAACAAATTATTTTTGAAAAAATTATTGACCTTTTTGAGATACAAACATTTTGAACTTTACAACCTTAAACTTGGCGGCATGGTGGTGTAGTGGTTATCACTGTCCCCATGCACCTCCATGGTCCGGGTTCGATTCCCGTCTCTGTGTGCATGGAGTTTGCATGTTCTCCCTGTGCTTGGTGGGTTTCCTCCGGGTACACCGGTTTCCACCCACAGTCCAAAGACATGCAGATTAGGCTAATTGGCGTACCCCAATTTGACCATACTGTGTGAATGAGTGTGTGTGTGTGTGCTCTGCGATGGATTGGTCCAGGGTGTACCCTGCCTCGTGCCCTGAGTCTCCTGAGATAGGCTCCAGGTCCCCGCGACCCTAAATACAGGATAAAGCAGTATAGAAGATGAATGAATGAATGAACCTTAAACTTTTTTTTCTTCATTTTTAACAAACCTAAGTCCTTGACCAAGGAATTTTAATAAAATCTTCTTATAAAATGAGGCTCACTGCATGCAAATGACTCAATGAATGCAAATGAATTTGGATGTGTATGTCATTTCATTTTAGGCTTGAGCATGACTGCATGTTCATTGTTTTTCCTACAGCTCTGGCCTAATTGCTAAGGGCAGATAGGGATGTTCAAGGGATTTTTATTTATTTAAATTTTTTTGCAAAGAAACCAGAGATGATTAGACAAGTACATCATCCTCCTATTCTTGTCATGTCATTTGGTAGCAAAAGTTAAACTTCCAAGTACAACTAAGCAAAGATCTAAAATTAACAGCACATGTTGTGAGACAAATATGATGCCAGGCTTTATATTGTTGACCAAGTTTACAACTGAACTAACATTTACAGTATATGCCTTACTTATAAGTGCATTTATTTATGCCTCCCCTAACCAAAAAATGTTTATTCAAGTGTACTAACAGTATATTTCTTTCAAGCTAAAAATAACAATAATAATAAATATGATTTTAATTTACTTTTTCTGCATTTATATATATACTCAGCAAATAAACAAACGTCCTCTGAATTTCAACTGTTTTTACTTTCAGTAAACTTAATGTGTAAATATTTGTATGAACACTAAAAGAGTCAACACCATAAGACATAAACTAAAAATGTTTCACAATGTGTCCCTGAATGAAGGGAGGCTCAAAATCAAAAGTACCAGTCAGTATCTGGTGTGGCCACCAGCTGCTTGAAGTACTGAAGGCCATCTCCTCCTCATGGACTGGACCAGATTTGTCAGTTCTTGCTGTGAGATGAAGGGATTGTTGTCCTTACTGTCTCCCTGTCTCCCAGCTGTCCTTACTGTCTCTCTTAGGCATCTCATAGTGCGGACATGGCAATTTATTGCCCTAGCCACATCAGCAGTCCTCATGCTTCCCTGCAGCATGCCTAATGCACGTTCACGCAGATGAGCAGGGACCCTGGGCATCTTTCTTTGGGTGTTTTTCACAGTCGGTAGACAAGTCTCTTTAGTGTCCTGCGTTTTTAGAACTGTGACCTTAAATGGCTACTTTCTGTAAGCTATTAAGGTCTTAATGACCATTCCACAGGTGCATGTTAATTAATTGATTATGGTTAATTGAACATGCATGGAAAACATTGTTTAAACCCTTTACAATGAAGATCTGTAAAGTTATTTGGATTTTTACAACATTATTGTTGAAATACACAGTCCTGAAAAAGGGGCGTTTCTTTTTTTGCTGAGTATAGATAGATATACTTAGCAAAATTATTGTCAAGTATACTTGGCTTAAACTGACAACTATACAGAAAGGTTTAAGTATACTTTAGCATATACTTAAGAAAATTATAATTAAGTATATTTTATACATATTTGTTTGTTTAATTTGGGGTGGAACACTTTAAAGTAAATACTAATAGTACATGGGTGGAGTAAAATGTCCTATAATTTCTTTTATAGTACCTACAGTATCCCAAGGTATACTGTACATTGCCCATGATACTTATTTGCTGATATAGTACATGTTTTGTACATGTTTTGTATCACACATTAGTACAATATGGTACAAGGTTCTTCCATTTTATGGTGCAATTAGTACCTGTTAAGGTAGTATCCAAAGGTTAATACACAATACTTTAGTGAATATAAAGGGAACTCAAAGTTACCAAGGTATCTAATTTGGTACTGTCTGTACTATACCATATCAGTAGTATGTACTAGCATATGTAATTATATAGTTTAAGTATAATAAGTATAAACTAAACTACTGCAATAAGTACCTTGATATCTACCAAAGTACACATCATAGTACTACCATGGTATTCAATGAAGTACCTAGGTACAGTACCTACCTAACTACCAAAGTAATATCTACCCTGCACTGAGACATTTATCTATATGTAGCACTCTGCACCAACTGTTTGTGACCAGAATTTGTAAAGTAGTTACAGTCCACCATACTGAGGAGAGAGCAGCTACTGTAACTGCCTATGTTCAAAACCAGTCACAGAAGCACTTTCAGCAAGAGAACATCTGATAACATCATATCATCTCAAACAACATTTTACGGAAAACTGTTCCTACTTATTTTTATTAATGGCCAAGGTTACAAATATAAATTGTTCCTAACACAAGGCTGACTCCCAAATCCCTCTTCAACCCCTTAACAAGTACACAGCTTGATGTGCTAATTCTAAATGTAATGATATTTGGGATTAAAAACATAATAAACCAACCCCCCCAAAAAGGTAAAAAATAAATAAATAATAATCATACAATGTGATTGGTTTTCCATTCGGCCTATTTTCTCCACTGTCTTCTCACTATTTCCATGGCACTAGTCTTTACATTGTAAAATTAATCACCTAGGTCTCACCTACTAGTAGTTAACAGAGGTGGAAAGAATAATAAAATTTTGTACTCAAGTACAAGTACTGTTACTTCAGTAAAATTTTACTTAAGTACAAGTAAAGTTACCCTTATAAAAATCTACTCAAGTAAAAGCAAAAAGTAGCTCATTAAAAAATTTACTCAGAGTAAAAGTTACCGAGTTACTTTTTTATTTTTTTAACAGCAGGGGTGGGATGAGGCATTCTAGCGTAGTTCAAAAAAGATGAGCAGATATAAATCTCAAACTAGTTGTTTTTAACTGAAGGAACACCTTTGCATAATAAAGCTGTTGTCTTTCTTGTGCTTGAAAATCAAAGTGGTCACTTAAATATGGTGTTACGTCAGAGTCTAGGGCCAAACAGCAAAAGAATGGTTCAGGGTTCTATTTTAAACTGTGTGGAAATGGTGTATATGGCAGAAAGAACTAGTTCCAATCATTAACTGATGAAATAATGAGGTTTGTATATACAGTACAAACACACACACACACACACACACACACACACACACACACACACACACACACACACACACACACAACAGGAGGAGGAGGATAAGATTCAGGGAGGACCCAGGCCAAAATAATAAACAAAATGTATTTATATTTAGTAGATTACCTGCAAAAAAAAAACACAAACAAAAATACAGGTACCTTCCCGGTGTCACGGTCAAACACCAGAGGGCGCCAAACTCCAAGACTCCATTTTGTTTCCTGTTCCGTTTTAGTTTGGTTTTGAACTCCGTTTCCCAGAGTGCACCTCGGTCAGATATGGGAGCACACCTGATCGAGGTTAGCAGACTAATCAGTACAAGTTAAATAGACTTTTGTTTCCTTTGTTCTGGGTCGGGCATCTGTTCGCTACGGTAATGTTAAGTGGGTGTTTCTGTTCCTTGTTCGTGGTCTAGGTGTCATGCCATTTCCCCTTGCTCTTAGTTTATGTTATTCTGTGTCTTAGTTCTGTGTCTAGTTTAACTCTGTGTAGGTTAGCTCTGTGTGTTAGGTTAGCTCTGTGTGTTAGGTTAGCTCTGTGTGTTAGGTTAGCTCTGTCTGTTAGTTTAGCTCCATGTCTGGTTTAGCTCCATGTTTGGTTTAGCTCGGTGTTTAGTTTAGTTTGAGTCCTGTTTGTACCATTCACATTCTGTTCCTTTATTAAAAACCCTTTTGCACTCTATCCCCTCCGCCTCCATGTCTTCTCCAAACCCCACACAAGCACCCCGTTACACCCGGACTCCCTAAACCAAAAACAGTGAAATTATCTACAAATATATACAAAGACCTACCAAACCAAAAGGACAAAGCAATAATCAAAGTTAATGGGAGGCAAAAAGTCAAAACCGCAATATACAACCAAATATCAAAACGCCAAAATCACAATCTTTCCTTTTTCCCGCGTCTCTCTCCGGTTTATATATGGTCGCACTAGTCGATGACGTCACTCTCAGGGGCAGAAGCGACTGTGTGGAAGGTCAGGAAGATGCCGATGTCAGAAAACCTGGAGTGGAGTCTGGAGCGGCGCGCGACCAGGACATGACACACACACACACGAGCGCAAAAGCATAATATTTGTATTATTTTAGCATTTTCATTCATTTATTTTTTACTCAGTAGCGAATATGATTTAAAATGTAGCGAATTACAATACTTCAAACAAAACGTACTTAAGTAAAAGTAAAATTACAGATTTTAAAAACTACTTTAAAAAGTAGAAATACACAAAAAAACTACTCAATTACAGTAACGCGAGTAAATGTAATTCGTTACTTTCCACCTCTGGTAGTTAAATACAAAAACAAAAAATACAAAAAGTATGCATAATGGAATTGTATCACTTAGAGTTTTCATGAGGAAGCACTCAGAGATCAGTCCTTTTTGGTTGGATTTGTAATATCTTCAGTGTGCAGTCTTTACACAGTTCCTTTCTTAGCTTCTTCTGCATTTCAGCAGCTAACTAAAATAAAAGCGAAAAACATTTCTTTATTCCTTTGCATGTGCACTATTTACATAAAGTAGATTCAAACTAATTAAGGTCTCTTTGTAACATTTTTTTCATTAGTACTAATTTAGTTTTTAGTAAAATAAAAGTTTTTATTACTGTATTATTATAAAACAATGACTCACATTCTGCAGGCTCTCCAGCCTGACTGCTTCACCAGTTTTGGAACGTAGACACACCTGCAGATTAGTTATGATCCTTCTAATATCTGTAAGGGAAAAAATTGTGTGTTAGGTTTGAGTATATCTCAGGGTTATACAGCCAGACATTGGCTCATACATCTTAGTGTGGATGGCTATGAATTTAATTTAATATACATAAAATGCAAACGTTCACAGCAGGTGTGAAAAAATGTTGTAAAGTATGAATGCCTTTAAAAATATAAATTATAATTGCTTATTTTCAATCTGCAAAATGCAAAGTGAGGAAACCAAAAATCGAAATCAATCAATATCTGGGCTGATTACCCCCCTTTGGCTTTAAACCAGCATCAATTCTTACACTTAGGATCAGAGTCAGGTGACTGATTAAGAAATTATACCAAGCAGGTACATATATATATATATATATAAGTTGAATCATATTCATTAACTAAAACAGAAACAGATGTTTAGTTGAGCACTCAGGGTTCACCATATTGAGACTGTGTCGGTTCCCCGATCTAACCAAAAATGTAGAAAGACTCAGAAAGTCTGTTTCAATAATCTAATTAACATAAAGACCACAAACTCGGATCATACTGAATGTGCAGCCGGCACCTCTGACCTGAAGCTAGGACTGTTAAATATTAGATCTCTCGCATCAAAAGCGGTTATTGTTAATGAAATTATCACAGATCAGTATATTATTGATATACTCTGTTTAACTGAAACATGGGTTAAACAGGACGAGTATGTAACTCTAAATGTGTCATGACACGCCAAGCCACAGCCCCGTCATTATCCATGTTTGTCAACCACTCCCGCATCGCACCGCGCCCCCTCTCCTCCCTGTACACCTGGACGCTATTAGTAATCAGCCTTGTTACCTACTTAAACCACACCCTGACACTGCCACGTCGCCGGATTATTGTGTGCCTCACTAGCCCAATATTCCAGCGATTTTTCTTCATTGTCTATTGGATCTCGACCACGCTTTGTTTTCCCCGACCACGATTTTGTCTCTCGTTTTTGGATACTATACTTTGGATATTTCATGTTGCCGACCTCTTACCTGTTTACGACTACGAGCTTGGATCACGGACCCCCTCTCGTCTCTCCGGCTTCGACCTCTGCCTGCTTCACGACAACGATTAGCCCTCGCGGCTCGCTGAGCTCTCTCCCCCTCCATCCACACCGGCATCTCATCGCGGAGCTCTCCCTCCGCATGCGCTCGCTCTGCGCGCCACCACAGCTCAAGCTCACGCTGCACGCGCCTGCATTGATCCCAGCTGTCACTCGCGGCGGCTCGCGCACTTCCGTGTTTACGCTACGCTTGCGTCACACGCATCGCCTCCCCATCTCGACACAGTCACGAGCTGGTACTCCGTGTTTCCGCATTTCGGCGGAGCCTCCTGCCTGCATAAGGTATTTTGCAACGCGGAATTTAATCACTGCCTTGCCTGCTTCACTGTTCACAAGCACCACAGTCTCCCGTTCACCCTGTCTGCACTTGGATCCCTCACGCCCCCTAGTGGCCCCTGACAGAATAATCTGGCCATACTAAAATGGATCCAGCAGAGGCAGCTCACCTGCGAGGAGCATTAGAGAGTCAAGGAGTACTCTTAGGCGCCCACCAGCAGGAAATAAGACAGATCACGAGCTCACTTCAAAGCATCACGGAAACACTGCAGTCTCTCTCCGCTCAGGTTGGGAACCTACAACCTCCTGCACACACTCCTCAGCCCCTCCCTCCAACACTCTCGCCTGGCCTAGAGCCCCGCCTGCCAGCACCGCCCACCTATGATGGCGATCCAGCCACCTGCCGCTCCTTTTTGTCTCAATGCTCTCTCGTCCTGGAACTACAGGCCACATCATTTCCCACGGAGCGTTCCAAGGTGGCCTACATCATCACCCTCCTGTCAGGAAAGGCGAGAGAGTGGGGGACGGCATTGTGGGATGCCCAAGTCCCGTGCTGCTTCGCCTATAGGACCTTCACGGATGAAATGAGGAAGGTCTTTGACCGCTCCTTTACGGGACATCAAGCGGCTGATCACATCCTTCAGCTACGTCAAGGAATTCGTTCCGTTTCTGATTATGCCATTGACCCTGGCTCCCTCTTGCGACTGGGACGAGAGGGCCCTCTTCGACTGCTTTTTTCATGGTTTTTCACTGCTTTTTTCTCAGACCCAATTAAGGACGAGCTGGCGGCCCGGGAGCTGCCCTCGAACTTACAAGGACTCATCGACTTAACGACCCGCATTGATGACCGTAAACGGGCACGCCGAAAGGAGCAGCAGCCTTATCGTGAACCACGCACCCCAACATTCACCTTGGCCACACCCCAGCCACCCCCTGAGCCCATGCAGATAGGCCGTGCACGCATCTCGCCGGAGGAGCGTCAGCGCCGTAGAAATGAGGGCGCCTGTTTCTACTGTGGCCAGGCCGGCCATGTTGTGCGATCCTGTCCACTAAAAGGCTAGGCCCCCCCGTAGTTCTGGGGATGCAGGGGGGCCCAGCATCTGTTTCTTCCCCGGACCAGCGATCATGCTTCTCCGTAACTCTGACCCACGGCGACCAATCCTATGCCACGTACGCACTAGTGGACTCCGGGGCTGATCAGAATCTAATTTCTTCTTCCATTGTTTCAAACTTCAAGATCCCCCTCACGCCCCTGCATCAACCCTTTACGGTTCAGGCTCTTGATGGCAGCAGACTCTCCCCCATCACTCATCGCACCAACCCCGTGACCCTGCAGTTTTCAGGCAATCACACTGAAACGATTACCTTCCTAACCGTTCAAAATTCCCATGCACCCATCGTTCTGGGCCTCCCTTGGTTAAGACTACACAACCCGCACATCGACTGGATTAAAAGGAGAGTCCTGGACTGGAGTCCCACCTGCCTCTCTTCATGCTTACGTTCAGCACATATGGGCCGAAGTTTACCCACGCCACAAGAGGAAACTCCCGACCTAACCAAGTTACCCACGGACTATCATGACCTTCGGCAGGTGTTTAGCAAATCACGGGCCACCTCCCTACCCCCGCATCGCCCCTATGACTGTGCTATCGACCTCCTCCCAGGCACCTCACCACCTAAGGGGCGACTGTACTCCCTCTCCCGCCCCGAGAGAGAGGCAATGGAACAGTATATAAAGGAATCACTCGCAGCTGGGATCATCCGCCCATCCTCTTCACCAGCAGGGGCTGGGTTTTTCTTCGTTGAAAAGAAGGATAAGTCCCTCAGACCCTGTATCGATTATAGGGGGTTAAACGAAATCACGGTTAAGAACCGTTACCCTCTCCCCTTGATGTCGTCGGCCTTTGAACTTCTCCAGGACGCCCGCATCTATACTAAGTTAGATTTAAGGAACGCCTACCACCTTGTCAGGATACGGGAGGGCGACGAATGGAAGACCGCCTTTAACACACCTACCGGCCATTATGAGTACCTAGTGGTCCCATTCGGCCTAACCAACGCGCTGGCAGTATTCCAGGCCCTAATCAATGATGTCCTCAGAGACTTTCTTAATGTTTTCGTCTTCGCTTATCTGGATGATATCCTGATTTTTTCACGTTCGGTGAGGGAACACAAGCTCCATGTTCGCCAGGTCCTGCAACGGCTCCTGGAGAATAAGCTCTACATCAAGGCAGAGAAATGTGAATTTCATTGTACCTCCACGTCCTTTCTAGGATACTTCATTTCCCCTGCAGGCATCCAGATGGACCCCACCAAGGTGAAGGCAGTCACGGACTGGCCAGTACCGACCTCAAGACGCGAACTCCAGCGGTTCTTAGGATTCGCAAACTTTTATCGACGTTTTATTCGAAGCTACAGCATGGTGGCGACCCCACTCACGACACTTACGTCCTCCAAGATCCCATTCCGATGGAACCCCCAGGCTGACATAGCCTTCAAGGATCTCAAGTCCCGCTTCACTACGGCACCCATCCTTATTTTTCCCGAACCCTCCCTCCAGTTTATCGTGGAAGTAGACGCGTCTGAGACTGGAGTAGGCGCCGTCCTGTCCCAGAGATCCACAAAGGACGCTAAAATCCACCCATGCTCCTTCTTCTCCCGCCAACTCACACCTGCTGAACGCAATTACGGTATTGGGGACCGTGAACTCTTGGCGGTCAAGTTGGCCTTGGAAGAATGGAGACACTGGCTAGAAGGGGCGGACCACCCCTTCCTCGTATGGACCGACCATAAAAACCTGGAGTACTTGAAGACAGCGAAGAGACTTAACTCACGCCAAGCACGATGGTCACTATTTTTCTCCCGTTTCCGATTCACACTGTCATATCGCCCTGGCTCCAAGAACATCAAGCCTGACGCCCTCTCCCGACAATTCTCCACCCCTCAGGATTCATCCAGGACGGAGGTGATTCTTCCTCCTCACTGCCTGGTAGCAATGCTCCAATTCAACGTGGAACGTCTGGTTCAACAGACCCTCGAACGAGAACCCGGCCCAAGCACCGTTCCACCCAACAAGTTCTTCGTCCCAGCTTCTGTGAGACCACAGGTGCTTGACTGGGCCCACAGCTCCAGACTGGCTTGCCACCCTGGGGCCGCACGTACGCTCTCCCTCCTACGCCAACGTTTTTGGTGGTCCACCATGAAAGAGGATGTCAAGAGCCTTGTGGCTTCCTGCGACACCTGTGCCAGAAATAAAACAACCAACCGCTCCCCTGAGAGTCTCCTTAGACCCCTCCCCATCCCTCACCGCCCCTGGTCACACATCTCCATCGACTTCGTCACTGGCCTGCCTCCTTCCCAAAATAACACGTGCATATTAACTATCGTGGACCGCTTCTCCAAATCGGCGCATTTCATCCCACTATCCAAACTCCCATCGGCCAAGGAAACAGCCGAACTCCTAATTAATCATGTCTTTCGACTTCACGGACTTCCCGTCGACATTGTCTCAGACAGGGGTCCTCAGTTTTCTGCCCAGTTCTGGAAGGCCTTTTGTAACCTTGTCGGCGCCAACCCCAGCCTCTCATCCGGATTTCATCCCCAAACCAACGGTCAAACAGAACGAGTGAACCAAGAGTTGGAGAAATCCTTAAGATGCATGGCCTCGCGGGATCCATCCTCCTGGAGTCGTTTCCTACCATGGGTCGAGTACGCCCACAACTCGCTCCCTACCTCCTCGACAGGCATGTCCCCTTTCCACTGCTGTCTGGGGTATCAACCACCCCTCTTCCCGGTCCAAGAAAAGGAAGTAGCAGTACCCTCAGCCCAAACCTTTGTCAGTCGCTGCAAAAGAACATGGCAACACGCCCGGCAGCAGCTCCTACGCACCGTAAGCACTTTTCAACGCCAGGCAAATCGTCATCGGTCACCAGCTCCCAACTACCGTATCGGCCAAAGGGTCATGCTGTCTACGCGGGACCTCCCACTCAAGACCACGTCCAGAAAGCTCTCACCAAGGTTTATCGGACCCTTCACCATCAACCGAATCATAAACCCATGCTCTGTCCGTCTTGCTCTACCCCTCTCCATGCGCTGGATCAACCCCACATTTCATGTTTCCCAGATTCGTCGTTTAGTCTCCTGCCCATTGTCCACCCAAGCTCAAGCTCACGCTGCACGCGCCAGCATTGATCCCAGCTGTCACTCGCGCCGGCTCGCGCACTTCCGTGTTTACGCTACGCTTGCGTCACACGCATCGCCTCCCCATCTCGACACAGTCACGAGCTGGTACTCCGTGTTTCCGCATTTCGGCGGAGCCTCCTGCCTGCATAAGGTATTTTGCAACGCGGAATTTAATCACTGCCTTGCCTGCTTCACTGTTCACAAGCACCACTGTCTCCCGTTCACCCTGTCTGCACTTGGATCCCTCACGCCCCCTAGCGGCCCCTGACAAAATGAAGCTAGTCCTCCTGGATACAGCTACATACAGTACACCAGCCTCGGCTAACTGGTAGAGGAGGAGGCGTCGCAGTTATTTATAATGATAATCTGTCTATTGTACAAAAACACGGACACAAATTTAACTCATTTGAAATTCTTTATAGTAACATAAGTGTATTTAAGTATATTAAGTCAGCTCAGTCGATTCCACTAATTATAATTTACAGACCTCCAGGGCCGTATTCTGAATTTCTTAGTGAATTTGCAGATTTCATCTCAAACCTAGTCGTTTATGTAGACAAAGTGTTAATTGCTGGAGATTTTAACATTCATTTTGAGAATACAGAAGACCCTCTGAGAACAGCATTTATGTCCATACTGGACTCCGTAGGCGTAAATCAGTGTGTAGTAGGACCCACTCATAAAGCAGGTCACACTTTAGACTTAATAATATTTTACGGATTAAGTATAAGAAATGTATTCACAATTCCACTGTCTGAAATTATCTCAGATCACTATCTTGTCTCCATTCAAGTGTGTCACAGTGATAATGTACTCACAGAACCGCGCTACCGTATTAAACGTACATTCACATCGACTACCAACACAGAGTTTTATCAGTAATCTCCCAGAGTTACCAACTTCGATTAGGTCACCGCCTGACCCCACAGAACTCGATCAGGCGACTGAAAATTTAGTCGACATTTCGTTGTACCTTAGATAATGTAGCTCCAGCTAAAAGAAAAATTATTAGAGATAAGAAACTCGCTCCCTGGTATAACGATCACATGTGCACTTTAAAACAGACCGCTCGGAAATTAGAGCGTAAATGGCGTCAAACTAAATTGTTAGTATTTCAAATAGCATGGAAAGAGAGCATCCTGAACTATAGGAAAGCTCTTAGTGTAGCTAGATCAACGTATCTCTCCACTCTTATAGAAGAAAATTAAAATAATCCTAGATTTTTATTTAATACCGTAGCCAAATTAAACAGAAATAAGACCACTACAGAAATCTCCACAACAACATCATGCAATAGTGAGGACTTGATGAACTTTTTAAATAATAAAATTGTAAATATCAGGCATAAAATTGAGGCTTTGAAACCGAACAATGTAATTGATACAGATGTTAACCTAGCCATGTCAGATTCGAACCTAGAATACTTTACTCCACTTGAAGAGAATTAACTAATTTCACTCATCTCTTCTGCAAATTCATCAACCTGTATATTAGATCCTATACCGATCTCCTATATACTGTTTTCTTAAACAGATAGTACCAGTAATAACAGAACCGATGTTGAGAATAATTAATTCCTCACTCAGCATTGGTTATGTTCCAAAATCTTTTAAATTAGCAGTTATCAAACCAATAATTAAGAAACCTGACCTTGACCCCTGTCAGCTGTCCAATTACAGGCCAATATCGAACCTCCCCTTTATCTCTAAGATTCTGGAAAAGATAGTAGCGGAGCAACTATGCTCATATCTACATAGAAATAGCATACATGAACTGTATCAGTCAGGATTCAGGCCTCATCACAGCACAGGAACAGCACTCGTTAAAGTTATAAATGACCTCCTATTGGCCTCTGATCAGGGTTGTGTAACTATGCTTTTATTACTCGACCTCAGTGCAGCTTTTGACACCATTGATCATGCTATTCTTCTTCACAGATTAGAAAATGTAGTAGGAATTAAGGGTACAGCCCTCTCCTGGCTCAGATTCTATGTGACTGATCGTTATCAGTATGTAGACTTAAATGGTGATTATTCTGCATGTTCTCTAGTGGAATTTGGCGTTCCACAGGGTTCAGTTTTAGGCCCACTGCTTTTTTCCCTTTACATGCTTCCTCTTGGCAACATAATCCGTAAGCATGGTATTAGTTTTCATTGTTATGCTGACGACACACAGCTATACGTCTCAACAAAACCTGATGAGAAAAACCATCTTACTAAAGTTGAGCAATGTGTGCAGGACATAAGAAATTGGATGCTAATTAACTTCCTTCTGCTTAATCCGGATAAGACAGAAGTTCTAGTCATAGGACCGCATACAGCTAGAAGTAAAATCTTAGATCACACCGTAACTTTAGATGGCCTTTCTGTTCATTCAAGTGCAACAGTAAAAGACCTCGGCGTGATTATAGATTCCAGCCTTTCATTTGAAGGTCATGTAGATAATATCACTAGGATAGCATTCTTTCACCTCAGAAATATTGCCAAGATAAGAAATATATTGTCGCTAAACGATGCAGAAAAACTAATTCATGCTTTTATCACTTCTAAGTTGGACTATTGTAATGCCTTACTGTCTGGTTGTTCTGTTAGGTGCATAAACAAGCTTTAGCTAGTCCAGACTGCAGCAGCGAGAGTCTTCACTAGAACCAGAAGATATGAGCACATCACCCCTATCCTATCTTCACTACATTGGCTCCCTGTGAAATTTCGCATTGATTTTAAAATACTACTCTTGACATATAAAGCATTAAATGGTCTCGCGCCGCAGTATCTGAGCGAACTGCTAGTGTCTTACGATCCGCCATGCCTACTTCGGTCAAAGGATGCAGGCTGCTTGTCAGTACCACGTATTATGAAAACTACAGCTGGGGGCAGAGCTTTTTCTTACAAAGCCCCAAAATTATGGAATAGAATAGTCTTCCAAATAGTGTTCGGGACTCAGACACAGTCTCAGTGTTTAAGTCTAGGCTAAAAACCTATTTATTTAGCCAAGCATTTTTATAAATAGATTTGCCATAGGTAAAGGAGCAGATCTGGGGGACTCATGGACGTAGAGTATTATGGTGAACTGGTATGTTTAGATGCTGTCTTCCTCACTCTCATTTGATCACTCAGGTTTGTTGACGGTGAGGTGATTGTTTGCTTTACATCTCAGAGAGCCCTCATGTTTGTGTTTCCTTCTGGCTCCCCCTTTTAGTTATGCTGTCATAGTTATGGTCATCGATTGGTGTTGTCAGCTGTTTCTCTGACGACTTGACAATTCGATAGTTTAGGACTGGAACTTTCTACAAGTCTATCTGAGTCTCCAATAACTACTGGACTCCATTTTAACATCAATTAACATCAACTATTATAGCTGAACTGCCTGCCACCTAACACTGTATAAATGCAGATCATTTCCTGCTATCTGTTTCACCCAAACGAGGATGGGTTCCCTGTTGAGTCTGGTTCCTCTCAAGGTTTCTTCCTATTACCATCTCAGGGAGTTTTTCCTTGCCACTGTCGCCCTCGGCTTGCTCACCAGGGACTATCTGACCATTTTGATTCATACACATTCACATTCCATACAAACTTAAATAATTCTTTTGATTGTGTAAAGCTGTTTTGAGACAATGTCAATTGTTAAAAGCGCTATACAAATAAAATTGAATTGAAATGTTTAAGATGCTTAAAACTGTTGGAGGAACAGTCTAACTATGCTACTAAGGTGAAGTTGTGGAAGACGTAGTCACAGAGCATACACCATTTCAAGACCGACCACACAAAACCTGGAAGGATAGTAGTGAATCATCATCTTCAAGGAAAACATTTTATTGGAAAAACATCCTGAATGTGTGAGATGGGAGATCATTTAAACACTTTGTGAAATAATAAAATAAATAAATAAATTAGAACTCCTGACATTGTTTAATAATGAAAGAAGCATTTCCAAATACACAATGCAAAGAAGACTCAAGGGATTGGGAGTAAACAGCTTATCAGCGAGGCTAATCGGAAAATGATAGTTCGCAAAGGAGCATAAATAATTGATTGTGGAGCATTGGAAATAGGTCATGTGTTCCATGGAAACAAGAAATATCATTTTCAGACATGAACTGGCCACCAACAAGTCCAGAGCTTAACCCTTATTAAAAATCTTTGGGATGCGATGGAGAAGACTGCATGAATAATTTTTGTTGTGTGCTAACACAATGCTAATATGAAAAGACATAAGCTTTGGTCGTAGAGAAGCAATTGTTGCTGCACATCAGTCTGGAAATTGTTATGAACCCCTTTTCAAACAATTTGGAGTTCAACATTCAATAGTAATAAAGATATTCAAAATCGGAAAACATTCAAGACAGTTTCCAGTCTTTCCAGGAGTGTATATTCCAGCACAATCACCCCAAGGTCAGACCAGTGAGATGCTCAGAGAAAAAAATTGAAATCTACAAGGCCTCAATAAGTATATTAAATGTTAAAGTTCATAAGAACAACATTACAGACTGAACAAGCATGGAAGAAAGCCTCTTCCTCTAATGCCTAATGCAATGTTTGGTATTTCAGCAGAAACATCTCATACCCACTGTCAAGCACAGAAGTCAAGGGGTGTTAATTTGGGCTTGTTTTACAGCCGTAGGTCCTCCGCACCTTGCAGTAATTCAGTTGAGCATGAACCAGAGTATTCTAGAGACAAATGTAAGGACATCTGTCCAACAGCCAAAGCTTGGTCAAAATTGGACCATGCAACAAGACAATGATGTGAAGCACACCAATAAATCTACATCAGAATGGCTGACAAAGAAAAGAATAAAGGTTTTGGGAAAAGTTGAGTTGAAATGATGTGGCAACCTTAAGAGTGCTCTGTGTAAGCAAATGCCCAAAACCCTGGGCAATATGTAAAGAAGAATAGGCCAAAATTTCTCCACAACAATGAGAGAGACCAATAAAGTCACACACAAAAATATGTTGTTGTTCATCTGAGGTTGTATTTGCCTAAGACCTGCTATGACAGATTTTTATTGTGTTTTACACAAAAAAACATCTATCTATCTATCTATCTATCTATCTATCTATCTATCTATCTATCTATCTATCTATCTATCTATTCATCTTACACTGTAAAAAAAAGTTTTATAATACTTTGATATTTAAGTTCTAAGATGCAAATTTAGCATTTTTTCCATGACTTTTTAAAAGATTATTCTTACATTATCACTTACATGTAGGCTATAGTAGGCTATCAGAAGCTGGAGGCGGGAACATTCTAATATTGTTTCTGATTGGCTGGTCAGCAGCAGGAGGCGGAGATATTCTAATTACCTCTTCATTACTGGCGCATTTAAATAAGCGCGCGAGTGAGGGCGGGACCTGATGCGGAAAACGCCTACGTTTATTGCTCAGGTACAGACGTAACGTGATATGAACCAGCCAATGGGAAACAGGCGTCCTTCAAATGTTTAGCGCGCGCAGGGGTGGTGTGACTCAGCAGCCGGTAAACGGTTGTGTGTAAATTCAGAGGAGTGAAGACACGCTGCTGAGCTACAGGTGAGAAGGAAAGCAGTCTCTGAGGGACAGAGGAGAAGACTCTGAAATGTAAAATACCTGCAAGTTCAAGAGACAATATCGGTAAGATATTTTTTATTCTTATTTTAATTCTTATTGTTGTTGCTGTAAACAAATCTCATTTATTAATACTGCCACGTTTTTCTTTTAAATCTAAGATCTTAATGTGTTCTTTTCTTCCCTCTTCCAATCCACCCTAATACACCAAGTTCTTTACTGCCTGTTTGGAAGAAGATCTTTCTTGGAGACACTGGACCGTCCATTTTGCCATTTTGGTATGTTTTAGATTTGACTTAATTGCACTAAGACATTAGGATTCTGAACTAAAAGTTTAAGTTATTTGTACACATACATTATATAAGAACAATAGATTTAAAAAGGGGACCACATTATACAATATTTGTAATAAAGTTTACAATCCAACATTAACTGGAACATTGAGAATATTGTTTGAAATTGTTCATTTCTTCATAGGTTGTTAGTCAAGGATATTTCACAGCAGTGTTTAATTTTGTGAGAGAGAATGTTTCACTGTTATAGCACAATAGTCTAAATATTTAATTGTTTTTCATTTTAGGATTTTACTGTAATGCTATAAAACTGAACGTCTTTTTACTGTATTTTGCATCATACCTGTACTATTATTATTAATTTATTTTTTACAAATATTGTAATCTTGAGTTTGTGTTTACACTTTATTGAACATGTGTATTCATAGGAATTTATGAAAAAAAAGTTAAATATCAGGGGTTTTGTGTTATTGCTTTGTTTGAAGGTGTTTGATCTTCAATTTATGAAAAATCTGTAAATAACAGTGTTTCCCTGCTAAATGCCTAATGCTTTTGCTTTATTGAAGGTGTTTGATTGTAATAATTTTATTCTGTAAAATAAAAACATTTTGCTGCTACACGTCTAGTGCTGTTTTAATGAATGTGTTAAATTTAGGATTGTTCCGATTCCGATACTGGTATCGGAAATGCTACCGATACCACAAAATGTGCGCCCAAATTGATATTGCTCCTTGCTCATTAGTTAGGCGGCCTCCCCCACTTTAGGTATGTGAAGGAGCAGGGCCGCAGAATCGGGCAACGGCCCATGAGCTATCGCCGCTAATGATCCCGGCGCTATAAAACACAGCGGGGAGTGTAGCTCAGGGTCTGACTGTTGGGAAGCTGGACTTTGCGATGCGGTGGATTTTATGAGAGACCGTGGCACAGGAGTGGGGCGATGTGATGCGCCCCAGAGACTTAAAAAAGGGGGGCGCCTTTGATCTTCGCGAGAGGAGCGCATAAATGAGCTGCGCGGCACCTTCAATTCCGCGTAGAGCCCCCCTTCTTATCCCTGTCGCCGAAGTGGAAAAGGCCGCAGAGAGCCTTTAACCCTTTCCTTACCTATTTTTCTAAATAAATTACCCTTTTTCCCGTAAGACCTCGCCTCGTGTCCGTGTTTCATGGTGTCGCCCGTGCACTTAGGGCCGGACCCGTTACACAGGACTAGTAGTATTTTACTTAAAAAAAGAAATTATATATATACTGTATAGATACACACACATACACACATACACACTGTACAGATACACACCCAGGTATCGGATCAGTACTCGGTATCGGCCGATACCCTGAGCCCAAGTATCGGAATCGGTATCGGGAGGGGAAAAATGGTATCGGAACATCTCTAGTTAAATTGTATACATTTTGGGAAAAATCTATAAAATAATGGTGTTTCACTGCTAAACATATAGTGCTGTTGCTTTATTGAAGGTCTTCAATCGTATAAATTTAGCACAAATCTGTAAAATGATGGTGTTTCTCTGCTAAACTTCTACTGCTGAGCGTTTAATGAAGGTGTTTAATCGTATAAATTTAGGAAAAATCTGTAAAATAACGGTGTTTCTCTGTAAAAGATAAAATTATTTCTGTAAATGTAATGTTTTTGAGCATAATATGAACTAGAGTATTTTACCTTAATTTTACGTTTTTTGTTTGGCAGCCATTGCTGCCAGTCATTTGACCCTTTTTTTACGCTTTTTTTTTTTTTTTTTTTACAGTGTAGTTATACATTGTACTGCATTTAAAGTTGCAAAAAAAAACTCACTAAATAAATAATTTCAAATCAACATGCCATTTTTGCCAAAGTAGAGTCAAATACTAACTTTATTTAAGTTGCCATTGCTTGTTGTAAGTGTCTGATGTGAAGTCTGAATTGTGTACTCAGATTTGGGTGAGGATATGAAAGCAGGAGAAAATGATTAAGTAGTCTCATATTTTGTGGTCGTAGGTAGTTTTGAGATAAATCCAGCTATGGTTGTGGTTTTGGCTCTTACCAAGCTGTTTTTTGTTAGATGCAGTAATAATAATAATAATTATTATTATTATTATTATTATTATTATAGAACTTGTATACATGATGTATGATAATGTTTTCATAACATGTTCAAAAGGAACAGTATATATTTTTTTGCCTCATTGCTTCTAAATACCTGTTTGCCCTTGTGACTGCTGATAGGGAAATTCAGTCAGTGTGCTGCTGCCACCCAATGGACTGACTGTAGTACCAGGACTTTCTAAAAAAAAAAAAACATTATATATATATATATATATATATTATCATATCCATCATAAATGTAGATACCAGTAGTCTCTAAAACATAAAATAAATAAGTGAGAGGTATTTAATTTTATATGGCTATTGCTATTTATTATGAAATAAAAAATACAGGCTAACAAACAAAGCATGAACTCACAATGGCAGCCCCATAATTTGTATATCTTTACTCATCTAGAGTCAGGGTTAAATTTAGGGTTGGGTTTATAAAATCAGATTCAATCAAAACAGCTACTGATGTTCTATCCTGAATAACCTTTGGAGGGTGCTCTGTGCCCTTGGATTCTCTGAGTTTAGTTTTTTTGGGACGTTGCATGCTTGGGACATTTAAAGTGAAATCATGTCTCACTGTCTTGTGTTTGCTGTTTTTGGTCACAGGTGCGCTAGATTCATTTCATGATTAATATTAACATTTAAAATTGTTTTAAATTGAGTTTTGGCTTGTCCTTGTCTTGCGTCTGTTATTCTGTAGTTAGTGTTCTGCTATTATGCTGTTATGGTCTGTTATTGTTGGATTTCTATTCAGTATACTGTTTGTGTTTGTTATTAAAGTTTTATCATCTTTGTTTATGCCATTCCTGGAGTATCCATACTGTACATAACAGAGGCCCACCAGCAATCGATAACCCACCAGCAACACAACTAGATTCATCAGATAATGACTGATCATAGTCATTATGTAATTTGTATTTTCCTCGGAAAAATAACGTGGGCTTGGTTCTGAATTATTATTTTTGTTTATGATTGTGCCTGATATAGGTGCCAAATATAAAGTCTGATTTGTTTAGCTGCATAAGGGGAGGATATGAGATCGAGAGTATGAAAGTGACCGAGGAGTCTCACAATTGTGTGTGTATGATTTTGCCAGTCATCATATAATATGTCGGTTAACTTGTAATTAAAAGAAAACTCTGACTTTGTCTTTGTAGTAAGTCATACTGGCAGCAAAGTGGAACTAGGAAAAATGTTGAGGTTTGGTGGTCAACACCTTAATTTATTATTTTTAAAAATTGATGGTTATGAGAAAAACTGAAAACCAAATTTATAATTAATAATGCATCATCACCTTCTCATTTAGGTAACTACAATGCAAGTATTAATGTGTTTATGGTTAACATAGCAAAGTAGAGTTTAATGCTATACCTTTCTCTTTGGTACTGCTGGTGGTTGTCTGATGTGAAGTCTCTGAATTGGATGAGGATGTGAAGTCATTAGTGAATGACTGAGTAGTCTCATGTTCTGTGGTTGTAGTGAGGTCTGAGTTAGATCCAGTTATGGTGGTAGCTTTAACAAAGCTGGTTTCTTCTATAATAATAATAATAATAATAATAACAGTTTAAAGAGCTTGAATGCATACATTTCTAAATTATGAAATGGTAATGTTTTGATAACATTTTAAAAGGAACAGTCAATTTTTACTCATTGCTTCTGAAATACCTGTTTGCAGATAAACATGTTCAGTCTGTGTGCTGCTGCCACCTAATGGTCGGACAGTAGTACTAGAATGTTCTAAATAAACAAACAAAGATAGACTCAGAATCTTTAAATGGTTTAAATGGTTGTGATTGGAGCAGTCTGATTAGGATAATGTCATGCAGCCAAGTCACACATCTATAAGCTTTGTCTATTTACATAAAGCTTTCACTCACTAGCCGCTGATTTTCACCATTTCGCTTTTCCATTTCGCTTTAAAAACCTGTAAAAACTACAACACCCACTATAACATGCAGCCTACAGTACTTTGCATGTCACAGTGTCATAAAAAATTATGGCACACGCATTCCTTGGCGCAGTCCTACTCCTGCTGAAAGTAAGAATAGGAAGCTTTATAAATAACCTACATGTTCTACTCTAAGGTAGGAATATTTTCAGTCCTAAATGAACTTGGAGCATGATTCCTACAAATAGTTCTGAGATGCTTAGTGAATACGGGCCCAGACTGGTTTTAATCAGTTGTCCACAATAAAAGACATTGCTGACTTATAGGACCGCTATTTGTGTGCCTGAGCTCCGGTCTGTGAAAAATTTTGCATTGTTTCTCTGTATCTGTGAGGGTCCCCCTTGTGTTCCACAGGAATAAGGATTAGCTATCTCATATTGTCTCAAGGTGTCAATCTGTGTACTCTTTGATAGGCTTTTTCTCAATATTCCCAGAAATGCTCCGGATCCACCACAAAACCGCACAGAATAAAGTGGATGCTAAATGAGCGAAGGAAGGAAGGAAGGAACGCATAGTCATAAAGACATAAAAAATGTTGCCACCACCACAATCATCATCATCATCATTATCATAATCATCAGTATCATCATGCAGCAACAATAACAATAGCAATGCTCTTTATCATTCTTAAACTCTTTCAGAGTTCCCTGAAACTACCAGGAAACTATTCAGTAGACAGGTCAGCTGTAAGTAAATGATGCTGAAAAAAAGTGCAAAATAAAAACAAGAAAAACTGCAGCAGGTGAAATAATATTATACACATTTTGTGTGCATAATGTTTTTTTTTTTGTGTGTATAATAAATCTACTATAAAACTTTTTCAAAAACCTTTGACTTACTTACTTATGCATAGTGACCCAAATAGAACCTTTAAAATCTAGCCCACATCAGCATATCATTATATCTTCACACTATTCTGATGTCCAGCTATAATTACAGGATTAGCATTGATCTGTTAAACAGGATGCTATGTGTATTCCATTTGGATGTGTTCTAATTTGGATTTTATGAAATGGTTCATTTATACATCATTCTTGCTTACTTTCCTATAATTTTGTGGTATGTACTCACTATCAGACCATATTTAAAACTTAAAACTACAAAAATTCTTCTCACGAAAAGTATAGTCTCATCTCTGAAAGAATAAATTATACATATGTGCTATGTTGGATCACCTTTTAAATATATTTGTATAACCACAACAGGATATGTTTGAAATTACTTAAAGTCTCACGTTTTATGCAGGTTTGACTGTAGTCTGGGCAGCAGTCTCTAAACTCCACACAGACCTCATCACAGAAACAGCCTCTATAGCAGAAATTATTCTGTCCCTTGCAGCATAGTATTGTGGGTTCTGAGCATCCAGCTATAAAACACAAACTTATAAACAGAATTGATTTTGAATTAAGAAATTTTATTTAAGGGTTTATGGGAGAGATTGGTACAACGTCCATGTCTCTGTTACTAAAGTAACACTTTGGGCAAAAGAAAATACTTATGTTTAATATTTATATAAACGCTCAACATTTGCATACTTAATAGTAAGTGCATTTTTAAAAAAACAGTTTGTACCAAAAGCATCACGTAATTCAAGAATGTTTAATGGTATTGCATACCACAAAGAAAAGTAAACAAACAAGTTTTTTACAAAAGTGTAAACATAGCAAACACCACTTTTTTATACACCTCCTGATATGTTCCTATCTGTTTGGTGATAGATTGAGTTCCACATTACAATGGATAACTTCCCTCACATACAGTAATCGGCAAACAAAAAATTCCCTTTTCACATTCTCTCACGTGCTGCATCTATGGCAGCCAGCTATTTCAGCTGTTTTTGCTAGAAATTTATAGAATGTATGCTTGACAATTCTGACTAGTTTTGGGAGTTAAGAATATTCAACAGAAAACCAGTAAAAACATTTTGCTTATTTTGGGCAAATGGTAAACTATGAAACAGCAGATGGTTTTGCATAGTAATATGCATAAATGTGTGAGGGTTGCCCACTAGAGGGCACTGTTTAGTTTGTAGTTTTGTTTGTAGACTCAGTTTCCCAGAAGGCACCTCAGTCAGGTGACGCGGATGCTCACCTGAACTGAGGAAGCTCATTAGTCATGTTTTAAATAGCTGTATGTTCTGGGAAACTGGGTTGAGCATTATAATTATAATTTCATTTCTGTTAAGTGGATTTTGTTTTATCTTGTTCTGTTTGGTTTAATTATAGTTGGCCTTTTGGTTTCTGGAGCTATTTAAGTTAAGTTTATATTGGTCTTAATTTAGTATGTCTTTGTCTCTGTGTCACCTAGCAGGATTAGCCTCTAGGAGAATTAGCCTTTTGTGTATACCCTCATGTGTGAGTAACTTCCTTTGCATGTCTAGATCTTAGTCTGTATAAATACTAATGAGGGCACTACTAACCTGATTAGATCTTAGTCTGTCTAGTATTCGAGTCTGTCTAGTCTCATCGTCTGATTAGCTCTTAGTCTGTTTAGGTACTAACCTCTTTAGCCACTAACCTTTACAGTTCTTAGTCTGTTTCATACCTAGTCTGCTGTGTACCTTGTATGTTTGTCTCTTGGGTCTCTGGCTACTAGCCTGTTTAGCAATTGGTCTGTTTAGCTACTAGCTAGCTTAGCAGCCAATGGGTCGTAACAGCTAGTAGACCTAGCCAAGCCTGTCTTGTTTGTTTATCCTTTGCATGTATAGTCCCTAGTGTTTAGTCCGCTAGTCTGTTTAGTGTGTCTTGTCTCGTCCAGTCTGTATCCCATGTCTGTATTGTATCAGTGTGTGTAATCCCTAGTCTTATGTCTAATGCCTCTTTTCCACTGCATAGAACGGCACGACACGGTTCAGTTCAACTCACTTCGGTTCGGCGCCGTTTGGCTCAGTTTGCGCTTCCACTGCAGTGTAGTAACGCTTTAGAGTGGGCGGGATTACTCACGTGTCGTTTAGTCGCGGCGCCGCTACTGCCGTGACGTCATCGTAAACGTGCCACAAACAAGCACACAACAATGGAGCATATCGACGGCATGGTGTTCTTCATTCTCGGCATGTGGATGTTTTTAACAGCGAGAAAGAAGGAGTTTGTTTCAAAAGAGGCCAACGGTTAATACAAAAAGGTGCGTGCGATCCTTCTCTGGCTGTTCTAAATATATCGCTTCTGTTGTGTCTCGTGTCGCAAGTTTGGTGACGCAGTAATGACGATTTTCTCCGGCTAATCACTGACCAGCAGAGTTTACATGTCACGTTTTGGTTTTCGGCGCGCTTGGAACCTCGGCTGAGGTGGTACTAAAAAAAGGACCAGGTACCATGTACTGTTCCCAGTGGAAAACCCCCCAAAAGTGAACCGTGTCGTGCCGTACTATGCAGTGGAAAAGCGCCATAAGTGTTTTGAGTTCTGTTTGTAGTATGCTCCACATTTTTAGCCAACTTCCGTTGTTTTTGTTATTATTAAAGACTTTGTTTCACCGCATCCCCTCTGCGTCTATGCCTTGCCACACCATGCCCACAGTCCAACACCTAGCAGAACGTGACAAAATGTCCAAAAGCATTCTCAGTTTGCTTAAAAATCATTTATTTTATAATGTGCACAAGTGGCCAAATAATACAATTTGTTTTGAGAAATTCAATTGTGTCTTTAACTTTGTCATCACCAGATTAACTTTGATGACGAATTCCACTATGCACTTTTGGAAGTTTTTGGATTATGATGCAGTTCAATTTCAGCATTTGTAGTTTTATTTGTAATATTGTCAGTATTGTAGTTTCATGCATTTAGCTTCCTATGCCATATGATCAGTGTCATTGATGAAAACAGTTGTTTAGTTTAAATTACTCACATTATAGGGTAGCATTGTGTTTAACTGTATTGTAGGAATCTGACACTGTTGATTAACATCTCTATTTAAATGCCATAAATCAGGTATAATCATTCAATATTTTCATGCATTTTCTTATTCAGCTGAAATTATTATTTTAAGCAAGGACTGTTGAATTCTAAATATTCTTATTTGGGAAAATTTAGCTTGTTGTGTAGTAACAACACTTTCATGATGCTTTCTATAAAGTATCCCTTCCATTATTTTTTTTTGAATGGTGTAGCAATTGTCAAATTATTAATAAACTTAGAGAGCCTGAAAATCAATAATTCATCTCACAAAGACATCATAGATATGTGAAATCGCAAAAAAGTGTATCACACTAAATTTTTTTTGATTGTTGATTTTTATAGACTATGTCTCAAAGGTTAACAAAAATCTTTTTAGTAACAACAAACAAATATCTTAAAGATGTCACTATTAACTAAAGGTTACTACATTTCACATAATAAACAGAATGATCAGAATATACTGAACTTATTCCATTTAAATAAATAAAGAAATAATATCAATAACCTTAAAACTGAATGGTTGAGCACATTTCAATTATTGTGATTATATACAGTAAGTCAATATACTGTACATTCATGTGGTAATTGAATATGAAATATTAAAAATTCATCTCACTTATCTATATTTTACAAAGGTTCTAATGATATGTTACCCATACAATAGGTCATACAATCATGAATCTATTAATAAGACGTATTATTTCCAGGACAAGTCTATATGTAATGGCACACAATGGGATACATACATATTTATGTATAAATGGGATATGTCTAAATAGTCTTTACCTGATGCCTGGTGTTCTTGTTGTCTAAACAAATGCAGCAGGAGAATCTCAAAACATATAATTTTCATCCTCCTGACCAGCAACCCAAACTAGATCTGTGAGTATTACATGTATGCGAGTCATACAGTGTTCAGGGCATCATGAGTAATAAACACTTTTTTTCTTCCTCATGTTTAATCAATTCATCACTTTATAATGTGTTTTGTGATCGGATCCAGTTTCCTGCGACCTTGCTATGCTGGTTCTAAAAGTTTCTCAGACAACTAATGGTTATTGAGTCACATTTTGTCTGTAATTTGAACCCACAACAATGCAAGAAATGTTGAAATATGATTAGGGAAAATCCTTTCTCTAAATAAAACTGATGAAATGGCACATTAATCTAAAGTGCAGAATAAACATAAATATTTTTGTTGTTATAGGCAAATATAATCTATTAAAAGATCTTAATGTGACATATATGTTTGTATTTCATGTTGATTATCTTTGGCTAGGGCTGAGTTCTGTTCTATTAACCAAGTGTTACTATACATTTAGGAAAATAATTATTTGATCCCCCAAGTTTGCCCACTTAAAAAGAAAATAAGGGTCATAATTTTATCATAGGTTTATTTTAGGGTTAGGATAGAGAATATCTTTCAAAAATCCAGAAAAAAACCCCCACATGATATAAATGTTATTGAGTTGCATGTCAGTGAGTAAAATAAGTATTTGTTCCCCTACTAACCAACAATAATTCCTGCTCCCACAGACTGGTCATGTGCTTGTGTGATACAAAGATTAATTTAAGAAGGTGCTCCTAACAACAACTCATTATGTGTATAAAAGTCACCTGTACACAGAATCTCTATCTTCCATTTAAACCTCACCACCATGGTGCCATGACCAAAGAGCTGTCAGAGAACATCAGCAAATCAATCCATGAACTTTGTATTGTGTGCTTTTTTTTTGCTGATATTCTGTCTCTATCCTAACCAAAAAACTATGATAATCTACAGGGGATCAAATAAATAAATTCCCCTGTACTGTATACAGTATGGTGTGTGTATTTAAGTCCTAGGTAGAAATATTACATTGTCATTCTGGAGTCCCTATGTACAAAACAATGGCCTATGGTACGCATTTTGAACCTATTTAACTTACAGTAAAAACAATACTATTTTGACCAGTAACTATTTTGACCAGAAACAACAAACTTAACAAACTGAGCTGAACTCAAAGTTTTACAGTTACAGATTCAGTTTTACATCACATCCTCTTGTTTCATCAAATCACTACACATAACTCCATGTAACCCCTTATTACGTATTTTTTCTCATCCAATAAGTTTTCAGTAAACTTTTTCCGTGCGTTTCTGTAATTTCACACCCTCTTCCATTTGTAGAAATTCCATTGTTTTCTAATACCCCACTTTTTCTACCTAATTACCTTCTAACACTGCCCAGTGAATGCACACGACAATGTATTGTTTTTGTTCCTAAATCATGTTTACATTATTACATTATTTACTTGTTAGTCTTGTTGTGCTTTTAAATGTTGAGACAAGATGACATGGCAATCATGTAGCTCACCCTACAGAGGAGTCATTATTCTATCAGCAGGGTTGATCTGCAACCCTATCTGCACAGAGTATCACTTAATATCCTGTTCTGTAAGCATGCATGATAATGAATGCTTCGCTTGTTAACAGTGCATGTTGAGCACACATGGTATATAATGTTGTTGGGCAGCCAATTGTATCAGGCTGTCTATCCATGTTTGCAAAAACCTGTCTTTCTTGTCTTTAGAATGGGTTAGCAAGTAATGTCTTGTCACTTTCTCCTTACATAACAGTAATTATTCCCTGTTCACTTGTTGCTATTTTCTGCCAACACTGTCTAGACATTTAGAGAATTTTTCTGACATTGCTTTTTTTTTTGGGAAGGCTATAAATTAGCAGGTGCTTTCAGTATTCCCTAAAATAGGATCTTCAGCAAAGATATGATTGAAGTTCGAAGGACTTTCACAACATCCTGTCAGTGGCAAATGTAAGTAAATTGCTATCCCACATAGGTAAAATCAAATATCTGCAATTGAATACTAAAGAGCATTGAGTACAAGTCTATGATCAAATGCTATTTGGTGTCTCTGGAATTAGAGGAGCACATTTGCATAGAAAAAAACTAAACTGTTGCTTGCCCATGGGAGCACTCTCCTCTGCATTTTGCATGTTCAACAATTGTAAAGTGCTGTGAAAAAGTATTTGCCCCATTCCTATTTTTTGTATATTTGTCGCACTTAAAAAAAAAAAAAAAAAAAAAAAAAAAAAAAATTTTATATATATATATATATATATATATATATATATATATATATATATGCACTTTATATTACACACAGATAACCAAGGCAAATACAAAATGCAGTTTTTAAATGATGAATAATGATTCCTTTTTTGAGGGGAAAAAAGCTGTCCAAACCTGCCTGGCCCTATGTGAAAAATTAATTGGCCCTGGACATGATAACTGGTTGTGCCACCCTTGGCAGCAACCACTGCAATCACATATTTGCAATATCTGGCAGTAAGTCTTTCACAACACTTTGGAGGAGTTCTAGTCAACTCTTCTTTTCATAATTATTTTAATTCAACCATATTGGAGAGTTTAACATGTTTAAGATCATTCTGCAGAATATCAATCTAATTTAGGTCAGGACTTTGATTAGGTCACTCCATCACACTACCACCACCATATTTGATTGTTGGCTACATGTTATTTTCATGAAACGCTTTATTAGTTTTACACCGGATGTAAAGGGTTACACACTTCCAGAAAGTTATAATTTTGTCTCATCAGTCCACAGAAGTCTTGGGAATAATGAAGATACATGAGATGAGCCTTTGTGTTAATTTTGGTCAGTCCCATGAATACCATTTTTGCCCAGTCTTTTTCTTACTGTTGAACACTCATGCTAAAAGAAGGCAAGTGAGAGCGTTGCTCTTGAATTAAAAAAAATATATTATGCATTACTGTATGGAGCATAGAAATACTGTATACAAGTGTACATAAGTAAATAGAAAATTAATAGTGATCGCTGATCTGTGGGGGAGGGCAAGCAATCGTTCATAGGCACGTTAAAAATCAATTGTGCATAATGTGATAATAAGATGGACCAGAGAGAATTGGTGTAGCTTTACTGGTGGATCTGTGAAGAGGTATTTATTTTCCGGGGGATGGATGAAAAAAGGAGGAGAAAGAAAGGTTGTAATAAAGACCTCCCCCTTTGTTCTATAAGGATTTTCCAATGCATGTAGATGGTCTCTTTCACACTATCTGTTTTCTCTGTCCATGATTTGTACATTATCATCCTCAACATCTTTCTTCTCCACTTCATCCATGTACAGGTTAGTCACAATAGGTGACACTGAGAAGGCCATGGAACAACAAGGTCCAGGAGAGAACAGTTTTTATCTGGGTTAAGGCTGCTTCTAGTGTTGAGGTTGTTGTCCTCTTCACACAACACTTACTTACAGAGGTGACATCTAGAGGACAGAAACATTGCTGTGCAAATGGGCTTCCCAGTGTCATCTATTTGTGGCTAACATAGAGGAAGTGGGGAAGAAAGCACTTAACTCCTTCCCGGTGACTGCACCGACCCATTTGTTCAGGTATCTAGACGTCACATGGATGAAAATTAAGATTCAGAAAGAAATGGCCTTTATAGGACATTTTAACACAATCGACTCGAACATCAAGTCCTAGTGGGAGTTACATCATCAGAGTTAGGGATGCTGATGAAGAGTGATGTGACATCAAAGGAAACCACGATTTCACCGGCATCCAGTTTCGGTTCCTTGGTCTTTAAAACAAAATCATCTGAGTTCTGAATATGGTCAGTGTGCCTAACCAGTAGTGGCATAATAGTTTTTTATTCTGCTTGATTAGTCATGGAGTAAGAAGGGAACAAGTCACCCCTGGCCACGCAACTGCTTATCAGCAATTTGTTCCATTATTTATGAGCCCCCAAAATGTGTGTATGTATGAAAATGGCTGTAATTCCTGAAAGGTTAATGTCACCACCGTTAATGCCACCTTTTTAATACGCTCCACAAATTAAACCTGAAAGCCTAGACTTTGCTCACATCTTGAGTGTTTCATTCAAAATTCAAAGTGGAGGTTTACAGAAGTCAAATAGCAAAAAATATACATAGTATACAGTGGTGTGAAAAACTATTTGCCCCCTTCCTGATTTCTTATTCTTTTGCATGTTTGTCACACTTAAATGTTTCTGCTCATCAAAAACCGTTAACTATGAGTCAAAGATAACATAATTGAACACAAAATGCAGTTTTTAAATGAAGGTTTACGTTATTAAGGGAGAAAAAAACTCCAAATCTACATGGCCCTGTGTGAAAAAGTGATTGCCCCCCTTGTTAAAAAACAACTTAACTGTAGTTTATCACACCTGAGTTCAATTTCTGTAGTCACCCCCAGGCCTGATTACTGCCACACCTGTTTCAATCAAGAAATCACTTAAATAGGAGCTACCTGACACAGAGAAGTAGACCAAAAGCACCTCAAAAGCTAGACATCATGCCAAGATCCAAAGAAATTCAGGAACAAATGAGAACAAAAGTAATTGAGATCTATCAGGCTGGTAAAGGTTATAAAGCCATTTCTAAAGCTTTGGGACTCCAGTGAACCACAGTGAGAGCCATTATCCACAAATGGCAAAAACATGGAACAGTGGTGAACCTTCCCAGGAGTGGCCGGCCGACCAAAATTACCCCAAGAGCGCAGAGACAACTCATCCGAGAGGCCACAAAAGACCCCAGGACAACATCTAAAGAACTGCAGGCCTCACTTGCCTCA